>JAHFWJ010000391.1:0-2400000 GCA_028555115.1 Himalopsyche japonica
AAGTCGTAACATTTTAAAGTGACAGAGAAAAGCACGATTACCTGAGACACGCTCAAAGTGCATTGTTTCCATAAAGTTGTTTATTTATTGCCCATAACTTCAGTGGAAGACCTTGGCACTGCAGACCTTATCGCCGGGCACGTGTAGTGACATCTATACGTTTTGATTATGGCGAGAACATTCTAGACCAGTGGCTCTCCCGTGAAATTTCACTTTGGCCGCATTATCAACATCAGCTGTCCTATGGAAATGTCTCGTGGCCGCACCAAATGTGATAAAAATAGTTTCGATATTTATTTTTTATATAGTTCATTACACTGAATATAGACAATATACAGTTGTAAATTTGAATTGTTACAACTTTGTACGATTCCACATGTTTTGTCACTAACGACCCGGGTATCGCCTTTCGGTATCTTCATCGTGTGATAAAATTCCTGAAGACGCCGAAAGGCGAAACCGGGGTCAGTAACAAAACATGTGGAATCGTACAAAGTTGTAACAATACGGTGGTTTTTGTGTTATCAAAACTTATCATCACAATTGCTTGTTCTTCTAGTGTACAATCAGTCTGTTGAAAGGTACGGGCATTAACAATTTTCAAAAGTATTTCTTCGGATGTCGACATATTCCATATGGACGAGAGCGATTTCAGACGAATACTATTTTTTAATGTTTCAAATAATAAAAACACATTTCTAGTAATAGTTTCGATTCAGTTGATCTCGCGATGAGCGAAACTGTTAGTTGTTAAACTGGAAATAAGTACTAAAAGTCGTGATTTTTAAAAAAAATATAAAACCTTTCCATCAAGAAGTGACAGTTAAAACCTTAAAAGTGGTATTTTAATGCATTTAAGTAGATTTTGCTAGAGCTTGTTTGTGTGACTCCCTTGTTTTTCCTTGTCCTCTTTCTTTTTTTTTTTGATTTTTCTACGTTACAAAAGTAGTAAATATTTTTTTATTGTATATATACGAAATAATTAAATAGAATATTCAATTCTATAGTATGTTTTAATCTATGGTTCTCTACGTAAATGTAATACATACGTCAATGCAATTTATTGTTCCGAATGCCTTACGTATATTTAATATAATTTAATTGTGTTACACAACGCTTTGAAATAAGGGACAGGTTGTTTGATTTGTGGTGCAATGATCTCGAGTCTATTGTTTGTGGAAGCAAGGTATATACTTCATCTTCTTTTTTTGCTGTTTGTTAGAAGAGAGATAAAATTTAATAATGTAACTGTGAATCAGGCACGGGAACCTGTTCCCTCTCATTCCGCGAACACGCAGGGCGCCAACAAACCGGACGCAGCTGGTGTTCATCGTGAAAATTATCTACGCTTATACAGCGGATTAAACAAACAGCAGAAAATTCAAATATTTTTACTAACTGACTTGCACTAAAAAAAGTATTTTACTGGTCGTAATAATATACGGTAAAGTTTAACTTCAGTAGTATATTATTTGGACGTTTTTATTGCCGTCGTAAATTCATATTTGGAACTTCAATGCAATCATAATTTAAAATAAGATTTTTTTGTCTATTATTTATTGAATATTTGGTAACACTGCTCACTGAACACGAGCTGTCAAAAATTTACGCGGGTACATTACGAATGCTTTTTTTAAATCATTTTACAATTGCATCGATGCTGTTTTCCTTATTATTCGCGTTATCGCGTCGAGTATAATTATTTATGATGTAGTTACAATAGTATTAAAATTGCATAATATTCTTGGCATTGACAAAGAAAAATCGTCACGTTCGTAGTATGTATTTATTTTCAAGGGAACAACACACCAAATGGCGTCATCGCTTATGTACCTTTTGCCGGCCACTGCGTCACTGAGGATACTGTATCAGTTTCAATGATTTATTTAATTGCACTCGCAAAGCATGCTATTATGCATTCGTTGCAAATAATCGAACAAAGAAAATTATATAACCGCCTAGTAAGTGTGTAAGCGAAATAGCCGCATTACGCATGTGATTCATCGTGTATTATGTTTCAAATTTGCATATCAATTTGAGGTTGCACAAAATGAAATATATTTTTAATTCACTGGCGACAAATATTAATCAAATTAATTCTTAAGGATGGCAATATTTTTTTTCTTGATAAACAGAAAGGCGGCAATTAATAAATTAAATTAAAAATCTTTTCATATGGATAATTGAAGTCTGCGCGGGCCTGGTAAGCACAATGATTCAAGTTCGGGTAAAGATGTTTTTTTAGTCATAAACAAATTTAACTCCATTAAATGAGTTCCAATGATATTAAAAAAAACTGAAAACTGCTCTACGACTCCAAAAAAATTATTTGGTACATACAATTCAATCAAAAATCGTAGCATATCACTTTTAACATGGTGAAAAAAATAGCAATGTGCTAAAAAATTTTTTTCAATCAATATATCACTTTTATCGTAATTATATAGGATTTTTTTTCAGTGTGCTTTTAGGGCTGAGGAGTTTAAATCTTGGATCGGATTCACAGCATAATATCACAATAGTAGCGGTCAATTACACTATTTGTATATCAGACGTTCAACTTATTTTACGACATTTATAGATCACTTTCTATTGAGATTAGGTTAGTGACAATAGGAGTCCATATGCTCTTTTTGAGAAACATACGCAGTGGTAAAAAAAACACTAAACATATAATTCTAATCTTCATTTTTTTTTTACTTTCAGAGCAAAATCAAATAGCCCGGAAGATTCTGATCACGAAGAAGAATTCTACTACACAGAGTGCGAGGTACCACCTCCCCCGACTCTATCCCACCGAGACATGTGCCGTCCACCTCACGAGGATCCAGATTACCAAAGACAGTTCGTGGGAACTTTCAGGTAGGCTAATTTCTTATCGCCACGTTTCATTCCTTTTAATAAAATAATCTAGCAGTCTTCAGCCAAAACTCGAATACATTTGTATTTATGATTATCGATGGAATTAATAAATTACTTTTTTGTGTTATGATAATACATTTCAATTGTTACAACTTTGTACGATTCCACATGTTTTTTCACTAACGACCTGGGTTTCGCCTTTCGGCATCTTCAGGCATTCTATCACACGGATGCAACAGAACTGATGTAAAATAAACAGTTAGCATCGTATATATATTAAAGTTATTAATTACAGGAAAACACTTACTCCTAGGCGAGCAGTAAATTAACAATATCAATCTAATAATAATTACCACAATTGCCTGTGATAATTTTCATTAATGATCTAGATTGATATTGCTAAATTTGTTTTAGCTGTAATTTACTGCTTACCTAGGGGTAAGTTTTTTCCTGTAATTAATAACTTTAATATATATATGATGCTAACTGTTTGTTTTACGTCAGTTCTGTTGCATCCATGTGATAGAATGCCAGAAGATGCCGAAAGGCAAAACCCGGGTCGTTAGTGACAAAACATGTGGAATCGTACAAAGTTGTAACAATTCAAATTGGATATTGAAATTCCATCAAGCACCTTTAGTCGATATCATAAGTTATGTTAAAAGTTTATTATATCATTTCAGACAAGGACTTCTCTCAACGATTCAGTCGCCTCACTATGGAATGGGATCCCTCCTTCCGGCTGGACCCATAACTATTCCTGGAGCTATTCAGGCACCATGGGCTAACTCACATTCACCGGTAAGCTGAAATTTTGGAATTATTGTGTGCCGAAAGTGTCTCCTACTTGAAATCCCTGTACAAATTTTACAGATCTTATATAGGATATATAGGGGCACTCATGAGTTTTAATCTTTAATTAAATCGTCTTTCATTTTTTTTTATCTAATTTAGAAATGACGACCATGAGAGAGGGATAGTTAATTACTGTTCATTTCTTAACCTGTTCCTGTTTGCTAACTCTTCAAGAATAGATATTGTCCTGTTTTTATTGGAAGTCCAAATGTCTACACGCAGTTCGACATGGCTAGAAATGGACATGCAAGGTTTATAAATATGCTTGTGGTATTGTTGCAGAACTCGCCGCAGAAGCACATGAAGATGTCTGGAGCTCCGCTGAGCCCAGCCCGTCGTTCACGGGAGAGCAAAAAGTGCCGCAAATACTACGGCATGGACCGCCGCGAACAGTGGTGCACCCAGTGCAAGTGGAAGAAGGCATGCACGCGATTCGGAGACTAACTAATCAAGCAGGGCCTAGCGCCACACGCGTGCAACCCTGTCCAATGTCGCTAAGAGACTGGAGAGATAGCTCATATCTCTAGTGAATCGACAACGGTTCCTTATTTCCATAGTGACAATTCTTCTGAGCTACCTTCGTGGTAATATTATAACAGAGTGAAAAAATTATGAATGTATAATACCGATGTGACAAAGAGTAGGACGAACTTATGTAATTTTAAACCGGCGTTGGAGAAGATTACGATTTCGTATTGTAACGCGGAATCGCGGTGTTTCCGATCCAACACGACTGGTTCGTAACGATTTGAGATACGAGGATGTGTGCAAATTTTAAACCTCTGTTATTTATATACGCCGCGCTTGTACGTCAGAAATATGAATAATAATCACATTCTGAATTCGACTGACAAATTTATGCCGCGAGGTTTGATTATGACGTCTCTTTCGGAGACGGTTTCATATCATCCATCGACGTCAACATGAATATGATATTATAGAATTTAAATACTTCATAAAATGTATAGTACAAACTCTATAATGTGATGACGCAAAAATACATCACACGCGATTAATGGCATTATATAAAAAAAATAAAGAAAAAAAAACGAAAACGAGAAGCAACTTTGACTTGTGAATTCTCAAATTTTGTATTGCATAATGATATTTTTACTCAAATGCAATATTGTATATAGTGAAGGATATATGTATATAAATATATTATTAATATACATCGTTATATAGTTGTGAATAATTAGATTTTATCTCATCATTTGAAATTATTTATTACGTTAGTGATCGATGTTAAGGGTTCCGCCCCGGAAGTGGCCGTAAATTATGTCGAATTTCAACGATGGCACCGGTACGTTGCAAGAAGGTTAGAGAATAGATTCTCGACGATATTCTCAATGGAACAGAGCCGTTCGACTACGCTAAACATATCGCAGTAAGGATAAACACATATTCATAAATTATCAAAGGGACAATTTCTTCATCTAAAATGCTTTAGCCTAATATAGAATTTTCAATATACATTTTACGAATAGATATAAAGGACCGCAGCAATGATATAATTGTTGATTGTTATTGAAAAGAGTATTGGGTCATCTGGGAGGTTCGTAACGTTTTCGGACATTTTACATTTAACGCGTATTAAACACTTTTTATTATGAATACATGCCTCGTAGACAAAAGCAGATTTATGCTTATTGCACACCAGATTTGTTATGTCGAAATTGGTATCAATTTAATCAGGCATACAAAGAAAATTGTTTGATATACATCAAATCTTTCAGTGCCTAGATCGTAAAAATATTTCACTAGCAATAAACCGCATGTTTTCAAAACATCGGAAATGCCGTAAATATTATAATAAAAAAAATTCAAGATGAGACTAAACGTTTGTGATAAAATATTACGCATTGTGCTGTATAACACTTCAATGTTGTTCAACCCAAATCGAGCACTTGATTCACCTACCAGTATGTGTGAGGAACTGAATTGGTTATTTTTTAATAATTTACAAAGAAAAAGGATTAAAAAGGTATTAAGATATACATCAAATACTTTTTAATTCTTACAATTTTAAACCTAGAAAACCACAAATATATTTGTGATATTAAATTGCTGCATATCTTTCCAAATTCACGTAATAAATGTAAATTGGTTGCGGTATGAGTTTCTTAGATGACCTATCTACGGGCTGAAATCGGTAATGCTTGTTTCGATGTGCCCTTTGTAAATAAATTATTCAGGTCGGCTTAAGGGGGTTGGCTCGTCGCGCGGTGCGGATCCTCCTAAAAAACTTCCTCGACTGAGAAGGCGGATTCGCGCCCGCTTCGGGAACTCCACTACTACCCCTTGACTGAAAGCCTGATCTAAAAAAAGACTGCTGGGCATTTTACGGTATGTTTGGGTCCCGGTAATGAGTTAATATAAACGACTCTTTAACATTTACCATATTTGCGTACAATGTACAATTATTCAGTGTGATATTTTTTTAAAGAAATTTAGTATTTTTTTATTTATACAATGTTAATTATAAGTAATATTGATAAAAACATCCGCCCCAGGCGGAGATCTCAAATCAGTTGTGTGATTTATATATCGCAAGACAGCGGTGGGAAGGTGCTGCTCCATTTTGAATTTTGTCACGTCACGTCAAACAAACAAAACTACTCATCTTGCCTATTTCACGGACGCTACTACGACAGCTATAAATTTGTACAAAGTATTGGGGAGAATTGCAACTCAAAAAAACCGTTACCAATTGAAACAAGTAGTCTAAAAGGCATTATCAAGTTTCTCTGCAAACCTTTTTCGTGGAGTTTCATTATTGAATATTATAAGCATGTCATTCTTTGACCAAACCATATATTGGCAATATTTTTCATATAAACCTCATTATGGGTAGGTAATATTAAATGATCGGATTTTTAAACAGCGACATCTATTTATTTATAAAAAAATAATTGAATGATTTTTTTTACAAACATGTTTGTGATAAATAAAATAATTAAAATTATTGACTGTTTAGTAAATATTTAAAAAAAAAAAATAGTTCATTTCAATTTAAACTATATTGAACATTTACGAACAAAATAAAGTTATATTTAATCAATTTATTACTTGAATGTTTGAAAAAAAATTTTAATATTTTTTTCTGTCAATAGATGGCACTGTATTATAATCTGAATATTTTTTACTCCTACTAAAAACTATATATTATACATGTTAATATGTTTATTCCGTTTCTTATAAGCTTAAAAATGACAGGTTTCTTTTCTTAGTTTGAAGCTCTCACATAGTTAGGTTAGATTAGAATATTTTTAATACTTAGAGCTCATTTTAGCATACTCTTCACATCAATGTCATCTCTATGTAGTGTATAGCAATGTTTAGTCTAGTTTTCCTCTGTTTATTATTATATCGATTTTAAATCATTTATCCGTGTTATTTTATTTATTGAAATATTATTTATTTTTTAATTGTTAATTTTATCGGGCGATAAGCCAAAACTTTCGATTAATCACAACAGCAACATATAAAAAAAAGTACAGTAATATTATTATTCTATACACATTTTGATTTACAATGAATGACACGTGTTTTTCAACTTTACATTTAATATTTGCTTACATATTAACCCTTCTACCTGTTAAGACATATAAAATGTATTCTTACATTGAATATTTAAAAAAATAATGCAGTGGTGTTGGTGTTAATCAAAATTATAGAGATCACAAAAAAAAATCAGGACACTAGTTAAATTATATAAACTTGAAATTTCAAAACTATTTACACACTGCTATCAGCTGTAACAATTTTATGTATTATCATCCATCTTACTCAATGTTACTATCGTACAAAATTTCCATAAACAAGTTTTTTAGTTTTTAATTAAAAAAAAACTTACATAATTGGACTAACATCAAAATTTCAAAGAATAAATTTTCCCTAAAAGTGGGGATTTTTTAGAAGATGATAATTCCAGTACATTAGATTATTTTTACGTTTCATTCAGTTGAAAGAGTGAAACACGTGTCAATTTTTTAATGGATTCATTGTAAATTATAAAAATATTGCATAAACTAAAATGTCGTATTTAACTAATCATTTATCGACAATATATCTGTATTTTTACAATCATTGTGTAGTGTTGTTTCTAAAATTGAAGACGCATCTTTGTTCGTATAGTTTTAATGTCGTTGAACGCACAAAAACATAATACTTAACTAAAATATAATCATTAAGCGCAATATTCATCAAATATATCAAAATTATTTAAATCGTGGATAAATTTAATTGTATTATAAATCAAAGCCTTAAAAATCGGTCAGTAACTGAAAATTTGTCTTAATATTTTATCTATTAGAAATATTCACAGAAAAATATTTATTCCCAAATCTTATGCGAGTCACTATCTATCGTTCGCCCCACTAAGCACAAATTATTGTAAGCGAGAATCGAATCCAGATCTGTTGTTGATATTATTAATTGTTTGGTACTTTGGTCAGGTGTAGTTAGTTTATTTTGAATGAAGGTCCAGGGTGTCAATACTGGGATTGCAGACGGCACGTGCAAGGAACCAATCGCCTCATATTCTTTGTATAATTTCTGATAGTTTCAAGTAATGTGGTACTCAATTTGTGCTTAGCAGGGAATGATCACATTTAACGGCATGCTTCATATCTATAACTATCCATTAATTTGAAATCTTTAGTCTCAATAGGAATAAATAAATAACAAAATAAAGTACTTCATTAACTGTTCCAAAATATTGCTTTTTTCAATTTAATTAACTAACCTCGCAATATATTTTAAATATAAAATTTGAGCCCGATTTCGGTACAAGTTGTAGATACGGGCTTTTAAAATATTGCTCTGTTGACAGTTAAAATAGGCATAATATTAATAACAATCTAAATTATTGGTAAAAAAACATTTTTTATTCCTTATTCTTGCCAAATAAAATGGCTTCCCTTTTAAGTAAAGACATTTTAGAAAACGTCGATGTTGCCATAAATAAATTCAAATTTTGGATTCTTATAGAGAATATTACTTACTGTAATACATATTTAGAGGAAAGCATTCAATATAATATATTAATTCATCAGGATTATTAAATGAAAAAAAACAGTGGACATTGTTACCTTGAAATTATTAATTTTAGTCATTGTTCAGAGAATCGTTCTGATAATTTTTCAACAACAATTACCAAAACGATTAGAAGTTATGGAACCTTTCAAAATAAAAGTGCAATATTCATTTTAATTTTCTATCAGTTTTTAATGTGTCATTTTGAATTAATTACAGTTTTTTTGTTAATTAATGGATTGATAAATGAAATATATTCATTTAATTGTGTATAAGGTCGGATAGTTTGATAGAAACGTATATGTATTTTCAGCACTCTGTCAAAATAGCCCAAAACAAAGATTCAGCCAAAATCACTCATACAGCTGTGCAATGTTATCAATATATCTGAATAAAAATAGTGCTCTTGGAAAATTAAACAAAATGCAACAATATAAATAACTAAGATTTATGCCAAGTGTTTTGTAGTGATCGTTATTTACTATCGTGCTTACAAAATGCTGTTTTGGACTATGTTGACATGACACTGTACGAATACCTTAGATATTGTATATGAGATTCTATCAAATATTTAACAGTATAATTTCTAGGAATGTCCTGGAAAAAACGCGGGTACATTTTATGTTTATTTCTATCTTAATCAATCTAATTTTTTACGATGAATTAAACACTAAGTTTCAACTGTCACAGACTTGACGGTGTATAAAATTGAATATTGACGATATTTAGAAAGATACTGAAAGAAAGGTTTCGTCTTTTGGGTTAATTATAAATAATTAATTTTGTGTCACTTTTGTTTTGGGCCAACAGTGTTGTTCTTTGTCGACGTTTGACGTAGTTTATCTTAGATGTGCGTAATTGGGAATCAATATTGTGTATCAAAAGTCTTGATCGTTTTTGTGGAGAAAATCAATAAAGCGTAAATAAAAGACTTGAACCACATTATACCTGTTGGAATAAGTATCTATAACAAACTCAGCGGCGAGTTGGTTATATAACGAGACAGATCCGTTTTCGTCGTATTGTGAGCTATTGTAGTTATTTCGGTAGTTCTAATGTTAATATCAGATGTCTTACTCCATTAATGTAGTGTTTGAAATAAATATTTAGACGCTAAGTATTTATTTTGTATTATCGTAGTATCGCCATATTTTTCTAAGTTCGCTTTCGAAAGAGCGTACATGTCGAACCCTCCATGTTTTACGATTTGTTCTTCTTTACAGGCACTCAGTAGGACTATCATAACACAGCTGAAATCATTTAATTTACAGTCGTCATCAAACAGATAAACACTCTCCATTTAAAGGATTTTTTTTAATTGTACAATGAAAAAATAATGACATTACGAGAATTATCTTCACTGATCTGAGTTTCAATTTTGTGGTAGTATATTTGAAGGGTGTATTTCCAAAGTGAACATATTAAACTTCAAGATTTTTTTGAAGAAGAACGATACAAAATGTTTTAAATAGACGGAAAAAGTTTGTATCCATTTTTAACAAGTTTCTTTCGTAACTTATATTATTTTTTTATTGGATTGCACTCTATAACGGCAGTTAGCAAACCAAATGTATTAGCATGCTACAAAGCAGCCAATTCAAAATACTGTACACTTTTCGTGTCCCTTAAATTAAACTATTGTGTATTGAAAAAAAATATTTGATCAGAATAATTCACGCTACATAAAAATTATATTATTTTAACGTTAGTGTCTTTTTTGAGGTCCACTTTGGAAGCTAACATCTCAACATTTGAATCATAGTTTATGTTTTTATTTCGTCATTTTCAAAGCATGCCACCAAAACCGCATAGGTTCTTCTATACAAGCAATATTTATTCAATGTTGTCTCTAAAACACTTGTTAAATTTAACAAAATAAATTCACGTAAGAAGTACACCTTCATTTTGGGTAGAGCATTTGAAGCTAAATAGACATCTTTTGTATTTTTGCTTTACTATCTTTTTGATATTATAATACATCACCGCCGACTACAAATATCACATTCAGTTTCCCGTGTTGTACGTCTGTAGATGTACAAAGAATTAATTGTAAGAAATCTCAATTCAACAAATCCCGCTTGTCAGGATTGTTTAGTTTCCTATAGAACACGTCCGCCGTAGTACATGATGTATACTCAGTTTTTGCTACACAACGACTCAATATTGCCTTACACTATAGATCTCAATGTATAGACTCAATTATTGGACAGACTCTGTCGTCAGTTTTGTTGTCATGCCAAAGTAACGTTGTAAATTAACAACATCGAAACAATACATGATTATATGAATGTAAAACCGGTATAACAGTTCAGATCCTTTATTTGACGGACCATAATACGATAACGAGAAACTTATTTTTATGACAAATACCTTAAACCCTATTGAGCTACGACTTTCCACAAGGATTCAATAACTTCTTCTATACACATACTTGCGTGCACCTCAATTCAACAAATTAAAAACAATAAATATTTCCGTTAAAACTAATCAATCGATTTGATAATCAATATCATTATTCAACTATTTAGACTGGACAAGTTGGTTGAAAGCCCAAAACTCACCTGTGGACATGACCAATATAGTATTCTGCAGGGTTGCCACATGATGAATGCCAAATGAGCAGCGCTGTTTACTGTTGTTGTCTGTCATCATTTCGACCCAATAGGCCACACTGATTTTATTTCAATTAAGGCCAACTTTTAGTCACTTGACAAACAAAATTTAAGATACACAGGATATTTAATATCGCTCAAACTAAATGACTAAGGAAGACATATTGTCTTTTTCCTCTCTATTTTTCTTTTTTTTTTGTGCACACTAGTGCATTGTCAGCTCTGTATATGGCCAAGAAAATGTAAGTAACCAACTTGCATCACCAAACTTATTGACAGTTCAACAAATGAAAAATGTCAGAAAGCCAGTCAAAATAAAGTGCTTGCAACAATAATATTATATTTCATATTTCTTGACCGTAAAGGGTAGAAAATATTTTCATTCAATTTTAACACAGTGATAACAGTGTGAGTCATATTTTTGAGTAAATTTTCATTGAATTTGAAATATGTTTCAATTGATTTGAGTCTCATTTAATACCCCTACTGAAGGTGTGGTGTATTAATATTGTTTAAGGTATTTGTTTTTCCCGTGTTAATTTTTAATATTCACGTATTTAACGAAACTTATGCAATTCTCTGATTGAAAGTATTATTATTTTGGCATTGTCTATAAATATTAAGCACTTGAAAGTGTTCTGAAACTCCTGGCGATAAGACGTAAAAATAGCAATCAAAATTAAAATAAAATTATAATAAAAATCGATACGTGTACATATTGTATTTAATTATTTTGCAGTGTCACAAGGACAGTAATAAATCTCGATTTCCAAAAATATAACTGCTCCTGAGACGTTCTTGAGCTTTAGAATACACACAATAGGGGCTAGAAACTTTGATATTTTCACAACATATGGAAGTAGCATAAATGCAAGTAACGAAATATTTCCCCATAATAAATTGAGAAATTGGAAATTACCCAATATATTTTAAAATTTAATTGGTAAAACTTTGTAAGATTCCACATGTTTTGTCACTAACGACCAGGGTTTTGCTTTTCGGTATCTTCAGGTATTTTATCACACTGATGCAACAGAACTGACACAATAAACAGTTAAAATGAGTAGGTATTTCATAACAACAACAAAAAAACCCAATTATATTTAAATGATAGCTGATTATTATTTGTTGTGGAATTCTTTCAAGAATGACTCATTAACAGTATTTATCTTTAATGAAACTTATCACAGGCAATCATGTTAATTGTTATTAGATCAATATTATTGAATTTATTATAACTGTCATTTAGTTCTTGCCTTGGGGTCTGTGTTTTCCTTCAATTAACAGCTTTGGTATATAGATGATGCTAACTACTTATTGTGCGTCAGTTCTGTTGAATTCTTCTGATAGAATGCCCGAACATGCTGAAGGGCGAAATCCTGGTCATTAGTGACAAAACATGTGGAATCGTACAAAGTTTTTACAATTCAAATTTGATAGTGGAATTCCATCTAGCACTTACAGTCGATATCGTAAATTACCATATTTTACATGAATATGATTAGATTATTGTAAATTTTTTTGTACACTAATTTTTTCAATCAGAGAAATACATATGCAGTCGATATTCTAAAAATATAATACTTTTGAGAACAGTACCGTCTGTCAATTTAGAAATGTAGGTTAAAATTTAGTATGTAGTTGAATAAAACATCAATTAATTTCTTCAATACAAAATAAATTATTATTGATATTTCAAAATATCTTAAGGATCTCAATACCCAAATATTATTTAACCTCAATTATTAATTTTATTCTAGTATATAAATGCACAATCTTTTTTTTAAATATTTAAATGCTAATTAAAAATATTTACAAAAATCGTTGTCTTGATTTATGAGAGTACAATTTATAAAAAAATGTACATAAATATATTTTATAAGACATTGAAATTAACTATATATATATATTTGGTAGTATATGTTTTCTTATAAGCGTGTTAGTGGAAATATGCCTATATATATATATAATGTCAAACATTTAATATGTCATAATATGCTGGACGTTTAGAATACTTTACTCGAAAGTAAAACGAATAGATACTATTCATCAAAATGCCTTTTGCATGTTTATCATCTTTCTCATGAATCGCGATCAAAATTTTTATTATAAAATGAACAATAAATTTTAACTAATTTAATATTATAATCTATGCAAAGAAACAGCTCAATTATGTATTTGTTGCAGAGAAAATCTTTGTGTAAATGTTAAATTATGTATTAAAATATTGTCAGGCTACTGCCAAAACAGAACATATTTTGACTTTACTTAAGGAAAAGTGAATAACGAATAATTAAAAAAAAAAAAATTAATCTATCCACTGTCACTTTTCGGTAGATAGGCAATATTATTTAAACAAATTATACATTAGTTGTTTATTTTAAATCATAAAAACACATTTTCTACTACCATTTCCACAATATATTTTATTATCAGGACTGGTTTCGCTTATCGCGAACATTATCAACTGATAGGACACAAATTGCAAGCAAGACTATTTATGCAAAATTTTGTGTTAATATTCAGCAAGTATACAAAACCAAAGATTCAAGAACTAAGAAAATAATTTACAGAAAATCATACAATATACATTCAAACCAATGAAATTATTATCAAACAAGAGAGAAAAATGACAGTCAACACTTTAAAAATATTTGTTTGAACGATTTCGCTTATCAAGTAATGTCATTGTGCTACAGACAAATGCTGACAGTCATGAGTGAGAGATAATTATTTTATATGCAAAATTTTGGCAGTGGCCAGAACAACTTCATGTAGCCAATTAAATATTGAATGACTATTCAGACACCTTCATTTGATTTATAACACTTTGAATATGCTTATTAACACTTTTTATGGAAGAAATTCTTTTTTTTTACGTCTAATAAAGGATATTCGTGTGGTGAAACATTCACCCAACTTTTTGTTCATTTTTCACTTCAATTCTTGTTTGCGCATCTAAGGCAATTTAAAATAAATATTTTGCTAATTATCTAATCTATCTAAAGTAAATAATAAAAATTATTTTATTGATTCTCTTAAATTTTTTGCATGGAAATAAAGGGTAATTAAATGCATGCAACATCCTTTGATGAAATGACAGACTAGTCACAGCTTTCATGTAAAGTGTTAACAACTATTTCATTAATACAGAGTTTTCAAGCATGATAGATTGCAAGAAAAAAAATTAATTCTTGAAAGACTCTCAAATACTAACTAAATAACATCTTCTGAATCACACCATTGTTAACCATTTGAGGAGTGGATTAGTTATTCCTTTTCAATAATTTTCTAGAAGTCATTATTGCTGATTTGAGCAATAATTAAAATCAGTAACGTCAACTTAAAATGTGTCAAAAAAACATCTGAAAGAATCTCCTTTTCTTGAAGTAGTTTTTGATTTCGCGTCTGCACATATTCAATTGCTGTTTGACTTTTCCAGTTACAAATGTCATTATTCATCTGTGTATATTACATATGTATATAATAATATATATTGCCTTTGTTCTTAGTACGTGTTGACGTTTCAATGAACACCAATATATCAACTGTGTCTTTGCGATTAATTGTAAATCCGGAACCGTGTTCCTTTGAATTGTCTCGGCGTCATTTTTAAAGGGTTATTGGAACATTTGTTGTAGTGACGTCCTTTCTTTGCAATAATAATTAACACTTTATGATGTATATTTTTGACAAAATAATATGCTAAGCAAGGCTTTTATAATATATTAATTATAAATACATATATATATTTAGAACGAAGAGAAAATAGTACTATTATATTATACGTAAATCTAAAAAACATGTCAAATGTTTTCAATTACATATTGTGAATAAGATGTTTTCTATATTAAAGGAATTCCACAGAAAGTAAAAGATTATTGCCGTAAAGAACTGCTGTTATTTTTGTAATAATCTAATCGAAAATTTATTTTTCCTGTCTATGTTGAGCAGCTGTGTTACTAGATACTTCAATTGTATACAATCTTTATCAATAAATAATAAGCCACTTATTTGCTAGCACGAAATATTCTACATAGCAGGCCACGTCGGCGATTTGGTATTTAAAAGGGTGAATTCTTGCAATGTTACTCAGAAAATCGCCTTAATATACTGGAAGCTATATTACATTAAATTTAAAATGTTACAACTTTTTTCGATTCTACACGTTTTGTCACTAACGACCAGGGTTTCGCCTTTCGGCATCCTCAGGCATTCTATCACACGGGTCTTTACTGGCAAAACATGTGGAATTGTACAAAGTTGTAACAATTCAAATTTGATATTAAAATTCCATCAAGCACATTCAGTTGATATCATAAATTATTTTATTAAATCCAAGGGACCGATCGGGGTTGTGATATATATGCTGACTTACCAGCGAGTTGTTGACATTTGGAATAAGTAAGTTTGCAACTTACTGGTTAGTCACTGGCGTACTAGTGGTTAAAACCTTTTTCAATGCAATTTAATGTTCAGTAGAGAATTGTGGTCTGATTTAACAATAAATAAGTGAGAGCACAATAATTTCAAAAGGATTCAGTGCTAACTTTGTGGAGGCTTTTTTTAAAATTTAAAATTCTACATTTACAGAAAAGATAAGTTTTTTTTAAGTTACTTTACCGCTGCTCAACCTAAATTTAAAAAAAAATAATAATAAACAGATTTACGAGTTCTTACTTCAAATGTTATTATAGTGTTGCCAATTCGCTAAAAATTAATATCATATTAAATTAATTACAACTATAAAAATGGTGGAATTCCTCGTTCTATATCGTGAATAATGTTCTCGACTGACAGGCATTGTTGTGTTCAGAATGTATGTTGATGTGATTCTTGTATAAAGATAATCTAAAATCGTTGTATTTCGGTAACAATTTTATAATACGAGTAAAATTTGCAGTTTCTAGGCGCTTTATTTCCCTTTATGGCAAGTATTTTCCGCAATCAGTCTTTCGTATATTAAAAGCTGGTTGTGTATTAAATTTAAGTACGGTATATTTATTAAGCTTCATATAATAAAATTATGATAGATGCGAGCGATTGTATTTTAACTGTCTATCTTTGAACGTAAATCTGAAATGTGACATATCTTGATTTACAAAAACTTGCAGCTGGATCGTGAACGAACACTGAATCAAATTAAAGCTGGTAAAATATAAAATAAATGTGATATTCATAGTTAACTATAAATATGTGAACCGTTGGAACTTGCGGAAAGTTTCAAATGATTGTATTTTTGGAAAATAATCGATGAAAAATATTAACAAAAATAACTATGCGTTGTTTCATTTTTCTTGTGATACTGATTTCTTCTGCAGTGAACCAAATAATTGTTTTTACAAATAAAAACATTTTTTTTTCAATATCTATTTTCATTTGGAATAATTGAACATATATTTTTATTGAATTGTTTAAATATGTACATTGCTTATGGTCCATTTGATAGGGTCACTGCATTAAGATTTGGCAAACATTTGAAAAAAAATAACCTGAAAAATACCAATAAATCAAATAACATTGAGAAATTATATTTTTGCACAATAAACTGTGAACGGCGAATCACAAAATCCTCCATCTCAACAATATTATTCAATCGTGACCAGAAAACAAAATCTGGCGATGAAATTTTTCAATTTGTGTAAAGCATGCATTAATTGTTTATATATTATGTGAATGTGTATAAAAAGGTACTTGTTGATTGTAGTGGTGCCACTGAAATATCATAGACAATGTATAGATTATCAATATGTATTTTAAATACCTTGACTCAGCGATTTACAAACTGTAAGGCGTGGATAAGTGCAAAGAGAGCCATGAAGAGTTCACCAGAATCAAATTTATATCAAAATAATTTGACATGTTTCCATTTGTAAATGATTCCTCCACTTTAGTTAATATTGAAGCGAACACATGCAACACGTGCATGGTTTGCTTATGCACTTATTTCGAAGATTGTGCTTAAATAAACTTTGCATAGGCACAAAATCCATTAGTCAGTGAACAAAATGACAATAAATAGAATTTTCACTGATATATTTCATTCCTTATTCGGTTTCGCTTGAATTGAAATAAAGAATATAATACTTTATAAAACAAAGCAATGTTACTACTGCTTCAATATGTAGTAACATATTTATACGCCATGGGATTTTGGGTCCATTTGAAGTGGAAATAGTGATGTTCAAATATTGAAAAACCACTCGTTTTAATGACACCTAAATTAGGTAAACTTTGTGCAAAAAAACTAGAAAATCTGTCAATGCATTGTTATGCAATTTTTATCAATTAAAAATATGTGCATGGTGATATTATTTTGGAAACCACTGCCTTTACAACTTTAAAGACAACAACAAAAATGCAAACTTTTCAAAATATATATTTCACGTGCTAGCAACAATTATCGCAAATTTGTCATTGAGGAAATTTTAAATATAAATGCGTAATTTCTGCTGTCAATTTTTGCTTGAATTTCATAATATTGTGTAAAGATGTTTAATAACTTTTGGCTATAAAAACCCACATAATACCGTGCATAATTTGAGAAGCATCACTAAAATTAACAAGTACTGAAAAATTATTTACAAGAGGAATTATTTGAGTATTATTATTAATTACATTTACTTAGTATATTATATTCTTAATTTTTACATTTAAAGAGCTATTAGATACCTATGTTACTTGTAACAATATATTTATAGATAATGTTGATTCATAGAGTTCTTAAATCGAAGAGATTGTTTATGATTCCATATTGTATTCAAGTAAGTTTTTAAATTTTATATTTCCATACGGATTTCCCTGAAGAGTGCATGTAAAAAAACTATATATCTGAACAAGTGTTCCGTACATCGATGCAATTTTGTAATGTGGCAATAATTTTATTCAAATCATTCGGAATTAAGCATAAAAATAATTTTTTAAATTGGATTATCCCAAAGACAAGTATTGTCAACATAATAATAATATAACGCCATATTTGTGTATTTTTAAAATAGAATATAATATTGCAACACTGCGTGGGTGTACGGATGCCTTATATTTATAAATAACTGTAATAAAAACATTATTTTGTACTTTTTATTGCTTTTGAAGAACTGTTCATTAAAAAAAATATATAAAGTTTAAATATTTGTAATTGGAATAAAAAAAAATGTAAATTGAAGATTTCGTTTAAATAATTTTGGTTTTCTTTTTAATGCTCTAAGAGTGAGGTTAACCAATCAATCATGTATGATTAATCAAATCATTCACTGCTTATTATAGATTTATATAATACTTTATGTTTTATTACAAGTAGGAAATTTGTACTAAATGATCTTCGACTAATCAAGCACAAACTAATCATACTGATTTATAAACAAGATGCTTCTGAAGACGATACTAATGTTTTCATAATTGTTTAGTCATTTTACATATATCTTTTGGTGCCAAAAACGTTTTTTTACAGATTAATAACAAAACCTTCTTTCATCATGGAAGTAATACAATATTAATTATTTCTTTCCGATAATTAAGTTAATTTCTTAAATAGATCATTTTCTACAAATTTCTCTTGTAATATATAAAATTAAAAATATAATACATACAGTAGAACTTCGATTATCTGGACCCCGATTTTTGTTTAAAACAAAACAAAAATATTATGAATTTACTGATATGTACGTGGTGACGGAGTCCACTGTTTATAGATGTGATGGACTGCAATCTTAATATTTTGATCTTTGCATTATTCAAATAATCCTGGATTCCAAATTTTGAATGATGAGGAAATAATTAAAGAAATATTTGTCACAGATGAACAAGATCAAGAAAGCGAAGAAGAGATTTGTGAGAGGGAAGACATTGGTCCTAGACATTCTGAAACTTTTCAGTGTTTAGATATCGCCAAGAGTTTTGAAGAGTGCAATTCAAAATAATTTATATGCTTGAAAGTATTCGCAATTTGGCAGCATCGAAAAAAAGCAAAAGCAAAAATCGATAATTGATTTTTTCAATGAAAAATAATTTAATATTAAAACTATTCAGTAATCTAAAGAAATAAAATCGATTAATACTAAATACACTTGTCCTTTCTTGTCAATTATGATTTTTTGATTATCCAGATTTGACCTTATCCGGACTATCTTCATCCCCAATTAGTCCGGATAATTGAGGTTCTACTGTAATTCAAAGCTTGGTATGCACGATCTACTAGTAAAAAAATACAATTTCAATGTACTTAGAAGAAATCCACTTAATATTTTACGAGTATAAAATACTTTAATTTACCAATGTGAGTCAGTTACTAAAAATCATTATAATAATGTAACAATTCGAAGTCATTTTATTTTATATTAAAGTGTTCTTTTTTATGTATAAATCAGTTACCATTTAAACTAGTTTGAATATTGAGATAGTTTTAGGTTATTTCACGTTATTTTGAGAGGATTGTAAATGCCTAAAAATATTTGTGAACAGTTCATTATTTTGAAAGACTCATAATTATAATGAGGTAAATTTTATCTGGCAAAAATCAATGACTTATTTGTATTTTTTAAATTTACCACAAAATTTCTCACAAGAAACAAATTAAATACTGATCCATGCCCTTTTGTTCAGAATTATAAAATAAATATCAGGTTTTTAAATAAAATATTGTATGAATTACTCCATATTAGTTTTATTAAAGCAGAAGTGCTATAAACCTGTAATGTCATATAAGAACAGGTGTTTTTTTTCTTTTATAAAACTCGTATATAAAATACAAAGATAGTTTTTCGATTCAAGAGTACGTTTTTGTTAAAATACATGTGGAAATGGCAGGAGAAAAGTTAACTTACAAGATCCTTTTATAAAAAATATGTTGCCAGTCAATAATTTAAAAACAGTTCTCGAATTATAATTATCTTTGTTTTTGACATTTTCTTAGACACAGTGTATTGTTTGTGATTTTATCTGCTGTTAATTTTCTGTAAATATTATTATCTAATATATTGGCTACTGAACTATTGTTATCTTAACAATGTATATGTTTAGTATTGGGACTCTTTCATATTTAAATCTTTATTTCCTTTTTTTTATTTAGTGTTACCATTGTAAAAAAAAATATGATTTTCTGGCTAGTGAATATGTGGTTCATTTATGAATATTCACCAATTTATTTTTGCCTGTATTTTGAATCCTCGCAAAAGTAAAAACGGAAGTGTAATTAATATCGAGACGGTATTTAATGTAATCGATGAATTCCCCTAGCAAAGCCAATCGTTTTTGTTTTAATTTATTGTACATTATTTCTTATGTTACCGCAAATTGGCCATTTTTTTATTTTAAATAATTATTTTTGTGCCTTTAATTTTAGTAAATCCATTGAACTCATTGCTATATATTATATAACTCAAATGTCAAATGAAATGCTATTTTTTAGAAATGCTATTTGTAGTAAATGTAAAGAAATAAACGAAACCGTAAAATTATTCCGAAGATTAGAAATGAACTATCTATGGATTTTATGTTTATAGATGTCCATAGCTTACAAGCCAGTATCTTAACCATACATTACAATCAGAGATCAACACCTCATTCTGACTTTCAATGAAATGATACCATGTAGTTTTTACTGTAAAAAAATGAAAAAAAACGACAATATTCAATTTCCATAAAACAATTCAATCTTTTTAAATAAACGAAATATTTAATAGAATTACAGTTTCTTCAATAAAAGTAAAGTAGCATAGTTTATATGCCTAAAGTAAAAGTGTACGAGTGTGATTGAAATGAATTTGTAAGAACTGTGAAATTAATTGTTAGGTTACGTCTGAAGAAATTACAATTAAGATATTTTTAATTACAGTAGTTTATTTATTGAATTCACTTTGATGCTCAGATGAAATTATAATTTGTTTGTATTGTAATATATAACATTTCTTTGTAAATATTTTATATCTCGACTTGTGACGGATGTAAATTTGACTATTGAGTAGCGTAGAGTACTCGTAATCTTAATCGTAAGAAGAACTCAATTTATTGTAACCTCCGAAAGATAATATGACACGGTCATTACGTATTCTAGTTATTTTATTTTTAATGTTAAGTTATTGCAATACAATTCTGGTTGATACTTTATCCTTTGATCTATGTAGGCTAAGTCAATGTAATGGTAATTTTAAAATGTTTCGAGCGTTAAATTAAGTTAAATGCATATTTAATTTGATCGTTATCTCTAAAATGTATATTTATTATATATATTTCTATATATAAAGACATGATGTTGAGAGAAAACATTTATTATTATACACGTGTGGAAAGTAATTTAAAAAACATATATTATATACTTATTATACAAAATATATTCGTTTAGATTTGACATTGCTTTTGTTTTAATTGATCCCTTTCCTGATTCTTATTAGTTCTCCGTGACCTGTGGCCGGGTGTTCAATATTGTCCCTCTAGTCTTTGACTGCTAGTTCCTCAACAGACGATCTACAAAAAATGAAATTTTTAATAATAAAAACACTTAGGACTCTATCAACAATATATTTATGATCTGGAATTGTAAAAACAGCACTAAGCAATTTATTTAATAATAATGCCTTTCCACCAAGAAGTGAGAGTTAACACCTTCAAAGTCTATTTTTTTAAATTATTTAATTGATGGAGCATTAAGATCTGATGCGTTAGCAGTAGAGCTCTTCACATCTCCTTCATATTGTATTTATTAATTGATAGACGTTAGTTACTGCAGAGCTGAGTAATTCACAGTGGATTTGGATCACATGGACACCAACTAACTATACATATTGTAATTATAAATGAATCCGCACTTACAAACTCACAAACACACACAAAAACACATGAACTTAAGAAAGCTATTTTCATATGCTAAGGTTGTGTTTTGGATTATTAAAATTTGTAACAACAAATTAATGGGGGAACATTGTTGGAACATTGGGAACCGCTCTTGTCCTAAACCAATCACTCGGTATTGTTTCATGTTAAAATTCCATAAGCTATTAACTTTTAAATTTGAATGACTATTATGCAAGGAAAAATAAGACCAAAATTTGTAATAAAAATGTATTTTTATTTCAGTAGTAATAAATAATATTAATAACATTATTTCATATATGCCGCACACAAACGACAGAAATTTCACTTTAATAATTATATTTTACAATATATGAAGTTTAGAAAATTTGGTTTACATATTTCTACTCATCTGTATTAACATCTATATTGTTGACACTCAAACATATAATAGTGTTGCCAGTATTAAAACTTTCTTGTACAAGTTAATTTTTGGATAAAACTATAGCCCGATTAATCGCTGTAAGTTTCATTAGCACTAGTGAATTAATTTTTGGAATATTCAGTGATGAAATATCCTTTATGCGGCTCAGCAAGGAATGGGTTAAGGAGATAAAAAAATAGCCAGGATGAGAATAAAAATTTTCAGAAAAATAAACAAATAAAAGTGTTTATTTGGCAGGAGCTACATTGTTTTATGGCTCCTTTTTATGTAAATGTATGTTTATTGTTCTATATTGAACACATTCATTACTTCAAAAATGTAGCTCTATTTTTTTTTTTTTAATTGTTGATTAAATTGTCTTTGCGCAAGGTTTTTTGTTTAACATAACACTTTTTTTTGTTTTAATATTGTTGTGTGTAATTATATTTAATGTAAAAATTATTATTAGAGAAAAGCATTATTTTTCCTTTCCTACAGAATTTTCAAAAAAGTTTCTCACTTTGTTTGATAATGGTGTCAAAATATAGAATTTATGATATCGACTGAAGGTGTTTGATGGAATTTCGGAATCGAATTTTCGTTGTTGAAACTTTGTGTGATTCTACATCGTCAGTTCTACTGAAAGATATGATAGAATGCCTGATGATGCTCAATGGCGAAACCCGGGTCGTTAGTGACGAAATATGTGGAATCATGTAAAGTTTCAACAGTTTGAATTTAAATTAGTTAATCGTCGATACTGGGATTTAAGACAGGGAATACCGCAATTGATGTTGTCCATTAGTTCTGTCCTAGCCATACCTTTCCATCCTTTATAAATATCTTAAAAAAGGAGTTTACTAAGTAACGAGATTTCATGGAAAACTTTATGTTAGCCAGATAGCATCTTAAAACGTGCACATTTTTTGCGAACAGAATATTGCTCACAATGATAAATGATTTCTATAGACGCACCGCTTTCAATAGGATTTTACTAATGTAAATCAAATATTTTAAGGATACAAATATGTTGAACACACAACGACATCTATTGGGAATACTATCACTTACTCAGAATTGAAACAGAATTTGTTTTTACCACTGGAAATGCGAATTAAAAACAGTTCTTTTAATTTTTGCCATAAAATTTACGGTCTGCAAGGTACTGCCATACATACACCTACCGGCAGATAAAAGGTTGAAATAAACTCCGTATGCATCACAATATGAGCGGACGAAATGAAGAATGTTTTACACAAAACATCACGCAAAAATTCTGTGTATTAATGGTTTATTCGCTGTTAACAAAACAATGAAGATTTTTTCATTATAAGTGTTTATTAATTTTTTTTCTCTAATGTTTATTTAAATAAAAGATAATTACGCTAAAGAGATGGATAAAAATATAATATATATTTTATTCTAATTATGGCTGACAAGGTGGTATACCAATGTTTTATACAAATAAATAATTTAAACAGGTCATATTTATTTTACATATATTAATTCCAATAATAAATATAACTAACCTAATCCATACAAAAATGTTTCATAAATATATTAATATTCTCTAAACCAAGATAAAATATAAAACCCTATTCAGCTATTCAATAGAAGCAATTAAAATCAAGACATAATCAAAGCTATTTTACAATAATTGTTGCTAAGTATTTTTTTTTCTGTCACAGTAACCTTTAATGTTCTGTACATTTGACGAATTCTGTAAAGGTGTTCTCAAGTTGAATGATAACTGACTACCAGCTCTGTTCTAAGCCTGACCTTCTATAACTAATATGCCTGAGAAGCATGGTTGGAGGAGTGAGTTGGAGAAGGACTGTATTAATAGTAAATAGTCTCCGTAGGACAACTTAAAATGAAGAGCAGATATGATGAAAAATAAACAACAATCTTGGAATACATTATACACGTGAATATAGCAACAGCTTGGGTCTTTCATTTATCCAAGAGATTTTTCAAAATACTTATTGTATGAATTAAAATTGAGAAATAAGGTAGCGAGTTAAGCCGACAATCGACTCAAATACAGAAAAATTTGTGTAGCATTATCGGTTCAACTTCTTTTATTTGATGTAGCTTATTTAAGTCAAAAGAGAGGTAATAAATCTTGTTATTACGTCTTTAATCCCAGCAGCTGCAAAACATACTATTAGATTATCCAAAAAAAACCCAAATTCCTCGAATAACATAGTTTTTTTCGATTTATTTACAAATATTGTTCTGAAATAGTGCCCTCATTACCAACAATTATTTTTCATCTCTCTTGCAATTTTTTGATCTCTAGTATCAATTGATTATTAAAACTAAAAGGTTTCGATGTAAAATATAAATATATACAATTTTGTTTATTCAACGAGTGGTGTAGTGATGTAAGTGAGTAATTTTTGGGACTTAATTAGTTATGTTTTCATCTGATTTGAATAATTTTGTGAATAAATTAACTTGTATAAAACCAAATGCATAAAAAAGTCTTCCAAAGTGTTAATTCTGGCTTTGAAGTTGGAACGGAAGTTTGTTTAACGGAAAGCGATAAATTTTTACTTCCTAATTCTTGTATCCTGTTACGATTTGCTGCAAAAATGGACACATATTATTCTGTTATCTTTTGTTCTGCCCAGTAAGTTTATTTGCCACCCAAATACCCATCCTGTTTATTTGCAGAGGTTCATGTGTTTTTCATAATGAAGATGAGTGTTTTTTTTGTGAAAATTCTTTTATAGATTGGCGAGAGATATTTAATAAGAGAGATTACAATTGACTTAAACAAAATTTGAAGGTCTTTCTTGTCAAAGGATCTTCTGCCTTATATCAACTGATTTAAATCATCAATACAAAAATTCAGACCTATTTTCCTTTACCAATAGCCCATAAATCTCATTGATGATTTTTTTGCATAAAAACCCTCATTATGAAAAAAAACCAAGATGTCTTGACAACTTTATTATTTGTTTATTTCACTTTGGTCTCAGCATTTTACCCTCACAAAAAACTTAACCTATAAAAAAAGGTTAAAAAATATATAAAATTGAATTTTATGATACAAAAACTGAACAAAATTGAAGTATAGCATACAAAAAACATTAATATCACTGCGTGCAAACTGCACTCAAATAAGAGTATATAAAAAACATGGATTTCATTCTGGATAATCTAATTTAAATGATAAGAATAATTAATGTTTGCCAATGACAAATCTGAGATTCGCAATACCAGGTAGTTTAGGTCTGACGATGTTTAGACATTTCTGTTCAACTAAGATAGAGACCGTTTTCTCAAACAAACATGTCATATATAGAATATGTCAAGCTGATTAGTTGAAAAAATAATAAAAGATGGGTTGACATATGAGTGAAGCTCTTTCCATATATATTTTTGTAAATGAGTTGAAAATACATGCCAATACAGTTGACACCAATTCACAATAAGGAAAATCTGCACATAGAGCAAATAATACAAAAAACATTTACATACACATCCAAATGAGATAAGAAAAACTTATAAAAAAAATAATTGATTCATTGCGAGATCAACTGAACATCCTTAGCAACTAGTGATCCATACGACTGACAAGAACAAGTTTTAAGGGAAAAAATGGATATTATTTCAGATATTTCATTTCCATAAAGATAAAAATTGGAAACATGTAAGTTTACAGACTTGAGGATTATAATGATAGCCACAAAGAATGTTACGAGATGAATCATGTTTTTTTTAATCTTACAATAAAAAAATATACTTGCTATGATATGTTCCTGCAACTGATGAGTTAAAAACCAAAGTCCAGAGTCATAGTTAATATATGGGATATTTTTCACATCAGCCATCGGGGAATTTTTTGAACCATTAACCCAATTTTTTTTTGCGTAAGTCGATATTACCCCCTCATTTTGAAAAGGAGACAATCAATGTACAAATGTAAAAACATTAAACATTTTTTTATTGATTGAATTGGCATTAACTTGGTAAGAACTCCATTATAACACGGTGAAAAAATAGCAATGTATAATAGTGCTAAAAAAATTTTGAAGAACTAAAATACATTGCTATATTTTCACCATGTAAACATTTAGTATTTATATAATTTACAATGTAGACTAAAGGTGCTTGATGGAATTTCAATATCAAATTTGAATTGTTACAACTTTGTACGATTCCACATGCTTTGTCACTAACAACCCGGGTGTCACCTTTCAGCGTCTTCAGGCATCCGTGTGATGGAATTAGTTGATGAGCTTAAGCTGACAAAACATGTCTAATCGTACAAATTTGTAACAATTCAAATTTTTTATTAAATTAATTTACACAGAAAATAACAATTACTTATTACCCACAAAAATTTCATTTTTACCCCAGTTCCCCGACCGCTGCCGTAAATTGTTCGGACACATCAGAAAACAGTTATTATTAAATGCAGGGCTGTGCAACCGATGACTGTGTTGGGGTCGTAAAAAAAGAGTGACTGACTACTTTTTCGATAAGACGGTTTCGAAGAGTATGTCAATGAACAATATACCAAATTAGTTGATTAGTTCTATTTAATGTATATAAACAGAAAAGGTAGGAAAAAGCATGTAAAATTATTTTTTTTAGTCAGTCGTGTCATTTGTCCATGTGGAGTCAAAGTTGTGTTTTTTTTTTAATGTCTCCACAGCCCTAATTCAAATGGTATAATTCAAATGGTATAAATAGACATTATACAATTTTTTGAATAGTATTCAAATTATTTTATATATTTGACCACATTTTATAAATCAGAATTTCTTCGCATAGTAATGAGTTAATTTTAATTATTTAATTAGAAGTGAAAGAGTTATATAAACAAGGTTGTTATGCTCTGTTTAGACATCTTGACCTATTTCAAATTAACATGATTCAACAAAAGATTGTATATCGTCTTCATTTACATGATACATTTAATTATCATGTTTTTTTTTAAAAGTTAATTAGAACTATAGTATTTCACCGAGCTGGTAATTAATGATCATGATTTCTGACCTTTGAATTTAAAATTGATAGCCAGCATCACTTGTTAGATGAAATTCTTGAACCAGAGACACATGGATTATGATCTGTATCAATCGATTAACATATTTACAAACAGTCGGCATTTAACCCTTTGGTTACGGAACAGCAAAATATCGCAGTCCAATTCAATGTAACGTACTTTTACGTACGGGAAGATATCGATCCAACTGTTGTTTAAATATGCACTGATACACGTTTATCTAGGATATTATAACAGATATATTAGTTCCTTATTTATATAATTATGTTAGTATAAAAGTATCAAAAAAAAAAACACTTGATTTATTTTGGATGTAGAAATAAAAATTTTAATTGATATTTATAAGCATTGTTTTGTTTGTTACTTGGGAGAGATATTGTTCCATGATTTGGCGATGCAATATTAGTTAATATCAAATTTGCCAAAATTTTACGCGAGCTCAAAAATAACTTGAGATAGCATCAAGTAGACTGGGCAGTTATTGACTGACCGCTATAATAGTGCGCCCGAAAATGTGGCAGATGATGAAACTAAATTTGAAACTCCTGGATAAAGCGAATGAACAGACCGCAAAAATTACAAGTAAGAAGCCATTGTATTTTTGAACATTGAAACCTATTACAGATAAATATTTTTATGTCATGTGTATTTATGGAATAGTAGGGAATTTAAAATTTTCGAACTCGAGCAACTTTTGTGTCAGACCGGAAATGCACATAGCGGTACATTTCCACATGCATAAGTAATGTAGTCGATCAATAGTAATATTGGTATTACAATTTATATAATAATGAAAGCAACAGCAATGACAATTTTACAAATAGACGTTATTATTATTGAATTATTACGGCCTTTGGAAACAAGCAGTGACTATGAAGAGCCAACTATAGGCATTGATGAAGAATTTGAAACCACCAAAAATTTTCAAAAATTCAGTCTGTAACCAAAGGGTTAAATCAGAAAGTAGTGATTTGTTTTAATTGGTTGTATATGTTAACAAGTCATATCTGATGATAATGCTTGCGATACGCTAAACCGGTCCTGATCATAAAATATATTTTGGAAGTAAGTAGTAAAAAAAGTGTTTTTATTATTCAAATTATCATACCTTTCCATCAAGAAGTGACAGTTAACACTTTAAAAGTGAAATATGGCATGGTTAGATTCTCACAAGGTTTGACAACAATGAAAATTTGTCAAGTCTAATGGACAGGATGCAAAGTAACTCTTATTAAATTAGCCTAAAAACCGGACCGTGGTTTCAAATGCTTGGAAACAAGTTCACTATCTTATTAAGTTTGAGGAAAAGCTTGCGACATGCCAATTATTATTCATTGTGATTCCGTATACTCAACTTGTAAAACAGATGCTTGCGGTGGGTACTATGGGTGTGACATGGTCAGGAGCTTGAAAATAAGAGAGCACACTAACTGGTGTCTTACCGTGTCCGAACGCGATGGGTCTGACGCCATTGGGATGCCAGAACCTTGTCTGAAAGTCCATCTGAAACTTGTGGAGTGAAATGTAGACATCTGATTCTAAAACTCTGCAGTTATACAGTGATAAAAAATGTGTAATGTTATGAATGTTTACCATGCGCAGCTGTTACATTTTTTTGTATAAATCATAAAGATTTTTTTCTCAACAGATATCAGGGTATCTCATTGATCTGACAGTTTACCTGGTTAATCCTACATTTGTGCTAATAGCCTTCAAAAAATATATTTCTATACAACAGAACAAGAGATGCCGGTAACATCAGCTTGCGGTGGATCTCGCTTTTACCACACTTGTCTACAAGCATGTAGGACGAAAGAGCAAACGGTAATTTGCCTTTTTAATATATCACTCATGTCCATACTTAATATCTTATTAATAGAGAAAGAGAATGATTCACAGCATACGCCTGATGTGTAACTAGCGTTTGTCATGCATACACAATTATGTTCAAATTCATTTTATTAATCCCATCGAACACAATAAATTGAGAATCCAATGTTTCCGGATTCACACCTTCGTCGTCGATTCCACCGCAAGGCAAAATATTTTACAGATTTGATGGTTAAATTATAATTTACATAGGCAGGTTTTATTTTCTATATCATTTAACATCTATACAAAATTTGTATGAACGGCGTCTACTAGAGAGATACCTTGCCTGTCTTTCTTTCGTTTACATTTTGGACAGATCATTTTCTTATTCAAACATGTAGCGTGGAACACGCTGGAGCATGGGTCGCATCTGTAAGTTGTATCCGTATCAAACGGATAGAGGACTTTCGGATCTTTGCAAACTTCGCAGATGAAGCCTTTCTGACTGCAAAGACAGCAGTCTTTCACGTGACCTTGCGCAAAACTGATGACCTTCTGCAGTTGATTTGCGAGTGATCCATTGGAGATTTGAGCCAGATCAGATATAGAATAGAGATGTACGTGCTCATATAGATATTCCCTCGGCCAAACCCGCTTCTGCAGCTTTTCAATGACATGCTCGCGGCATGTGAACAAGTACGCTCGCAAAAAGTTCAACTGGATTCGCAGTCTCTGTAGCTGCGCCATCGGCTCCACTCCCATGTAAATAAGAGAGTTCATCTTTTTCATGTTGATCAGCGGGTGATGTTGAAACTCTAGTAAGAATAGTGCGACACGTTTCGACACGGGGTACCTTCGAAAATCCCAGTTGTGAATCACCCTGGCCGGGATCATAAACACATTCGGATCCATACAATTCGAACAGAAATATTTTCCTGTGTATCCACAGACTTTTGCTTTGGATATTCTGGTCCCCAGCAGGTCATGACAGCTAACACACTCATATTCTTGCGAATCTAAGCCGTATTCTCTGGATAGAGAACCCAATTGAGCGATCATTTCTTCCAGTTCCAGAGATTCGAAGATAGTTGATGGCAATTTAGATACAACTTCAAATCCAAGTCCCGTAAGAATAGGATCGTCCAAGGCTACTTGAGCGGTGTCCCAAGACGCAGGGGGTACATTTTCGTCATCGTCTCCTGTCAACTTGAGCTCTTTTCTTAGACCTTTCATCAATTCTCTAAGGTTTGGGGTTTTAACGTAAGTGATGCCAGCGTCAACAAGAGATGTTAGGCTTTTTGAATCAGGTGTTTTTGAAGCAATAGAAGAATCTGAGGCAGTAGAAGCTCTCGCATCTTCACTTGCATCTGAAGACCATCCAGTCTTACCAATCAAGGAATTTCCTATTGCAGATGTGTCAGGACGGACAGACTGTTCACCTATATCTGAAAAATTTCCTTCACCGTCACTCGCATCTCTCGTTTCATTAGCGGTTGAATTTCCGGATTCTTCGTGATCACTTTTAGTTGTGTCCAAGTCATCGGAGGCCTGCAGATCGGCAGAGGTATCGGCATCTGTTCCAGAACGCAGATTTAGCTTCTCTGATGTAACTTCGCCGTAGAATGCGTCGTCAGGGGTTGACGAGAGGATGAAATTAAGCGCTTCATCTTGGTCCATCGCCAACATTCTCCCGAGCGCTGAAACATCTGCGACGGCTGTTCTTTTCTCCCGGGGTCCGTCGCTTAGAGTGCTGGCAATATCGACTCCCGGAGCCACCGGGCATGTTTTCATCGTCGGCATCCAGATTCCCGCTAGCATCAGAACATCTTCCGGCCAACTATTCAGCAGGCTGGAGTTTATCGGTAGATCGAATTCGGTGCAAGATTCCACACCTTCCAGAAGTCTCTGTGCTACATCTAAGAGTTCTGAGTCTCTGATGAAAGCTGAAGTTGAATAAAACGACTTAGTTGAGTTGATGTTGCGAAGAATGGTTGAAATATATGAAGACATAAGACAGCCGTTGAGAGCCATTCTAACCCAGGCTCTACATTGTCCAATTTCCGTGGATATCTGCTGAAGTGATGAAATATCTTCGATGTGATCTCTGTGCGACAGCACAAGTATCAGAGGCCAGAAACTGGGCTCAGGTTTGTTGTCGACGTCACCCGAGAAAGCATTTTTAGCTTTCTTGAAGAACGTATCCTTTTGTCCGTGTAAAAATATAGCTTCGAGCGCGAAACACAGAGCGTTCGAGGTATCGCTGCTGCCGACGATTTGGTGGAGGCATTCTTCGGTTTGATGGTTGAATTGAATTGCTTTAACGCATTCTGACAAATTGTTTGTCAGGGACTCCTTGATGATTGTATCTCGGCTGCGGCTGGTTTTGCTATCGCGCACTCCTCGTAAAAACGATGCCATAGTTCGGATCACTTATTCGATAATAATCATGACTATCTTTAGCTATCACAAACTATTTAATGTAAAACGTCAACAACTAAATGTCACAATAATCGAAACGAATTGTTATTTTGACGTTTCTTAAACAGTGAAATAAAGTGCTGCCAGACAAATTTTAATATTATATGAAAAAATAATAACATAAACAACGCAATAGGCAAAAGTAGTTTTAGTTGTAAAATTTTGAATATGATTTTATTTTTATCGATTTACTACTCTAATTTCTCAAATATTACCATACAAAATTGAATGTAAATAAATATAATAAATACCGCTTGCGTGTAAAAAATAAAAACATTTTTCTACGTAACGATAAATGTTGCCACAGATTTGGTAGTAGTGTAAGTAGTGCTGTACTATGTATTTTTTATACTCGACAAGATAGACAATTAAGTAACGAATCTGACGATTTGCAGGTGAGCTTTCATTGTCTGGTACACTTTTGGTTGCCGATCATATTTTTCTAATTACAACTAATGTTAATTTAAATAAAATATTTTTCAAGAAGTGTTATATATCTCTGAATTAATGACCTAAAGGCTTTTAAAAATATAGTGGACACTTTTTATATGACGGAATCGTTGGCTCATCATTATTATTTAAGATCATGTTTCAAATGGGGATTTTTATCGGCTGCAGATAACATCCATTACTCCAGTGATTATTTTTCTTTCTGAAGGTGTTCTACGCCCAGGAAGTGCTATGCAATCTACAATGAACGAAATGTAATGTATATGCTTTCTCGTGGGAGTTTATTTTCAAACTCTGTGGAGTATATGACCATGGTCAGTTATCTCCAAAGTATTTTCTCATGCACCAATCGCGTTTCGTCCTCGTTCCATTCAAATATTAGATCACTTATAATAGTTTTAGAAGAATAAGTATATTGATCATATACAGTGGTACTTCGAGATACGAGTGCCATAACATACGAGATATTTGAGATACGAGCCGTCTAGCGAGCGAAGTTTCGCTTTGAAATACGAGCAATATTTGAGATAGAAGAAAAGGCTGATTGCACACGACCCATCAAAAGTTGCAACTGATCGTGCATCATAACTGTTTAATGACACTTGCTTAACTCAATTCCTCAGCATTCTGAAAGGGAGAACAAAATAAACCTCCTTGAAAAGGTTTTTTTAATCCGACAACCAGTGAAGAGAACAGCAGTGACTAAAATTAAGCTTACGGTTGCATTTAAGTAGTGTGTAAGTTGCATGTATGTGACCAAAATACAAATACACTATATGACACCAGTTTATTTTTTTACAATCTCTTTTATTTTTATGTTTTTGTACAATATTTTTCATTTATATTCATATTTTGCATTATTCTTATTCGAAAACAAAAACAACTGGAGTGGCAATTCGGTGACTGGAACGGATTAAAGGCATTTTGACTAATTTCAATGGGAAAATTTGTCATTAAAATTGCCGATTTATAATATGAGTGCATCGCGATGTATTGGAATACCGGAAAATATATCAAACGAAAACATCAATGCGACCTGCATTCGTAATACAGAGGAGAGTGATAATTTTGTAAACGACGTTGAGACACTTTCAGAAAAGTGCGATATATGCGGATTTTACTTTTTAGGGTGAAATATTTTGGAAATGCACAAGAAACTTATACACAATCTCCGGGGGGCAGATTATCCGAGAGAAATGACGAAATACCCGTGTCATCTTTGTACGAAAGTATTCAAAATTCGCGATTCTCTAATGGTGCATTTAAGAATGGTACATTTTGGGATAGTTCCGTCAGTATTATCAAAACAAGACGATAGCCAAAAGTTTATCGAAAAAAATAATACGTCGGCTGATGACAATAATATGAACAGGAATATTAACGAGGAATTGGCGTCTAAAACGAATTTTAACCACTTGTAAAATGGAAATAATGCCGATTGCAACGAATCTACAACGTACGGTGAAACGGAAGCTCAAAATAATCTTAACAATAAACAATGGGAATGTAATATTTGCAAAAAGCTTTTTACGATAAAGTACTTTCTGATGAAACACAAAAGGCTACACCCAGGTAATCAAATATCCTACAGTACCCTTCATACTTCTTAAGAGATTTATTCTACTTCTTGCGGTAATGAGTTACCTCAGCTAGAGACGCGTATTTGGAGCCTCCGAATCTAAGGTGCACCGACAGTTACATACGTAGGCGTCTTACTTACTTATATATAAATGTTTGATTTTTTGTCAATAAGTTATTTTTGGTTTTGATAAAGATAATGAGTTATCAAATCGCACGAATAAAATTTAAAAACTGCTACAGATTTTTGTAGGAAAATTGTTTAGTGAACATATAATAAGGAAATTATTTTTTTTTTATTTAAATGTTTCATTAATTTATCATGATAATTTACAAAAATACTTTTATTAAAAAGTTTATGTTAGATATTATAATATCAGATAATAGTATTGAATCGGAAATTTATTATGGTTTATGGTAATAAGTCATAGACAGTATATATTTACTGTCGGTTACTGTTGGTCATCCTCAATCTGTAATGTCACATAGATATATCAATCAAAGGTTTTGGTTGTTGAATTTGTTATTAATAACCACAATCTTAACAACTGCTGCAGAATTGAACGGAGAAAGCGCACTACAAGGTCTGTTTCATAAAATAATTTATTGAAAATAGATTCGTAGTGATTTCGGCTGGCCTGTACTGTGCACTTACCTAATTTTTTATTTGCATTTTAGAATTCATCATATGCAGGCAATGCGGTGCTGATGTAGCTGATTCTTATTATCTTTCTAATCATTTAAGTCCAGAGTCAATAGTCCATTCAAATCAAACGATCTTTGGTAAATCTGATATAAAAATACAAGTGCTGGTTAACCCCTACGGAATAAAGTTTAAAGTAATTAATACGTCAAAAGCCCTGTGCACAGGTGTTGGAGATGTAAGTCAATTAACTTAAATGTTTATACTTATATTTTAGATTTCTAATTTAACAGCATATTAATAGCTTCTTATGTTTATTACACCCATATGCCATTCACACTCTGTTATCAATGGGTATCTTATCGTCCGTCACCCATCTTATGTGCGACGAAATGCCAATCGCCATCAAATAATTAATTTACTTACAAATGTTATGTTCAATAATTTGTAAGAGTGACAATTTTTTCTCGTTTTCTCAAATAATACTCTCCACCAATGTGGAGCATATGGAATTGCTTCTTTACAGTATGATAATCTTTCTCTACCCAATGTGAAAATGCAAAATTGTCATATATGAGAACTATGGAAAATGTTATATCCTTTGTATATATAGTACATTTTTAATATTGCAGCAATAATTCACACTTATCTACTGAGTTCATATCTGATGACAATATTCATGTTTTTCACATTTTCTATTAATTTGCAACATTTGGTTAATTATCGTTAGAATTTAAAAAAGCATGTCGTAAATCTTCCGCCAGCTGAATGCAGATTTAAGTTGACTGATATTTTGTAAATTGAGCATGACAGCTATGTACCACTAACTTTAAAATTCTGTTAAAAGATTATTAATCACCGCCTAATTTTAAAAACCAGCAGACAAAACATATTTTCAAAAATATCCTTGTGTAACTACTTTTGCATTCAACTGCGGTTTACTTATCTTCTATTCGATACTTCCCAATTATTTAATAACATTATATCTAAATGCATATATGCCTGTAATATTGTCACTGGTTCTTTTCCGCTTTATCAATTACAATGGGGCACAACATTTGAATAGATACAAGTATTTTTCTAACCCCAATTAAGCCACTCAACAAATTGCTTAACCCTTTATAGGACACTCTATTTACGCCGTATTTAAGTGTATTTAAAAGAATATTATATTTAGTTAGTTAGTTGAGTGGTTGACATATATATATATAATATAGGATGTTATAACAGCACATTCTTATAACACAAAACTCATTAATAAGATAAAATCACGAGATGTATAGACCTAAATGCTAGTGATATATATATATATATATATATAGCCAACTACCATACCACGTTGAAAGCACCGGTTCTCGTCCGATCACCGAAGTTAAGCAGCATTGGACGCGGATAGTGCTTGGATGGGTGACCGCTTGGGAACAACGCGTGCCGTATTCTCTTGGCTCTGGGAAGGAAAACCCAGACAGAAAACCGCACACCAACTCGCCTGGGCAGCGTGGTGTGCTATGTCCAAACAACCCCCCTGAAAGAGAAAAGCAGGGGGAGGCCTTCATCCAGCAGTGGATCGACACCGGCTGATGATGATATATATATACACAGTGGAACCTCGATCAACCGTTCTCGCATTATACGTTTTCCCGGATGGAACACTTATTTTTTTTATAGTCCCGTCAAACTCCCATAAGAACAATGTTAAATAATCCCGCATTGACCGTTTCCTGATTTCCTCGATAAACCGTCTAAATATTTTGGTCCCGTCACAAATATTATCCCGATTGACCGTTTTTATTGCATATTTCTCCGTATCTCGGCAAGCAAGTTTGACACAGCCGAGTGCAGGTGTTATGTCTAGACACGTTGGAATCCGCTGTACATGTTAGACGTAACGCATTGGACGCATGTGCTATTTTTTGGGTTGAAATCCACCACACGCGTATTATTGTTTATGATGCAAATGAAGAGTTGTTTAAAATTCATGGTAATAATGATTCCTGTACATAAAAACTTTTAGTCACAAGTTTAGTAACAATTCTTTGTTTCGATTAAAGTGCCAAATAACAAAGAAGCAAACTAACATAAAGGACTTTTTTAAAAAATAAATTTGATGTACAATATGTACAAGTAACTAATAAATAAATATTTTTTACGATTTTACTTGTTTATTATTATTTGAAGCTTTCCCGTATTCACCGTTTCCCGCATTTACCGTTATTTTTTCAGGGTCCCTTGGAAAACGTAAAATCGAGGTTTCACTGTATATATATATATGTACCACTTTGTTCTATGTGTACTATAAAGGGTTGATAAATGGTTCATATATTCGAACATTGTGAAGACAAATAAGTATCTCGATCTGATATATTTATGGTAGCTTAAAACATTGTTTTCCTTTCCACAGCTTTCACAATAAAAAAGGTGTATTTAACCGGTTAACTACCAAAAGCGTCTTAAGACGCCTAATTTTCTGTGAACAGAGCGCCGCTTATACAAAAAATACGTCTTAAAATGCGCCGTTTTAAATGGGCTTTTATTAAATTATTTAATTTTAGGGATATGTGTAGAAGGTTTTATTTTTGTCGTAAAATTCGCGGCGTGCTGGGTACCGCCATACATGTACCTGCCGGCAATTAACCGGTTAATTATTTTTATCAAAAAAGGATAAAATGTACCGATTCAGAGATTAATAGATTAAATTTATAATTAGTAAGTTTATCATTGCATTTTTTGAAACATTTTTCAAAAAAAACCATGTCATCAGTTTAAAATACATTGATAATATGTGATATTATACTGATAAATTTCGCAATTATAGATGTTTCGCAATGATTGAAAGATAATCAAAAAAACTTCCATCCAAAATTTTTGATTTTCCACTTGTACTATTCTTGAGACTGGTGTTATTTGATTGAAGCTTCTCAAACCCCCTTTTATGTGTTCAAACCTCTAAAACATCGCTCAGTGCTTCGCAATTATTACAGTTGCACTTGCTTTCTTAGAAATGTGATGAAGTAATAAATTGTAAATAAATGCTTAGCTCTGAAAAAAATTGCAAAATTAATAGAAGGGTTGAAGTATGTTTTCATTAAAGTCAATAAAACATAATGTTTTATTGACTTTAATGACTGATTTAGAACATTAAATATAACATATTTGTACTACACAAAAGTTTATTCATCTTACATTAATTACATTTTAGGCGAAATGGTTATATTTTGAAAGTTTTATTGAAACGAAATCACAAATAAGTAGCTCATTTACAAATGATAATTTTGATCATATCTCATGTTTTCGTAATGAACCAACCTGAAACAAAATGCTGTGTTTATGCTATTCTAATCATTCATAGAAATTTAACACTCATTAATCAAAATACCTCACATAATGTACAGCAATGTTCACTTCAATTGACACTCTCTGGACAGGAAATCCGATGGCTTAATTGGCCTAACTAATGAATGTGTGACATGATTTTAAGCTTTCTGCAAACATTTTTTGTTTTTCTTTACACAAATAAAAATATTAATATCTTTAAATGTTTTCTATGACTCGGCCTAATGCCGTATCTGCAGTTGCATATTGAGGCTTATGTATGATACCAGATTCTGATCCTCCTACAATAATAATGTAAATTTTTAAAAAGTCAACAAACAAAAAACATTTTTTATTCTTATAGAAAAGATGAGATTTTTTAGAGCTTATCATTCGTATATCTTTTTGTTACAAATTGGATATCTTGATTTACACTGTTACTTGTATATCACTTATCTATTGTAATCTTAAAAAAAACAAAAATATTAATTTTTTTCAGTGGCATAACGCGCACTCTTGGTATCCAGGATTTGCTTGGAGACATTGTGTGTGTCCTCATTGTGGCACGCATCTAGGCTGGTTGTTCGAACCTTTATCGACTGCGGTTCCTGGACTTACTCGACCAACTGAAGACGGTTTCTATGCACTGATTGTAGATAACATACTCAGTGAAAAGTGTAAGTTTTTTTAATATTCAAAATTGTTTACAAAAAAAAACAGGTAAGTATAATATTTGCCTTCATGCAATTCACAGGTTACATTATAATGTTTGAAAAATATTAGACAAATGCTTATTGACCAAATCTCTTTTTATAATTTTTGTTTATCGCCTCAGGAATAAATAGATTTTTATATTAATTACTAAGTGTAGCTTGTGTCAACTTGATTTTTTGTACGAGCCAAAATCAAGAATGAACTATCATGTTTCTCTTGTTATTTTACTTCCGACTGTCTAAGAATAATTCCACTTTAATCATCCAAACTACTGTCTTGAAATTTGCATATGCATTTTTATTACTTCACCAGTGTTTGACAAAGCCCTACAAAGTTCAATGTTTATATGTGCAAAGGAAGATTAATGTCACTTATTTTTTACAACATTCTCAGATGTGCAAATATTATTTTGGCTCTCAAAAATGATTGATTTTAAACAAATTACTTTTTTCACAATTGTGAAAATATATTAACCAAGTGCTAAATTTATTCCTACAAGAATTATATAATGTAGATAACTATTTCGGCTTCATACCAATTGTTATAATTATACTCTATTTCATAGAAGCCAAAATAGCTAGCAACAAACTTGTAACGGATAACAAACTTAAATCACTTTTAACCAGTCAAGTGCCTCATACGCTCGGGTTTGTGATTGGAGTGTTCAACGCACAGGCCTCACATGAATGGGCACTTCATTAACTTTGAAGTGTCAAGTGGCGTGACACGTAACATTTTTACTTGATACTATATGACTAATGTTTAGCCCCATCTTTGCCCTACCGGAATCAATTAAATTAACCTAGAAATATCTTACGACAAACTATTGAAATAAATTTCTGTAGATGGTCTCCAAAGTCACATCGAAGGCTGCCATAATTAATGTTGGGGTATAGACATCTCTTATTTGAAATAAACAAAGTATATTTTAACTGTATTTTAAAAAGTGGATAATTAATTGACAGTAGCATACAGGTGATCACAAAAATATTGATTTGTGTGAAATGTATCACTTACAAATTTATTTCAAAATGTAGTCTAAAAATATTAATAATTATAAATTTGAGTTCATAACGCTGCAAAACGTTGTTTTGTGAAAAACTTAAAACTTCACTAATTGGTGACGACAAAACTATATTTTTTGCACTTTGCATGTTGTTGGCAAGAAATTCTCATAATGAAATACAATATATGTGCTATGGTTGACAGATGAATTGTTCGACACCCAAATTTATTTTCATATATAGAGGAACATTAATGTCATGATCCAATTAATATTATATTTGAAAGTCATTGAAAATAAAAATATATTTCCATCATTTACAAAGTAACAGGATGATTATTGTGCTTTGTGATAACAACTGTCTGTTTTTGTGTAGGAGTAAAATTTGTATTAAAAATGTATTTTCTTTTCAGTTACTGATTCTCTAATGGTGTTCCCAAATGCACTTCGAAGTTAATAAAATTGTGTACTTTTGTTGACTGCAGTTGATCTTTGATTGTTCAAATACCAAAGCTTTTCTTAATATATTGACAGCAAAATGGCAGGCAATGTTTATAGTTTAACAGATGAAGAAAAAGATTTTTTAAAAAAATGTGAAGAAAAATTCAATAATCGCTACACCGAAGACGATGAAAGTTTCATGGTTATCCACAGAAAGACCATTGATGACCCACCAATTGTCTCACCGTGGTATTGTTCCAAACCAAAAAGGAATCGCCGAGATGATCGGGATGAAAGGTCTGGACGATCTGGAGATAATTCAGGCGAGTGGTCTGGAAATCGTGACCGGCATTCTTACAGAGATCATCGGTTTAATAATAGTCGTGTCGATAGGGATTACCATCGCAGTTCGGATAACAGGCATAGGCCCTACAATTCGAGAAGACATGATCATCGGCAGTATGATGACCACCGACATGGGGATAAAAGATACTAGTATTGTGATGTAACATCTTGATTCGAAATGTTTATAACTTTTATAATATCATTATTAAGAAAGAAAACTGTTTAAACAATTTTTAATAAAATGTGTTCTATTTATTCTTTGAGTTTTATTTAATACCATTTTTTTTAATCAACGCATTATGTATACGAAAGGTGTAACTGTTTTGTTGATTGGTAATTGTAGGCACTTATACTGTTTTTACAGTGAGCTAATTATTTTATGGTAAAGTTATAATACCCAGCGTATTATTTATTCCAACTGCTGATCGGCTTAATTTGTTTTCAATCAATTTTATCTGCTGAGGCTACTGGTTCGTAAAGGTCACAGCTGAAAGTATCCGAGAAATATAATAAAGGAAGATAAATTTTAAAAATAAGTTCTTTACAACACGGTGAAAAAATATAAATGTATTTTAGTTCTACAAAATTTATAAAACATAATTAATGGCTATTGCCGCTTATGCTGTTGTCACAACTATTTTTAATCATACGTTTACTTCTATATATAGTGGTGTAGAAAAATACGCAATGTTCTAACATCCTGGTTTTAACTTGTGATAATAAATTCTTAAGCGTTGCAAATTGAATTGACATATTTCTCAAGGTAAGAATGAATCGGGAATTTTTGGACATTCTACTAAATTGATTTATTTAAAAAAGCTGAATAAACATTCAATCAATGTTTTAATAGTTTACATGCATTTTTTTTTGAATTCCTATTATTGATGGGATATTTAATAGTTTTTTTTAAATGTGTCTGAAAATTCATCTATCTATAAAAGTTAATCATTTCAACAGTAGTACTTGCATAAAAAAGATTTTTGATTGTAATAGAAAATTTGTGTAGAAAGATAGGTATAAATTAATATTGGAATTAACAATTAGTCAAAGTCGAAATGTAAAGACCAAAGTTATTTTATGGAAAATTTTTAAAGTTGTACATGGAATGAATATGCCTCCAACTAATAAAATAATTCTAACTTAATTATTATAAGTTTTTTTATATGCTTATATTATATTTATAAATATTTTAAAGCATTTCAAAATTTGAATGTTAAATATAATAATAATTATTAACATAATCACGCACATTATTAGGAGTTTAGAAAAAAACATTTGCCCATCTCTGATTTTGAAAATAAACATTTAATTGTTACTTTTTACGGCGGTTTCTCATGTAAACAAAAATAAAAATTTACCTATTCCTAAAAGAAAATCAAAACTGAAATGACGTCACTGAATATGCTTAATTATAATACTTAAAATTAATTTCGGGGAAGTCCGACTGAGAAGAAATTATGTAGATTAAAAAAAAATTTGTTTATTAAAGTATTAAAACGATACCTGTGAAAATAATTTGTTTTATTAAGTTTATAATATTATTTGTGTAACATTGGAAATGTCGCAATATTTGGGACCGCCCAATCTATTGTCTATGGTTGAAAATGCAGTTTTCATTCTTGTACGTCAAAATCATACATCTCAAAATCGTTTCACTTCAGAAATGGTAGTGTGATTTAACGTCAATTGTTATACTACGAATTATGTGCAAAGGTTAGCAAAATATTTTTTTTTATTCAACACAGAATCCATCCACTGTCGAAATAACGTTTGTAAGATATCCTTTTATGGCTGTGTATCCTTAGTTGTGCATTTTTTCGGACTCAAATTATCTGCCTTCTCCTCTAGGACGCCATTTTGTCTGGCCGGCTGATCTTACAATAATCAAAACTATGGATTTATCATTTTATATTGCGTCTAATTGCTATTAAAATCAATTATCAAGCATATCCAAATTGTCGCAGAAAATGAGTAAGCCGTTGTTATTATTTTTTCGCCCAACTGCCGAAAGTTAAAGTCATACATCGTCGCGTACACTCAAATTGAAAAATATTTGATTTATTACTGTGAATAATATAAATTTTACTCATATTCCCGATGGAAAAAGACTGAAGTGAGGTTATTGAAACATTTACTTTCACAAGTGCGTATTTATTAATTAATTGCTCAGTGCGTCTTGCAATAATCAACCGCAACACACGAAACGAAGTCGTGTATGTTTCCCTTGTTAATGTTGACAATAAACTTATCGCATCAAAATAAAATGATTAAGTATTTAAATTTACTTTATTTATAGAAATGATCAGTAGGCATAGCGATCAATTTCGACTCTGCCAAGGGTTAGACACTCAAATTATAATTTGCAAACACCATTTTTGACAGTTCGGGTTTCTTCTAGCGTGTCGTTATTTGCGAGAATCGTAATGGCATGTTCAAATACTCATAATTTTTCGTGTAATCCTCATGTTTTGCAATACTGCACATATATTTTATAAATATAAATATTTGTATCCAATTGTTCAGATGAAAACTTCTCACATTTTTATGTTTAATTTGTCAAAAAATATTGCGTTTTATTTTTTCTATTTCGTTGCGTATACGGTCTCTTACTAGAAATCCACTCAGGTTTGAAATGATTACCAGCCATCGAGAATTATTAATATATTTTTTTAAAGATTTCATTTTGTTTCACATAATAACGTAATAAATTCTTGAATAAAAAATATTCGGTTGATGTTTTTTCGATAAATTTACAATTGACGAATTGCGGCATGAAAAAATGTTATAATATATGCTGTAGTGTGTTGAAAAACTTTTGAATCTAGTAGTTTGAGGAGTTTGGATGTAGTGATTGAAAGTGGGGCTTTGTTAGGGAGGATTTCTGTCTGGGCTGTGTATTTTTTGGATTTCGTGTATTAGGAAAGTACTATTTATTAAGTCAGTCATATAAATCTAAACATGACTACTACAAAACATTTTTTATCTTTTCTTTTTCACGCTTCATCACATTTTAAGTGAAGGACAAGAGTAAAATATATGATCATGCTGGCATTTACTGTTTATCATGCTTGTTTGAAGGCAGTGTCTTTATTATTCAACACAATGATTTTAGACACTATTGGAATAGTTTAAGATTGCATTGTTGTTTTGAAACACTGATATAATATTGCTAATTGTAACTATGTAATTATTCACTTTTAAGGTGTTAACTGTCACTTCTTGATGGAAAGGCATTATATTTTAAATAATAAAAACACATTTTTTTAGCACTTATTTCCACAATATATTTTTTGATCAGGACCGGTTTCGCTCATCGCGAGCATTATCAACTGATATATGTAATTATTGTTATTTCTTCTGCACTCATTTAATTTTATTAGCTAGTGTTCATTGTTCATTTCAAATACTGATTCAGGTGTTCAGTATAATGAAAAATACTTTTAATAAAGCATGTTACAAACGCAGAAGTCATTCTACGAAATGAAATATTTTATTTAAATCATGTCCCTTCTCGATATGAAGTCATCCTCAAGATCAATGTTCTCTTCTGCGGTTAATGGTATAATTTGTGAGGAAATCCAAAGGTTGAGTGGGCTAAATTAATGAATGTGTGGCATTATTTTATCCTTATTATTTTCATTATTAAAGGATATTCATGAACGATATATGGAATACTTTAAATATTAATTCAATAGTCTGGTGTTGACCAAGTTTATGGATATTATTAGGACAAATCAGGCTATATTTGAATACAAAAATTAGCTCTTACATAATTGTTTTGATGCTATTTACTCTCTTGTATTTTTGAACAATAAACAACACATTGTAATCTGTGGTTTCTATAATTGAAATATTAGCAGTTGTTGCATTTTTCCAATGTAGAGAGATATTACTATACTTGACTGAAATGATCATATTTTATGGAATTTATATAAACTATGTGAAAAATAATTCTTGATGGATTGTGCGGGAGCGCATGGTTCGAACCTAAAATGAGTGTTTGAGGGATTTAAAATTTTGTGTAACTGCACATAACTTATTGGAAACACTCGTGATGACTTGTATTAAAGTGTCTTTTTACATTCAATTTGGTTGCTGGCAAAGGCTGGGCAGAATAAAAACACTATAGACGTGCTGTTCGATCAATGGTGAAAACCATTAAACAAGTATTACAATTGAGAAATTTTGAGATAAGAGCATAGACTACTTAGTAAAGGGACCTGCAAATCAAAGTTCACTTTAACGTTAGATTAATTTTACTATATAATTATTTGCATATTGAAATTGTCTGCCTAAGATATTTTGGTTATGCAAATTGTCAGGCTAGTAAATATATGTTCAGTTAAATTTGATATTCTTTCTTTTTTTGTTGTTTTTCTCCGAAACTTTCCGTTATCAATCACATCCTATCTTACTGTTTGATTGTTAATAAGGAAATCGGCGTAGAATGTTTGTATACAGTGGCCGTCGGGTATTTGGATCAAGATGTTAACTGTAATAAGTTGCTTGGAGGTCTGCCAAATTCGTCAAGTCACTAGATTTGCCAACAAAATATTATTCCAGTGCGTAATATCACACACGTAAATAGAAACAAAAGACAAGAAATGGTGGCATATTAGAGAATCTATGTAATCATTGCGAATTGTTTATGCGTAATCTCTATATTTAGTTCATTACAATATTGGTTAAGGATTATGATTACAGTCTCTTAGGTGTCTGCTTAAGTACAATTTTTTGCTAAGTATCGTTTATGTTTAAAATTTGAATTGTCGAAACGTTGTACAATTCCACACGTTTTATCACTAGTGACTTAGGTTTCGCCTTTTGGCATCTTCAGGCACTCTTATCACACGAATGCAAAGTGACATTTCAGAGTGAAGAATCAGTTAATGACAAAATATGTGGTATCGTACAGTTTCAACAATTCAAATTTGAATTGATTGATTGTTAACTCTTTGAGCTAATTTCGATATCATTTCAAATAATTATTAATAATAATTAAATATAATTTATGACATTGACTGAAAGTGGTTGAAAGAATTTCAATATCAAATTTGAATTGTTGAAACTTTGTATGATTCCGCAAGTTTTGTCACTAAAAACAGAATTTTGCTTTTTGGCATCTTCGGGCATATCCTATCACTCGAATGCAACAGAACAGACAAACAGTCTGCCTTGTTTATATACAAAAAGAATTAATTACAAAACGAAAAACACAGACCCTTGGCTCCAAACGTACAACTGAAATAACTTTCAATATTGTTGATTAGATGATGTTGACAATCAATTGTCTATGATAAGTGTTATTAACTTTAAATACTGCCAATGAGCTTAAGGCGAAACTGGTGTCATTAGTGACAAAACATGTGGAATCTTACAAAATTTCAACAATTCAAATTACGTAATTAAATAACCCGGGTTTCATCATTCAGCATGCTATCACACATATGCAACAGAGCTGACACAGTAGTTTTGATATTGTTATATTTTTTATCAGAACAATTTGATTACAATGATATAATGCGATTGTAATCATTTGTACTAATTTTTTTCTGTTTTGCATTCAACAGCAGATGGAGTTCCCCCTCGGTAAGTTGACCGCCCTTGAGGAGAAGATCTCTAGCGCTCGCTGGGTTGTTCCTGTTCTTCCAGACCAGGAGTTGGAGGTTCTGCTCAATGCTGCCATTACATTTGCCAGTGAAGGTAATTGAATTATTTATCCTTGGGAAATGTTATACTGAAAATAAATAATGATTTAGTTGGCTTCAGAACAGATTTTGTTTATGTAAATGATGTTGCTAAACCTTTAACCACTGCAGACAACCTGCTCTTCAAATTATAAGTGTTCACTATTTTTATTCAAAAAATTTTAAACCAAAATTAAGTTTAAATTTAAAATAAATAATACCAATCATGTGAAGTAATTAATTCATAAGCAGAAGAAAAGAGATTTACTTTTTAAAATTTATCACACATAAAGTTGTACTGTATCTATTGAAATTGAAAAAAAAACATCTTTTTTTTGAAGCATCAGACAGGCAGAGTGATTAAGAATGGACACGCGGTCAAGCACTTAAGGCTTTGTTCACCCCGGCTATAAACAGTGTATATACAGTGGTAGGGCTTAGATCTTACTGGTTATATTCTAATTACCTTGACTATAGATCTACTTTTAGAAATTAATGACAGATCTTTCTATGTCGGTATTCGAAACCTTGAACACCACAACTGAAGTCAATGATTTTGACTACTTGGCTTCAGGCCTGGTAGATTGATGCAGTTATGATGTTAATTTACTGACTAAAAACAACAGAGTATTGATATATTATTTCATTTATATACACTCATGCAAACCATAATCGTAGCAACGTGCTTAGCTTTTGGCTATAGGTCAGGTAAAATTATTTGGAGATGAAAAATCATGCCCGCATTGAAGTAGCATATTGATGATGTAATCTTGTTAGAGTAGCTTCGCTGAAGATATGGGCTAAGCATTTGAGTTAGCTACAGATTCTTTTGATTTACACAGGTATAATGATTTAATTAAAACTTGTTTAATTTGACATTTATTAAAGGGCGGGACGTGAGCTGCACAGTATGCCAGCGATTCTACAGAGATGCCCTCACAGTTTCATTCACGAAGCTGCTCACAGACGAAGCGGTGTCGTCATGGAAGCCAAACATCCAGCAGTGCATCCGTGCCAACTGCGAGAGGCTCGTCCGGCTGTGTGCCTTGCGAATGGACAATATATACCTATTAAATCTGTTGTCGACACTTTTCAATCCCAACAACAAGTACATTTGTTTTTTGTGTGAACATTACTAAATAAATTACATAAAATAATCATAGTATTGTCAGTTGATTTTGTCTTGTCATTTGCAATACTGAGAAGATTGTTTTATTGAAGACTAATGATTTAGTAATTCGTTATTTGGCCATGTGATCTGTGTTTTGAAATGCGAAGTTTACTTTTAGATTTCACTCCTTCAATGCCGGTAGACAGAGCGAAGCTGTCCCTGACAATGTGGTGTATGCCCGATCGCAGGACCACAGGAGCCGCAGAGGGTGGCTGGTGGACCTTATTAATTGGTATGTAGTCGTCAGCATATTACATTTTTTAAGAACAACTCGTGGAACAATTTCAAAATACTGTTTTGAATTATGAATATAATGAAGTATGAATTTGAAAGTGAGAACACTATTTTGAATTTTGTGGACTAATAGGATTTTTTTGCATGATTAATATGTTGATCAGAAATATAATTTAATTTTTAGTATAAAATGTTGACACTTTACAGTCCGCACATTTTCTGTTGATTTTCAATGACGATTGACAAATTTCGATTGCGAAATTAAAAATGATATAACTTTTGATTCTATGGATATATTTTAATGAAATGTTCAGGATATATGATACTAGAAATATATCAATGTATCAAATTCTGTCGTTTATTTAACACTAATCAACCTTTGACCTGCGTGCCATCAAAGTAAACTACACAATTTGAAATTTTTCGTAAATTACAATATTTGTGTTTAGTCAACAATTTATATAGCATATGTATATTGTAAAGAAATCATCCTAGTTCTATAAAATAGTTTGTATGTAAGCTTACTTATATGATTATTGTTTATGAAACCAAATGACCTGTTCGGTTTTATTGTGCGGGTATCATGGATGTTAAACCATTAAATTTGAAAGATCAAATTACATTTCAGAAATGGGCCATTGAGTATTTATAACCTTTTTTGTGGCATGATTCAGCATGTGAAAATAATAATGTTTTTGTTACCAATTGAAAATATATGTATCAAAATAACGATGGTAATCTATGGTAACGATGGGTATCTCTAAAAAAGATGAAATATTTTTTTTCTATTTTGATTTTAGATTTCGTGTATGTTCCTCATCCATCTATTGATAGAATTTTGAAAGTAAAAATTAAAATTCATATTAAGTTTTGGTAGTTAAGCTGCAAGTGTCCGAAGACGCCCCATTGGCGTCCGCGGACCGTAAAGTGTTATTTATGTTTTTTTGATAAAAAAAAATTAAATAATTATAGTGATTTCAAATTAGCTATGTTGTGTTTGTTTGAATTATCACTTTTAAAGACTGCAAATTGTTAAAATGTCCTTAGCATTTAACTTTTAAACTATTTTACTTCATTTAGATATATATATTGTATGATTGCCTGTCGATTGTTTTCTCAGTTTTTTTTTTATACCCGTGGTTTTGTATACTAGTTAATTTTTAACTCAAAATTTTCTAAAATTAACACTTTGTTAGCAGTTAACAATGCTTGCTATGAGCAATACTGGTCCTGATCATTAATTAATATATTAAATTGTGGGAATACCACTAAAAATGTGTTTGAACTATGTGTATGAACTATGATATTATTACTGTAATAATTTTGCAGACAATATTATTTAGCATTGGTGGTCCACCACTATTGCTAATCAACTGCTGAGCTGGATAACATAAAATTTCCAGCATGTTGCTACTTTAATGTCATAGGATCAATTAATGTTTTTTTCAGTAGCTACATTTTACGGTCAACATCTTTAAGTGAAGTTCTCTTTTCATTTGAAAGGTATCATTGATAGAATTTCGATTTCTAGGTTTGGCTACCTGGAAGGGTTTCAAAGGGTGGCGGAACGGTTTACAGCGGTCACCGGTCTCAAATTGACTCCTTCAATAGAGGAGAATGCTGTCGCAACAGACACGGAAGGATCTGATTTTATCATCAAGACTGACAATGGACCTGTGGGTGCTGAGGTAAATAATTTCTACTGAAAGAATTGATTTTGTGCTACTTGCTCCCGATTCACTTTTTACATGGCTTAGAAATAGGTTAAGGTAAATGTAATCGTTTGTCGGCACGCATTAACCAGATGACAGCCATTATCATTTTGGCACGTTCCATAATTCCTTGTTGTCAAGTCTGGTCGTAGGAATCTGGTGTATTAACGTATTTGGCATAAAAGTTTTGGTGTGATATGGTGGAGTTTGGAGGCACTCCACCTTGAAAATAGCTATTTCAAAGATAGAAAAACTCCGTTCAAAAATTGATTCAGTTATATTTCCAAGACAGGAAGGAATCTAAGCAAATATGTTTGTTTGTTTTTTTTTTATTGTTGATTAATAAACAAATTTGTTTTCCTTCAGGACACTGATACGCCCAAAGAAAAAGAGCCCATCTTACCTAAGTCTTCGCCGAATGCCGTCACGAAGCCAATAGATGTCGTTTCCGCCTTAGAAGCGCCGCCTGACAAAGACGTCTTAAACTCTGACACGGTCATGACCAGTTCTACATCTTCGGCTACGTCCGCACAAGCTGTCGGTGAAGCCACCAGTGCGGCGGACGCTGTGATTGCCGTCTGGCAGCTTATTAGACCGTTTGGCCTTTGTCACGAGCTACTTACTTCGTATACTATTAATAAGCACCTTATGCCTATATTGGTGAGTGTTTTTTTTATTTGCTTTTATTTATGTACAATAAAAGACTTACTATTTTTTTGTAAATATGTTTATTCCATTGTTTTGGGGTATTTCACCTTAGGGGGCGGAAAGGGTACTGTTCTAAGAGATAGCCATTGCCATTCTTTTATATCATTGTTATAGTTGATCTAATTATTGTTGCTAAAAGATTTTGACCACAGCACTAAGGTATAGCAAAAAATAAATATAATTTTCATCATATTTAGAATAATCAATGATGATAGTCTTCAATGTGATTCTTCAATATGAATTTTTTTACCGTGTCTGCTCGCAATGTGTATCTTGACTGATGTCTCAACGAGAACTGCTTGGCACTAAGTTGCTCAACCTTTCTTCGTACAAAGTTGGGAAAAAAGGTTTAGGATTAGTGATTAATTAACCCCTATTTTGTGATATTTTCGCTAAATGTAATTCTCTAATAAATATGTTAATTTGGCCAAAAAATTTATCTTTGTGACTCACATTTTGCTAGTGTATGCCTTGATGAAGATACCCAATTTTCTTTTTTCAGGATTGGATTCCTACAGTTCTAGAGCGTTTATCAGATGAAGAGCTTAAGCGTGAAGCGGGCAGTAGTGAGAACAAAACGGATACGCTGTCTTGTCTGATACGAACGTGCAAGTGCCTCGCATCGAAAGCCACGCAGAATCCCAACCTCATCAAAGGTACGACACAATTTTTTCAGTTTTATTTAATTAGTGGGATATGAATTGACAATCTACGCTAAACTGTACGTCCATACCTTAAATCTTGAGCAATAGATAATAATATTACAGAAAAGAAACATTTTTCATATAACCATTGTCGATATGTATATTTTATCAACACTACAATTTATGTAACATCATATAGTTTTTTTTGTTAGTTTATAAAGGAAATGTTTATTATGAGGGCTAATGGATGACATCTTGTAAGTGACAATATGTTCAAAAGATGTTTTTGCTGCATAATAAATGCATTGGCAATATCAATATACATACATTGAAATTCTTCACAACATATTAAACTCTTCTGTTCTCTACTGGTCAGTGTAACGGATGTTTTGACATCTGATATTTCATAAATTAATTCCTTAGTGCCTGGACAAATCAAGCTGTAATTTGACACCAAAACTTGATTGTGCACAGCTTGTTTAAGATTGTTAACTAACAATACACTGAAATTAGCTGTCTCAATCATTGTGGTGTTAACACTCGACGAGTTAAAAGCATTACATCTTGAATCATGTCAATTAATTTGCATTCAGGTAAATTTTTTACTTTTCCTATTGTGTTATTTTGTCATGTAATTTTATTTTTACGAGTTTTTTCTTAACATGTGGTTTTAGCATTTGTGAGAACATCAAACATACAAAGCTCTATTTTCAACCGGCAGGATATCCTTGTTTTGAAAGTTATTAAAAAATCTATCGGACATATGTGCCTCAACTGAGGTATTCCAATTTGATCTGGTTTTTTTTTGTGTTTGCAGGTCTAGAAATGTTTAGGTTAAAAATGATCCTGAGGCTACTGCAGATGCCATCTTTCAACGGCAAGATGTCGGCGCTGAACGAAGTCAACCAGGTGATAGGATCCGTCTCGCAGCCATCAAAACCAGACTGGCTCACATCGGCCACCATTGCGGTGAGTTATAATACGTGTGAAATATATAAGGAAACACTAATAATCTGTCAGCTAATCGTTTAGTCGGAAACTAAATGCATAAATGTTGTAAATATAGATGTGTATATGTAATTGTACATGATACGACTACAACATTTTAATGGTGTTATATTCATCTTTTTTCCAGCAATGGATCCAGGAAAACAATGTGTTGGAAATAGTTTTACGTGACTCGATGCACCAGCCGCAGTATGTAGAGCGATTAGAGAAAATGGTTCGTTTCATGATCAAGGAAGGAACTCTGACCCTCGCCGATTTGGATGCCATTTGGGGCGCACAGCAGGGAAAGCATGAGGCCATCGTCAAGAACGTCCACGACCTGTTGGCCAAGCTCGCTTGGGACTTTACTCCGGATCAGTTGGACCATCTGTTTGACTGTTTTAAGGTATATTTCAATAAATGAATTTTGAATATTGGTTGGATAATGTGTGTATGATGTTACTTATTATTTCAACTAGTATTTTTTTTTTGTATAGTTAAGAATATAAATGCATTTACTTATTATTGTTTTTAAATAATTTTTAAGAAGCTAATACTTTCATTTTATTATCAATTTATTTTATTGCACTAATGTGGTTCTCCATTGACTAATTCCAAGAAAAAGAGTTGGTCATCATGGAATTTAACATCTTATATTTTATGTTTATAGGATAATTGTCAAATATTAACTTTTTACAAATAAAATTCTTGAAATAAATTAACTTTTTAAACAAGTGCTGGCTGTATTTTATCGATTGCCGATTCTCTATTTTTTTGGTGCATTAATATTCTTCAGATATTAATGCTACACATATCTGTCATTCATTGATATTTAGCAGTCAAATATTTTTTTTTATTTGATAATATAATTTTATTTAATATTTGGAACAAAATCTATTACCATATAACATGGGATGTAAAATTTTATGTCGATTCGTCCGCTCTCCTTGCAATCAGTTTTAGTATCAAATCATATGCACTTTTGAATTAGACTCAATCGGAAGAAATAGCTTGTAGAATATTAATAACAATATAATAAGTTCATTTGCATTCTTTTAACTATGTGTTTATGAATTGTTAAAATTTATTTACTGCTTGAAATAATAAATAATATCCCTACAAGACAGACTCGTAAAAAAAAGTTTTTTTTTGTACAATTTTATGTGAAGTAATTGTAAAAATAATATTGTTTTCTCAAATATTTTTCCATAATAAATTTGCCACATCATGACTTAAATATGTTGAAATGTTTATCAAAATTTTTAACCTTCCCTGTGAACACTGTATGTTCTTGGATGGTGGATAATATATGACATCATTTTGTCTTTTCAGGCTAGTTGGTCAACTTCCAGTAAAAAACAGAGCGATAAACTATTAGAAGTAATACGAAGACTGGCTGAAGATGATAAGGATGGCGTCATGGCTCATAAGGTATTGGCAACGTGAAATTATTAAGTCTTTTTGTAATAAGAAACCTCTGTGGTGCACACGTTATTTCTTCCATTAATGGTGTTGCCATTGGGAATATCTTTATCAGTGTTGAGTCATGATTTTTAAAATTTCTTTCTGTGAAAACTTGGAGTTGTTTAACCTTTAACCGCCCAAGCATTTTTTTGTGAAATATTCACCCGACCCGCAGTTGTACTAAAAATAATTATATCTCTAAATCTATTCATTATATTTGGGTATAATAAGAAACATTATCAAAATAAAAGATTGTTTATAATTTACTAAAGCTTTATACGTAATTTTTCACATTTTATATAATTACGCGTTAAAGTTAAAGAATAAAAACTTCTCTGAGGGGTTCGCGCACTCAGATTGGGAGCCACTGCCTCAAAGAAAAAATATTCTATGTATTGTATGAAAAAAAATCTGTTTCCCCATCAAAATGTAGTGAATAGTGTAGATTAATTTGATTTATTATGGTTCGCCTAAAATAACAACACACATACCAAGAGCCAATATTTCAACACAGATGTTTATATTATTCATTATGAAAAAAATATTTTTTGGAACCGAAAATAAAATTATTGAACGGTATCTCAAAGACATTATTTATATAAGCTAATATTCATATTTTGAATACTATTTTCATAAATCAGTGTAACTCGATAGCGAAATGCACCACGGTATAATCACCGGTCCCGTACGGGACCGCTGGGCGTTTAAAGGTTAATATTCTTGGTTTTATTTTGATATTATCTACATAACAAAATATGCAGTTTTCCTTTAAAATGTTGGGATTTGTGTGCATATCGAAGAGAGTTTGGGAAACTTGACTATGTTGAAAAATGTACAATGGAATTACATATATAGCATTCTGTAGCATCATATTGGGGGCAAGAAGACCTCTTGAAAAATATATTTGTGAATCACAACATGAGTTCTTTATGAGTAAAGGAATCCAAGAGATCTAATTTTTGTAGTGTATAAGAGTTAATTATTTTAGTCTATGGCAGTGTCTTCAAACTGTGTTCCACAAAACCTTGGCTCTGTGACGTCTTTCTGGGGATTCCACCAAAATAAAAACTCATTAGTTAATGTCAAATATAATGTCATTGGTATAGTAGCACTAAATCAGAAGGCTTGCCAATGAAGGAGAGGGAATAACTTGAATTGACAAACAGTGATTGGGTTTACAAATTTTGATCCGCGATTGAAGCGTGATAACTTATTTCCCATGTCTACACTTGAGACGTTCCCGTCAATCATTTGATAGTGTCTGAGGAAGTGCAACAACAGGCCACAAATCCAAAGTATGCGCTGATGAGAATAATGCGGGTTACCCTGAGATATTAAAATCATATGCCATTTATTGTGATAATGAATGTTTAATGTCATTTATTTTTCTCCAGGTTATGGTGCTGTTTTGGAATCTCGCTCATTCGGCAGAGATCTGCACCGAGGTCATGGATGTAGCGCTAACCAATCATGCCAAAATACTCGACTACAGCTGCTGCAAAGATAGAGATGCCCAAAAAACTATTTGGTTAGATAAGTAAGTTGTGATACATTTATTACCTTTTTTTTATGCTATGCTGTTGGGAAGATTCTGAATATTGTGTTTTGTAAGATTGAAAGCATTGGGTGAGCGGACAAACTCTAGCCGTATAGACCAGATCTTGAGTCTCCTATTAGCTCTTGAAATTTTTACTATAAAAGCGTTGCAGCCGTATTTATTATACATACAGTGCACTCTCAATTATCCGGGCTAACGCTGGGGAGGATGGTCACGGATAATCCGAATCATCAATTTTTTATTTTATTTTCAAATATATCATATTTTTTACACGTTATTTATATATTCATTATTTATCAAGAAAACACAAAAAAATATGTACAAATATAATATTTTATCATAATAACAAACATAGTACCGAGAGCTGACAAATATAGGCAATACATATCGAAATTAACAAATTTGCTGCGGGCACTCAGCTGGTTTATGCACTTCGCTGGAAATGTAAATAGAAACGCATGTGGAGTACAAAGGATTTCAATTCTTGACTCATTCTAGTCCCATAAATTGTGATGTTTATTGCGGTATATGCCAACATTCATACATTCAAATCCTAAATTCATCCTTTTTTTTCAAACAACACACATATTCAAGATCGCAATTCATTAATGCGTCTCATAATCGTTATAGAAAGAAAATCAATCAGATTATATTTGAATTAAAAAATATTTATTTTCAAGCACGAATAATCCGCAAACCGGATAATCCATACAAGTATAATCGAGAGTACACTGTATGTAAAATTATTCTATTGTAAGTGCACTTTTTGGAATGAAATTTTTGTGATTTGCAGATGCGTAGAAGAACTTAAGTCTTCAGAGCGCTGGGCGTTGCCAGCATTAAAGCAAATCCGAGAGATCTGCTGCCTCTATAAAGCTCGCTCGGGCGGTGGAGCGGGCGGAGGGAATCTGACTAACATATCAGGGGCTCCCCTCAACTCGGGTGGAATGCCTTGCGGAGTGGGCTCCGGAATTCCCAATGTACCCCTGACGGCCAACAACGGACAGCAGTCCGGGGCGAGACCACCTCCGGCCGCCCTTCTCAGACAGGCTGTTATTGAAAGACTGCAGAGTCAACATTCTTTGGTCATTTTGGTCACCGACTCCCTCACATCTTACATGGAGCACGCTAGGGCAGTTTTTAAACGTAAGTGTATTTTATAACGTTATTGTATTTTTTTTATGATATCGACTGAAGGTGCTTGATGGAATTTCAATATCAAATTTGAATTGTTACAATTTTGTATGATTCCATATGTTTTGTCACTATCGACCCGGGTTTCGCCTTTCGGCATCTTCAGGCATTCTATCACACGGATGCAACAGAACTGACGTAAAATAAACAGTTAGCATCGTATATATATTAAAGTTATCTCATCTTGGACAATATGTTATTAGGCGTGTCTGATAGGAAAATTATTTTTATTGTCATTAGTTTTTATATATTAGCAATAAATATTAATAAGCATTGAACAGAATATATATAAATATTCTCAAAACGTGAAATTAAAGAAAAATATTTACCTATTATTAACACTCTTGTCACAGAAGGCAGTTATGTACATCGGTGAGGCTAGATATGTGCTCAAAGTCTCGGAGAGTTAAATTCAATTTCTCATATGGAAGTCTATAATAACAATTACACAAACATGAATATTTTCTGTACTAGACTTGATATTAGTATATCTCTACTTTGTTATATTTAAGGAAAAGAAAGAAAAGAATTTAGTTTACTTTCAAAGCAGATCTAACTGGAAGCTTTTGCAATGTAAAATTATTAATAAGCCATCATTCTCGGTTACAGAACAACCAGATCTGGATTGGGAGACGTGGCTGCCTGATGGAAGGTATCCCCACGTTGCGCAGGTTCAAGAAAGACTGGCGTTCCTCAGATTTTTACTAAAGGACGGCCAACTTTGGCTCTGTGCCGAACAAGTGAGTTCTGTTTTGAAGACTTCAGCCTTTCTCAATGAATTTTGCACTGTATGGATTATTATATTCATATATTAAATGTATGTGTAAGCTCTGAAAGGTTATATTTTCAGTGTGCAATGGTTCAATATATGGATGAAGCGTACAGTTGCACAGTAGCATGCTATGTTCAATAACATCAGTGTTATTTGATTAGTCGCTGCAAAGTCTTTCAGTTTGACCAATTGACTGATGCAATGCATTGTAAATGTGGCAGTTTACCACTGCATGCTAATCACATCCTATGGTGATATCTGGATGAGTTTCTCTAATCAGTTGATGGATAGTCAGGCTACAGTTCCAATAATAGTAAATTACATTCTATCTAAAAATTTGAGGGGTCAAAAAATCAAACAACATTGCAATCACAATTATTGTTCAATTTTGCATTGAATCAAGTGATTTAACAAATTAACTGTATTGATTTTTAGGCAAAACAAATTTGGGTGTGCCTCGCTGAGAGGGCAGTCTCGCCCGATGATCGTGAGGCGTGCTTTCGCTGGTTCAGCAAACTTATGGGTATGGAACCTGATTTAGATCCCGGCATCAATCTACAGTTCTTTAAGCAGAACGTTCTCATGCTTGATCCAAAACTCCTCACCCACAGTGGCATTAAGTGCTTCGAAAGGTAAATTATTACTAATTTATATTACATTTCTACTTGTAATAACTTTACTGTTTTGGATGACAATTTACTAGGTTTTACTTTTCAAATAGCACATGATCAACACAAGCTCGGACAAAGCTCTTAACACCAAGTTACGGAGTGATGACAGTGAATGGGTTCATCTCTTGTGGTTCAATAGTAATGTTATCTTGTTATTCTTGAAAAGAGGTTTCATTAGGTGTAACAGTTCTGATGGAATCAATGGCCAATCATGCTTGTGTGCTGAATTATGAATGGTCAAATGAATGCATGGGAATCCAGTTAAATGATATATTATTTTGAATCGATAGAACTTAACCCTTTTACGCCGAAGCAGCGCAATCGCGCTGCTTGGTACTTGTGCGAAATCGACGGGCAAGCGCTATCGCGCTGCTTGTGCTGCATGTTCCACTCAAGCGTAACTCAAAGTGTTTTAACTCATGTTTTATTAAAATTTATGAATGATGTGGATCATGTAAGTTCTTAGGATTGACAAAATCGAATCCACAAATTTATTGACCCAAAAATATTTTTTTTAATGATAAAACAAAATTGTGAACATATGTTAGGGACGCGCTCATATTTCACCGAGTATTTATTGAATAACAGATATGTTATGCAATCTTATAATACATAATACATATAATACATGTATTTCATATCGAATCGGGCATAGAAATAGAATATACTCCTTAGAAAAAATGTCTTTTTTTTGTTATCATGGATTCAAGAAATATGGAGGGCACTTGCGAACAATAGGAAATGGCACAAATATCTACCCTTTTTAAAATTCCATTCATCACTTTTTTAACAGAAAGATAAAATTCGTCACACTTGTATACACAATCTTATTATTATTTGCTCAACACACTTAAGCGTCAATAGAAAAAAAAACTCTTGCATACAGTGGCAGCCCGTCCATTGAAATTCTTGATTTACTTCACTCCCTGAATGAAAAAAACTTTTATATTTATAAAAAAATATTTTCATCAATAATTTTTTCATCATAAATAAATCACCTGTGTTTTATGCGAAATTGATTGGAAATTTCGTGGGATATTTTGTTTTTCTAAAGATACTGCAAGTCTGAAGTTCATATGGATAACCCGCCACTGGACATATGTATTTACTGGAATTTCTTTTAATTTATGGCTTTTCAAGTTGAAGGAGAAATTCTTTTCAGTTATGTATACACGATATTTATTCTTCAGTTTACTTCGGGCGGTTGTTGGAATTTAAATGTCACAGAAACCAATCGATACGCCAATGCATTTTTTAATTCTACGCCAACATCAACAGCAAAATGGAAATCTGTGACTGTTGGAGAAATGCGTGCTTTCATTGCCGTAATTTTTGAAATGGGAATAACGCGATGACCAACTATGCATTCTTATTGGGCGAATAATTCGCTAAAAATACCATGGTTTGGTATGATGTTCTCAAGAGATAGGTTTTTGATAATTTTGAAATTTTTTCACCTAGTGGACAACAACAAACTTTTTCCTACAAATCATCCCAAATATGATCCGTGCGCAAAATTTGATCCAATTGTGCAGTATGCAAACCGAATTTTCCGACATCATTATATTCCCGAGAAACATCTAAGTGTTGATGAATCACTTGTAGGAACCAAAAATCATTCTGCAATATCTCAATATTTGAGAAACAAGAAGCACCACAAGTGGGGAATCAAGTTCTGGATGATTTGTGACGCTGTAACAAATTACTGCTTGGCATTTTTTTGTTATCGTGGTAAAAAAGACAAAAATAATGCAGCAGCTGTAAAAAAAACGGACTGGCTCATGTCGTTGTAACAACATTGCTAAAAATCGGAAGTTACCTGAATAAAAGTTATGTAGTTGCAGACAATTTATTTACAAGCATCCCTTTGCTCAATTATTTGATATCAAATGATACATATTACACCGGTACGGTTAGACGCAACAGAAAAGGAATGCCAGCAGACTTACTAAAAACAAAATTTAAAATTGATGAAATGAAATATTATACAAAAAAGGTGCAATTATCTGCGGATACCCTGAAAAAAAGTCACAAAAATAACCGGTGATACTTGCATCTTCCTACGCATCGACTAAAAGAATGACTGCAATAAATAGACTTAACCGGGAGACAAAGAAACTGGATGTAATAAATATATGGGAGGAGTTGATACTTCAGATCAATTGCTATATACATACCTGGATGAAAGACGTGCATTGAAATATTGGAAAAAGGTGACTTTTCATATTTTTGGAAGAATGATGGTAAACGCATTCATTATTTACACAAGAAATACGCCTGGTAAAAAGAAGACAAGATTAGAATTTACATCATCCATAATTGAGGCAATAGAAGATGAATGGAGACCTAAAGAAAATCCAGTCCAAAGAACATCTAGTACGAGATTGGAGAATCTGGAGGTTTTAAAAAAATTACCAGGATGAAATCTCAGAGAATGCGTTTTATGCAGCAAGAAAGAAGGAGGGCCTATTGGAAGATCAAATCTAATTTGTACAAAGTGTGAAAAGGGTCTTCACCCATTATGTATCGGAAAACACAAGTGTTGACTTTTTATTATTTTTAGTTTATTAGACTATAAAAATACGTATCGAATAATTAAACTTTTTAGTGTTTTTACTGATAATTCGAAAAAATATTCTGCATCAAAGGTATATGAAATATTTTACAAAAAATACCTCTTTTTTAATCACAAAATTAAAAATTTTGTGCAAATTATTGCAAATTTCATGTTTCTTATTTTTTTAGGTCGATCGTATATCCAATCTATCCAAACTATAATATATCAAATGCAAAATAAGAAAAAACAGAAATAAATCCTTAAAAACTAGATATTTACAAATTACAAAACTTCAAAAACTCCTTAGTGCTTTTAGCAAGTCCCCAAAAAAAAGGCTAGGTGTAAAAGGGTTAAAATATATACACCCATCCCTTGCTTAACACGGTTTCAGTTTCGGTGAAAATTTTTTTTTTCGACGTTTCATAGATGTGCACACAGCTGTGTGAAATTCTAAGAATAACAGTAAGGGTATACTGGGAATAGAACTGATTTAATCTCTTGTTGCCCACCGTGGTTATCACTCGTTGAATCCTGACAGCTGATAAAATAATTACTGCTTATAATATCATGGTAATATTCAAGGTATATTTTTCTTATTTATAATACAACGAAACTGATGGATTACTTGAAGAACAAGACTTAAATGAAAAGGAGTTAGTTGAAATGGCTACAATTGTTCCTCCTGAAATCAGAAGCGATAGTGAAAGCGACACTGAAAATTCTGGTCCAATTTCAATGATTACTGTTGAAACAATAAAAGATGGGTTGCAAATGGCAAGAAATATTACAATGCATTTCCTAAATTATGGTCCAGATACGGATCAAGCTTTGAAATTTCAACGGGAAATTAAACAGTGCGTTGCCAGATATGAAGAGATTTACAAGAAAAGAACATCTTAAATAAACATTTATAAATCAATAAATTTTTATAAGTTCCACCTACCTGTTTTTTCTTAATATCTCTAAAAAAAACCTATCCCCTCTATTTCATAAATTTGTTAGTCTCGCTTAACAGATTTTGCTTAGCAAGGCGATCTAGCAGAACCTATCTTCTATGTTAAGCGAGGGATCGGTGTATTTATTTCATTCTATTTTATTATCAATGAATATACATACTTGTGTACAACATAATAAAACTTGAAACGCCATTTGAATTGCAGATTTTTTAGAGCCGTCAACGTGAAGGAAGGTAACTTGAAAGCGAAAAGAAGAGGGTATCAGATGGATGAAGCTGATCTCATCGGATTAGATTACCTTTGGAGGGTGAGTTTATTTAATCATTTTACTATTCCATTCATCATCAAACAGTGATAGTATACTAATATTTTGTATTAGTATGTTTTTTATATCCATTTTGGGTCTCGCTGTGTAAGATGTAACGGTAAGAGATGTAACAAATGTAACTCAGCAAAAGTTTAGCTAGGACAGGGCATGTGGCTAGCTAGAATGGGTGGGTGGGAATTAATTTGTAAACATTAGAAACACCCATGCCTTTGAACAGAATTGATATTAATTGAAATAAAAACACTGTCACTGAAGTCAACGGTGTTGATCACTGTATCGCAGATTTGGCAAATAAATATGACATGATTTTATTATTATAAAATGGCGCTAGGGGCCGTTCAGGTCCATGGCCGACTGCACAACCTCTCTCCAGGCATCTCTGTCGAGCGCTCTTTCTCTCCAGTTGACTATCCCCAGCCTCTCAACATCCTTTTGAATGTTATCCGCCCATCTCCGTCGAGGGCGACCAGAGAGGTCGGGTGCCAGCTGGTGTTCCTTCATAAGTCTTATGGAGAGCTCTAGACTTCTCAGATCGTACAACATGACCCGCCCATCTGAGCCTTCTCGATCTCAAGACATTAATGATTCTTGGCTTGTATCGGTCGAAGAGCTCAGCGTTCGTACGAATGTGCCACCGGTGGTTCTCATTAACGGGTCCAAGTATTCTCCGGAGGATTCTGTTTTCAAATACTTGGAGGGCCTTTTCTTGTTTTTCTGTTAAACCCCAGGATTCACATCCATACATGACTATCAGTTTAATGATCACGCTGTACACCCGGCACTTGGTTTTGATGGACAGCATTTTGGACCTAAACAGACTATTTAGCGCGAAGTACTTTGCATTTCCACTTCTCAGTTTCAAATTTCCGATTTAAGGATACATGACAAAAACAGAGTCATCGACAATGATATTTTTGCTTGGAAGCTTGAAAAAGTTCAAAATGTAGTAAAAAAATACTTTGTATATTTTTCATAGGTGATAAGTGATTGCAGTGAAGAGATAGCCTCGCGTGGTATTGAACTTATGAGGGAATTGTGCGCAAACCCAGGCGGGAGACTTGTAGCTGATTCATACCACGAAACCTTTGTTGCCGATTGCTGCCAAAGACTGAAAGCCACTCATCAGGCCCTGGCGGAGTCGGAGACACCGCAGCGTGAGTATAGTTTTAACATATATAAACAAGAGGAATGGTATATGGGTAGATTTCTTTTCATATTCAAAGCTTGTCTTTTGACTTGTATTGATAAAGTGAATCACACGATGAGACATGAAAATTTCACGACTATTCCTGAAAAAAATCAATAATTTCTTACCAAACCTTCCTAGTTCCATGCCCTATAATCAACCCCAACTGGTGTATGCAAAGAATTCCAGGAGACAACAAAGTTTTTAGATGAAATAATAAATTTTTTTTGGACTTGGCGATTTGTCACATTTAAAAAAATGCATTTACCGCATATTGAACATCTGGGGGTGATTTGTTAACCGTTTTTAAGTGGTCCGTTTTGCTTCTCAAAAAGACCCATAAAAGCTATCTGAAACAAATCAAAGCTGATTGGCCTTGAATTGGTAGAAGTGGGATGCATTTGTTAACATTTACATTTGCCACATGTTTTATCAATATCTTATCTAATTTTACAAATTATATTCAGTGTTGACCAGGAAAAAAATACTGCTTTTTGTTTTGTAATAATTAGTTGTTATTTATTTTACAATATAATATTTGCCATTGATGAAAAAATGGCTTCTTTTTATGAGACGGTAAGATTGACGGATGGCATTAGTAGTAAGTCAAATGTTTTTTTTGGGCTGAGTGCTGAGAATGTTGTCATCCATTCTGTTTAATGCAAATCAATTAATAATTATTCGAAAATGTTCCATCTCATGATTTGGATTTGAACTTTTCAATGTGTGTTTGTCTGTTCATTGATGGCAATAATAACCGTTTCCCGACATTCTTTTACATTTCAGAGGCTACAGCGTGTTGCGTCAGACTGTGTCGAGTGTTGAGAGTTTTGACAGAGTATGTGGAAGAATGTGATAGAAGATATACACCGATTCGAGAGATTTTACCACTGTACAGGTAAAAATATTTTTTTTAATTCCCTGCTTGAACACAGTACCTCAATGGTTCTCTTCTATACCCAACCTTTCTCAATAATATCTTGTTAATTGTTATGATTTGCATAATATATTAAAGAAGCTACATATTGTTATTACATATATAAGTTTATAAAATATGTGCATTATGTAAAAATTATCTATCTTTGGGTCATTTAAAAAAATTGCTGAACAATTAATTTATCAATAAATAAATTGTTTAATCTAAAAATTGATACCGTGATACGCATTGAGAGAGAAATCGATATTTAGCACTGCAAAAACTATGTTCAAATGATAGTATGTATATTTAACACAGTGAAAAAAATAGCGATGTATTTTAGTTCTACAAAATTATTTAAAAAAAATATAGTTGATAGCTATTTCGGCTCACGCCATCGTCAGAACTATGCTTAAACTAACATTTGCTTATCTATGTATAGCTGTGTAGAAAAGGTACACAATACAACTTCTCTCCTGTTTTAACAGCCTAGCTTGTTTCTTTCTCGCAATAAAACTAAATGTTTCAAAAATTGTAAATGAAACTAAAAATGCAGTTATGACAATAAGTTTACATGTGGCACGGAAATGGTCTATTACGGAAGCAAATCAGACCCCTTCCCTCCGTGGAGTGGTTTAATTAATGGACTATACAATATATTAGTTGTTCGTTAAAAATCGACAATTCAATCAATATGTATATTTATTTTTCCCGTTTTGATGTTAAAGAATCCGATTGTGGAATTGCTTTCAGGGCCTGCCGGGGAAGACATTGCGGCCTGATAGTGAGATTCCAGGCGGGACAGAGGCCGCTGGATGACATGGAGCTTTACACACATTCCAATGAGACGTTGCACGTCTTGAGGAACACAATACAAAAAAGGTTACAATGCACGCTTTACAGTAGACATTTATCATCAGACATGGTCATTACTACCAAAGCGTTTCCAGTCTACAAATTATTGGACATTATTTTGTTATAAATCAATTTAGTTACTATTTTATTGTGATTTCAGATTGAAGTGTGCCGCTGGCGGTAGTGTGAAGCTAGAACTGTACTTGAATGGTGAATTATTGGACTCCAGCCATGATAGGAAACTCCTCTCTGAAATTCCGATTAGAGACAAGTCAATCCTCACTGGAAAGGTTTGTTAACTCTCGGTTATTTATTGTTTTCATGAAATGTTGTGAATGAATAATGAAGAGAGAAGACTATTTATAGATTAAATTTGAATCAACAGTGACCAGATTGAAACTCGGAATTGGGAAATGATTGTGTGGACTAACTGTCCACCTTATAACGCTCAAAGTTTAAGTGCAGCAATGGAATTCGAGAGAAGTTGTATATATAAATCAGGCGATTGTTAGAAATTACTGATAGATATGTGTAGTAACCATATCTGAAGGAATAGTAATAATTTGAGAATGGCAATAGATAAAAGATGACAAAACATATTATAATATGTAAGACTGAATACAAGTTTGTCAGACTGATGTGATTCTATTTTGTTTTCAGGTTGGCCCAGCTGGAGTGACAGGTCAATCTTCAAATGACAGTTCGTCAGATTCCTCGATGGGATCACCTCCGCCTCCTCCATTACCTGAAAGGCAGCTTCCTGGAGTGGTCAGTATTTGTTGTATTGTTACTTGTTTTATTTTTGGCTCGCCTTTTGCACTGGCAGATATCTTATTGATAGTTTTAGTAAAGATGATTGCTGATTTAAGTGTGTAAACATAATTTGTAAACATGAGATTCTTTTGCCAAAAATCACTGTTTAAAATGTGTAGCATGAAGAAATAATGCTACTAACAAAAAATAAGATAATATAAGTAAACATGTTGCAATATAATATTTCTATGTTGGTTGTTTGGTATTGAATGTTTTCATTTTGTTTCAGATCTTGGCGAGGGGAGAGTGGCAAATTCCGTTCATTTTAGATTTAGAACAGACAGGCTGTGAATACAACCATCCGCCTTTGAGGGATGGGGCACATCAGCTCACCAAGATTTTACCGCCACACCGTAATACGGTAATGATATTTTATTTCCTTAATTTACAGTGCATCATACTAATCTTACTTCGAAGTACTCCTGAGACTTTTTGTTTAAAAAGTAGGACGCATGCAACACAGATAATTTTCACTGAAACAGGTAAGGCGTAGGCATGGGAAATGAGTCAATTAGTGGTAACTTGCAAACATATTTAACTGAAATCATATATAAAATATTTTTTTATCTTAACCCGATCGGCACGACAGTTTTTCATACAAACAAAATCTGTCCGCGTTGCTATTTTTCAAAATGTTCTTTCCACATAGAGCTATAAATACAGCAATAAAAATTAGGAATGTTTCACAACATAAAAAAACACGTAGAAATGTCCTATGTTGTCACAATCACCTTAACAAATATATCCCTAACAAATAACTAACTCGTAAATGGCCGTTAAGGTGATGTAACAAGGCAACCAATCAAACTCAAATGAACAAGCGCCATTACTGTCACGTGTCATGGAGTGTCACATTGCAATGCCGCGAGATTGGTGCAAAGTTCAGTGCGAAGTTAGACGCGAGTTTAGCACGCAGTTTCGAACTGATTTGGCGGGATCGGAATAAATTTGAAGGGTTCGAATAATCGAAGTTTTAAGCATTTAAACCTAATACTTTTGACAATTTTATGGAAGTGGTAGTATTAGGGCGATATTTTAAAACCAAAATCAGTCCTATATGCAAAAGATTGCCTGCGTTACCGATGTTTGAATGTTCGTGTCCCAACGTCTGGGGCGCTCGCACACAGGCCTTGCACATTGCCGTCCCATACGTTGGGGCGTTAGCGTGGAAGAGATTAAAACTTGTCCTTTACATCAGTCGTATAAGACTCCTGTTCTGTGTTGCTCGTCAATACAGAGGTGGTGTAATTCAGTTGTAAACTTTGTATATCGTTTTTATTTGAAATTTTATCTAATGCATCATTATTGGTCTCAGCTGTAGTTCAACGAATTTGCGTTATACTGTTAATAAATAAATAATTGATAAATTGTTTTATTATTTTTGATTCCAGGTGGAGCGATTATCTGTAGCTCTAGTCAGTGAGGATGATTCCGCTTTGCATCAGATGATCTTCGGAATACCTCCGCCAAATGTAGCTTATAATGTTGAGGTGAGCTTCATTTTATTGTTTTATGGCTGATCTTATACATTTTTATCTCATGGTGCCTTATGTTTTTGATGAAATGTATCACAGTGTCATAGTATATTTACAAGTTTTCATCAGTTGTGCCATACATGCAATGGAAGTTCGATTCTTAACTATTTTCATGTTGGAATAATTTACAATGCGAAGTATGAACATCAAATTCACAACTGACTAACTAGTTGAGTTGTCAGTGAAAAAATTGTGAGCCGTTATCATAACAACAAGGCTGCATGCATTTTCGGTCTTTGCTTACAGAAGTATTTAAATGTGGGCATAAATCAAAATGATAGATCAGGAAATAACGAATGTAGGATGGTTTAACCTTCTGATTGCAAATGTCTCAACTATTTGGACAATTAACAAGAGTGTGTATAAAATTTTCATCCAAAAATACAATGGAAATAACAGAAAATTTGAATTGTTGAAACTTTGTACATTTCAACGTGTTTTGTCACTCACGATCCGAGTATTCTTTTCGGAATCTTCAGGCACTATCACACGTATGATATAGAAACAAGACACAATAAGTAGCGTGCATCGCTTGTATATAAGAGGAATTACGCAGGATTAAAACAGACCTTAAGACTAGAAGCCGTATATTCGAGATAACTTCAATAACTATTGCCTAAAATTGAAAAATTATTTCGTACTCACTTTTAATATAATTAACACATTCAATGCGGGAAAGGTAGTAATACCCGTTATGCCGACTGCCGGTTCACTGCGGGAAGGGTAGTAATACCTTTTACATTGTCTGGTGGTAAACGTCGGGAAAGGTATTAATACCTGTTTTTTTTCGCAAGCATTTTAGTTTATCTTGCTTAGGAGGTTTAATATGACCTAGGTTTACATAAACAAACCATGTCAATTCTGCTTCATGCTGTGAACCACTTTCAGTGAGAATATAAATTTTAATATCATGTGCTCCATCTACACTATAATCTGATAAAAGTATATTTAATTAAATTAGTATTTTCATTAAAATAAATATGTAAAATTATAGCTTTAATGATTATACAATATGAAAAATATTTTATTTTTTAAATGTAAAATATCATCATATAATTTAAATTAAAATTACAAAATACACATTATTCTGGGGGGCTGTGTTCTGGAAAGTCCTGTGCCTCTACTCAAAAGAACATCTGTTGGTCATAAATTATGAAATAGTGCAAACAAGCTTGACATTGAATGCCTCACATGCACCACCCATATATTTAGCTGTTATATACAAATCCCTGAGGTTACCAATTGTTTTTTCAACAAATTGCTGTGACAAGTTGCCCATAAAACAAACTTTTATGACATGTCATAATGTCAAAAATAAATGCATGACATACTGTGCGCCTAAATGTTGATTAGTAAAGGTCCTTTATTTTATCATATATATTGAAATGTTTTATGTCTGAAAGAAGTATTCTTTGCGGAAACATGAATATTTATTTAATAAACTGGTGGTGCTATAATTGGTGAGTACCATGTTGAAAAAAAAACACTTAAATATGTCGGGTATTTTAAAAGTTATGGCATTTTATGTAAAAATGTGTTTTTTATGCGCGACATTGATTCTATGCCCGCACTAACCTATCAGCGTAGTGCGAATCTCACCCACAAATAATGTGTTAATTGTTGAAATTTTGATTGTTGTCTGGCTTTCTGCAGGTGCTATATAGTACGGTGATGCCGGCCGGTGACCCACTGTCCAAGATAGCTGGTCAGCTGGCCTGCGTCCGCCACGCTCCACTCTTGCTCGATGCCATCGCCAACACTGCCTTCCTGCAAGGGGGATCGCAGCACTCTGTCAGGTACTGCAACAACATACAGCCAACACGATGAAAAAATAGCAACGTATTTTAGTTCCTAGATTGCTATTTCTTCACCTTGTTAAAATGGAGTTCTACCAAGTAAATGCCATTTCAATCGATAACATACAGCCTTTTTTTTTAAGGTGTTAACTGTCATTTTTTGATGGAAAGACATGAAATTTTAACCCTTTGAGGAGTATGGCCGTACATGTACATCCAGATTTTCTAGAAACGATTACTTTAGTTTGAGCCTAAAAAAATAATTGCAGTCTGAGTAAACATAGTTCGATATTGACACTGATTCCTATAAAGAAAGCGGTTGAACAGACAGTAAATTTTATGATTCATGATTATAAGTGTATTTTCTTTGAATTTTCTTTTTCGTAAAATTCTTTTATTAATTTGAAACAAATAAAAAATGAAAAGAAAAATCTCTAAATAAATATATATATAAAGCAAATTTTCTTTGCTTAAAAAAGTTTTAGTTTTTTTTTTTAAAGCTCATAGCGGTTAGGTTTTGACATTTAATTATGTTAATGGTATCTAATCGTTTTGTGTATTTAATTTCAGGAGTGGTGTGCTGTATATGTTAAGGCTGGTAAAACTGGTGCTAAATGCTGTTGGACATTTTCTGCTGTTGATAGCGCCTGACTCTCCAACTTCCAATGGTTCTGAACTGAGGTTAGTGCCTTCTGTATTATTTGATTTAAAATTTTTAAACTATGAAATGTAGAATAGCTTCATTGGATATTAGTCAATGGGAAATTTCTACACAATGTAATTTACTTTAAGTTTTTAACTGCTTTGTGATGAATGTTTTTGTTTTCATTTTTACAGAAATAGTATAGGGACAACTGAAGTACTTCAAGAAGCCTTGCAAGCTTTGCCCAATCACAGTAATTGTGAGCTGATGCTGAAAGCGGTGGCACAGAACATGGCTGAACAGGTTTGTTGACTATATAATGCATAAGTTCAGTGTTAAGCGAGAATAATCTGTACAACTTTTACTGTCACCAGAATCGCTACAAATACCTTGTATTTTGTTTTATTTTGTCATTAAAAATTGTTTTTTTTTTTTTAAATAATAAAAACACATTTTTTTAGTACTTATTTCCACAATATATTTTTTGATCAGGACCGGTTTCGCTCATCGCGAGCATCACTATATTATATATCTACAGAGTCATAATATTACAATATCTTTTTACCTTATTTTTACGACTTTTCCAACTAAGCACTAAACCACTCTATCCGGCGACAAAATGACGCTTTATGCACCATTCCCAAATGTGTGGAAAAGTTTCACACTTGCGACTAATTCCTTGTTCCAATATGAATATTCATGGACCTTGAGAGGGTTTGGGTATGCATGCGGCATTCGGGGAACCCGGAAACACTCGATTGTTGCAGAAATTTAGGGCGAGCTCGATAACGGAAATGAAAGCTTTTTGAAGTACCCTTCAAAGTAATAAGTTTTATTAAAAAAATATATATAATATATATAACTAATATCAACTGAATGCTCGCGATGAGCGAAACCGGTCCTGATCAAAAAATATATTGTGGAAATAAGTACTAAAAAAATGTGTTTTTATTATTTAAAATATAATGCCTTTCCATCAAGAAGTGACAGTTAACACCTTAAAAGTAAAAATTGTTTGTTGATTGGTTGCTATCATTGATTTGAAGATGGTGACTGATAGTGCCAATCGTCAAACGGTGGCTGCCCTCGTGTTGTCTCGAAGATTGCCTTCCCAAGCCACGATCAGAGCTGCAGGGGGTCACGCTCTTTCGTCAGCTCTCTCGCAGCCTATACAGCCGCAGCCCGAGTTGCATCCCATTCCGGCAACGCAGCCCCCGTTCATTACCAATTGTGCCCTACCCATCGTTCATCCGCCAAGACTGCATAATGATGATGTTGCTTGTAAGTTACTCTTTTTGATTTTTTTTTTCGAGAATTATTGAAAATTCATGAGAGCTGAAGATTTTATTGTTCATTACAACCTGTCCGGTATAGAATGTAAAAAGTTTTCAAATAATGATGAATATTTTCATCTATATTCTGAAATGGTTTGCGCTCTGTGTCCCATAAATTTGACACATTTGGAAATATTGTATTTCTCTATTGAACATACGTGTAAATTTTACATTTTTTAAAAACTTTTACTAGCTTTATATAAACAAAGCTACATATTAAATTTGAATTGTTACAATTTTGTACGATTCCACATGTTTTGCCACGACCCAGGTTTCTGTTACATCCGTGTGATAGAATGCCTGAAGATGCCGAAAGGTAAAACAAGGGTTGTTAGTGACAAAACATGTGGAATCGTACAAAATTATAACAATTCAAATTTGATATTGAAATTCCGTCAAGCACCTTCAGTCGATATCATAAATTAAAGCTACATATAGTATATTCACTATAATCCATTAAAAATTCTATTGGAATAGAAGCATTTAATCTTTGAAAATTCCTGGATCCAATGTCTGTTTGGGATTCAAATGGTTAATAATATTGCATGCCTTTTTTTTTTTTGCAGTGGTGAGAGACGCCTTGGAATTAGTGACAATTTGTGTTGCCCTGAATCAGGGCCACGTGACTGCTCTTATTCGAGAATCGTGGTGGCAAGACCTGCTAGTGCAGCTGGTGATCATGTGTCCGAACCCTCAGGTAAACAATGTCTTCTACTCTCAATCTAATCAATATCTATGGGGGATTCAGGGAAATGTTATTTAAATTGTGGAATGAATGCGCAAATAATATTGCGTTAAGGTAAATGTAACAATGTTTTTAGTTCCACAAGAATTTTATCAATTTGTTGATAACTATTTCGGCTTTATGCTAGATATCGGAGCTATCTTCAAACCTATTTTAGTTTAGCAAACACTTTTTAAACACGTTTAGTAAACAATTTTTTTTCAAAATTGATGAACAAATCAACTATATTTTTTATATTACAATGAAGACCTGAAACAGCCAAGAAAAAATATTCACATAATGGCTGAATAACGAATTTGATGATAGATGACATTCAGTTTTTAATAAATATTTTTTGGACAGGTTCGAGTTTGCTGTGCGGAACAGTTGTTGGCGATGTGCTCGTGGTGTTCTGGTGCCGGAGCTGCTGCTGCACTAGCGGCTCTGTTGCCGCACGCAGGTGGCGCCGCCAGGCAGCACGCTTCCAATGCTCATCAGTATTTCCAGCTCCTCAACAGGCTCGTTGCGGCCGCGGGACCGACCGCTGCCCAGCCTCTCATGGCCAGAGAAGTGGCTTGGCTCAAGACGGCGAAAGAAGCATCTGCTGCTGGTCATCAGGTCATTTAATATTTCATTATTTGTTATTTGTATTTGATGCATTAAAGTCATGTTACATAATACAATCACCCTGAATTGTATTTCGAGATTTTTTAAAAATCTTTTAAACTTATTTTGGCAAGAAACTCTTGGGTCTATTCATTCACATTAGGCAAAAAGGCTGGGACTATAAAGGGTTAAGGTTTACCACAAGTTGTCCCGAGTAACATTCCAACAATATACACATTTTTTCAAAGAATAATGACTGACAGTTGGCAATATTTGTAATTTGTGATAAAGGCTGTTGACAATATAATGTTTTATCGCAGGTGGATGATACATTACTGGAAGGTCATCTCAGTTTGACGAAGGAAATATTTGTTCTGTCCAGCAGTGAAGTCAAATATGAATACGGATCGAGTGCTGAAAAAGATGTCAACCTTATAAAGGTAATAGATTTTTTGATGATTATATGATATTACAACATGTTGTGATGAGCCATATGACTTCTCTTTTACTCTATTCATCCTGGTGGATAAGTTAAAAGTAGAGCGATTGAATTGATTGTCTAACTACATTTTGTTGGTTTTTGGTTGTTTAACGGGAAGGAATTTAATACATAAGTCTGGTGTCACAGCTTGCCAAAACATATATTGAATTTGAATCAATAAAATTCTACATTTCCTCATGTTGTATTACTTGTGATCTGGATTTCACCTATCCGTGTCTTCTAGGACCATCCAGATACACTTCGACCATAAAATGCATATATTTAAGCAAGTTAAGAATAAAATAGACACTAATGTTAGGATTTAGCTAAATTGATATCTGAGAAATTTTAAAAGTACTGAATTCGTAATAATGGCATTCAACCTTAAATGGAAAAGTAATCTCATAAATACATTTCTATTTTTATCACCGTGTGATTTTGAAAAATCTATAATTCATTCTATTTTTTTTTGATAAAGTTATACAGTTAAATTGAATTGAAGATTCTTCTCAAAGAAATCACACTAACAGTAAATAATTTTAGTGACCAATTTTTATTTTTCAATCTGATTGTAAATTAATTTCATGTCATGTCTCAAATGTTTCATCGTAGGATCTGGTAAGCGAATTCCTCTGGCCGTGCTCCTGGGCGCAGCTGCAGATGAAGAGGGGAGTGATGAGCGGGAGTGGCAGTAGCGTGAGCGGAATCAGTCAGATGGGTCAAAGTAGCGGTGGGGCAATGCCGACGGCGCTGTGCGTCACTCCGGGTGCCGTTGCTGCCGCTTGCGATCTCCTCGCTGCCCTCTGCCATCGCTGCGCACCGAACATGGCTCTCCTCACTACACTGCTCACGGATATGTTTTATAATGGTAAGTATTTTGATGTTAGCCAAGAATGTTGATGTCGAACCTTCACCCTGTAAAGGAGATGTTGCCAATTTTTTTTGTCAACACTTTAGACTAAAATAATTATGCTCAGTAAGTCGAGAAGCAAAATCGAGTATGTTTCTGATGATCATTGTATTTATATAGCAATAAACTTTTTTTAGATGGTAACTTATCTATATATATATTTATTTACTTCTATAACATTTATGCATATTTTTCTTACAAACTAGACCTAATGATGAGAAAAAAACAGAACTTACTGACAATTTGAATTGTTGAAACTTTGTACAATTCCACATGTTTTGTCATTACTGTAGAACTGTGAGCTCTGTCACATCCGTGTGATAGAATGCCTGACGATGCTGAAAGGTGAAACCCTGTTTGTCAGTGACATAAAAAGTTTCAACGAATCAAATTGTCAGTAAGTTTCATTATTTTCACATCATCGCGTAAGTAAAAGTTTTCGCAAGCTTTTTTGTAACCTAACTTGACAATTTTTCATTCCAGACAGCAGCAGTGCACTGACGGAATGGGAATATCTTCCGGCTGTTGGACCTCGTTCTCCGTCCGGTTTGGTCGGCTTGAAGAACGCGGGGGCCACGTGTTACATGAATTCTGTTCTCCAGCAGCTGTACATGGTGCCAGCGATCAGGGACCACTTACTCAGAGTTGAAGGTTGGTTAATAAACCTTGTACCAGACTACATTACCATGTTTGGTTTTCAAATAGTAATTCGGGTGTCCTAACCAGTGTTACAAAAATCATATCAATACATATCATTATATTTAGTAAGTTTTTATTTGAAATTATTGATTTATGTAATAAAGGACTGACTGATCTTCTTAATCATCTCGAGATATTTGAGAAGGAGACCTTTGACCTTATTTTCACTAGTGGTTAGACACCAATATAAACCAGGCGGTAAATGCTCAATTCTTTCAAACTGATCAGTAGATTTTTTTATGTTGCTAGTTATTTATTTTGGCTTTGTTTACTGCTGTTAGACGACCTGATAATCACAACGGAATCAAGATTTTTTTTATTGTAAGTAATTGCTTTTTTTCAGGAGCCGTAACGGACCCTAATGAAGATTTCTCGGGCGAGGAACCAGTGGAATTTGCCTCAGAAGTAAGGATTTACTTTTTCTTAATCTAGAATGCCATTGTGATTTTAATATCATAGACTGTTAGACTGAAATTCACAGCAATAGACTTGCAGATTTTTTGATTACTGACAACCATATCGACAGTTTCTCTCAAATACATGGATATCATGCTTAACAGTAACATTAGGAAAGTATTATATAAGTTTAACGTGTCACCCTTGTAATATGTCACTACAAATTACTTTCAACATGGATTGTGTGCCAGTTTTACTTGATATATTTTGATTATCATTTTTCAGGAAAGTAATGATTACAATGTTGGCATTTTGAAGCAAGTCCAAGCGATCTTCGCCCACCTTCGCTACAGTAAACTACAATATTATGTGCCTAGAGGTCTGTGGACGCATTTTAAGTAAGTCTTCATAGTTTTATTTTCATTGTTTGTTTGTTTTTTTTTTTTTTTTTTGATGAGGTTGATCAATATTGCATTTTTAAACAGACTCCAAGGTGAACCGGTGAATCTACGAGAGCAGCAAGACGCTGTGGAGTTCTTCATGTCTCTCGTGGAGTCACTAGATGAAGCCCTAAAGACCCTCGGTCAGGAGCAGCTGATGGCGCGCACCCTCGGTGGATCATATTCCGACCAGAAAATTTGCAAAGGATGCCCGCATAGGTAATGATATAAATATTATGGTTGATATCTAATTTTTCTTGAATGTTTTACTGAAAGATATTTCATTTTTACTTGACAGGTATTGCAAGGAAGAGCCTTTCTCGGTGGTCTCTTTGGACATCCGGAACATGTCGCGACTTCAGGAATCTTTGGAAGCTTACGTCAGAGGTGAACTTCTCGAAGGTGCTGATGCCTACCATTGTGATAAATGCAATAAAAAGGTTGTTTTTTTTTTTCAAATCCACGTTTGTTTCTAATATGATATTGTATCGTGGAATGTCCAACTGTGTTTATATGGGATTGACGATGTCACTTTAATTGTAAAAAATTTATTAGTATCAAGTTTTTCAATTGAACACAGTACTGAGAAAAAGTCCAGTTTTATATGTGATGATGTGACTCACATTTGAAATTTGAGAACGTCTATGTGTGCATTTTTAGGAAGGATTTAATGTTTTCATTGAATTTAATATCAGTTATGGAAGTTCGTAGTGATATTACAAGAAGCCAACATTTCTATTCAAATAATGAATATCCCTATTTGAAATTGACTTCAAAGTCGACGTTTGCATTATATAACCATCAGAACATGTCATTAACATATCATTTTCCATGTGCGGTATTCAACAATCAGAAGCTACACTTGATAATATTTGATGTTCGTTATTTTTTGATGAAAAATGAAATAAGGGACATCTATTATTGTAGAGAAAAATTGGTCAAAAAATGCCATTCAATTATTGATGGTGTCAATTTTTGAAATTTGTGTTCCAGGTTGTGACTGTGAAACGATTGTGCCTAAACAAACTGCCTCCCGTTCTGGGCATACAATTGAAGAGATTCGAGTATGACTTTGATAAAGTGTGTGCCATCAAATTCAATGACTATTTTGAATTTCCACGAGAGCTAGACGTGGAACCTTATACGGGTAAGATCGTTGAGTCGCTATTGCTTTTTCTGCATGCTTGAGCTTAGTTTACATATATTTTATGCAATGGCTGTTGTCGGGTCTCCAAAATTTCATTTTGATTTTAGTTTGGGGCCTTGCGGAAGCAGAGGGCGACATCTCTTTGTTGGAAGGTTCCGTGACAGGGAACGCTAATAGAAATACTTTGTATACCCTCTCTGGTATCGTCGTGCATTCTGGACAGGCATCGGGCGGACATTACTATTCATATGTGCTGCACAGGTATTTATTTGTTGAATTAAATCAATAAACGCTAATATGAAGACGATTGATTATAGGCATTATATTGCACTGGTTTTTTTTCTTACCCTACAAGCTGTATTTCACTAGAATAGGTTTGCTTTCTGGTATTGTGTTTAATAAACCTTTTGGAGGGTTAAAAATTAACAGCCTAGAATTTTTATAATTAAATATCGTCTATTTAATTGAGATTAGAGTAAGTAAATTGGAATTAGTACTGCTATTGTTTGTGTCCAACATCCTTTTTGTGTCTAGTTTAAATATTAAAATTCCAACCTTCATTTTATTATTTGTAAATTAAGAATTAAATTCAGTGCCTATGTTTTGAAGAATAATCTTAGTGTAGAATACAAAATCATGCCAATTTTCATAGATGAATACTAGGTAAAACACAGCCAGTGGAATAACAATATTATCTATTGAATTTTCATGTTAAAATCTATTGTCGATGAATCATTAAAAATATTGATAATCCAGGGAAAAAATGATCAAGTATTTTAGTTCTACAATTTTATATCGGTAAGGGTGTTAAGAACAGAAGAGAAGATGTATTGTGTACCTTTTCTACACTGCTATGTATAGATTAGTAAATGTATAAATATGTATATATCTTATAAATTTTGTAAAAGTAAAATAGATTGCTATTTTTTTCCACCTTGTTATAATGGAGTAAATGCTAATTCAATCGATATATGTTGATAATCTATTTTAATTTCGGTCATTTCTTCATGCATTAATTGCCAATGTACGTTTCATAAATCGTAAATAATTTGATACAGATGGCGCTGTAGGATTTTATTGATTGTCAGTTGTAAATGTTCATGATAAACAAAACCGGTCCAGATCCTTGAAACACTAGAATTTATTTGTTAACAAATGAAGTATGCCTAGAAAGAAATCAGTGTTATTTCTTTTATACGTCGAGATTGGGAATTGCAATAATGGACCAATATTTCACTAAAATTGAAATGATATTAAAATTTATTGGCAATATTTACTGCCAATTGACATAAGCGTAATCTAATGTGTACAATGGATGTCATTTAATTTATGATATTGACTGAAGGTGCTTGATAGAATTTCAATATCAAATTTGAATTGTTACGACTTTGTACGATTCCACATGTTTTGTCACTATCGGCCAGAGTTTCGCTTTTCGGCATCTTCCGGCATTCTATCACACGGATGCGACAGAACTGACGAACTGTTAGTTACCTGAAACTTTTTCTTTTTACTTTGAGTATATTTAAATATGTGATTTAAAAAAATAACGTTTGAACATTTTGATACTGAAGGCTTTACTTGTGGTTTCAGAGACAGCAGTGGCAATGCTCGCTGGTTAAAGTTCGATGATGGAGACGTGACAGAGTGCGCGATGCAGGACGATGAAGAGATGAAAGCGCAGTGCTTCGGCGGGGATTACATGGGAGAAGTAAATGTATATTTTTTGTCTTGCAGGATTTTCCTGTTTCCTCTATGCTTGTTGCTAACCATCTAACAGTGACTTTCTCTTTAACCGTGTGTATATAACTTATCGACTGTCAGTTTAACCAATTCGGTAACACGAGGTTCAATTATCGGGATATTAAGAGCATGGGAACAATGCTACTGGTCGACTAAATCGGCTCAAGATTGTTGACCATGTTAATGTTTGCCTATTGAATAGTCAACTCTATCGATAAAGTTGAGATGTGGGAAGGAATGTCACATTATTCAAAATGTATCAGAACAAAGCCAAACCTTTGTGGATGAATATCTGAGTTTAATTGCTTTTTTGTCAAGTTAAAAATTTAGACATAGCACGGTTATGGTCAGTATTTTTAATGGTATTTGTTTAAAATTTATTTGTTATTTGTTATAACCATTTTGGTGTTCAAAATTTGACATCATAGAATACATGTAGGCTATTTTTTTCATTCTTATAATTCATTCGCACTCGCCTATTTACTCTTGTCAAAATTGCCTGGCATTTTTAGCATATTCCAGCTTATCTAAACGACTCTAAATGGCTTAAACCCAGTATTGTTTTATAAATTTTTGTTGAATTGATCTTGTGGTTCAGTTCACACGCTTAGATTACTCATTGCTATGTATATATTTTTGGCTTTTCCATCGATGAATATCGTTACTGCTTAGTTTTTCAATCAATATATATATTTCTTTATCCACTTCCAGTGGACTTTCATGTGGACTTCTTATGAAACATTTCAAATGAATTATTTTTAAATTAAACAATTTTAATCAATCATTCAACCTCTGTATTAAGTTTGAGTAAAATTGGATCGAATTCTTTGTAAAAGCAACTGAAGTAATTGAAATTCTGACATTATTTACCACTGATTTTAAATTTCAGAGCTATTGCGAGCTGTAAGATAGTGACCTATAGTCGAATAAGTATTATATTCTTTAATCTTTCAGGTGTTTGATCCCATGCTGAAGAGGGTGTCTTACAGACGGCAGAAAAGGTGGTGGAACGCTTATATGCTCTTCTACACCAGAGAAGATGCTGTTCAAAATCCTTTGGAGCAACCCATGTCGTGTCTGTCTGTCAAGTGAGAACCCCGTCCATAATACTATTACACATTTCCGTTCAGCTATCGATTTGGACTGCATAATTTAGTAATTGAATAGTGACATTCAAAATTGTGTACTATTTTGGATATTGTGATATTCATAATTAACTCATCAATATGGCAGTCTACTCTTACGTAAAATGAAAGTATGGTTACACAAAAAAATAAATATTCACATAGAAGTATAAATAAAACAGCGAGACATATGGATCGCTCTTGATGTGAGGATACAAAAGCTACAGTGATAAACGAAGGCAGTTCAAAACAGATGATGGTGATGCATATAGCTAATTTGAACTGCGTACAGTATGATGTATCCACCAGATGACATTTGTTTAGCCCGTTCTATGCTGAGCTGTGTAAAGGATATTCCAAAATATTATTCATAGTATTGTTGTTAAACAGGGAAATGTTGACGTATTTCATGTGGACAAAAGTGAGTTCAGACGAATGCTATTTTTTCAGTTAAAGTAGATACTTCATGAGCTTACTTGGTTGACTTTTTTTGCAATCCTTGTTGATTGTTTTACAGTGTATTTGTTGAATTTCCAATACATTATATGTAAATATGTTAACGTTGCAAAAGCAATGAATTGATAATTTGTAAGTTTTGTACTGTGTAGTTATAAATAAATAAGCATGAAAATTAGCTTGTAAACGAGCACTGTTAAGTATTGAGTATCTATTGTAGTATTTACTACGAACACAAAGCAATCTGCTATTGAGACATTAGGAAAAAATTAAAAATATTTCATCAAAATTATGCAATTCTTTGTTGTACAAATATCGCACTTGTCAGTTTTTTAAATATTTTTTTTTTATTGTTCAGGGACAGTGGAGTGCCTCAGGCGATATGGGAGTGCGTACGGCGAGGCAACATCGCTTTCTCGCATCATCAGGGTCAATTTAGCTTGGAGCACTTCAATTTTATGAAGAAGCTCTGCTGCATGAGGCTGTGTGTGCCTACTTCTCCAGGAACCCCATGGGTCAGTATTTATTTTAACTAATCTGCATTTTTTCAAGTTTATTTGATTCTATATCTATTTTTTTTGTTTGAGTTACAATGATTAGTTATATTGCAGATTATTTGTAATACATTTTTGTCAAATGGCTTTTTACTAGGTACTAATGGTTTTTACAAAGGGTGTAAATGTATAATATTATTTCTATAATATAATGCTTTTGATCTACTGTTATTATTGCCTTTCAACACCGTTATTGAATATTGATTTTCAAGTTGTTGTCGTTTTTAGGGACAAGAGCAGGAAGAAATATCAATGTTGTGTGTTCAGCTAGCTACCAAATTTTTATTCCACGTCGGTTTTCGGACAAAGAAAACTCTACGAGGACCTGCCAGTGACTGGTAAGCATTAAAAATATATTTGTCATATATTTGGAAATAATTAAGAAATCCGGCAAAATTGGCATCCGCATAAATAATATGTGCAATACGATGGTGTATGGTGATCATTTTAGAAATAAATCGATCTCCAACATGAGTAAATGGATCACTTAGACATGAATTGGACATGATTTGATGGCAATCTCTGATACATTGTTCTTAGTGATTTATTTGTGTAATTATAATATTGCAAATTTTAAGTTTATTGCCTTTGCACCATAGAAAAGATGTACAACCAATATTTTCTAAAAAATCTGCTTTAATACATTACAAAATATTATGTGTCTTAACTCACTTTTGTCCATGTAGAATATGTCGACATCTGAAGCAAAACTCTCGTCAATGCTCTTACCAGTGGTGTCCCCATTGGCAGGCTGGTTCTATTCTTTAGAAGAAAGAGCAATTCATATCTCAAAAAATTATCAAGAACATTCAATTAAAAACTATCAAAGATGGCAAAATTTTCAATTTGGATCCTTAAAAGTTGAAAGAAACGTGTGGCTGGGTACATTTCACTAAAGAGCTTTAACGTCGAAGAAAGTCGATAGATTCATAAAGCTGTGGGTAGTATAAATATACCCTCAAGTAGAAGATCTTCAAAAATTTCTTCTGAACTTCACTGTAAGGATATATTTCAAATTCCTTGGAGCCCAAACTATCGACCCACAGTCAAGCCTAGCCTGTTCTGTTTAATTGATTTGTATCATTGTGAAATGAATTCAAATTTTCTGAGGCTTAATTCGAATTGAAATTTCAATTGTCAATTGGCAAATAGTGATAAAGCAAGGTTATCATCGGATGGTGGATATGGCAGCTTAATAAATTTCATCATTCATATAACATATATGTATTGTTCTAGGTGTGAAATTCTGTGCCATCATTTGAGATGTTCTGCATCAGTCAGATCATGGTTTGCAACCAACGCCATATTCGACCTGCATCCTCATAGGTTTGTTACTTATGTTTAATTAATTTTCTATTAATTGAGTTAAATCGTTAGTTGAGTTAAACATTTTTATAACCCTAATATATTTCACTCAGTTGTTTAGATAAGATAAATATAAAACTGATAATATTACCTGAGAGCTGTGAACTTCTAATTCTGTTGTCTATTGCAAAATATACTGCAGTCGCTTGCTTGTCTGACTAAATCACTTTTAATCTATCATTCAATTTTTGCAAGCGGATTTCGGTTGAGCCCAGCTGGTTCAACTATGAAATGCGATAATGTGATTCAGAATTTGTAAAATTCATCTCTTGAAACGTTTGATAAAGTTCACACTGACAATAAATCTCATTGACTCTAGAAATTGTTACAATATGTTTTCAAAATATTTCAGGATGTGCGAGTATCTTCTGGTGTGCCCCTCAACGGAAGTCCGAATGACTTTCATGAAACTAGTCGTCTTTTTAGCTCATTTTTCAATTCAAGACCCTCCAGGTAAGTTTTGGTTTTTTTTTTTTTTTTTTAATTATTTTAGTAAAATTCACGATGATTTAAGATTCACAAAAACGATGTGATATATTATAAATACATTAGAACAGAGTTATAACTCTTCGTTATAGATAGACATGCATTTTGACAATGTTGCTTTATGGTCACAAGTGCCGACACATTATACTTGCGATGAATTAGAGTGACTGAATGTTCGATGTTAAGTATTTGATATCTTTTTGCAGTGCCAGTCAACGGAGCGCCCGACATATCGGGTCGAGCAAACCTGTCGGATCAACTCTTGGCGAGCGTGGTTGCGCTGGCCAGCGGGAGGGAAGCCGCCGAACACGCCCGTTACTTGCCAATGATCTTTGCACTTTTCCACATGTATGCCTCACTTGGAGTGCTTGAGAAACATCAGCTTATAAAGGTAAATAGTGAAGAATTGTCCGGCTTATCAATTAGGACTGAATCACCACTGACCATCCGTGGTGGTCTCTGTTTAGAAGTATTGTTTACCATGAGCAAAAGGTAGCCTACCCAACCCCATCAACTCAATCTTATATATATATATTTTTACACAACTAAAATAGTTAAAATGTTATTCAGTTCAAGAGCCGATATTTTCTAACAGCGAGGACTACTTGCCATTGGCAACTTAGTAATATGTCAAATCCCACTACTGCTGATTACCATAATAAATTTAAGAAGAAAGTGTTGGTAAACTTTTTCCAAATATGACCTATTTATTATCTCCAGGCATGAAACTATAAAAATTCATAGCAATCAAATTTGACCATGGTTAAAGTTTGATGGGAAGGTTTTGACAATTGACGTATCCGGTGGAAAAATAGCAATGTATTTTAGTTCTACAAAATTTTATAAGATGTAGTTGATCGCTATTTTGGTTCACGCCATCATCAGGACTACGTTTAAATGAACATTTGCTTATCTATATATAGCTGTGTACAAAAGGTACACAATACATCTTTTCTCCTATTTTAATGACTTAGCTTATTTCCTGCTAGCAATATTAAATATTAGCTTATGTAAATGAATCTAAACAGGCGGCAATATCAATGAGTTTACATATGGGATGGAAATTTTTAGTTTTATTGTTAGCAGAAAATAAGCTAGGTCATTAAAACAGGAGAGAAGATGTATTGTGTACCTTTTCTACATAGTATAGATAAGCAAATGTTCGTTTAAACACAGTTCTGACGATGGCGTTAGGGGAAATAGCTATCAATCATATCTTATGAAATTTTGTATAACTAAAATAAATTGCTATTTTTCCACCGTGTTATAATGGAGTTCTTCTACAAGTAAATGCCAATTCAACCAATAAAATGACATATCAAGCATTAACGGAGGTACCTAGGTGTGAGTGGTTTTTTTGGTACCTCCCTCTAAAAACAATCCCACTTCAATTCTGCCTTAACAGAACATTTAGAATTGCTATTTATCTTCGAAGCATATTTTTTACAGATACCTTTTATTTTTGTATTTTTGCAGTTAAATGTAATACATTTACTGGTGTCGATATCGATAGATGAAACGATTCAATCTGCCATCAAGTTCCAGTACACGGAGCTGATTAAGCTTCATCAGGTTGGTTTTGTTGATATTTAACCTTTCCAGGAGTAGGATAATTTATATGGTACAAGCTATGGGGAGTGAGTTTTTTTGACATGGAAAATACAAACTTTTTTTTTTATCAAGTCATGATACATGAATATGAAAATAGTAAAAAATAGTAAAAAAAATATTACTCACGTTTTTAAAGTTCTATCTTTAAAAAATCGATTGCGGATTTCAGGGATCGCAAACCATCGATACACACTAAAAACACTCCACTTTTCACTATTATAGTAGGTATACAAAATAAATAAAAAAGCAGTTATAAAAACAATATAAACTTAGAAGTGTTATTTTGTATGATAATCCAAGCCAGAAAAACAAAGATTTCTTGCGCTGTCGTGTTTACCCATTTTTCATTTTGGACGATTCAGGTGTTTTCTGGGATACAGCCAAGGCATAAATATTTGTTTCTCTAACTATTACGTCCACAACATCATCGGTAAAAAGAGCTGAAAAAGTTCCAACTCGACGTAATCCCCTTGTACATTTATATGTGTTTTTACCCCGGACTGAAACCCATCGAAATCGTGAAGAGTTGGAGTAAATGTGGAGTTGTTCCATATTCTTGATTCTTCCCGCCTGCGTTTTGCACTAGGTTGAATATCTGGTTCCTCATCATCATCAGAAGAAGAATCATAAAACTCCATTGATATATCATCAATATCTTCGATGTTTTCTTCCTCATTGTCACTATTCATAAATATGTCCTCAATTCCTAAGTCTCTTTCCATTTTAGCAATATAGATCGGTAAAAATAAATCACGGCAGTAAAAATTCAAAAGTAAATACAGAAGGCGATATAATAAAAAACTTCAAATCACGTTAAAATATAGTATGGTACTGTAAAACTTATAAAAATTGCAAGAAAAATATGATAAAACACTGTATAAAACTGTAATTCACATTAAACTACGTAAAACACTAATAAACCTCCGAACCTTACGAGAATTTTGTAGAAACACACAATATAAAACAACAAAATCACACTAGAACACGCTAAAAAACAGTAAAACTTCACAATATTGCGAAAAAAGTATGAAAAAGCCGCGCACAAAAATCTTTAGTTTGCAATATATGACTTGTTGAAGCTTGCTCGTGTGACGTCATACAAACATCACGTGACATTCGATAAAGTAGATTTTCGCGGTTTTTAAATTTGGAATCTGTTTTGGAATGGTGGAATAATACTCTATATTGTCCACAGATGGCATTTTAATTCATACTTGAAGCATAAACACACCAGTCACCCATACAAATGCACTGTCGTATATATACGACCATACTCCTCTAAAGGTTAATATTCATCGACACATCACTTATTTTTTCGACAAACAGCATTATTTTCTCATTCTGTATATTATCAAGTTTTGTATAAAGGAATGCACAAAGTGTTTGTTTGTTTCACAATTGATCTCAAACTCGAGCATGATTTAAAACTGAAGGAATATTTCAATATGTTCTGAAATATAATCAATAATACTTGGTACTACTAATTGGTATCTAATTTTGAACTGTTTTTTTTTTTTTTTGTTACTATGCTAGAGAATTGGGTGTGTAACATCACTAAGAGATGTCACTCTGTCAACTATATTTTATTTTTTAAAAATAATCAATCTTGTCTTAGTATAATGAGTGTAAAGTAAAGCATCTAAACTTACCCATTTTTTTATGCACAGAATTATGTGGTTCTGCTGATCTTTATGGCGTATTTATGATGATGTGTTATGTTTTCAGGTTGTGTCACTTCTAGTCAGGAGTTGTGATATATCATCGCGGTGTCAGTCGTCGGACACGAGCAGCGGCTCTATTCCATTTCTCAATCCCTTCGCGGAGCCTCCTCACTTGCCGACCAACATTTCGAGGCCACAACTGCCGCCCCAATGTGCTGATATACTATATAATAAAACTAGGTAAGGGAAAGAATGTTATCATATGAAATATTCCAAGATTGTCAAATTTATCATGACATACTGGCGTTAGATGGGAACGTTCACGTTTGGAAACAGAACGTTTCGAAAAAATATTGCAAAAAATGTCACTCTTTTGATACCAAAAGTGCAAATATAACATTGCTTGTAAACATTTATGCCATTATTTATGATATATTGTTTCGGTGCGACGTGTTGTATACCCCTGAAACAATATACTAGACCAGTGCTTCCCAACCTTTTTTGGATGGCGACCCCTTTTTATAAAGGCCATTTGATCTGTGACCCCATACAATCAAAAGTTAGTTTAGTCGACTGTATAATTTTTGTTAACTGTACAAGTTGGCAGCCCGCCAAAAAACCTGTTGCGATTTATAGGTTGGGAACCATTGTACTAGAACATAGGCTCCCACCTTTTCAGGTGGCGACCCCTTTTCATAAAATCTATGTAACCCGCAACCCCCAATACAATCCAAAAGCATACAAAAAAAAAATATTTTTTAGTTAGTTAGTTAGTATAAGTTGGCGACCCCCAGGTTGGGAACCTAGGTACTATAGACTGTTTAAAATATGCCAGACACATTATTAATGTTACGATGCTGAGCCGACGGCTCAATCATTTTTCCGATCTTCGGCAAAAGCTGATATATTGGCTTTCGGCAACCAAAGGTCTAATGAAAATCGTTATCAATATAACACCTGAATTGAATGCTTAAGGCTTGATCGTGCTAATGGTACAATTTTACATACAGATAATGTATCATAACCTTCCTGACAAACATCCTGTACATATATGATGCTTAAAATTTTCCCAATTACACACATACCTGCACTAGAATAAATTTTTTTGTTGTTGTTTTTAGTTATGTGAAAAAACTCATAGAAGAAAGCAACGGCTGTGAATATTCAACGCGGTTAGTTCAATTCCTGGCGTGGGAGAACCCGCTGTGGTCCCGTGCCGCTCTCTCGGAGCTGCTGTGGCAGATGGCCTACGCCTACTGTCACGACTTGCAGCACCACGTCGAGCTCTTGTTGGCTCTGCTGCTGCTCGAAGATTCCTGGCAGACCCACAGGATAAACAATGCTATCAAGGGTAAATAGATTTTTGAATGCTTATATATCAAGGATTTAAATCCAAAACGCACTTTCACAAGTTGATGTTGAATTGACATTGAATTTGTGGATTTGTGTTGTCAAGATATGTTTGTGATGTCTAAAGTCCTTGCGATTGTCAAACAGCAGTGAACATAGCCAACATAAATATTTTAATTTAATTAAAGAACTACCAACATAAAATAGTGTAGAGAAAACACTGATCATACTGCTCAACCTGAAGAAATCAAGTATTTACTGTCAAAGAGTACCTTGAATGAACTGCCTAGGGGTCTAACCACTAACAAATATGGAAAGAAGACTGATTCTATTGATGGTCTGCGTTGTTATCAATGAGAATATCAGTATTAATGATAAATACTGATCATTTATTGGTAATGTAGGTTTCTTTTAATCCCTGTTGTTTACATAAACGTGTAGTGGATTGTATTGACAATAACACGACAGAGGTACTTTCAGGGGACGACAGGGATGGCCTGCTCGACAACATTGCCAGGACGCGCGGTCACTATCAAAAACGGGCGTACCAGTGCATAAAGTTGCTCGTTGTGGTGTTCACGCGCAGCCCCACAGCTCTGAGAGTGCTCCGAGAGCAACGAGACCTCCGGAAGAAGTGGGCGATGGCCGTGGCATGGCTGCAAGACGAACTCGATCGGGTAAACTAAAAATTCACTACCTGTATCACATATACTTAATTCTAGTAATTTTGGCAAACATACCTTCTCTCCACTGATAATTTGAATTGTTAGTTTTGATTTCGATAGCAATTGATGTAGTCATTCACAAATTTTGCCTTCATTGAAATAATTAAGTATTGATTGACCACTAGCCTCTTCAGCTTTGTAAATAACATTCGTTTTTACTTATTCGCTTTGCATAAAAATAATTCAGATCAATATCCACTCGAGCTAAGGAACATGTAAGATCATTCATTCAACAGTAAAAAAAACAGATTCACAATTCGCTAATCACGTTATAAAGGAATCATATAATATAAATTCAAACTCAGCGCCTAAGTGTCTTCATATTTGTAGTAAGGGTCGCAGTATGACGGATTTGGAACAGCTGGAAATTAATAGATATCAACTATCACAAAGGATTCTTAACGAACAAATTAATGTATGTCGGTCACCATTATTGACTCCTTTGACTGGTGTCTCTTTGCTTCTGTAATGGACCATTTCCGTGTCATGTGAACTTATTGATATAGCTGCCTTTTTAGTTTCATTTACAATTGTTAGTTTTATTGCGAGCAGGAAACAAGCTAGGTCGTTAAAACAGGAGAGAAGATGTATTGTGTACCTTTTCTACACAGCTATATATAGATAAGCAAATGTAAGTTTAAGCATGGTTCTGACGATGGCGTGAGCCGAAATAGCTATTTTATATATATCTTAAAAAATAGTTTGTAGAACTAAAATACATTGCTAATTTTTTCACTGTGTTAAAACTAATCATTCGCTTTGAATGACTAGATACACTTGCAGTGTGTGTAATCTTTCTCATTTCACTCCACTTGTGGTTTACATGATATTTAATGGTAAATTTGACAGTTGAAGAATGATTCGTGTTCTATTTGATTTGCAGCAGAGGTACGGTCCTAGAGCGTACAACTACAGCCCGTGGTCTCCTCCGAGGACATCCAATGAATCTTCACCGGGATATTTCCTTGAGAGAAGCGACTCGGCAAGGAGGATATTACAGAAGTATGTAACCTACTTTTAACCTCGTATCAGTGAAATCATGTTACACGAATGACATTGAAATCATTTTATCCAGCATTTCATTCTTACCCTGTGGGATATTTATGAAAATTTAATACTTTCAGAGCGTATCAAATGTGTCCTGATGAAGATGATGATGATGCATCACTGAGCGATAAAGAAGGCGAGCCGGTCTGCGATGATAGACACGTCCTGGCCTGCCAGCTCCAGCAGCGATCCGCCTCCACTTCCGCTCCTGTAGATATCACCTCATCTCCGGCTGTTACCACGCTGCATCACCCTCAGACAGTCGCCGATCAATCGCCGGTGCTGGACAACAAGAACGTTTCCACTGGCAGTAATGTCAGCCCGGAGCATTCCAAGGAGATAAATCTCGTCAGGTTGGAAGACGAGAGAATTTCTCAGTTGACATCGCCCAACGTGTCCTCGGGTAAAGACGGGGTTTCCCTTGAAGATATACTTAGGTAAATAATAATTTGTATAAAAATTAATGTGCTAACATTTTAAACTGTTGCTTTGTTTTCTGGATGTTTGTCAAATGTGTAAAAGCTATATATGTACAGTTATTAAATACTACATGCTGTGTATAATTGGTTAACACTTTCTATGCTAACATCGTAGGGTCTGCGATGGCAAAGTGCGGGGCCAGTGTGCGACTCTGCGACACGAACTTTCAACCGTCGCTAATGAAGGCAATCTTTTGCATATAGGACTGATTTTGGTTTAAAAATATTGCCTAATTTGTCCTGCTACTGTCACCTCCATACACTTGTCAAAAGTATTAGGTTTATATGTTTAAAATATCGATTTTTCAACCCATTAAATTTATTGCAATCTCCACCAGAGTCACAAATCGGTTTTAAGCTTCGTGCTGAACTTCGCACCAATCTTCGCGGCTTTGCAATATGACACTCCATGACACATGACAGTAATGGCCCTTGTTCATTTGAGTTTGTTTAGTGGTTTCAATTAGTTATGGTAGCACCATTACATTACTGTCATGGAATGTTATATTGCAAAGCCGCGAAGATTACTGCGAAGTTATGTGTGAAGTTTGGCATGAAATTTAACCCTTTGCACTCGAATGCCGCCATAGAGGCGGCATTGTAAGTTTTTCGTATTACTCGGATGCCGCCGCAGTGCGGCATGTTTATAAAGTCATTTTTTTGTATACTTTTAGCATTTTTTATATGTCGATTTCAACTAGATCACAATAACAGATCATTAGGGAGTCATTTTCTGATAAAAAAACAGCTAAACATAGTCGGCTTGCGTAATATCAATAAGTATTGTCATCGAAATGCATGGTGGATCCGGAGTGCGTACTTTAACTGTTCCTACAGAAGATCGTCTTGCAGATAAATTACATAGATTACGTTCAGGGACTAAGAAGGGCTGTGCAGTATTTTCAAATATAAAAATTTCTGGCGGGAGATCGGAAACACGGCTGTTTTGCGAGACCTGCGTAAATTGCTTTGCTTTGTGAAATACCATAAAATGAAGAATTACAAATAAAATAAAAATATGTACATTATATCCATTATATATCTATTTTACAGAAAAAATAAAAAAATATCTGTATTTTTTAATTTTATATATTTTTATTTTTTTATTACTTTGATTCATGTAGCGAATACGATTTTCGCAAATAAATACGTCGAGTTGCTTGGTAGGCACATACGAAAAAGTGCTTGAGTGCAAAAGGTTAAAACCGATTTGTGACTGGCAGAGATCGCGATAAATTTAAAGGGTTTGAAAAATCGATGTTTTAAACCTAATACTTTTGACAAGTGTATGGAGGTGGCAGTAGCAGAACAAATTAGGCGATATTTTGAAACCAAAATCAGTCCTATATGCAAAAGATTGTCTGCATTACCGACGATTGAAAGTTTGCAACACAGGGTCTATGACGTTTGCGCACTTGCTGTCGCAGACCCTATGACGTTAGTGTAAAAAGAGTTAATAATGAAAAACACAGTGTTCAATCTTTGCAATATCCTGAAAAATTGATTTTCGGAAAATGTGAGTTATAATTCTAGGAAAATAAATGATATTTTAAATAATAAAAACAAATTTTTTAGTACTTATTTCCTCAATATACTTTTTGATCAGGATTGGTTTTGTTCATTATAAGCATTATCAACTGATAGAATACAATTTTCAAACAAGTCTGTTTATACAACATATTTGAGTTAAAGTTAGCAGATATACAAAACCATGTGTTCAAGAACTACGAAAGAATTTACAGGAAATCTTACAAAATGATTGCCAACATTTCAATTTTAAACTAATTTATATTATTTGTATTAATATTGTATGATTTCCTGTAAATTGTTTATAAGTTTTGGTTTTGTATACCTGCTACATTTATCTCAAATATTTTGCATATATAGACTTGTTTGTAAATTGTATTCTATCAGTTGATAATGCTCGCTTCGAGCAAAACCAGCCCAGATCGAAAAATATATTGTGAAAATAAGTACCTAAAAAATGTGTTTTTATTATTTAAAATATCATGCTTATAACCATCAAGAAAGTGACAGTAAACTAATAATAAGAAATAATGAATTGTTGTACATGAAAAGTTTTACCGATGGTGATTTAACAGTAAAATTGCCTTTATTATATTATTGAAACTCTCAACCTTAATGAAATGAGTGAATCTTTTTAGATCTGGAATGACGTCCAATATTCCTCCTCATAAACCGCTCAACGTCCAACCAAACTCTCCGGTGGGCGTGTTGACGAGTCCGCAGAGATTGCGGTGGGAGGGAACATCGGAGCAGCCGGACGACAGCACTTCATTCAGTTCTATGCAGACTCTGCCGCAGAGTGACGAGTGTGTCATCTTCCAGCTGGCAGACTTGGGGCACGAGGAACTAGACTTTGAATCCGTGAGGGGCATTTTTTATTAAATTAATACACCGAGTGCCGCTTATATCACCCCTTTCGAGCCAAATAGACATTAGTGACGAACCACTAATATTTAGGAGAGCTAAAAGAGTGAAAGAATATTGCATCAATAAGAACATCTTATTTGAATTGTTACAACTTTAGTTTCTTTATCACGCTAGAACAGCGGTCGGCAACATTTTTGGACTCACGGAGGACCACTAGATCGATTAAAATGACAAAATTTTGATCCGGCGGACCGCCAAATAGACTTTTGTGTTAATTATTGTATATTTAAATAACAATGGCACACACTGTGTATAAAATATGGAAAACTTTTTTATATGATCATTTTTATATCAGAATCGTTGCATTTCTGGCATGGCAGCCAAAGGATGAACATAGTTACATGTCTTAAAAAATGCGCCAAATAAAAAGAAAATAAATCTCCATGGACCTTTATAATCCACGTAATATATTGAATATATATATATTATATATTGAACTCTGCACACATCTGCACCTGCACTGTTTTCACGACAATTGAAGTGTGACATCATGTAACCGTCTCATATGTATTGTAAAGAGTCCAAGAAGAATATAAATTAAGGGTGAGGTGATTAAAAATTGAAGTAATGTCAGATTTCTCTGCAGACCACCAGTTGCCGACCGCAGCGCTAGAATGTAAATATATATGGAAAAAAGTGATAGGACAATATGATTGCTTGCTAAATTCCATTCTTCTACCATTGTCCCATAACTCCCTGCTCCTTTCTGGAATCAACAACATAATGAATGAATTCATTTATATTTTTGATGTTTTAAAATTATAAAAATTTATAATATATATAACTAATTTTTTTCTCACATTGACGTGACAAAACAATTTTTTTTTTTTTGTCTTTTAGTTAATTAAAAGTAACTCGTTACTGAAAGCGTGAAAGTAAACATGACATTCTGCCTAGGTTGTTTTGAGAGAGCGGGTGAATGGAATCGTAGAAATGATGATCATATATTTATCTCGTTTCCAGGACTGATGATGCCCGTGCGAGCGTTACCTGTCACACCGGAAATTGGCTAGTCACGGCGGTCGCTAAGAAAGGTGCTTTATGTAAAGATATATTTATACGTTTCACATGAATGCGTTTAGTTTAAATAAAATGAAAAACAAAATGGCCAGCGAAGTCTGTATCAGAAGTGGATGCACTCGACCGATCATCGCAGTTTTTTTATTTGTAAAATAAATCAAAGTACACTGCTTCTGGAAAGAAGTCAAAATGGGGAGATGTCGTCTATTCTTTGGATAAATCATGATGAGGAAACCGGGGTTAAACTGATGTCTTTGATTGTTTCACATTAATTGTCCTCATTGGTTTTCTTTATTGGGCGATATTATCTACTATACAGTTGTCTTTGAAAGCGTCACACCAGTTCTATCATGTTGTATTTGTAATTTCCTCGTTTTGAATAGACACCTTATGCTTAAAACATTTGGGTTTGTACATTAAATACTTGTAATAACTTGTGGTTTTTAAAACTTACACCCAAATCTCCATCTGGTTTGTGAGGGTCTATTTTCAGATTCTTGTTTAATGTGGTTATGAATCACATTTTTGCTTACTTAAGTCGATACAAACATCTGTCATGAATATTTTCATGACTTACACACATGGGTGAGAAATTGTATTAAACTTTAGGTTTTGACTCAAGTAACAAAACTGGAAATGATTTGGTTTTTGTTTTTTTTCATATGCGACTTATAAACTTTTTTTTATCGAATCATTACATGAATTTATTTTAAGTGATATATCTCACACATTGTTAGCCTTAGGTAATTTTTTTTTTTAATTCACACCTTTAATTTCGAATCATCAAACGTAAACAGCATGGTTTTCTTGGCTGCAAACTTTTGACTATGAACTTTTGGCTACTTTTGGAAATATAAATCCAAGAAACGTGGTGGTGAACTTTGTTCGATATCATTAAAAACAACAAAAAAAAACTGATGAAAGAGAATGGATAAATATTGCTGTGAAGAAAATTATTTTATTTTGCTCTGGATGGTTAATGTTTAATAATCAATGATAATTGAGAACTCTTTATTGTAACAAAACTTTCTTATAAGTTTCAAAAGACAACACATTGTCGTATTTTGTGACGCTTTGGCGAAAAGCTGTTGCTGAAGGGCGTACGAGGGCAAGCAGAATAAAGATAGTAAACTTACAGCTAGTTAGAATATCTGCAATCTCAGCTCCTTCACAGTAGCGCAGACATATCGTAAAACTCGATCGATAACTTTGTTTATGATTGGAATAAGTACAGTCAGTGGTCATCTACATGTATTACTGGCGAAGAATCATTAATTAATGCTTGTGTTATTTTCAGCTTGCCCTCGATTATTAAATAAAGACTTGTGTTACTATTCGCCGACGCATTGTATATTTGATTAATGAATTATAATGATACACGGTTGTCTAATGTGTAGGTATTCTATGCTACCGCATAAAATATTAGTTTGCCCGGATTCGCCTTTTCTTGGTCAGGCTGTACTCCAGTTTTGTTAGACGAGTGAATTATAATTTAATTTGTACCTTGTATATTACAACAATGTTATTTGGTGGACGTAGGCGCTATGTTTTAAAAAACTGAGATCTATTGCCTTTTTTAATGATGTATGTACAGTCAAATAAGTCGAATGTGGATTTGTATACTTTTTTTATTATAAAATATATTAAGTATACGTTTATAACGTGTTGTTTAAATTACAATTGATGTTCTTTTTAATTTTATGTTACAAAGCATACAATAATGTTGTTACCTTCTTATTATTGTGAATTTCATGTGACTTAACACATCGAATTTTCATGCTATTATTGTATCGTACATTTATGGCAGTATTGTGTTAAAATTGATTCCGATGTCAATTCGCCCGCGTCTATGTTAGTTTCCTGTTTTATTCATTGCTTATATGTCAGTTATGCAAGCTTTTCTGTGACAGTGAAAGTGTATCGAAAAATAAAATACGGTTTCTACTTTTTGCTTTTCGATTCATCAGGCTTGTGAAGTAGCACCCGTAAATTATACTGTATGAAATCCAGCGATAGTCGAACATTGTAATGTTACTACCATAGGTTATTTTGTCTACCGTAAATGGACCTAGAACAGCCATACTCAACTTTTTTTTACACAGGCCACAACTATAGTAAAAAGAATACTGCAATAATCCTAATAATATCAAACTGTTTTTTACTGAGCTGCATTTAAGATTTTTCGACACCGAATAGGGTTTTACGATTTGGTACAAAAATTAGCTTTTACATGACAGTTTTAATTATACCGATAACACTCATGTTTTTGAGTATCGTTTATTAATACACAGCAATCAACCATCTCAACAGTTGAGACGTTAGTAGTCACTTGGTGAAAAATTAAACTCAAAAAATGAAGACATGTAAGGGGTGAATTTTGGTCAGGTTTATAATTGCTATATGCAGAAAAACGCGATGGTCCACCGATTGAGTATGGCTGAGCTAAAATTATGCCAAATTATTCAACCGACAAAGCATTTCAACAGGGAGAAGTTTCTAAAAATATTCTGATGTTGCCATAAACAAACAAAATTAATGTAGAAAAATTGTGCTTAAAATTGTCTACAAATTAGTTGTAATCGTATTTCTCTATGGCGATTTTTATCGCAAATTTTCATAGTGAAATTTTGAATATTTACAAATATGTTTTATTTTCATAGTGTTTCTAAGCTTATTTTAAAAAGTTTGTAATGTTGTATTTATTGAGACGTTATCATTAAATACTCATTTTTGTTCAAGTTCTGTCAGTTTTAACAGAAGCTATCCTTTGTAATCAAGTGTCTCTGGATTACGAGCATGAGATCTAAATAAATATCTCAATTTTTACTGAGTTTCTTGTGTAGAAAATATCAATGGTCATCCAGTATCACCGCAAACATTTCACTTTAACTGTCAGGAAATTGTTCGAAAAATCAAAATCTAGCATTCATTTTTTGGAAATATATCCGAATGAGTTATATTTGCGTCACCATTTATCAATGAATAAACAAAAAAGTAGGTTTGGCACATTGTTTATCATCTTAAATATGAGATATGCCTTGACTATGAAATAATTTCTGATACCCTTAAAATGAAGGAAAATTAGTACAGTAGGGATTACTGTAAAATCTGAAATATTACAAAAAGCAAGTGTCGGTTCTAAACAAAGCTCTTTTTAAAATCCTTCCATACTTCACAATTTGGCGCATCTAAGTATTTAACCATGATTCCAAGAGATGTCACCGTTTTTACGAAATATTACATGATTTCATACAATCGACATGTAGTCTGATAAAACTTTATTTGCTGCTAAAGAGGTTTTAGACTCTAATATAAAAACCGCATAAACTGATATGATATTAGTGTGCCAGTCTGCCTCATTGCCATTTACTTATGAATACTTCATATCAAAAACACGCTATTGGGTTAAATTGACTCTGTAGAAATTTTTAGCACTTTTAAGTTACTCTTTGAATATTTTCATTACTTGGAAATAACTACATGTCTCAGCGAAGCCGGGTTGATACCGAGACTTCAGAAGCAGTACGTAGAAGGTCTATTTGAAAACACACACAAATGTTTCCATCATCAGATATTTAAGTAATTACTGCCAAAACAAAATTGAACTAAGCCAAAAATTTTCTATTCGTTTCCCGCGATATCATTCAATCAGCCTCGATTTCGCGTATTTATTTTTTTTTTAAATATTTTTATCGTAATAAATGAAAATTTGTGATTTATTTTAAGTTTAAATTTTCTTTGCTTTTATTTTCATTCAAAATTATTTATGTTATTATTTTCATTCTTGTCTTATTTGAAATTAATAAAAAAGTTAGCATAGATTTAAATCTTTGACGTACATATTTATCACTGATACTCAATTCACACAAAAGAACGTATCGATTCTAGAGGTAACGAAATGCCGTTTGGCTACATTTATTAATTTCAAATTATTTAAAATTTGTCAACATTTTTGGAGAGACGAATAATCTATATCTTCGCTTCCTCAGCAAAACCACTTTAACCGAGTTTTAAATCCCATTTTATTAGAAAACTGCCTTCATTAGAATTAAGCCAGCTATCTGACAGAGTCGTATGTTGCGATATTGAGACTTGTGTTTTTACAATTTATCTATGAAATTAAAAGAAATTTCTTTGTAACACCTTCATATTTGTTCAATTTATAATTTTTATCAAATAGCTGTCTGTTTTCAGTCTTATGAGGCCATAGTATAATGCTGCAATTTGAAAATTACAACACACTTATTAGACTTTTTCTTTCGATAAAATTACATCGAACAATCTGTAGAATTCTAATTTGTATAATGATATGGGATTTTATTTAGATGATGGTGTTTTTAGGTAATTTACACTGAATGATTATTTTTCATGAAATCAGTGTAATTACCTTATTATACCAATTACCTTACATTTTTCCATAAAAGATTGTCAATACATTTTCTGTACCGCATTTTCATTTATAGTTTACAACAATAATACTATAACTTGTACTATATCACTAAGTAATGGTACCGCAAGAATACATTTCATTAAAATGTGAGCTCAAGAGAAAAACTAAAAAGTTATTTAACTGCCTTCACAGTGCAATCTGTTAACTGTTTGAATACCGGGATTGACTTTAGCCAATGAATATTTTTTTTATCTATCACACTGTAGTCGACTTTGGTCAACTATCCAAAAAAGCCAAACTGAATTTTGTTATAGCTTAAGTATAATTTACATTGTGGCAACCATGTAGCATTAGATTAATTATAACCTTATTTAAAATTTATTGATTGAATTGGCACTTACTTGGTAGAACTTCATTATAATATGGTGAAAAAATAGCAATGCATTTCAGTTCTAAAAAATTTGTAAGATATAGTTGATAGCTATTTCGGCTCACGCCTTCGTCAGTCTGTCGAAGAGTGAAGGAAAATAATTAAAATGAACAAGTTTATCGATTAAATTGGCATTTATTTGGTAGAACTTGATTATAACAAGGCGCAAAAATTGCAATGTATTTTAGTTCTACAAAGTTTATAAGATGTATAGTCTATAGCTATTTCGGTTTACGTCCTCATCAGGACTATTCTGTCTGATATTAGATCCGATGAGAGCGTAAGCCGAAACAGCTATCAACTGTATACCTAATAAATTTTGAAGAACTAAAACACCTAGCTATTTTTTCACCGTGTTATAATGGAGTGCTACCAAAAAAATGCCAATTCAAATGGTTAATTTTTAATACAGTTAATTTAAACCCACATGGTTGGTTACTACAGTGTAAAGTATATAAGCGATGACAAAATGGTCAGAGAATCGTATACATGCGAAATGCTGGAATGCAGTTTGACTTTTTTTGGATAGTTAACCAGTGTTGCAATGTTGTTGTTTTAGTGTTGCATTTGAGAATGTCTGAAAAATGACGGTGAGTCTATCAGGTAAAAATAATCATGACTTCAAAGACAAAATTGATCACGATGATATTATTTACATGTTTATATTATTCATAAGCTTAAGTTCAACATTTCCTTGCAAATGTTGTGACTGCAGTTTGTCAAAGAACAAAATGATAAAAAGTTGATCTTTTTATAAAAAAAAAATTCTAGCAATATCTGGCTTCTGCGGATTATATGACTACTTTTTTGGGAGTCAATATGGGTTAAGATGGGTGGTGTTTTTCATTCTCACAACCGTTTGTTAATATCCTAAGTGGTTTTGCTTGGGAAGTGGCGGTATGAAAAATGATATCTTGGAGTTTTCAGAAAATGCTTGAAATATTTGAATTATGTGGAAAAAAGAGCAAAATAGGTTACCATCGAATCTGTTCTTGTTTTTGTGTTACCTGCCATTTAGTGAATAAGTTACACCGCATTTTTGAAATATAGAATATTATTTTTGTATATTGTTTTTTTTTTATAACATTTGTTTTTGATTAACCCTTTGAGGAGTAACGCTGTACACAGACCATTATGGAATAAGATATTCACATTTTTTCAGATCAGGCACACAGGTATTAAGGTCAAAAAAAGTTTTTAAACAGTGATATTTAAAAAAAAAACAGATCTGTTTGCGTATAATATAACATGGATCGTAAAATTTCGGTTCAGTTTATTTGCTTCCCTTCACGGAATATTTCTTCTTAATAGAGAATCAAATAGACACTGTATACAATAAACATCTAAGTCCGAATTGGAAGTAAAAGTTTCTAGGAAAGTATTCAAAAAGTCATAATGAATTCATTCATTTTTCATTTATAATTACGAGTTAAAAAAAAAGTGTTCTCAAATTGACCCATAAAAAATCAAATTGTTTTATATAAGATTTATGTGTAACTGTAAAAGTATTTAAATTTACGAAGAAACTAGGACTGTGGAGTCAGATTTGTGTTTTTGGTCAATGCTGGAGTTAGAGTCGTGAAAAATGAGTGACTTCGACTACTTTTAGACGATTATGAAGATTATCTCAATGTACAACTACCGGATTGGTTGCTAATCTTTGGTTTAATGCTCATGAATAGGAAAGGTAGGAAGAAACCTGACAAAAATTAACTTTTTAGTCTGATTTGTTTTTTGTTAACGACTCCACAGCCCTGGAAAAAACTAACACGCTACTCAAAGGGTTAAAATAATATTTTTTCTTTTTGTGTTGCAGTTAAGAAACTATATGAAATATTTACATTTCAAAAACTGTAAAATGAAAATTGATTTTTTTCGCCGGTATTGGATCTGTGCTTTTATGGTTACCTAATAACATTTTTTCAATACCACATCGTAATGAAATCTTCTTGGACACATTTATTATGGCATCGTTGAGAATTTTTTTATTTAAACACATGTGTATAGGCCGTGAATACTAACTATCCCTGTCAAATCTGTGGTGCAGTGGTCGACATGGTTACGAATATTCCATTAAAAACAGCATTTTTAATCTATATATCGATTCTCCTCAATGGCAGGGGGGACATTTGTTATGAATCTAATGATTCTCTCCCACCTATCCAATCCTAAGAATCTAGCTTTAGCAAAACAATTAGCTAACCATTAGTCCCGTCTTCACAATTCCCACTCTCTTTTAAAATAGAGTGATTTATCAACGAGCATTTCTCATACAAAATGTATTCAAAAATTACTTATTCTGCAGTGATTATTCTACTGGTCCTTTTTATCTGTCACGCGTTATATACTCATTGTATATTTTTTTAATTTAATTTTCAATTTCTAAGGCTCAGTGCCATCTTCCTTTTGCACACATTTACGTCCCTTCGACATTGTCTTATTGCACCTTACACTCAACTATATTTTGCACATTCTATGGATTAATATACAATAATAATAAACGAATAAACTACATGACTACATACCTACAAGTAAAATACAAACTGATCTAGAAAAAAATAGAAAGCTATTTTTTGTGAAAATTCAAGTAAACATTAAGGAAACATCAGACGTTTTATATCCGTGTTTATTATTGGCTAGACACTTATAGAACCCAGGCAGTTCATCCGAGATATTCTTTGGCCTCTATTCATCTATTTTATATTGGCAGCTCTTTGTTAAAATATAAGTTTTAATACTTGTCAAAAGACAATCTATCATACTGATATAATGAAAATTCTCAAATTAAATGTGAGAAGGTGCGATTAATCAGACATAATAATCAAGGTAATTACTTATTTATATTATTGATTACCTACAATTTCGTATTTTAAATAAATTTGCATCAACAATCGCATACAATCCTCTGACTGCAAAGTGCTGAGACAACTGATTATAGTTTGTTGACAGTTTTTACCCAATAATATAATAGCATTGTGAGATTCCGTAAGATTGTTTAACACTTGACATTAAATATTCATAATTTTTGATATCGACTGAATGTGCTTGATGGAATTTCAATATCAAATTTAAATAACTGTACGATTCCACATGCTTTGTCACTAACGACCCGGGTTTTGCCTTTCGGCTTCTTCAGATATTCTATCACACAGATGGAACAGAACTGACATTTCTGTTGTTCTGTCTGTGGAACTGTCAGTTCTGTTGCATCCGTGTGATGGAATGCCTGAAAATGCCGAAAGGCAAAACCCGGGTCGTTAGTGACAAAACATGTAGAATCGTACAAAGTTGTAACAATTCAAATTAAATATTCAATAAATTTTTAAAATACTCAGTGTTGAAATATCCTTTTCAAATTTCAGTTGGTATCGGGTTAAATAAAGAACTGCCAATATAAAAAAGATGAATATAAAAATACAAAAGTCACAACTCGGCTCGAGGATATTGTGTATAAACTGCTCGGTTTCTTTACGTTTAGTCACATATAAACATACAAATGTGACCTCAGCCAATTTTACAACAATGTGTAATTATAAAGTAAGATTACCATGTGAAAATCAATTGAAATATTGGAATTTTTTATTGTATAAAATAATGCAGTTATGTAAAATTAAAACTTTTTATAAATTATGATGTTAAGTGACTATCCCTCCAATATATGACTACTTCGATTTCTCTATTGATCGATTGCTATTTTTTACTTCTTAAGGTTGATTTTAGCATTGAAGTTTACGTAAGTAATAAAATCATAGCAGTTTTGATTTTTCATTGACGATGAAACGACGTGCAATTGTTTTCTTTAGAATGTTTTTGACAATATATTTGCCCTTACATTTTCAATTTAGTATCAGATATAATTCTTTGTTTATGGATACGTTTTTATTAATACATTACAAGTACACTCAATCTTGAATTATTTTCGCGAGGTTGATACGTTTCAAAGACTTTTTGGTTTAAACTAAATTCAACCTAGATGCAGCATGTTTTAAATATTTCATTCTTTATCATTTTTTTTACATGATTGAGTGTCTCATCGTCAAAACCTGCTCAAATCCACATACCAAATTTTTGGCAAAATGCAAAAGAAACGCATGATTTGAATTGGTTTTGTAACTAAAAAAAATTCTTAACATGCGTTTTTTCAGTATTTAGAGAAAGAAGTCTTTTAAATGGAGCGAGTATTTATTGTGTAGATATTGAAATGGGAGAATTCAGCAACAAAATTTGAGAAAACTAAAATGCGGATATTAGGTAGGTTTTGAAATTACGCTCTTCAAATATGAGGCGACACGTATATACATTTTTTTAAATTTTTGTCAAACTATGTTTAAGCTAAATTGGTGTAAAAAATATTTATGTTTTTTGTACTGTGTAATTTGAGAAACTGTGCATAAGAGGATTGGGTTTACTTCATTGAAATGTTTGTAAGTTATTGTTGGAAGTTATACTACAATATTAATTGTGGCCCGTCGAGTATAAATTAACTTGTGAATTAAAACTCCATTTTGGGGAGATATAACTGTGGTGTTGAATTATAAGTGCATAATTTACCTATATATGAATGTCAGTATCTAGATGACCGACCTAACTGTACCGAACTCTAACTAATCAAAAACTCATATGTGTATCCATCTGACGAAGTTACTCTAAAAAGCATTTCTCACTCTTGCATATTATTTATACCACACCATTGCTAGTTCCCAACGAAGTGATTAATTAGATCTGTGGATACATGATACAAAGATTAATAAAGCAAAGAGTTTTAGGGTTTTGTAAAAAATCTCTCAAATCATATTAATTTTATGAAGGCGGACTTATGAGTATAAGTGTTGTCATCGTCAGTTCTGTTGCATCTGCGTGATAGAATGCCTGAAGATGCCAAAAGGTGAAACCTGGGTCGTTAGTGACATGTGGAATCGTACAAAGTTGTAACAATTCAAGTTTTTAAATCATCAAATTTATTTCAAGTAAAGTTAGTCTAAAGCGTCTGGAACTTTTATTGTTTCTTATATTTGAAATGCTTTTTTTTCCATATCATAAAGTGAATAATAGTTCAATTATACTCGTAAGTCCGTTCTTCGTAGAAATATGAATTTGAAAATGTTTTGTTTTTAAGTTACAATTTACAGACATCTTTAACAGTCAGTTGTTTCCAAAATATGTTGCAAGAAGTAAATTATCATCTGTATACAATATTTCAATAATGATTTTGTGAAGAAACCGTTTCAATATCTTTTTTTATGTAATTTATGTTTTTTTTTAAATTATAAATGTACTTCATTTTCGAGAGTGACATTTAATATTCATCCATTATTGATGTGGTAACATTAATTTGAGGGCGTAAGCCGAAATAGTTATCAAGTGTATATTGTATAAATTTTGTAGAACTAATATATGTTGCAACTTTTTCACTGTGTTATAATAGAGTTCTATCAAGTAAATTCCAATTCAGTCAATAACATTAATTCGTTCGTACAGTGCCAAGGGATAAATTCGACTACATTTCATCTAAAATATTGCAAAACTTGGAAATTTGACTTTGTTCCACATCTGTTTTTACACAAATATTTTAAACAACTTCAATGCATTTTGCTGTGACTTGGTTTTGGGAATGAGTCGTGTCTGCAAATAATGGCGCCATAAAAACAATTTCCATCACACATTATATTATATACATTGTAATTTATCCAGACGTTGCTTAACAAATATCAATCAAAAACATTTGTAAAAAAGACTGCAGTCAGTCAATCAATCTTTTGTATATTATTTTTGTAAGTAACTTAGTACAATTCTTCAGTAATCAGTAGTACGATGTGATTTTCTATTAAATACCTTTACTTCTCATGTAGATTGCGTACATTTATACTTTAGGTATGGTGTGATATTGTACTGCTAATTCTTGTAATGATCACCGTGAAAGTTATTTTACGATGTGACTCGAAACTATTCCTCTAAAATCACAATTCGGAATTTGTCGATTGTATAGGTGCCATGAGTTAATCATATGAACTGTATTAGACATATACATTTCTGAGTTATCGGTAAATGTTACTCAGCGTAAAGTTGTTTGTCTTGCCTAGAGTATTTGATAAATTGTAGTTTGAAACATTGATCTATAAAAAATGGTAATATCTCAATTTATTCACTATATTTATGTTGGAAATTCTATCATCTTGAAATGCCGAAAAAATGTTGTTCACTAACTAAATCAAGATGAAGTTTCCAAATGTCCGCACATTTTACCAGCAAAATTTTGTCTGCTGAAATTAATTAATAAATAATGTGGGCGTGTATCAAAAATTTGAGCCAGATGTGTGGTTTTTAACTATTCCAAAATTACAGAAATAACACTATTTCTTGCTGTCAACTGTATTAATTTTATGGATGTCCTGTGTGTAATTTTTTTGTTTTGAATTTCTATATTTTCAGTCAATGTTATAACTCGAGTACATAGTGGTATCTATACTATACTCTATAATGTTTATAAACGAAAAATATTGCGGCATTGACATGGAATTTGATATTTCACTATATGTGATTCAGCCTTTTTGGCATTCCATAGTATCACCAAACAATCTGACAAACTAGCGCATCACACGCGGGGAATCTGTCCGGCAAATTTTACAGTTGTACTGATTATTCTTGTGGCACTTGAAGAATCGACAAAATCCGATACTTGAATCTTTTGCAAACGATTTAGTCAATTTCTAGCAACCTTATGAAGTGATATACATTGTAACGTGCTTTATTCACTTATAATATAGGAATTTAAAGTATTTTTTTGTACATATATTATATTACATGCTCGTGTTTATACTCGGTCAAAAGAAGAGAATTGGATAGTTGAGTTTCAAAATCCCTGCAAAACTTACTTAAAGAGGTTTTTTGTATTTTAGCTAGTACGCGTATTTAACATGATTTATATTAAAAAATAACCTTAATGGAAGTGAATTAGTATTTTTTATGTACATATCAAATGAGAGAATATTATTACATTTAAATATTATATTTAAAATGGAGTTCATTTTGAAAATCAACTATTGAATACTATTGTTCATTTAACTTGCCATATTATCTTTTTAATAATGTCATACTTTAATTCAAGCAACTGTTGTCTGGCAAAACCAGTTATTGAGTATATTTCTGATCGTTAACTAGCAAATTTTTTTAGATATTATGAATGCAATTTGGTCAATCGTTGAAGAATTTACGACAGTAATACACTGTTAATCAACGCTAATTTCTTCAGTTATATTGTCCATTAATAAAACAATATTTTTCGTAAAATCAAAAACGATATATACATTTATCAAGAAATACGTTTGGACTCTATCAACTCAAGAATATTGTCAGGGAGAGTTTGTTGTGAGCTGTCGTCGAATAACACTGTATTACTGTAGATACAAATTTCTTCTTTTGTTCAGAAAAATAATCTTGATGCCTTGTTTTGCGACTATTTCTAATAAATATTTTGTCATTCATTTACCGTGGTTACTTGTTCGACATGGTATTGCATTTTTTTATGCTTTTAATATTAATTCAATACATTTTGTCGATATTTATGGGTTACATAGTTGAATCTATACCTCGTTAGTATCTGTATACTTATCATGTAAGATTTTTCATTTTATTTAACAGTTTGTTGTTGTTAACGATAGAACTGTTTTAGCTTTCGTTTTTGAATCAAGAGATGCCTTTGAATCTATCTGAGATAATGAAGAGCGATTCATTTCAATGATGCTTTTAAATTTATTGTGAAATATATTTTTTTTTTGAGCTTATAGATTTTGATAATGTGACATTTCGAAGCTGAATGTGTTTTTAGTTATGTTTATTAATTTTTTTTACACTGGCAATATTGGTATATACATATAAGATGTACACTTGAAGACATAGTTCTGCGAGCTTGATTACCGATTATTTAAACAGGATGGTGTAAATGACGATATTTCCATTTTTAACCGTTTTATATTGATAAAATTCACTAGGCTATATATAAATATTAATGAATGAAAGATTAGGAGCGATTTTAAACAGCTATGTAAAAAAATCTTGTAATAATTTTATACATAACAAACATTGTATTAGGTATTTATGAAAACAATAAAACTAAGTCATTATAAAAGATTTACACTGTGTTTTTTTATTCATCCAAATTATTTTCTTTCTTATCGACATTAAGTCGTTATTTTCCTTTAGGGTGAAAATGATTTAAAAAGTGGATGCAGTGAAATTTGCTTCATTATGTGTAAGTATCTCTATAAAATAACATATTACTCAATAATTTCATAGGATGACTAAAAAAAACAACAATTTTTATACAAAAATTGATTATATTCATCAATTTAGTCTCCTTTGTAAGTGATACATTCATTTCAACGCTTATCAAACATTTATTTGCCTTTCTTATACGACAAATTGTCCAATTCTTCAAAATATACTTCAGTGTCGGGGATCACCTCTTCATTGGAGCTATATAGATAGATTGCTCAGAGTTAAATCTGCAGAATACGGTGAACGCGGAAGCAATTCGAAGTACAATTGTTTGTGCAGCTGAATTTAAAATCGGGAATCCACTTGTCTACCATTTGTCTTGATGGAACAAAGTCCGAATAACATATTCCAAGCCATTTTTTTACTTTATCAACACACCGAACTCAGATGTTTCCTTTGTTTTGAAAACAACAAAATTAGCGTCATTAAAACCATTGAAACTTGTAAACTAATGATCTGGATGTAATGAAATTTTGACAGATGTCACTTTGCTATTTAAAAATAATATTATTTTTTTCATTAGTGGTGCCATCTATATGTCATCCTATGAACTTATATTGACAAGCAATACTGGATGAAACTGTAACAAAGGAATAGTGATTCTAATTATTTTTCTAAAGAGAAAATTAAATGAGCATACCTATACACCCTGTTCAGACGCCACGGCGTGCAGGTCAGTAAATGCGATTTTAAGTTTATTTATATATTTTTAAATGCAATCTAATGCATGTGATTGTTAGAATATCCATGTGCGGAACCGTTTTCGATCTATTCGATGTTGAGTTAACAGATGTCACAAGGGCTAGAACCTTATTATCATAAAGATCGCTCAATTGATAGATCCACCACTAAACCATCCAAAAAATGTAAAAAGAAGATGCCATGTATGTCAAATGGATGCCAAACAGCAAAAAGAACGAAAAACAAGAAATGAGATAAAGTACTTTTGCAAACACTGTTATATAACCGTTTTGTGCTGTGCCGTGTTTTGAACATTATTATTCATAAAACAAGAAATATATTATAATTCCGCCGATTGTTCCTGCTAATAAGACAGGTAGACGCGGTGGGGGGAAATTATAAATCCTTTTATATACATATTATTTGTGGCAACCCTGGAAGTATTTTGTGCAATTTTAAACTATAAAGATTATTATAAATTCACTTTTCTATGAAAATCAATAATAATTCGAGTATGAAATGATTTTCTGGGTATATCATGTGTCATTTTCATGGGAAAATCGATGATTGAATATGGTGACATACAGCAAAAATCTATGGAATTGGCTTGGCATCTAAAGGGTTAAATAAAGTCAATTTGATGTACAACAGATTGACAATGTGTTAGTGGTTTGTTAAAATTAAAAATTTTAAATTACTCAAACATTTGATGCATTTTTATTTCCATGACATGTGGCATGCAACATATTATTTGAAAAAAAAAAAAAAATAATCAGACTCAAAAAGGTTTGTCAACTGTAGCACATATATGACATTACACATTTACTTATTACATGACAATGAATTGAAGAAAATATTGTGATAAGAAAACTTATCTTCTGTTCTAAAATTAATAATTTCTTAAATACTTAGTTAATGTGGGAATTAGATTCTTTCGCTTATTACGAAGTGCCAGATAAAAACTGACTTGCCTTGAATATCACAGATCCTCAATCATTAAAAAGTAAGTATTGTTCATTGCGTCAAACAAAAGATTTTCGAATTCGAATTGTTGAAACTTTGAAGGATTCCACATGTTTTGTCACTCACAACCCGGGTTTCATCTTTCGGCATCTACAGGCATTCAGGCAAAAGATTTTCATTTATAAATCTAAATTTTAGATAAAGTAGGTGAGGTCACTAGCAGATGTCTCAACGTTATTGACGTCTTTGACAGATTTCATGGGTTAGAATTAATGTAAGAATTTTTTTTCAATAGATTTATTGATTTTGTTTTGAAGTCACGAGTGATTTTTTTAAAGCCTAAAAATGTTTGATTTCAACGATATTTCATATATCTGATTAACAATCAGTTCTCGTAAACAAAACTCCTGTCAAAATAACATCACCATAAAGCCATACGCTTTATGTTTACAGTAAAAAAAAAAAAAAGTTATTGTTGAATCCATCAAAAATACAAAGTTCATTGGACCCAACATCAAATTTCATAGTTGGAAAATTATTATACTTATGAAGTTTTAATTTTAATAATCAAATTTTTTGGAGAGGTGCTTAACAAATCAAGTTGCAAGAGCCGCCGTTATCTAAGTTTATAAATAAACATAATATTATCTTCTGTCAAGTCACTTCTCAGCATTTATAAACGAGATACCAATCAGGACAGTTGTAATATTAAATAATTATTTGACATTTCGGTTAGTTCATTTCATAATATAATTAAACAAAATGGCTGAACTTGTGTGTACAAGTGATTTCGAAGCAGCTGCTCTGAAGAAATTGCCAAAAGCAGTTGGGGATTATTATAAAAGTGGTGCTACCACAGAACAAACGCTGCAAGAGAATAAATTAGCATTTTCCCGGTGAGTTGGTGTGACTATGGAAATTTAAATATTCTCAGTGGCGGACTGGATCTCAATATATTGGTTGCCAAAAGTTGAAACAGCTGGTATTTGCAATTTATATATATAAATTTATGATATCGACTGAAGGTGCTTGATGGAACTTCAATGTCAAATTTGAATTGAAACAACTTTGTAAAATTCCACATGTTTTGTCACTAACGACCCAGGTTTCGCCTTTCGACATTTTCCGGCATTCTATCACACGGCTGTAACAGAACTGACGCACAATAAACAGTTAGCATCGTCTATATACCAAAGGTATTAATTACATGAACACACAGACCGCAAGGCAAAAACTAAATAGCAGCTAAAATATATTAAATAATATTGGTCTAATAATAATTGACACAGTTGCCTGTGATAGTTTTCAACGATTAATCTTATTAATAGGTCATTCGTGAAAGGGTTTTACAACAAATAATAATCAACTATCATTAAAATATGATTGGGGTTTTTTTTTTAAAGAAATACCTATTTATTTCAATCTGGCAAGTAGTGATGAAACATCTAGTGATGAAATATAAGAATTTTCTTCATGAGATTGTCGATTGTTTTCTTGTAATTAATATCTTTGGTGTATAGACGATGCTAACTGTTTATTGTGCGTCAGTTCTGTTGTCGGTGACAAAATATGTGGAATCGTACAAAGTTGTAACAATTAAAATTTGTATATATTAAATTAAAAATATACCAGGACTGCAGAGTTGAAAACATGAAGCAGACATTGACTGACAACATGACTGTGTATCAAAAATTTTAATTGCAAAATGATTGATAATCATTCAATCATTGAAATAAATTATTAAAACATTATATAACATAAAGATATGAATCTAGGGAAATCTTCTAAATAAGTAATATGTATTAAATGATAAAGCTATATTTAATGTTTATGCAAGGCTACGACTACGACCGAGGTGCATGAGAGATGTATCAAAGATGGACTTATCCACGACGATTCTTGAATGCAAAGTGGATATTCCTTTCGGTATTGCTCCGACAGCAATGCACAAGATGGCACATCCTGAGGGAGAAGTGGCTTCAGCCAAAGGTAAGAGTGGTAACCTACATTCATGACAACACTAGGGAGTGCAGATTCGTTATATAATATATCATGATTGATATATATACAAAAGAAATTTGTGTGTATTGGAGTCTTGACATGTGTCAGGAATCGTTATAATGATTAATATAGTAAAATTATGAGTGCATAGGGCTGTAAGTGTGATATTAAGACTCTGAAAGAGTTGGACATATTAGCTAATTGATTCCATAAAATTTTGTCCCTTGTACAGACCACTAATTCAATATTAGGTAGTTCGGAAAGTAATGACCATTTTTTTTTTGCGTCATTTTAACGTCAGTTTGTCAACGGTCACCATTGAGTTAGCACGTCGTGGTTGGTATCATTTTAAAGCTCTATTAGTACTCTTTCTATTTTGAGTTTTTTTTTTGCCACTGTATAAAAATGCAGAAGCCTGAAATTGAAGAAACTCATTTGCACCATATCATACTGTTTTTTTTTGATAAGGGATACAAAAAAGCCACGCAGACCATTTGCGATGTTTATGGGGACATTGTGAAGCTTCGAGAGTGCTCTAGATGGCTTAAAAAAATTTAAAGTGGTGATAGGAAGTTAATGGATGAACCAAAAAGTGGAAGACCTAAAAAAAATCGATGATGACACCCTGAATTCGTTGGTAGAATCCGATCCACACAAAACAATTGAGGAATTGTCACATGAACTTGGCTCCCCGAAGACAACGGTATACCATCATTTAAAAAGGCTCGGAAAAAAAAGGCAAGGAATTTGGGTGCCGCATCAACTTTCTCCAACGGCCTTGGATCAATGAGTAACCATTTGTGCTTTTTTATTGTCCAGACACAAAACGGATCCATTTCTCAGAAGAATTATCACAGGGGATGAGAAGTCGGTCCTGTACAGTAATTTGAGAAGAAAAAAACAATGGTTATCGGCAAAGCAGGTACCTTTAACTACTGCTCGGCCAACATTGACCATAAAAAAGATTCTCCTTTGTGTTTGGTGGGATGTTATAGGAAAAATTCACTATGGGTTATTAAAACCTAGTGAAACTGTTACTGTAGAGGTTTATTGTGCCCAATTAGAACATTTTAAAGAGCAATAGATCAAAAAACGACCGGTTTTGATCAACAATCAGAAGCGAATTCTTCATCACGATAATGCAAGACCGCATACAGCAAGGATCACCCAGGATAAAATCAGAGAGCTGGATTTTGAAATTTTATCACGCGCGCCATATTCAACTTTATTTTATTTAAATTTATCAGAGGCGAATTAAAAAAAATGGTCATTTCTTTCCGAACTACTTAATATAAAAAAAATGTGAGTGCACAGGGCTGTAAGTGTGATATCAAGACTTAGACTCGAGTTGGATTGTATCTGAATGAGCTGGACACATAAGCTAATTGATTCTACAAAATTTTGCCCCTCGTGCAGACCACTAATTCAATATAATCGCACTACACTAATATGTACAGGAGATATGAAAGAAAAAAACAATACATTGCCCAAATGTGATTCAAAGCTAATGATTCCAAAATCATGATTTACAATTGATTTTAAACAATATATGACACAAAATTATACTTGTCATTTCGATAATGAATAAAGAAATAAGAAGCAACTACTAATGACTTGGGTTTCGTCTTTCGGTATCTTCAGGCATTACATGGATGCAATAAAAATGACAGTTCATTAGTGACAGAACATGAAGTGGAATTTTACAAAGTTTCAACAATTCAAAATTGATATTGAAATTCCTTCAAGTACCTTCAGTCAGTAACATAAAAAAAAGAAATAAGAAGTATCATTCTCAATACGCAGTGTGTAAAAAATTAAGTACTTTTATAATCGATATTAAAAAAAAATATATATGTATATGTTATGTATATATCATATGTTGCATTTTAATGACTTGGCGCTAGAGTAGTGGCATTTGAGTTATTAAACAAAAAATCAACGCAGCCTCTATGGAAGTATTCAAATGCAAAAGGTTAATAATCTTTCTTTTGTATATTTTAGCTGCCGGAAAGCTTGGAACCATATTCATTATGAGTACAATGTCAAATTGTACTGTCGAAGAAGTGGCCCAAGCTGCACCGGATACTATAAAGTGGCTGCAGCTTTATATCTTCAAAGAAAGGTAAATAGTTAAAAAAAATTAATGAACCAACTAATATATGTTTGTCGCCGCTCCTCAATCCATTGCAAGGGGCTGATAAACCATCCCCATCCAATAACCCATTTCCGAGCAATATGTAAGCCCATTGATATAGTTACCTTTTTAGTTTCATTTACAATTTTTTTTATTTTACTGCTAGCAAGAAATAAGCTAGGTAGTTAGAACAGAAGAGAAGATGTATCATGTACCTTTTCTACACAGCTATATATAGATAAGCAAATGTTCATTTTAGCATTGTTCTGACGATGGCGTGAGCAGAAATATCTATCAATTATGTCTTAAAAATAAACTTTGTAGAACTAAAATACATTGCTATTTTTTCACCGTGTTAAATACTAATTATTCTAGACCAGAAAAAATCTTGACTTTGTAGTGAATATTGAAGCATTCTATATTCTAATATTCAGGCATTCTTTAACTTGTGGATTTGTACAAAGTTTCAACAATAAAAGTTAGATATTGAAAATCCATCAAGCACCAATCGATTTCATGAATTATATCAAACGAATATGTTGTATTGATTGACTTGGCATTCACTTGGTAGAACTCCATTATAACACGGTGAAAAAATAGCAATGTATTTTAGTTCTACAAAATTATTTTTAACAAATATAGTTGATAGCTATTTCGGCTCACGCCATCGTCAGAACTATGCTTAAACTAACATTTGCTTATCTATATATAGCTGTGTAGAAAAGGTACACAACATATCCTCTCTCCTGTTCCAACGGTCTAGCTTGTTACTTTAACACACTGGCACTAAATTTTCAAAATTCTAAATGAAACAATAGGTGTCTATGACAATAAGATTATATGTGGGACGGAAGTGATCCTTCTGGAAGTAAATCAGACCACCCCTTTGTGCAACGGCTGGACAAGTGGCGATACTATTATGTTAGTTTGGTCGTTAAGAATCCTTTGTGATAATTGGTGTCTATTGATTTCAAGCTGTTCTAAAGCCGTCATTCTCCGACCCTTACTACAAAGATGCAAACATTTCGGGGCTGAGTTTGAATTTATAGTATGTGATTCATTAATAACGAGACTAGCGAATTGTGAATCTGTTTTATTATTGTTGAATGATCTTACATGTTCCTTAGCTCGAGTAGATATACTTCTACCTGTTTGTCCGATATAAACGGATAAACATGAGCCACAGGACATTTTATAAATACCGCTTCTGTCCAGTATATTGATTTTATCTTTACTATTTTTAAGATGTCTGCCTAAGTTATTGTTGACCTTGAAAGCTACGTTTATTGAGTTTTTAATATATAGAATATGTTGTAATATTTTATATGTTCGTTTAAGCATAGTTCTGACAGTGGCGTGAGCCGAAATAGCTATCAACTATAGCTAATAAAAAAAAATCGTAGAATTAAATACATTACTATTTTTTCACCGTCTTATAATGGAGTTCTACCAAGAGAATGCCAATTCAATCAATTCATATCTTTGATTTTCTATTTGCTAGTACATGTGTGACTTTTCAAGGATTATTTTAGTTCAAAATGTGAGGGCCAGGCACGACATTCTTTTAAGTGATACACTTAATATTCCAATAGAAAGGAACGAACACGAGTCAATTGCTTATCAAAATAAATATTAAAAAAATCTACACTGCATTTGTATAAATTATAGCTAATTAAATAAATTTAGTGCCAGCAGCCTATTTGATAGGTTTACATTTACTGTTGATTATCTAACGGGCATATAAATCTATATATTGGGTAGCGATAAATGCAATATCATTAAGCATTCTTGATTTTTACCAAGCCTTTTGATTGCCAGGCCTTATTTAGTACCCCAAAAGCAGTATTCCACAGTATATTGACATGTTCCATGCTGAATTGTATTGAAGATATACGAACATCAAATATTTTAAATACTAATTAAGCGCTTCAATACCGCGAGGACATATGTGTTCACAGACATTTAAAAATATGTGTAAAATATTCCAATTGGAAATATCGTGTTATTTTTTCACATATGGCTAGCGACGTCTATCTATTACAATGAAAAAAATTGTGTCATTCAGAACCTATCTTCCGTGTTAATTATGTGGTCGGGCCCCTCGAGCAATATACTCAAGCCTGTAGCGGGCGTTTTTTGCGATTAGCGCAAATAAATATTACTTTCTTAAAATCGACACAACTTCTAAACCAAACAATATTTTTGATTGAAATTTTCAAAGAAATGGTGTGACATTTGATATTTAAAAATAAATTTTAAACACTCTGATTACATCTTAATTTCATTATATTTCTAAGCTGAATATAAAAACCTATTCTCAATTATGTAAATGGCACTCTACATCTCATCAATATAAAAATTTAAAAAAATTCTATGTAAAATATATTATATTTATTCTTACTATATAATTATATAATAAATAATAATATACACTTGCAATCCCTGCAAGTTTAGAGCCACTGGAAGTTTGAAATCTGAATGACGTAAATCGAGAAACATTCGTCTCGGAATAGGAACACTCGGGTTTATAATAACTCATGAGTTTTATTGCCACTTGTCAAAAAAGGTCTTTGTTGTATTGCCTTCCTTTTGTTTCACGCCGAAATACAAGCCCTAGAGAAGACGGATACCGCAAACGACTGACAAGACACAAAAACGAATTTTATCGGGTTCCGCCAACAAACGACAGTCCGCAAAAAACGAAATATTTCGTCTCCCGACCATAAAGTGTTAATAAATATTACCGAAAAATCAAATTTAAAATAAGTCGACGTAGAGAGGTTGCTAGGGGTGTCACTTTCGGTGTAATCCATACACTTGAAGCGTGAATAATTATGAAGCGTAAATAGTTTTGAAGCGAAATAATGCAAGTCTAAATGTATCCCTTGGCCAACTTTCACCATTTGGGTCTTTTATTATGAATTTATACCTGAATTCTTGCTTGTGCTAGCTTGTGATAGCCCTAAATTTTTCTTTTTTCACACACAACTATTTTAGTTGTCAATATCCTGTCCCTATTATTCAATTCAAGTATTCAAACTAATATTTACTTTCAATTAATGTTTTAGAAAATATTATTAATGCTAGTGACAACCCTTAAAAAAAAATAGTTGAAATTTCAACAGTTAGATATTAAAAATTCAAACAATATATGTCAATTTATAAATAAAACAATAATATTATTCATAAATTCGATAAGTTTTATTTTTTAAAGTTAAAAGAAAACTTGCGGTATATGAATGTCACCTAGCTTAAAATTTTGCGGTACTGAAGTGGTTAAGCAGTGTTAGCATTAAAAAAAAACCTAAAGTGATATCAGAACAAATCAGGCTATAATTTAGCACAAGAATTGTCTTTTACACAAAATTTTTAACACTTTTATATTTTTGAGTATTATAACAGCATAAGCCATTTCTGCAATAAAGATGTTAGTTGTTACCGGATAAAAAATGTTTTGGAGTCTTTTTCAATAATGACTTCAAGCCTAGACAAAAGAAGACTGAGGCAAACAAAGGCTGTCAATATGTTGGCAATAAAAAATAGGTTATTATTTATTACAGAGAATTATCAAAAGAATTGGTTCAGAGAGCAGAGAAAGCTGGATTTAAGGCCATTGTCCTCACGGTTGACACACCTTTCTTTGGCTTAAGGCGAGATGATATTCGAAACAATTTTACATTACCTTCTCATTTAAGGTAGAGTTCAAATTATTTTATAATTGAAAACACAGTGTGTAATTATTTCTTTGGTCAGAAATTTACTAATGAATTTTCAATAATAAAAATATTTTTTTAGTATATTAATGATCAGGACTGGTTTCGCTCATCGCAAACATTATCAGCTGAGAAAATGCAAATTACAAACAAGGTTATTTAGACAAAATTTCGAGTTAAAAATTAACGGGTTTACGAAACCAAAGTTTTTAGAAACGGGAAAACAATTTGCAGGCTGTCATGCAATATATGAATGACGTAAAATGTTAAAAAAAAAAATGTTTTTTCACCAAGAAGTGACAATTAGGACCTCAAAAGTGATTTCAATGAATGACCAGTATTGATTGTAACTCGAGATCATGTATTAAATTGAACAGCACAATAATTAATTTAGTAAGTCGTTATAATTTGTCAAATTTCCAAAAAATATATATTTATTAGGCTTTGATTTTTCAGAAAAGATCACGTTCCTACAGATACCGCCATATGAATGGCTCCCAGCAGTTAAAGTGTTAACATAATTATTGATTTACAGGTTAGCCAACTTCGATGAGTATTTGGCAGAGCAGGTTCGGAAAAATAATAAAGGATCAGCTCTGAATGAATTTATCAGTAAAATATTTGACAGCACTTTGACATGGGACGACATAAAATGGCTTAAGAGGTTTTTGTATATTTGACTTTTGTTACTTTAACTGACATTTAACTTAACCGCTCATTACCAGTAACAAATAGGGAGAGATTTGCCGTCCTGTTGATGGAATCCAATATCATTATTTGTTCATTGTGAGATCATTAAATCTGGATTCAAATTTAGTACCTAATAAGGTATATCTTAAAAAAAACAAACAAAACCATTGTTGAACAAATTAAAAGCAATGTCTCTTAACTTTTTTACTGAATTTTACCACACACACAGCTGTGCGAAATTCTAAGAATAACGGTAAGGGTATACCGGGAATAGAACTGTGAATTTCAAACAACAAATAATACCTGAAATATATCAGACATTTAGTCTCTCGTTGCCCACCGTGTTTATTACTCGTTGAATCCTGACAGCTGATAAAATAATTACTGCTAATATTTTCACAACTATTCAAGGTATATTTTTCTTATTTCTGATACATATTTTTATTATTTGTATAATGAAGATTAAGTAATATAAAGACAAATCAAATTTTAGACCCATAATGTCAAAACCGAAATTTAGTAGAAAAATAATTTCTCTGGAGACAAAAATACAAATTTTGGATCAACTTCAAGATGGACAGGGTACGACTGTTATTGCAAAAAAATTAAATCTGAACTGAATGATATATTTTATCCGTATCATTATATATCAATAAATTATCATAAGTTCAACCTACCTGTTTTTTCTTAATATCACTAAAAAAACCTATCCCTTCTATTTCATACATTTGTTAGTCTTGCTTAGCACGGCAATCTAGCAGAACCTATCTTCCGTGTTAAGCGAGGAAGGGTATATGTTCAAATATGTCAAAATAAATTTAGTTATATTTTATGCATGTAAAGTTAAAAACTTCTCTCATACCCCAGAAAATGATTTATAGCAGCGACGTGATAATGAATTATATAAAAAAACTCTTCCGCATTAATAGAAAATGTAATATTTTGTCTTGACAGTATAACGAAGCTTCCGATAATTGTGAAAGGTGTTTTACGAGGTGACGATGCTAAATTGGCTGCAGATGTTGGCGTAGCTGGAATAGTAGTGTCTAATCACGGTGCTAGACAAGTCGATGGCACTCCAGCCACTGTACGTACAAAACATATAATATATTGACACGGTGAAAAAAATAGCAATGTATTTCAGTTCCACAAAAATACATTGCTGTCTTTTTCTCTGTGTTATAATGGAGTTCTACCAAGTGAATGCCAATTCAATCAATATATAATGTATTACAACATATTCGTTTGATATAATTCATGATATCGATTGGTGCTTGATGGATTTTCAATATCTAACTTTATTGTTGAAACTTTGTACAAATCCACAAGTTAAAGAATGCCTAAATATTGGAATATAGAATGCTTCAATATTCACTACAAAGTCAAGATTTTTTCTGGTCTAGAATAATTAGTATTTAACACGGTGAAAAAATAGCAATGTATTTTAGTTCTACAAAGTTTTTTTTTAAGACATAATTGATAGCTATTTCGGCTCACGCCATCGTCAGAACAATGCTAAAATGAACATTTGCTTATCTATATATAGCTGTGTAGAAAAGGTACACAATACATCTTCTCTTCTGTTTCAACAACCTAGCTTGTTTCTTGCTCGCAATAAAAATTGTAAATGAAACTAAGAAGGCGGCTATATCATTAAGTTTACATATGGCACAGAAATGGTCTATTACGGAAACAAAACAGCCCCAAGTAGAGGGTTAAGCAATGGCGATCGACATATATTAGTTTGTTCGTTAAAAATCCTTTGTGATATTTGATATCTATTGATTTCCAGCTGTTCTAAATTTGTCGTCTTGCAACCTTTACACATATGCAAAGATGCTGAGATTGACTTTATATTATGTGATTCCTTTATAATGTGATTAGTGAATTGTGAATCTGTTTTTTTACTGATGAATGATCTTACATGTTCCTTAGCTCGAGTGGATATAATTCTACCTGTCTGTCCGATATAAACGAATAAACATGAGCCACAGTACATTTTAAAAATACCGCTTCTGTCAAGTTTATTAATTTTATCATTACTGTTTTTAAGACATCTGCCTAAATTGTTGTTGACCTTGAAAGCTATGTTTGCTGAGCAGAAATAACTATCAACTATATCTTAAAAATAAATTTTGTACCAGTTGTCTACTAAAATACATTGCTATTTTTTCCACCGTGTTATAATGGAGTTATACCAAGTGAATGCCAATTCAATCAATAAATCAGTATTAATATCATTTCAGATTGAAGTCTTAACTGAAATCAAAGACGCTGTGAAAGGGACCTCTGTTGAAGTTTATTTAGATGGCGGAGTGACCCAAGGAACTGATGTTATGAAAGCATTGGCACTAGGAGCAAAAATGGTGATCATTTAATATAAATTTTGTAACATCTTTTAAGAAATATATGGTTTACATAGCTATAAGTTTAACCTGTCACAGCAAATGCAATTCAAAATAAGTTTGGCAGAAAGCAGCAGTTTGTAGTCTTGTATGGTGGAACCCTAATCTATCGATCCTGTATTGATTGTTAACCATACGTATTATAAATTTTCTCTATAGCCCCAGCTAAACAATCATGTTTTTTTGTTTTTTAATAATTCCGCATTAATCATTCCATAAATTATCTATCATTTAATTATGGTTGTGCCATAAATATTATAGCTACTGTGTGTACATTATTTGTGTTATATATTTTTTATTTCCCTCGTAAATATTTTTAACTCTATTCAGTTTGTAGAAAAATAGTATGACTAAAGTTGTGCATGCTGTAAAAACCAATATAGTAAACAGCTTGTATAAGAAATGGTGTGCCAGATGGACTTTGTAAACTCATGATAAATTAAATGTGCTCGAGGCAATATGTTTTACAGTAGTTGCAGGGAATTCGGTGAAGTCTATAATGATAACATTTGCTTCCGGAAATATGCTTCTGTGACACTATGGTGTTATTTCTCGAGTAGAACTGATTGTTTTTGAAGAGGAATCAATAGATGACTTGTAATCAGTATCTTGCACCTTAACTGAGCAACACATATGGAGTGCTACAGCATGTTAGCCATCTGTGGTGTCGAGACAATTGTACCATTATGTGAATTAACTTATGAGAATCAATAATGATCCAGGCCTTACATTTACAGAAGAGTAATTTGTCTTGGAAAAAATGATAACATTTCTCTAATACAAAGATGGATGCAATGGTCTATGTCGTTGAATCTCACAGAATCTCACGAGGATCCCATGTTTTTAAATGACAGTATTAACTCTTTGAGCGGTATGAATGTACCAGTACGTGTATGCTCTAGTGATCCAGACAGAGTATCAATGTGACGTTGCATTTACACTCCCTAACCCATTATTTTAAAACCCATTGTTCTGTATTATTTTTCAGGTGTTTTGTGGAAGACCAGCTCTGTGGGGATTGGCGAACGGTGGTCAGCAAGGCGTTGAAAAGGTTCTTGGAATAATGCAACTGGAGCTCAAAAGTGCCATGGCTATTTCAGGTTAATACGTATTATTATGAAACAATAATGATTTCAACAAGTCGAGGGGTAAATTCAAATCGCATTATTATAAAATATCACCGAGTAAATTAGAGATGCAATAAAAGTTCTGTAGCCGAGAGGAATGCACTATTGCTTTTATTTGTTGAATATAAACACTCGTAAATCAATTGATTTATGTAATACTATTCAAAGGACTCAAAAATCCATACTGTATTCATAAAATCCGTAATCCGCTTATCTTGTAACTCGTCATTATTAATCACGTTTTGAAATACAAACTGTATTGTTGTCAAACATTTTGACATCGCAGATAACCTTATTTGCAATAGACATGACAGTCAGTAGACAATTTGTATCACTAGTATACAAAATGATTTACGAAAAACTTACACTCAAAATTCAGGAGCTAAATGCATATCTAAAATAATTTTAATACTGCTTATTTGATTTTTAACCATTACAATCTTATGAATTAGTAATGAGAGATTTTCACAGAAATAATCTACAATTTAAATGTCATTGAAAAAATAAATACTTTGAGACACTTACCAATTTTAAATGCGGCGACACAGCGTTAGAAAAAATATTAAATGTATTTTTTTACGATAATTTCAACTTAATATTGTTTTCACGAATTTTTTAGGTTGTGCTCGGATATCAGATGTGACTCCAGATCTCGTGGCGCACCATTCTGCCTACAGCAAGCTTTGAAAAATTTTCGTGCGTCATAAAAATTGTTACACTTTTATTATATTATTAAAATAATTTTTGGCTGTCAGTTGTTAATTTTAATTTTTGATAATACGACCCTTGCTACGTATCTATTGTATATTGCAACACATTGTGCAACACTAAACTGTGCGCTGTACACAAGCAGAAAGGAAGTGTGTGTGTGTGTGTTGTGTGTGTGGGTTAGCATGAATTTTCAACTTGGACACTAATTCTTATATTAGAATTACCTATTTTTTTCTGCTGATATTTTATGTTCTCGAGACAGTGAGACGATATTTCAAATAAAATGAAAAATATGGCATATTGATATAAATTTATTAACTTGCTTCAGAAATATTCTCCGAATTAAAATTTTCTGCTTTAAATGTCATAGAATTTAAAATTTTGACAGCTAAACGACAATCATAATTATTTTATCAAGAATTACACATTTTCATATTAAAATGAATTTATTATTTTTATCGTTATCAATATGAAAAATTCGAGACTAGTCGTAAAATACTTACTGTTGAAATAATCTGATTAATATTTAAAAAACTGAAGAGGGCTTAGATTTTTCATGAAGTTTTGTTCATATTATATATAGAGCTTCATTCACTTCACTGCCAGCATGGAATATTCAATCTAGCCATTGATTTAGAATTTAAACAGTAATGTATTGATTTTTAATGAATATTGGAAGGAAAACATATTAGGATTGAGTTAAAAAAAAAAAAATTAAGAGTGTTTTTGAAATATATCATAATAATAAACAAATGGCAATTACAACTTCTTGTGTTTATTGAAATATTTATATTTTACAATCTGTAAATATCTTTGTACAATGCCTCAATTGAAAATCAATTTTTGAGTGTAGCAACAAGCGAGGCAAAATATAAAAATGGCGTCCGTCGATCAGCTGTGAATATTCTTTGTTCAGAACACTATGCTAAAAGATTTCTTAATAAATTAGTGATAAATAAATAAGTGGAATCATTGTCTAAGCTTAAAACTTTAAGTAAGATACTCTAAATTTCATTATAGAGATATTTAAGTACTTACATTACAACCTAAACCTAAAATATTTTTCCTTTGCAAAAGAGTTATACTCAAAATAATCACATAGAGTTTACATCTACCAGAAAGATTTCTTTCTATGGTTTACATTTATTATAACACAATGATTAAAATATTATTCTGCATGTATGAATAATTATGTTAGGAACTATAAAATGCCAAACAAAGCACTTCTTAAGATGTCAACATTAGAAAGAAATGTTTTTTTATTAAAAGAAATTTTAACTTTGCTAGTATGGTAACATTTATTCTTTCAAATTAAATAATTAAACTACAAATTGAATCTTTATTATATGTATAATGATGTGTGATTAAATTTTCTTTGATGATTTCTAAAAGCAAAGAAATGTTAAAAAAATACTGTATAACACCAAAGATAAACAATAGATGTAGATTATTATAGATTAACATTTTTCAAAATACAGAGCATTAAAATTGGACGACGAAGTATAATTTGTTCCTTTTTCTGGTAAAATAATCAAAAGATGTCACCTTAATCGACGCATAATAAATGTATAATTTTATTCTAATAGCTTTAAGGTACAGAATTGAATTGATTTGATAGAAAATTGTTGTCTGTCTTTTAGAATAGAGAATTTGATTAAAAAAATTACATTGTCTTATTTGATGTGACAATATTAAAAATTAAAATTTTTGTGCAGACTTTTTGTTGGAAAAAATACGATTTAAAAATACCCAGTTACTCTACTTTTCGCAATATTAATTATTGTCAATTGGCAATACATTAAATTGGTAAAAAACTTACGTAACATTATGAGAGCAATCAATTGTTTACTTTTTGGTGTTATAAAGTATTTCATATATCAAAGAAATTGTCTGTGATATAATGACATTTATTTGATTACAGAATGGCACAAAATTCATAAATACATACTTATGTAAACATAAATTTAGTATAGTCATAAAAGTGAGTTAATAAACATGGTGATTTTATTTAAACAAATAAAACACAATTTTTCAGTTCCATTTCATATTCCTATTTTACAATTAAATTGTAAAGACCAGTTTTGCTCGTTAAAATGTCATTAATTGATAAAAAAAATCATAACAAGGCCATTCAAATAAATTGAGAGATAATAAATAAATAATTAACAAGTTTTAAAAATGTATACAAGAATTTTCAGGTTATCATACAAAATAGGTCTTAACCCTTTTAGCCTCAACAGTTTGTTCGAAGAAATTTGCATACATTATGCTACCAACACAACAATAGATAATGGGAATAACAAATAGTATATATTTATTAATGCCTGTATTTTATTAGTAAAAGGTTGCTCTGTTTTACTTTGTTTGCTCCAAGTTATTTCGTAGGTGTATTTTTTATGAATTATCGAAGTGAGTGCTGAAATATCGGCGCATAGTTTTTTTGAGCACATCATAGGTGGCTGATATATTGGTAGTCTGAGACTTAAAGTGTTAATACAGTTAAACAAATAACAAATTAAATTTTAGTGTCTTCTTGCAGAATATACATTAAAAGAAATATGAAGAGGAAAACAAGTTTTTATTAGATATCATAATAGTATTGAAAAGTATATTTTATTTATTTAATTATAATACCTTTTTACCAAGAAGTGATAGTTCAGACGTTAAAAACGATATACCGATGTCTTAATGATTAATAGTGTTTTTCTCTTACAATGAAAGCTAGTAAATAGTTTGTTTATGGAATATTTAAAAGCAAAATCATTCTCTATGGTGATAATTCTAATGTATTCGATGTAAAATTAAAATTGATTCATGCTTTGTTTTACCATAGGCGTTAAAAATATATCCTCGGAACCAGCCAAGATTGATATTTTAATTAAAAGATTTCAAAAAATATTAAGCACGGACGTGATTCATTTTAAAAATAATAAATGTAGAATACTGACGTTTGGTTGTTGGATAATGTTTATTGTAACATTGAATACCTCCATTAAAAAGTATCCATATTTTACATGTATATTAAATTTTTGCGTAAATATATCGTCGTGAAGTTAGCTGCAAAACAAATCACCAATATGCAATCTTAAGACAAAACGATGATAAATGTTAACATTTTATATAATATAATATTATGATAAAGGATTTTTGGGTTAGATATGACGTAACATTCTTTCTTTGTTATGATTGAATATGTATTATTATTTAACAGTAGAACTAGCGTTAAAAATGCACAAAATATAAATTATTATTGAACAACATAGTTATTATATTATAGTAATCGCTGTGTCTCGCGTAGGTGATGTCAATGTGATATAAAAGCGGTCTTTTTTATTTGGAGTGGCTTTCGTGACTGATAAAATGCGGTGAGCGACACGAAGCATTAACAATACGATTAATAAACTTGATATTTTTCCTCCAAGAGGACTCTGTGGTGTTTTTTTTATTTCAATTCAGATGAATAAATGCTTTCTTTTGAATATAAAGCAGCGGGCAATTAAATATGCTGTTTCATTTCAAGTCGCATCGCAATCGCGTTTGCATCGCGTCGCTTTTTGTTTTACGCGATTTATCTATCCCACAATATCTCATAGTTTAAATTATACACGCCAGGTGTCATCATCAAGATCAGATAACTAAAATTTTTGTCGGTCTTTTATGAAAAATAATTAATAATAGTTTTTTACAGTCAAAAAGATTGAAGTGAATTTTTGTAAACAAATGATGCACTACCCCAGCTTTAGTGCTTCAATGTCACGTTGACAAAAATTTAATTTTAAACACTTTCTTTTGTATAACACGTTTACGAAGTAACTCAAAATTTATGATAAAATTTACTTAGTATAAAATGCAATTTTTTTTATAGCATTGACAACACAAATAAATAATTATTACAATACTACTGTAACGATATTCCCAGAGTTTACGCCAGAAAAGTCAAAATTAGTCAGAAATGTAAAAATTCAAAAAAGTGTTAGAATTTTTGAAAATTTGTTGCTATGTGACGTTTAAATATAGTTGATATTCAATATGAAAAGGTTAGCTTCTAAAAATAGAAGAAAATGGATGAAATGAGTATTAATTTCTTTAAAAAGTGTTATTATTTCATTAATTTCCAAAGAATAGTAATTAAATGTTTTAAATAATATTTGACTTGGACGAAAGATCATTAAAAGCAAAATAAATATTATCTACATCGATTCATATCGATAGATTATTATGTTTCTTTACAATATTGTATAATATATTGAAGCTACATTCAAATTTAGACATTGATTAGCTGCCATTGTTGAATACTTAAATCGAAATTATGGTTAAGTTGTTAGACAAAACATACAATGAAGATATTTGCGATAGAAATCATTAACTTTGTGCACCTTTAACGCTGAAGTATCCATTTAATAGACGCGTTCATTTTACAGTACGGTGATGTCATTGGGTAGATAGTCGTTGACGTTTGCCTGACGGTCGATATCGGCCATTTTGGAATTGTGCGCGCGCTTTTGAACCGAGCTGAAGTTATTGAGGAAGCTCCTCTCGGAGGAGTCTGTGTCGCGTTTGCCGACGTTTTTCAGGAAGACCCTGTTCTTCTCTGCCTGGATCTCGGTCTCGCGCATCTGCTTCCTGGCGATCTCCAATAACAGCCTTTGCCTGAGGACATCCATGGGGTTGACGATTGACAGAGAAGGCTGCTTACGCTTGGACCTTAGAGGATCGTCGGAGTCCTGAAAAAAGAACATACAACGTTTACTTTACTCACATGTTTAAAATTTAAATAATTTCATTGAAGTTGAACGAGTGTTTTCCCAATAGTCACTGGGAAGCATATATCGATGTATGTTTATTGACTCGGTGAAAAAATAGCAATGTATTTTAGTTCGAAAAATTTGTTTATAAAGTATAGTTGATAGCTATTTTCGAACTAGTTAGTTCCGACGATGTCATTTTGTGAAGAAACAGTTTTAATCTCTTTTGGATTCAGATGCCGGAATAGAGGGTACCGATGTTCTTGTTGCCTCATCGTGTCGTTATAATGTAATTTATGATGTTTTTTTTTTCAATTATTAATATACTTAATTTTTTAACTCTATGCATTCGAGGGTGACATTTAGTATTCATCCATTATTGAGGTGGCAACATTAATTTGAAGGCGTAAATTGAAATAGCTATCAATTATATATTTAATAGTTTTTGTAGAACTAAAATATATTGCTATTTTTCCCCGTGTTATAATGAAGTTCTACCAAGTAAATGCAAATTCAATCAATCAATAATATGTTTATTGAATTTAAAAAGCAGTAGAATGTCTGCAGATGTCGATTGGCGAAACACGGGTTGTGAGTGACAAAGCATGTGGAATGAAATGAAAAAAGTTAAAATGATTAAAATTAATTAGTTTAAATTTCATTAAGCACCGTCAGTCGATATAATTGATGTCTATATATCAGATGTTTATTGAGAAAATAAATCGCAGATAAATGAAGGCATATAATATCGCAAAATATATATTACTTTGCGGCAATCGACAAAAAGTTCATTCGGAAAGTTACGGGTAAGGCAGAATGCGTTTCGTGTATTAATAGACGAAGTCGCCGCTTTGACAGCCAGCGGCTTTTAAATTAAATAAGTTTTAATTGTACCTGAAACAAAATCGCTCGACGCAAGTCATTATCACTCAATTTCGCAAAAGTTTTTAAGAGACGGATTTTCTATTATTGCAATACTTCAAATGCAGAAGAACTTATGGTCTGAAGAAAACTAATGTATAATATAAGGGACGTCCATTGATTATGTCAATAAATGAGGGATAATTTGAAAGTCGACAACCTCATAAAGTAATTTCCTATATTAAGTCACCTGATGTTTTGTTCCCACCGTTACCCGCTAATTTGAAGTAAGTAAGAATGTCTAAGTCTAAAATTACCCAAATGCATTTTAATCTTTTCACGAAAGATTCATCAACAGTATTTAGTGTTAAGTCAATCTTATCATAGAAAATCGAGTGTCATAATTATTAAATCGATATTATTATAAGTTATTTCAGTTGTTTATTTAGTTTCTAGCTTTAGGTTCTGTTTTTTTACATTGTTATAAACTGTTTTGGTAAGTGACGTTAACCGTTTGATGTGTATCAGTTCTGTTGCATTCGTATGATAGAATGTCTGAAGATGCCGAAATGCGCAACCCGGGTCGTTAGTAAAAATTATGTAGAATCGAACAATGTTTTAACAATTAGAATAAGATATTAAAATTTTTATCAAACACCTTCAGTCGATGTCATAAATTCAACTTTGTAAGGTTCGTGGTTGTTCTCCATTATGGATCTCATGTGTTCGATTACACAGAAGGATTCACAGTTATACATTGTTAAAGTGTTAACTGTCACTTGTTGATAGAAAGGCATGTTACTTTAAATAATACCATTATTTAATAATATTTTGGTAATGTTCGAATTTGGTCCTGATAAAAAAATATATTGTCGATGTACAGGTAGTCCTCGACTTACGACGGTTCGACTTACGACCATTCGCACTGACGACAAAAAAAAGGTAAATAAATTGTATTGAAAGAAGCCAGCGTTCAAAAAATTGACGAAGTAATGCAAAAATTTGCAAAAATGGATTCGGATAACAAAAGATTCTTTAATATAAGCCGCCGTATTCAGGAAGATCTTGCTTGCTACAAAGAAATATACAGGGAAGAAAAAACTTAACTAAAATTGGATATGTTTTTTAAAAAAATTGGTTGTCTGTAAAGTCGGTTTACGGACGATAGTTTAACGTGACAACGTCATAAGAAAACATTGATGAAATGATTGCATACTTTTATGAATAAAATGGAATCATTTTTATTGAATTATCATTATTTTGTATGGATACGAAGAAGGAGTGAAATGAAATCTACAATTTTTTATTGATATATTTTATTCGCACTCATTAATTCAAATATGTTTATTACTTTGATGAACAGTTTATTTACAAGTAACAATGTGCTTTTAGCAATTTATTTACAACTTTTATACATGTGTGATATTTAACGTCTTCCAATCTGTGTTATACTATAAAAGTATATTTGTTATACGTTAATCAGATTTTTAATATGCAAGAATTAATTACCTTTATTGCTGCAATTGTTGTTGTAATATAAACAATGAAAACCACATTAACATTTCACTTCACTTTATAAACAGTTGTAAACAGATCACGTGTAGGTACTGTAGGTGTATAAGTTGTGTGCTGCCGTTGTCTCTTTTCTACTCAGACGCATCGACCAATCGAGTGGAAGAGAGATAGATGCGGCACAATCCGAAAGGTAGGCCGATCGTGCCTCTCTATCGCTTATCCGCGCTCTCGCTCGCACGCTTGCCTTCGGCGTAACGCGACAAACGGGACAATGAGTCATGTTTTTTCGTGCGTGCAGCGGGCGTTCATCGATTTATAAGACGTTGTCACGTCAAAAGACTACTTCTTCATCCACTACTGATGAGCAGATGGATTGTACTTATATAAGTACAGATGACGAAAGAATTTATATAATTAATGAAGTAAATATTTTATTTTGTGTTAACAAATAAGTATAAATTTAACAATAAAAGAATATTAATAAATGCACATGTTTTATTTTAATATGTAATTACATACATATTTTGTATGGAATTCGACGTACGACCAAAGGCCAGGAACGTGTCTCGTTCGTAAGTCGAGGATAAAAAAGAACTAAAGAATGTGTTTTCATTATTAAAAAAAAAATTGGCAGTTATTGACAAGGCCTTGAAATTTGTCGACACCCTCAGTGGACATCTCCCAGTGAAACAAAATATAGTCATGAAACTTCATCATGTAGATGAACATAGGGGTATTCGAGACCGTGGACGTGGAACATTAAAACAAAAACCAACCTGAACATTGTCTAATTCAGTAAGAACGTAGAGCCTTGGGTCTGATACACCTCCCCATGCTAGCGAAGGTCTGTATTTGGACGCCAGTCTAGGAAGTAAATAGCCAAAAGTTTCCTGAAACATTACAAAGAAATTATTTATTACATTACTCTGTATTTTAATTTGTAAAATTATTTTAAATAACAATTTGACTTCTATATAAAAAAATATTCAATAATTTAGGTATTTTAAATAATAAAAACACATTTTTAGTACTTATTTCTCATCGCGAGCATAGATCAGTTGATAATGCTCGCGATGAGCGAAACCGGTCCTGATCAAAAAAAATATTGTTGAAATAAGTACTAAAAATGTGTTTTTATTATTTAAAATATCATGCCTTTCCATCAAGAAGTGGCAGTTAACACCTTAAAAGTGAATAATTTAGGTATTTAAACGTCGAATCTGTTGATATTATCTCTACTTCATTGGCAAGTCTACAAATTAATCCATACTGTAATAATGGAATTACAATACATGAGTATTTTTTTTTGATTCACGAATTTTTATTTTGACTCGCGGAACTCTCAGAGAGGTGTCGCGGGACACAGTATAAGGATCACTGGCGTAGAATCCAAATTACCTGGTCTGCTGGCGGTGCGTCAAGGGACTGTAACGCCATGGGCGATTCAAGATCGAGGCTCTGTGAAGACAGACTCCTGGGGGCGGCAAAGGCGCCACATGCCAGCAGTAGGGCGCAGCGGAGGAGACAACGTGTTACGGACATGGTTAACTAGGATGAAACCTGAAAAAAAAGGAAAAGATATTTAAGAATAGCATATTTCATGATTTGGGAAATCCGTGATGAACATTGGTCATAATACGTTGAAAATATAGCAATGTATGTTTGTTCTTCAAAATTATTATTGTTTATGGAAGATTTTCGTTCTCGCAGAGTGAAGGAAAATAATTATAAGGAACAAGGTAATTGATTAAATTGGCATTTATTTGGCAGAACTCCATTATAACATGGCGTAAAAATAGCGATGTATTTTAGTTCTACAAAACTTATAAGACATATATTTGATAGTCATTTCAGCATACGTCTTCATCGGAACTATGCTTAAACGTACAATTTACCAATCTATATATAGCTGTGTTGAAAATGTATACACAATACATCTTCCTTTCTGTCATTACACCCGAGTTTCATAGTGTGCTAATACATTTTAAATTGTAGCACTTTGATGTTTTCGCTTTTCTTGAAATTAGAGTCAATAATATAATAAATATAATGATTTCAAATTTGAATTGTTACAACTTTGTACGATTCCACATGTTTTGTCACTAACGACCCGGGTTTCCGCTTTTGGCATCTTCAGGCATTCTATCACACGGATGCAACAGAACTGAGTTAAATCTGAAAAAACTGAGGAAAATCATTTAGAATCGTACAAAGTTGTAATTATTCAAATTTGATACTGAAATTCCATCAAACACCTTCAGTCGATATCATAAATTAGAAAGATTTCATTTATTGTTTTCCTTTTAAGGCAAAAAGCAATTATTGTTTGGTAACGTATTTCCCTGTAACGAAACAGCGCTATCGATGAACGTACGTACACGATTCAATCGTTCTGTACATTCATCCATTGGTTGAAAAATAATAAAAATACGTTACAATTTTCAATATTCATTCATTCGTAGAAAGCCACATTACGTATGCATCAAAAGGAAAGTCAATTTCCTCTCGCACAAAAGGTTCTTTCCCGGCAGATTACCGATCATTTATGTTTTGATCAAAATAAAACACAATACGTACTAACTCGCGCATTCAGTAAATCCTCACGTTTTTTTTTTAACAAACGTGGATTTGTGGCATACCGGAACTCGCAGCAGATAGAGGCTTTGAATGCACGCGGCTATAATGTTTACGGAGACATTTCTTTCGATTTACACTGATTTGATATAAACGGTTAAATTTATTTATAAAATGTCCTGTGGCTCATGTTTATCCGTTTATATCGGACAGACAGGTAGAAGTATATCCACTCGAGCTAAGGAACATGTAAGATCATTCAACAGTAAAAAAACAGATTCACAATTTGCTTATCACATTATAAAAGTATCGCATAATATTAATTCAAACTCAACGCCTACGTGTTCACATCTTTGTAATAAGGGTCGCAATATGACGGCTTTAGAACAGCTGGAAATAAATAAATATCAACTATCACAAAGGATTCTTAACGAAAAAACTAATATATGTCGGTCGCCATTGCTCAACCCACTACAGGTGGCTGTTTTATTTCCGTAATAGACCATTTTGCGCCATATGTAAGCTTATTGATATAGCCGTCTTTTTAGCTTCATTTACAATTTTTAGCATTTTTTAGTTTAATTGTTAGCAGGAAATAAGCTAGGTCGTTAAAACAGGAGAGAAAATGTATTGTTATTAAATGTACCTTTTATACACAGCTATATATAGATAAGCAAATGTTCGTTTAAGCATAGCTCTGACGACGGAGTGAACCGAAATAGCTATTAACCATATACCTTATAATTTTTGTATAACTAAAATAAATTATTATGTTATTAAATACCAATTCAATTAATATATTCTCTTAGTTCTTGAGCCTTTGGTTTTGCATACCTGATAATTTCAAACTCAAAATATTGTATACGTAACATTTTTTTAAATTGTATTGTATTAGTTGATAATGCTCGGGGTGAGTGAAACTGGACCATATTTTAATAATAAATGGTACCAATTTGTAATAAAAAAAATCGACTTGAAAAATCTATTAGAGGTTAAAGAATGGAGAATATTATTATTGATTTTGGCGTGCAAAATGCGTTACATAATTAATATTATCAACAGGTAGTATGGAATAAAAAGATAAATAAATCCTTTGATATATTTGTTAAAAAATGTGTTTTTATTGCAATCACGAAATGGAATGTTAAAAGATTTTGAAAGGTAAAAAATATTTTTAAATTGTGACTAATTGCTTGTGAAAATATTTGCGTACTGGAGTTATTATGGATGTTTTTTGTCAGGAGCAATTGTTTATTGAAAAACGGCGCTAATCAAATTGAAATGAAAAAAATGATGAACAAAATGAAAGCAATATAGACATACAATACAACCATTCGATACAAAAAGGTTTTTATAATGGAATCACGAACGAAATCCCGTCATATTTTTTCGTTAATATTTGTTTTTGTGAATAAATTTTCCCGCGCTAGAATTTATTTTGACAGTCAATAAGATAGCGCCTTTGAAATGTCATTTTCATTTATTGCTTTTTTTATACGGCGGTGTTTGTGATTAGAAAAACCATTCATTTTCTATTTATACACCACGGTGTCGTTTAATATGCGAGTTTTCTGTGTGGGCAGTGTGCTTGCTGGACCGAGAAAAATGAAGCACATGTTTAAAGGCAGTACGAAATAATGTTCGGTCACTGATGATTTTTGAAATCTAGGAGCGGACTAACAGACAGTGGGGCGCTTTTTGTAATATTATTTTTGATACTACGACGAGAATTCATAAACATACTTCAACAAACTCAGTACAGTACTATTTTCGATATCCTCTCTTCTCAAATACTTCCGCCTTCATCTCAGTATTTAGTACGCCTTCAAGACGCATATTGAAAATCATGATGTCCCCAGCACCCAGAATAATCACCTTTACGATAGACGTAGAGAATAAAAGATTTTTGACCTCTGCATCTCAATAATGCTATATATAAAACCAAGTTAGGTTTCGCCCGATTTTACTTTCGATTTTTGTCGTGCGATATTTGATTAATTCATTTATTTGATACGTATACGCAACAAAAATTACAAAACATAATTATACTATAATATATGTTTGCTGTGGTTCGTCCTCATACGGGCCTAATAGGTATCAAGCAAGGTTATCTTTGAGGCATTCGATAATTTCACTATATCATACAATTTGCCTTCAGATTAACGCGGAGCAGATATAAAGGATACTTAATACCTCTAAGTGACTAAGGCAGATTTTTTTCTTCCCTTTTAAGCACAATAGTGTATGGCTTAAAGATCGCTCCGTACAGCTCTGTATCAGGCCAATAAAATAAGAAGCATAATCGATTTATTTTTATCAGTATTGCGTTATGGAAGGTGACCATATAACAGCGGTTGCATACACTTAGCAAGGTGAAGGTGGGACAATCTAAAGCGTTGACATGGGTTTCTATTGAAAATAATAATAAAAAATTGTGTTTTTTCTTCTCGAGTTCAACTTTTAGTCGTTATGTTAACTAAACGTCTAAAATTATTAAAATACTGTTTGCATTGGAAACAAAGTGTTTTACTAAAAACAACCTTTTATCTTCGATTAAAATGATTAATACCTTTGGGTTTGTGGCGTAGTGCTTAACATGTTTGGTTTTCGTAATATTATACCATTAATAATATTTTTCGATTCATTAATGGATTTCTATTCAAAGTCATGGGTGTTTTTTTTTTGTTGATATTTTAGGATAAAATACTACACATTCAATCATATTTCACGAGGCGCAGCGAGAACTATTAGTCATGCCTTAGTCCTATTCTACTATCTTAAAAGTAAAAGAGAGATTGAGCAACTGAAAAAAAAATTTATTGTAGTCCTTCTGTAGATATATCAATAAGAAGTATACTCCACAATGTAAGCGGGTTTGATTAAACAAATAATATTTCATAAAGTAATTATTTATATTCAAAAAAATATGAATCCGACTGTAAAAAATTTTCATTTTTAAAAATAAATAAAGAGTTGATTTCGGGCAACATTCAACAGTTGAGTAAAGTAAAAATTATTTAACCACACGTAAAAGTTTAAAAACTGTTTAGAAACGAAAAGTTCGAATCCGATTTTCGGAACTTTTATTATAACATGCTACAATACTTAAAAGTTTACGAAAAGCTCAGCCGAAAGTTTGTTGTCGACTCAAATATTCAAAATATTATCCACATTTATGTGATTCCAATTTATAATAAAAATTTACTGGAATAGTTTAAGCAGAAATTTGGTTTTTTTTTCTCGATAATATTATATACAATATTTTATTCGAGCAGCTACGTTAATATTTAAATTTTGAAAGTCATTAAAATCTGTCGAGCTTTTCACGAATATAAAAATACGAAATCTGATTAATACTAATGTGAAAAGCTTGCATAAATGATTAATCGATGCTGAAATTGATTAAAAACATTGTTTAAGAAACTGAATTTTTATTTGAAGTTCATGCAGTCAAATTGCCAACGCTTTTATGGTTGATATATATATATTATTAATAACTTATGATATCGACTGAAGGTGCTTGATGGAACTTCAATATTAAATTTGAATTGTTGCAACTTTGTACGATTCCATATGTCTTATCACAAACGACCCGGGTTTCGCCCTTCGGCATCTTCAGGCATTCCATCGCACGGATGCATTTATTGCATGCATGCAGTTTATAGTGCGTCAGATCTGTTGCATCCGTGCAAAATTCCGAAAAAAAATCCGTTGCTAAATGAACTGCAAAAAAGGATTTTACATTCAACGACCCGAGTTTCGTTTGACGATAGCGAAAAGCAAAACCCGGGTCGTTATTGATAAAATATACGGAATTGTACAAAGTTATAACAATTTAAATTTCTTGATTGATTTGTCATTAATTTGGTAGAACTCCATTATAATTAGGTGAAAAACTAGCAATTGATTTTATTTCTACAAAATTCGTAAGATATAGTTGATAGCTATTTCGGCTCAACTCTTCGTCAGAACAGAACAAAACAGTTCTGACAAATGCGTGAGCCGAAATAGCTATCAACTATATCTTATAAATGTTGTAGAACTAAAATACATGCTATTTTTTTCACCGTGCTAATTTAAATTTGATAATCTTTATTTTTACTGGACAAAATACATTTTGTATACACATAAATATACAGTGTCTTTGGACTATATTTAACCATCGCTGAAAGTATGTACACCTGAAAACAGTGAAAACACTTGAAAATACAGTGGCAGGTTGAAACGGAGGAAACCCGTATTGAGATAATTAACGTTACTTTAAAATAGTGTGGATAAACAAAAATACAAAATAAAAACTCGTTTGTAGAAAAACTTGCAAAGGGAATTTGCCCCAATGCGCCCAACGTATGCAGGTATTATACGTGTTGCCATATCAAAGCAATCATAGGGGGCGAAAATAAATGAAATCTGTAACACCAGTGGAGTAATTTTTCAACTGTAAATGAATCCGTCGCTTTGACATCTCGTACTAATTGAATTGTTTAAATTCTTCTCAAATAACAGCATTCCTTTGACAGCAAATGGCTGTTTATTGGCAAGTGGATGTTGACCGTCTCCAGGAAATCTTTCACGCTTAATCCAATATAAGTAATTTGTTTTGATTTATTTTCTTATTTGAAATTAATGCGTCGATTGTGTGACGATTTCTGAGAACTGGTTTATGGATCGTCATTCCGCTCTATCTAATATATTTCAAGGCAAAACAACAAATCTATAAAAACATACCCTTCCAAGATTGGCTCATTAACAAGATTAATCGTTAATGACAATTATTGTGTTAATTTTTTGTTAGATTATTTATATTATTAAAAATGTTTTAGTTGCCATCTACAATAGTTCTTAGTTAGGTCTGCGTTTTCGTGTAATTAATACCTTTGGTATATAGACGATGCTTACAGTTTATTGTGCGTCAGATCTGTTGCTTCCGTGCGCTAGAATGCCTGAAGATACCGAAAGGCGAAACCTGGGTCATTAGTGACAAAACATGTGGATCTAGACAAAGTTGTAACGATTCAAATTTGATATTGAAATTCCAACAAGCAACTTCAGTCGATATCATAAATTATAAAAATATACAATTTGAATTGTTGAAGCTTTGTACGATTCCACATATTTTGTAACTTGGGTTTCGCCTTTCATCATCTTCAGGCATTCTATCGTACAGATGCTTCAGAACTGTCTTATATTATTACAGCGATATTTATATTATATAATTAAGATCGGTAAGATCCAAAGGCGACAAAATCAGAAATGAATAATAAAAAATACAGGACTCTTAACGAACAATATATGTCGATCGCCATTGCTTAACCCTCTGCGGGGGGCTGTTTTGTTTCCGTGACAGACCATTTCTGTGCCATATGTAAATTTATTGATATAGCCGCCTTTTCAGTTTCATTTACAATTTTTAGTTTTATTGCGAGCAAGAAACAAGCTAGTTTGTTGAAACAGAAGAGAAGATGTATTGTGTACCTTTTCTACACAGCTATATATAGATAAGCAAATGTTCATTTTAGCATTTTTCTGACGATGGCGTTAGCCGAAATAGCTATCAATTATGTCTTAAAAATAAACTTTGTAGAACTAAAATACATTGCTATTTTTTCACCGTGTTAAATACTAATTATTCTAGACCAGAAAAAATCTTGACTTTGTAGTGAATATTGAAGCATTCTATATTCTAATAATCAGGCGTTCTTTAACTTGTGGATTTGTACAAAGCTTCAACAATAAAGTTAGATATTGAAAATCCATCAAGCACCAATCGATATCATGAATTATAGCTAGGTCGTTAAAACAGGAGAGAAGATGTATTTATTGTGTACCTTTTCTACACAGCTATACATAGATAAGCAAATTTTTGTTCATCAATCAACTATTTCTTAAAAAAATAGTTTTGTAGAATTAAAATACATTGCTATTCTTTTCACCGTGTTAAAAATACGAACAATATCAACGGTCGTAAAATTATTTTTTTATGTTTCGGGCATGAACACTCTATGCGGGTTCTGTTCATATAGTGGATATACATATGGACAGTTAAGTTTAACTTTGCAGTATAAAATGTTACTCGAACGACTTTGTTCTATTATAACTATATGTGATGTTTTAATGACGTCCGCTACATTGAGCGACAATGGAGCTTATCTTATCTAACTGCATGACGGCTATAAATATTCAACCCACTTGAACAAAATCGGTTTAACTCCACGATTTTAGTCACGCGTTGTAAATTAAAACTTTCGATACAACATCCACTTGCAAAGTTTAACGGCGTGTCTTAAAATGGAGATTCGATCTTTGCGATAGTTGGCTTAATATGGCAGCCAAAATGGGCACCGTTAAGAAGTTTTTAAAGATGGCTAAATCGACGCGATAATCTTTCAGATGAAAAAATATGTGGCCGATTATGACTGCGAATTAATATTAAATATACTTTGCCAGACGATTATCCAACGGTGATCAAATCAGTTAATGATTTGAACACTTCCATAACATTTTAAAATAATAAAAACATATTTTTCAGTACTGTTTCCAGAGTATATTCTTTAATTTAATGATTGAAAAATGGGAAAAAAAACGATGTAAGTTAGTTTTACAAAATTTATAAGATATATAGTCGATAGCTAATTCGGATCACGCCATCATCAGGACTATGCTTAAACGAACATTTGCTTATCTATATATAGCTGTGTAGAAAAGGTCTAGGTATTTGCCTCGTATGTGTTCTTAAACTTTTCATCCGATTGCGATGAAACTTTGATGGGTATTTTATTTATTTATTTATTACAACTATACGGTACAAAACTTACAAATTATTAATTCAATGCTTTTGCACCGTAACATATTAACATATATAAATATAAAATATTAAAATATTAAAATATTGAAATTCAACAAATAATATAAAACAATCTTTATCTTAATCTACTTTAACTGAAAAAATAGCATTCGTCTGAGCTCACTTTCGTCCACATGAAATATGTCAACATCCGAAGCAATACCGTTGAACATTGTTAATGCTCTTACCATTGGCATCCCCATTAGCAGACTGGTTCTACACTTTGGAAGAACAAACTATCCGGAACATACAAATTTTCATTATTAAGGATGGCAGAATTCTCATTTTGGCCTCGAATTAGTCGAAAAAATATGTGGCTAGATATATTTCTCTTCGATTTTTCAAACTATTAAAAGTGAGCATACCCAAAAGAAAGTCAGTTGGATAAAGCTACGGATAGTATCCGTATGCTCTCAAGTAAAAAAGTCTCAAAAATTTCTTCTGAACCTTTTCCGCCATAAGGGCATATTTCAAATCTCCTGGGGCCCAAACAATAGACCCACTCTCAAGTCTGCTTCGTACTAAGGTATTGTACAATAATATATTATACGAACGTTCGCAAACGTTTCTGAATTATTAAAAATTACAATCATTAAATCTGGACCACCATATTACTGAGATAATTTTTGAGGTTCTTAGGGGTGGAATACCCCTTACGTGGTCCAGCAGGGAACGGGTTAAAGTCTTGAAAGTAAATTGTGTTCTTTTCTTCCATTCTTTAGTTATGAGCGTATTAAGTAATTATTTATTGAACGTTATTTCAGATCCAAAGTAAAATATCCGGTTGCAATATTAAATTGTAATGTTAGGACACATAATCGAATACATAATGACGATTTGTATTCTTAACTGTTACGTGATAAAAACACGTGTTCAACATTGATTGTTTTTCTAGAAATGTTGGGGTGTTATTTTTGTTTGGTTTACGGTACGCACTGTCGATATCAGGCTGTTTGAACCAATGCAGTGATGCTCAACTCGTCTACAATATATCAGGTGTGACCAGAATATGGCATTTGTTCAAATGTTATTGTATTTATATACGTATTCATAGTAAATCACTGGAAATTGGTTAGGAAGTCAACCAATCGAGTAACCTCAGATTACATCTACTTTAATGTATAAAAAAATAGTATTCGTTTGACTCAATCTTATCCACGTGGCGTATGTCTGCATTGTTAATGCTCTAATCAGTTGTATAACCTCTGGCAGGATAGTTCTCAATATAATTCAGAAAAAAAGATTCAATTGTCCATTAACTCATCGCATCCCGGAGCCGTGTTTTAACGTGATAGATAGCCCTTCAAAAACTGTCAAATAAGTGACATCTAGCGATGCATTTGACAAGACAATCATAAGTTTTCTTAAAATCAAGACTTAAAACTTTTCAAAACAATCATTTAATTAGTGTTATCGCTTATGAAGATATAGATTTGAACAATCTAAAAACTCAATCGTTGCGCTCCCAACATACGATATCAACATCGCTCTTCTAGATATGCTACTAAAATAGCACCGAATAAAAGCTTTTGTGTGATAGAACGTCTGAAGATGCCAAAAGGAGAAACCCGGGTCGTTAGTGATAAAGCATGTGGAATTGTAAAAAGTTATAACAAACCAAATATAAAAAAAATAAATGAAAATTTAAATAACAATGTTGTCGCGATCGAATACCAGCAGGCGCATACAAATAGGCTCGCGAGCCCAGTGTTGGTAATCCCTAAGTTATGCTATTACATACATATATACTTCTACGATATATTTGTTGATTTTTGTTAAAAGCATATATTTTGGTTCAAAATTTACAATGTTATTGATAATGCTATATAACTTTCTGAAACGGCTGTCTCTAATCTTAGCTATTTTACAATAGCACGAGGAATTTCTAAGTTATGGAATGTACTATGTACTAAATGAGGTGAAATTCCAGCGAGCTGAAATTTCTGTTCTTTACTCGTGATCTTACGCAAACCATTATCTGATATAATTATGTAATGAATTAAGAGAATTTAGGAATACATTTTATAAATATAGTCGCTTACAACAAAAATTCACATGCTTTTATTTATATCAGCGCTCCGCAACCTTTTCTCACCTATGACACACCAAAACTCTTTCCAAAACTCCGCGGCACACCAAAAATTAAAATATACAGGTTATCCTCGATCCTGTTTGTTGTTTTTTTCCTGTATATTGCAGCGTAATGCAATTTGAAAAAAACATATTTTTTTGCTCGTAAGTGCGAATGGTCGTAAGTAGAACCGTAATAAGTCGAGGACTACCTGTATATATATATATATATAATTGACAAACAAATTTTACAATAAGTCTTAATTTTTTATTTGAAAGGTATACATAATAAAATAAACATATTTAGTTGTATGCAATGTTAATAATTATTATAAAATAATAACTATTTAATGTGATACCTGCGGTTGTTTAAATGGACACAAATGTTTTATATTCGGCTCGATATTTGACCGCGGCACAATGGTTGAAAAGCACTGATCTATATGCAAATTCCTTCATGGTGGAAAACGTCCAGAAAACATTCTTTATTTCAGAACATATGAATAATATCCATGACTTTATCCAACCAACTTTCTTTTAGATAGATTAATTTTAATATAATATAATAACACACGAAGCCAAAATGAGAAGTCTGGCATACTCGGTAATATTAAATTGTATGTTTTAAAATTTTTTTTGATCTTCCAAAGTGTAGAACCAGTATGCCAATGAAGATGCCAATGGTATGAGTATTAAAATGTGGACGAGAGTGAGTTCAAGTGTATATTATTATAATTTATTAAAGTAGATGTTACATGAGCTTGCTTGGTTGACTTTCTTGTTTTTTAATTCAATATTATTTTTTTAAATATTTTGATGTTATAAAAGCTACAAAATCATTTTTTTTTTGTAACTTGTTTATACCAAATAAATAAATAAATTCAGTTTTATTGATTGAATTGGCATTTACTTTGTAGACTCCATTATAACATGGTGAAAAAATTGCAATGTATTTTAGTTCTACATTTTTTAAAGATATAGTTGATCGTCATAACTATTTCTGACGATGGTGTGAGCCGAAATAGCTATCAACGATATCTTATAAAAAAAATTGTAGAACTAAAATACATTACAAATTTAAATTGTTGAGACTTTGTACAGTTTCAAATGTTTTTTCGCTAACGGTCCGTCTTTCGCCTTTTGGTATCTTCAGGCATTCTAAGAGATGCAACAGAACTGACGTCAGTTTAGTTTCAATAATTCAAATTTGCAGAAATATAAGGTTTCATAAACAGTGATTGGCCATGTATAGTTTATTTTCATAAGTCGATACAACCATACTAGTAGATACATTTAAATTATAAAATACATTGTTATTTTTTCACGCTGACATAAATAACGATTAACGAATAGTTTTAAAATGTTCAATACTAATTATTTTTGCATATAGCTCAGCTTTTGCGAGATATCTTTTCAAAATGGCAGTAGGTTGGCGATAACATTGTTTGTGCAAAGTCCGCTACAAGATTTAGCATAAATAAATATTTTTAGATAAACCTTTTTTCCAAATCACTTTACAAATCCTTATTTAAGAGAGATTAATTTGCATTTCGGATTATTAAAATTCGCTGCGGACTATTTTTCGAAAGGGTGAGAAGCTTTCTTTAAGATTGAGAATCATTGATTTATTTACGGCTTACGATTTTGTGCAGTATTCACACTTTGAGCGACTCCGGTTTAAGCAGTGGTTCTTCAAACTGAAGTAATTTTCAGAAAGAGTAAAAATATCATTATATCTGGAGTGCAGTAATTAACGTCGTTGTTTTCAGGTACAATGCTCACCAGATCGAGTACCGGTTTAGGAAGTGTTGCAAATTGATTTTTAAATCAATTTATGTATTTGAATTTGAAGACAAATGTTTGTAGGACGACGGAAAATGTACTTGCTATCTACTAGCCCTGGTTTAATTATATTTCATTCGAAAAGTATATTTTTTAATTAACTCTGATATACAATATATAATTTAAAATTTAGATTTTAAACTTGAACCATGAACAAAAGACACGCTGCAAATGAAAATGAAAAAAAATGCAACTTTGAGTTTGAGGAGCAATTTTCAAGAATATCTGAAAATGACGAAAAGCATATTTCATATTTTGAACGATTAAAAATGATCATGAAATTTCATCAAACTCCCATGGTCGAATTTTAAATTAGATAACAATATGTTTAAAAAATGAGTACTGAAATTTTGTTATATACTGTTTAGAGATATGGCACGATTAAAATAATTAAATTGCTTATATACTAATTTTTGATAGTTTTAAAACACCAAGAGAAATGTAAATCGTTGCACATTTCTTTCGGTTAATACGAGGCCAAAATGGGAATTCTCCCACCCTTGATAATATCAAATTATTCCAGGTATTTTTTGAGTAGTTGTGGACATAAATTACTTGATATCGGTATACTCTATGTGACGAGAGTGAGTTTGAGGACGAGAGTGTGAGTTCAAACGAATTATGTTTTTGATGTATTAAAGTAGGTTTTACAAGAGCTTGCTTGGTTGACTACGTCAAAAATTTAAATATTTTTGACGTAGCAAACGTAATTTTTGTATCGTGTATGTATCAAATAAATTGTACCAAAAAAATGCTTGAAAGCGGAACTCTACCGACAACAATAGCAACTATATTTTTTTACACCGAGCATCGTTAATGAATATATTTAAAGTTAATTTGTCTACTCGAATTACTATAAAAAAATAAATGAAAATAGCAGATGATTTTAGAATTTACAGCTGCGAACACAATATATTATATAATACACGAATCGCTGACTTAAAAATTGTTTTAATTCTGAGAATATTTCATTTAGCATTTGACAGACTGTGATGTGTTTATTTTTGTGCGTTGGAACGTTACGCGATGGTAAAAGCATGTATATTGTAAAAGAAAACAGTACGGCATTATCTGAATTCGGTTACGTGGAGCTCAATGTTTTGTTTGTAAACACGAAACAAAGAAACCATTCGATGAAAATGAATGTCCAAATAATTTCTCGATTAACATATTTCACTGTAGGCTGTGACGTATAGGTCGATGATTGTGTATTGGCAGGTGGGGAATATAATAATATTGATCAATTTTTAGTTTGAATGAATTTTGGACAACAAGACGTACATACTGTAAAATTAATGAATTTATTTAAAAATAATACTTTACTCACTTTTAGGGTGTTAAATATCACTCTAATTAAATAATAATAACACGTTTTAGTACTTATTTCTACAATATATTTGATGATCAGGATCGGTTCCACTTATCGCAAGAATTATCATCTGATAGAGTACAATTTATAAGCGAGACTATTTATAAAAAATGTTGAGTAAAATGTAGCAGGTATACACAACTAAATGTTCAAGAAATGAGGCAACAATTTACAGGAAGTCATTTATGATATCGACTGAAGGTGCTTGATGGAATTTCAATATCAAATGTGAATCGTTAAAACTTTGTACGATTCCACATTTTTTGTTACTAACGACTCCTGTTTCACCTTTCGGTATTAAAACGTAACTGTTTTTTACTTAAAAATACGTACTTATTCCAATTTGGCAAGTGACGATAAATGTCTGAAGATACCGAAATGCAAAACTCGGGTCGTTAGTGATAAAACATGTAAAATCGAACATAAATTTTAGCAATTCAAATTGAAAAATGAAACGTTACTGTTTCTTATTAATAATTTGAAAATAACATTGAGATAAATCAATCAATTATCCATTAAGAGTTCAGAACAATCGTGAAAGACTCATCACGAAGAACTATGACTGGGAAGTTTTAAAAATCAAAATAATCTGCACTTTATGGAACATAATATGTAGATAAATAAAATTTTAGTGATATTAAAAAAGAATGAGAAGAAATGGACAGTTAGGAGCTTTCAGTACTTTCTGAAACAAAAAAGAATAAAAAAGGGAGCATGTTTTTATTATCATATTTAAAGTTTACTTTACCTATGGAATAATAAATTCTCTATTACGGTATTATAGTTCTATAAAAGGTATAATATATATATATAGTTTCACAAATATTTCCGCTATCATAGTTCTGATGAGGGCGTTAACCGAAATAACTTTCAACTATGTATAAAATGTTGTAGAACTTAAAAAAAAATGTTTTTTTTATCACCGTTTTATAATGGAGATATATCAATTAAATTCCAATTCAAATAATATACAGCCTCATTATTTTTAATATTTAATAAAATGTCCTGTGGCTCATGTTTATCCGTTTATATCGGGCAGACAGGTAGAAGTATATCTACTCGAGCTAAGGAACATATAAGATCATTCAACAGTAAAAAAAACAATTTCACAATTCGCTAATCACGTTATTAAGGAATCAGATAATATAAATTCAAACTCAGCGCCTAAGTGTTTCCATCTTTGTAGTAAGGGTCGAAGAATGACGGCTTTGGAACAGCTGGAAATCAATAGACATCAATTATCACAAAGGATTCTAAGCGAACAAACTAAAAGATTATCGTCCCCATTAGTTCAGCCTATCCCCGGGGGGTGGTATGATTTGCTTCCGTAATGACCACTTCCGTGCCACATGGAAACTTATTGTCATAGCCGATTTTTGTTTCATTTACAATTTTTGAAAATTTAGTTTTATTGTAAGAAAGCAACAAGCTAGGCCGTTAAAACAGGAGAGAAGATATATTGTGTACCTTTTCTACACAGATATATATAGATAAGCAAATATTAGTTTAAGCATAGTTCTGACGATGGTGTGAGCTGAAATAGCTATCAACTATATTAAAAAAAAAAAATATGTAGAACTAAAATACATTGCTATTTTTTTCACTGTGTTATTTTTAATTACATCGAAGTATCTAAGGATTTTTAAAGTTTACACGTTTTCTTTGTCTCCATTTTCTTAAATGTGCAATTGCAACAGTAAAAATATTATTTTAAAATATTTGAAATAAAATACTTCTTCGTTATACGTCCCTTGAAAATAGCGTTGGTTGATTAGAGTAGCTTCTCTTTGGAAATCAATTTAATAACGTAATTGATATCACCGTAACATTAAAAACACTAGTATAGTGTTATTTTAAAAGTTTAACACTAAATATAATATAAAAATTCACTCCTGAATTCACGACAGATCACTCCGGTTGACCTATACCTCGTTGATGGTGGTGTAAATCGAAAATTAAATCCCCGAAGAATCATTCCAACCATCTTACATAATTTCGATTTCAATCGAAGTAGAATGTTACCAAAAAACCACATAATGAAGTCGAAAATTAGACGAATGAATCTTTTTAATTATTTTTAAACAGTATGTGCCTTTCTATAAAGCAGACAGACTGTTAAAAAAATATGTATTTTATTAAATCTCGCTGTTTTTCAGATGGTCAACGTCCTTACCTGTTTGTGAAAATGAATTATTAAATCTTATCTTCAAAAAGAGATAACGATCAATAATATTGATTAAAAATGATCAGGACTGGTTTCTCTCAACGCGAGCATTTTAAACTCATGATATAAATCTCAACAAGGCTATTTATATGAATTTAAGTATTCATAATAAACATAATAATAATTAATAAGTAAAAATATTTTTCCGGATTCTGCCCGAAAAATCTTCAGTTAAAATTTATCAACGTCCTGTTTTTTAATTACATTTTGTAGATAAAATTTTCTATTTCTGTTAATGACTAATCAACATTTTTTTTATATTCATGAAGATCTTTATGTTTTTTATATAATACATTGCAAATTATTAGTCATTTAAATAAAGAAAATTACATTTTATGCTTATGGCATGTAAAATCATTCATAAACTAATTTTTTTATACGTTTGGTAATTACAGTCGCCCGTTTCTATAAATAGAGAACATAGAGTTGAAAGTTTAATTTTATCAGTCGATACTGGTCGTGTTGAATGACATCGGTTCTGATAAGTGTTTCTTAAGATTTGATTTTTAAACTATTTTATTTCACTTTTAAGATGTAAGCTGTCATTTCTTTATGGAAATGCATGTTGTTTTAAATAACGTTCGCGATAAGCGAAACCGGTTCTGATCCTAAAATATATTGTGGAATAAAGTACTAAAAAAGACTGGCATTCATTTGGAATGACATTTCAACCTGTCAAGTATTTTATAAGTTTCCAAACCATTGGTGTTGTATTCCATTAAGCATCTTTATTTGATATCATAAATTATGTGAGTAAATTAGTTTTACGGATATTTGTTGAAGCGAGGCGAAGGCGATTATAATACTAGGAAGATGTTTCATTCTTTGGGACCTTACCGGTTGGCATTCACTGGCGTAGGGGACAGCGGCGACAAACGAATACGGGAAATCGGTTAAAAAAGCAACAAAATTTCGCGAAAAATATTTTCTTCAATAACGACAAATCGAATATAAAAGCGATATGATTTCGACGAAAAATCCGGCAAAACGACACAGTGATGAAAAGTGATAGATAATGCAGTATAAAAAATAAAATGTGAAATATTGTCATTCTTTGCAAGACATTTATTTTTCTTACAAAAAAGAAAGACACATTTTCTTTTCTGTATTTCTCGTTAAATTATTTACCCTAAATTAAAAATTCCTGAATGATTTATAAATTTACGCTAAGATAATTTGACAACAATTTCTTACAAGACGTTTCTTTTTTTTAATTAATCTATTTCCTTGCTGTGTAGAAAAGGTACACAATATACATATTCTCTCTTGCTTTAATGACCTAGCTTGTTTCTTGCTCGTAATAAAACTAAAAACTGTAAATGAAACTAAAAAGGCGGCTATATCAATAAGTTTACATATGGCACGGAAATGGTCTATTACGGAAACAAAACAGCCCCCTGTAGTGGGTTGTGCAATGGCGATCGACATATATTACTTTTATTACAAAGATGCAAACACTTGGGCGCTGAGTTTGATTTTTTTATGTGATTCCTTTATAACGTGATTAGCGAATTGTGAATCTGTTTTTTTACCATTGAATGATCTTACATGTTCCTTAGCTCGAGTGGATATACTTCTACTTGTCTGTCCGATATGACATGAACATGAGCCACAGTACATTTTATAAATACAGCTTCTGTCAAGATTATTAATTTTATCTTTACTATTTTTAAGATTTCTGCCGAAATTGTTGTTGGCCTTGATTTACGATTGACGTTTACTGGGTTTTTAATTTCTTGATGAATTTTTTCGCTAATGCTACCTGATTTTTTGTATGTATGTCCTTTATGCATTGCTACATTGAGGATAGGAAATGTTTCAAACTTCCAAAATATCTTCTTTTCACCCTCGCGAAAGTTTCTGAATTACTTTAAACGCATAACAACACATACAAAAGTTTTTTTTACTATTACAAAAACCCTTACTAAACTGTTAACCTTGTCACACTTTGAGAATGAAGTTTTGCATGCTGTAAGCAAAATTTTTCTAAATGACTTTCAGAATCTCTCTCAATTATAGACAACGTATAATTATTTAATATTATGAATTAATTATTTTATTAAAAAAAAAATATTTAGTATTATTAAAATAATATACTTAGCGATACCTACAAAATTTTAGCGATGGTGATTATTTGAGTGATGGTGGGGTTAACCTCAAATGGCAAATCACACATGTACTAGCAAATAGAAAATCAAAGATATGAATTGATTGAATTGGCATTCACTTGGTAGAACTCCATTATAAGACGGTGAAAAAATAGTAATGTATTTAATTCTACGATTTTTTTTTATTAGCTATAGTTGATAGCTATATATCGTCAGAACTATGGCGTGAGCCGAAATAGCTATCAACTATATCTTATAAAAAATTATCAAGCACATTATGATAATTTTTTTTATATTCTACAAAAGTTTGAGAAATAGCCTATTTGTTTATGATTTAAGTAGGAATGTTTCTTTGGGCGTAAAGCAAAATAAGAGATGTTTCTTTGACCCTAATCGATTTTTTTCGTTTTTCGATCGAATTTTTAATCGAAATCGAATTTTTGATTAAAAATTTCATTACCTGATAGTTCAAAGTTATTCATTTTAATTGTAAAGATATAGAAACAAAAGTGCTTTTGGGTACATTACACAATCATTAACTATATAACTTTATCAAATAAGGAATAATTTAATAATGTATTATTTAATTATGAATAAAGAAAACTTCGTTAATTCGATTAGGAGAAAATATACTTCTGTGAAGTTTCTGAAATTGCGACAATGTTTATAAAGAGCTGTATAGCTTACAAGAGATCACGAATTACTCAAGATAAATTACTCTACATAATTTATAATATAAAAGTATGTGAAAGGTTAAAGTCAAACGCTATAGCAATGGCAACCTTTTAGTATGTCCTCTCTAAGGTTTATTTTTTAATTTTATTATTTATAGTTCTGATAAGGGCGTAACCCGAAACAGCTATCAACTACATCTTTATATATAAAAATCAATGTATGTTTGTCATTTATGCATTACTACACTATTAAGCCTATCGATATGAAACTTAACAAAATTCTTGAATAAACTTTCGCGAAATTTTCTGGCATACAACTCTTCTAACAATAATCGTATAATCTAATCATCGTCTATGTATAAAAATCAATATATGTGTTTGTGCTTTATGCATTGATATACAATTCATCCGATCGATATGAAACTTTACAAATTACTTGAGTACAATCCCGCAAATATTTCTAGCATACCACTTCTTCCCCAAATAGTAAATAAATAGAATTAATATGAAACTATTGATAATTATATCGTTTGTTATCGTGACGAGTTTCCTTGAATTTCCACACTCTAAGGTCGCACCAACGCGCGGCGGGCCGGCTGGTATCTTATAAATTTTGTAGAACTAAAATACGTTACTACAATATTTTTTACTGTATTAACCCTTTGCACTCGTAATTTTTTTTGGTTGAGGGTAGCCTCAACTCGTAATTAATTTCACGCATTTTCCAGGATTCATAATCAAAACTTTAAATGAAAATAATTTGTATTTTCAACGGATTTTTGTTCAACAAAAAACTTACACAGCGTGCATAAGACTGTTTTTTAGTATTTTTATAGAAATACAATCGTAAAAAGTTTTTAATTTCTATTTTACGAAAGTTTTCATCCGAGTATATGAATTTTAAACATGATATTTTTAAAAGCCTTAAAAACATTATAGATAAAGAGTTTTCACATATATCGTTTTTTTAATATCGATTATTTATAAAACTCATGTTTAAAAAGTCAAAACAGACATTTGAAATACATAAACTTGAAATTATTTAATAATAATAATTATAAGGTACCTATCGAAAATCGAACCTAGACTTTTGCTTTAAAATATCTATTCAAATTAAACATTTTCATATGAATTTTAATCATATGATAGAGAAAATATTATCTGGACGATCTATAAAATATGATAAACAGCAATAAAAATCAATAAAATGTGGTACATAGAAAATATTCAAGCTTAAAGTTTTGGTTCTCCAGTGGGGACATACGAGTAGAACGCTTTTCTTGTTTGGTTCCCCAGAGGGAACATACGAGTGGAAAGGGTTAAAATGGATTTCTACCAGGTAACTGCCGATTTATTAAATAAATTTTATGTAAACGAAAAAGTCGCTATTTTAAGACTCCATTAACATTTGAGATTGATTTTTTGCACATTTTCTTTTGAACGTTAATTGATATCCGAAAGTTAAGAAAGATACATGGGTTATAAGGCTTAGTAGAAAGTGGGAACATTGTTTGGACCCCAAGGAATTCGAAATATACCCAAATGGCGGAGAAGCGAAAAAGAAGGCGGAGAAATGATACTATCCATGATTTTAACATATATATATATACATCTATAATAGAAACGTTTTTTCGAGTTGTACGAGGCCAAAATAAGAATTCTGCCAACTTGATAATGTCGAATTGTAGAAATACTAAACATAATGACTTATTATATATATATTGTTGATTTTTTGCAAATGAAGTAAAAGAAACGGTATTAAGATAAAAGCGTAGTGTCAGATGTGCCTCACGGAACACAGAATTTTTGAAACGTGCGTATAATTGAAAAGTCTTTGTTTTTACGTTACTTCTATACTTAGGGGATTTCCAGCGTAATAAGTGTATCGTCAATCAAAAAAAAGACGCAAATATTTAATACAACAATATATATAAACTATAAAAAACAGCGAAAAACATATCAAATGTATCACACTTAGCAATCTATTTTTTTTTTAATTTTCTTTACAGATTTTTATTTTCTACTCGATCTCGATAGATCAGTAGTGTGATGGCAAATGGTTATAACCAGAGCCGTGAAGTCGATAAAAAAACACGACTCAAAACACGAATCCGACTTATAAAAAGTTTATTTTTGTCAGTTTTTTTCTACCTTTAGTATTCATGAGCATTAAACTAAAGATTAATCATCCAATACGACAATTTGCACTGAGATATTCTTCAAAATCGTCTTATTGAAAAAGTAGCCGGAGTGACTCGTTTTAGGCGACTCCGACTCTAATTTCTCGGTGCTGGTTATAACTGCTGTTTTTTTAAACAATTGTCTATATAAAATCAATCAATCAAAAATAAGGTGTACAAAATGTCTATTCATAAAATATACCATTATAATAAAAAACACATTATTTAGTATTATTTCCACAATTATATATTTTTATTACGACGAACTTTACATTATAAATAACTTCGTTTGAATTTGGTTTTGAAAAAATGCTTATTATAAACAATTTTTTTGTATACGCAGCGTTGTATATAAATCAAATACTATCAGTTAACCCTTTGCACTCATGATAGTCATAATATTCGAACGTCATTGAATCAAATAGACGATATACACGCTATGATTAATAAATAACATATTTTATAATTATTTCATTATTGCAAAGCTTTTATCAATCAAATAAAAAAAATACATTTAAAAATATGATATTTTAAAAATAATATGTACTATTTAAAACATTTAATTATTATATTACTGCTCAACATAAATGCTTACGGTGAGCGAAACAAGCTCAGAAATAGCACTAAAATGTGTTTTTTTTATTAGATATATGATGAATTTCCATTAAGAAATCGTAGTTAAAACATTAAAACTGAAAACTATTTAAGAGATTGAGTTTTGTTCTTTGGACGCTGTGATTTTTTTACCCTTTCTCAGCGCCATCAATCAACATACAGCGCTCTCAACAGTTGTGACGGCAGTAGTAAGTAGGTTAACACTATGTAATTTGTCATATATGCAACCCAGGCGGCATGACCAACGCAGCCGACAGATTTTTCTAGTACTTTGTCTACGTCTGGATATTCCCAAAGGATGTTATCAACGCCTTGAATCATATTAATGCATTTGCATGTTGGACTATCTGGTAACCGGGCAAGTGTGAAGAGATTTGTTTCATTCTTGCTTGAAACCATTGACTCTATTTATATAATATTTTGGAAATTTTATATTTTGTGTTTTTTTCTTTTCGTTCCATTTATTTTGTGAATTGGAATCATACAAGTCATGCACACTTTCAAAATTCCCCGTAGTTTATCCTTTACTTGAGACATAATACATCTATTCAATCTACATCAAAAACACTTAAACACTCACATTGCGTCATACGATATTTTATTCCATCAAAACGCACCAATTAAACATCGATTAATATGTGATATTTTAAAGTTTTTTTTGTTGATTAAATTGATAGAGTTTTAACATCTATGACGCGTTAGAATTAGAGCTCTTTAAGCTTCATCTCTTATGTATAGACTTATTTGTTTTACAATTGTTGTATTGTTATTGACAGACGTAAGTCGCTGTAGAGCTGAGCAATCAAAATCAATGTATAGATATATTTGATAGCTATTTTGGCTTACGCCTTCATCAGAACTAATCGATCACTTTTAAGGTAATAAATACATTTTTACTACTTATTTCCACAATATGTTTTTTTGATCAGGACCGGTTTCGGTCATCACGATGATTACCATTGTAATTTTGCTGTTTGCCTCTATTTATATCAAGATGCTGATAGAAACACGGAGAAAGTATGTTAAAAATGAATTGATCGATTAGGAGTTTATTAAAATTTGAATTATTACAACTTTGTACGATTCCAATTGTTTTGTCACTAACGACCCGGGTTTCGCCTTTCGGCATCTTCAGGCATACCATCACACGGATGCAACAGAACTGACAGTAATGTAAACATGGATAAAATAATTCCTCTGACATATAATTCATACTTATACCTCGAATAATGTACGGGAAGGTCAAGATTTTGCAATACAAACAATTAATATCTACATGATGAACATGAAGTCATAAATTGATCAATTAAAATTGTATGTTAGTGATTTCCTAAAATTAGCAATCTGTTCTGTCATGCTAACGCATTTTGTCTGATAAGGTATAGGAATACAATCATTCACAGAATAATAATGACATCTCATTCATTGTCAACCCAATGACTGCGAACACTTCAACTGTTGAGACGATACCAATGTATTAGATGATATTCAAACATACAGCAGTGTTGACAGTGTCAATCTATTTTTGTGTTTATATATAGTCTGATTTATACTGATGATCTCCATAAGTTTGTTTAGACATTGCAACTAGGGATTGCCTTACCGGTTTACCGATTAACCAGTAAATGGCCCAAAGTGCAACATCGGTAATTACCGGTAAATTGAAAAATTTACCGGTTTTTACTGGAAACGTTTTAATCGGGAATTAATGCTAAAGATATAGATATATTATAACGAATTTTTATTATGATATATGTATGAGGGAGTGAGAAGTTTTTTTTCAACTCATTTATTAATATATTCTATTATCCAATACATGAATGTATATTAATAGATACAAATTATGCATACATGTATAACATATATATATATATATATATATTCTACATCAATAAGTTAACGGATAAAATGATAGTTTAGCGTATGAGCTTCTTACAGGCAGGTAAACCAAATATTGTATAGTCGTAATTTAAATTAATCAATCTTTATCTATATTATCTGATTTACTTAAAAAAGTACATTTACACATCACATAAATTTAAATTACTTATGTTTTGATCCATAATACCATTTTTAGTGAAAGTAGCTACGTACAGTTATACTGAAATGATATAATTCACGTCTATTTTGGCAAGGGGTGAAATTATTTACCGTTTATTGAAATTTGACGGTTAATTGCAATTATACATTTTTTAAATATCCAGTGTTTGTTAAAATCCGTTATAAATAACAAACTGTTTAGAATTCAAAAAAGAAAAATATGAATTCTGTTGTTATAATGAAGTTTGTTCAGAACGTCAACAACTTTTTAGTCAAAATCAAATAAAAATACGATACAGGTCGAAAGCCGATGTTTTTTTTTATTTTAGTAATGAAATTTCAGATCATTTTTTATTGGTATAATTCCATTACCAGTAGAGGTATCGTGATATATCCCTGGACAATTGTGAATCGGAAAGGTCGGTGGAAATATTCAACATAAGGTCACAGCTTTTACATAACATGTCCAAGAGTAACACCCACGTTCGGACCGTATGAATAATATTATGTTTTAAGGATCTAGTGATGTTTATTTGCAAAGATAAAGAATTTATTTTACGTATTGTTTTAGTGCATAAAGTATAATAATCAGTGGCAGCTCGTGGATAAGGTATATGGAGATGCTGCGGTTGATAAGAAATAAAAAAAATGTTATATTTATGATGAACATTAAAAATTGACTCTTAATATACGAAAGTTAAATGTGTCAAAATCTGTGTATTAGCAATAGTTTTCGTGCTGAAGCGATGAAACTTTTGTTATACAATAAGTAAATTGTCTTCTTTGGTTATTTGAAATTAATTTACAATTTTTTAAAATTTAGTTTTATTGTGAGAAAGTAACAAGGTAGGCCGTTAAAACCGGAGAGAAGATGTATTGTGTACCTTTTCTACACAGCTATATATAGATAAGCAAATGTTAGTTTAAACATAGTTCTGACGATGGCGTGAGCCAACTATATTTTTTAAAAATAATTTTGTAGAACTAAAATACATTGTTATTGTTTTCACCGTGTTATAATTATTTCAATAAACGCTTAAATTTACGTATATTGTAATGTTACCTTATTCTAAATTCGCTTGAGGGTGCTGCAATTCCGCAGTACGTATGGACAAACCGCTGCTAATTTTAACAGTTCTCTAAAGGTAGCCAAAGATCTGATCCTTCTTTGTTTGCAAGTTGTACGTGGAACGTTACTGTTTTATTTTAAAAGTTAAAATTTCAACTGTTAGACATCAGTGAGTCGATAGTTGACAGTCCCAATAAGTTTGTTTAATATCAACACAAATGGGTATTTTGTTGAAATATTACTTGTTAAAATATCCTTAACTTGACACAGTAGCGAACGAGCTATCGAGACGGCCAAGTTTATCTGGAAAATTTAACCCAATACGTGATCGAAGAATGGGCATTATTTAGATAAAATATGAAACGTTTGGTGATAGACAAATATTAAATCAGTACACAATACAATTGTTTATACATTAAATTGACAGCATTTTTAAAAAGTATAGTTTTTAAGATAAAACGTTATAAGATGGCGTTTGTGAGTAATTCATGGAACGTATCGTAGATCTTCAAATTTGAATTGTTGAAACTGAACTGAGGTCAGTCCTGTTGCATCCCTTAGAATGCCTGAAGATACCAAAATGCAAAAGATGGATCGTTAGCGACAAAGCATTTGAAGCCGTACAAAGTTTCAACAATTCAAATTTGAAATGTATTTTAGTTCTAGTTCTTTCTTATAAGATATAGTTGATAGCTATTTCGGCTCACTCCACCGTCAGAAATAGTTCTGTTGCTATTTTTTCACCGTATTATAATGGAGTTCTACCAAGTAAATACCAATTAAATCAATTGTTTAAATTTGACTTTGAAATTCTATAAAGCATTTTCAGTCGATATTATAAACTACATTTCTGCGTTTAAGTCATTGACCACGAAGCCAAAAATTTTACCTCACTCCAAAATTCGTTTTATTGATGATTTTGTGTTTCCATTATCTCAATAAGGAAAATAGGTTTGAAGCAATTATAGGGCTAATTTATAAGTTGGTGTTTTGTCTCAAATATTTATTGTGAAAGGTAAACAGTCAATTGTAAAGTTTTGTATATGAAAAGTCCGTGGCGATACGCGGTGGAGAGTAAATTTAGTGGGAAACATTTTGGCCATATTGCCTTAGGGTTGTTAAGCGAGCTTATATTACCAGACATTGCAAACCGCAAATACTTCCCGAAATACCAGTGAGTGATCTTACGATAGTGCTTAATTTTATTCTGAATACTTGATAAGTAGATGGAACATATTTGCGATACGAAATTTCAATCGTTATTTTGTGTATTTATATACATTTTGTGATTAACGACATGTGTTTCGCCTTACAGCATCTTCCGAAATTAAGCTACAGGCATGCTATCGAGCTGTCAGAAAAACGTGGAATTAATTTAAAAAAGATAACAATAATTTGTTGAATTCTATATAACTCAGTGAAATAATAGCATTGTATTTTAGTTCGACTAAATCAAAAGATATATAGTTGACAGCTATTTCGGCTTACGCCCTCGTCAGAACTACATTTATAACTATAAAATGTTTGCCGTGATTCTGATTGGTGGCAGGTATTCGACAGGTCCAATTTTTAGTGATTTTGTCGTACAAATCTGGCTGAACTTGTTGGATGCCGTTTGATATGTCGACTTTGAGGGCGTTAATTGTTAGCAGTTTATTTGCTAAAATTTTCGATTTAAGATTAAAGAAAAAAGGTTTTAAATCGCACCATCTCAGTGGCCGGTTCTATGCCATTAAATCGCTCTTGCAGAATGTTCAACTAAATTTGATAATTTCCACACGGTTGTTCAACGTTATAACCTTTTGTGATACTTTTTTGTACTCTATTAAATAATTGACAGCAAATTTGACAGATGTCACCTTTACAATATGACTGCTATAATGTAATACATTATGAGCGTCTCTATTGAAAGACGTTTTATGTCATTACATCGCACGTCAATGTGCACTGTATTATATATATCGCTTTCACACATTTCTGTAATATGAGATAATAAATATTTTTTTAATTCATGTCCACTCCCAATGTGAACCAACCATCCATATGGCTCATATGGAGATATATTAACAGAAATTTTTCTACGATGACTGCTTCTAACCCATAGAGAAAAGACAAGAGATAAAACGAGGACAACGTTAGTAGTTAATTAAAAGTGATTAGAAGGGAGGTTTAATATACCACAGAAATCCATTCCATCAAACAGAATTGAAGTGACATATGAAAAAAACGATGTTCGTAGTGAGATTTGAACCCGTGACGTCCGTCACGTAACCAACAACGTTGTCTACTGCACCACAGACCCAAACTGTAAATTCGATAGTTTAGTGTATTAAAAAACTTTAAATTATTCATAAATATGTTGGAAAGACTAGTTCAACTTAGTACGCTCATATTTATGCATTAAAATTCTAAGTAATGTTTACTTCAATTGATAAAAAAATATAATACATTATATATTTTCGGAAATTACTGTTTTTCTAATAAAGAACCTGAAAAGTTTATTACAATACACGAGGTAATTGAGATGATAATATAAACATTATGTAATATACCTTAACATTAAAGGTTGCAAAAAAGGGTAGCTATTTTTAATATACGAATAGAGCTTTACAAAAACAGTTTATTTGTTTAACTATCCATTGAAGTAAGCTTGCATATTATCGTTAAACATTAACGATAAACATTTGTAATAAATTGTCAATAAAGTGTAATTGAATTGTAAGTATATGTGTGCATACTTATAATTAAATAAATTAGATCCTTTGCAACTATATTGAAGAACTGCTTGAAAGTCTCTTTTTCTGTATCTTAAGTCTCAGTCTTGTGGTGAGCTTATGAAATAAGTCAATCAAGATTTAATATCCCTGGGCATTTGGTCTAGAGCCCCTTACTCTGGAGGTGTAAAAACGTGGTGTCGTAGAGGCTATCGTAGCAAAGTAATGATATACAGCGTAGCTCGTAACGGCTTGGTTATGATTACAGTTCTACGTGTGGAAAATGGTTATGAATTATTTATTATTTCCAACAATCCAATATAGATGCTATCTGTCGAAATGAAACTGTCCAATATTTGTGTTGTCATGTAAAAAATAGCCATGCGAAATTAAAATACGTGTTTTATTTGTCTACGATATGTTCGTAGAATCGTAGAGGTCGTCGTAGAACAAGCCGAAGCATATATAATTCCAGTGTTGTTATTATTAAAAAAAAAAAATGATTTAATAATTTGAATCTCTGCTAATCCATTCACATTATATCAATTATAAACTCAGCTCAGCAAAATAAATTTGGTCAACATAAACGAGCGATGAGCAAAATTTTTGTGAAAATTGAATATGCGTAAATGATAGTTTAAAATTCAGAAGTTTAACCGACAAAGTTATTTATATGTTCTAAAGATGGTCAAAAAGCACAGCTTTATGATTTGTTATCACTTAAAAATAGTCTTGAAAGTTTAAAGTAATATATTTTCTTCTAGAAAGCGTAGACATGTCATAGAAAGCTGTATCTATGCCATTCTGAAGAATGCCACCTCATTTTTGACGGAAACCTTTTGAAGAATGATTTATAGTTAGGGGTTGAAATAAATGTACTTCAAATGTGAAACGTTTGAACGGTACTTATTGTTAAAAGGGTACAAACATCTTTGCAAAAATATTGTTTCTTATTTTTCAGTCTAGCTGTGATTTTATATCAAGTGGCTTTTAAAATTCCACTCGTCTGTCGTAGAAAAAATATATATATACGAAACTAAATGTTTGTCGTAAAATCTGCCGAGGTTAATATTTTTCTACCTTTAGTGAATTTAATATAACCAGAGGTGAGTATAAACAAAATACTGCCTCAAAGTTGACTGGTCGTGTGGTTTTTAGGTACACGTTTATTGCTATAAAATTTCCACCTCAGAAATTCGAAATAAAATCACTTAATACTCAAGTAACATTAGGATTTAGTTAGAATTAAATATTGTAGTATAAAATATCACAGAATGAAAATATGTGCATAAATTTTTGATTTTGTTGAGATGACTATGACGAGTAAATACTGTAACTCTAATAATAAACACTCTAATTTTATTGATTGAATCGGTATTTACTTGGTAGAGCTCCATTATAGCACGGTGAAAAATAGCAATGAATTTTAGTTCAAAAAAATTTACAAGATATAGTTGATAGCTATTTCGGCTCACGCCATCGTCAGAATTGTGTTAAATCGTACATTTGCTTATCTATATATAGCTGTGTAGACAAGATATGCAATCCACCTTCTCTTCTGTTTTTACAACCTAGCTTATATCATGCTAGCAAAAAAATAACTAAATTAAATTTAAAATAGGCAAACAGGCGGCACTTACAGTAAGCTTGACCCGGAGATGATTTTATTACGTAATGTAATGTAATTTAAATGTACGATTAAACGTAGTTCTGATGATGGCGTGAGCCGAAACAGCTACCAACTATATCATATAAAAAGTTTGTAGAACCAACATACATTGTTATTTTTTCACCGTGTTATAATGGAGATCTGTCAAGTAAATGTCAATTCAATCAATAAAATGAAAAAAAAATATTGTATTATATTTTAGTTACACAAAATTTATAATATATATAGTTGATATCTTTATCGGCTTACGCCTTCTTCAGATCTATAATATGTATAAACATACATTTACCTATCTATATATAGGTGTATAAAAAAGGTTCACAATACAAATAAGCTTCTATTTGAACACCCTAGTTTCATATTGTGCTAAAAAGTTCTTAAATGTGGAACACATTTTATGCATTTTTAGAAGTTAAAGTAAATCTCGGTTTTTTTGCGGAGTAAACGTAAATAGTGAATAAATATTGCACAAATTGTCCCAAAAAATAATACGCGTTATCATTTTTTTACTGACTTCAATCACATATTAAAAAAGATAGAAAATTGTTTTCTTTTTGATTCCGAAAAACGACCCTCATTATTCATAAAATTAAATGAACTAGAAGATGAAATTGTTTGAAACATATATACGCATTTGCTCGTTCTCCGGGGAATTCCGGTTGAATTGTTTAAATTATGCGTCATTATTATTTGAGATCAAATAAACCAGCATATAAAGATTTTAAAACACCCCTATAACGGCTGGAGTAAAGGAGGTTAAATTAAAAACTTTGTTTGAAATAAAATGTTTTATGTATTCGCGCAACGAAGTTGATGACATCCTGTAGGAAAATAAACATCCTGTAGCTGTTCAAAGTCCGAAACAATTTATAAAAAAAAACCTTTTGTCCACATTTTGACTACTTCTCCATGTCCGCGACATGTTTTTGGGATGAAATCTACCCACATTTGTCGATAGCCTAGGGGTATAGGATTCGACGGAAGGGCTGTAAAATATTTATTTAGAATATTTTCTGATATTGTTTTTCACTGTTGAAGACTTTTCATAATTTATGATGTCGACTGAAGGTGTTTGATGGAATTTCAATATCAAATTAGAAGTGTTGAAACTGTTTTGTCATAACTAACGATCCAGGTTTCACATTTCTGTATCTCCTGGCATTTTATCACTCAGATGCAACAAAACTAACACAGTAAACAAAGCTATTCATTTATCGCGGATAAACGTGTTAAATTGTTCCATAAAAACACGGGAGACATTAAATTATTTTATCAAGAAACTTTAGAAATCAATAGAGATCAATTAAAGTATACAGCAAGATATATTCTTAACTACCAGCGTAATCTTTCCAATTCCCTTACGTGAGATTAGTTCAATGAGTAGGCAATCTCATAAATTGAATTCCTACATTAAATCATCTGATGTTTAATTCTTACCGTTACGCGCCAATTTGAAGTAAGTAGGTATTTCTAAGTCTAAAATTACACAATTGCATTTTATTGATAGTTGATTATTATTTGTTGTACAAAGGCTTCCATCAAAGACTTATTTATAGTATTTAGTGTTGATAAATCTTATCACAAGCAATTGAGTATCATTATAATTAAATGAATATTATTGAAAGTTATTTCACTTGCACGTTTGGATTCTTGTCTTAGCTGTGCTTTTTCTTTGTAATTTATTTCCTTGTATATAACCGATGCAACCTGTTTATTGCAGAGCTATGGAGTCAATAAAAAAACATAAATCCGACTCCGAACAAACTACGTTTTTTCATGTTTTTCAAACCTTTCTTATTCATGTGTAATATATTAAAGATTAACCAAACAACCCGGCATAGTGTTCATCAAAATATTCTTCAAAATCGTAAAATCGAAAAAGTAGTCAAATTCGTTCGTTTTTCACAACCTTGAATCCAAAACCCTGGTTTATTGGGTGCATCTATCTGATACAATTCCTGAAGCTGCCGAAAGTTGAAACCGAGGACGATAGTAAAAAAAAAACACTTGGATTCGTACAAAGTTTCAACAATTCAAATATAATAATGACTTTTGGATGGTGTTGACCATACCTGATGTAATAGCTAAACGCAGACGAAATATACTAGAATAAGCATTCTGGAGAATGTAGATTATTTTTAAGGTCTAGCAAAAAGCTGAGCAATGACTAGTAACAAATTCCGACTGGACACAATGGCTTTTTTTAAACTTTTTAATTTATGAATAAAATTATTTTATTTGTGCATTTTTAACACAATAATGAAGAAATATTTATGCTATTTTATACATTTCACAATAGATTATTATGGCAGTCATATGTTAATTAATAAACATTAAATATTTTAATGAACGTGTGTTAAAAATCATTGATAATGCCTTTATAAATTTCCCACTAAGCCTCGTTAAAGATATTAAAAAAAATCAAAGTTAAATCAGTAGATTGATTGGATTGTCATTTATTTGATAGAACGCCTTTACAACACGATGAAAAATGGCAATGTATTTTAGTTTCACATACTTTAAGAGGTATTTAGTTGATAGCTATTTTGGCTTATTTCTGATGAGGGCGTAAGCCGAAACAGTTATTAAAACTCTATACCTTATAAATTATGTAGCACTAAAATACATTGCCATTTTTTCACCTTGTTAATTCAGTACTTAAACAAATCAGGCTATGTTTTAACACTCGTTTATTTTTGAGTTTCAAATATTAATTATTTATTTATTTATAACTACACGGTACAAAACTTACAAATTATCAATTCATTGCTTTTGCACCGTAACATATTAAAATATTAAGTATTGGAAATTCAACAAATACACAGTAAAACAATCAATAAGAACTAAAAAACTATCCGGAACATACAAATTCATATTAATACAATAAGTAGTTAGTAAGAATCGTAAAAATGGAGCAAATTTAGAGCAACACTGTAATCGTTAGACATGTTCTCATCAAATAACATTGTCATCAGTTTTTCTTAAAAATAGGAGCTGAAATACTTAGAAAAACTTTATGATTATACATTTTCTCTAAAACGACACGGCTTAAAAATATAAGCAAAAATATATCAAACTCATCTCGCTGAATAATAAATTCATAGATATAAGAATACTCGCTTACTTTCATATTGCCGATTTATAAAACCTTTTTCTTGATAAGAATAACAAAACATAAACTCGTATTGATAAACAAAAGAAAATAGACTTCGCTTAATGCAGGAAATTGTTTATTTGTTCTGTACGAATCCGTGATCTTATTTCCATCAATATTGCGGCGGTATTGTTTTCTTCTCGAAAATGCGACTCTTCCACAGGTTAAAGGAAACAGGAGTTTTATTGCTAACCATAAAAAATATTCATGTCGAAAAGAATATGCAGTAGAGATTTTTATTTTTAACCCATCGAATCCCGGAGTCATGTTTTTACGTGATTCAAAATCTAACGCATGAGCCATAGAGACATGTTTTGACTTGATAGACCAGCCCTTCAAAAAGAGTAAATTTTTCGACATCTAGCAATGCAATTTATGATGTCGACTGAAGGTGCTTGATGGAATTTCAATATGAAATTTGAATTGTTACTACTTTATACGATTCCTCATTTTTGAATCACCCTTGAACCGGGTTTCGCTTTTCAGCATCTTCAGGCATTCTATCACACGGATACAACAGAAAAGATGTTCAGTTCTGTTGCATCCGTGTGATAGAATGCCTGAAGATGCCGAAAGGCGAAACCCGGGTCGTTAGTGACAAAACATGAGGAATCGTACAAAGTTGTAACAATTCAAAAAGAAATCTAGCGATGCATCTGAAAAAAGAATCTTGGGTTTTATTAAAGTCAAAGTATTTTCAAAACAGTCATATAATTAGTGTTATTGCCTACGGAGGTACTGATTTCAATGATCTGAAAACTAAATCGTTACGCGCGCATAATACGACGCCAACATTTCTTCTCCTAGAGATGACATCAAAATAACACCGAATATGATCCGACTAAGAATTTTGCAATATCCATAAGATAGGTTAACCGGGGATATAACAAAACATGTTTTGATCCCTATACCAGCACTTGAAAACAAAATAACTTCTTTAGGTCATTGCAAAGTGTATATAAAACACAAAGTATAAGTGGGACTCAATACATATATAAACATTGTCGTGTGGATCTTCGTAACGAGAAATGTTGGCAATTTTATCACACGAAGGAAAATTGATAAAATGTTTTAAAACATCTCACAAAGTTTTTGATTTAATCTAATATTTCCACACTTCTAGTTTACTCTTATAAAAAATGTGTTATTTTTCTATAATTACCCTGGTACAGGGCTAGAATTTCCAGATTTTAGCCGGTACTGATAGTTTTAAGTTATTTGATAACATATTCTGCACACACATATTTTAAGACGAGGTAAAAAATTTTGCTGTAAAATATTATATTAATGTTGTTTGATTTGGTCCAGTGTATTTTATTCACTTTTAATCGTCACGTTATGATGGAAAGGAATTATATTAAAAAAATATATAAATATACCTTTTATATATATAATTTTTTATATAAGATTTATGAGTGACGAAACATCATTAAATACAATTATTCACATTATTTTAAATAATATAAACATTAATTTTAGTACGTAATTTTTAAAATATATTTTATAATCAGGACCGGTTTCGTTCGTTGCGAATAAATAAAAGATTAAAATGTGTTTTTATTATTTGATAATGCTTGCGATGACCCAAATCGGTCCTGATCATAAAATATATTGTGGAAATAAGTAGTGAAAATTGTGTTGTTATTATTAAAAATATTATGCCTTTCCATCAACAAGGTACAGACAAGACCTTAAAAGTTAACAATTACTCACAGTAGTAATTATAATCTGAAGAATTAACACATACATTTTACTATTTTAAGAGCTTATAAGATATCTCTGCTTTTTTAGTATCTTTTACACGTTTCAATCTTTATTTTTATAAAAGAGTGACAGTATAAAGATGCAAATATTTCTAAAAGAATAATATTAATGGCCGATATAATTTATTTATATATTATATTAATCTCGGACACTAACTATTATATAATATAACAAAAGAAAAAAAATCGAAAGTGCGCTAACCGCTTGACTACAGGTATACGCGAGGGAGTATATCGTTTGCTTTTTTTAAATTTATAGTTTCTTAATTGATTGATGCATCAACTTCGATACCTGATCCGTCATTTCATATATTTAACAAATATCAACGCATCAAAAACCAAGATTAAATTTTGTTTTTTTCCTTTAAAAATATTCACTCAACTAACTAAGCCTATGTTGACGGCAAAGTAACGATACTGTTTTTTTATTAAAGTTAATTATTATTTCTTATTTGAAAAATTTATTGTGTTTCTTGTCTTTCGACAAAATCTTAGGTTATCCAGCGTTAGGAATTTGAGAAAAAAAAATGCTGATTTTTTATCATTTTCGAAACAATTTCAATTTAATCCAAGCTTCGAACACAATCTTGTTTACTTAAAATGGGAAATTTGAGACACTGAAAAAATATTCTGAGAAACAGTACTTTTTGTCTGTAGATTAGTTTAAGCCAAGGCGGAGTTAACTTGAGACTTTCTCTAAATTATTTGTTAACCCTTTAGACTCGGGTGATGTACTCAGGACGCGCGTCAAAGCCGTTTCCAGGAACGGGCGCAGAAACATTTTCAGCATCAATTTATAAGCGAAAGAATTCCCCGATTTAATTATGTTTTTACTATAATATTATTAAGAAAATATATATTCCAACTGTACTTTTTTTACGAACAAGACATAAAAAGTGACACTATAAATTTTCACTATAAAGATGTTAACTGTCACTTCTTGTGTAATACGCATTATATTTTAAGTAACGAAAGCATATTATAAGTATTTTTTCCGCAATATATTCTATAATCAGGAACAGTTTCGCTCTTCGTGGGCATTATCAATTGATAGAATCCAAATTAAAAACAAGTTCTGTTTAGGGCGTAAGCCGCAATAGCTATCAAATATATACGTTATAAATTTTGTAGAACTAAAATACATCGCTATTTTTTACCGTGTAATAACGGAGTTCTACCAAGTAAATGCCAACGCAATCAATTCATTACACTTCGTTGTGTTTCACACAGAGCTTAAAACAGTGTTGGTTTAGTATTTACTTCAAAGACTTGGTTGTCTTTCTTTCTATCTTTGTTTTTTGTTTTGTTGTTTACTTCACCATTTTCCAACATTAAATGTTTAAATATTGTATTGATTGAATTTGCATTTACTTGGTAGAACTCCATTATAACACGATGAAAAATAGCAATGTATTTCAGTCCCACAATTTTTTTAAAGATATAGTTGATCGCTATTTCCTATGCTAGTTCTGACGATGGCGTTGGCCGGAATAGCTATCAACTATATTTTATAAAAAACACTGTAGAACTAAAATAGATTGCTATTTTTACATTACTTGTAATTAATAATTTTTTGTAACGTGTATTTACAAAATTAATTGAACAAATCGAGACAAATCTTATTTATATGTTAAAATAAATTTTCGTGATAAATTTGAATTACTTTTTTTTTAAACTTATAGACGTGGGAAAATCGCTGAACCCTCTATCTATTGCCACCCGTAGTATCATTCCGTAACCATCTCTACAGAATTGTTATTTTACACAGGTATGGGAATACATTGAACATGTCACTTAAAGGTTATTGTGACACCTGAAAATGCTCTAAAAAGTGACTACTTCTGAAAAATATATATCACTGAGAGTTTTTTTTTACTGAAAGCAATTGCTTTCTCAGGCTGCGATGAATTCCTCTGAAATGCTCCGAATTCTATTCGGAGTTATTTTCCGTTACGCATATGTTCCATTTTTCGTGTATCAAAAAGATCAACGGTAAGTCTACGTAAAATATAATTAACTAATGTATTTTTCAAGTTTTTCGAGTGTGACATGACTGTCACTACTTATTGGGAAGGCAAAATACGATGTTTAGTGATTGATTGATTTGGCATTTACTTTAACTCCATTATAACACTGTGAAAAAATAGTATTGTATTTTAGTTCTACGAATTTTGTAGAATTAAATAGGCTGTTATTTTTTAGTACTATTTCAGATTTGGTTCATAGCGAGAATTATAAACTGGTTTAGTTAATGATTTGAAAAAAATGTGTACAACTGTACGGTGAGTCTTTTTGGCAAGTACGATTGTTTTACCCAGTTGTAATCGACGAAGAATGATCTCTCTTTGACTTTTAATTCATGTATTTTGAATGTTTTGTAGCAAAATGTCATTTTAACTTTTAAGTATTAAGGTTAATTATCATCACGGTGAAAAAATAGCAATGTATTTTCGTTCTACAAAATTATTTTTAACAAATATAGTTGATAGCTATTTCGGCTCACGCCATCGTTAGAACTACTTTTTCACCGTGTTATAATGGAGTTCTACCAAGTGAATGCCAATTCAATCAATATACAGTTAATTATCATGTTTGAATTGTCACAACATTGTACGATTCTACATTTTTTATCACTAACGACCCTGGTTTCGCCTTTCGGCATCTTCGGGCGTTCTATCACACAGATGCATCAGAACTGACGTAAAATTAATAGTTGACATCGTCTATATACCAAAGGTACTAATTACAGGAAAACACAAACCTCAAAGCAAGCAGTAAATGGTAGTTAAAACAAATTTAATAATATTACTCCGATAAGAATTAACACAATTGCCTGTGATAATTTTCTTTAATTATCTTGTTGACGAGTCATTCTTGAAAGAGTTTTTGACTATCAAGTAGGTTAATTAACAATCTTGTAGGTAAAACTATTATGTGGTACAAAAAAAAAATGTTTTTAAAGTTATTTATACGGCGAATGAAATCATTTTTAAGAGATAATTAGTTTTACTACGCATTCCCTAGATTTCTTTCACGAGGATAAGTTACACCAGGAAACGTAACTGTGAAATAATCTGAACCCGATTAAAACCAAACCCTACCACTCTCGTCCAATATACTCAGGGACATGTTGAGTAAAGGGTGTTTGATTAAATAGAAAAGGTACAATTGTGATAAGTTTGTAATAGAAGAGAGTGACAGGAAGCTTAGAAATGCGATTGAAATGTCGATGAATTGATAGTTTTTTGATAACGTGTAAGTGATTTGCATTGAAAACGAAAGTATCCCATCGATTTATATTCAAAAAATCTACCACTGTCTTTTGCAAAATGAAACACTTATCTATTTGATTGACGATTCAACATTTGAATTTTTTTTTAAATTGTGTATATTTATCAGGGCTGTGGTGCTGTTAAAAGAAAACTTAAGTTAGTTTTTGCTAAGTTTCTTCTTACTTTTCTTATTTATGAGCATTGAATTAAAGATTAACAAACCAACCAGGCAGTTGTACATTGATATGTTCTTCAAAATCGTCTGATCGTAAAATTAGACAGAGTCGCTCATTTTACACGACTCCGACTTCGACTCTGCAGTCCTGATATATATATACATATTTTATGCCTCAATTGACGATTTGGGTATCACCTTTTGATATCATCTGGCGTTATATCACTTGCATGCGATAGAACTGACAGACAGTGAATCATTTGCAATACTTAAATACACATCAAATTCGGATTGTTACGATTTTGTACGAACTGCGTCAGTTCTGTTGCATCCGTGTGATAGAATGCCTGAAGATGCCGAAAGGCGAAACCCGCGTCGTTAGTGAAAAAATATGTGGAATCGTACAAAATTGTAACAATCAAATTTGATATTGAAATTCCATCAAGCACCTTCAGTCGATATCATAAATTATGTACATACAATAGGAACTAATCAAAAGAAAATATAAACCTTAAGGCCAACAGTCCAATATATATCTTAAATAATTTTTAAAACTATCTTTTTTATTATTATGTATTTTAGTTGTACAAATTAATATTTTTTCACTATATTACAAGTTAAAATCCATAAAAATGTAATTGGGAAATACTTAGAAATATTACCAACTTATTTTAAATTCGTGGGTAACGGTGGGATTAAATAGCAGGTAATGTTGTGTTAAACAGATTGTCGACTCATTGCACCGTACTCACGTAAGGGATATAGGAAGGGAAAATGAGGAAGGTTTAACTGCTCGTTTAATATAGCCGTTGATTTTAATCGGGATCTGTTTAATCTGATCATTTTTAATATTATTATCAGTTGTAATAGGATATATATCAACTCTCGTAAGTTAACGTACACTTATGGACACTTTGAGTTTATTTCAGGTATAAATTCGTCCAATAGACGATATACACGTTCGTAGTTATTTTTGAAGAGAATCTGCGACGAATATTGTAATATTACTGAAATTGCTTATATTTGCCTAAATTACTTATATTATATTTCTGATATGAATAAAATAAAATTGTGGAAATAGTACTAAACAGTGTTTTTTCATTACATAACTTTTATCGTTTCAAGCGTCAATAAATGTTGACAAATTCTTATCATATTTTTTTCAATATTACAACAATGATAATATACAATAATTCATCTGAAAATGATTTCCCTTATTTCCCTTCCTTATGTGTAATAATAATGTGATAACTTTATAAGAAATTCTAGACACGAATTGTGAATGTAGTCTGCCAATGGGAATACCGATGGTAAGAGCATTAATAATGTTCAACAGTATTGCTTCGGATGTCGACATATTTCATGTGGACGACATGTGAGTTCAGGCGAATACTATTTTTCAATGTATTAAAATAGATTTTTTTATGAGCTTACTTGGTTGTCTTTTTTGCTGTCCTTATTATTTGTTTTGTTGTTTATTTTTTGAATTTCCAACACTAAATGTTTAATTTATGATATCCACTGAAGGTGCTTGACTTGTTACAATTTTGTACGATTCCACATGTTTTGTCACTAACGACCCGGTTCGTCAGTTCTGTTGCATCCGTGTGATAGAATACCTGAAGATGCCGAAAGGCGAAACCAGGGTCGTTAGTGAAAAAATATGTGGAATTGTACAAAATTGTAACAATTCAAACTAAATGTTTAAATATTTTGACGTTGAAAAAGCAATGAATGAGTTATTTGTAATTTTTGTAACGTGTGTATGCGTAGGTGTATATAATTATAATTCATATCAACGTGAACCGGATTTATTGTGGACTGCTCAGTTCTGCAGCGATTAACGCCTGCTTGCAAGACAGAACAATAACACGCTAAATAAATGAATACACGAAGGACATTTTTTGAATTTTTGAGTTTTGATATCAACTCGTTATAGATTTTGACGCTGTACCAATTTGATATAAAAAAAACTGTGTCTAAATGCTTAGATTTTGAAACGCTTTGTGTCGGTTTGAATTTCGGTAACCTTTCCGCTTAAACTTTCATAAAGAAATGTGCACAATTCGTCTCTGTGTTTGCCATCTTACCTGTGGTGTGTTTATATAATACATCCACCGAACTGCGGAGTTCCTAAGATTCTTTGCGGATACTAGAGCGCGTAATGAAAGTAAGTAAGAGAATTTCTTCCAATTCAAACAATTAAAAAAAACCAACGTTTTTATTTACCAACAGACCTTGAGAAAACTTCTTCAGTTAATGAATATTTGTCGATAAATAAGAAAAAGTGTTTGGTTTAGTAAGAATTTTTTATTGCTTTCAGTAGAAGAGTAGATTTTTTAAACGAATGTTAATACAATGGGCTATCGGTTAACGATCAGTTCGGACTGCGAGCGAATCGTATAATGAACACTAACACGAAATATGTTTATGTTCGGATAGCGAACTAAAACGTTCTTAATCTTCCTTTGGCGCTATCATCTTAAGTCGCAAGCTATGCAAATAAGCCGCCAACATAAAGTCAACTCAACAAACGCCATTCAGCAATTTAGCAAGATTCATGCGACAACGTTATTAAAAATTGAAACTTCCGAATACGTACCAACAAGCAAAGCAGCGGCGGTCATTTGGGCGACATTATATTTCATACTTAATGCCACAAAATAAACGTTCAAACGAAGAAAAAAAGAGTGGATCTCTAGTATATAGCTGGTTTTATATACATTTAAACATATTTCGATCGTCTCTATTGAACGACCCTTCACATGGAATGTAAATTGGTATTTTTTTTTACATTTAAACATATTTGTGTATTCTTCTGTATGATTGTCAAATTTTTGTTAATTATTTATAATCAGGTATACAAAACAATAGGCTTAAGATTATCATAATAATAGTAATAAAATAATCAAGCAGTAATAATCCAAAAAATATATGAACGAATTAACATATTTTACATTTTTAAAACAAGCACAGTTCAAGCTAATTAAAAAATCCATTAAGAGTTTAAAAATATTATGAAATATATTTTAACAAAAGATAAAACTGTAGAAACAGTATTACCAACAGTAGACCAAATTAAAAGCTTAATATATATTCTTTACTCTATAACGCTTCGTGTTACATAATGTTTAAAATTAATATTGTAAAATACTACAATATTGATCAAAAAATATGTTATTAAATTTGTCACTTGTAAAAAATCTTCTAAAAGATTTTCCTGATGTTAAAATTTGAAGTTACATGTGAATTTTTTTAAAATTTAATCTACAAGCATATTAATAACATTCTACTTACCAAAGTAATTAAGTAACTCTTGGAACTTTCAGACCTGTAAAAAGAAAAAAAATTGTGTTTTAATTACTGGATTTTTAAAATATACTGTGTTGAATCTTAGAGAAAGTGAGAATATGTATCTAATATGATGGCTTGGATGGATTTATGATTATTAATTCAAATTTATTCATTTTAATTCAACCCTCGGATTGTTATCGTTTTAGCTGTTATGACAGTGAACTGCATTCTGTTAAAAGTTGACATTTAAAAACATAGACAGTGTCAACGCATTTGTGTTAGAATTAATCCTGGTATTGAAGTAACATATATATTTTAACTTAACCTTCTGACTGTCAACGTATCTACTATTGAAACCATTGATTGCTAAGTCTCGATAGTTGATACCAAAAAATATACGAGAGTTACGAATTTCAAAAATTGTATTTTACTAATCTCTTATCGTATTTTCTTTCAATGATAAATATTGCAAAATCGCAATGATAATGACTTTCTTTAGTTCTCTTCCTTATGTTTTGTATGCGTATATGTGAAATTATGTGTGCGTTTGTAAGCATGTGTATGCGTGTGTGAATATAATTATAATTCGTGACAAAGTGAACCGAATTTACTGTTGACTGCTCAGCTCTACAGCGACTAATTTTTGCCGGCAAGGCAGGAAAATAATATGCTAAATAAATCAATACTCACTCTGCAAGCTCTGTTGCATCCTTGTGATAGAATGCCTGAAGATGCCGAAAGGCGAAACGCGGGTCATTACTGACAAAACATGTGGAATCGTAAAAAGTTCTAACAATTCAAAGTTGCTATTGAATTCCATCAAGCACCTTCAGCCGATGTCATAAATTAGAATTGACCTCACTCAAAGTGTCAAAACTTTCGCGTAAGAGTTAAAATGCTTCGTGCTTAAATAAATTGATTTTTTTCTGTACGTAATATTTCTTGCAGTCAGAATTCGTAAATGCTTTACTGTAATTCTCAACGGTGAGAAATACTTCCTGATGATTTATCTCGAAATGCCGGCATCTGTTCGTGGCTGGGGTTATACAGCTGATGGAAAATTACTTGCCCCAGGTGGGTAGAGGTATTATTGAGTATGTGGGCAGAGGTAAATTCTCACTCGCAAACCCATCTCAAACGACACCGTGTGACAAGATGCGGTCCTGCGTTTTGCGACAGAAGCGAAACAGCTATACCGGGTGTCGCAAACCGTGACTGTAAGAACGCTACGTAATTTTAATTAATGGGACAACATTATTACAGGGGATGAGAAGTGGGTCCTGAACAGGAATTCGAGAAGAAAAAACAATGGTTATCGGCAAAGCAGGTGCCTTTGCCTAATGCTCGGCCAACATTGACCCTAAAAAAGGTTCACTTTTGTGGTGCGATGTTAAAGTAATAATTAACTATGAATTATTAAAACCTAGTGAAACTGTTACTGTAGAGGTTTATTGTACCCAATTAGAACCTTTTAAAGAGCAATAGATCAAAAAACGACCGGTTTTGTTCAACAATCAGAAGCGAATTCTTCATCACGATAATGCAAGACCGCATACAGCAAGGATCACCCAGGATAAAATCAGAGAGCTGGATTTTGAAATTTTATCACACGCGCCATATTCAACTGATATAGCGCCATCAGACTACCATTTATTTAGATCCCTGGAACATTCATTTAGGGATAAAATTTTTGTAAATATGGAGCAGGTGAAAAATTACTTGGATTTATTTTTTAATGACAAACCACCTGACTTTTTCGAAAGAGGTATAAAAAATTGTCAAATTTGTGGAAAAATATAGTAGAAAATAACGGCAATTATTCAATTGAATAATAATGTATAGTTAATATTTATATAAATTTATTGTTTTAATGAAAAAAATGGTCATTTCTTTCCGAACTACCTCATACATTTTCAATAACGCCAACTATATTAAAATGGCAAAAATCGAGTAAAAAATGATATTAGGCTTGATTGCAACGATACAGGTCGGAATAACTTAAGTGACAGTTTCAAAATTATATTGATACGATCGAGATAAATGTGTATTGATTGAATTGGCATTTACTTAGTAGTTAACTAACTTTTTTAACCACATTATAAGACGAAGAAATAATATTTTCGCACAACTATGATAAATACGTTGTTGTTTTAACACTGTGTGAAGATAAATTTTGATTAAAACTTTTCACAATTCTCATGACAGTTATGTTGTGTCATATATGTGATAGAATACCTGAAGATACCGAAAGGCGAAACCAGTGTCATCAGTAATACAACACGTGGAACTATACAGTTTCAACAATTCAAACTCCTGTTTGAATTGCAGATATATTAATAATGAGTTAATATTATCAATTTAAAAATCGTAATCGTGCTTTCAGAACTTTTTTTGGTATCATGTCATTAAGTTCAGATTTTTCTAACCTTAATGACTTAAGAATTATCTACGTCATTTTCTTCGAATATGTGTGTTTTGTCACATAAGGACAGTGTTATTATTAAACAACACGTTAGTTCATTTCGCTTGAAATGTTGAACATCTCTGAGATTCTTTGTACCTTAAGGCAAAATTCCTATGTGTTTGTCAAAGTTTAACCAGGAATGCATCCACAGAAACACGTATTGCCTGGATTAACCTGTCAGTATGGCAATTATTAGTAGCTTTTAGTCTACCGAAAGCGACACACTAGAATTTCACATAATATTGCTGAATTTTGTTCAGTTGGATGACTAAATTTAGATTCGATCAGTTTACGACAAAAACTCATAACTAAAAATATTTTGAGTGCAATTACTACTGTGAAAAAATTGCAATGAATTATATGTGTGATCGACGAAAGTTATAAAATATAATATATAGTCGATAGCTAATTCGGTTTCATGAGGTAAACAATAAGTCTTTAGCATTTAATTAGTATATAGATAAGGCACATTTGATTACACGCAAATAAGTTTTGAATAATTTTTCCTCGGACATTTCTGGTGAAAATTTGAAATATACGTAACGTTGTTACGCTGCGGAATACATAGTGTAAAAAATGTGAAGTTGTAGTGTATGGTGGTTAATACAACGTCGAGTACTCTTAGAAATTATTAAAAAAAAACTTTAAAAAAGAATCGAAATACATTTTGTGAAAGTAAACTACTTTTTTTATTGTGTTATATGGAATTTAACCAAGTAAATGGCAATTCAATCAATTAAATTTGAATTGTTTAAACTTTGTACGATTCTAAATGCTTTGTAGCTAAGGACTCGGGTTTCGCCTTTCGGCATATTTAGGTAATCTGTGGCATTACACGGATGCAACAGAACTGATAAAACAGTGAATTTCCTGTTTTTAATGAAAATTTTATGAAATGCTTTCGGCTTTAACGCGATAACAGTACAGCATAACGAAAAGGTCATGTCTTCTAATTTTGAAATTTATGTATTTTTTAATTTCAGGAGATAGAACGATTAAAGATTGTAGCACAGCATCGCACATCCTTCACACAATGCCGCCATTTTGATTTTTTTAAAAATATTTTTCAAATTCTCCATTTGTATACAACCTATAGGTTGTTAAAAAAACGAAACAATACGTTTCAATCAAAACCAGAGCTGTAAATTTACGAACATGCAACAGATGTTACGAGGAACTCTGTATTTCACGAGCATTCGTGTGGATGTTTGTAAATGCACGCCCAATGGCTGCACTTTCAACCAGCGTTTTTTAAACTTTTGAAAATGTATGTTCATACAAGCGAGAAATCATCGTTTTGCATGAAAACGTTTGTGATTTGATTGTATCATCTATATTTGAGGAAAAATATTCAAAAAAATATTCAGGAATTTTGAAAAAAATCAAAGCGGTTATATGTTTTTTTTATGTCGAATTGATGGAGCGTTACGATCTATGACGTATTAGCACCAGAACTCTTCAAACCTCCTTCATCTACAATTGACAGACAAAAATCGCTGCAGAGCTGAGCAACACACAGTAAAACCGGTTTATGTGAACATCACACACATTTTTTGTATATTTATCTTCCCACATATTATACGCACACAGGCATACGTACGCATAAAAACGCACTCATAGAAACATGCTTGCATATAAAATACATAAGTAAATTAACTACGAATATAATTTTTAGATGCAGAGGTTGTATTTTGAGATTTGATTTGCATCAACAAATCTATAGGGGGTCGTCTAACAGGACCGCTCTCGGTCTTAAACGATTACTTGGAACTGTCTCATCATAATTATGTAGGTAAGAGATAGTAGGGTTATAATGTTTGCCTACATCGCTGTGAAATTATTAACAAGTCTAACGAACCAACTCTCGAATTGTTGGCACTTTCAATTTGGTATTTATACCTTATTTTAAAAGAGTATATATAAAGTTAATAGAGGATACAATAAACTACTGTTATATGACGTATTTTAAAACACTATTGTCCAACTGCGGCTTAAATTTTTAATCAGTTAACAAAACGTGTTTTATTGTATAAAATTACGTTATAATCAAAGTTTTGTTATTTGAGTATTTACGTAGACAGTCCATCTGTGAGAGATTAAATGTGACACTTGCAACTTTTATTCGTAAACTAATTTCGTGGCGGAAAGTTTGAAAAATTACCATAATTTCGTTTTTCTCACAATTGGTTGGACATTGAATTATTACCTTAGTTTTTAATAAGGTGTCAAATATTGTTAAGTAATGATTTGACTTAACACAAATTAGTTTTGAAAGAACATGACGTAATGTGAAATATGGAAATTACAGAAACCAGGGCTGACACTTTTTCTATAAGAAGATTTTGAAAAATATTTCAATGAACAAGAGGAAATAAATCGTTGTGGCTAAGTCCCAGTATGTTAGACGAAGGAGACTCTATTTTAAATTTAAAAATGAGTTTTACGATGCATTTTACGAGTCTAATATAATAATTTAATGTTGAAATGGCAATAGTGTGGTCTCGAGAAATCATAAAAGATTCAGAATTGACCGTTATAGCATTGTCAACTCAAATATCCGTTGAGCGGTTATTCTACGCTCTTAAATTCCTCAATTCTGATTTGAATAGAAGCAAATTCTATTTTTAAGAACAAATTTAAATCAATAAAATTTGAATCTTATTTGCTGATAGAGAAGGTAGGAAAAACCTTGACAAAATTAATTTCTTTTTAGTCGGAGTTGTGTTTTTTTAACGACTTATAACCCTGATAGAAACGTTCAAATCTATCGCTGGCATTTTCTGTATTGAAATCAGTGGATTTCACGTAAAATTTTACTGTGACCGTATTATATGTTTATACAACGGTCAAATGAAAATCTCGTATGGCGCACCATTTTTTTTTTTTAAATATTTCCAAATATAAGCCTACACATCAAGTATGTCAAATTGAGATTAGTGTCCATAAAGTTTATTAAGATAATTTTATGTGAAAATTACTTTCTCAATTTTTTTACCTACATAATATTGCATTATACAAATGTTTTATATAAACATTCAAATATACAAATTTGAATTGTTACAATTTTGTACTGTAACTTTTGTGAACTGACAGTTCTGTTGCATCAGTATAATAGAATGCCTGAAGATGCCGAAAGGCGAAACCCGGGTCGTTAGTGACAAAACATGTGGAATAGAACAAAATTGTAGCAATTCAAATTTAGTATTGAAATTCCATCAAGCACCTTCAGTCGATATCATAAATTATATTCTAATATACAGTTAGCTGTAGCAAAAAAGTTAGCTAACCTGTCAAGATAATATATTAAAATTTACTAGTTGAAATTTTTGTGTGGGATAGGCAGGTATGGTATAAAAAACAATTGCCAGAAAAATGATTATTGTTTACAATTTTATTTATACTTTTGGTCATCGACCAAATCTAAATATTCATCGTTCTACAAAAAATATATTAACAATAATTTCATTTATTTATTAATTGGTAGTCCAAATATTTGTCATTTTTGTTCTTTTTTTGTTCAAACACATATATGTGTTGAAACGCTAATTCTTACATTGATAAAAAAACAGTTTTCGTAAACGTCGATTCCCGTACACACCCTGTCCAAAATTAACGACGTTAACTACTCGATAACGGAGTGGAAATTTCTGGACGAAAATGAAAATATAAAACAAATAATTTTCTATCTATATGAAAATTATTTTTTAAATTTATTAGCTCTTTATTGTTAACACACCTATATTGTTTGATTCTAATTACACGATGAGAAATTCGCGCAATTGAAAATGTATTAAAATTAACAGGTCGAGGCCCGGGACATACAATATACAACAAATACTCAACGCTATTTGTAGAAATTTATACTATAGGGGTGTATTAGAAAAATTTACAGAAAAGCAAATAATTTTATGAAAAAAAAAATAATACATAAAATGATATGACATCGCGATTTGGATGAAAATTTTTATTTCACAACCCTTAATTCCGTTCTTACACACAAGAAAGTTTTAAATAAAGATTAAAAAGCAATGTTAAATATATTTGTCGCATGTAGTTTTCAAATCACAGATTTTTTCTGTTCTATGAACTTTTTGAATGTCGTTTTTTAGGCTGTTTTTTAACATCAAATTGATGCAGTGTTATAATCTAAAACATGTTAACGTCAGAGTTATTCAAATCTCCTTCATCTGTCGTGTTTTGTCTTATTCTTTGCACTATTTTTCAATTGTCATTGCTGATAGAAGTATTTTTTTACAGACCTGAATAATCAACAGTGAATCCAGTTCACGTGAACATCACATGAATTGTTTTCATATAAACCAGCCAAGTACTTTAGTCACGCACACATATACATAAATACAAATGCACATACAATACATAAGAAATAGTTTGCAAGATGCCGAGGTCATTGTATCAACAAATTAATAGTTGCTCGTCGAGCAGAATCTGCCTAAACCAATAAATCTCTCATCGTATTTATATTGGTAAAATATTGAAGAGTTATAATGTTTGCCTAAATCATTGTGAAAATTTGGAGATATCCTACGAACGAATTCTCGAGTTGTAGTTATTTTCAAGTGTGTATGTAGCAGTGAATTGCGTTCATACTACGGAGCGTTACATATTTCTTTACAATGATTTATTTTTAACAATAAAGTGTTGTCTGATGTTTGCGGTGAGGACAAGTCCAGACTAAAATAGTGTTCACCAGGGATTTAGTTTTTTCGACACTTTATCGGTTTCAAGCGCCCTTAAAATATCAGATTGTTTTGCGGCACCCCAACTCAAAACGTTGATAATTTCATGGCATACCCTATGTTACCTTACTATAAACAATATTAATGATATTTTGTAAATGAAAATTTAGACGGCGCCCAGTTTGGGGATTTTTTGTTTACATTGGTAATTAGTCGAATTATTGCTGTATAGAGCAGCAGCATGCTTTTGAATGAGAAAAAAGCTTTTGAGTTTAGCTTCCATACAACAAGCTTAACGTTTTTTAACCGTAGTATGTTTATTGTATTCAAGACATCTATCTTAAGTGAGTCCAAGATGTATGATTGTATTGAACCACTTGATCTTTGTATCTTGCACATGAATGCAATTTAAATCGTGTTTTTTAATGACAGCTTTCGAAAAAACTGCTGCGTTGTTTTCGGCGTTGATTTTAATTCTCCGTTATACGTTGATATCAACTTCAACCCTGCTGTCGCGAAATTTTGGCCATACAATGTTATATCAACTTTAATCTATTGTTGTAAGCATTTTACGGGCAGTCAACATGACTTGTTTATGAATACTTGCACGTATTTAAACAATGATAGCACCGAAGTACATTTACGACTGCATTCTATAATAAATTCGACGCTACAAATAAATTTTCATTTTATTTCCCGGATCCATAAAACGACGGAAATTTTATTGACCAGGAATAAATGTTTAAATTGTTAGGTAATTAGTAAATACGAATTATTTTTGTAATATTATTGGACTCTTTTTAATTGCTTGTTCTGTTAACTGCTGAAACATTTAAAAGATATTACAATTCGAAATATTTAAAAAAAACCTTCAATGCTTGCGTTAACCAAAATTCTAACTATATTTCAATACAAAATTTGCTCTTAAACAAAAGCTTTGTTCCTTTTAACTTCGTTACCGCGATCTCAGTGTGAGGCTTAATCGGATGAATGGTGTAGTAATGCAAAGAGGACAAACACACACACATTGATTGTTATATTTTATAAAATAACAACAGCAAAAAATTGTCATCTGCCATGTCAACAATTAAAAGGTGAGCTAAAAAATCTTAAATATATTGGAATAGTTTGTAATTTTATCCAAAATAAAAAAAATATGTATTTGTTTATCCATTTGCACATTTTAAATTACTATTTCATCTAGTACATTTGTATAATATGACTAACACTAAACTCTTGTTTTATTGTTGATTGTGAAGCGTTTATATTTTTTATACTAGTTAATAATAAACTCTTCACTTATATAAAGAGCTAAAAATGATTCATATTCTATCACAGTGCTCGCGTTGACGAGTGACAATGAGAACAATTTGTTTTATTATTGAAATATAGAGTAAAGAGGTGAATATATTCAACGATGAGCATTTTGTTACGTTTTTTTTCTATTTATATGTTATTGAATATTTTTGAAAATGTGATAAACATTCATATCATAATATGAAGTGTCGCATTGAAAAATGGCAGTTTTAGAGAAGTTTATTATGCTGGAAATTTTCAAGAAACAAAGTATTGTATTTAAAAATTTCACATATCACATATTTTTATTTATAATGTCAAAATTGAACTACGACTATTTATCGTTTTTTTTTTGTTATGAAAATTAAAGCTTCAAATCTCTAAAATCAAATTAGAATTATTAAAACTTTGTATGATTACAGAGTTAAGAATTAAGATATAAGAATAATTCTTATATTTTATCACTAGAAGTTTGATAGTAGGTATATTTTAATGTTATTTGATTAATATTTGTTGTAAAGCTCTTTCATGAATGAATCATTAACAAAATTCGTTAATGAAAATTATCACAGGGTGTTAATTATTTTTAGATTAATATTATTAAATTGGTTTTAGCTGCAATTTACTGCTTACCTTGGGGTAAGTGTTTTCCTGTAATATTGTAATAACTTTGGTATATAGACGATGCTTACTGTTTATTTTACTCAGTTTTGTTGCATCGTGTGATGGAATGCATGAAGATGCCGAAAAGCCAAACCCGGATCGTTAGTGACAAAACATATGGAATCGTACAAAGTTGTAAAAATTAGAATTTGATATTGGAAATCCTTCAAGCACCTACAGTCGATATCACAAAATATCTAAAATTGTTGTTAAAGTTGTTTAGATATACTTCTCGTAGTGTTAAAAATAATATTGTATTATTTGACAAACTAATGAAAAATTTCAACGTCATGTCGTGGTGAGCAATATAATTTTCTTAATTCCTGATATGCCCTTCGAGGTATTAAATGTGACATCTGCAGGCAATCCACGTATGTCTTCGCAATACCAAATATCCCTCATCAAATTAATAAAGGCAAAGGTCTGCCGTATCTTCAACCTCTGCCCTTTAAGGCTATTTACTGGAAAGCTGTGGGTTAATTGGTTCCCTTTGAAGCCTTCTTGTCTTTAAGGCTGCCGTCCTAGCCTAGTAATCGTCGTCATAGTGGACGCAATATGGACAGAGTGACTCAGAAACGTGCGGAACAAATGAGATGTTGCAAGAAAAAAAAATTACTAAATATAATAAGTCATTTACTATTCTTTCGTTTTTCTGTTCGAAGGTTACATAGCCAAATTTGAATTTTTACAACTTAGACGATCCTACATGTTTTGTCACTAACGACCCGGGTATCGCCTATTGGAATCTTCATGCATTCTATCACATGGATGCAACAGAACTGACTCCGTATGATAAAATGCCTGAAGATGCCGAAAGGCGAAACCCGGGTCGTTAATGACAAAACATGTGGAATCGTACAAAGTTGTAATAATTCAAATTTGATATTGAAAGTCCATCAACCACCGTCGATATCATAAATTAGTTTCACAGCCAATTAATTACGCATTGAACCATTAAAATCTCGTAAACAAGATTAGATGGCCGATCCATTTGTATATTTATATAATTAAATAATACTTCCAAAACACTCAAAATAAAACATTTAACAGAAAGAATAAGATAAAAATTGTGTATTAATTCTAAAAAGTAAATTTTAATAAATCCACTGGAATCTTTCATAAAGAGACCTATTTGTTACAGAATCTTAATCGTTATATGAATAACTCGTTAAGCGAAACATTTTTTTTAATACAAAATAACGTAAAACACAATAATACGTTCAATGTAGGTTTTTTTATTTATAACGTTTACGTATAATAAAATTACATACTTGCGTAACAACCTGGAATGAATCTATTTTCTTAAATTATTCTTGTTTCTGAAGATTTTACAATAAAAGTGAAATTTATTTTATGTTATAGTTTAAGTTCACGCATAGGCAATTAATTTCCATGTTTATAAATAAGTATCTATTTACCATTATATTATTGAAATAACATATCGAATACCCGGTGGTAGTGCCACCTAAAAAACTCGCTCAATACTCACGATGCACCAACACAGAAAAGTTGTGTAATATTATATTTTTTTATTATTATTATAAATGTTGGGAAGGGTTTCTGAAACACACTGTACACTATCAATTGCAGTGGATCGTCAAACAATATCACACACTACTCAGATGTTGTCCGTTTTGTGGACTATTATATATTCAGGTAAACATGAGATTATTATCATTATTAACATATTGATAACGCCATGTCTATAATACACAATTCCGAACAATATTGTTATTTTCATAGAATTTGAACAAATAATATAGAGTGGCTCAAAAATAACGGTCAAATATATAAAACCATTAAAAAGATAATCTGAAAAAAATTAAGCCTGTCAAAAATAGTTAATGGGCAATCATACAATATTGATTTAAAGAAGTAAATTAGTTCAGAAACAAACGTGGAAAACTCATTAGCAAGAAGAAGATGAAAAATTGCGAGTGGGAAATTATTATAATCAAAACATGCCGCAAATTATTTGTATACTATTTACTATGAGCAAAACCGGTCCCAATCATAAAAAATGGAGTGGAAGTCGTCCTAAAAATGTGTTTATTATTATTATGCGAACATTTTTAGGCGAAACCCGCGTCGTTAGTGAATACGTGGATGTATAAATAAATGTGGATACGTGCAAAGTTTTAATAATTCAAATTAGATATTGAAATTCCATCAAGCGCCTTCAGTCAATATTACAAATTATGTCAGTTCCGTTGCATTAGTGTGATATTTTGGCGTGATTAGCCTGAAGATTCCGAAAGGCGAAGAAACTGGGTCGTTACTGAGTATAAATGTGGAATTATACAAAGTTTTTAACAATCAAAAATTGATAATGAAATTCCATCAAAAACCTTCAGTCGATATAATAAATTATATGAGTTATGTTGCATCCGACTGATATAACGCCTGAAGATGCCGAAATACAAATTCCGAGTCGCTAGTAACAATCGTCAAATAATCAAATTTGATAGTGAACTTCTGTCAACCATATTCAGTCGATATGACAAATTGTATCAATTCTATTGCATAATATTGAGTGATACAATACCTGAAGATACCGAAAGGCGAAACCCGTGTCATTAGTAACGAAACATGTGGAATCGTGTAAAGTTTCTAAGAAATCAAATTTGATACATTTTCTAATCATATATGTTTATTTTGCATGGCTAATTTGAGGAAAGAAGTCAGTTGAATTGTGATAAATTTTCAGGTTAAATGGCATACAAAAATTGAAACAGTTTTAAAAGCAAAAAAAAAATAAGCCTACAAAGTCAGAGACTTTTTGGCTTTCAATTATGACTATGTACAAGGCTGCACGAGGTCGGAACATTTTCCACTGATATTACTTTCGGAATACATATTGTACATTTTTATTAATTATAAACAGCTCTAAAAGTAAAACGTCGTAAAGTGAAATATAAACCAAGCGTCTTTGAAAACGTCTTTTCAATGATAACAATTATTCCGCCCCAATAAATTACCTGTGTTTCCACAAAAAAAAACAAAAAAAACATTATATTATACATAAGCTGAAATCATAAACCAAGAAAGATTGCGCAGTTGGTTGAGTTTTATTTCATATGCCGTCAAAGGAAGACGTCGGCCGTATCGTGTTTTATGGAACAGGTGTCTCCGACAGGAGCCTCTGTGGGGACGCTCAACAAGGCAAACGATAATGCTCCGTGTTCAGTTTTCTTAGTTAATCAGGATGATAAATTGTTTATTTTATTTTTGTATGTTTTGTTTATTTTTAACACATATAGTTCATAGCTATTTCGGCTCACGCCATCGTCAGAACTATACAATACTATACAAACTATACAATACTATAGAACAGAATAGTTCTGACGATGGCGTGAGCCGAAATAGCTATCAACTATATTTGTTAAAAATAATTTTGTAGAACTAAAATACATTGCTATTTTTTCACCGTGTTATAATGGAGTTCTACCAAGTGAATGCCAATTCAATCAATAGATATACAATATGTTTAGGATCACTTTTAAGGTGTTGACTGTCAGTTTTTGATGGAAAGTTTGACGAAATTTGAATTGTTGAAACTTTTACGATCCCATATGCTTTGTCACTAACGACCCAGGATACGCCTTTCGTTACCTTCAAACATTCTATCACACGGATGCAACATAACTGACATAGTTTATCGTATCGACTGAAGGTACTTGATGAAATTTCAATATCAAATTTGAACTCTTGTAGCTTTGTACGATTCCACATGTTGTGTCAAAATTTTCGCATGATAATGAAAAATGCATTTTTGATACTTATTTCCACAATATATTTTATGATCATGACCGGTTTCGCTCATCACGAGCATTATCAATTGAAATTTAATTAATGAAGAACTACGAATAATGAGGCGAACACATCATAAAACAAAACATATACAATATATAGCACAAAATATTATAGCCTGAATTCCGTCAGTTGAATACAGAAGCGAGCGAGCATTATATTTAGTTGATAATGCTCGCGATGAGCGAAACCGGATTTGATCATAACATATATTATGAAAATTGGTACTAAACGTGTGCTTTATTATTTAAAATATTTATATGTCGTCATAGATATAGCAATGGGGAAATGTTGAATCTTAACTACTCGTTTAATAGATGCATTGAGCCTAATTGGACTCTGTTTATTTTTAAAATTTATTAATAAAGTAGTGCATAGCACCTTGTGATTTGATACAATAATTAAACACATTCATGCGTATTGAACGACATGATATATATATAATTTTCCGATAGTATATATGATTAAATTTATGATATCGACTGAAGGCGCTTGATGGAATTTCAATATAAAATTTGAATTGTCGAAACGTTGTACGATTCCACATGTATTATTATAAACGATCCGAGTTTCGTCTTTCGGTATCATCAGGCATTTCATCACAGGGATACAACAGAACTGACGTCGTACAAAGTTTTAACAATTCAACTTTGATATTGAAATTCTATCAAACACCTTCAGTCGATTTCATTAAAATTATACAAATACACTTTGAAAATAAAAAGATATGAGACAAAGCTTTATACAATTTATTTCACAAAATTTGTTTTTGTAAATACTTAGTGTTTTTAAATTTGTCTTTTGATATTAACACTACACTTTGTAAACAGTTGAAGGAATCAAAGATCAGTTGAAATCAGTAAGGCGACAAAGTTGTGGCATAAAATATGCAGACGTGTAAATCAAGACTCTACAAAGTGTCGTCAGACCGTGTTGCCTCCAGCTGAAATCCGACGCCTTGAGCATAATAAACACTGCGAAACAAGCGGTGTAAGGTTCGTTGCATGTGGCGTAGGAAATATGGGTAGAAGTGGTTCAACAGCGCCACTAATGAGGATAAATTTTCTTGAAAATGCACGTCGGTTTCATACATGACATACTTTTTATTGAGAACTTCGAAATGAAGCTTACGTTTAAAATGTACGATATCTGAGAGTGATTGATGGGAATTTGTTATCAAATTTGAACTGTTGAAAATTTGTATATTTCCACATGTTTTGTTATTAAATAACCGGATTTTGAGGAACCACATTTTCAGGCATTCTGTCACAAGGGTACAATACATACGTATATGTGCATTGTACTTCGTATTCAGGTGAATATTTAAGATTTGGAAGCAACAACCGATAATTCCATATTTTATCAAATCAATCAAGAATATGTACTTTTACTTTAATTTATTAAAAAACTGACAAAATCAAAAAAAAAAAAAATCTGAATTAGATATTACTTCATGATGATCAGATAAATTTTATAATTATTATCAAATACCGTTACGTCCAATTTTAATTCGCTTATATTTAATGGAAAATGTAAATTTAGTATTAGTCATTTCACAAATTAAATATCTTACCGAGTGTGACAAAAGCATTAAAAAATATTCTAACTTTAATTGACGTACAAAATCCGATAAGTATGATAGTTACAGTCAAATACCGATGCAAACAATTTTAATTCGCTGCAAATAACCGTTAATTATTATTTGCATTATAAAAATACGCTATTAAATAATACATACTTTTCTTAATGTGGAACGAAAATCTATGAAAAAATAAACTCTTTAAAGCACAAAAAGTCCGTCAAATACAATGACAGCGTTAACTACAAACATTGAAAAGTAAATATATCGTTTTTTTCTTTTAAGCAATTCATATTTTTAAAGTTAGCGGGTTTGGCTTGTAAATAAATATACGATAAGGCTTGTATGAATATATTTCTCAAGGAAACAAAGCACGTATCACAATTATCAGCGCAGCCAGTCGAACAACAACATTATAATTTTTAATCATGTATTAAAGATAAAATTCCAAAAATTTACCAACGATTCCATCAAAAATAAAAACAATCGTGCTTCGCTAAGCAACAAACATAATAATTCCGTTAAGAATATTTTATAAGAGTTTTTTTTTGATTAGTTAAAGAATTTGATCCTTTAGCCGTAGGGTTGTAATTTTCTTTTGTGTAATGAAAGCATAACCTTTTCGCACTTTCGTACAATTGTTATATTCGGTATCAAAAACACGATATGCAATGTTTTCAATCTTAAATAAATAAACGCGTAACTACGGTGATTGAAATGTTGCAGAATAATGTTAACACGTTGTTATTTTACTATAGGAAGTAATATATGCAAATATTACATACATAATACTAGTATAAAGGTAAGGACGGAAACGTGCTGGAAATTATTTATGAGAGGAAAGGAAGAAAAAAAGCCTGACTAAATTAAACTGTGAAACCGGGAATCAGAATTGTGTTTTTTAACGACTTCACGGCCATGAATTTAATTGTCATTTTCTTGGCCGAATACAGAACTACGGTAATGATATGTATTCATTTCGTCACATTACAGAAGCGTTCAACTTATTCACTAGCCCCATTTTAGGACAGAATATAATATTAGTTCTACTAGATGAGCGTGCTTAAAAAACGGCTAATGCTAAAATAGTCTTACAAATATATAAAAAAAATATTAAAATATATTCTCACTATAGAAAAATGAGAGATTGGTTTCTTTAGAGACAATGAAGGGAATTATAAAAAACAAAAAAAAATTACATTCATATAAGATAATTATTTATTATCGTTATGCTAGTTCGAAACAATAAGCATTTACTGTGTTAAGCGAAAGGCGGGATGTGAACATAGCTTAAAACAGTGTTCTTAAACCTTATTACACTTTTAAGGTGTTAACTGCCACTTCTTGATGGAAAGGCACCATATTTTAAATAATAAAAACACATTTTTAGTACTTATTTCCACAATGTATTTTTTGATCAGGACCGGTTTCACTCATCGCGAGTATTATCAACACTCATCAGTTAATGATGCTCGCGATGAGCGAAACCGGCCCTGATCAAAAGACAAATTGTGGAAATAAGTACTAAAAAGTATGTTTTTATTATTTAAAATAAAAAAAAGCTTGTTACACTCGTGGATCAGTAAAAAAATCGCAGACCTCTAATAATGGTTTTTTTTTATATTATATTGTGACAGATAGACATAACTATAACTAACATGAAACATACATGTGACAGTCTGATACAAAAAAAACAAAAAAACTATGGGTTTTTATTAACAAACTAATGAAAAACCTGCTGTTACATCTTCGCTAGTTAATATATAATAGTGCTGTCTTTGACAGCTATTATTAAGTTTCTTGGAATTGCGTCATCCTACGAATAATTATTATTGAACAGTAAATAATGATACCAGTAGATGCTTAGGAGAAAAATATATATATTTGATATATTGACAAGGCGAGGTAGTTTCTTGAAATTTAGAATACTATTTGCGACCCAACGTCGGGCGGCGGACCACTGGTTGGATAACACTGGATTAGAATATATTTGTATATGTTACAGCTTGAGAACATTTCAAGTATAAATGGTTTTTCAACAGTGAAAATAAGGCTTATCAATACAAACAGGGAGAATGTACTAAACCTATGATCGATAGTATCACAATATTTCAATGATAGCTCTAAAACGTAATATAAATATCACTGGAGCGTATTTGTTAAAATGTATTTTCAAGCGAGCAAGTATATTTACACTAGTGATAATGTGAATAGATATGATGAAAATGTGCTGGAATGAGATTTCACTGAAATGATAGTAAATATGTATTTGAAATAAACTACTCGTATACACCAGTGCTCCGCAATATTTTGTCACCTACACCACACTTGAGAAGAAGAAAGCAGAATTTCACGGCACACCACATGAAAAAAATTCTAAATTACTGAAATACTTTTAATTTATGATCGCTTATAACTTAACCATTACTTTTTTATTAAATGCATATACTTACATACATAACCTTTTATTATTACCAATTAAACGCTTTCAAAACTTAAATATTGTGCTATAATAATCGTGCTATAAATATTAAATCATCAAAAAACACATATACAACATAAATAACTATTGTCTGAATGTTTTCTGGCCAGTTAAATCGATCTTATTTAGATTTCAATTCTAAAGTAAAATTAAATTTGTTACTGTATCGGAAAGATGTTCCAAAAGGATTTCTAAAAATATGAATGATTTGAATTGTTACAGCTTTGTACGATTCCACATGTTTTATCACTAACGACCCGGGTTTCACCTTTCGGCATCATCAGGCACTCTAACTCACACAATAACCTTATTCAATTTGTTTTAGTTGCCATTTAGTTATTACCTTGTTGTCTGTGTTTTCCTGTAATTAATATCTTTGAAATATAGACGATGCTAACTGTTTATTGTGCGTCAGTTTTGTTGCATCTGTGTGATAGATTGCACGAAGATGCCGAAACGCGAAACCCAGGTCGTTAATGATAAAACATGTGGAATCGTACAAAGTTGTAACAATTCAATTTTGATATTGAAATTCCATCAAGCGCCTCCCGTCGATATAGTAAATCATATTAAAGATATTAGCAAGGAAAATGATTAAAATCATTGCCACTGTGACACGGCACACCCGGTGTCGACGCGCGGCACACCGGTTGCGGAGCACTGGTATACACAAACTGAATAAATTGATTGGAATGTCGTTAAATTTCCGAAATTAAATTTGTAATATCACAGAAAACTTTAAGCACTCAAACCTCTTTCAGCCTTGTAATTATGAACATCCATGAAGAAAATGAGCACTGGGGGTTGAATTAAATAATCTTTATTAATTACACTCCATTTACGTTTAATAAATATAAAAGTTAATTGAGAAATGTGAGAAGGGTTTTTAATTAAATATAGTTTAAAATTATAATAATGGCGCTACACATTCCTCTCTTAAGTACCTTTATAAAGGTAAATAAAAACTTTATTATAAATGACGGTGTTTAATTTGAGTTCGTAAAGTATTAACTAAAACACTATTCAACACAAGCGCTTCGGGTATTGTTTTATTTTAAAATTATTTTGCAACACCCACCCCTAAATGATTTTCTTTATATTTAAAAAAAGTAGAGTTAAATACTATCTACAATTTTATACAATTGATTTATGAAGCCGATTCGTTGATCCAGGGCATTACAACTGATTTTTTTGGATATCAAAATGACACGTCAGCATCAGAGCTTTTCAAGTCTCCTCCATCTTTCATAAATTATATATGACAGCGACTGAAGGGGCTTGATGGAATTTCAATATCATTTTTTTTTATATCTTTGTACGATTTCATATATTTTGTTACTAACGATCCAGGTTTCGCCTTTTGGCATCTTCATGCAATCTGTCACACGGATGCAACAGAACTGACAGTCAGTAACAAAACATGTGGAATCATACAAATTTTCAACAAATCAAATTTTATGTATCTATTTATTTGTTGTATTATTTTGTATGAGTCGCTGCAGAGCTGAGTAATACACAGTGGACAATACCCGCTTTATAATTATATTTATATCCCCCATATACCATACTCACACATGTATACATATGCATATAAATGTGCAAATATTATACACATATGCGTGTATAATATTTAAAGATGCAAATTAAGGTTATAAGATAGATGCCAAGGTAAACTAATAACAGTGAATACAAATTATTAATTATTAAATTAATAATTAAATAATTATTAATTAAATTATAAATAAGTAAAACAGGACTGCTTAAAAAAATGATTTAATCGACGAGAACAACAAGAGAATTAATGCTATTCAATGCCACAACTAGTGTCATAAAAAATATTAATATATTGAATTTTTATTGATTATTTTCTTAAAGAAATATCACTTATAATAAATAGGGTTACGTGACTTAAAAATGATTAAAGAAAATAATTAAATTGCATTAGAATTATGGTTAAAAGGTTAAACACGGTGAAAAAATAGCAATGTGTTTTAGTCTACAAATTTTTAGAGAAAAGATATAGTTGATACAGTCGCTACAGACCCTCCATTTTATGAATGTGTTCACCCACTGACGTGGGTATACCGTAAACTCCAAAGTGACTTTTTTAATGCATGCAGATTCCTTTCTCAAACTGCACAGCGCAACTCGCAAATAAAGCGAAGGGGGGCAAATAGTTGGCGTAGAGTTTTCTCCGGTGGGGTCCCTAGATTGCCTCACAATTGGATGTCTTCTCACGAGCCAGACAAAGCGACAAATAAAACCCCCGCATTGAAATGATGATGCTCCAATAGCACATCCGATTGCAGCTAACTTTCGGATGACGTAGCGTAACTATGCGTTGTGACAGTTCACATATAATTGTAGTAAAATAAATAATAAAAATTTTGCATTTCTAATTCCATAAGAAATTTATGATCAAGACCGGCTTTACTAATCGCGAGTAATTATGACTGAACCAATACAAATTTTAATTGAAACTTTATGCGATTCCAAGTGATTTGTCAGTAACTAGCTTGCTTCGTCTTTTGGCATTGTAAGGCGTTATATCAATCGGATGCAAAAGAACTGACATCATTTATCATATCGATTGATGGAATTTCAAAATAAAATTTGAATTGTTGAATCTTACGATTCCAAATTTTTTGTCAGTAACTACCGGGTTTTGTATTTCGACATCTTCAGGCATTATATTAATATCAAACGGATGCAACAGAACTGACATAATAAGTCATATCGACTGAAGGTGCTTGATGGAATTTAAAAATAAACTTTATTTTTTGAAACGTCGTATATTTCTAAATGTTTTGACAGTAACCGAGTGGTTTCATCTTTCCGCATCTTCAGGCATTATATCAATCGGATGAAACAGAACTGACATAATTTATGATGTCAATTGTCGCTGCTTGATGGAAAGACATGATATTTTAAAAAATAATAACACATTTTTTTGTACATATTTCTGCAATATATTTTATGATCAGGACTGATTTCGCTCATCGTGCTGCATCATCAGTTGATAATACTCGCGATTAGCGAGACCAGTTATGATCATAAAATATATTGCCGAAAGAAATACTAAAAAAATATGTTTTTATTATTTAAAATAATCAAAATTTGATATTGAAAAAAGCTCTTCACATTGCGACACGATGTCGTGTAATCCGTAGTAGATGCAAACGACTTTAGCCACTGCACCAATAGACAATAGAAAAATTCATTTTATTTTAAATAACATAAGAGACAAATTTCTAAGGTAATAAGCTACGCAACTATTTATTTTATGTATTTTTTCGTTGTTATAACAAGGAAAGGATCAAACACAATTATAAATGGTAAGTGTACACTAGTTTTTTTAACGTTGCTGAAATTTACATGAAAGCATAATGCATAACCAAGCAATATTTTTACAAAGGCCTCGCCACAAAAGAATAGATTAGTCCCGTTGCTTTGTGGCTGTGATGTGGTCATCCTACGCTTTAAATGCAAATTCGTAGCACTTGGTTGATAACGATTTCCGCCTACGGTCCCGTGCCTTTTGAAGTATGGTCACATCGTATATGATGCTGCGATGTATATTCAGGTCGTCTTAACAAGATGATCGTTTTTTATATCGTAGAACGTCTATACCGGGGGATCCTAAACTTTTTCTGTTTCCAGCTCCCTTAAAATATCAGATTTTTTTGGCGGCGCCCCAAGTCAAAACATTGGTTTTCTCATGGCAAACTTTATGTTACAATATTATAGTTTTTTTTCTTTCCAATTAAAAACTCATTGATAAATCTATACCTCTAATATTATCTACAATTTTATTTAATAAATAATCAAAATTCCTGATTTTTTTTGTTAATTGAAAAACTTACCAATTTGAATTGTTGCAATTTTGTACGTTTCCATATCACCAGGACAGTTCTGTTGCATCCGTGCGATGGAATGACTGAAGATGCCGAAGGGCAAAACCCGGGTCGTCTGTGACAAAACATGTGGAATCGTACAAAATCGCAACATTTCAAATTTGATATTGAAATTCCATCAAGCACCTTCATTCGATATCATAAATTATGAAAAACTTACCTTTTGAAAAATGATTAATTCAAGACGCACTAGGGCACCATGGTGCACAGTTTGGGTAACTCTGGTCTATACGAAAATTTTACAAAGTCAACTAGATTTTATCTGAGTATCAAAATCTTGATTTGTTCACTTCTTGATACACACTCAGCTGTGATTTTATCAAATGGTATAGAAGAAATTTAATGGATCATTAAAATTTATACATTTTACCATAATCTCCGAAAGTTTCCGAAACAAAAAGTATTCAAAAATATTAAATAAATAGGAGCTACATTTGGCCATAATTGATACCAAACCAGCCATTGTTAAACGAAACAACACAGTATGAAAATAACACAGTATGAAAATCCTTCTTGAAGACGTATGAGGATTTCTTCATTTAAATAGCTTTAGTATTGTGTAAAATGATACAGTGGCGGCTCGTGGAAAAAAATCAGAGTGTTCTTGATTGAAAATAAAAATGAAATATTAAATTGATTTTTCTGTCTTTCTTCCTTGAAAAAAGGTTTATCAACTTTTTGCCGGAGTGACACTACCTAGCTTCGAACCCCTCTTCCCGAGCCCGTCCTTCAATTTCAAGAATATATTCAATTGAAAACGGTACTGTACAAAATCATAAAGATGCAATGCTTTCTGATATCAGTTAACGGTATATATAGTTATTGAATGTATCGGTGCGTGGGCGAGGTTAATACACACTTACGTAATTTATGATATCGACTAAAGTTGCTTGATGGAATTTCAATATTGAATAAGAATTATTGAAACTTTGTACGAATCCAGATGTTTTGTCTCTAACAACCAGTGTTTTGTTCTTAGTTAGTTCGTCAGTTCTATTGCATCCGTGTGATGGAATGCCTAAAAATGCCGAAAGTCGAATCCCGCGTCGTTAATGAAAAAACATGTGGAATTGTATAGTTTCAATAACTCAAATATTACACATAAGTAATACTGATATTTTTATATAATAAACAGAAATGTATATATGTACACTGGGTGATCGGTTAACGAACATAATCTGTTCGGAAACTATGCTCGTTATCCGAATTGTTAGTAAAGCGATCAATCGAGTAGAAAAAGTAGATTAGAAAGATCGTTTTAGTTCGTTATCCGAATATTATTATCACGAAATATTTTAAATACTTTAAATATAAAATATTAACTCCCAACTGTTCGTTAACCGATCACCCATCGCATATTATTATGTGACATTTTTCTTAATCTTGAGGATGCTGCAGTTCCGTAATGCGTATGGACGAGTCGCCACTGATTATATATGAATTGACCCCAACTTTAACAAACCGAATCTATTCGGATTACAGTAGGACAGTTTACATGGAGTCTAAGAAATACAATATAGTGTCCAACAAAGTTTTCCAAGGCTTAAGAATGTGTTTTGTTTTATTTCAAAAGAAGTGATCAACGAAATGAAAGAAGGATAAAACCATTCTTACGTTTGGTTGTATAAGGCGTTAGTCTTTTGAAACAACAATTGTATTCGATAAAATGTCGATGGTTTATTTTGTTATGTTATGTTAAGGAAGCGGGAAATAAAACCTCTATTGATGTTATTGTTTCATTTATATTGAAAAAATTGAAAAAAAAATACTTTTTTATATAAATATTTTTTTTAAGCCACCCACTCTCCTAATTGAGAGTAATATGTATCATAATTGAGACGTATCAACGATTTACGATAATTGCTTGCTTCTCAGTTGTTCTCAATATTTCTTTTTCGAAGACAATATGAAATGAATAATTTGGATTGATTAGGGAAATTGAATATTTATTCATTCAATTAATGTTTATCGAAAAAATTATTACTATTGGAACGCTAAAAAGATTGATATAAGTTGAAATAATGAAAAAAAAAGCCAACCGAGTAGGTATGCAGATAAATCTATATTAACCCTTCGATTACGTAGTCTTTTTTTATATGAGTTATTCAAAATAGTATATTTGCATGAAATGTTAACACAACATAGCTCCACAATGTCATATTATAATTTCACACGTTAATGAGAAGTGTGGACATTGAATTAAAAATAACTTGACGCTACGCAATGAATGGGTTAATACATTAAAAACAAATATTTACACGGCTTCTTTTCTGCGTGGAAGCCTCTAATCAATTACATATATATTATTTATAGACTAAAACGTGTATGTGATTTAAAAAAATATTTGATAATAAATTTTTTTAATATTACAGTATAATAAATAAACGTGGAAAAATGATTCTGCTAAAATCTGTTCTTATTCAACGCGAATTGCTTGAAAGTCATTTTCTTTCTTAATATTATGAATTCATTGAATATGAAATACATTTCCAGGTAAATATTTTCAGCTTATATTAAATTACTACCCCTTTAACAATATTACTCGTGGGGTAGAAACTACCGATATCTGTTTCGAGTATTGAGTATTGAGTACCTGCGTATTATGTCAGAATTATTATTTATTTGAAATTCGATTATCAAAAAAACTAAATAAATGTAAAATATGTATGAAATCAAGTCTCGTTTAGGTTAATGTCAAATTTAGATTATTCTTAACTTTCGAGGTTAGCACTGTTAACTTTTGGTGAAAAAGCATTAAGAATAACATTTTTTAATATACTGTCAACGGTATTATGAAAGAAAGAAAAATATTCATTTAAAATCAATTAAATCCAATAAATTCAACATTTAAATACATTAAATGATTAAAAGTTAACGTAAAAAACATTTGAATATAGTTTTTTATAATAAGTAAGAAGTCACTTATCGGTAGGTATATGAAACAATTGAATCAAGATACCTGACATGAGTTATTCAACTAGATATTTTTAAAAGAATTAGTTCGTCTTACAAATTTATAATCTCAAATATTTAAAGAAATGTTGAATCATATAATACACATATATATATATATATATATATTATATACATAAATCAATGTATGTGTGTCTGTTTGTTTATTATGCATCACTACATCATTCATCTAATTGATATGAAACTTCAAATTTCTTGTTTTGGCTTACTCCTTCCGCCAATTCGACAAGGAACTATAAATTCTTAAGAATACAAAAGCAAAGCTTCTAACACACAAAAAATATGTATATTCGTATCTGTATTATTAAAACTTTTAACAATTAAGTTTCCAAAAAGTTTCCTTGGATTTCCTTACACTAAGATCGCAGCAACGCGCGACGAGTAAGCTAGTAAAATATGAAAATGATAAATAACGATGATTCTAGAAATTTACGTTCGTGCGGTACCGATTTCTTTTAAGACTATTTGCCGTATTGGTTGGTTGTTCTATAATTTAATGCCCATAAATAGGAAAGATATGAAAAAGTCTGAGAAAATTAAACTTTTTATAAAATTTGAATTGTTGTAATTTTGTACGATTCCACATGTTTTGTCACAAACGACCCGAGTTTCGGCATCTGCATCTTCAGGTATTCCATCACGCGGATGCAACAGAACAACGAATACCTGAAGATGCCGAAGGGCGAAACCCGGGTCGTTTGCGACAAAACATGTGGAATCGTACAAAATTACAACAATTCAAATTTGATATTGAAATTCCATCAAGCACCTTCAGTCGATATCATAACCTTTTTATAGTCAGAATCGTGTTGTTGGTGAAGGTTGGAGATATTTTTTTTTATCGACTCCACAGCCTTGTAATTGACTACATCTGAACAACCAATACATTGAGTAATCGGGTATTAAGTATTGAGGCAAATGACCATCCTTACAAACACGATACCCATCGAAAATTATTTTATTTTTGCCTTACATTTTATGTATACGTGCATAAGAAATGATCAATTTATTGAATGCTCGCTGACCTATTTACATGTTCGCAAATTATGTAACGTTTCTGGTAACCGAAATTAAATTAAATTGCATTTGTTTGGATTGAATATTGCATATTGATGAAATTATTAGCCTCGCTATAATATGTTTTACTAATATGCAGTGCAATAATTTAAGTGTTTGGCTTCCGTTACAAATTTGACTAGCTCAAATACGCACAACTTTTGTAGAGGTTTTTGTGAAATCAGAATTTGCTTCCCACTGTCCTGATGCTGAAAATGAGGCATAACCAGATAAATGACTCATCCACTATGCGTATATTTTTACTCTTCTTGAAAAAGAGATACTGAGAGACTGGGACAAAATCCTGTATATATGGCAGGTGTTGTAAAATTAATTTTCGTTTTGATTGGCGCGTAAAAAATAGTCGCGGCCTATTTTCGAATGAAAACTGTTTACTTCTAACAAGAACCAATCAGTAAATATTAATTATTTTACTATAAATAACAAAAAAAATTAACACAATAATCAAGATCGACTCTAACCATCAAAAGATAACGCATATATTTTAACTTCTTGATTACGGGGTCGCGATTTCGTTTTTGTGCGCAAAGAACAGAACGTCAATTTTTCGATCCTACGTCATGTTATCATTAATTTTATTGTCACACGTATGGGTAATAGAGTGTTCGTTTTAAATTGTAAAACTGTTGGGAGGTAGAGTAGAGTTATGCTATTTTATATATTACGCATTGAAATTGTGTCAAAATTTCGAAAAAGACCCGGCAGTCAAAAGGTTAACAAGAACAATTACATTAAATTAAGCTCTTAAAGCTACCATCTAAGTAAAACGAATAATTCAAGTGCTCCAACATTAATTTACAAATATCCACGTAAAATTTACTTATTATTTAAAATCAATTCGTTTCCATTAAAAATGTTCATTACCTCTTACAGATTAATATTTACTGATACACTTAAATCTGATACACTTAAATCCAGTAGATAAATAACTTTCACGCTCGACTGAATTTAATTTTTTTAGTGGATCAAATGCGTACTTGTGTAAGATTGTTTTATAAAAAATATTTCTATAAAATGAAGGAATTTATAACTCATTTTTTTCCAGAAGTTGTATCAGTTCCACTTCTATGGTTCAGTGGTTAACATTGCTGGCTTACATGATGTATCTCACGGTTTCAAACCACATTGTGAACAGCGTTTTTTTTCAAACGAATTATTGATTATAATAAAAGTTGTCTAATATTTTCTCCCTACCTTAGATCATATAAAATTTGATTTAGCAAGAGCAGTTAGTTGACTGCTAGTCCTGTTTTATCAATATTCCTTTTATCCCATCTGTAAAATAAGAGTTGAGCAATTGAAGGAAGAGTACTTCTGTAAAAATAGCTCCTAATTTGTCATTGATTTGATAACTATACATAATTATTTAATTGCTCTTGCAACGTAAACACGCTTGAAAAAAATATTTAATTAGCATTTACTTGATAAAACTAAATTATAACACGGTGAAAAAATAGCAACGAATTTTAGTTCTACAAAATTTATAATGCATAAAGCTGATAGTAATTTCGGCTTACGCCTTCATCAGAATTATATTTAAACATAACTTTTACCATAGCTTAAAATTACATTTACTTATATAAAGCGGTGTAGAAAAGGTACACAATACATCTTTTCTCCTGTTTTAACGATCTAGCTTGTTTCTTGCTCGCAATAAAACAAATATTTTAAATGAAACTAAAAAGGCGGCTATATCAATAAGTTTACATATGGTACGGAAATGGTCCATTACTGAGATAAAACGGCCTTCCGTAGCGGGTTAAGCAATGGTGATCGACGTATATTAGTTTGTTCGTTAAGAATCCTTTGTGATAGTTGATATCTATTGATTTTTCTAGTGTTCTAACATCTTAGTTATATATTGTGATAATAAATTCTTAAATGTGTTTATTATCACAATATAAATCTAGGATATAAAAACAGAAGAAAAAAATGTATTATTTACCTTTTCTTCATTGCTATATATAGATAGGTGAATGTACGCTTAATTTTATTTTTGATAATTTAAACATAAACCATGTGTAATTTAAATATTTAGTACAAGCTGACCCGTCGCGCGTTGATACGATCACAGAGTAAGGAAATTCAAGCAACTTCAAATTTTAATTGTCATTCTGTTGCATCCGTGTAATAGAATGCTTGAAGATGGCGAAAGGCGAAAGATCCGTGTCATTAGTGGAAAACATGTGGAATCGTACAAAGTTATAACAATTCAAACGATTCAAATTTGATATTGAAATTCCATTAAGTACCTTCAGTCGACGTTATAAATTATTCAAGTCAAGTCGTTTTGTTAACACACATTTCGATTGTTGATAGTATTGTTTTAATTTTATTTATTTACTATTTGGAAAGGGGAGGGGGTCGGGGAAGGAATGATATGCTAAAAATATTTGCAGGAGTGTACTTAAGAAATTTTTACAGTTTCATATCGATTGGATAAATTGTGTAGTAATGCATGAAGGACAAACAGACATACAAATTTAGATTTGTCCAATAAGTTTAATATTGTTGACAGTTTATTCCCTACCTTTCCTATTTATGTGTATTAAATTAAATATTAATCAACCAATCTGACAAATTATTCATTAAAATGTTTTTCAAAATCGTTAAATCAAAAACTTAATCGGAGTCGCTCGTTTTCCACAACTCCAAAGTCTCGATTTAAACAGACCGTGCCACGTGATGTTGTTAACTAGAAATTATTTATTTTAAATATGAATTAGTTGTTCAAATAATGGGATAGACCAATTGATAGGGTGACAAGAATTGCAAAGCAGTGATCACGGTAATGTTAAATATAATAAATGTTTGACAATCCTTGCGTCAATTAATTCATGCTTGGATACTATTCAATACGGATTATGAAAATTCCAACATCGGTATTCCATAACTCAACTAACCCTCTCTGCGCTTGCGATAATTAGTCCCAATTATTGTTCCGGATCTGTATAACGCATGGTTATTCAAATTCAATAGTGCACAGAAATCAGTGCTCAAGTATATGGAATAGAATTTTCACAACGATTTAGAGCGAACGCAAATTATGCAGATGGCTTGCACCGAGCTCTACGAAATTTCGTAGAGGCTACACTATTTCGTAGAGTTTCTACTATACTGTGCATACCTTATACTCTCTACTAAGTGCATAGCTGCGAAACGCATTGATATAATTTCAAATTGTATTAATGTGTGAGAAAGGTTTTTTTCTAAATTACTCTCTCTTCATTTTCTATTCAGAATCGATTGTTTTTAAATTTTTGTGATATTTTTTGAATCGATTGATAAAAATAATTTGTTTAAAAATATTTTTATTGTCTACCTTTTATAAAAGATGTAACCCTATATGGAACCTTGGAAAAGTCTATTTAAATAAAAATAAGATATTTGATAGCGATTTCGGTCTACGTCCTAATCAGAACTGAGTACTAAGTTATAAAATTATGATAAATAAAAAAATAAAATACATTGTTATTTTTTCACTGTGTTATAATGGAGTTATACCACTTGAATCCAATGCCAATTGAATCAATACAATATGTAATTTTCCAAATGTAATACATTATAATATGTTTTTTTTAAACAATGTACATTACTACATGTTTTGTCATTAACGATGCAAGTTTGCCCGTCGACGATATTTTCAGGCATTCTATCACACATGTGGAATAGAAATGACAGACAGTAAGCAGTCTGAATCGCTTATATACACCGGGATTCACCTTTCGGCATCTTCGACCATTCTATGGGATACAACGAACTGTCAGTCAGTTCTGTTACCGAAAGGCAAAACCCGGGTTACTACTGATAAAACATGTTCAAAAATTCAAATTTGATATTGAAATTCCATCAATCACTTTCAGTCGATAACATGAAAAACGTTTATAAGAATTTTCATCAAAAACGTGTAGTCTTATCAATCCAAAGACATATTGAAAATCCATCAATCCTTAAATCGATACTGTAGATATATTCGATTGACTTTAAATATATTTTTCCTACTTATTTATAAAATATACTTTCACTTGAATAATTTTAAGTATTTAATAAGCCCTTAAGTAAATTTAGTTTGAAAGCTAAAATGTATACTCGGCTGCAATACGGGATAGAAGACAAAATAAGCGAGACACCTTTTTTTCGCCAGTATCCAAGCTTAAAGTTTCAACCCTGTTAATGAATGAAAAAAATTGTATGAATATGGCAGTCTAAGCAACCAAATGCAATGATAGCATCAACGAGATCTGTCATTTGCCAGTAGAGATGTCGTCTTGAGTATCGAGTACCCGATGCACTTCAGTTACTTTTAAACCACATTGTAAGAATCATGACAAATTGTTATAGAAGAATTAAATTTCATTCCTACTTTTGAAATTATGTTGAGTCTACGCAGTAGGCTGTTAGTACCTTAATATATTTATTTTTAGAAATTTAATGAATGATTATTTTTGGATTTGGAATATAAAGGCTTTTGAATTGAAATGAAAATGAGGAAATTTCATTACATATACATTTTTTTCATATTATTTATGACAATGAAGAGTAACACGGTGATAAAAATAGCAACGTATTTTAGTTCTGCAAAATATTCTATGCTATTTTTTTCACCGTGTTATAATGGAGTTCTACCAAGTGAATGCCAATTCAATCAATTCAATAAAGAGTCTATATTAGATTGCTTTGTTCTAACTGACATTAAAAATTTATTTCAATTTGACGTTCGGATCTTCTACCAGATGGTTTCATGTATAGTTTTCAATGTGTAGTTATTTTCTGTACAGAAATAAGTGTGACAAAATTCAAAGCAAAAAATTCAATATGTATCAAAGAGATAGGCTCTTCTGAAAAATCTCCTTTTGGTGTGTTAGTTTAGTTAGTTAGTGTAGTTAGTGTTTATGAATACACAAATATCTTGGATAATCAAAATTCCCTTAAAAAGTAGAGGAAAAGTTAGCTATTCACTAGTTGTTCCTATCACAAAAAGAGGCTTAGTTATTTAGTCATAAACATTTAATATTCCATATGCTTATCTTAAAATAACGATTTAATTATTTTTATGATAATCGCAATAATTCGTCTGGTGTGTGAGCATATTTGTACGTTCAGTTAAATTTAAAAAGACTGCATAAGTTATTTATCATTGCGTTTGTAAGAAAGATCTACGCCTTTAAATTGTAAAAGTGTTTCTTTTAAGGTATTAACTGCCACTTCGTGATGGAAAGGCATGATATTTTAAATAAAAAAAAACATTTTTTGTACTTATTTTCATGATATATTTTTTGATCAAGACCGGTTTCGCTCGTCACGAGTATTATCAAAATCAGTTCAGCGAAACTGATCCTGATGAAACAATGTATTGAGGAAACGAGTACTTAAAAATGTGTTAATATTATTTAAAAAAAGTGTTTCAATTAAAATATGCATCGAAGCTATGTTATTGTTAGTTAAAATTTATTCATAAAATACTCGTTAGTTTGTCAATACTCGAGTATTCAAAAACGGTTACTAGTGTTGCACAACTTTTCGCTACGAGTTTAATTACGTAAATGGAAAATGCAAAAATATTTAAAGCATGAAGCGTGCTTGTTTAAAGTTCCTGTCCTAGTAGGCTAGGCTGGTTAGAGTACTTAAGCTAAAAACGCTTAAAATACAATGCTGTGTGAACAGTTGCTGTTTATATGCAAATATTTTTCGTAAGCGTCTTTGAATGAAATGCATCCGGAAAAACGTCATACAATATTCATCTGTTGAAATTCTGTATACATATTTAATATGAAAATTTTTAACCCTCAGACTGGCAGGCATATTGTAGATTACTGATAGGTGATACTAAAAAATAAAAGAGTTTAAACATTGTTAAAACTTCCGTGTATACCTTGCCAATTACTTCAATGAAATAGAGCCTTATTTGTCATAACAATTTTCATAAGTTTGCTTAGCAACAACAATATTAAACCGATTTTTGAAATGCTCAGTGTTAAAACATCCTGTACGAGGAACGGGAGTGAGATGTGTGGTAGGGAATTTTGATAATCATACATTGTGAATTTAACTAATATTTAAATAAAAATGACGTCTAAAAAGTATAAATATAACGAATTAAATGTCAATGTAAATGTCAATAAAGCAGGACTATTGATTAATTAACTGATCTTATTATTGACGTTAGAGAATTTAGGACACAATTTTTAGAAAGAAATATATTTTAATTGATTTCAACGTTTATTTTTGACGATCAACTTAACCTTTCTAATTCTTCATTTGCTATACAATAAAAAAATATACCAAGTTACTGTTGGAAGCATAAATCTCTAGATACGACATTCGAATAGTAATGGTGTTTGTAAGTGAAGGTTTATTTTCCTATCCAATATGCATTATTCAATCCGCCTTGATATCGTTAGAACTAAAACTATTTATAAACTACGATTTCTGATCTAGACGTTAAAATAACTTTCTCTGTTGGACACCTCAATGAATATATATTTTTATTAAGATGGTAACATTTACATCTAGCCAGTGGCGTGGATATATTTTTCTTTAATGTATATTTAAACAAATGTATTACCATTGATTGATTACTATATTTGGTAGCATTGAATTATTAAAATTAAAATTAAGTAAATTTAAATTGTTAAAATTTTGTGCGACTCCATATGTTTTGCCACTGCTCAACTGACCGTTCTGTTGTATCCGTGGGATATAATTCCTGAAGATGCCGAAAGGCAAAACCCCGCTCGTTAGAAACAAAACATGTGAATTGTGTAAAGTCTTCAACAATTCACATTTGACACAGAAATTCAATCAAGCACCTTCAGTCGATATCATAAAAAATGTAAAAAAGGAAATGATTATTAAATTACCACTTCTTCACCGTGTTTTAATGAATTTCTACCAAGTAAATTCCGATTCAATCAATGGATTATTATTTTGTTTTGTGAAGTTGTTTTGAAACATGATTGTTAAGTAGATATAACATTTTTAAATTATAAGTTAACTTTATTGATTCGCTTTTAAAATACATATCTTTTTTATTGGTTTAATTCATATTTTCAGTTAGTTGTCTCGTGGCGTAGTGGTTAACGAAGTCAATGTTGCACCGAAGGCTCCAATATACAATGTTTTAAAATTATTTGCAATAATTATTTGAAATATAATATACAATTAAAATCCAAAAGTAATTTTGAGATGCAGTATAATCAAGCAATCTTCAATATTTTCTTGTTTAAACATATTCGTTCCAATTAAATTGAGTTTCGCTAGGACTTAGTAAACCTCTAAATCAGAAACGCTACTGTCATGCAGATTATTTCCAATACGGATTTTGCAGTCACATTGGACGTCTGGATGCATTTGCATTTTGTTCAATTTGCTTAGGACGAGATTACCTCGAAGCTTATTTAGGATCTAAGCTATCCCTGTTATTGTTACAGATTGAAAATAAATTCTTATCCCGCATAATAGTATCACGAATAAACTTGTACACATCCATGTGAATAAAGGGGTTAGTTTTCATCCCCAAATGTGTACGTTATTAAGTCTGTCATATCTATCACACCCAGTTGTGTATTTGTAAACTTTACATACAGTAAATGATTATGTAACATTTGTGGGGTATCGCTTACCCCACATTCACATTCTATGACTAGTGATATGTTCATTTTACATTTCGTGATAGATTGTTAATTCATACAATATAATTGAATTTATGCGAAAATAGTTAAACGTGAATGGAAAATTGGTGGTTATTTAATGAAACAATATAATTCATAACATCCACCAATGTTGAATGAGAAGAAAATCCTTTTTAATGTACTAACTGTAACTTATTGGTGGAAAGACAGTAAATTTAAATAGTAAAAAACACAATATTTCAATTCTATTTCTTTCTAATTCTAATTTTCAAAGACCAGGAACGGTTGCGTTTATCATTCGATAATGATGTTCACGATGAGCGAAGCCATTCGTAATCTTTAAAATATTACATTACTAAGCATTAGGTTATTAAGCTTATTAAGGTACATTAATAACTTAATTATTTTTTTTTTAAATAATAAAAACACACTTTTTAGTACTTATTTCCACAATATATTTTTGATCAGGACCGGTTTCGCTCATCGCGAGCATTATCAACTGATTCTCGCGATGCTGAATGCTCGCGATGAGCGAAACCGGTCTTGATGAAAAAATATGTTGGGGAAATAAGTACTAAAAAATGTGTTTTTATTATTTAAAATATCATGCCTTTCCATCAAGAAGTGACAGTTAACACCTTAAAAGTGAGCTTAATTAAAATAAATTAAACAATTCAAACCAATAAATTGTTTGTGAATTATCGTTTTAAAAGAATATATGGCTAGCCATTATAAACTTTTTGTACTCGACACACGATTGAGGATAATGAAGAATTAAAAAAAAATGTCACCTTGAAATACAAAGAGTTATAAGAACAGTCTAATTATAGTGGACTTTGAAAATAGTACATAATAAATTATAATTCAATGAATAGGCAGCAAAGTGGTGGTATTCGAGTTATAAGAGGAAAATCATTTGCAAAAGCTTAAACTAATTTATTTTGATTTTTTTTACTATGATAAACTTAATAAATTCGTAATAATTGATTATATAATACGATCAGTAATAAGCCTTTTTTATAACTTGAATTTATCCGATCTACACGCCAAGTAAAAGAGAAAAGATAATCGTTGTTTACCTTAGTATTAAACAGCTTTGTAATGTATTTGGTCTAAAGATGTTTCTTAAAAAAGTGAGACACCTTGGACTTTAAAGAATATGTTGAGTGTAATAAAAAAAGTCACTTTATATTTCAAATAGGCTTCCACGCTCCATAAATTAACACGTCAGATGGCCTTTGGCAGTGTAACAAATGTTACTGAGTCAACTTTAATATATATATAATATATAAACATAATTTTATTATGTAAATTTTACATAATTATATAAACAATGTAAAGGTAACATATTTTATGTATATTTAATTCCCCTACACTTATTAATAAATACAACAGATGCTTCGGTAAAGCATTATTACTTTTGTTTTTGCTTTCCATGTTATTAACGGGTAAGTAATTTCCTTTGAAATAGATCAATGATTATTTATTACATTACTTGACGATAGCGTATAACCTCGAGAGTAAAATGTGTGCCTTTTCAATTAAGCTGTCACTAAATTCAAGATACTATTGGTAATAGTATATGGTAATAATTTTATTTTACAATCCTTAAAAAAGCTACAAGACCTTGATGGTAGTTTAGCTTTTGGAGAAAACTCTTGTGGAAAACTCTATAAATATGTAATTTAAATCATTTCTGAAGTAGAAAATGATCTAATGGATTCTCGGTAATCTATGACTAAATGTTAATATATTTTGAATTCGTTTTACATTGCTACTAAGATATTTTATGATGTTGTGTTATTAAACGTTTTAAAATAACGCTGTTTGTGATAAGAGATGTTAAAACTGTGTTACATTCAACATGTTACACGTTTTATCACTGTGACTAGATTTTGTCTTTCGTTGTCGTTTTCGTTATAATATTGTATATAATATAGAACTTTAAGTTAGCAACATTTTTTTAACTGGCAGCCATTTTGTCAGTTGTAAAGTGATTTATGGTAATTTTGGTTTGGCATTTATCATAAGTAGACTGACGCCTGAACAACGCTTCCAAATTGTAAACAATATTTTGAAAATCATGGTTCTGTTTTAAATAAGTATTGCACACTACGATCATATGCCAGAAGTCATATTTAAATTAAAATGTCAGAAGATTATCTTTCGAATAAAGTAAATTTCATGTCTATTTGAAAAATTGATCTTTGTTTTATTTCATTTCAAAGTTATATACCTGTAAAAAACACTCTAACTGACAGACTATGACTATAGACTAGTTATAATATACAAGACTTAAAGGTAAAACAATAGTTTTAATAACTTCTGATTTGATTATAATGACGTTATTTTTTGAAATTACAGTCGTATACCTAATGCAATCCAATAAACTTTTGGTGAAGAGCTTTCATATATATATATATATATATTGAATTCATTGCTGCAAATGTCCATTTCTTTTGCAACCCTTTGATCATCCGAATAACCTTGCCAAGCTGCGTTTCATATGGTCTGTAAATAATTATTAAAATGTGGAAATCTAGTTTTTATGATCGAATATAAGCTTCTGAAAATATCTGAAAATACTTCAACGGTTTGTGATTCAATATAAATTGTTATATTGATTCACAAACCTTAGTTAAGAAAAATCACACAAATATTATTACTAACTTACTTTAAAGCTGTTTTGATAATGCCACTTTAATCGGCAGTTAGAGAAACGCTTAGTAAATAGTGAATATATGTTATTAGGGAGACAGCTTTTGTTTTGATGAAAAGCTTTTTAATTGAAAAGTTGAATGCAGGGCTTTAGAATTGGAGTCGTTGTGTTTTGGCAGGTGTCAGGGTCGTGAAAAACGAACGATTCAGACTGGACGTGAATCAAAAAAATATATTTTCAAAAACTATCAAAGATTCTCAACGAATTTTTCAACATAAATTTATTCATATAGCAACAAATGCACCGTCGATTTGTGGAAAACATCAATTTAATTTAGTACGTGATATTTTTTCTAAACTTCTGTGTAAAAACTCTGCCCAAGTTAGATAGAATAACTCAGATTTCCCATCACGCTGAATATGTCAATCGGTTGACAAGAGTCAGATAGATTGTATGTGTAACACGTCGCAACGAGTTCAAAACCAATTTGAAATCTATTCACGAAACATCCTCGTAAGCCCAAACAAAACACACACAAATTTGCGTGTACCCAAAAAAAGTTACGTATTATCATTGACGAAATAATGCTACACGGTTTATGGAATCAATTGAACAATTCAAATCAATTTTTGCCACTATTTCAGAACAGACAAAAAAAAGGTAACAAAACAAATGCTCAATCATTTTATACGATAAAATATTGATCGTCTAAAGTCATAGCAGCCGATCATATATTTTTAATACTTTTATGGAATATAATGACGGTCTAAATTTAAAAAATATTCTATTTAACTATATTCGGTCGGCTGTATCCTTAGCAGTTATCAAATATGTAAAAATAAAGTTTTGTTATACATTCGATTATCAGTCTGTAACAACATACAAAATCGACATATTTCTTGTCGAAATCGCGTGAAGGATATTCAACACCGAATATTTAAAAAAATAATTCATTAATTTTGGTGTTGAAATCATGTTTTTGCTTAATGTCTGAGTTAGTTCGATACAAGCGAGCGACCTCCACTACTTTTTCAATTAGACGATTTCGAAAAATATCTTAATGAACAATTTGTTGGATTGATTGGTTAATTTTTGATTCAATGCACACGAATAGGAAAGGCAGACATAAAATGATAAAAAAACGTCTAACAGTACGTGCCCAAAGTTGCGAAAAGCGATATGTTCCACATAATATGTGGAAGGTAATATAATATATATAGGGTAGAAGTATATCCACTCGAGCTAAGGAACATATAAGATCATTCAACAGTAAAAAAAACAGATTCACAATTCGCTAATCACGTTATAAAGGAATCACATAATATAAATCCAAACTCAGCGTGTTTGCATCTTTGTAATAAAGGTCGCAAGATGACGGCTTTAGAACAGCTGGAAATCAATAGATATCTACTATCATAAAGGATTCTTAACTAATATATGTCGATCGCCATTGCTTAACCCACCACGGGGGGTCGTTTTGTGCCAAATGTAAACTTATTGATATAGCCGCCTTTTTAGTTTCATTTATAATTTTTAGTTATATTGTGAGCAAGAAACAAGCTAGGTCGTTAAAACAGGAGAGAATATGTATTGTGTACCATTTCTACACAGCTATATATAGTTAAGTAAATGTTCGTTTAAGCATAGTTCTGATGATGGCGTTAGCCGAAATAACTATCAACTATATCTTAAAAAATTATAATTTTGTATAACTAACATACATTGCTATTTTTTCACCGTGTTATGTGGAATTGCACAAAGTTTCAACAGCTCAATTTACGACACAGTGAAATAATACCAATGTAGGTTGTACAAATAAAATACATTGCTATTTTTTCACCTTGTTATAATAGAGTTATACCACTTTAATAAATGAGATATATTCAAGGTTTTACTGATTTTATTTTGACACTGTGGTAACCGTGTTATACGAAGTATGAGTGTATTCGAATTACGTCTATACTTTAATCTGTTTTACCGTTGGAGTTTTAAACTTCTAGAGATAAAATGTACGGTTATTTTTTAACATATATCGGCTTGAATCGCTGCTGTTTGTAGTTTTCCTACGGCATATCGTCTAGTTTCAAAGATAAAAGTGCATCAGCGGTACATAAAAGAGTATACGACTCTTTTCTAAGAAACTTTCTTCACAGAATCTGTCAGCTGTTGCTGTCACCCATCTGCAGTTTTCTACTTTTGCTGCGTTTTAGATCGATTGTTAACACTATCGATTATAAAGACCCAAACAACAGCGAGCTGTCAATTCGTTAACTAAGTGGGAAATTTTTAATCACTGTATTTTAAGTAATAAATAAACGCATTCAGAGTCGTAAGAAATAAATTGTCCCAATACTAAAATTTTACGGTTCGCCGGATTGCTTGCTTGATCTTTGTTTCAATTGAAGAAAAACTTGACAAAATTATTTTTTTTATTCTGAGTTGTGTTAACAGTTCACAGTCCTGGTATTAACATTCAATTCTTAGTGAAAATGCATTATACGTAAAATAATAATAACTGCACGGTACAAAACTTACAAATTATCAATTCATTGCTTTTGCACCGTAACATATTAACATATTTAAATATAAAAATTCAACAATTACACAGTAAAACAATCAACAAGGATTGCAAAAAAAGTCAACCAAGTAAGCTCATGAAATATCTAGTTTAACTGAAAAAATAGCATTCGTCTGAACTCACTTTCGTCCACGTGAAATACGTCAACATCCGAAGCAATACTGTTGAACATTGTTAATGCTCTTACCATTGGCATCCCCATTGGCAGACTGGTTCAACACTTTGGAAGAACAAACAAATTATGTACACGATTTCTTAAAAAACTATCCGGAACATACAAATTGATATTATTAATGATGGCAGAATTCTCATTTTGGCCTCAAATTAGTTGAAAGAAATACGTGGCTAGATACATTTCTCTTCGATTTTTCAAACTATTAAAACTGAGAATCGTAAATGATGATGATGAAATTATTGGAATTGGAACGTTTAAAGTGAAATTAATATGCGTATCTTTAAATAAGGTGTACTTAAAAAAATGATCGATTGGTAAAACAACCTTATTATCGCACTCCATTATATATAATATAAAAATGAATGTTCGGTTTTTCGTTTGTTCCGTATGCGTTCATATACCATTAATCCGATTGCAATAAAACTTTACTGGATTATTGTGCACACGCCTGCAAAGGTTATTAATAAGTACAACGATTAGATCAGTACCAGTTTCGCTTATCGCGAACACTATCAACGAATACAATGGACTATGATTATATGCTTCTCACATGGACAGCTTTGTGTGGCCTGCTCACGCGTCGTAAAATCTTTCGATTTGTTCCATTACGCAACAAACAGATTAACAAAAAATATTGTGTATCCAAAGCAGACTTGAATAAAAATTGCCTGGGATTATAATTTTTTTTACTACAGTAGATAAAATTATATTTTATTTGTTGAGTAAAGCTAAGAAAACTAGTTGCTAATTTGAGTTGACTTATTCTGTACAACACACTAAGGTAGAAAGTTTGACAGTATAATATTACAGCTATATTTAGTTTCGGCGTGAAGCACGCACGAGTAAACAGTTTCTAAAACAATTAAGCCACGTGTATACAACAAGCAGATGAGCCTAGAGGCTTGTAGTGGGTTACACCAAATTTCAGTTGCCGTTAAAATAAGTTTTATAAAATATGACTATATTATTTGTTTATATAAATAATTTATCAGCAATTGATTTTGTGGGGTAAATTATACAATAAAGAGCATAGGTTCCCAACCTTTTCGGGGTGGCGACCCCTTTTCATAAAATCCATGTGACCCACGATCCACCACACAATCCATAAGTATACACCAAAAAATATTTTTTTGGTTGACCGTATAAGTTGGTGACCCCTACGTTGGGAGCCTATGATACAGAGATTTTAAATGTCTTCATGGAAATTTTATATTCCGATATATATTCGTAGAAACTTTTTATTACTATAAAGAAACGAGGAATTTTTTCACATTTTCAAAACCGTTATATCAGTATTGGAAAAAAACCGACAAAATACCAGGATCCCGTTTTTATTAATACCGGTATGACAATCCCTTAACTTGAAACAATGGCCTCTTAATTGGGATTATGCCAACGATGATATAATTATATGATAATTAAAATAAATATCATATAATTAAGAGATACAATTAGAATAATAACGAATATTTAATTATATTTTGAAAATGTCGCACATTTTGCTAAATATTAAGGTGTATGCCAGTTAAAAGAATTGACAAATTGCCTACAACTGACATAAAATATTAATTATTATCGCTGCATGGGATTTTCTATTTAGTTGAATTAAGTAAACTTTGTCAAATATTAAATTTATGTTGTATGTATATAAAATTTAATTGCACTAACAAATAAAAATAAACAAATTTATCGTATCATTACTTAACCCAGTACTTCTCAAACCTTTTCATGCCATGGTCACCCCCTGAATATTTTTTTTTTTAAATATTTTTTTGCGACTAGGACTTATTATCGATAAATAAGATCGAAAGAGCTGTATTCTAGCAAAAAAAGATGTCAAATTTGAATTCATACATTTTGTACGATTCCACATGTTTGTCACTAACGACCCGGATTTCTTCATGCATTCTTTCTATCACACAGATGCAATAGAACTGACAGTTCAGTAACAATTCAAATTTGATATTGAAATTCCATCAAGCAACTTCAGTCGATATCATAAATTACAAAAAAGATGTACTAAACTGATTTGCGAGATTACCTAAATATTTTTTATTCTATCCCCTAATCAACATTTTCCCGCTAATTGCATGTTTAAAAAATATATCTCTTCAAAAACGTAAAAACGGGACTTCATTCTAGTTATAAAATGTCTGCTACAATAGTATAATAAATTATTAATGATATATTAACTTGAAAATGAGTAACGTAACAAAAGAGCATAAAATATATCTATAAGCTTATGTTCAAGGGAGATTGTATTTTTATCTTTTGATTAATAAACTAGTTCATTCTTAATAATGGTTTTATGATACATAAAGATTTGATATATATCATATTATATGTATAAATAAATTATGTTCCTTAGGTTGTATAGAGTTTTAGATCTTACATACATTAAAAAAAAAGAATTTTTAATTCCTTTTTTGAATTTGGCGCCTAAATCGAGTGTCTTTCTTATGCGTAACTTGGTATAGGTCGATTACATAGACAATTTTGTTATACATGTGATGTTAATAGTCACAAATTGTCTATTAACGGTTTTTTTTTTTGATTTTTTCTATTTAATTTGAAAGCAAAAGCTATGTTTTTAATACTAACTGAAGTATAATGCAGTGTATCAAATTTTTCTTTTCATTAAAGTTAAAAATATAGTGATGATAACAAAAGTTGTTGGTCTTCCATTTAAGCCAGTGGTTGTTAATCTAGGGTGCCCCCAGAAGTTCGGGAATTGTTTCTTTGCTTAAAAATGGTTAAATAGATTTGACTGTGCCCAATTTCCCTCCCGTACTTTCTACCTGAGTTTACTATTGTTTCTGTGTCCATTACCAAAACTCAGAGATAAATACTGGATTCATTTTTATATAACCAAAATTTTTCTCTACGATAATGCACTATAACAACGATATGCATGTTCCTATTTTTTCCATAAATATTCAAGAGGAAATTAATTATTAAAACGTATAAGTTTGAAATAATAAATTTTGAAAAAAATCATAAAACTAAAAGAGCTTACGAAAGAGCTTTCAGGAATAAGGTTTCGTTAGCTTTCCTTACGACGATGTGAGCTTTTGTGAATGTCTTGTAATATTTCAACGATGCAACCAAGTCGGTATGACCGATGGGTTCGATAGATATTTTCAAAGTTAACGATATATTTAGATATATATACATATCATTTTTTTATAAATGCTGATTCGGTAGATTTAAATATTTGATCATTCCAAAGACATCCGAAATATTTCAGATCGTATTTGCCTTCTCGCTTATTCTTCTAACTCCTGCAAATAAAATTTGTGAAATTCTTTTCGTATACAATGTAATATTAGGGGTGGCTTGCTTTTTTGGTTCTGAAATCAATTTTTTTATATCTTTATAACTAGTAAGCACCAATAGAAAAAAATGCAGTGAGTTTTCAAACCAATCGTTTTTTTTTTTGAATAAATAAAATGTTTGATGTGGTTCTTTTCAAATAAACAAAAACACTGTATTGTCTACATATATTTAAAGCGAATTTGTATTTTTAATAATAAACTGTGTACTACGATCTTTTTTGTAATGAGTTGTTTATTAATACAGAATGCGCTTGACGGCTGACTGCTGGTTCTATTGCATCCGTGTTATTGAATATCTGATGATGATAAGATATATAGAATTTCACAAAGCTTCAACAATTTAAAATACCTTTCATTAAAAAGTTAAATAGTTTTTAATGGTAATTATGGGTGATCGGTTGACGAATAGTTTGGACTGCGAAAAACTCGGACAACGAACACCACTACGAAAAATTATTGTGTTCGAACAACAAACACATTTTCGGATAACGAAATAAAACGGTCTTTCTAATGCACTTAGACTATGAAAAATTCGGATAGCAAACATAGTCTTGAAACAGATAATGTTCGTTAATCGATCACCCATTGCGTATAAATTTTATTGTATTAACTGTCACTTCTACGTGAAAAAGCATGATTTTTAAATAATAAAAACAAATTTTTGTAGTTCTATTTTAAAAATAAATTTTATGATCTAGACCGGTTTCACACATAGCGAGCATTATCATCTTATGACATTATAACTATATCTCACTTTTTGTATATTATATATTATCAAATGATTAGTTTATGAAAATAGTTTATATATTAATTTGGCTTCTAGACTTATGGCATATTTTTTAAAAATCTATTTTACATATAAACAATTCTTCGCCTTACAACAAACAAAACTGTTTACTAACAGTCTATTTAAGAACACTCGTGTTTATAATGCCTTAAGATATTGAAAGCCGAAAGTGGGATTTGAATGACAAAGCACGTAAAATGTTAGGTTTGAACGATTCAAATTTTAAGAGAACTAATCTCAATTATGAATATTAAAAATATATCATATTTTTTACATAGTCTTGTGGCAATAAAAAGCTGATATTATTTTGTCAAATTAAAACTTAGTCTATATTTCATGTCATGTTTTACACAAAATAAAAATGTTATTATGTAATTTTTTATCAACTATCGGCTCGAGTATATTTATATATAGGCTATACAGTGACAATACCTGTTAGAGGGTACAAAATTTGAACATAAAAATATAAATATTTACCTTGTATAAAGACAATCAATTATAATATATTCTTCACATCGTTGACAACGCCTGTTATAAGTTTTATCAAAATATTAACGTGAGCCATCAACATGAAAATAGACAATAATAAGTGGAGACAGATTTGATTGACACCTTACACAAAAGGGGTGTAAAAAATGCCCATTGACAGGTGTAAATTTTTCTTACGTGTTTCAATATGTTACGTTATAAAAACGTAAATATGAATTGACTACAAAGAAGGGTTGTAAAAAAATATTTTTTGAATAACGGGGTATTTTATTGAGTGATAATTCAAGGTGAAAAATTGTTTATTTTAAAGTACTGTTGGTGAGCAATTGAACGATTTAGTCTTATATCTTTTACAATTTCACTGTTTATAAGTAGTATGTCGTCAGCTGAATGCAAAATTTGATTAACTTATATTTAAAAAAATATGTAACACATTACTCAGTAAGGTAGGGTCACTAATGAAGCAGCAAATTTTACGAATATTCGACTATATTTTTCAACGTCACACGGATGCAATAGAACTGACCCGCAATAAAAAGTTGGCAGTGGTTGTATAATAAAGGAGTTAATAACAGACACAGACCCTAAGGTTAGTATAGAATGCCTGAAGATGCCGAAAGCGAAACCCGTGTCGTCGGCGACAAAACATGTGGAATTGTGCAATTTTTCAACAATTCAAATTTAATATTGAAATTCCATTCAGCACTTTTAGTTAATACAATATTATAATTTTTTTTTCAAATAATAAAAAAACACAGTTCCATGCACGAATTTCCCCATTTTTTATGTTTTCATGATTCGGGGATCGGTTTCGTCCTTTCAAAGCATCGATCATAAACTGATGCATTGTTAGTTGATGATGTTCGAGATAATGGAAACAGGTGCTGATCTTAGAGATGCGAAATTGTAGAAACAGTGTTTTTGTAATTTGAATACAATACCTTTCCACCATGAAGTGACGGTTGACATATTAAAAGTGAAGTTTTGTTTTATAGACTCATTGACATATTTGTAATGGAAGTCATCGAATGATATATTCTAAATATTATGAACTCAATAAGGATTCTAGAGAGATCTGTGCAGAGCATTTTAAATTATATTCCAGAAATCGACTATCTTTTGTTATTAAATCCGATCTTTATTAAAACGGCGTTTTAATTGTAAAATCGCACAGGTGTTTAGAAAAACACGAAATTTTCCACCAATTCTACAAATATTTTTTCTAGCTTCTCAGTAGAGAAAAAAACATCGTTTGTTATATACAATACAAAAGCCAAAACGAAAACATTGCCTAGAAGCCAAAATTTCGACAACATTGTATTTATTATAAGGAATTTTGTAATGCAATGTATTATACAATTCAGAAAATATTTTTAAAAACATCAATCGATATTTACATAAACGTTTTTTTTTCTTGTTACAACTACAACAATAAATTGGCACGTACCGTTAAGCATCATATTTAACTGCTTCAAACAACCACTGAAATATTATTAACATCGTTAGAATAGGTAGTTTATAATCAAGAAAAATATGAAATTGTTATTTGAGTATACGATAAAATTAGATATTTATTTAAGAGATCACAATATTTCAAGCGTATGTATGTCCTGGAATAATTCTTTTATAACATATGTATATGATATGTTTGGTATAAGTGTATTTGATGTTTTTTCACCTTGCCTTGGTAACCTTGGTTAAGTTAACACTATCAATTAAATCAAAAAAGTCTTTAAATATTATATTAGTAAAATAAAATGTTCATTTCGGTATTCATGTTGTTGTTCAATATCGGGATCGGATTCGTGTTTTTTTTTAACAACAACGCAGCCCTTTCAAGCCTTGAATTTAACATTTAAAAACAGATTGAATTGTTGGAACTGTGTACGATTCTACAAGCTTAAGTCTATATTGTAAATTTTAAAATAATACTAAGATTAAGATTTGTAAACTTTTCAGAAGATCGTTGCTATGTTACCAACTAAGGACAAGTTGTATTGGCGAATACTATCGAGTGAATCTATCACGAGTTCATATGCTGTATTTTAGTAAAGGAAACACTTTGAAAATCGTCTTGTTGTTTACTTTTTGATAACAGTAGAGGAAAGAAATTGAGTTGGTGGAAAAATAATGGAAATTAATGTCACATTTTATTCAAAATCGTACATTTGCGCTTGAAATTTAATACTACGAAAAATCAATTGAAAATACTACTTGGTAGGTACTCGAGTATTCCAGTGACGCCATTTTATGATCGAGTTATAACAAAATGGCGTCTGCCCATCTCGTTCCCTTGCAATGTTGTCTTTAATGATTGGGTGACCGAAATTGGTTTGCTTTATGGTACCAATTCACATCCTTATTAGATTTAAAAATGGCGACGCAATCGAGATAAATGGGTCTTGCAACCCTTCTTTGATACTTATAATACATCACTGGGACCATATTTGAATTGGAAAATATATTAAAGAGTTGATGTTTACTTTCTATCTTCTTTTACGGTTCGGAGTGGAGAGGTGACTATATATAATATAAATTCAATACCCGGTTGGACAAGGTCTAACATGATATCATCAATCACTTTTAAGGTGTTAACTGTCACTTCTTGATGGAAAGGCATGATATTTTAAATAATAAAAACACATCTTTTTAGTACATATTTCCACAATATATTTTTTGATCGGGACCGGTTTCGTTCATCGTGAGCATTATCAACTGATATCATCAAGTATTATAAAGTGTATAAAAATGTTTGTGTTAATTTATTATCATGTTTGTAACGTAAAGCACAACATTTCATAAGAGCAATTAGAATTTACTATCACAATATAAAACTAGAATGGTAGAACAGCAGAGAAGATGTATTGTGTACCGTTTTACACAGTTCTACACTGCTATATATAGATAAGTAAATGTACGTTTAAGCTTAGTTCAGATGAGAGCGTAAGCCGAAATAGCTATCAACTACAATAAATACAATACCTTTTAAATCACCGTGTTATAGACAAAATTATTCTCGAAATACTTCGTTTAGGTAATGAGGCATTATTTGCTTTTTTTGTTAAACAATTTAGTCATCATTTTGAGATAAAAGATTGATAAACTTATCTAAATGTCGATACAATATAAATGCATTGTTTTTAATAAAATCTAACGTTATAGATACATAAACAAATTCCCGGTTTTTAATAAAGAATTATGAATATTTTGAAGAGGTATTAAAAACATTAAATTTAGTTTCAACAGTAAATCAAATTTGGGTGGCTTCGACCAATTTTTTCGGTGAACGTCTTGTTTTTGCTTTGGGTTTTCCATCCAATTTCCTTCACCTAAATTATGATTTTGATGAAGAACTGCGCAGAAACGTACAGGACCGTATCAAGGATAAAAATGCACGTATATTTTTATTTATAACTGAAATTTAAACACCATGAGCTTTTGTACATATTGCCCATATAAGTATTAACACAGCAATTTATATTGATGATATACGATGATAAATACTGTTTTTTCATAAAGTAAAGTAAAGTATGTCAATTAAAAAATACATATAAATTGCTTTTGATAAAATGTCATTAAAAATCTAGCTTGAAAGTTTTTTCGAATTATACAAGATTTATAATATCGACTGCTCGATGGAATTTCAGTATGAAATTTGAATTGTTACAACTTTGTACGATTCCACATGCTTTGTCACTAACGACCCGGGTTTCGCCTTTCGGCATATTCAAAAGCACTGACAAAATGTTTTGAGAAACAGGCTGCGCATCTTTGAGGAATTTTGTTTAAACTTTAATAGTCTAGATATACAGAAAAAATAACAATGTATTTTAGTTCTACAAATTTTTTGTAAGATATAGTTGATTGTTATTTCGGCTCACACCTTCGTCAGAACTATGCTTAAACGAACATTTGCTATCTATCTATAGCTGTGTAGAAAAGGTACACAATACATCTTCTCTCCCGATTTAACGACCTAGCTTATTTCCTGCTAGCAATTAAGCTACAAATTTTTAAAATTGTAAATGAAACGAAAAAGGCGGCAATATCAATAAGCTTACATATTGCACGGAAATTGTTTATGGGATGGGGATGGTATATTACGGAAAAACCCGTTCCAATGGCTTGAGACATATATTAAATTGTGCGTTAAGATTTTTTTGTGATAATTGATGTCTATTGATTTCCAGCTGTTATAAGGCCGTATAGATATATTTTTACGCATAAATATTTGGAAAAATCATTTTGCCGCCTTGTTAAATCTGTCATAGAGCAGAGAGAATAATAGCCCATTCCCTAAAGCCGTGTCTGATTCCGCCCACCTGTAACAGCTAAGGACATCGTCGCCTCGTAAGATAATCATTTAGTCATTCACGTGCAAACCGTCGGTAAGAGGAAATGACTATTAGTGGGCAGTCTCATTTCGGAAGAAACGCAATGCGACTCTGTTGGATGTGATTGTTAATTTGCTTTTTGTTTGTTTGTCGTTTTATCTTTCTCGACTAAATCATAATATATTAATTATAAAACTGAAAACTTTTCTTTTATGTTTGATATAAAGCGAAAAATATTGTGTATGCGAAATTCTAAGACGTCATATTGGTTTGGGAGTGGGTAATAAAAAACCGTTGGTAATGCGATATTTTATATTCCAAATTATGGTCGGATCACGTTTCTTTTATTTCTTATGATTTATCTACGTCTTACTTACTCCAGTAATACGGAGAGATAATATTATATTATATAATATAAGATTGCTGAATTGACATGAAGATATAATATAATAAAAAAAACGTTGATCTATCTTAAGATTTTATAAAGAATCAAATAAAAGCAAAATTGGAACAAAAAAATAACGCAACAAGCTTCACAAGCGTCATACTTCTTACGGAATATAAAATTTAGTACGTCTCAAAATGTACACCCCCCGATTTACGCGGTTTTTTTGCGCGATTTCACTTGAACGCGGTCAAAAATGCAATTTTTAAAATATACTCAAAATTAATCGTGTATCAACTACAATTTTAAACACGTATACATTTTTAATATAACGAACTGAGAATCTTTTTTAACGCGAATTTTTAGGAACGTGTTTTCAAATTTAATGTTCATTTTGGCAGGCTTTTTTTTTTATAATGGAACATATTTTTTAATTTTACGAGAGCTCTTTGTTCGTTTTTACACGGATTCTATTTACGCGGTCGTTAGCAGTCAGAGGGTTTGGAAGTATCATATCATATCAAAAGATTTTTTACTGCAGAGTTAATTTCCAATTAAGCATGAATTCGTGATTCATTTCTTAAAATGATGGTTTTCTACACCTGTATTGCCGCGCTAAATTAAGGTGTCATACATATGCAAATAGCGCGGTATATTCCGCGATCAACACGACACCTCAGTCACCGCTTCTGGGTTGACTATTATTAAATAATAATGCGATTAAAATAGCACAAAAGAAAATTCCACCGCGTTTTAAAAATATACAAAGTCTTTGACATTTCAATGAAACGAAAAATGAATTTTTGATGAACATTCGTGTATGAATTACATTACTTTTGTAAGGAAACAAATGTTCCGTAAAAAGAACGGAAGTGAAAAAGATTTTTCACGGAAACAACATTGATATTCGTTTGTATGTATTCTTTCCTATATAACATGACTATGGAGCCGTTAAAAAACGTGATTTCGAATTATAAGTATAATCTTGTTAGATATTTTATACCTTTCTTATATATGTGCATTAAATAATAGATCAAGCATCCAATCTTGCAAAATTTTAATTGACATATTTTTCTAAATAGTCTTATCAAAAAAAGCTGTAGTAGTCGTTAGTTTTTCACGACTCCAAGTATAACACTGCGAATTTTCGATTCCAACTCCATAGTCTTACTAAAAACTCTTCCAGTAAATAATTAAAATATATAACAATACAACGCGTAATTTTCAGTGTTGGAAAGCGTTTTTTTATGTCAAATTTGAAAAACAAAATTCAATTTTTGACTGAATTTAATATTACATGATCTCGTGGATACCAACCAATCCTGGATTTCCTTTTCGAATTAAAAATTATGAATCTTGAAATTCCGTGATCTTAAAAATAGACCCAGGATTGAACGTCTTATCAGAACGAGTTCTATTATACAATAGATAACACAATATTCTTTTGATGCTGCAAAAATTCCAATTAGCCAAATTGTAAGAAGATTTTTGGATGGGGTGAACAATCACATAAGTCAAGTTATTATTTTTATGCAATTATTTTCACATTTTAAAGTAATTATACTTACAAAATTAGATATTAATAACATAAAAAAAACTTAAATTAATATCCTTTTAATGCACGACGCACAGCATAATTAAGACTTATGTGATCAGACACCAAAAATATTTTTGTTTCAAGCAAAACATAATGGATTAAATATTTCCAAATACAAAATTATATTATATATTCTTTACTTATACATATATTTATATCAATCGATGTCCGGTTACAATTTGACACTCTAATGGAAATGTGTTGACAAAAGTTTTTTCCTATAAGAACTGGATTTTACTCAGTTATTCGACATCTATTTAACAACAAACAGAGCAGGGGTACAATGGAAAAAGATTTCATGGTATTAACAGGAGAATTTTTAAACGTCACAAACACACATCCTTTCGAACAGAATCAACAAATTGATTAAAAATACGCTGTTTGCATTGCACAAAATTGTTTCTATTCAATGACGTTGAACAATACAGAGTACAGTTGTTGATATTGTTTATATTAAGGCAACAGTAAAAAAATACAGTGGAACCCCGATCGACCGTTCTATCATATTAAGTTTTCCCGGATATATCGCTTATTATCATAGTCCTGTTAAACACCCATAAGAACAACGCTAGATAATCTCGCATTTACTGTTCCCCGATTTATCGATTTCCTCGATCTATCGTCTAAATATTATGGTCTCGTCTTAAATATTATCCCGATTGACCGGTTTTGGTAGATAAATATTTCTATCCAACATACTTTGTGAGTTTGAGTACATTAAATCTTATATATTAGCCAAAGAAGTTAATGATGAAATATATTGTTATATAATTCGCTCAAATGTTTTGAGATTCTTTTAGTAAAGAATTTCACAAGAAGTCAAAACACTATTAGACCATTTCAGAAAATAAGATCTAATTGAATTCTAATTTGAAAAACAAAACCATCTCATATTTAACAAATTATGTAAAATCCTTTTTTGGAAATTAATGGGAGGGGAACTTTTGTTTTTTTTTTAAGATTCTTCTTTTATATCGTTATTTTAAGCTTTCCGGTATTTATCGTTTCCCGTATTTTTCGTTTTTTTAGAGTCCATTGAAAAACGTAGAACTAAGGTTTCACTGTACAGACAATTAGTATTTACTTTGGCTTGTTTTTTTTTTAAATACAAAACGCAAGATGCATGTAATATGAAATATTAAAATGATTTTTCAAACAAAAATTAAATATCGGAAATGGGTACAAACATGACAAAAATTCTCGTCGCTTTCCTGATGCGATTATACTGAATCGTATCGTGATATCTTTAGGGATGTGTATCACTTACGGTGTCGAAAAGAATCGTTACTGATACTAGGATTTTTAAAAGGGTATTTTTTTTTTGTAGTAATGGTTTTAATAGAATAGTTTTAGTTGAATAGATATGACGGGTTGAAAATGTTGGTGCCTGTGATGTTTAAAAAACAAACGGTACGAGATAAACAAATTTAGCTAATCATAAGTCCTGTCTTAACTATACTCTGTTTATCTATATACTCAGTTGTATAAAAAATCGCATGCAACCGCTGTAACTACACACTAAACGTTATTTAAAAAATTCATATATAATATACCTCAACACCTTCAAAAAATATGTTGATTTCATTAATAAAACATAGTCTTCAATACTATTTCGATAATTTCATGTTAACGCGATTAGGACTGGTTTCACTCATCCTGTCCAGAGATTTTATTTATAAAATTGTGGAAATATTACTTAACAATGCGTTTTTTGATTATATACAATGTAAAACCTTAAAATACAACACTTCAGATACAAAAAAGGTTCTTGGTTATATTTCATTAAATTTTACCAATATTGTGTCTTATTATTTTGTTTCTTAAAAAATACAATTTCATTTTATGATTAAAGAAAACGAAATCGAAAAGTGTTGGAGTCTTGTGGTGCCTTAAATTATTTAAAATAGGCGCTTGCATTGAATGGCGACCCGGAGTTGAATACAGTAGCGAAAAAGTGCGATTGCCTAATTGACAAGAATCAATACATTTTTATTGTTTCATTATGTAGCAAACTAAGAAAAAAAATAATAAGTTACATTAAAAATTGATTTATAGGATTGCTTTATTATAAGGTACATCTCTAAATGAGTATCGTTAATTTAATCTTGTAAATCGAGCGGGTGTTGCCAGGTTTACAAATATCTTACTCCCTTAAACTAATTTTCCTGGAATATAATTTTTCTTCGTTATTGTTTTTCATGAAAATATTTTAATATTAATTTATGATATTTTAAAGTTACTCTTAAAGTAATAACAATTTGTACTTGTATTATATTTATCAGCGCATGCGTCAATAATGAGTGTGTATGTGATCGTAATTGTTGAGCGCTTTTGTAATAAATCAGTTATAATTCTCAAGGTGGGTTTGATTCACATCATATCAAAGTCCACTTCAGACCTTGTATTATCGGTTTATAAATATTCATTTAATTGACGATATCGGCTGAAGGTGAGTGCTTGGTGGAATTTCGATATCAAAATTGAATGACGAAAATTTTGTAAATTTACACATGTTTTGTCCTTATCGGCCTGGGTTTCGCGTTCGGACATCTTCAGGCGATCTATCATACAGAAAGATGCAATAGAACTGACAATCAAAAACATTTTACCGATTCAAATTTGACGAATAACTATTTGACCAATCTCGCGTTGTTGCGATTTCAGAGTAAAAAATTTCAAGGAAACTCGTTATGATAACAAATAATTTAATTGTAAAAAGTGTTAATAAGTGTTCATAGTCGTAAAATACTTTAAATTATTGATCAATTTGTAGGGGGTTGGTATCGTAGAAACCTTCGCGGAACTGTATTCAAGAAATTCTTAAAGTTTCATATCGATCGAACAAACGGAGTAGTAATGATAAAAAAACAAACAAACATACAAACATTGATTTTTATATATTATATATAGACAAGATTTTAAGAAGAGGCCAACGAAGGTATTTTAGTTATCCTTCTTAGAACTGTTGAATAAATAATTGAATTAATAATTGTAAAAATGTTAGCTACCCCTGCACACAAACACTTGCGTATTGCTTTACTGTATTATCCCTTAAAGAAGGTTAATAGTAGTATAGATACAGCAATGAAATGCTATTAATCCGATCAAGTACTTATTCCACAGTGTATGTACTTAACTTATTGAGAATGACATAAAGACAACGAGTGCTCGTAATGTATGTTATATATAATATATTATCTGTGATCATATTACCGTGTGTTTTATTAAAGCAATTAGCATTGTCGAACCGTCGTTAAGCGTTTAAATAAAACAACCAATTGCATAGCTTAATCTAATCACCAATTAAAAACTGTTGTTTGCTTAAAATAAGTGTAAACGCACCAGTGGCGTGTCAAGTAAAGAATATCGAAAGTAAACTTTAATAAAGCCATTTTTTATAAATGCAACATTCGGGGAATGGGTTTCGGTTGAGATAAAATATTAAAACGTGCTCTTTTAAAATATTGCATGTTCAACGATATTCGAAAATGTGTTAAAAAATCCACGCCTTTTTTAAAAATACAGTCGGTTATCGGTTAACGAATAGTTTGGATCGCGAATAAAGCAGACAGTGAAGACTATAACGAAAGATTTTAATGTTCGGACAACGAGCACATATTCAGATAACGAGCTAAAACGATCCTCCTAATCCACTTACTCTGTCTGTAGAACTCGGTTGATCGAGATCACAGTCTTGAATCATCACCCATTGTATATATGTTTTAATGTATTATCTTTCACGTATTGATGGCAAGGCATGGTATTTTAAATTATAAAAACTTATTTTTAGTAGTTTTTTTCACAATATATAATATTTTATAATCTTATTTAATTTATTATCAACATGGGTTTCACTCGTCGCGAGCATTACCAACGGATTAATAATGTTAGCTCTGATCATAAAATATATTACAAAAATAAGTACAAAGTATAAAAATATAATTGTATGAATTAAAAAAAAGTAATTGTAAATATATTTCGATAATTAAAAATTATATAATTGCTTACGATTGAATATTCACCAAATATAACATGGTAGAAAAAAATATGCAAGCTACGTCACTGTGCATATTCCAATATACGCACGAAGGACTGTCAATCTATTTTATAATTAATAATATATGGCACAAGATAGGGTTTTAAATTTATTGAACGTATAAGTACGTTACATTGCCCCACAGTTGGGCATTAATAAATGCGTTATCTATAAATCAATATGTATTAACAAGAAATACATTATTTATGTGTACAGAGTAACAACGTCAATAATTAGTCTATCAAAGATTTTTTAATTATAAAGTTGCAATGTAAATATATAAATACACTTTATTATGCCGTATTTTTTTAGTATTATATCTCAAAATTAAATTATTAAATTTCAATTGTTACATCTTTGTACGATTCCACGTGTTTTGTCATTAACGACCCGGGTTTCGCCTTTCGGCATCTTCAATAACTGACTAAGTTCTGTTGCATCCGTGTGATACAATGCCTTAAGATGCCGAAAGGCGAAACCCATGTCGTAGTGACAAAACATGTGAAATCGTACAAAGCTGTAACAATTTAAATTTGGTATTGAAATTCCATCAATCACCTTCAGTTGATAACATAAATTATTAAATTATCAATTTGAATTTTAGTGGTAGTTGATTATTGTGCAAATTTCTTATCACAAAGTCAATATTCAATTGTATTGATTATGAGATTCTGTTTTTCATATTTAAAAAAGTAATTATTTTCTAGTAAGTGTTTTAAAAATTATTTCAAAAATGTGTTTTACTACAATTATTGTGGTCTATATTTTATCAGCCTGTCTATTGGTTGTGTATCGCATTAGTGTAGTAGAATGCCTGAAGATACAGAAAGACGAAACTAGGTTCATGAATGACGGAACGTTTGGAGTTGTACAATTTTTAAAAATCAAAACTGATAGGCGCACAATTAAAATCGATTTTCTTTCCATTGAAATCTTTACTATTATTTTAAGCAATCATCAATTGTTTTTGAGCTATGTTCCATCATTTTTCAAATTATTTTATTATTTAATGCTTAAAATTGTTGTCTTTAAAGCCTTTTCGGTTGACCTGAACGCTTTTTCACATAATGCATTAAAACGTTCGAATCAACGGTCAGACGATTGTTCAAAATCTATTTTATGCCAAGAATTTTGACATCTTCAAACGTAAATAAATATATGATATCACAGTCAGAAAATCAATCATTTAAAAATCTGACACTTGTTATCAAGACAATAAACAACATGCACTAAATCGCATATCTAGAACGTACATGTGTGTAACTCCACCTTTTCGTGAAAACCTACAAATAACATTTGATTGAGTGCGAGAATTTTGCAAAACTGTCCGCGTTTTTTTTATCTTAAAAAAAAATTCATAATTGTTTGGTTACGTTATTATTATATCATAGTTGATGTAAACTGTCGATGGCCAATATTATTATGTGCTACCCAACTCGAGCGATTTGATTTATTTTAGTGATATATTCTCGGAGTGAAACACTGCGAGAAGGTTATAGAAACACAAACGAACAACAATGTGTTGATGTGATGACGTAGTATTGATTTTAATTTTGCTATCCCTCATTTTCTTCGAATAGATTTATAATCAAACGAATTTCGCACTTCATCCCTTGAAATTAAATTAAGCGGAAGTCTTTGTCAACTCGTTGACTGCCCACCTTCAACTTTTGAGACAGCTTATTGCAGTCCGTTGATAGTTGATACTCAAAAACATTAACTTTTTAACAGGCTTTTTTTTTAACTTTTGCAAGCGAGATAATTTTCATGTCAAAATGCAACCGGATTAAATTTGAATTGTTGAAACTTTGAACGATTACATATGCTTTGTCGCTATCGATCCGGGTTTCGCCTTTCCGTATCTTCAGGCATTCTTCACTATGATGCAACGGAACTGACGAATTTGAATTCTTATATTCTAACATGAAAAAATAGCAATTTATTTTAGTTCTACAAAATTTTTAGTTATCAACTATATCTTGTAAAAATTTTGTAGAACTTAAATACATTGCTATTTTTTCACTGTGTTATAATGGAGTTCTACCAAGTAAATGCTAATTCAATCAATAAACTAACATTCTATCACACGTATGCAAATAAATTTTGTTATTACTAATGTATCTATGTGAAAAAATGTCTTAAGATGTCGAAAGACGAAACTCGGGTCGTTAATGACAAAACTTGTGGAACCGTACAAAGTTTCAACAATTTAAATTTAACCAGGTTGTATTTAAACATAAATATTATCTCGCTTGCATAAATTTTAAATTGTTAAATATTTAATGTTTTTGAGTACCAAAGTTGTCGAGGAAGTGACAAAACATATAGAATCGTACAAAGTTTCAACAATTCCATCAAGCACCTTCATTTGATATCATAATTTAAAACAACTTGATTAGTTATGACAATTTTAGTGATTTTAACCCTTAGCACTGAGTTTTAGTTTATGAAGTATTTCATGTTAAGATATCTTTTTGAGATACGTTGAGATAAAATATACTAACAAAAAAATCTTTTATTAATACTTGAAAATGAACATATGATATTATAAACACGTGCACAGTATATTAAATTAAATCTAATTTAGTTTCTATCGTATATTTATTCTATAAAGTTGGTGCTTCTTTATAATTTCATAACATACGTCAGTAAAAAATGAATCTCAAAGAAATAACGAAATTTATAAAAACACATTTCTCTTTTCATTTTTTTAATATCCGTCGTTTATTTATGAGGAAAATGTCTTACTGCGGTGACGTTATTGCGTGAGCGTTTAAAAATGAACAATTTTGATCACAATACAGGATATGTCTATCATACCTTACTTATTTTAGAATATTTGGAAGACAAAACAAATATCAACTCGAATTTTTATAGGAGCAAGTTTGAATTTGAACTTCATGGACTGTCTTTAAAATATTCATTTTACGATTGTCTATGGTTATAGAATAAATAATTAAATATTAACTGTTGAAAATTTGTAAAATTCTGCATGCTTTATCAATTCTGATGTGCTAACTGTCACTTCTTGGTAGAAAGGCATGACATTTTAAATAATAAAAGAAAACATTTTTAGTACTTATCCCACAATATATTTTATGACCGGTTTCGCTCATCGCGTGCATTATCAAATGATAGAATACAATTTACAAGCAAGTCTATTTATAATTTATGATATCGACTGAAGGTGCTTGATGAAATTTCAATATCAAATTTGAATTGTTACAACTTTGCACGATTCCACATGTTTTGAAGATGCCGAAAGGCGAACCCCGGGTCGTTAGTGACAAAACATGTGGAATCGTACAAAGTTGTAGCAATTCAAATTTGATATTGAAATTCCATATACATATTCAATTTCAGTATATTTATTCAAAATTTTGAGTTAAAGGTCGTAGGTATACAAAACCATGGATTCAAGATATACGAAAACAACTAAATAGAAATACAATTAATTTAGTAATAAAATTTTAACATTCATTGATTAATAATTTTCAAACAAAATAAAAGTAAATAAAATAATCATTAAGTGCTCGATGAGTGAGCATTAAAAGGGGTACTTTTCGTTTTTTGCAACTATTGTAGAAGCTTGGTCTGGTATTGCCACTGCAACAGTATCTTACGCTTTCTTTAAACCAATCATATGAAATTAACAGAATTATATTATCAATTAAATTAAAATATAAATAATACTTAATGTTAATAGTAAAATAAAAACAACAGTAAAAAAACAGTTCATTATTCGCTAATAACGTTATAAAGGAATCACATAATATAAATTCAAACTCAGCGCCTAAGTGTTTGCATCTTTGTAGTAAGGGTCGCAGGATGACGGCTTGGAACAACTGGAAATCAATAATAGATATCAACTATCACAAAGGATTCTAAACGAACAAACTGATATATGTCGATCACCATTGCTTAACCCTCTGCGAGGTGTTTCTTTGTTTCTATAATAGACCATTTCCGCGCCATATGTAAACTTATTGATATAGCCGCCTTTTTAGGTTCATTTACAATTTTTAGTTTTATTACGAGCAAGAAACAAACTCGCTCGTTAAAACAGGAGAGAAGATGTAATGTGTACTTTTCTACACAGCTATATACAGATAAGCAAATGGCGTGAGCCGAAATAGCTATCAACTATATTTAAAAAAAAATTGTTGAACTAAAATACATTGCTACTTTTTTTCACTGTATTAAAATAAAAACAATTTTTTTTAATTACACCAGTCCTTTTTTTACGCGATACAGTGGTTCCAGAAAAAGTAGCGTAAAAAATGATTTCAAGCAATTGCATTATATTTCTTTACACACCCTTAAACATAAATTCGCATAATATCCGATACACTAGTCAACATTTGACAATTGTATGTGTATTTAAAAAAATGGAATGCTTCACAAAATCAAGTTTTAAAAATACACATTTTTTTATTAAAAAAAATAATCAAACGAACATGCCCAGCATCGTATATAAATGTCTTCTATACAACAAATTTGGGGAAAAAATTGCGTAAAAACGAGTGAAGCGAGTAAAAAAAATGTAGCGCTGCCGTCCAAAAAAATCGCGTATAATCGAATTCGCGTAAAAAAAGGACTGGGTGTATTATCAATCGCAGTGCACCCCTAGATATCTAATCCACGAGCCGCCACTATATATATATTCTTTTTAATTTATTAAATAAGGTAAAATATAACAGTTGAAAAAATGTGTCTTTAAAAGCCTAATAACATGTTTTTTCTATCGCCACTGCGTTATTGAAGCAATCATGACTATCATTTTTTGGGCTAACGTTACGTCAAAAGCCACGATATTTTCTCTTAAGAGCGGTACTTTAAGAAACCGTTTAAGTAATCCAATGATATCAAATAAATGCCCGATGATGAATAACGTGCTAAAACACAAAAATAGCTCTTGAGTCTTTTAAAACATAAATCCACCCCTAATCCGGTGTTATTAAGGAACGTACTTAGGTCACTTTATAACATTTCTTCGTTGTATAAAAATTGAGAAGAATTTTTATCTAGTAGTACTGTGACCACGTATTACATTAAAATATTATATAAATTTTATATAGGGGCAGATTATGGACTATGACATACAATATATATATTCGTGTAACGTTTTTATAATCGGTAGTTAGCGCGGAGCAGTAGAAATAAAAACTTATAGCTTGTACTCGTGTAGCGCTCTAGCGGTCAAAAATTTAACTAAATTGACAAGAATTTATATTCTTATGTTTTTTTAATAAAACTAAAAATTGGTGCTTTTTTTGGCTTGAATAAATTAAAAATTAATTTGAAAATATACTACAATACGTTCATGGTATTATCGTAGTTATTTCATTTTGTTTTTTTTTTGTCTACATCATAGACATCCAAACTGTGCGCCACATCGCCCCAGGGTGCTGTTCTTTTCTATTGGAGTGCCGCAAAAATTTTCCTTAAAAATGTCATTAATATTATTAAAATAATGTTTGCCATGAGATTGTAAATGGTTTGACATGGGGTGCCGCGAATTTTTTTTTTTTATATATAAAGGGCGCCGGAAACCGAAAAAGCTTAGGAAATAAATCGAAATCGAAATAGGAAAAATACATAATTTGTAATATGGACTGAAGGTGCTTGATGAATTCCACATGTTTTTTAACAACCAAAAATCCTTTCAAGAATGACTCATTAACAAGATCGTTAATGAAAATGATCACAGGCAATTGTATTAATTATCATTAAATATGTTTTAGCTGCCGTATACTGCTTGCCTTGGGGTAAGTGTTTTCCTGTAATTAATAACTTTGGTATAGATAATGCTAACTGTTTATTGTATATCAGTTCTATTGCATCCGTGTGATAATATTCATGAAGATGCCGAAAGACAAAACAAGGTCGTTAGTGACAAAACATGTGGAATCATACAAAGTTTTTACAATTCAAAATTAAATTCCTATATTACGTCAACTGAATCTTAACATTTACCGTTACCTGCTGACTTGAAATAAATGTTTAGGTATTTCTAAGTCTAAAATTTCCCAAATGTATTTTAATGACAGCTAATTGGAATCGTACAAAGTTGTAACAATTCGAATTTGGAAAAACATATACTTTCTGGCAAATGTCCTCTTTGTATCAACTAATGACGTCACTAAGGTATTTCTTTTCTTTAAATGCAAATGCTTATTACGTAGAAGTGAAAATAGTACTAAATAAAAATGTTTTCATAGCTTAAAATCGTCAAAAAATCACAAGCACCATTTTGTTTATGACACGACTAAGCATTGTTCTTAATTTTAAATCGCGTTTGTAGCTTCTACTTTTGTGTAATGTTATATTGTCATTCAATAATAAAATTTTAAATTCTGAGCATTCAGGTAAAGACAATGACTGTAATTGAGCTGTCAAATAATATGCGATTCGCGTTGTAAAGTTTCGCAGAACCTCAAAACCTCGACAAAGATTGTCCAAACGAGTTAGCGTTTCGGCTCTAAGTGACAGCGAATTGCGCGGGAAATTCCGAGCGCTCACCACCGTGAAGTTAGCGCGCGCTAAATTTCTGCGGCTTGCCTTCCAAATTCAAACTTCTTCATAACATACTTACAAAGCTCGCTTTTCTACGTCAGATTCACATTCCGACGGAACGCAACCAAAAGATTGTTTGAAGTGTAATGAAGAAATCCCAGAGGATCTCCACAATGCAGAGGCGTTACTAATCAGTGAATAATGCTTTTGAGGAAGAGGTTAAATCTACAATGGAACTATGTTGTAAATAATTATGTGACCTTCAAGTGAATTAATAAAATTATAAAGTGATATTTTGTTAACTTTGAAATAACATGGTGAAAAAATAACAATGTATAATATTTTACTTCCGTAATTTTTTTATATAAGATATAGTTGATAGCTATTTCGGCTCCCACCATCGTCAAAACTAAGCTTAAACGAACATTTGCTTATCTATATATAGCTGTGTAGAAAAGGTACACAATACATCTTCTCTCTTGTTTTAACGACCTAGTTTATTTCCTGCTTGCAATAAAACTATTTTTTTTTCAAAAATTGTAAATGAAACTAAAAAAGCGGCTATATCAATAAGCTAATATATTATATTTCGTTTCCGTAATAAACCAATTCCGTGCAATAGAAAAAGATAAGCAAATTTTCGCTTAAGCATAGTTCTGACGATGGCGTGAGCCAAAATAGCTATCAAGTATATCTTATAAAAAAAATGTAGGACTAAAATACATTGGTATGTTTTCACCGTGTTATAATGGAGTTCTACCAAGAGAATGCCAATCCAGTCAATAATTTTTGAAATATTTATTAGTTTTAATTTATAAATATTTTACAGTCATTTACGATGAACATTTTAAACCTGAGCTATGCAGTCGCGGTCGTCGGAGTTGTAATCGTGAAAAAGAGCGATTTCGAGTACTTTTTTGATTTGACAATTTTGAAGAATATTTCATTGAACACTTTGCTGGATTGGTTGGTTAATATTTTATTTAAAGCACATACTTAGGATATATAGGAAAAACCTGACAAAATAAACTTCTTTTTTAGTTGGAGTCTTTTTAAAATGGTGAAAAGCGTGTATTATTTTATTTTCAAAACTCTTACCGAAACAAAAATAGCTAACACCCAAATTAATTTTTAGAGCTGTATTTTATGACTGATAAAGAAATAAATCATAAATTCTGCAAAATTTTCTGTCTAGGATATAAGTAGATTGTGTATATGAATGCTTAGAAAACCATCACGAAAAGGAGAAATAAGTAATTATAAATAATGTGCCAATGGTTGACCATTTCTCACCAAAAACAGAGCGTTATTTTTGCTATAATCGTAAGATGATAAAACTCACCGATGCCTCAATAGTCTCCAAGAATATCTTTAGAATCAAAACTTCAAACCTAAGCATTGTAAAATATTATATATGATTCCATTCAATTAAGTTTTATTATGCAAACAGTGAAAGCATTAACTTTAAACTTGTAGAACAATCATTTTAAACTTGTCAAAACAACAAAACCAGAATATTTGACAAAGTACCTTTACGTATACGACGTGAGATAGAATCAACATTGTTTTTCATTTGTGACGTCACTGTCAAAAATGAAGGAATGGGTTATGTCTATAACTAAGTATTGCAATTGATCTCACATTTTTTCATACAAATCTTTATTGCCTGCACTGTTTTACACATATAAAAATGAATATTTATTTGTTTGATCGTTCCGTATGTGTATCTATACCGTTAAACCACTTTCAAAGAAAAATGGGTGGATTATTTTACATATGCTCGCAAAGGTTACTGAATTAGTACAATCATTAGGTCAGTACCGGTTTCTCTTATTGCAAGCACTAACAACAAATGTGTGAATATTATTCTCACACGGACAATTTTATGTGGCCTGCTCACGTGCCGTAAAAGCTTTCAATTTATTCCTGTACGCAACAATAAATATTACATATCTAAAACACTTCAACGAACAGAATCGTAACACAATCGCTTTCTTTGTTTGAGTGGTATTGTAACTGATGTCGGATACGTGCTAGTATTTAATGAAAAAAAACCTGTCCAGTTAACATTTTACACCGCCAAAACGTTGTTTTGAAATACGTTGGTATTACACGAAAACAACATTGACCATTCACATTATTATGGAAATTTATTCTGTAGTAAATAAAATGATGGATATTTAATTGTAGTCTTTAGTAGTGGAAGGTCTTTTTTCTGCCCCTAATTAAGATAAACGTAAATTTATTGCATACTTTAAATTCACCGAAAAAAACATCTATGCTAAAAATTATGAAAAATAATATAACTGAATTCATAAGGTACGTCACATTTTTTCTAAGTTCGTAAAACTTTATTTACAATTCGTGCTAAAAACATTTCGATAAAGAAAGACATTATTGTCTCTAAGTTGTGGAAGAAGAATTAAACATTAAAGTTGAAGATAATTGGTGAAATTTCAAATAGTAAAAACAGATCTTTAAGTACTTATTTCCACAAGATACTTATATATATCAAAACTGGTTTCGCTCATAGCGAGCATTACCAGTTCATCTGTCCTGATCGTAAAGTAAATATATTATCTAAATATAGCCATTTAAAGATTTATTTTTCAGTATTTAAAAAATATGCATTCTATTAAGAAGTGACAGTTAACACCTTGAAAGTGTAATTTATAATATCGACTGAAGGTGTTTGATGGACTTTCAATATCAAATTTGAATTGTTACAACTTTGCACAACTAACGACCCGGGTTTCACCTTTCAGCATCTTCAGGCAATAATAGAATACACGGATGCAACAGAACGTACATACAATAAATGGTTAGCATCGTCTGTATACCAAAGGTATTAATTGAAGGAAAACACAGATCAGATAACTATCATTAAAATATAATTGTTTTGTTTTTTGAAGAAATACCTACATATTTCAATTATATCCGGTTCGTTGGAGACAAAACATGTGGAATTGTACTAAATTGTTACAATTCAAATTTGATATGAAAATTTCATCAAGCACCTTCAGTCGATATCATAAATGATTGAAAATATGGACGTGATAATATGTTATGTTTACCCGCCAAAAATGTATATTTTCAAAACACAAACATCAAGCACCTCAGTGGGTATCATAAAATACTTGTTATTAGCTCAATGTATCTTTGTACGATTAATTACATGTTAGAACGTTCATTAAATTTTAGAACTGAAATAAGTCGAACAAAAATAGCTCTGTGTTTATAATCATTGTGAAAATATTCATTCGAGAGTATAATTAAAGAGATAAGACCTAAGACGGTGAACAAGACAAGGTAAGTGGAAGCCTAAGTTGATAATATAATGAATTATTCATAATATTATTCGACGCCCAATCATAGCCTACAACACAAGGCTTAACCCTTCCACCAAAGGGTCACTAATTTCCAAATTGAATCCTGAGCTGACAATCAGTTGGAAGATTAAAAATGTCAGCTTTTCAATTTGAAAGTAATTACGTGGCGTCACATTTCACTGCTCGCCTAGCAGCCAAAGTGAGGGGGTTGATAAAAAAAAAGCGCGCAAGATGGCGCGGATTGGATTAGACACGCCGTCGTTTCGCGCGCTTTTAATTATTACGTGACCATAGAGACGCCTGTCGTGAGTGAAACGAGTGTGGCCGATACAAAAAAATATACACACATTTCAATCCATACATGGTATCAATTGAACAGCTTATTGTTTCCATAGATTTATAGGTTATAGTTGGAACTTTTCGGGTCCGTGGCGCTAGAACGAACGGGGTGTTTTCAATTCAATTGTGTTTGAATACATATTTAAATTTGTAATATCTATAAATTCCTTCGCGAACATCGGATCAAAAAAAAACAGGGTGCAACGAATGCGTTTATAATGAACCACTAACCTTATATTACACACATCCGTTTTATAACTACTATACTCGTTAACAGAGTTAATTGAGCTACTGTGTAACAAACATTAAGCATAGAATATATTATATAATATACATTTTTTTAAAAAATAAAAACACATTTTTTAAGTAATTATTTTCAAAATATATTTTTCGATCAGGACCGGTTTCGCTAATCGCGAGCATTATCAACTGATGAGTTGTGCATTACTGAACTGAAAAAATGTATTTTTATTACTTAAAATATCACGCCTTTTCATCAAGAAGTGACAGTTAACACCTTAAAAGTAATATACCTTCATTAGGGAGTCATATGCACCGCATTAGAAGTGGATAGAATTAAAAAGGTTCGATTCAAATGTAGAGAATTTTAAATTCGAAAAAGGTTATTGCTTAAAAGCAATGTGAACCGTAAAGAGGAAGGAAAATCAATATTAAAAATCCAAAAAACGTTGTCCACATATAAGTTTAATATTAATGTATTTTTATAGTATAATTATTTAATTTATTTCAACCATAGACAAAAGTCCGTTACTGTTCGACTTAAAAAAAACTGTTCCACTGACACATCTCATGTACTTTCGAGAACGTTTTCCCGCTCTTAATTAAGTGACAGGACATAAAGGCAAGATGGTGGACGCGGCCATTTTATCGAATCATCAATAATTACAGCACGCAGTCACTGGACACAGTGCTTAATTAAAACCGTTTTTATCGTTACTTTTCCCATCACATATTTTTTTACTTCAGTGTCACATAATTTGAAGTAAATATAACATAATTTATGATATCGACTGAAGGTATTCGATGGAATTTCAATATCAAATTTGGATTGCTTAAGCGACTCGTCAGTTCGGTTGCATCCGTGTAGTAGATTTCCTGAAGATGCCGAAAGGTGAAACCCGGGTCGTTAGTGACAAAACGTGTGATATCGTACAAATTATCAACAATTCAAATTAAATATATAATAATATCACTTTTAAGTTGTTAAGTGAATGTTTACACAATATTAATAAGCAAGCGAAATCGGCCTTGTTAATAAAATATATTAATAAATAATTAATTATAAATAATTTTTAAATATACGTTTTCATTTTTTTTTAAATATCATGCCTTCCTGCCAAGAGATGAAAACTAATACCGTAACAGTGTGAAAACTTTTTTGTTTTTTAATACATATATATATTTTAAATTTTATTTAATATTCAGTTCAAAAAAAGCTCTTTAAGCGAGCTTTCGGGGATAAAGGACAGCGCGATATTGTAATATTAATCGAAATTGTGTGTAATTAAATAAACAAAATGAGACAGTTTTGCGTTTTTCTTTGTATTGACAGATAATTCATTTACAGTTGATTGATCATATTTATATCGACAAGCTTCTAAAAAAATTATTTTTATCTTCATTTTAAATTAATAAAAACAACTCTCGGCCGTTGTCAGCTTTTTCTGATTGAACTAATAAATGACATTTCCAAAATTGATTCACATTAAGTGGTATATTAAAATTTAGCTTGAATCGAATTGATTTTGTTTTTTCACTTTTCATTTCGATTTAATTGACTACCTTTAATTTTTTATATGAAATTTTTAATTTTAACACAGTGAAAAAATTTCAACGTATTTTAGTGCTACAAAATTGTATACGATATAGCTATTTCGGCTAACGCCTTTGTCAGAACTGTCTTTAAACGTACATTTAGCTATCTATATATAGCTGTGTAGAAAAGGTACACGATACATCTTCTCTTAGGTTTCACCATAACCACATTTAACACCATATAAATACAACGCTATTTTTTCACCGTGTTATAATGTAGTTCTACCAAGCAACTACCAATTCAATCAATTGAACTCGGTGAAAAAAATAGCAATGCATTTTAGTTCCACAAAATTAATTTTTAAAATATAGTTGATAGCTATTTCGGCTCACCGGGTCAGAACTATGATCTATGAACTAATAGTTCTGCCGATGATGTAAGCCGAAATAACTATCAACTATATTTAAAAAAATAACTTTGTAGAACTAAAACACATTGTTATTTTTTTCACCGTGTTATAATGGAGTTCTACCAAGTAAATGCCAATTCAATCAATGTGTTTAATTTTAATTCTGAAACTCTGTACGATTCAACGCGTTTTGTCACCAACGACCCGGGTTTCGTCTTTATATCGTCTTATATTCAAACACAGGTAAACATCGAAACCAGAAAGCAGTCTACTAAAATTGTGAGTGAAAGTTCAATTGTAAAAATATTACAGGTAAAAATATAATTTTGATAAAATCTAAAAAAAAAATTACAGATCCTTTCGAGTTGGCAACGTGCATGGACAATAAATTTTCTGCGATAAATTCGAATAAAAAATACTTCCAAATTTTTACTGTTCCGACACTGTGAAGCGTTTAAGAATCACTGTTTTTTCACAAGTTAAACCAAATTATTGCTGACTTTTGGTAAGGTTGGCTTAGAAATCTTTCAAACGAGTTTGAAAGCATCTTTAATGGAACATTAATTTATAAATGATCGACATTCACCTATCATTTTGCTATTCAGGGAACCACGAGGGATTCAATACCTTTGAGTTTTTTCTTTTAGAATCACTGGATTAATTTCCCGACATCTTGGCGTTTATTAATTATAGCTGATATTGTATTTTATACTCTCATGTATACAAGCAAGTCTTAAAGAATATCTTCTCGCATACTTCAGAGTATATTTTGAAACACTTATAACGTTGTCACGCTGCTGAATGCACCATGTGATAAGAGTGTAGAGTTTCTTCGGGTGGTGATGGGTACAACTTTTAGTATCTCACGGAAAGATTTTTTTTAGTTTTTGATTGTTTTGACATGTACGGCCCGCCAAGTATGAAACATATTTAATTTAGGCCATCCGGCGATTTTGTTTGAAAACCGCTGATTTACACAGTACTCTAAGAAAGAACTCAATTTAAAGTTATCATAATATTATACAACAATTGACAGGGAAATGGAAAAGCTTGTTCACAGCAAGTATTTTTATGTATAATTAATTTTCAATAAAAAAGTTCATGTCACTTTTAAGGTGTAAGTTTACACGTCTGGGTGTAAAGGCATTATTTTTTGAATAGTAAAAAACATTTTTTGTACTATTCATCAGATGATAACGCTCGCGGGAAGCGAAATCACTGAGATCATAAAGAAATATTAAATTGTGACAAAAAAAATAAAATAAAAAAAAATAATTGTTGTCGACACACATAACAAACAATAAATTTCTAAGAAATTTTCTTCAAATTACAAAATACACTTGTTTATGCCGATAATCAAAACTGTGACATGATATTTATTATTTCAGGAAAGTGACATTTTTATATTATTATATTATTAAATAGTTTTTTTTTTGATATAAAAAAAACCTTGAGACGATTTTTTTACAAATTATACTAAGGTAAAACTTGGAATTCGTTTTTATGAGATATTTTCTATCACCCATCTTCAAAAACGATTCTGTGCGTAATTCAAAGACGCGTGTATATTGTTTCTCAGTAAAATAGAATCGAGAAAACATACTTAACGTGATGGGACCTAGAAACGGATGGAAAAATAAATAAAGGTCAAGTTTTTGTGTAGAGAACATCATTAATCTGGTGTCAACCGTGCGAATAGTTTTCTTTCTATCAAATAAAATAAATACACCGTTACGAACGTACATAATTAAGCAGGTCAGGTTAATATCTATGTAGAATTATTTAGTATAGGTTTCTAAGATATCCACGTTTCTAGAATATATTATTTTAGTCACGTGTGCTCAATCGGTTGGTCTTGATGCAGAAAATTTAAATCGTACATAAAAATGTTATAAATTAATTATAGAGTCTAATTTGCAAGAGAATCTTTCCCATACCTAAATACAAATACATCCTACCAACACTATTAATGCATTTGAATTATTGACTGAATTGGAATTTACTTAATAGAACTCCATTATAACATAGTGAAAAATAGCTGAAGAGTTCGTTTAACCATAGTTATGATGAAGGCGCAAGCCGAAAAAGCTATCAACTATATATCATATGAAGTTTGTAGAACTAAATTACATTGCTATTATTTCTTTCGTGATATTTGAATTATCTTTTTTGATATTGGTGATGCAATGTTAATACTCGTTGAAATTTCTTTGCAAAAATATAAGATGAATATTTGCTTCGCAAATAATGTTATATAAGAAGTTATCATAAATTTTTTAACGTTTTATTTTATACACTATCTGGCAACATTCAACGACGCAATTATGCGCCCGCACTTGTAATAATTTGTGGACTCTATTTTATTCGCCGTTAATTGATGTTTGAGTAGAGATGCAGTCTTTTTATGCACGTATAATTTTTCATATATTGAAAAACTTTAGCAATCATTATAGTATTATATAAGTGCATAATGAATAATTATTAACCAATCATAATGGTTTATTTCATTGGAGATAAGTTTATCATTGCAGCATTTTTTTGTAGATATTTTTGTTATGGTAAACAATAAAAAAGACCAATGTACATGTCGGTTACATCCTTCCTGCCAATAAATTATACATTATATTCAATATTGTTTTAATTTTTAAAAAAATGGACGTTAAAAACACAGCTTTCAGTGGGTAGCTTTTAAATTATTATATTTTATCAACAAGTTCGAATAATCGTCTATTGGATACAAATGAAAACTTTTTATAATGACATTAAAAATATAATATTTTCTCAGGAATTGAACCTGAGGTATCTTCAATTGATTGATGAAGATCTTACCATCATAAGAAGAATAATTAACTTTTATACAAAAAGAATTGTCATTAATATCATATAATTTTGTTATTGTTTGTGGGATTTATTGCGGTGACAAATAATTAAATGGTGCGTCGGCTGCAATCACTATCATTGACATTTTTAGTAATTACAACGTAGCAGTATTTGGTTCAGTGTAAATATACAATAAATACGAAATTTGGTGTCCCTCATTCCTTATTGTTATTGCACGTACTAAATGCGCTTAGTCGCTAATCCAAATCTGATGACCAGCATTAAGAGGCTGAATAAATTTAAATATTATAAACGAAGGTCACCGTGAATTCTGTTGTGAAATTTGAATGTCATACAACAATTATAAATTGTGGCTTGCTACCTTAAAACAGTTGCGCATCTCTGCATAACAGAATAGAACACTTAACGTATCGAACATATTGTTATCTATAAATGTATATGCTAAATGATTTACACAGCAAAAGCCATTTTATTTCTGATTTACCGTAGTGCATTAGTTTAAAACAAATTTATGAAAATTATATTAGCAAACTAGTTTTTAGAATTTTAATTAAATTAAAATTTTGGTTTTACAGTTGCCTCGACAGTTCTTTATTGTTTTATTTTTTCGGTAAATATACGTTACGAAAATTGAAAATTAAAGATTATTGCCTTTCAAACATTGAAAAAAATTAAAATTGACATTGGAAGTCAACCAAATCAAGCCCAACAAAAAAAAAGACATACGTCTAAAATTAATTTTGTCTATTACTTAACTGTTGACAGTTAACTATTAATTAGCAGTCAATTGAGAGTAACAATTTTAAAATAAAGCAGTGCTTTTATTGCAATAGATAATTATAATGTCCTCGTGTTGTCTGTCATTCATGTAAACAATCAGTTTACGAAAAATTTTGTTTTTATACCTGATTTCAATTTGAACGTAAGCTGTATAAAAATATCAATTTTCTAGTAACTAATGAAAAAATGTTGTATTATAGTGTATATATTGATCAATCACTTACCGTCTGGATATCAGAGAAAATGTTGGCCGAAGTCTTAACCTTTGGTTGACTCGTTATGGAAGAAAATCTGCAAAAAAATATTTTAAAGTCATTACAGAGATTTAGGTAAATACTATAATTATCAGAGCTGTGGAGTTGTCAAGAAATACATGGAAACAAATTTCAAAGATTTTTGTCTCACCTTTCCTGTTTATGTGCATTATATCAAAGATCAACCAACCAATGCAGAAAATTTTTCATTGAGATATTTTTCAAAATTATTTAATCGAAAAAGGATTCGCGGTCGCTTGTTTTTTACGAATCCTACTTCGATTCAACAGCCATGATAATTATCGTTCTGTTTTTAACCCTCTAACTGTAAACATTTAAATTGTTGAGATGAAAAAATGAAGCTTGAAAACCTCTCATCAAAAAATTATTATTATAAATTTGTCATAAGATTGTGTTTTCCAAATTTGAGTTTTTTTTTTAATTGTGCAAACTGTTTACTAGCTGTCATTTTGATTATATCCTTGAGATTCAATGTCTGAAGATATCTAAAGATAAAATCCAAGTCGTGAAGTCACACATATTTTCAACACTATAAATTTGATTTAAATCGGAATTATATCAAGTTGATATACTAGATTACATGGTAATGTAGCGGTAGTGGATACTCATATATATATAACACTGTTGAAAATAACATAAACAAGCAAGTTATTGTATTAAAAGACACTATATGTAAGAATGTTTTACACCAAGGTACTAAATTAATATTTTAAATGTTCAGTATTGAAATGTCCGATAGGTAGTTCTGCAGGGAACAAGTTAATTCTAAGAAAAAAAAAATTGCCCCAGTGAAAAAATCTTAACATCGTAAAAACAAGGTCAACAGGATACTTAAACCAGTACTTTATGGTTTCAATTAAATGTAAATAAATTATAAATATATCTATATTTTTTTGTTTTTATTACAATAATATCTTCTGTTTCGCCACGATTTTAATGATATATTATCTCGAAAATTCGAAAGACAGAATTATATTTCTTTTTGTAAGGGAAATTATTAACTTACAATCGCACCTGGCGCTTAATAATCAATACTGAAGAATTTTAAATTATTTTCGCCTCGATTAAGTCTCCATTTTTATTAAAATTTTCAATCGACTTTTCTTTATGCGTTCACATGCATAAATAGTAAGAAAAACGTTTCCTTTTTCGAACCAGTAAATACATCCCTCTTGAGGTAGATAGTTGCAACTCAATCTTCGAGATATGGCTCGCAGATCTGAAGAAATAATATCATATTTGCAGTCATTTCAAAGAAATGCAAATTGCACTGCCAACAAGTGAGATTGTGATACTCAAACTGCGATTTTTCGACAACAAATAATATTTTTTTTTTATTATATGATAGTTCCGCTAACCGGTATATTGGACTATATGATATTCAGAGTGTTGTTTTTGCATTAAAACGTAGATTTTATAAATGCTCAATAGCCACAGTTTGTATTAATTTGAATATTGACTGAATGAACTAGGTCAAATTTTAATATGTGAATTTGTGTGCTATTTCATGTGTGTTTTTTTTTTCAAAACCGGGTTTCGCCTTTCGGTATCTTCAGGCATTCTAACTGACAAATAATAAATATTTTAGTACATGGTTTACGGTACTTTCTGTCTTACTCGGTACTTACTTACGGTCTTTCTGCGGATTTGGAGCTTGTGGAGTTTTATTGCGGATGTGTGGTAGAACGTCTGATTATACCAAAAGTTGAAACAAGTGTTAACGCTTTTGATGTTGTACACAGTTCAATCCTTAAAATTTGATATTAAAGTTCGTCAAGCACCCTTAGTCGACATCATATATCGTATTATATTGTAATTGAAATATTATTTCAAAATATATTGTATCACTAATTAATACTCTTCTAACCGTAAAGAATACAAATGTTGTTGAAATACTCCGATAATCTATGAGGAAAAACTATTTTTTTTTCGATTTCGATTCCACATCTTTGTATAATTAAGTTTATAGAATTTTTTAATTATTTAAAAATAAGCGAGAGTATTATAATCAAGGAATTACGGTGAATAAAAAATGACTCGTAATAATTCGTTTAGGTAATAACATAAGTATAGAGATCCATAATAAACGACAATGTTTTTATTTAAAAAAGTATGACAATTATTGTTAAAGTTTATGTGCGCAATTGTCTGGCCATCACTTATGGGCATATATGAATATATTGCATAATCGTACAACAATATTTCGTAATGTAAAAATGCTGCAAAGTTTGCGAACTGCTCGAATAGAGCAAATAAAATCGACTGGGAAGTAAGAATTCGTTTTATAATATGATTTGCTCGGATAAGTAAAAATTGGTTCTCAAACGGTCGGAGCAATTCGACGAGAGCGATATTTTCTTTGAGGAGTTTATTGACAATTTGTTAAAAGTCAAATACACGCTTTGTAGATACACATTCAAATATGAATATATGCTAAATATATATTATAATATTCTGTTTATTTTTAATCGTATGTGAAGGCGTACAATTTAAAATATAAATTTTTCGGTATTTCCCGTTTCAAAGAAGTACATGTCAAACTTAATTATACACATATATATATTATATAATACATTGTCATTTCCTCCACATTAGGATTCCAATTAGAGTTTTTAAACTGGATGACACTTTGTATTAAAAACTTTAATTTATTTAATTTGTTAAAATAATGTGTTTTATTTTATATATTTTTTAAATGCTGTTTTTTTTCTTCAAGTTTCTTACAGTTGTCGGCTCCGTGGTCGAATTATCAACGTGTTATCAAAAGCATTGATTTATGTAGGATTTTTTTAACCAAAACACGCATTTGTTTTCAAAAAAACAGATTTTGAATATGAATGTTTGAAATTTTGTACAATTGCATATGTTTTATCACTAACGATCCTCGAGTTTGAGGTCGTATTTTGGGAATATTACTACTGTTAGTTAAATTCATTATTGGCGATTCAAAAAAATGTATCAGTGGGATAGGATGCCTGAAGATGCCGAAAGGCGAAACCCTGGCAGTTACTGACGAAACATGCGAAATCGCACTAAGTTTTAGCAATTCAAATTTGATATTGAAATGCCATCGAGCCCCTTCGGTCGATATCATAAATTATTAATAACGATAAAAAATAATGAACTATTGAAACTCTTTACGATTCCGCATGCTTTGTCACTAACGACCCAGGTTTCGTCTTCGGGCATCTTCGGGCATTCTATCACATCATTCTATTGTAACAGAACTGACGCACAATATTTTAAGGCAAGAAGGTGTATATATTATATATTTGACTGAAAATATATAGTATTAAATGGTATACCGTAATGTCTGTTTTTGCATCTGTTCAAAATATGTATAAAAAATTTGTAGACATAAATATTCCATACATTTGTTTATTTTATAAACAGTATATAAATTAAATTTCAATACGTTTTCATGGCTTCTAATTTGTTATTCCAACGGTCATTGAATGTTTATATCCGGTTTTGTAAACTTAACGAAAAAAATATTTGAATTCATTTAGAGCCTTAAACGAAGATATGTCCGAAGCGTATATTGTAATACTTCAGTAAAATTGAGCGTTAATGGCCGTAAAGAGCTCTGTGTAATATGCTCTCAAGTTCTACTATTTTCGCAAATCTGCACATTTTTGTCTCAACGCTAATAGTATACGCCTCACGTAAATTAAGTTTGATAACTGTGGCAATATTCTGAGACCAGACGAAAGTTTTCCGATTAAGAGATATATTATATTAAAATTTAAAAAGAAGTGGCATGTTCAATCCTGTTAAGCATTGTCATATTTTTATTAAAGGATAACATTATTATAAACTTTAAATTAATTGCTTCTCCGCTACGTGTTTTCACTTAAATAGTGACTGTTAAAGACACCAGTCGAAAAACGGCTCAAAAACTCAGTTCATAGAAGGTTTTTGATAAGTTGATGGTGATTAAGCTTAAATTCGGGTTTTTTTCAAAATCAAAAAATACTTCGCGAAAAAATATATCTTATATATAAAAAAATTGTAAAACTAAAGTACATTGCTATTTTTTCGCCGTGCTAAAATTAAGTTAAGTCAATATTTTTTTAAGATCTCGAAAACGAGAAAAATATTAATAAGTGATTGTTAATATTTCATTTATAAATTGATTTACATTATTTCTATTAATATGGTATGATTTCGTGTGAATTGCTTCGTAGTTCTTGAACCCGTGGCTTTGTATACCTACTACGTTTAACTCAAAAAAAAAACAGTTGTTAATACTCGCGATGAGCGAAACCGGTCCTGGTTAAAAATATATTGTGGAAATAAGTAGTAAAAATGTGTTTTAATTATTTGAAATGTCATGCCTTCCCATCAAGAAGTGACAGTTAACATTTAAAATTGATTTTTTATGTGTTCAGTACACGTTCACTTCAATTATCTACCGTACTCAGCGAATATAATCGAATAAATTTTGTTCCATCAAGAAGTGATTTAATTTTTAGCACATAAAAAATGACTTAAATGTTGAAAAATGTAAGCCAATCGGTTTTTGATAATAGATATCTCATACGCTAAAATGGATTTGATATTTTGTATTTATAATATATAGATATGAAGACAGATTGCTCAAATTTCTAAACGAAAATGATTTGCCTCAGCAAACAAGGCAAAGATTGCTTTGACATTCCAATCAATATTTGTATCAACATAATTTGTTTGTACGAAACAAAAATTGAAAATCACTCACTATATTAATAAATCAATGGCGTAACCCCCGAAAAATTCCGCCTGGCATATCAAAAAATAAGACTAGGGACATGTAAAATGTTTGATACAACCCATAATCAATACGATATCCGCTCCCGTATTATATGAATCTATCAAAGCAATACTTAAGATTCGCCGACCATGCAACGAATTGTTACGTGATTTATCTCAACATAAAAAAACATTTATTTTTAAAAATATAAAAATCGCAATGTGTTTTAGTTAAAAAAAAAAAAGATGGCGTGAGCCGAAATAGCTATCAACTATATCTTATAAAAGTTTTGTAGAACTAAAATACATTGCTATTTTTCAACGTGTTAAAATGGAGTTCTACCAAGTAAATGCCAATTCAATCAATAAACTAAATTTATATTTTGCGTGTTATTTTATTTATTATATAAATCAATGCTATGAATTCGGAGTCGGGGTCGTGAAATCAAGTGACTGCGACTACATTTTCGATTAGACTTTCTTCGGTCGATTTCGAAGAATATCTCAATGAGAAATCTGCTGGATTGGCTGGTTAATCTTAAATTTGGTCCATATAAATAAGAAATGTAGGAAAACACCTGAAAAATATTTTTTTTTTAGTTGGAGTGTTTTTTTAACGACTTCACAACCCTGAAATAAATAACTAATTATTATTTATTTGTCAAACGCTTTGAAAGATCTTGTCTATGTCTCATGTCTACCACGTCTTACTCAAATTACTCAGAGACATAACTCTTCATATCTTCATTTTACCCTATCAGAAAATTTATGATGCACGTCACTGGTTCAAAACGCTTATATATGATGGATATTTATTTACATGTGTGGGAGGCATGGCAATTTTTCGATCGTCTTTGGAAAACAAAACAAAAAAAAATGACATAGTTAAGATGTTTTCAAATATGTTTTGTGCAATTTGATGGTTCAATAAATGATTATTTTAATGGGGAGCATAATATATATTTGAGATGTTTTTTTATAATATATGCAATATATTTTTATTCATTACCCATTTACGATATTTTTGAAGAAGAGTTAAGGTTATTTTTTATGATAGTAAAAAATATAGATGAGAAAAATTAAAGAAATTATAAGACATTCATATTAATTACGAGTGCTCTATGAAATTTAAATATAATTTTTTTTATAACTTTTTTCACTCACTGCCCGTGTTTCACATTTCAACATATTTAAGAATTCTATCAAATGGATGCAATAGAACGGACAGTCAAAAAACAGTTTGCATCGCTAATACACAAAAACAATTACAAAAAATAAATAAAATACTTTATGTAAAAAATAATAATATCCAAATTTAAGTGTCACTTAAATAAAATCTTTATTATAAATCTCGTTACATTCTAATTAGTAATGTTGTAAAATATTTAAGAAGAAATTTTTGATTATAGGTGTTAACTGACTGTCAGTTTGATTGCTTTTTTGCGATAGAATTATCGAAAATATCGACGGTAAAAATCGGATCGTGATTGAGAAAACAATTTAAATTGTACATCTTTTTTAAATGACTTCATTAAGAATATTACATCACATATGCACTGATTTAAAAAACGTATTGGTCACAGTTAAGTTTATTGGTATTATTTAGAGATCTGTCAAATTTTAATTGTATCAATAGAAGCATGTAAGAAAAGAAAATATCTTGGTCGGATATTCTATATTTGAAATCTATTTCAAATATAGAATATCCGACCAATCCGATCAAATTAAAAAAAAAACAACATAATAAACTATTTACTTATACATCCCACGACTTGAGTAAACGAAACCTCTTCTTATCTTACATACAAATCCAAAGCTCCTGTAAAAATAGTATGATATATATGAAAAGGAATTTTACTGGACTTTCGTGACGTCATTTCTGTTACGTTTTATTGACATTTTGTAAGATTTAAGATATCTGGCGAAGTAGCAAGTAAATATGTAATAGAAAGTTAAAAATACTACTAAAATTGTTACTACGAAGGTGAGATAGTTTTTATTCAGAATTAAATGCGCATGGTTATTTTGAAAAAGCACCCAATTTTAAATATAAAAAAAACAATTTTGAAGTATTTTCAAAGAATAAAGACAATCATTGTTTGTAAATGTCTCTGCCTAATTGATAATTAAATAATAACAAACGGGGTGTAGTGAAAGCATTAGTTATTTTATGCGAACTTATCTTGTAGTAGTACAAGGTTTCGAAGACATTTTTCAGACTTTTTATAGTATGGTTTTATACAACTGATTTTCTTTTAGGTATGTTCATTTTTAATAGTTTAAAAAATTGGAGAGAAATTTACCTCGCCACATATTGTTTTTTCGACCTACACTAGGCCAACATGAGAATTATGACATCATTTTTTAGTGAATTGTTTTTTCAAAGTGTAGAACCAGTCTGCGAATGAGGAAAATAATTTACAATGTTCAACAGTTTTGCTATGAATATCGACATATTCCATGTAAACGAAAGTGTGTTCAGGCGAATACTATTTATTAATAAATTAAAGTAGATTTTAAATGAGCTTGTTTGGTTGATTTCTTTGCTATCCTTGTTTTTTTGTCGTGTTACTTAATAATAAATAAATAAATAGTTTTTACATATTTTGCCGTCGCAAAAGCAATAAACTGATAATCTGTAGTTTTTTGTAACTTGTATGTACCAAATATAATAAACAAATAAATTATTAAAGCAAATTGGTGGTTTTTAGTGAAGGAAATGAAAGGTTGTGTTGTGTAATACGATAAAAAAACGTTGAAATATATGTTAATATAATTTATGATATCGACTGAAGATGCTTGATGGAGTTTCAATATCATATTTGAATTGTTACAGCTTTGTACAATTCCACAAGTTTTGTCACTAACGTGACTTTAGTTTACGTCAGTTCTGCTGCATCCGTGTGATAGCATGCCTGAAGATGCCGAAAGGCGAAACCCGGGTCGTTAGTGACAAAACATGTGGAATCGTACAAAGTTGTATCAATTCAAATTCGATACGTGTTAATATGTTCAATGTGAATGACAATAAAAGACACAAGATCATGGGCATGTTTTTAAATAAACAAAACTATGTCAATTCATTTATAGATTTTCTTATTTGGTCATTATATTTTAAGAAAGGAAAAGTATTAATTAAGACTTTATAATAAATCCTATAAAACTGAATTAAAATCATTTTTGTTTCTAATTATAAAATACATTCGATTTGTGTTACAAGTGAAGATTGCAAAACATGTTATATTATAGTTTTAATCGTTTTCAATAATGTAGTCATAAAAAATAGTCGAAAAAGCAGTCTAGATTTCTTTATCGATAGTTAATGACTGAAGATATTTTCGATTGTAAATACTGAAATAGTTCAAAGAAAAGGCTTGAATAAATCTAATAATAAATTGGCTGTTTTAAGCAATGTTTTGTAGATGATCTTTTCTCTATAGAGAAAAGTTCATATGTCAAACACAGTGTTTTTGGTTCGGATGCATACGTCACATATTTTACGTAGGTGTGAGAATTTCGTAAGGGGTTTAATTAATTATTATAGACCACTAAACCTGCCGTTAGCTTTCTCACCATTTGAAAATAAATTTATAATTGTCATGATTCAAAAATAAAATATAGCTTGTTCATGAAATCACATTGTTTTGAATTATAATTAGTTGTTGGTATTGTGAAGCTAATTTATTTTAATGGTTTAATGACTAACATTTAAGAACGCGTTTCTCATTTTGACTACACATATGTTATAAGATCTGGGTTGTAAAATTTCTATTGCTAAATTCCGTGTTTTAAGAACAGCATTTCTACTATGAAAATTTTCAATGTCTATAATGCAGTGGATCTTACGAAAAACAATTCTGTGTCCGCATTATAAACACCAGTGTTTATTTGGAAATATTTCGTGACCGCAAAATAAATTGTTTAGAAATATGATTAAAATAACACCTGCATATACCGAAGAAATAACTTTTTGAGTCATTTAGGGTAAAAAATTCTATGTAATGCTGGAAACGTCAGGTGTATTCAATCAATATTAAAACATTAATTATTTTAGAAATTACTCAATTAAGTTCTTATAATTTACTAATTCGGCTGAAGGTGCTTGATGGAATTTCAATATCAAATTTGATTCTTGAAACTTTGTGCGATTCCACATGTATAAACATTGTATGAGTGTATTTATATAAAAATAAATATATGAAAGAATTGTTTTACTATTTAGGTGTTGAATGTCTTTTTTGATGGAAAGGCGTGTTATTTAAAATAATAAAACCACATTTTAGACGGAAGCTTCTCCGTTAAAAGCAGAATTTTATTATTGCTTTGAAAAATTTTTTGAAAAAAACCGTAGCCCGCACAAATGTATGTAAGTTCCAAGAATCGAATATACAATATTTTTCTTCAAGTATATCACATAAAATGTTTCAAATTGATGGGTTCCTATTTGCTTTTCTCTTAATTGTATTAGAAGACAAAAAATAATCAGTGGCGGTGCGTTAATAAAATATCAAAATTAAAAAAAATCGGCTAATAATTTATTTAAAATATCAAAAGTTTGTCAATGTATAAAATAATTGTTTACATTTTTCTTCGTTTTATAATGATGTATGTGCGGTTTTTGAAATTGTGTGACATGGGAATTTGTTTATAAAATTCTCAATGAAACACTTAGAGAATTTCAATAAACAGTAAAAACAAAAAAGGGTTCATATAAATTTAAATCAAGGTGAAAAAAATAGCAATGTATTTTAGTTCTACAAAAATTTAGAAGGTATGTAGATAATAGTTATTTTGGATTACATTCTCATCAAAACTATATATATTATATAATAATAACGTGATGAAAAAATATAGCTTTTTCAAATCATGCCTTCATCAGAACTATCCAGGGAAGGCGTAAGCCGAAATAGCTATTAATCAAATATCTTACAAGTTTTGTAGAACTAAAATACATTGCTATTTATAAACCGTTTTATAATTGAGTTTTACCAATTAAATGCCAATTCAATCAATACACATATAATTTAAGTAGAACTCAAGTAGATTACTATTTTTCCACCGTGCTATAATGGAGTTCTGCCAAGTGAATTCCAATTCACTTTCAATGTGTCAACTGTCACTTCTTAATAAATAAGAACCAAAAACACATTTTTGGTACTTATTTCCACATCATATTTTATGATCAGGACCGATTTCCTTGAATCAACTGATCGTAAAATATATTGTAGAAAAAAGTACTTGTTCAGTTGAAAATCCTCACGATGAGTGAAACCAGTTCTGATCAAAAAAGATATTGTGGAAATGAGTACTAAAAATTTTTTTATTATTTAAAATATCATTCCTTTAGATCAAGAAGTGACAGTTAAAACCTTAATACTAGATCGAGTAAATTAATCACTAGCTAGATAGTTATTGAACACTTCAAGACCGATTTTTTTTTAATTTTGATTTTTTCTCGATTTCATTATAAAATATAAACATTTTCTTTGTAACATAGGATTGTTTGCAGTTAAAATTATATATTTTTTAAAATTGTTTTATGACCACTTGAGTTTCGTAGTGTGTATGTGAACTGGCCGCCACTGAGAATAAAATTTTACTTTACATTACCAAAAGATACTTTCTCCAGTGTTATAAAAACACTTTGACACGAGATATCGCGGAAAGGTTTTTTCATGTTTGTAAAAAAGTTCAAGGAGCAAACAAAAAAACTTGAATATTTACAACCGTATACCGATACCATATTGACAAGGGGTTAAGGCGTTGTAGAGGAACTCTACAAGAGAACCGTGGGTGTTCAATGATGTTTATATTATTTACGCTTATGTTATACATTTTTTTTTACTAGATACAATATTCTTTCTTCTGGCAAAGCGTATAACGTGTAATGATGAAATTTTCGCCAAGAGTTTCCGAAGACAAGAAAAATACTTAATAGCACGAACAATTTTACGCCATTAATAATACTTGATCTCATTTTTTCATGTTATAATCTAACTTCTTCATCTACGTTAAACGAGGGATTTTTAAATACTAATTTTATTTATTGCTTATTGCTTTGTTGAGAGTTATTACTTGTCTCACGGTAAAAAAATATGAATTTTAGTTCTAAATTTTTTTTTTATATATAAGATATGTTATAGTTGATAGCTATTTCGGCTCACGTCATCGTCAGAACTACAAAAAAAAATTGTAGAACAAAAATACATTGCTTTTTTATCACAATGTTATAATGGAGTTCTATCAAGTAAATGCCAATTCAATCAATATATTGCTTGTCTGTTTTATTGCATCCGTATGATAGAATACATGCAGGTGCACAATCACAGGTAAAAATGCACAATCCGAGCTGTGATGGACATAATTATTGGGATCAAATACAATTTCAATAAAACAGATGTGGTTAATATTTAGCAAGTTGCGTTTCCTACGCCCTGTGTTAAGCCAACTTATTGAGAGGAATTTTAAGATCACAATAATGTATGCAGTTGAATTATATCTTAATGTGAAACAAATGAGCTCCAAATGATGTTTTCATTAGAAAATATTTAGTACTGATCAATTTGTTGTCTAACATTAATCTATCATAATTCATTTGCATAATAGAACATGATTAAAGCAGGATTATGTGTTAGCTTATCACTCCAAATCTCGTTTTTAGTATCGAATGGGTGGAAGAATATTTTAGATTTGATAGATATTTATTATTTCACTAAAAATAAGTTAACAAGAATATCTGTTTTACGATATGAGCCCGCAAGTACCGTCCTATTAAAGCACCAATTTCATTAGGTAAATTCCGATAAGCACAACTCGTAAGTGATCTAAGAATTGATGAAAGTTGTTCAATATAAAAAAATGTAATAAATTCCCTTTTCGTAAGTCTCGACTCATATTTATAGTTAAAAAATTTTACATAACAGTGTTTTCAATAATTTTACGAAACCAGGTAAAAAATGCTAACTGATCACGTTTTGGAATAAAACGAAAATCAAACCGCAAAAAAAACCTTTTAAATTCATAATAACGTCTTGAATTCAAATGAGATCGACGAAATGAAGTAAATTATAATTTTTTTCTTCAAAACATTATTGGATTTTTAAATATGCCACGTAAGTTTTAAAATAATGAAATATCCGAAACATTATTGGACCGTAGGAAAGCTATACTAGTTATATTATGGCTAATATTAAATAATGTTAGTTTTATAAAATTTATATAAAACATCGCAGAGCTTTTGAATTTTATAAAACACGTTCATTTCCAAATGATAATGTCAAATGGGCATATATATAATGAACCACTTTAATTAAGATTTTTTTGAAACATTTTTTCGGAATATTAACAATACTCTATTTACATTAAAAATAATTTGGATGCTGAGGTACAATCACTTTTAGTAGACACGAGTAACAACTGTCAGTTCTTAGTGGAAAGGCATTTTATTTGAATAAAAATACACTAACTACGTTTTTCTTTAAAAATGTAATACTAAATTTCTGAATGTGATGTTATGTAATGTCTACCCGCCAAAATTTATTTTCGAAACATATTTTTTGTAAAAATTTTCCATTCATACACGATGATGTAACGACTTGACACTTTTTCCTTTATATTAAATTCTACGAAGAAAGAATCATTCGTTGGCTATGATAAGCTAATATGTAAAGAAACGTTTAATAAAAATGTTATTTGTATAGTCATAAGTCCGAATTATCGAGTAAAGGTTGTCTTTATTAGAATTTAATTTCAGTCAGGTACTCATTCGCGATGCTCAAAAGAATATTTCAAGAATATAGACCGAGGAAATGATTCCTCGTATATTAAACGCTATTTTCCTATTCAACACTTTGATGCCAAGTTATTTTGTGTTAAAAATGCGTGCAAACTTTGCAGAAATAATGTTTTTAATTCTTTTCACAACCACTGGATAAGGATAAATTAGCTTGCAAACAGATTGTTTAATTTATTGTTTGAATTGGCATTCACTTGGCGGAACTCCATTATAACACGGTGAAAAAAATAGCAATGTATTTTAGTTCTACAAAATTATTTGTAAAAAATATAGTTGATAGCTATTTCGGCTCAACCATCGTCAGAACTATGCTAAAACTAACATTCGCTTATCTATATATAGCTGTGCAGAAAAGGCACACAACACATCCTCTCTCCTGTTCCAACGGCCTAGCTTGTTACTTTCACACAATAACCCTAAATTTTCAAAAATTCTAAATGAAACAATAGGTGTCTATGACAATAAGTTTACATGTGGAAGGAAGTGGTCATTACGGAAGCAAATCAGACCACCCCTTTGTAATACGGTTGGACCAGTGGCGATACTATTATATTAGTTAATTCGTTAAGAATCCTTTGTGATAATGGTGTCTATTGATTTCCAGCTGTTCCAAAGCCGCCATTCTCCGACCCTTACTAAATACAAAGATGCAAACATTCAGGCGCTGACTTTGAATTTATGTTATGTGATTCCTTAATAACGTTATTAGCGAATTGTGAATCTGTTTTTTTACTGTTGAATGATCTTACATGTTCCTTAACTCGCGTAGATATACTTCTACCTGTCTGCTGTTGGGCTTAAACGCGGTCTATTGAATTATTCTATTTGAAATCAATAATACAAGTTTCAATTACTTAAAAACCGCTGATAACGGATATTTATGATCTTTTTTGCAGCATTATCTCGCTTCCGTAGTCTCTCTCTCTCGTTTGAGGTTACAATTTGCTTAATTGTTTTCAAGTTAATATATTACTAGATTCAAAACAACAAGCTTTTGAACTTTCTGCCAAGTCACTGGCAAAAGTTATCCTTTCGGTACCTTGAAAACTTAAGACAGGAAATGTTTATATTTCAAATAATACATATGCTTGATACGTCTTTGTTAATATTAATTTGAGCTTAATTCATTTATTTACGAAATTAGGTAAGACACGTCAGAAACAAACTTTGCCCTACAATAGCGCTTAAACATATGCTTTCAGTCTTTTTTGGCAACCGCAAAAGCTTCATTTAGCAATTAGCATATTCCCGGTACACGTTCTGACAATACTTTGATTGTTGTTGAAGTTTCGATACCAAAAAATGTTGAATTATGTACGATTCCATCTGTTTTTTCACTCAATATTTGAGATTCACTTTTCGGCATCTTCGGGTATTCTAGGACACGAATTTAAGTGTAAAGTCACGTTCAATATCAGTTAGTAAATATATAACATTTTTATAACAGTGCTTTTCAAAGTTTTTCACTATGCGTATATTTTATTTATATTTATAGTATTTTTATAAAATGTTAATAAAATAATTTCTATATATTCAAATTCTCTTTATACACGGACAGGCTTTCAATACCTCTCTGACATTGAATGTTCCATAAACCAGCATTCGAGAAGCACTGGTTTATAAAACGAAGAAATTTAATAAGTTATGCTATTGACTGAAGGTGCTTGATGGAATTTCAATATCAAATTTGAATTGTTACAACTTTGTACGATCCCACATGTTTTGTCACTAATGACCCGTCAGTTCTGCTGCATCCGTGTGATACAATGCCTGAAGATGCCCAAAGGCGAAACCCGGGTCGTTAGTGACAAAACATGTGGAATCGTACAAGTTGTAACAATTCAAATTTGTTGTATTTTTTTTTATGATTTCTCATGTTTTGTCACTTACAATCTAGGTAAATTCAACAATTCGAAATTTGTTTTAAGATTCTATTGTAATTGATTAAAAATAAATATCACCGGCAATTTCCTATAGAGCTGTATAAAGGATAATCCGATACAGTTTGTGTTAATCAATCTATTGCACATCATTGAAGACAATGATAGCTATATAATAATATAAAATTTACTTTATACGTGAAAGTTGTAAAATTGTTAACACTCTTTTATTAGCTTATTGATTGAATTGGCATTTACTTGGTAGAACTCCATTATAACACGGTGAAAAATAGCAATGATAGCTATTTCGGCTCACGCCATCGTCAAAACTATGCGTAAACGAGCATTTGCTTATCTATATATAGCTGTGTAGAAAAGGTACACAGTAGATCTTCTCTCCTGTTTTAACGATCTAGCTTATTTCCTGTTAGCAATAAAACTAAAATATTCAAAAATTGTAGATGAAACTAAAAAGGCGGCTATATCAATAAGCTTACATGTTGCACGGAATGGTTTATTGGATGGGGACGATTTATTACGTAAAAGACTCAGCCCTTAGTAATGGCTTGAGGAGCGGCGAAAGACATATAATATATTAGTTTTTTCTTTATATAAGATTTTTTTGTCATAATTGATATCTATTGATTTACAGCTGTTCTAAAAACCGTTTTTTTAGCATCAACTATCAACACATCACAACCATCCATCTCAACAGTTGAGATATTATCAGTCACGTAAATCCATCGACCAATTGATGTAAAATTAAGAAGTATTTCCGACTCGTTAAAAGTCGATAATATACGCGATCGGCGTATGTGGATAGGTAGCACAAATACACAATAACCTGTGTTCACTTGCCGGGTCAAATATCTACTTGACCAGCAAGAAGTGATGTTCTGAAAGCCCTTTAGATGTCGAGTGTGTGCACTGGTATAGTGTAAGCATAGCTGCAGATTGCATTTGAATTGCTTTCGATGCAAGTGCATTTTGAAGATCATCCAGAACCGCAAATACTTATATTATATGCCGTATATCATTAGCGTGGTCAGGCATTCTACAATACAATATATCTACGGGTCATGCTCGCTTTTTTAATATTTGTTAGGGAAACTTAAAAGTCACGTATTTTTTAAAAATAAATTCTCATAAAGATGTAACTGCAGAAAAAAATTCTTTATCTAACAAAAATAGTTAAAAATTTTAATCTAATATGTATCAAAGTTTTTCGTTAATTTCGATTTCGGTAATATATTGACAACATTGTTATTACACTCGGTGTGTTATTAAATATGATGCCTGAAGTAAAATGCATGTCACCAAGTGGAAAAAATATCAAATTTTATTAATATTGTGTATGTAATCATTAAAAAATAAAATAATATATTAAGTGACATTAAATTTATATTGAAAGGAGTGATTTACAAAAAATAAATTCAATTATTAATTGTTTCGGAAACAAACAAATTAAAAATTTTAATTCATTTTCATACGATCAAATAATTTTATTTCAAGTTTAGGAGGTATTTTAGTCAAGAGTATCCTCCTAGGAAGCGAAAATATAAATAAAAATAAAAATTTAATAAAAAAAAAAATGCCGCTATCGTCTGAAATATGGAGAAATCAAAAAACTAAAAAATATTCGCAAAAAGCAGCTGTTTGAAATGATAAGATAATTTTTTCTGGTTTTTTTTTGGTGTTTCTTTTTTAATTTTGTTATGATTATTAACAGTACGAAATAGGAACGAATAGAAAAAGTTCGCACAAAATTTCAAGTATATTGCTCAAGTAGAACTTGAGATATCATGTCAACCGTGTTTCTTAAATTGTAATTTAGAGAATAACGTGAGCAAAATTAAGGTCACTAAAAAGCTATTTTATATCTCTGAAAATAATGTTAGTTTTGAATAATCCTCTTTAGAACATATTCTTAAAGGTTTAAGCTTTGAAAATATCGGAAAAATCTATTTTTTCAAAATTCTAGACTAGAATATTCTCTCAAAGCTTTACCATTGGCCCTTACCATTTGATTATATTGAAGCAAACTTTTCAATCACTTTAGTAAAATCTTATTGTTTGGCGTTATTATTTAATATACACAAACGAAACGATCATCTTTGCTAATTTATAATGAATTTCCGTTCCTACACAGTTAAATTTCATTATTATGTATTAAAGCACATAAATACTTACATCAAGCATGGTAGTGTTACCGAAATAAATTATTTTTGAATACATTATTAATTAATACAATACATGTAATGGTTATAAATTTTCATTCGGGTTTTTCCATTCGGATTTAACATTTGGGCTTTACCATTCGGCTTTACCATTTGGGCACTGGGTTTGCTGTAGTCCTGCAGGTTTGAGGTTTAATGTTTCATATCTCAGATATTTTATGCTTGCTTTGCTTTGCGCTTCTTATTAATTTTCATATAAATTTCCAATGGCTTATAAATAAAATATAATTTTTTTAATAATTACATATATGTTGAACCCAAGACAACCATTTTATAGTCATTCACTTTTAAGGTGTTAACAAGTTGGATGCTGAAAACGCGCCAAGCGCGTAATTTTAAATATTATATATCGAAGAAACACTGGTCAAGTGCCTATCGCTTTAAGAGTTACTCTTATGTTTGTATGATGTCAAACATTGCAAAGTGATTGCTACAAGCCATCTTTTATGAATGTAACATATCATAATAAAATGTATTACACGTGTAAACGTGCTTTCAAAATACGTGTGTATGTTGTAGGCATTTTTTCTGCAGTCAACTTGTTAACTGTTACTTCTTGATGGAAAGGCAAGAACGCAAAATAATAAAAATAATTGCACTTATTTCCACAACATATTTTATGATTAGGACCGATTTTGCTCTTCGCGAACATTATCAAACGATGAAGAGATTATTGATTGAATTGGCAATCACTTGGTAGAACTTCATTATAACACGGTGAAAAAATAGCAATGTATTTTAGTTCTACAAAATTCTGTAGAACTAAAATACATTGCTATTTTTTCACCGTGTGATGAAGAGATTGTTGAATTTTCGATTTTAAATTAATTTACTTAAAATTTTAACCGTACAAAATTTTAATAGTTTAAATTTGATATTGAAATTCCATCAAGAATCTTCAGTAGATATCATAAAATAATTCACTTTATTTGTATGTATATTGTGTGACTTCCTGTAAACTGTTTTCTTATTTATTGAATCCATGGTTTCGTATACCTGCTAATTTTAACTAAAAATTTGTACAAATAGACTTGCTTGTATTAGTATTGTAAACTATCAGTTTATAATACTTGCGATGAGCGAAACTCGTCATGATCATAAAATATATTGTGAAAAAAATGAGTGCAATTTTTTTTAGTATTTCTGCGGTTTCATTATATAAAATATCATTCATTTCCATCAAGAAGTAACAGTTAACACGCTGACTGCGTAAAAAATGTCTAGAGCCTACACAGGTATTTTGGAAACACATTTACACGCGTAACACATTTTACTATGATATACCACATTTATTATAGAAATAAGTATAAAAAAAAATTTACTTTATTATTTAAAATATTTTTCAGTTCTATCGCCGTTATGTATTGAATTAAATTAACAATGATTATATTCCCAAAATACCACCTCAAACTCCAGGATCTAATCTTTTCATTTCGGGATAGAAATATTGCCGGAAATTATCCCTAAAGTCAACGTCTTTTGTAGTGCCAGGCTCTGATAACAATCATCCCATTATTGGCCGCTCATTGTTGATAATTTATTAGAATTTTAGCCTCGCGGACAAAATTTGTAAAATATTTTAACAATTGGTGTATGTAATATTTATGCAATATCTGTATGGGCGGTTTGTCCGTTCGTGTGTCAAGGCAAGACAAATATATAAACGTTATCCTAGGATAATTAATTATCTAAAATTATGTTTTCAGCATCACGCTAAGACTATTGCACAGCAAATTATCATGCAACCGGTGGTCTCAATGCCTTCACAGGTTGGTTGATCGTCCCTGTGACATGGCCGCCATAGTGCATTTTTGATTAAAAAAAAATGATTCTAACCTTTATTATCATAGCCTGATAAAGATTTGCATGAAACGAACGATACGCCGTTAATTTTTTTTAATTAAACCAGTAGAAAGAAAAGAAAATTTGACTTTCTCAGCCATTTATTTTATAATTATATTAAGTTTACTAAAGAGTTAAATCTAATCAACGTTGAATCAAAGAGGAATCGAAAATATCTCGCTCTCCGTACGTTGAATGTTTTAAAACTGGCCTTGATTCATATAAAGTAATTTTGGTCAATTTGGTCTGAATGAGGTCGAACCATAGCAAACAGTTCAGCTCGCTCAGCAGTCATATTAGAGCAGTCTCAAAGTACGTGATTAGCGTGTTGTTAGTTATGTTCGCTAAATAATAATAAATGTCAAATTAAGCAAACAATGAAATTAATAACAAAACGATACAGCAAGTCTGAAGATGCATTTCAAACAAGCGAAACACGTATCTCAACTATTAAATTAATTTACAATACTATTGATTTTAATCCGTTTTCTGCTGAGCCACAAAAAGACGATCTCAACACCGAATATTTCAAAAATTAATTCAGTATTGTTTTTGTTACACAAACTTATAGAGACTACTACAGAAAATTAGGCTAACATTCAATACGAAATCTAGCTTGTATAAGAAATTTTTGACCGTATCAATTTTCTTATATATTTTTATAAATTATTAAGAGTCGGATATCAACAAAATTTAATCAGCTGTCTCAACAGTTGAGACGGAAGCAGTCATTGCATTAATTAATATCATAATATTGTACTTTTTTATATAAAAAAAAAACATGAAAAGTTTTATGACAATTTTTTTAATATATATAATTTTGATATTGACTGAGGTTGCTTGATGAATCTTAAATATCAAATATGTTTGATTGAAAAATTATACGATTCTATGTTTTTTTTTTCGTTAACGAACAAAGTATCGCCTTCCGGCATCTTCAGGCATTCTATCACACGAATGCAATAGAACTGACGCACAATGAACAGTTTGGGTAAACAAATCAATAGTTTTAAAGCTTTTGAGCCTGGGTTTTTTCTTTGTAAATAATTCATTTTGTACGTAGCCGAAAAAATATGCGGACTCGTACAGAGATTCAACAGCTCAAATTTGAAACATTTTTTTGTTAGAAAACTCTTGTCTTCTTAACATTTGAAAAATCGCACAATTTTTTATTGAAATCTAAGAAAAATGTTTATATACAAAATATATTAATATGTTATTATATATAAATTATTATAAATTAATATATATAAAAATATATTAATAATTATATGAAATACAAAAGTATTTCTGCTTTTGAATACAATTAATTTTTGTTTCTTTTTTTAACTTGATATGTTAAACTTAATAGCTCGCTATATGAACGGCGTTCATACGGTTATCAAAAACACGCGCGTATCTCTCCCATTTAATTGATAAACTTTTTTAATATCAACGATTCTCCGTGCGGCAAGAGTAATACAATATTTAAATACTTGTGTTATATTTGCTGATTTCAACAGTTCGCAGAGATTTATACACTGGAAGTTTACAGAAGTATTTCATAAAGAATTTTTCATTTCTCAAGAACTCCATAAAAACTGAGTTACACCTACAAAGGAACTTTGATCTCTGAAATTATTCAAGCCGGGCTCTTTTATGTTGCCATATCAAAATTCCCCATAAAACATTTTTGATTTTATTTCAATTTGAAAAAAAACTCTTTGTGGTATTTTATTAGGTATTCAGCGAGATCTTATAATATTGTTTGTTCATTGGGATACAATCGTTTTATATTATATTCACTTCCCTGGATCTACGTTTCTTCTAAAAATCAATGAAATATATATATAATTTTTATCTATTAAGTTTTCAACGTTTCATTGTAATATATATCATATCTGAATATGATATATTAATTAAATCAAACTATTGACGTACATTCGTAATTAATATTTGACTCTTGTCAAACAAAAATTATTCGATTATATAACATAATAAACATTCATTTAACACAGTAGATAATTAAAGTGTTTGTGTACTGAACACGTTTAAAATTCAATTTTAAGGTGTTAACTGTCACTCTTGATTGAAAGGTATGATATTTTAAATTATAAAAACACATTTTAGTACTTATTTCCACAATTTGGAACATCTTTCTGTTTTTTTTTTTTTGTTTTGTTTTATGGAATGAAATCTTCTTTTCAACTTAAACATGGGTAGTAAATTAAATATATATATATCAATAAATGGAGTTTGTAAAATATTCAAAAAGCTTAAGTAGCATAACTGTATGAAATTATTATGTGCAGTGGTTTAAAATATGGCCTTAGACCATTTTTTTATTGGTCCAGTCTACATACAAAATTCAAAGTGACTTTTCAATGATTCATACAACACAAAAATAATAACACGGTGAAAAAATAGCGACGTATTTTAGTTCTACAAAATTATTTTTAACAAATGTAGTTCTAGTTCTGACGATGGCGTGAGCCGAAACAGCTATCAACTATATTTGTTAAAAATAATTTTGTAGAACTAAAATACATTGCTATTTTTTCATCGTGTTATAATGGAGTTCTACCAAGTGAATGCTAATTCAATCAACAAAAATAATAATTGTTAACTAATTCTGCATTTTTATTTGCTTTATACTATACTTTTTTCAAATTAATTTTTTATATCATAATTTGTTGTTTTTATTTTCTTAATTTACTTTGCAATTTTGACAGGAGTACCAAACTAAATAAATTCATCAATGTTTTTAAGGAGTTTGTGACTATTATTAAAATAGTAGTCACTACCATAATTGTAATAAATTATTATGTGCAGTGGCTTAAAATTTAGCGTAAGATAATTTTTTTTATACAAAATCTAAGGTAACGTTTTCTATGATTCATAGAATACAAAAACAAGAATTAAATTCCCTGTATTTTACTCTCAAAAAATATGTGCCAACCGACGGACGAGTGATAAAAAATGTACAGGATTAAAACTTCGTCGAATAAAAACAACATGTTCAATTATTGTCAAATAAAAAAATTGGGTCTACCTGTGTATTAAAAGCATATTGAATAATTAACTTCGCGCAAAGTGTTTTAATGCAGAATTAAGTCAATCAAGTACCTTTATTCTAGATAATGTTAAAAAAAAAACTAATCCAAGTATATGAAATAATTATTGAAAGAAACTTTTTTTTATATAAATATTTGTAGTAATTTTCCACCAAAAAGGTGTTAATAAAATATTATTTATAGTTTCAGCGTCATGAACGAAACCTATCCTTATAAACCTATGTTCTCAAAATAATTACAAAATAATTAAAACACTATTTTTTATTGTATGATATTATATGATGTACAAAAGAAATGTTAAATTAATTTACAACGTATTATAAAACAAATTTGACAAAATGTATTAAATTGTAAAGCGACGAGAGCTTTTTATTAGAGGAGCTTTTTTGGACTTCATTTCATTAAGAAAAGTATGCTTCTATGCGACGGATTAATTTGCAATCATTGTATCATATTATCGTCTTATAAAAACGATGTTAGTTGATTTTTATTTTCGTACAAAGTGAATAAACTTGACCAAATGTAAAATTGAAGAAATTTAATATGATTCAAAATTTTACATGGAACATTAACTTTATTCCGCTTCATTTATCTTAACAATTTGTTTGTAATGGTTTAAATTGAACCATTGTTTTGTGCAAACAGTTAAATGGGTTGTTACGTAAAGAACAATTCGCACCACGTTTGAATTGTTTTGTAAAACAACCCCATTATTTAAAAGTCATGTATATTGTATTCGCGTGTTTCGCACTGTGCTTATGAAATATATTTAAAAAGCGCTTATTTCTCTGTAAGGCATTTTAAAAACTCTGAAAACTTTGATCGAAACAATTATCATACTTATGGTGTTAATTGTCACTTTTTGATGGAAAGGCGTGATATTTAAAATAATAAAAAAAAAATTTTAGTAATTATTTCCACAATATATTCAAAGTTAAGGACCGAAAGTTTGTCAATAGATAAAGCTCGCGATGATCGAAAGCAGCCCTAGTCATAAAATATATTATGTAAATAAACTAATTAACAAAAAAAGTGTTTTTATTATTTAAAATAACTAGACAATTATAATATAATTTCGATTAAAAAAAAACTAAAACGGCATATTGAGAACAGATTGATTTTCCATTTGCTTGGTATAACTCCATTATAACACGGTGGAAAAATAGCAATGTGTTTTAGTTCTGACGAGGCGTTAGGCGAAACGATCAGCTGTATACTTTATAAATTTTATCGAACTAAAATACGTAGTTATTTTTTCACCGTGTTAATAAAACAACACTTATAAATGTACAATTTTTTTATATAAAAAAATCTAATACGTGATTTCTTTATAAATAATTTTTACCGAACGTCGTTTTACTGACAATAAAAATGATTGAAAGTTTTAAGGATTTTTCGTAACTTAACATTTAATTTATTCAACTGTTTTATTGAAATAAAAGATAATTAAATGTTTCGTTACATATAATACATGATTTTTTTTTAAATAAATATATATATTTTTATTAATTTTACCGTTTTGTATAAACTTTTGGTTCTTCTTAATAAACGATTATCTTTCAGCTGGCACATTTTAAAACAAATAAGTTGTAGAATTTGCAATATTCATTTAAGTATAAAATTAATGCCCCTATAATAAAATAAATTCATAATTCTGTAAAATTAATTAGTTCTTTAAAGCGATTTCGTTTTACGTGCTTAAGATAAATCACTTTTACAAGGCATTGTAAAATTAATTCAATTCTGATAATAGATAAAGAGATAATTTTTAAATTTGACTTTTGGCGTTTTTTTTAAGAAAATCTTCTTCAGTTAAAGTAATAATTTATGATTTAATGACTAAAGTTAACGAAATAAAAATAAATTCAATATTTTAATAATATCGATAAAAATTAATTAACCAAATTTCTCGTTGAAAGATATTAAACACAATTAAATCCTGATTGGGAAAATAGTTACATGCATTTAATTTAAAAATAAAAAAGATTCTTTTTTATACATTTAGTTAAGTATAGCTAGAAAAGGTTCACGTCAATATAGAGGGGGAAAATCGTGTTGTTGAAATAATTGTTAAAAAATCAACTTTACAATATTAATGCTTACCTTTTTCTGGATGGTGATTTGTTGCTAAAATACCCAACTTTACAGCGCCGAAAAAACTTGTTTTAAAAATTGATAAAACCAATTAAATTATAATAAAAACGTTGACAAAATATCAACTGTTAATAATTTTGTGAGATTATTTCAAGAGTCACAAAACTAAAGAAGTTGTCAAATTTTCAAATTTCGAACATGCGAGTTTTTCTTTTCCTTTCGAATTCCCAACTTCGAGTGATTTCAATAAATACTTTTTTCAAATTTCGAACATGTGTCGTTCTTTTATGAGTGAGCTAGTGTTTAAGTTTGTATTCCTGTTTTTTAAATTTCGAACGTTTCAGATCCGGCCGCGTTCTCAATTCGAAGTCCGCGCGCTTATCGCAGCTTCGCTTTATTGGGAGGCTCTGTCGAGACGCGACCAATTTATACGCTGCCTGAAAGCTGTTGAATATGATCCAGGGTTGCGCATCGTTTATTTCGAACATCCTTTATCAAGATTCTTGATGAGTTCATCAATATTTCGCACACAACAACAATGAATACACTTAATTCTTGAAATCGACAAAGTAAATTAGATTTTAATACAAGTTTATTTTTTTTTTGTAAATTTCCTTACAAATGATTTTCATATAAAGTCATTACGACCTACAAAAATTCAATATTTTTTATCAATACAATACACATAAGTGAAAATTTACACAACTTTTTATTTAAGAAACACGTCAACACAAAAAGTACAAAACACAAAGCTTAATATTTTGAAAAAATATTAAAATTCATTTCGACAGTAACCACTGAATCCAAATATTTTATTAAATAAAATTTATGACTATTTTCATTTTAAAAATATTATTTTTATTACGTGTTTATTCATTTTTCTCTATTCTCCATACTCATTAGATTCTTCATATCGGGTTTTAGTAGAGCTTAAAGAAAATATTTAGGAAAAAAAAGTGAAATCGTTTTCCAAACAAATTAGTAGTAGCCTGTGTTTAAATAAACCTTATACATTTTTACCTCGTGGATATTCTTTTTGCGTATTATCATTCTCCAGAATGTTGAAGAAAATTTGTCAAATTCAATTAAAAACTAATTTTATTTTTTGTTTTTTTAATTCTCCCATAATTATCAAACAAATATGACTTTAAAGAGATTGAAAATAAACTGATCCTCACACCATAACATAATTTAAACATTTGAAATGAATTGGAAAACTATTCAAAATTGTAGATATTTTAGTATGAAATATACCTAAATGAAAAACGTAGTAGGTAATAATGTATTCTATATATAATGTAAATTTTTGTAGGATATAGGCATTTTAATATTATAAATTATATTAAAGTGTCAATGAAATGGTTTTATGTAGACGTAAAATGTACAATATATAATAGTAGGTATTTAATACTATTGGGTCCGCCAAATAACTTTTTTTTTTTGAAAATGCTATAAACAAAAAACTACTAATATTTTCTCAAATTTCTTTTTTTATTTGAAAGTACAATCCTTCCGGTTAATAATGAAAAATAATTTCATTCAAATGGCTGCCTCAGCTGGCCATGCAGTAGCCTACACGATCGGTTCAATTTTTAAGCACATTATCGATTGTGTGCAGCTGTATTTCACCAATGGCTTCACGAATATTGTCCTTTAAAGCGTCAATTGTCTCTGGCTTGTCGGCGTAACACTTATCTTTGAGGGCACCCCACAAATAATAGTCCAACGGTGTCAAATCGCAGCTCCGAGGTGGCCAAACGACATCAGCTCTGCGGCTGATAATGCGATCTTCAAAAACAGGGCGCAAACCATCGAGTGTAGCTTCGGCTGTGTGGCACGTAGCGCCGTTCTGTTGAAACCAAATGTTGCCAATATCCTCTTCTTCAATTTTTGTGAACAAAAATTCGTTCAGCATGGTCCGATAACGATCGCCATTGACTGTAACGGCCACTCCTTGCTCATTTTCGAAGAAAAATGGCCCAATTATGCCTCTAGACCAAAATCCGCACCAAACAGTGACTCGTAACTCGTACTCAATGTATGCGTGCGGGTTTTCTGTGCCCCAAATGTGACAATTTTGCTTATTTACATACCCGCCAAGATCAAAATGAGCTTCATCCGAAAAGATGATTTTTTTGGCAAAATCGGCATCTTCTGTAAGTCGATCGCAGGCCCACTCAGCGAAGCGAAAACGCATTGGATGGTCAGTTGGCTTCAACTCCTGAACCAATTGGACTTTGTATGGCGTCATACCAAGGTCTTTATGCAAAATTCGTCTCAATGATGTCTCCGAAATGTTCAATTGTTGAGAACGACGGTGAATTGATGTTGATGGCACTTCACGCACATTTTCTGCCACAGCATCAATATTCTCGGGTGTACGCACTGTTTTTGGCTTTTCACGCTTTGGTTTATCGATGAGGATGCCAGTTTGTTTCACTTTTTTCACAAGATAACGAATATACGGAGCTGACGGTGCTTCTCTTCTTCCAAAATCCGTACGCAATTTTCGCACACATTCTGCAACATTACCATGATTTTCAAAGTAATGTCGCAATATTTCCCAACGTTGTTCAAGCGTATACACAACCATATTCGTTTAGCGGAAGGATAAAAATAATTATCTGTAAAATCAGACATGAGCTAAGTGTTACCATTCACGAAATAAGCACTAGTTGAAAAAAAAAACTTTAGATGGCGGACCCTATATAAGAATTTTTTATGTAGTTTCTAGAGAATGTCCATTTTTTAATTTAACCGAGATATTTTTTTATGATATTTTAATATAATTGCAGGATAGTCAAACTTTTTACGGTGTCTTTATCATTGTGTAATGGAGTTCTACCAAGTAAATGCCTATATATTTTTTTAATCATAATTGCGATAAACTAGAGACTTGTTGAATAAACGACTACAGGTAGGTATTTAACGGACAGCGTTGGGAAATCGTAGTTGATGTATGTTTTATATTGGAAAATATTAACTTTGGCACATTTGTATCTTCCCAATTAACCTCATTTGATATGATAAAAAACCATTTTTTTTAAATCGTATGATACATGATATTTGAAATGATTATGGCATAACTGTTCCGCCCAAAGCAGTTATTGATATAAAGTGTGATTCCCTAAATCCATGAATTCAACTTTGACAAAACCCTGCATTTGCATCAAATGTGTGCGTCCGTGTATCCAGCTACAGGTATGGGAGATAATGATAGCTTTTTCAGTGCGCGCTGCCATGGATACCCGCCACTTTTCACTATGGAAAACTTTCAAAGTTTGCGCAGGCGATGGAAAATTAAAAAAGGAGGGATTTCTTTTGATTGGATGACATAATTAATTATTGTATTATTCCATTTATGAAATCTCTTTCATTTTTACAAACTTCTACGGTTTCTTTAGAGGAATATTGTCGTATTTTTCCTTCTGAAGTTTTATCGATATGATATTTAATTTTGTGATAAAAATAAAACAGAAACCAAAGAAAATATTTATTTACACGGGTTTTAATCATAAAACTGATTTAAACATTTTTTTATTAATTAAAATAAGATTACAAGTGCTGTGGAGTGGTTAAAAAATTACAACTCCGAGGTTTTTCTACCTTTCCTTATTATGTGCATTATACAAAAGGTCAACCAATCAATATTGCGAATTGTTCATTCTTCAAAATCGTCGAATTGAAAATGCAGTCGGAGTCACTCGTTTTTCACGATTCCACAGCCCTGGTGATATCATATTAGAAATCATATTTTTTCATTAACTTTCGAGTAGTTTTTTTCTAAAAATATTTCAGAATCCAGCAGTAATATTACAGAACAAAGAGCTGTAATAAAAATGGTCTAACTATATTTTCCAATCAATTCATTTCAATCAATTAAATATGTTAATCATATCCTATAATAAAATATTTGCTTCTTAATTTATGTGTTTACATGCTCCATTTGAGTCCATATGAGGTTACGTCAGAAAAAATCTACGTTTTAGTGTATCAATTATTAAGGGGGTGTTTCATCAACTTTTTGCCAATACACGAGGTCTACAAATCTTTCCATCTCAAACATCTCATTACATAAACAAAGTCTGGGCAATTTTTTCTCATGTTGTCTCATCATAACCAATTTCTAGGTGCCTTATTTTCGACTTCATTTTCAACCCCTTCATAAATGAAAATCGCAACGAAAATATATTTTTTTAACTAAAAAAATTCTTAGTAAGTATTCTTACAGTAATTAAAATAAAATATTTTAATTAACTAAAAATATTTAAGTAACTGCCATTTCTTGGGAAAACGAATTTTTGTTTTCAAAAATATACCATAGTTTAAAATAATAAAACACATTTTTAAGTAATATTTCCACAACATATTTTATCAGATCAGAACATTTTCAACAGATAGAATAAAATGTACCAATTCTTCATTTCCACTTTAATTCAAGTAATCTGCGCCAATTTGAGATCTTTTAAAGTAAGTGAGCTGAACTTTATAAAATACGTATGAAAAAAAGCTCTCCATACAAAATTTTGAGTTGATTATTGATAAGTTTATATAATATTATGTAAATATTTTAGTGCAAAAATGTATTTTTATCATTTAAAACATAATGGCTTTCTAACAAGAGATAACAGTTGAGACATTAAAAGTCAGAATGTTTAGTATTTATTTCACAACATTAGATGTAATCCGGTTTCGCTCATCACGAGAATTATCAACTGTTAAATCGAAACCGGTTCTGATCTTACAAATTCAAAATTGTGAAAATAGCACTAAGTATTGTGTTTTATGTTCAAAATATCATGCCATTCTACCAAAACGTGACAGTTAACGCATTAAAATTGATGAGCCGTGTTTGTTTTTGATTTAGCTCTGGATTTTCATAACGATAAGTTGATAACACACGCAATGAATGAATCTGTGTGTTATATTTACAATTATGTTTTATAGGTGAATAACAAATTTGGTCTTCCAATATGAAAGCATTTATTCATACAAAATAAAATTCAGAATGGTTTAAAACACTATCACCATTACTCTATATCAACTGAAGGTGCTTGATGTAATTTTATATTAAATGTGTATCATTTCAACTCTGCAAATTTCCACACGTATCTTTACTCACGACCCAAGTTTCGTATTTAAAACATCTTCAGAAATTCCAGTGCACAGATGCATTTCAAATGATCTATAAATATTTTAAATATATTCTATTAGAAAACATTGAGGTTTAGCCTCTTACTTTGTCTTGTTAGGTACTCCATTCGAGTCCATATATAATAGAAGACACGTCAGAAGAAAAATTCTATATTTAAGTTTGTCAATTATTAAATGGGTGTTTCATCAGCTTGTCGCAAATACATAAGACATAAAAATGCTTGCAATATAAAAATGTGGGTTATTATGTACACGTCCGCAAATGTTACTGAATTAGTACAATTAGGTTTCGCTTATCGCGAGCACTATCAACTGATACTTTGAACTAGTGGATATGTTTGTAACATGGACAGCTTTATGTGGCCTGCTCGCGCGTCGTAAAGCCTTCCGGCTTATTCCTGAACAAGATTGATAAGAATGTGCTAAAATGTCTTCCTTGGATTGACTATCCGAATCAATAAGAAGAATATTGATAAACAGGAAATATTTTATATATAAAAGCACTTATATGATTAAAATTGTAACACAGTCACAATCTTTATTTGAGTGGTATTGCAATGCATGCTTCGCTAGTATTGAATAAAACGTGCTACGTATTTTGATGTTTTGCCTTATAATGATATAACTATAAACTGACTATCAATTCGAATGCATTTCTAGACTAAAATGACTTAATTTGACGAAAAAGAAAAACCGAATCGTGAGTGACAAAAGTGTGGCAGTTTGTAGAATTTGAACGATTCAAACATAATATTTAGTTTATCTATTTAATGTTTTTACGTTTGCACAGCACTGCATGTTTTATAACCTTTTAAGAAAAGACATTTCAAAAAATCGGTATTTTAAAAAAAGCAGTTTCTTTGTTTTAAAATTAGGCAAACAAATTGTGTTTTATTTTTTTATATTTGGAAAGATGACAAAAAAGTTTGTGTGGGTTGACGTTACTATTTTTTACCGGAAGAAAAAAAAACATAGTATCATGTAAAAACAATCTTTACATTTACGGGGCTGTTACCCTGACACATCAATAAGTATTTTTAAGCTCCTAAAATGGCTCATATAAAAATAAATTCCTATTAAAGATATTGAAGAAATGTAAATCTACATTTATGGTTTGCGTTTAACTCGTTCTCTGCTGAATGGCATGAAGGATATTCCGACATTGAATACTTCAAAGACCGATACATTAGTGATGTTATGAAATAAATTTATTGGGGTTATCAAGACAAATAAGGCTACATTTCAATACAAATATTAATTGGAATAATCATATTTTTGAGTATCAACTATCATCAAAACCGTTGAGACGTTAGCAGTCAGTAAGTTAAAAAGTTGAGAACAATTTTAAAACATATGTACAGACTCGAACAAAGGAACATTATGGTAGGACCAGGAAGGCTTGTAGTATTTAAAGCAATTCGAATCATTTTTTTTTCTTTACAATTTTACTCAATTCTTGAAAATAAAATCCATATTGTATAAATAAATATATATAGAGCAGTGTTCCCTTAAATGTCCACGCGAGCGCAACCGCGCAGCAGTTCAGCCCTAGTGTTCTAATTTCAAGTTTACACACATTACAAAACAAAAACCAATTATATATTTTTATTATCGTTATCCGAGTAGAGACACTATGTTCTATCGAAATAATGAAAAATGTTAACTATTTTAAAGAATATACCTATAACATACAATCATTTATAATGAAAATAAAAAAGTACACATAAATGCATACACAAGGCCAATATGCCGCGCATATGTTGGTTTGGCCTGCCAAGCACATGAAAATGTCTACGCAGTTAAAACCTTTTGTATTCGGAATAGTATTGATTGAGCGATAAAAAATATTGATTACATTTTTTATTTCAAATTGATGGAGCGTTAAGATCGATGACGCATTACCATTATAGTTCCTTCATCTCTTATATGTAGACTTATAAGGTAACTCGCTGCAGAGCTGAGCAATTTAGAGTGAATTCACTTTGTTTATAAAACTGATATAGTGTTAAGATCTATGACGCATTAGCATCAGAGTTTTTTCAACTCTTACATATAGACTTATTATGTTGTATAACAATTGTGTCGTTGTTCACAGAAGTAAATCGCTCCAGAGCTGAGCAATCTTCAGTGAATCCAGTCCACGTGGACACCAAACGCATGATAATTATTTGTATATATATCCACACATATAATACTCACACAGAGATACTCGTATGCATATACAATACGATAATAATAGAAGGCATTCATTAAATAGCAAAATAAGAACTGAACAGTTAAATTGTGAAGAAATTCACCATAACAACGGAAAAAATACGACAAAAATACTTTGCCCTTTAGATTTACAATACATGCATTCACTGTTGTTATTAATATAAAAAATTTACTTGTGCGTTTTTTTAACTTATTTAAAGTAACTAGAGAATTGGGTACAAAAAAATATCGAGGTCGGTTTGATTTTTTATGAACCAAATGAGCTTAACAACCGACTTTTTCGACTCGCCAAAACCAAAACGACGTATTATATAATTTGTATATAAAAATATTCACTTCTTACAGTATTCTAATGTTACGAAGAATTTAAAACACGAGTCAGTAGATGGAGCAGTTAAATTATTAGCACCGTCTAAGAAACATCTCCAGCCTTGTTTTTGCTGAACACTTCCCTTAACTGCTAATAAAACTGAGACTCAAATATTCCTAAATCTCGGAAAATATTTCACGCCTTGAGTAAAATGCTCACCAGGTCGTTTCGTGAAGAAAATTAGTTAATTATTCAAATAACTCATCCATAGACAAGCGAAGGCGAACACTTAGAAATGGCTACAATTAACATATATTATATTTGAAGACAAGCGGAATGTAACTAGACATTAAATGAAATTTAAATCGCTTATTTTTTCTACATATGACTTGAATAATATATTTTCCGTATTAAAGGCGGGTCTCTAAACAAAACGTATTCGCAAACTCGACAACAAAACCGCCGAGATATTTGCGCCAAAATAAAATCGACCACGACAAAACCGCCGGAAAAAATTAAAACACGATATATGAAGTACTTATTGGCTTATCGAATTGCTTACCGTTGAATATTTACGTATACAGTGATAAATTTTCAACTGCTAACCTTCTGATTGTTAACGTCTTATTCACTGAAGTGAATGATTTTAGTGTGTTGATCAAAAATGTGTTAATAAAAAAACACGACTCCGATATTGACCAACAACACGATACTCCGATAAAAAGGGTTTATTTTAACACGGTGAAAAAAAAGCAATGTATTTTAGTTCTGCAAAATTAATTTTAACAAATATGGTTGATAGCTGTTTCGTCTCATGCCATCGTCAGAACTATGCGTGAGCCGAAATAGCTATCAACTATATTTGTTAAAAATAATTTTGTAGAACTAAAATACATTGCTATTTTTTCACCGTGTTATAATGGAGTTCTACCAAGTGAATGCCAATTCAATTAATAAGAAGGTTTATTTTTTTCGGATTTTTCTCTTGCCTTTCCTATTCATGTGCATTATTACCAATCCGGCAAATTGTTCATTGAGATATTCTTCAAAACCGTCTAATCGAAAAAGTAATCGAAGTCGCTCATTTTTCACGATAACGACTCTATAACCCTAGTGTTTAAAAATGATGTCAAAAAATATAAGATTTTAAACGGTATCAAAACGTTTGTGGATGGGGTAATTTTTGTAATAAAATATAAAATATTGCATCCGTGTGATAGAATGCCTGCAGATGCCGAAAGGCGAAACCCGGGTCGTCAGTGACAAAACATATGGAATTTTACAAACTTATAACAATTCAAATTGGATATTGAAATTCCATCAAGCACATTCAGTCGATATCATAAATTAATTAAACATAGCCTAATTTTTCCTGATAACATCAATAGCTTGTTTTAGCACCAATCAGATATAGTCGAGGTACGATAAGCTTAAAGTTATCAATTTCTTTAATGTGTTATGTAACCATTTTACAGATACGAGTCTTGGTGTCTAACCAAGGTCCACGTTTCGGTATCGTAGAATTAAAAATAAACAGATACCACGAATTCAAGGAGTAGCCGTAACGTTAAAGGCGCTTTATGTGGTTTGGGCACGACTTGAGAATGCTGACTTAAGTGTGTGACACTTCGTCGTCATTTTGTGACATGATCACAAATATAATAGTTCACCCTTAGGTCACCAACTAACGGCTTGCATGCTGTATGAATGAGGCCCAAAACATTGGTAAGATCGTGTGCTCTGAATAAGAGGTATCAATGTAAAAAAGGAAATTCAAATTTAACTATAAATAAAACTAGTTAAAAATTAATACAATTCTCTATCTGTATTTTAATTAGATGAAAAGATATTCAAAGTTTAATGAGATGTAAAAGATAGTCGGGAAGTTTATAACTGCCGTTCTCAAAGGGTTTTAGTGTTTCAGAACAAAACCGCATACAGGCAAACTGTTTTGTTTGTCTAAGCATGCGGCTTGATTGTTTGACGTCATGAAACATATTCCCTTGCAGAAGTTAGACACTGTCTGCACGGAGACAATATTGAATCAAATTATATATATATTTAACTCTTATAATAATAATTTATCTAATAAGATGTTTATTAGAAAAGTAATTCTCGAAACTATGCATAAAATATTATTTTGAAACTGTTATTGAGACTCACAAAAATGAAATATTGATTGAAAAAGGTTTTGTTAATTGACTATGTTTCAACGAATAAATTTATCTTATACCTTTACAGTTAAATGTTGTTACAAATAAATAATTTATCTATGTTAGGGTTTCCTATATTCTGTTTCCCGAAACACTCATTTTCCACAAAATGTTAAAACGTGTTTCGGTGTCAAATACATTTGATTTTATATTAATATTAGCAAAACGATCAAAATGGAAAAAAAATACTTCAGGCTTTATTAAGTGTTATGTCAAAGAAAATGTTTTTGTCTTGCCTGTTTCCGACATTGTGATAGATGATTATGTTTTGTGATAGCTGTTGTATTGAATCATTATTCATTAAAAAGAGTATATTTTCTAAAAACAATTTGTTTTGTATCATTTTTTACAATTATCAGCACCGGTTTCGCTCAAAGCCTCTAAAATAAACATTAACAAAGAGTTTTATAGCTTATTTGCTTGCGTGGTGTTTTGGTGAAATATGGTGTGTATTTATAATTTTCTCTTTTAATATATAAAAAAAAAAAAATCTTTTTTACAAAATAGTAAAAAGAACAAAATTGGATTTTTTTCATTTTCTTATATACTAAATTTAATAAACAAACTGCGGAAATGGTTTCAGTTAATTAGAAGATATTTGTTTTTAAGCATGATTTTTTTTATACATTAACTGTGAATTTTGAAATCTCGGGATAATGGAATCGACTTATTCGGATTATGTTTTGGTTCATTAGGAAACATGTTTAAATACAGTCATATTTTTTTACATTAATGCAACCCGTTATCAATATCAGTTTTTGTACAATATATAAAAGAGTATTATCTAAAATGAAAAATGATTAGAATGAATAAAAATATTATTTATCTCGAACAATATTTCATACAATGTGTGGCACGATATTGCACATTTAAAAACTGCTTAAACACGACTATAAGATAATGGGTGTATGTCCGGTAAATTTATTTTGAAGATGTTTTGTATCACTCACTATTCAAATTGAAACACATTTCGAAGAAGGCGATTTGATCGTTAACATCAATACAAGGTACCATCAAATTTTATCGCCTTGATGACTAGTTATTGTATGATGTAATTATATTGAAACTAGTAATTTGGTTTTGAATAGTAATTATACCCAATTTGAAGAGTTACTTGAAATTGACTCATCGTGAATTATTCCAACTAAGTCAACAAGTCCAGCCGTTGTACAAAGGGGTGGTCTGATTTGCTTCCAGAAGGACCACTTCCGTCCCACATATAATCTTATTGTCATAGACACCTATTGTTTCATTTAAAATTTTGAAAATTTAGTGTCATTGTGTTAAAGTAGCAAGCTAGGCCGTTGGAACAGGAGAGAGGATGTGTTGTGTGCCTTTTCTGCACAGCTATATATAGATGAGTGAATGTTAGTTTAAGCATAGTTCTGACGATGGTGTGAGCCGAAATAGCTATCAACTATATTCTTTAAAAATAATTTTGTAGAACTAAAATACATTGCTATTTTTTCACCGTGTTATAATGGAGTTCTACCAAATGAATGCTAATAATAAGTCAACAAGTGATTGAAATACAGTATAACGGAAATATTTTCTTTATATATCGATTAAATACTTCCTCAATTTGTGTACCAAATAACAGGTGTCTGTGATATTTGAATACCTCTTTGGTTGCGTCTATCCAATCTAAAAATCTTGGAATTGTAACAACTTTGTGCGATTCCACATGATTTGTCACTAACGACCCGGGTTTCGCCTTTCGGCATCTTCAGGCGTTCCTTCACACGGATGCAACAGAACTGACGCACGATAAAGAGTTAGCTATCGTCTATATACCAAAGTTTTTAATTACAGGAAAACACTTACTCCAAGGCAAGCACTAAATGGCAGCTAAAACAAATTTAATAATATTAATCTAATACACTTAACACAATCGCCTGTCATAATTTTCATTAACGATTAATCTTGTTTATGAGTCATTCTTGAAAGGGATTTACAACAAATAGTAATCAAATAACATTAAAATATATTTATTTTTTTTTAATTATTTTTTTATATGTATGCTGAAATTTTATATACTACTTACTTCTGTACGATATGTTGTGAAAAATATTTTGTTATTTATTAAAAATAGCGTGTCTTTCTACCAAGAAGTGACATTTAACACCTTAAACGTTAATACGGCATTCACTTTTCAATTGGTCGCAATAACATTTATCGCCACAATTTGAGGGTAAATAATTTTTATAGCCTGACAAATACATACATCAAATAATGCAAAAACTTTTAATGACATTCAGAATCCGATAATTTTAGTGTCTCAATCCAAAAGCTGGTATATCTTATTTTGCTTAACTGAAAATAATAAATACACAGGTGTCGCCATATTTGGATATATTTGATGTCCTAAAAATAATTTCGTATATTTTGACTTACCAATTTCTGTTGAAGGTGTTTTCGGTTTATCCGTTGTGGTCGGCTTCCGGACTGTATGAAGATCCGCTAGGTCCGTGTTCAAGTCCTCGTGCCATAACTTTGAATAAGTTTAAAGAAATTAATCACTGTTCACCAAGTAAGTAATGGTTACAAGAAATGGTACTTTAAATGTGCCATTTTGTAATCACAATCTAGTTAACCAGTTCGGCAAAAACTAACAACTACGCGACACTTAAAATAATAATGAAATAAAATTCGCAGATTATTGTTACACTGAAACAAGCAATTATCACTGTATATTAAATTTTAAATAGAAGTTTTTTTGAGGAATTATTTTTCTTCAGTTACTGCACTGTAATCTGAAATGAAAAATATTTGTTTGTTAAATACATATTATACTTGATCGGATTGGCATTTATTTGATATAACTATTTTATTATTTGATACAACCCGACGTCTATACTCTAGAACAGTGACCCTACTTACTACACGCGGGTAATTGAATTACCCACCAAGAAAATATGATAATGTTTTTACTATTTTTTTTTATAAAATTATTTATTTATTGAAAATACCAATAATTTAAAAAAAATGAATAAGCGATAATGTTTTTTATTACTTTATAATTCATATGTATGTTTGTTTTATAAGACGAATTTGTGTTTTCACAAACATACATGTATTATATATATTTCATTTAATAATAATAAAAAAAAATTTAGCCCACTTATCAAATGAAATTTTCATTTTTTTTTTTTTAACTAGTCTCTCAAAAGGTAGCCGAACACTGCTCTAGAACATAGTAACATGTCATGTATCGTCTTCAATAAAAGTTATACTTTTTCTATGTAATTAATTTGCCTATAAGTTATTATATAAATTAAATTCAAAATTGTTTATCTCACGTATTTAATAAAAAAATATTTATTAAAATTTTTAAAACAAAATTCGCGTTTTTGTTGTTTCTATTGTAAATTGTTTACAAATTAAAAAATAACATATTTTTAAAAGGGTTAATTTTTGTTGCTGTTGCATGTATTGAACACATGCCAATGTATACATAAAAATAATACAGTTCACAGTTATTTTGATTTCATGTGATATATGACTGACGATGTCGTGATGTCGGAAGACCTTTGCGATTATGTTGTGTTGCTGAGATGATCAACAGAATGGCTATTTATTTATTTGAACATTGTTTATAAAGAATATGTTATTAGATATAAATATATTAATAGCTTTTTATTGAAATTCAGAAAATTATAATTAATATTATTATTCAAGATTTCACTTTGAAAAACAATCATTTAAAACCTGCTTATTTGTCCTAAATATTTTTTCAAAATTTGCAACTTCTAAGATGTTAACTATCACTGTCTGGTTTAAAAAAAAAACATTTTTTTAGTGACATATCAAAAATTTTCCAATTTTTTCAGCAATCATTTTGCTCGTCGAAAAAACGTACAAAAACAAAAGTATTTTATATTTATTGAGTGAATAATTATTTGGTATACGATACAAATGGTTTAGGAAATAAAAGACGAATTCACAGGCAATCGAAACAGTTAACAACTTTTTAAAATTAAAAAATCGAAATAAAATTTCCATTACGCAAGAAAATTTATAATGAATTTATTGGAAAGACGTATAATACTAAGAACTATAATTATGTTACTATTTGTAGTGCCCGTAATTTGAATTGTAAACCTTTCTCATTTGTTATTTATTGATTAAATAAAGATATTTATTTTGTAAGCAAAAAATAAGTAACCATAATTTTTCTAAATCCATTTAATGACCATATGAAAAATACTAAAAATGATTCAACTAAATACGTTCGTTATTTGAATTATAAAACTTCATCATTTTTTATTCATAGATCAAATAAATGTACATATGTTATATGTAGAAAATAAATCGATTTTTCTATATCCATTTTTTGACTACACAAAAATCCATTCATTGGCTACATAAAAAAAAACAAAAATGCTTCTTGGAGTTCAATTATATTGCCGAAACGTTTAATAATAATATACCTTTTTAAAAATCCATTCCAAATTCAAATCAAACTCTTCGTAAGACATTACTTTTATGATAACTTTTATTCATAAAAAAAATATTAACACTCAAGATAAAAAAAATGTGCGAAATAATGTATGTGTTTTCTGGTCAAAAGGAATTAACAAACTGATTATAGGCAATCGAAATAATGTGTTATGCTAAATATAAACAATTTTACTGCCAATGGCGCCAGTTTTGCTGGCTAATAGCTATAAATCTTATTATCAAGAACTTTATTTATAAACATATATTTAATTTTAAACATTCGATTATTTATAAACACATATTCACCATTAATACTTTGCGACAGATATGAATCAAAAACAAATATCAATTTTAACTGAATTGTTAAAAACAGGGCTGTGGAGTCGTTAAAAAAACCCTACACGGACTCCGAAATTGATCAACAACAGGACTCCGATAAGCAAAAAAAGTTTATTTTTGTCAGGTTTTTTCATACCTTTCCGTTTCATGTGTATAACATTAATGAACAACCAAACAATCTGGCATATGTTCATTGAGATATTCTTTAAAATCGTCTTATCGAAAAAGTAGTCGGAGTTACTCGTTTTTCACGACACCGATTTTGACTGAAGCATTGACCTAAACACGAAAACACCTAAACACCAAATCCCGGTTGAAAATTTGTACAATTTCAAATGTTCTGTCACTAACGGCTCGGGTTTCAGTTGTCAGTTTTGTTACATCAGTGTGATAGAATGCCCGAAGATGCCGAAAAGCGAAACCTATATCGTTAGTGACAAAACATGTGGAATCGTAAAAAGTTTAAACAATTCAAATTATTTATGATATCGACTGAAGGTGCTTGATGGAGTTTTAATATCAAATTTGAATTGTTACAATTGTGCACGATTCCATATGTGTTGTCACTAACGACCCGGGTTTCGCCCTTCGGCATCTTCAGGCATTCCATCACACGGATGCAACAGAACTGGCAACTGAAACCCGAGCCGTTAGTGATAGAACGTGTGAAATTGTACAAATTTTCAACCGGGGTCAGTTCTGTTGCATCCGTGTGATGGAATGCCTGAAGATGCCGAAAGTCGAAACCCGTGTTATTAGTTACAAAAAATGTGCGATCGTACAAAATTGTTACAATTCAAATTTAATTCAAATTATGTATGAAATGATGCGTAATAATAAAGCTCTGCTAATAAGCTTACGCCGGCCAACCAAAGCAACCCATCTCAACTGGCCGATCAGTGTATCTGTTACTCTATATTTTTCCTGCATATGCCATATAAATTTCTTACGTAAATCATTTCGGAACCATGACAAATACATTTCCTGTACTCCCATTAACATGATACTCTTATCGACTGACTGTTTTTAAAACACCATAGTTTTCCAAAATAAAGTGATCTTTAATGAAATTTATCTCACTATTGCATCACATTCCAAAAATATTACTCTACCATTTGTTAAGATAATTGCGTATAACTGTCAAAAAGTGTTCACAGTTGCTGTACGTATTCTCAGAACGTTTTCATTTGCATTATACAGTTAAAGTTTCTACGCCACTGTTATTTAAAGGAAATCTTCATTCTCTTTGAAGCAATTAGTCATTTGTTTATAACGTTAGCTTACAACGTAAGTTAGAACAAGAAATGAATAATATTATTACTGTACCATCAGTATTATTTTTACGAGCGTTTCGTTTAAAAGCTAAGATGAAAATTAATACAATGTGAACAAACATACTTTGTATGTTATATTAAACATGATATTGTTCCACGATTTGTTTTATTATCTCTAGATTATAATGTTATATAATTGATGATACTTTATTTCGAGGCGTCTATTGTATAGGTTCCCAATGTGGCCACTTCACACTCTCATAGGTCTATATATACTTGTAAGCAGGATAGGTTTACACTTGTAAACATAAATTGTCTGATTCGTGAAATACGAGCTACTCTAACTATTTTTTCGATTACACAACTTTAAAAAATATTTCATAAACAAGAAGTTAATCGTCCTCGTTTGTCCCAATGTATCGTAGTAAAATTTAGCAATTTTCTGGATTGGTTGGTTGATTTTTATTTTAATGTACATGAATAGGAAAAGCGAGGAAAGAACCTAACAAAGATAAACTTTTTAAGTATAATTTGTGTTGTTGGTTAATGCCGGAGTTGAATTCGTATTTTTAAACGACTTTACAGCCTTTCTTGTTAATAATTTATGTCAGGAAGAAAAAGGGGTCCACGGATTTCATATTTGAAACGAACGACGAAAGTGAGCTCAGACAAATGCTATTTTTTCAGTTAAAGTAGACATTTCATGAGTTTACTTGGTTGACTTTCTTTTTTTGCAATCCTTATTGATTGTTTTATAGTGTATTTGTTGAATTTTTATATTCTTATATTTAAATATGTTAATATGTTACGGTGCAAAAGCATTGAATTGATAATTTGTAGGTTTTGTACCGTATAGTTGTAATAAATAAATAAATAAATAAAATAAAATAAAATTTCAAGAATAAGAAATCGTCACACAAAATCTTAAATGATCAAATAAATATAAGTTGGTTGCCGCTTCTCAGACCATTGCGAGGGGCTATTGCCTAAACGTAATAAACCATAACAGCAGATATAAGCAGCCTGTTTAGTTTCATTTACATTTTAATTTTTTTTAGTTTTATTGTGAGCAGGAAATAAGCTAGGTCGTTAACACATTCACTGCGTCCGACACGGCTTCCGTGTCCACCCAGATATTGCAGCCACGTTTTGGCTAGGGTATGCCGGCAACGCGCTGTGTTTTGAGAAAGTGAAATAAAAAACAAGTCTTAGGTAGTTGATTTCATGATAGATTTGATTTTTAGAGTAATACAATCTCCTAAAATGGTTGAATACCGCGAATTTTCGATTTCTCTCTGTTATATGACGTATTTTGACGCAGTGAATGTGTTAAAACAGAAGAGAAGATGTATTGTGTACCTTTTCTACACAGCTATATATAGATAAACAAATATACGTTTAAACATAGTTCTAACGATTGATGATCCGAAATAGCTATCAATTATATCGTAAAAAAATTTGTTGAACTAAAATACATTGCTATTTTTTCATCGTGTTATAATGGAGTTCCACTAAGTAAATGCCAATTCAATCAATACAACAAATAAAATTATAAAGAGGGCTGTGGATTCGGATTAGGTGTCGTGAAAAACGAGCGACTCTTTCTTATTCGAATATTTTTTCGATTAGACCATTTTTAAGAATATACCATATTAATAATATGACCAATTTGCCGGATCGGTTGGTTTAACTTGAATTCAATGCACATATAAGAGGTCCACGGATGTCATATGTCAAGAATAATGAATTATTGTAATATGATTAAGCACAAACGATTAACTTAAGATACAGCTCAAAAGAGTTCTGGATCCAGAATGATATTCCTGTTGTTAATCTTGTAGTTTTTTTTAAATATTATTTCATTTATTTTTTGTTTATTCTTCATGAAAAGAGGTTCAAGTGCGATTGATAACAATCACGAAGAACGAAACTGACTCTGATCATAAATAAATTATGAAAAAAAGAACAGTTTTTATCATTAAATTTAATTTATGCCTTTCGACTGAAATATGACAGTCAACGCCTTAAAACCGATATGCATACCCAAATTAAGTTAATAAGTAAATTAAATGTCAGTTCGGCATTCAGCTAACGGAATTCAGACTATACTATACTATTTTAAATAGACACTTTGTTTTAGCATGTGTTCGTCCTCATTATGAACAATCCTTCATTAATTAAATTATATTGTGTATAAATAATTTTCCTTATCGAAATTATTCGATATTTCTGGCATTGAAAATAAATTGCATTCTATATTTAGAATAACCTCCATTAAAACATACAACACGGTTGAATTACACGTCCAATGCATTTCTATTTAGTTGTTAAAATAAACAGCATATAAAAATCTATACCTATAATAATCTATGCCATTTTATATACTCGTTAAAAACTAATAACCGATAGGAAGTTAGAAATGTCAGCGTTTGAATTTTGCATTTGACGGCGGTATTCTCAAATATATATTACATGTTATATTCCCACACAATGATAAGAGATAACCGAATTGTAATCGATTAGATGTTCAGTTGTATGTTTATTGACTCAATACTGTTATCATTAAAATATTATTATGGATTCAGTATTCGTTTTTTGGAAGTGTATTTGAATATAAAATTAAAATTGATTATTTCATGTGTTGTGTTACTTGCGTGACACGTGTTTCGTTTCTAAACACATTGAATCCCGGAAACGTGTTTTGACGGGATAGACCAGCCCTTCGAAAAAGGGCAATTTAGAGACATTAAATTAAGTATCAGACAAAGAATTTTGATGTTTTCTTATTGTCGAGACTCAAATCATTTCAAAACAGTCATTCAATTAGTCTTATTACCCATGAAAGTATTGGTTTACACGATCTAAAAACACAAACGTTTCGCGTGCAATACACTACACCAACATTCCCCCTCCTGGAGACAAAATAAAAGTGGCACCGAGTCCACTCCGAGGAAAATTTTTGCAAGTTTCATAAAACAGATTATTTGGGGATGTAAAAAAATAGATTAAGATCCCTATACCGGCAACAGAAAAAAATAGCTCATATAGGGCTTGCGAAGTGTGTGCAAACCAAAAAAATAAGTGAGACTCGGTATATGTGTAAACATTAAAGTGTGGCTCTACACACGGAGACGTCTTGACAATTTTATCAATCAAGGGCTATTTTTAATAATGTTGTTAACAATCTCAGAAAGTTTCATTTGATTTTAAACAATTTGCCACACTTTAAGTAAACACTTAAGAAAAATGCCGTTTGTTCAAAAATGGGCCGGGACTGATAGTGGTAAGTAATAGTTTATCAAATTAATTGCTCTGATGGACGATTACGTTGACCGTAAAATAGACGTAGTGCGCGATACGTATTTCGAACAGAACCATGATTTTCAAAACAAATTTGCACAGTTTGGAAGCGTTGTTCAGGCGTCAGTCTATTTATATTGAAACGTCAAACCAAACTAACAATAAATCACTTGACAACTGACAAAATGGCCGCCAGTTAAAAACGTGTTGCCAACGTAGACTTCTATATCTCTAAAAAAGCACCCTTTAGAAACATCTCCAGACTACAGATACGGTGAGTCTGAAGATTCTTCTCAAATAAACGAAACACGTGTGATATTTAGGAAAACACAAGTTGTATTTTTTTATTACTGTTTTTCAATCGATTGAAGATCGCCGGGTACATTTTTGTATTATATATAATATCAGAGATAGAGAAACCAAAGAATTTCAAGTTTCAAATATTTTTTTGACATTAATTATTTGTTCTTCTGAAGTGTACAACCTTTCTACAAATTGAGATTCTATCGGTTAGGACATTTACGTATTGCTTCCAGAGGAGAGTGAGTCGTTAAAAAAATACGATAAATAATAAAATAAGTTTGTCTCATTTTCCATATCTTCCCTATTTATATGCATTGAATTTAAGATCAACCAACCAATCCTGCAAACTGTTCATTGACATATTTTTCAAAATCATCTAATCGAAAAAGTAGTCAAAATCATTCATTATTCACGACTTCGACTCCGGTCGTAGCACCGCGACTGCACAGCCCTTATTGCTTCAAATGTCAACATATTCCTCACGGACGAGAGTTAGTTCAAACGAATACTCTTTTTAATGTATTAAAGTAATTAATTCATGATATCGACTGAAGGTGCTTGATGGAATTTCAATATCAAATTAGAATTGTTACAACTTTGGACGATTCCTCAGATCTGTTGCATCCGTGTGATAAAATAACTGAAGATGCCGAAAGGCGAAACCCGGGTCGTTGGTGATAAATCATGTGGAATAGTATAAAGTTGTAACAATTCAAATTTTATAAAAGTAGTTTTTACATGAGTGATACAGTGTAATAACTTCCTTGACTTGTTATTAATTTCTTTAATTTTCAACATCAAATATTCAAATATTTTGATGTTTTAAAAGCAATAAACTTATAATTTATATTTGTTTTTTGTACCGTGTATGTGTCAATAAATAAGTAAATTAACGAATCGATTTATAAAATCATCAGTTATATGACTCAAACATATGAACCCTGTTACTTATTAACTTGAGCGATATTAACCATTTAACACAAATCCTCCAAAAAAAGAAAAGATAAATAATTAAAAAAATATATGTTATTCTTCATATATTACGTAGAAAAAACAGTTTGATTGTTAAATGGTTGAGTCACATTCGTTTTAGTATCTGGAAACAAAAAAGATGGATTTCTATGGAAAATTTTCGCAGCTCTGCCCCCGTACTGACCTTTACAAATTTACGATTCGACTGTCAGTATTAAGTGGCATTATTTTTTATCAGTAAGTAATGGCAAACATTTTCCACGTTCGGATAAAATAAATAGTTAATATTTTAGCCATAGTATTGTAAATAAATTGGATAAACCGTTACGATATCGAGTGATGCAATTCAAGCTTTATTTATATCATTTTTATTATCAATAAAATGAAAGTCACGCCAGAGAAGTAATAAAAAATATTTGAGTAGCATTGATCTAAGGAACAAGTCGGCCTATTAGTACTTCTTAACAACCCCTGAATACTTCGGCTTGTAACCACCCTTAGTCTTGTACTGGCAGAACGCGCTTTTACTAAAGCTCATTTAACTTTAATATAATAACTTCCTAACGCTTGGCCACAACCGCGGAGAGATGTACATACAGTACTATTGGGTAATTATTATAATATTTCCGTACACTCATGCGAACACCATTCACCGGAATATATTAAATAAGTATTTTGCGTGGTGTAGATTTAAAATAAATACAATTCATAAAAAAGAGTAAATGTTATTCTATATCATTGTGTAAGATCATACTTTATGGGAGAATTTAGACATTTTTTTTCGGAACCGAATTTATATTCCTGATTTTTTATTGACTGAAGACTTTAAACTACATAAGTCATTTTTACAAAGTTGCCATTGGACTCATCGAAAAACAACCTCATGTGATTTAAATATAATAAAGTGGGTATTCGGTTAACGAGCAGTTTGGACTGCGAATAAATCGGACAACGAGTCTATCACGGAAGACTTTCGACTAAAAACACTGACAGATTCCAATTCCGGCTACGTAGCCCTGGTATAAAGCAAAAATCAAAAGGCATTGTAGCAGATGCAATTTTACTTTCACTGAATTAGGTATGAAAAATCTAAACGAACTATCATTACGATTCTAAATAACACTACCAATACAAACAATTCTGCATAAAAAATAGTGCTTCCTAAAAAAATATGTTAAAAAAGTAATGTATTTTATAAAAATGTTTCAAAAAACACAAAGACGATCGTACATATTGATTCAATTGGCATTTACTTTGTATATCTCCGTTATAACACGGTAAAAAATAGCAAAGTATTTTAGTTCTACAAAATTTATAAGAAATATAGTTGATAGCTATTTCGGCTTACGCTCTCATCAGAACTAGAATACATTGCCATTTTTTCACCGTTTTAAAATGGAGTTCTACCAAGTATATGCCAATTCAATCAATGAATGGACTCTGTTCCTCATTTCCTTTCTTGGCCTGATACAGAACGGATCAACCTTTATACCATGTACCATAAGGGAAAATAGAGAAAATATGACTTGCTCATTAAATTTATCAGACATATAGCTGATGGCTATTTCGGCTTACCCCTCATCAGAACTATGTTTAAACGTACTTTTACTTATCTATATATAGCTGTGCAGAAAATGTACACAATAAATCTTCTCTTCTGTTTTAACTTGTAAAATGAAAAAAAAATCAAAAATGTGACAAATTGATTTTACGCGTTTCTCGAGTGTATATGTTTCGTTTCGTTTTGTTCAATTGTAATAAATTTTATCGTTTGGGAAATATTAATTATGAGCACGATTTTAATGAATTAATACTTATCGGAATTGTTCTTTTTTTAAATATATTTTTTTTGATTACCAGTGAAATGCCACCAGCGAATCATTTAACAGTCATAGATCATAAAAACAATCGTTATCTACAATGCGCGTATTTTTCCGTATAATTTTATCAACTTTGTAAGATATAATATACAAAATTAATTGCTACACCAGTCTCGTAATCGCTTTATATTTTACGTCACTTTTTTGATACGTAATAAAACAGCTTCAATCAACCTTTTCTTACATATTTGTCACGACCCAGGCTTCGTCTTTCGTGTATCCGTTACGTGAAATCGGTTTAATAAATCGACAATCACATGAAGAAAATACTTATATTTCATCACTAGATGTTTCATCGTTACTTACAAAATTGAAATATGTAGGTATTTAAAAAAAACCATTCATATTTTAATGATAGTTGATTATTATTTGTTATAAAACTCGACAAGATTAATCGTTTATGAGAACCATTTCATGAATTGTATTAATTATTATTAGATCAATATTATTACAATTATTTTAGCTGTCGTTTAGTGCTTGCCTTGGGGTCTGTGTTATCCTGTAATTAATACCTTTGGTATATAGTCAAAAACTAACTGTTTATTGTACGTCAGCTCTGTTGCATATATAAGTATGCTTGAAGATGCCGAAAGGCGAAACCCGGTTCGTTAGTGACAAAACACGTGGAATCGTACAAAGTCTCAACAATTCAAATTTGGTATTTAAACTCCACCTTCAGTCGATATCATAAATTAAAAAAAATCTAATTTACTATTTCTACAACACTTAAAATTAAGTATACTTATTAACGCTTTCTGACATAAATGTATGTTAGTTACATCTTTTTGGTTGAATGTAAAAAAGTGTGACGAAATATGATTGACAAAATAAAATTGACAATATTCAGATTTTTGCTTTCTAAAAATAAAACAAAAGACGCTTGCATGAATCATGTTGACATAGTTAATATGTGAAAACAGAGGCGCACTTGCAAAATTGCAAATGCATTATGCGTTTATTAAGATAGGGTGGCAAATCAGAAACCTTCCGTCTAAAATCGACAGCCAGACTTTAAAGTGTATCCTCAATCAATGTTAAGAATATTTACGTTTAATGTACCAACTCAGAAAAAATGTTTGGTTTGTCAATCTTTATTAATCTCAATGAATATTTTTTGCCCAATCGCTTTCGATGCTCGTTGTCGAAAGCGATTGCTTTCGATGCTCCCATGTTTTATTTTTGATGAATGAAATTTTACAATAATTAGCAAATCAAATTTTATTTAAAAATTATATTTTGAAACTAAATTAAAAAAAACGCCTGACCTCAGATCTCCTAATATATATACAAAGATCATCATTTAAAAATTAATAAAATTTGAAAATTTTAACGTACTTTAAGTCACTTACCAACCACTTATACCAAACCAGTGATGAAACCCTGAATTATTTATCGTTTATTTAAAAAAAAAATACATTTTCCATGGATTTTTAAAAATAAATAAAACACAATCTTTAGTACTTTCTAAAGAATTTTAAAACATCAAGGTCAGGATAGGTTTCGCTTATCACAAATACTATCAACTGATTTAGTGGACTATCTGGATATGCTTCTTACATGAACAGCTTTATGTGGCCTGCTCACGCGTCGTCAAACCTTCAGGTGTATTTGTGTACGCAACAGACGGAAAAACAAAAAAAGTATTGTGTATTCAAGAGTACTTCAATGGACATAATTAATATATATTAAAATCCTTTTTTGAGCGGCATTTCAACGTATTCCAGGCACTCGCTAATAAACTTCCAAATATACATTATTTTCAACATTTTTATTAGTTTTTTGCGGCGCAATAAAACCTTCATACGTACCTGTCATTTAGGATCTATATTAAGACGAGTGTTTGATTAAGTTTTACGCATGTGATGTAAATGAAGGCAAGAATACGTAGGTTTAATATTAGCGATTACATCGTGACTTTTAAACGCGCCTAATCCAAAGAGCTTGCATAAACGTAGTCTCGTAATAAACTTTTTCATTACGGGGTATAAACAACCAATTAACAATTATTATGAATCAGTCTCTCAACAAATGCAATTTTTATTTTAATCTTCGTCACTGGGTTTCTGTGGGGAAGAAGTAAGAAGGGCTGTTGCGTCAAGTCATCATTCTCAAGCCGTGCCCAGACCACATAAACTTTACTTGAGGGCATATGGATACTATCCGTGTCTTTATCCAACTGAATTTCTTTTTTTAAGCTTTTAATAGTTTGAAAATCGAAGAGAAATGTATCTAGCCACGTATTTCTTTCGACTAATTCGATGCTAAAATGAGAATTCCACCATCCTTAAAAATATCAATTTGTGTGTTCAGGATAGTTTGTTAAGAAATCGTGTACACAATTTGTTTTTTCTTCCAAAGTGTAGAACCAGTCTGCCAATGGTAAGAGCATTAACGATGTTCAACAGTATTGCTTCGGATGTTGACGTATTTCATTTGGACGAAAGTGAGTTCAGACGAATGCTCTTTTTTCAGTTAAAGTAGATGCTTCATGAGCTTACTTGGTTGACTTTTTTCCAATCCTTGTTGATTGTTTTACTGTGTATTTGTTGAATTTCTAATACTTTATATTTAAATATGTTAACGTTGCAATAGCAATGATTTGATCATTTGTAAATTGTATACCGTGTAGTTATAAATAAATAAATAAAGCGCCGTTTAACGTTACGGTTACTCCTTCAACTTGTGGTATTTATTTATTTTTAATTATACGATACCAAGACGCGGAAACTGGTTAGATGTCAATATTCGTCTCAGTAAAATGGTTATTATTATATATTAATGACATTGATAACTTTAAGCTAATCTCGTTAATGAGCACATCTGATTGATATTAAACAAAGTTATGGAGATTACTAGGGAAAATTATAAAAAGAAAAAAAAAGAAAAATTACCCCATCCACAAATGTTTCAACACTCTTATCTGTTTGGATGTTATCTATTAACACCAGAGCTGTGAAGTCAGAGTTGTGAAGAACGAGTAACTTCAACTATTTTTTCGATAAGACGATATTGAAGAATATTTCAATGAACAATTTGCCGGATTGGTTGGTTTATCTTTAATGTAATGGACATAAATATATACAGTAAAGGTACGAAAAAACCAGACAAAATTTAACTTTTTTCGTCGGAGTTGAAGTCATGATTTTTTTGACAACTTTACAGTCCCAATAGTTAGAGATTTACTCTAGAGAACAGTTGGGTCTAGGTTCACGTCGCAATAAGGTTTAAATTTCATTTTTTTTCGATATACTCTATGGTCACGACGTCTTTTTACGTTATTTGACTTATTTATAAAAAATGAACTATAAGACAATATAGCTAAAAATAACCTTTTAATAGTAATGCACATAAAAACAAGCGCTTAATTGCCGAGAAATCTGACTATGTTTTTAAAAATAACACGATGATGACGCCCACGTAACGAAACCCGTAATCAAAGGGTTAAATTTAAAATCTTATTACACGGTGAAAAAATAGCAATGTATTTTAGTTCTACATTTTTTTTTAATAAGATATAGTTGATAGCTAACATATTTCGCCTCACGCCATAGCCAGAAGTATGCCGTCAGAACAGCGTGAGCCGAAATAGCTATCAACTATATCTTGAAAAAAATTGCGACATTTAACCCTTTAAAATATATTTATTGTGATTTTTATGCTTTGTGCTACATCACTAAAGGGTGACCGGCGACGATATATATCTTTTAGCCTACCTAAAATTTATATTTTATCAGTGTTAACAAATATTCACTGGTTCATATAATTAACTGTCCATCTACAGGCTAAATCTCTGAGGGTCATCGATTTACCCACAACGGTGTCATACGAAAAACTGTTAATAAATGCTAAATAATACAATTTCGATCAAAATCCAATTTACGGCATATTAAAAATTCCCGACGTCATTTCATTAGTTTCAAAAATGATTTTTCCAGTTCGTGACATTTTATTAACGGGTAAAATTTACCATCCAAATTCTATAGCAAAGTACGCGTGCCGTAAATAATTTTACGGTGGGCAAATTTCAGAGGAAATTTTCGATTTTAATAGAAAATGTGTGTTTTTTTTCAATTATCATTTTTCCCAACTCATTTAGTGGCGTAGTTGATTGAATGTACCAAATAATCTAATAACATAATAAACAATTTCTTATCAAACTTCAATTGTTGAATCTTTGTACAATTTCACAAGTTTTATAATCAACGATCCGGGTTTTGTCTTTCGACATCTTCAGGCATTCTATCACACGGATGCAACAGAACTGACTGTCGTCATGTGAAATGGTATAAAGTTTCAACAATTCGAGTTTGATATTGAATAAAGCAACTTCGTTGCTGTGATTTCGTTGATTGTATGTGTGTCTGTTTGTCCTTTATGTATTACTACATCATTCAACCAATCAATAGGAAACTTTAAGGATTTCTTGAGTACATTCCCGCAAAAGTTTTGGTATACCACCTCTCCCCCCTCCCCAAAATATCTTCGTGGCCAATTCACAGGTCCGAAACGTTAAACTATGCGGTTACCAAACGTTTCCTTAAATAAATCAATTGTGGCACGAGCTGTGTAACATGTTGCGCCGTCTTGTTGAAACCACAGCTCCTGCACGTCATTTTTATTCAAATGATGAATGAAAAAGTCAGTAATCATGGCTCTATAGCAGTCACCATTGACTGTAACGTTCTGGCCAGCATCGCTTTTAAAGAAGTACGGACCAGTGCTTCCATAGTACCCATGAAGCACACCAAACAGTCACTTTTTCTGAATGTAACGGTGTCTCAACATACACTTGAGGATTATCATCACTCTAAAAACGGTAGTTTTGTTTATTGACGTATCCATTCAACCAAAAGTGAGCTTCATCTCTAATAGACGTAGTGTGCGATACGTATTTCAAACAGAACCATGATTTTCTAAATAAATTTGCACAATTTGAAAGCGTTTTTCAGGCGTGAGTCTATTGATGTTGAAATAACAAACCAAACTAACAAAAAATCACTTGACAGCTGACAAAATGACCTCTTAAAAACACCCAATATATAATTACTATTGACAATTAAATTGTTTGTTATCATAACGAGTTTCCTTGAATTTCCTTACCCTGAAATTGCAGCAACGCGTGACAGGTCAGCTAGTAAATTAAAATATAAAAAAAAATTATTGCTTAGTGTATTTAAATTCTTGTGTATGAAGTCTGTTAAAAATTTTATTGTGTGAAATTCAGAAAACAATTTAATACGATGTTTTTCAAACGACCTTGTTTGTATTCATTCACGTTAAACGTGAAATTAACCAAGAATTTAAATTTCATCCGATAACGTTTTTACCCAACTTACATAAGTGATGACTTATTTATATTTCCCCATTGTTAAACCCCATTTTATCGTTAAACTATTCAACAGGTTTGTGAAAAACTAAACACTTCTTAATCGAGCTCCCGTTGTTGCTTCGGAGTGAACTGTGAATAGATTGTTTTTATTTTCTATTTCGATTTTTACAGCGCTGTAATCCTGTTGAGATTTTCACAATAGACCTGGAAATACAGTTTTCTCGCCATTTTCTTTATGTTTATACAGAATTTTCCGTATTTTATTATTAAGCTAAGGTTGCCTTCACGCTTTTATGCAAGAACACGTCTTGAGTGTGAAACAATTCTGTTAACGGCATAATACAATATAACATTAAACGGCGTTATATTTTTAAAAATATTTGTCAAAAATAGCCTCACAACTTATGCACGTATAATAGTATACTTTATATATTTATCACAGGGTATATGCTAGCAGGGTTGTGAAGTCGTTGAAAAAACCTTAACACCACCTCCGGAATTGACCAACAACACGAAAAATATTTTTTTCCTGTACGACTTGTGACTATGGCGTACTCAGCGTTCAGATTCCAATGATTTATGATAATGTTATTGAAATATGAATAAAGACTTCCAGATATCGAATCATAATTATATTTTAGATTTCAACATTTTTTTTCGTCAGAATTAGTATCTAAACATAGCGTTTTAACTTAGGTTTTTAAATGAGTTATTTATGATTGTTCAGAGCTCTTAATGAATTATTGGTCTACCTGAATTTTGTATTAATAAGCATTATTTGTATTAACACTCTACTTTGCTATTTTTCGCAACATTAGGAATTATGCTTATAACTTTTTACTCGGTTGAGTGAATTTAATAAAATAAGAAGTATTGTGTAGAGTATAGTATTATATATGTTATTTAAAAACAATTAGCTTAAGAATAAAATTATCAAGCTACAAATTCATGATTCAATTATACTTTTTCCATACGGCACACTGGCGTTTAAAGGTTAATATGTTGACTGCGAAAGAAACACATAAAGCTTAAACATATATTATATATACGTCTAGTATAATTATAAACGACGGCTTGCAGCAAAAATTATACTTGACAATATTCGGTACGATTCAAACTAATTGTAACTCCTGACGCGCTAGGTGTAGGTGTTTACGTTTGTAAATGCGTATTCCGCACCCAACGAGTTAAGAATATTTTTCACAATTTAAAAATAGGCCTCAACGTAACTAGTACTGTTTTATCTGTTTATCTGCCCCCTCAGCTATTATTAATAGAAATGGTAACCTTTTTAAATTGTGAGTATTTTTACAATATTATCGACGAAGCTTATAGCGTAAATTATCAAATTTGATCACGGTGACTTTAATTTCAACGTATCAACATAAAATTATTCAAAGATAAAACGAATAACACGGTGAAAAAATAGCAATGTATTTTAGTTCTACAAAATTATTTTTAACAAATATAGTTGATACCTATTTCGGCTCACGCCATCGTCAGAACTATGCTTAAACTAACATTTGCTTATAGAAGATAACCGCTTCTATAAATCTATTAACTACCTAGGTAGCATTAGCGAAAAAATTTAGTGTCATTGTGTTAAAGTAGCAAGCTAGGCCGTTGGAACAGGAGAGAGGATGTGTTGTGTGCCTTTTCTGCACAGCTATAAGTGAATGTTAGTTTAAGCATAGTTCTGACGATAGCGTGAGCCGAAATAGCTATCAACTATATTTGTTAAAAATAATTTTGTAGAACTAAAATACATTGCTATTTTTTCACCGTGTTATAATGGAGTTCTACCAAGTGAACGCCAATTCAATCAATAAGGTAAAACGAATCTTATTTTCGAGCTGTTTTCTTCGTCGCACTCATTCAACTTTGACTATGGTATTATGGGGCGGCTTTTTTGTAACTGAATAATAATAAAAACCCTTTCTTACACTAAAGGGGGTGAAATTTCTTTGATGTAAGTTAGGGTGCTTCTAACACCACGTGTATTTATACAATAATATATATTTTGTTGAAATTTATCGAACAAAAAATCATATTTAGTCAACGGCCAATATTTTTTGATACAATCTTTATATATTATATAATATCGTTTGAATTGAATTTCATAGTAATATTACTATGTCAATAACTAACAAAACATATGGAAGTGTCCATAATTTGAATGGTTAAAATTTGATATTGAAATTCCATCAAGTACTTTCAGTCGATATTGTAAAAATGATTAATAATATACGATCTAATTTTGTATTTCGAAAGATAAAAAGATATTTTATTCTTATTCAATATTACGTCACATGATATTTGATCTCACCAAATCCCACCAATTTAAAATAATAGCCATCTCTAAGTTTCAAATTACCCAATTTAGTCGATTGTTATTTATGGTCAAATCCTTTAATTAAAACTCATTAACAATATGCATTGTTTATGATTTTTTTTTCAAATTGAATTCTATTATAATCAAATCAATAGTTATTATTTAAGTTGTTTCAGGTATATATTTGGATCCTAACCTTAAGGTTTGTATGTTTCCTGTGTAACTCCACTCGTTATTGATCAATGTATATCGTTTAATATACGCTAATTTTATTACATCCGTGTGATAGAATTCCTGAAGATATAAAACCCAGCTTGTAAGTGACAAAACATTCCCTTAGGCTCTGTGTTTTTTTCTGTGTAATTCTTCTTTTATATGAAACAATGCAAACTAAATACGGTGGAATCCCGATCAACCGTTCTCGCATAATACGTTTTCCCGTCAAAAACCCAACAGAACAGTGTTAAATAATCCCGCATTAACCGTTCCCCGATTTATCGATTTCCTCGATCTATCGTCTAAATATTATGGTCCCGTCTTAAATATTATCCTGATTGACCGTTTTTGGTTGAAAAATCTTTCTATTGAATACAATTTACGAGTTTGGGCATATTAAATCGTATATATCCACCAAAGAAATTAATGGTGAAATATAGAATATATATATATAGAATATATATATATATATAATATAGTGAATAGTCAAATGTCTTGAGACTTTCTTTAATAAATAATTTCACAAGAATATTTTTTAAACATTTTTCTATTATTTCAATGATTAAGATTTAATTAATATAAATAACTTTTACAAAACCTTCTTATATTTACCAATTTTTGTAAAACTCCATTTTTGGAAATCAAAAGAGGGACTTTGTGTAGTTTTCATTTCAAGCTATACCGCATTTTTCGTTCATTTTTATAGTCCCTCGAAAAACGTGGGATCGAGATTTCACTGTATTGTGTCTATACATATTACTTGAAGATACCGAAATGCGAAACGCGGGACGTGGGTGAAAAAACATGTGGAACTATAAAAAGTTTCAACGATTCAAATTTAATAAACGTTCCGTCAATGACAACGGCCACCACTCGACAACAAACTGTTAATTTTATAAAGTGAATTCTTTCAATTTATTTCGTTACCATATCTCAAAATTCACCATATTCTAGCAAGTTATATGTGTAACGAATATTCTACAACACAAAGCAGTTTACATTGTAATCGATTTAAGTTTTGAAACAATTTATGCTAAATTTACTCGTTCAACAAAATAGTTCAATGTTGGTAAAATATATTATATTATTAAACATCTTTTGTGTGCATATAAGAAGGTGGTCTTACGTTTTCTTTGATATGCAGATTACATAATTGTACCGTTGTGAAATATATACCTGCATTATAAAATATTCTTGACAACATCGATCCATCATATTTTCAAGTACAAGACACAATAGATGAAGTCTTTTGTGTTGGTAGTGCTTTTCAAAATCGTAATAGTAGTTTTTTCAACCCTAAAGAAATAATTACAGAATTCCTGAAGTCTTGAAGAAAAAATAGAGCTTTTTCATCAATTATCATATGGTCAATTGTTTCTCCACCTGTGATTCTGTGGTAAATACGTGATTAATTAATTTCTGTTATAATAGATAAATCAATCAAAATGAAGAACGATAAATATTATTTAACCATAAATCTAAAAAACTTGTACTACGTTTATCCTTTACGGTGCATATACAAAATCTTTTGTCTAAGCTGTTGACAGCTTTTAACCTTTTCAATGCTAGGTATGAGATATCACGAAATACTACTCTGTACCTATAAGACCAGGTACTAAATATTCTGTAATATCCTTAAAGTCGTATACAGCGTCTATATATGGTAATGTTAGATTCAAACTAATAATATAAGTCACAGACATATATATATATTTATTAATTGTCTGATTTAATTCAAGATTTTAAGTTATTTTATACAATAAAATTGTAAATTAATGCTTAACTGAATATTTTTACTATGTGTTCATTTCTGACCCCTATTAATTATCCTGGAATTTTGGGATACATATTTTTCAATACAGGGATACTAGGATTGGTGGTAAACCGTAACTTCATATTTTATATTATATTGAGATGTGAATATTTTGTCTTTCGGTCATTGAACGCTGTTGAGATTTATATTTGTGTTATTTTAAATCAATTTTACAAAACTCTAACGTTATTTTTTAAATTAACTTCTCTCTTATGTATACAGTAATATCATATTTTAAAGCAATTTTTTAGACAAATATAATAAAAACCATACTCAATTTTTGTCAAAATTGTTTGTTCGCTTTTGCAGCCGTTGAGATATATTAAAAGAAAGGAAACCACAATAGAATTTTAGCATCATATAAAAATAAATAGTGTAAAAAAATGCAAAATACTGTGGTTCTTTAGGAAGGAACTAATTTTAAATATAAGCTTCTTTTTAATATCTATAATCAACTACAAAATCAACGAATTGATATTAAGATCATGTTGGAAATACTAAATTGACATTATGGCCAATATTATTGATTGATCAATCAAGTAATGATCCGATCCAATAATACTTAGATCACTGTTTTTTTTACATAATACCTTATTTTTAAATTTAATTTGATAAAGCAGGATATAAATACGTTTTGTAGCTAATACATATTTATTTGTACCACTCCTAAACTAATATCAAAAAATCTTTTATTGTTAAGCCTTTACAAATCAAACAAATCATTTCTACAGCTTTTATTTAGCCTGAACATAAATATATCTAAATGTATGTTAGCTCTATGTTTCCAAATTGTTTGCAGCCGAGTATATACATTTGTATTAAGTATCCGCGGCACTGAAAAGGTGAATGGATATCGTTTCATTAAGTCATTAATTCGGAAACAATACAAAGACGTAATCTCGCTAATTTTCTTAGCAGAAGCGCCATCTTTTCCATTAGCAAGAGAAAGGGTTGAGTATTCTATAAAATTGTTATAAAATGCAAGGAATTTTTGATTAAGGGTGGTTTGGAATGTAGAATCGATCTTAACGAGCTTTGATGCGCGCAGACATTTCAACTGACGGAATAATTAAATTTGATGCAAAATTAGAATATTTTTTTATACTAATTAGCCAATAAAAAAATATAAATATATACATAATGACTTCATAGCTGCAGTATGTATAGCGACTATTTTCGATTTATTTTTTGCAATGTAAGAGTAATATTTGAGATGCAATGGTGAATATCCTCGAAGTATCAATGTCCATAAATCGAAGAGAAATGTATCTAGCCACATATTTCTTTCGACCAATTCGAGGCCAAAATGACAATTCTGTCATCCTTAATAATATCAATTTGTATGTTCCGTGGACATGATTTGTTTGTTCTTCCTAAGTGTAGAACCAGTCTGCTAATGGGGATGCCAATGGTAAGAGCAGTAACGATGTTCAACTGTATTACTTTGGATGTTGACATATTCTATGTGGACGAAAGTTCAGACGAATACTATTTTTCAGTTAAAGTAAATGTTTCATGAGCTTACTTGGTTGACTTTTTTGCAATCCTTGTTGATTGTTTTGCTGTGTTTTTATTAAATTGTACGTTCAAATATGTTCAAGTTGCAAAAGCAATGAATTTATAATTTGTAAATTTTGTACCGTATAATAATAAACAAATAAAATGTTTCGCAGAGGACATCAGAACTAAGATATGATGAAAACGTAAGCCGAAACAGCTATCAACTATATAAATTTTGTAGAACTAAAATAAATTGCTAGTTTTTCATCGTTTTATAATGGAGTTCTGCGAAGTAAACGCATTCAATCAATAGTTTTATTTGAATTCGTATAAAAAACAATTGTAGTTAGACTTCTGTGATCCTAAAGCGTAGAATCATGTAGATCAGTGTTCCGCAACCTTCTACCTTCGACGGCACACCAACGTTTCTTCTAAAACTCTGCGGGCACACGAGTCAATATTTATAACAATGCGAATGATTCATCGTCGACACCTTGTTCAAAAATTCATTATTCTTTCTGTATTATTTATTTTATTTTAACTTATTTTCTTATAAATTCACATTATGTTCTGTTGATCGTGTTTATAATATATGTATATATGTTATATTAGTTAAACGAAGAAATAATTATATAATTTATGATATCGACTGAATGTGCTTGATGGAATTTCAATATTAAATTTGAATTGTTGCAATTTTGTACGATTCTACATGTTCTATCATGTCAGTTCTGTTGCATCCTCGTGATGGAATATCTGAAGATGCCGAAGGGCGAAACCCGGGTCATTTGTGACAAAACATCGTACAAAATTGCAACAATTCAAATTTGAAGAAATAATTATTTTTCCTTTCTTGTTATTCTTCTGATAAAAAAATGGGTCGCGGCACACCTAGCATCGTATGGACCCGAATCGATTGTTGCAAAATGTTTATCAAATAATTTTGAAAGCAGTTATACACAGAGTTACAACTTTAGCCTTTATATGGCTGGATAAATTTTACACTAAGTGAAATATAACGAGAAGCAACAGACTGCGTCGTATCTGGCTATCGATATTTTGACAGAGGTCAAAATGTTTCAATCGCTCGCCAAACATGACAAGCTTATAACAAGTTTAGGGCAAATTTTATTTTCGGTCTGCTAGTGACAGCACCAATTATCTTCGTTATCTAAAAAGACATTTTTCCAGTGGCGCACCATTTAGGGGTACCACTTCTAAAAATACCTCAATACAATTAGTACTGTTTTCAATTATAAAATTTTAATTCCCAATATAGGGCATATGGATACCTTACGGAGTTTTATTAACTCCATAGCTTTTACAACTTTGTACGATTCCACATGTTTTGTCACTAACAACCCGGGTTTCGCCTTTCAATGATCAACTCAATCTTCGCCGTCAATCAATACCGCGAGTTTTCTTTTATTTAAAAAAAAAAACTTATCGTTGTTATTATACTATTGTATTATTTATAAATTGAAGCATATTGTTTGAATTTTTAATATCAAAGTGTAGAAATTCAACTTTCTTTTTTTTAAGCGTTATCACTAGCATTAATAATATTTTATAAAACATCAATTAAAAGTAAATATTAGTCTGAATAATTAAAATTGAATAATAGGGACAGAATATTTCAGATTATTATATATATACGATTTCACATGTTTTGTCACTAACGACCCGGGTTTCGCATTTCGGCCTCTTCAGGCATTCTATTACGCGGATGCAACAGAACCGGCAAAGTATGTTGTATCCGTGTGATATAATGCCTGAAGATGCCGAAAGGCGAAACTCGGGTCGTTAGTGACAAAACATGTGGAATCGTACAAAGTTGTAACAATTCAAATGTGATATTTAAGTTCCATCAAGCACCTTCAGTCGATATCATAATTTAACTCCATAGTGTACTAAATGTTGTAGGCACCACCACTCGCTACGCTATCTCACTCTTAGGGGGTAAATTCCGTGGCTTAATAGTGTTGTACATGTTTTGAAATTAGCTAATGGGGCTTTATCAATGATCTAGGGCAGTTTTTCTCATCCTGGGGTCCACGGGGGTCCGCGAAAATTTTCAGTAAAAATCACAAACATTTTTTTGTGAACGTTTTAATTTTCAGATTTAGAGAAGTTTTTACTAACCACTCGACACGTTTTCACTTTTTTGTTATGGGTATATCCCACAGCGTAATAACAATACATGTGTTTCTAATTTTTCCAGAATATTTAAGGAAATTTCCTCTAAACTTAGTTACGTGCAGTCAGCATAATTCACCAAATGCTAAGATAAACAATCAAATATTTAAAAAAATATATTTTATTCTAACCGAATTTTGGCGTGTGTATCATTTATAATATAAATAACATTATATATTACGGTTATCGATTTAATTCCATATATAACTAATACAGGGAGATGCCTCTCTACTACTTAACTGAACACGATGTCAATTAGGATTGCAATATTATCATTTTTGTACTATACGTGTATTTGTTAGTACGTCACTGCTCTGATTACTGGATCAATATTCGATGTATTGATTATTTTTTTTAACAAAATAGAGTTAAGTTGGCAGCTGCAACAGAATAATTTGAGGTGTCATAAATGAACGTAACTTTATTCAACATTTAACTAATTTTGTTATGATCTTGTCAGTCAAAGTTAGCAAAAAATCATCGGACATTTTTAATTCAAAAAATATGGATTTCTTCATATATAAGCACCTATTCCAAGCGACAGTGACCTGGCTATTGTCTAGGTCAGTGTTTCCCTATCTTTTTCAGGAACAAAGAAATTAGTTTATTTTTTACGTTTGTTTATTTATATTACTATAAAAGAATTGTATATTCAGCGTATAAAGTCACTTCAAGCTTTTGCGGAACGCTTTTTCAGACATAACGGAACATAACCTCCTCTCGAGACTAAATAATGAAAAAAATTGGCAACAAAAAAAACATTAACCAAATTAACATGGCAGCCATACCATTAACAAAAAATGATCTAAAAACGTAAAATAAGGCTTCTTTCCGGATATTGTGTAGTTATGGATATGAGATAACTAACTAAAAATGACTTAACTTTCTTACAAATTTGTTATGAAAGAATTTTAGATTTACAAATGACTACCGTTTCTTAGAACATAAACACTTATTATTACCATATTGACGCTAAAAATGTTCTATCCAAAAAAAATCTCCCGCTATTATAGTATCTTAGAAATAAACGAATTAAAATCACATTACACAAAACGTTTAAGCCAAATAGAGTTCTGTATATGTTTATCAACAAATTTGATGTCATAATTAACAATAAACAAAATAACACGGTAAAAAAATAGCAATGTGTTTTAGTTCTACAAAATTAACGAACTAGTTCTGACGATGACGTGAGCCGAAATAGCTATCAACTAATTACTTAAAAATTATTTTGTAGAACGAAAATACATTGCTATTTTTTCACCGTTATAACACGGAGTTCTACCAAGTGAATGCCAATTCAATCAATAAATAAACAAAATATATATACTGATTGAATTGGCATTTACTTGGTAGAGCTCCATTATAACACGGTGTAAAAATAGTAATGTATTTTAGTTCTACAAAAATATTTTTTTAAGATATAGTTGATAGCTGTTTCGGCTCACGCCATCGTCAGAACTATGCTTAAACGAACATTTGCTTATCTATATAAAGCTGTGTAGAAAAGGTACACAATACATCTTCTCTCCTGGTTTAACGACCTAGCTTATTTCTTGCTAGCGATAAAACTAAAAAAGATCAAATTTTTTAAATGAAACTAAAAAGGCGGCTATATCAATAAGCTAACATATTGCACGTTAATGGTTTATTACGGAAACGAAACAGCCCCATGTAATAGATTGAGCAGTGGCGACCGACATATATTTGTTTGTTCGTCAAGATTTTTTTGTGATAGTTGATATCTGTCGATTTCCAGCTGTTTTAAAGCCGTCATCTTGCGATCTTTATTCAAACCAAACATCTTTATAACGTGATTAGCAAATTGCGAATCTGTTCTTTTACTATTGAATGATATTATGTTCCTATATATTTGGTATTCTTGTCTGTCCCGTGAAACGTATCCATATTGCAAAACGAAAATGAGTTGTATGTTGTCATAGAAAATGACTACGTAAAGAGCAACGAATGCTTGTACAAGCTATATGTGAAATAACGACCCGATAGTTGCGCTATATGAGGTGTAAAATATTCTATCCAATCCTTCATCCGGTCGAAAACCTCAATCAAAAACAAGATTAGCAAAACTGCGAAGAAGTGAGCTATGCATATACAAAAAAATCACGCTTCCCCCCGACTCCTGTTTGACAGAATTTACAATCGTTAAATCGCTAAAAAGTAAAATAATAAAATTATTGAATTGTTACAACTTTGTACGATTCCACGTATTTTGTCACTAACGATCTGGGTTTCGCCTTTCGGCATCTTCAGGCATTCTATCGCACGGATGCAATGCTGTTTGATTACAGTGAATTCATATTGTGTTCTGTTAGTTAACGTATCCAATCATAGACGACGTCACGGTGTCTAGTATCATCATGCAAAAATTAGCTTTCATATGAAGCGCGATTCTGGACAGTGAATATATAACTAGGTCAATTTCTCTTCGAGTTTTCAAAGTATTGAAAGTGGGCATTCGTAAAAGAAAGTCAGGACTATAAAACCACGGACAGTATCAACATTTAGCTCTCAAAAGAATTGATTTATTATTGTGACGATATCAGGTTGACCTTATCAAAATAACTTATGATTTAAAATCTTCGAAAATTCTGTCGCCTGTCATTCAATTAGCCAGATGTATTGATTGAATTGGCATTTACTCGCTAGAACTCTATTATAACACAGTGAAAAAATAGCAATGTATTTTAGTTCTACAAATTCGTTTGTATAAGATATAGTAGATAACTATTTCGGCTCACGCCATAAACTTTGTAGAACTGAAATACATTGCTATTTATTCACCGTGTTATAATGGAGTTCTACCAAGTAAATGCAAATTCAATCAATAATATATATAAATCAATGTGTGTATTTTTGTCCTTTATGCACTACTACATCATTCATCCAATCGATAATACACTTCCTCCCTGAAACTTCGAACCCTTCAAATAGTAAATAAATGTAATTAAAACGACACTAATTTACAATTAGTAACACAATAAATGAAATAATCAAATTTATTAAAAAATTTATATTAACTCAGTAATTTTTGACACCGAAACAGCATTATCGTATCAACGCAAGGTTTTCCAGACTTGGGAGACAATTTTCTCGCTTTTCCCAGTCGATAAATACAGAACAATTCATTTAGCGTATGACCAGCTGTTTGTTCGCATTTAAATGCTTGTTAAAAAAATGGTTAAGGACAATAATGGAGTGTAAATAGACAAAATATCATTTTAGCTAATGTGTGTATGGGGAATTGAGACCATATTAAAAAACAAAATAGTAAACCGTAATCACAAACAAAGAATCAAAGGTTATAGACTATCGCAAATATTATGACAAATGTTTGTTATGACCTGAATTCATTGGGAAGAAATAAAGCGAACTATTAAAATAGCTAAAAACTATTTATTGATTGACATGATCTCTAATAATTTATAGGAGCAATCGAATAGAAAAAAATGTGTTATGATTGCAAATATTTCTATTGTTGACACGACTGATTTTAGTTTGGAGATTATTGTATACTTGTCTGTTGAAATATATTCCGATTTGTCAACACTAAAAATATTTTATCAATTTTTGAAATTATTGATGGTCGAATATCCTTTCTGTGGCTCAGTAGTGGAAAGGTAAAATTTCTTAATCTAGCACTTCTTTGACCACTTGAGTCTTGAACATAATCACGTTATATCAGGTGATATTCAATGTATATATACATGTATTCGCATAGTCATTTCTCTTGCTTTTTGAATTTTTTCGGATTAAAACTATTTTTAATTTTAAATGTTGACACTTTGTACGACTCCACATGTTTTGTCACTAATGTTTTGCGTTTCACCCTTCGGTATCTTCAGACATTCTATCACAAGAATAATTTATACATTAATTTATGATATCGATTGCTTGCTTGAATTTCAGTTTTAAATTTGAAATGTTGAATCTTTATACGATTCTGCATGTTTTTGTCACTTACGACTCGGGTTTTGCGTTTCGGCATCTTCAAGCATTCGCTCACAAGGGTACAACAGAAATAGTATACAGAAAAATAGTTTTAATCCGAAAAAATTCAAAAAGCAAGAGAAATGACTATGCGAATACATGTATATATACATTGAATATCACCTTGATATAACGTGCTCATCGCGAGCATTATCAACTGATGCTCGCGATGAGCGAAACCGGTCCTGATCAAAAAATATATTGTGGAAATAAGTACTAAAAAAATGTGTTTTTATTATTTAAAATATAATGCCTTTCCATCAAGAAGTGACAGTTAACACCTTAAAAGGCTTAACTTAATTTTCGATAAATAAAATCTTTCATTATTATTATTTTAAATTAATATTGTATTCTAAGTTTTTGCAGTTGTATGTTTGATGGATTTTAGCTTTAATGTTTGTGTTTTTCCTTTGTAATTAATTCATCTTGTAAATATATAACCGATGCTAACAGTTTATTTTATCACACGGTAAAAAAAGGAATGTATTTTAGTTCTACAAAATTTGTAATAACTATAGATAGTTATTTTGACTTACGCCTTTATCAGAATTAAGTTCAAACGTACATTAAGTAATCTATATACTATATAGCTGTGTGCAAAAGGTACACAATACATATTCTCTTCTTTTTTAACACCCTAGCTTCATATTGTGGCGATAAATTCTATTATGTGGCACTTTGATTTTGTGCATTTCTCGAAGTGCGAGTTAATCTGGATTTTTTGGTTTTGTTTTGGTTTTGGAAAATACCAATTTTATCAATAATATGTTTATTTAATGTCAAGTTTGTTGTCTTCTTCTGAAGACTGAAGGTGCCAAAAAGTGTAGTCGGTCGTTAGAGATAAAACATGTGGAATCGTATATATTGTATTATATTTTCAACATTTTTAATTCAATATTGGAATTTGAGCATGCACCAACGTAAGCTTAGAGTTGCAAGAAATATTTCTATTTCTAGCCACTAATTTCTATCTTTTTTTTTACGTCCAGATTACTGGAAAGAACTACGATATTAATTGCTTTGAAAGACAGAAAGTTGATGGTATTATATAATATATATTAAAAATATATAAAGTGTCTCTGTCGCTCACCTGTGGTCGGCGACAGACAACTGTTGCCAGTTTGGCAAACATTAGCATTTTAATTGTGTTCAGACACGCGGGGGCACAGCAATTCCGCGACGCGACTCTGGCAATTGGCAGAGGGGTTGACGTGTTGCACTGGACACGGGTGGCACAAATTTCACTTGATGCAAACAATAACTATAGTGTACACAACATGCCCCGAAATAACGACCGTTAAGGGTATTTCGTCTCGCCATTTACGTGTGAAGTAGTTAAAATACCTTACAGGTAATCTTACTTTAAAATAACAATTTTTGTTTTATGTTGTAAAACAGTGACAAACAACCGCATTGAATAAATTCGCGGGTAACAAAACGTAATCAAAATTATTATATAATGCGTCCCGTGTTTGTGTTACAGTGGTTATTGGCTCCCGTTACAGACGACACGGGTTCGAGTCCCGCTATTTAAAAGCGTTTTATCGATTTTTACTAAAGGCCTAGATTTTTTAAATAATAAAAAAAATAAAAAATAATTTGAATTGTTACAACTATGTACGATTCCACATGTTTTGTCACTTACGACCCGAGTTTCGCCTTTCAGCATCTTCAGGCATTCTATCACACGGATGCAACAGAACTGACAGAACTGACTGTCGAAGCCCGGGTCGTTAGTGACAAAACATGTGGAGTCGTACAAAGTTGTAACAATTCAAATTTGATATTGAAATTCCATCAAGCACCTTCAGTCGATATCATAAATTACATATTTTTAATACATATTTCCACAATATGTTTCATGATCAGGACCGGTCTCGCTCATCGCGAGCATTATCTACAATTTATATTATTGTATTTATAATATCATACCTATATATCAAGAAGTGACAGTTAACACCTTAGTCGTGAGGGTATAGTCGTTTAAGATGTCTGAAAAATAACTCCTATCAAGGCGTATTGATTGAAATCGGGTTTGCTAGCGATTGTCTTTCAAAAAAAGAATAAAACTGTTATTGCGTCAGGTAAAGTGACAGAAGATGCCGAATTTTGAAACTTTTAGAGTTTCACATTGCTTAAAAGGTTCAAATCTTACTAATATTTTGTTAATAATTTAAGCAATACGAGGTTCTTAAAACTCGGATTAATCTACAAATTTTACAAACTCTATTCCCCATGGACACTAGTAAAGTAAATAAATTTGTGATACTGATAATGATGAACTGGTTGTGTACCACTGGCGTAAGCTGCCATTCCTGGTGAAAAGGTATTGAATTTATAAAAATGAAGCTCACAATTTTATAGACGTCTCATGTTAGCTCTCGCCAACAACAAAGTATTTTACTGGCTTCAGATGGGTTTATAATAAAACTTCAAATACATTCGTAGAGACGTATATATACGGAATATTTCCCATAAAAGAATATTTTTTGGTTGTTGGCTATTTCTGTTGGATATTTGACGAATGCTTTCGATTAGAGCACTGGAAATCAGTTTATATAATATAAGATTTGATCCGTCAGATTGAGAGGGATTATTTTTCGAAGACAGTTAAGCAAATATTAATTTCCGTTAGTGTGGCACTTCTGTGCTGACCTTTACATTCAATTCTAACTTTTTATTTTCGGCAGAAGAAAAGTTTTGTTTAATTTTTTTATTTAATAAATCAAATGAGCATTTTTAGCATATCACTCAATAACTTCAAAAGATGACAAATAATACAACAGTTTTTATGCAAAATTTGACTTCATTCGTCAACACAGTCTCTTTCAAGACCAATACATTCAATATAGAGATTGCATTACCGGTTTACCGGTTAACCAGTAAATGGCCCAAAATGCGTTTTTACCGGAAATGTTTTTATCGCGAATAAATGCTAGATATAGGCATATTATAAAGATTTTTTTTATGATATATGCATGAGGGAGTTAGAATTTTCTTTTCAACTCATTTGTTAATGAACTGTATTGTACAATACATTGTTTTTTTTTTAATTTTATTTTAATTTACATTAATAGCTACAAATTATGCGTACATGTATAATATATATATATATAATAAAGTAATAGTTTAGCGTATGAACTTCTTACAGGCAGGTAAACCAAATGTTACATAGACGCAATTTAAATTAATCAATCTTTGTGTGGCAAATAATAAATTATCTGATTTACTTAAAAAAGTACATTTAAAACATACATGTATTCACCTGAAACGTGTTTAAAGTAGATTTTATGACATTGCTATTTACCTGAAATGTATTTTAAATTATTCATGCTTTAATCCAGGATACCATTTTTAGTGAAAGTAGCCACGTACAGTTATACTTTAATGATATAATCCACGTCTATTTTTTTTTTCATTTACCGGTAAATTACCGGTAAGAGGTGAAACTATTTACCGTTTACCGGTTATTGAAATTTGACGGTAAATTGCAATCCCTAATTCAATACAACACTTCTATAATATAACATTTATATTCCTTTGTTATGGGACAATTTGTCTAACCTTTCAAAAAATGTTTGATTTTCGACGATCACCTATCCCCTCATTGGAGCAATATCTAATGCCCGATGGACATTTTTTGAGATTTGCGAACAGGTAAAATGCCAGTCATTCACGGCTATTGTAGAGAATACGGTGGATGTGGAAGCAATTCGGAGTCCAATTTTGGCATTGTTGCGATCGATTTTTGACAGTGTCAAATTCTTTTAGTGAAAGAGCACAATTGATTCTTTTTCTCTTTTCATGTTTATCTATGAATTAATTATTGCTTGTGCATCCCAACATATGAGCGCCATAACCATCCCAGTCGCTGCAGAGCTGAGCAATCCACTGTGAATCCGGTTCACGTGGACACCAGACGCATCATAATTATATTATAAGTAACATAAATGTCACGCACTGTATGACACCACTGACAAAAATTAACAAAGTAATACGATTAAATTGGCATTAAACGGGTTATTTTTATTGGAATTTACAAGAATATCAAATAAAAAAATTTGAATTCAATAACATAATAAGAGAACCGTTGATAAATTTATTGGTACTGGTTTATTTACCGAACATTGAACCCTTTTTGACGAATTTTCGGAACGTATTTTCAAATTTAATATGAAATAAATATCATAATGTTTATGGTTCTTTTATAAAATTGAACTTAGCCCTTACTTTTTACGCGGTATTTATTTACACGGTTCTGCGGAAAACATATATACCGTGTAAGATAGGGAATGAGCGTACATGATAATTAAATAAATTAAACACAACATTTTAAACTTTTCTCAACATTTTATAATATAAACATCACCACTACGAGAATTATTAACTGATACGATACCCTCTGCATTTCTAATTCATTTAATTTCGTTTTTTCGGCGAAGATAAGAACACAAATCGATCAATCAACCGAAAAATCAACATTTAAAAGTGTCCGATTTGGATTTAGGCCAGTAAACACTGAAACGGAAGACAAATACACATTATTGGCCCGAAAAATGAATTTAATCAATTGCTGAATAATATATTTTATTAAGAGTCAAAGCCCTTTTTCGTGCAAATTGTATTTTTGTGCGCTCGACTTTTAATTGATGTAAATTTTGTACGTATACATACGTTTTTTTCACAGAACTAAAGCTTTTGAGTACATATATATATATTTATTGAATTGAGATTTACTTAGTAGAACTCGTAGTAGTAGATGATAGCGTGAGCCAAAATAGCTATCAACTTGATATATATATATATATATATATTTATATGTATAGAAATCAATGTAAGTGTGTGTGTGTGTGTCTGTCTGTTTGTCCTTTATACATTACTACCCCATTAATCGGATCGATATGAAACTTTATAAATTTCTTGAGTACAGAACCGCAAGGGTTTTTGAAATACCATCCCCTACTCAATCCCCCCAAAAATCTACACCACAAGTAAAATAGCAAGATTATCAATTTTAATTTACACTTTAATTAAAAATCATACATACTAAATATATTTACTATTTTTTCGCTGTGTTATTATGGAGTTCTACCAAGTAAATTCTAATTAAATCTATAAAAAATAAATAATAATACCCTTCAAAGTTTAAAAAAATGTTCAAATCATACGTAATAAAAATTTAAAATTTACATCTAATACATATATATATATATATATGTGTTTAATAAATATTTTATGTGAATCACGAAATAATAAATATTTTGTTTATTGAATAATGCATCAAATAACTTCTATGTCAAATTTGAATTGTTGCAACTTTGTGCGATTCCACATGTCTTGTCACAAACGACCCGGGATTCGCCCTTCGGCATCTTCAGGTATTCCATCACACGGATGCAACAGAACTGACTATGCTGAAGGGCGAAACCCGGGCCGTTTGTGACAAGACATGTGGAATCGTACAGAATTGCAACAATTCAAATTTGATATTGAAGTTCCATCAAGCACCTTCAGTCGATATCATTAATCTTTTATGTCATTTATTAGGTCGCTTGTTTGCAAGTTAAAAATAGTCACAACTGAGCTACCCGTGACGAATGTGTTAAAACACCAAAGGCTATTTACTCTCAATTATTTAATGCTCATATAACACAGGTTCTGTGTACAAAACGCTGGACACAGCTCATTACGTTATGAAACTTCAGCGACGATAATATTGACCCTAATTCGTGAGATAATATTTGTGTTAAACTCAGATTATGACGAATGCCTAGTCCGGCCCTGATGACATTATTTTACTCATTGCGCAGTAAATGATATCGATTAGATGAAATCTATAATCTAGAACACCAAGGATACAAGGTGACTTTTAAATCTATCACGTGTGACATATTTCATTTGAATTACACTGTATGAGTGGGACGATGAAACCTTGATTCAAAGTTTTTTAAGGAACAAAAAAAAAGAAAAATGCGGGAAAGCTTAAAATATGAAAAGGTTTTTTATAATTTATATTAATTAAATCTTATTTTATGAAATAATCGAATAGTCTGTAAAAATTCTTTGGTAATATGTAACGGTCAATACTGAACCTTCTATGATTTTAGAAGACCTCTGTATTACCATTTCTACATTTAAATTGTATTTTTTATTCATCGTAAAATTCATATTTTTAATTTTGAAATAGTCTCCTTTGACTACTGCATTAGGACACAAACGAAGACGATTTACTTCATCTTTATTGTCCATTGAGATATTTTTCAAAATAGTTCGAAAAACAGCACGGAGCTGCGTGTTTTTAATGACTGAAAGTATTATATGTAGTGCTTTTAAATATTACATTATTTAGAAAGAGGGTCAAACATTACGCACAAATGCATGACGTCATTTGTTAGCTCTGGAAAATATACAAAAACTAAGTAAAGACTAATTTTTATACCATAGATGAACATGTCTTAAACCATAGACGAATAAAAAACACTGAATCAAAGACAATTTCCGCCACATCGCGCGCATAATTTGTTGAGTAATGTTTTACATTGGGACAAAAATACGCACTTTGTAAATTGGCCAGTTGGTACTGACAAAGTGAAGGGCTGGATTGAGAATAGTTGTCAATTAATTATATTATTTTTTATAATCAATAAACTTTGTTTAATTAACCGACCTTGTCTGGATGAATTATATTTTAGTCTGAAGATGCTTCTCAGAGAAGCAAAACACGTGTCATATCATTTATATTAACACACCAAGTGGAGTTTTGAATGTCTAGGACCAAAAAATATATATTAATCAATGCGTGTGTGTTTGTTCTTTATGCATTACTACACCATTCACCCGATTGATATGAAACTATACAAAAAAAAATATTACACTCCCGCAAATGTTTCTAGCATACCACTTCCTCCCGAAATAGTAACTAATATATTTTAAACGACACTATTAAGAATTAAATTGTTTGTTATCATAACGAGTTTCCTCACTTTAAATAGTTTGAAAAATCGAAGAGAAATGTATCAAGCCACATATTTCTTTCGACTAATTCGAGGCCAAAATGAGAATTCTGCCATCCTTAATAATATCAATTTGTATGTTTCGGATATTTTTTAAGAAATCGTGGACATAATTTGTTTGTTCTTCCAAAGTGTAGAACCAGTCTGCCAATGGTAATAGCATTAACAATGTTCAACAGTATTGCTTCGGATCTTGACATATTCCATGTGGACGAAAGTGAGTTCAGGCGAATAATATTTTTTAGTTTAAGTAGATGTTTTATGAGCTTACTTGGATGACTTTTTTGCAATCCTTGTTGATTTTTTTGCTGTATAATTGTTATATTATATTTCCAACACTTTATGTTCAAATATGTTAACGTTGCAAAAGCAATGAATTTATAATTTGTAAATTTTGTACCGTATAATTATAAATAAATAAATAAATCATATATCATAGTGAATTTCTTTACTCTGAGATCGCAGCAACGCGCGACGGGTCAGCTAGTAAAAAATAAGAAAAACTTAAATCTGTACGATTCCACATACTTTATCACTATCCGGGTCTCGCCTTTCTATATCTTTAGGCATTCTATCACACGGATGCAAGGGAATTGTTTGGATTGTCGAAATTGTGTGCTCATGGCCTGAGTTTCTTCATTATGTTATATGTCATGAAGCAGAAAACACATGGCTGCCGTACGAGTAAGAAAAGGATTGTGTATGGCCAATAAATATTGATTGATCGATTTTATATTATGTACCGTTTATTATTATTTGTAAAACGCGCAATGTTCGTATATTTTACTATTATACCACTCAAAAACCATGACAGTTTTTGAAGCACTGTTAAATCCCATTTTTACGTGTCCGTAATTCACATTTGATATATAAATATTTTTTTTACAATTCCGTTACATGTTTGCGCATCTAGTACACGAATTTACGTTTGAAATATTTAATTTGAACTGTTACAACTGTGTACGATTCCACATGTTTTGTCACTAACGACCCGGGCTTAGCCTTTCGGCATCTTCAGGCATTCTATCACACGGATGCAACCGAACTGGCAGGCTAAGGCGAAACCCGAGACGTTAGTGAAAAAACATGTGGAATCGTACACAGTTGTAACAATTCAAATTGTATATTGAAATTCCATCAAGCACCTTCAGTCGATATCATAAATTATGAAATATTTAAAATTCAAATCTATTTATAAACATACTTCATTTCATGGATGACGACTTAAAATGAATATTTAGAAGCCAAATACGTTATGATGACTTATTTCTTGATATATAATATATGCAACTGTCACAAGACGAAATCGAGGATACAAGAGAGAAGAGTAGCATTGAAAACGTGCAAGAAGAAACTTTCTTATCAATTAATATAATCGAAGGAGTTGTAAGCCAGCATATAAAGATATGCCAAACTAATTGCCGTGATTATCTAAATAATAAAACAAAAAGTCTAGCCCCCGAATCTACATTTTCCCTATATCTACGTTTTTTAAATACGTCCGTTCAAAAACGTAAGAACATGGTAACATTATAAAGAATCTACGACGTGATAATTTGTGGCTCTTGTTTTCATTTAAAGCAGGTATGTCCAACACGCGACCCAAGACTCTGTGACGTAATGTAACGCTCTCGGAATTCGTAACTTTCAAAATATTTTTCGTTAACCCGTTCCCTGCTGAACCGCAAAAAGGATATTTCAATACTGAATAGCTTAAAAAGCGGCTGAGTTTTCTTGTTGTTAACGAAACGCATGATGATTATATGTTTTAATGCGATAATTGGCGTGCTCGCGAAAGTTTTGACGGTTTCAAATTTTTATTCTCAATTATCTGCCGTCTCAATAATTGAAACATTAGCAGGGTAAAGGTAAAATATTTCAACACAGTGAAAAAATAGCAATGTATTTTAGTTCTAATTTTTTTTTTATAATGCATAGGTGATAGATATTTTGACTCACGCCATCGTCGGAACTATCTTATAAAAGCGTACAAGATACCTTATATCCTTACCTATAAAAATATATCTATACATTATGAAAAAAAATGTAGAACTAAATACATTGCTATTTTTTCACCGTGTTATAATGGAGTTCTACCAAGTAAATTCCAATTCAATGAATTAAATATTTCATATTAAAAATAGTTAAAGTAAAATTGAAATAGCTCAATTTCATTTTTGACTATTAAATTACGTGTAACGTTATTTTGTAGCAAAGGTTTATGATGAGGGCTGTGGAGTCGTTAAAAAAAACAAGTGTCCGACATTGACCAATCACACGGCTTCGTCTAAAAAAGGTTTATTTTTGTCATTTTTTTTCTACCTTTCCTATTTATGTGCATTAAATTAAAGATCAAATTCTGATTCGCCAAATTGCCATTGAGATATTTTTAAAAATCAACTTATCGAAAAGATAGTCGTAGTTCACGGCCATGGTTATGATAATATAAACGCGTCCAATATAATGTAAAATATAGTAACTTCGTTGCGACTGGAAAAGAAAAATACAAATTTTATATTATATACCGCTTTGCCTGATTTCGGCACTGGACGCACAACACTTATTTCTTTATTTGCTATGGCGTATGTCTAATCAATGCGCGAAAGAAGAAGCGTAATTAAGCAAAGAGGATCAAAGTTAACATCGGTTACCAGTGGTACCAACTCTAAAAATAAAAAAATACAGCCTCCGGCAAGAAAATAAAACGTCACGAATATCTCTGAAATAATTGTCGAGAGTTACTACTCTATTATTATTGTCCATTAACAATAATTACAGCAGCCATCTTTGATTATAATAAATATATTGAAAGACAAAATTCTTACTAATCAAAATCTACGCCATCTTGATGACATTATGACAGTGGTGTAGATGTAATGTTTTATATGTACAGTGTGTCACCTATGTTATGTCTCTACAAGTAGAAGATCCTTTCCCCGATTAATTGATTTATTCGATCTATTGTCTAAATATTTTGATCATTTCATAAATATTATCGACTTTGACGAATTTTATTGAATATTTTCTGCTCCTTCACTTCCGCCATTACCTTCAAAAAATGAAACTATTCGTATGTTTGTATGCGGAATACTTATTCGTCAACGTTAATGCATTAAAACACTCCATTGCAATAGAAAGTCACCAAAATTTTCCATTCTCGGACTTTCACAGTAATTTAAAAATCGTGTACAGACGAATAATGAAACATTTAAAAAAAATACGATGACGGTGTATCGACGTCAACGATTGACATCCATAGTTGACATTTGATTTCCTTGCTTAGATAAATCATTTTTTTAGTCAGAAAGATTGCGACGTTACCTAATTTTGTAAAATTGCATTCATTATTTAAGAAAAATTCAAGAAAAAAATTAAATATAACGTTGCCCTAATTATTTGTTTCTGTCTACGAGAGTTATATTTATTATGCAGGTATAATGAAAAAAATGTCTGCATATATACAGTAAAATCAGAGTGTTTAATTTGAAACATGTTTTTTAGCATTTGCGGAGAATCTCCAAATCACGGAATAATTGTTTCCAGGACTATGGCGGAAATGACTCATTGACCGAGATATCGGTTTTGCGGAATCAGAGATTGGATGCCCCAATGCCAGTGCATTGAAATTTGAATATTTCTGTTTGAGCAGAATCTATAGATAAGTAGAATTAAAATCTCCTACTTAAATTGTTACATCAAATCGCGCACTGCCATCTTTTGAAAAATAGCTTAAGCGTAACAAAAACAAGTTCAGAAATTTTCCAAGAATTCACTTTATAGAGGACTTATGCTCGATTAAAATTAACTCTGGTAGTGAGAGGATATCTTTTTGTACATATTAAACAGATTTCAAATTGTATTTTTTTTCTATTAAAAAGCCAAATTTGTCTGAATTGTTATAATATGCATGTTGTCGATATCTCGTAAAACAATGATAGCCGAACCATTATTTCGTATACATAAAATAATTTTCGTCTGCTCAAAAACTGTAATATAAGCTTTTCTAAAAAATGTGTTATGAATTACCGTCCACTGCTGAGTTATAATCATATAAAATGAATCGTAAATTTTTAATATAAGTAAGTTCACGCTGCATATTTTATACGGCTACGATTATAAAGTCATAATCGTCTATGATAAGTTAGTTGTATGTTACCCTTGTAATTAATCAATACAAATGTTTTGAGCAAACTTGTACTAATTTTGTTTATGCTCACAAAACTATTTTTAAGCTTACCTCACGAAAAAATGAAGGTAACTAATTATTATACATTTTATTGATTGAATTGGCATTTACTTGGTAGAACTTCATTATAGCACGGTGAAAAATAGCATGTTTCTTAGTTCTACAAATTTTTTATAAGATATTGTTGATAACTATTTCGGCTCACGCAATCGACGATGGCGTGAGCGTAAAAATTTTGTAGAACTAAAATACATTGGTATTTTTTCATCGTGTTAATTATTATACATATAATGTTTTGATTTTTTTCGAAAAGATATTGATGCTTCCAATTAAAATCTTTTGAAAACTTTCACAACCAACTATTTCACGTTGTCAGTATTGAATCTTTAAAAACATCGAGTCCACCTAACATAAATAAATTGTTGTAACATAATAAAATTATTGTCTATTGTCTACCGTGTTGAACTGTCATTGGCTGCCGTTATGACTTGTCAATGATCACTCAAAAGTCTAAAAGATAAATTAACTGCACTTAAAACGTACGTAAAGAAACCATTTATCCATAATAGTTAAACTTATGAAGTCAAACGCAAAATTACATTAATTTCAGAGCGGTGCGTACTCGGCACAGTGCCAATCTTATTGCGCCTATTTTGTTGGTTATGTATAGTCGGCGACGTCAGCTTGCATTGTTTTGAGAATAATTATAACTTTAAAACAACGTATTGCTCAATTTTATCGATTCCACAAAGTTTATTGGATTATCATTTCGTTTCTTGCAGGCCGCAGTGATGAAGGCGCTACCGATAACTATTGTGGGGCTTCTGATAAATCTGCTGATATTTTCACCTTTATCTTTGGATGCGAGTGACCCTGCGAGGCGGCAGGACAAGAAGAATAAAGCAGTCACCACACTGCTTAACGCGAAATGGGGGGTTGCACCGATTGTTCTCGAAATCGCGGAATATCTCGGCGAAGAAAATTCTGACTTTTTTTGGTCATTTGTAAATGGAATCAACCAGCTAAATCCACCTCTGGTCGATTTAGGTTTGTATCATCAACATAATTTAAATTTATTAACCTTTTGCACTCGAGCACTTTTTCGTATGTGCCTACCAGCAACTTGACGCGTTTTTTTTGCGAAAATCGTATTCGCTACATGAACCAAAGTAATAAAAAAAAATATATATATAAAATAAAAATAAATATAAAGTTTTTTATTTTTTCTGTAAAATAGATATTTTTATTTTATTTGTAATTCTTCATTTTATGGTATTTCACAAAGCAATCGCCGACATGTCATCCTGGCTTATTTACGCAGGTCTCGCAAAACAGTCGTGTTTTCGATCTCCCACCAGAATTTTTTCTATTTGAACATACTGCACAGTGCTTCTTAGTCCCTGAACGTAAAAATGTAATTTATCTGCAAGACGGTCTTCTGTAGGAACAGTTGAAGTACGCACTCGGGATCCACCGTGCATTTTGATGACAACACTTATTGATATTACGCAAGACGACTATCTTTGACTATGTTTTTTTATCAGAAAATGACTCCCTAATGATTAGTTATTGTGATCTAGTTGAAATCGACTGCTAAAAAAAATGCTAAAAATATACTAAAAATGACTTTACAAACATGCCGCCACAGCGGCATCCGAATAATACGATAAACTTACAATGCCGCCTCTATGGCGGCTTTTGAGTGCAAAGGGTTAAGCATGATTGATCACACGATATCGCATTTTTGCCGTTAATTTACTATATTTCCATAATTATATTTTGTATGATATTGTGTGCATCTATTACTTATTTTTAATAAACATTTTATTTTCTAGAAACTGACAAAGAAAAATACGATGAAGCCATCAAAGTGGCGTCGAAACTGTTGTCTCCATCTCGTTTAAAGGTCTTGAAGTTGGGTCTGTCATTGCATATCAACTCCCCCTTAGTGGAAATGTTTGGTCAGATGGCTTTGGAGCGAGGTGTCGGTGGAAAGGATTGCTTAGCCGTTGCTGATATCGATGGAGAGCTGATCTGTGATTCGGACGAGCTTGATGATGCCGTAAAACAGGTGATGAGTTTTTTTTAACGTGCGAGAATCTTCACTCTTCAGCTATTTACACTTTGGACTTAATCCATTTATTTTTATGATTTGTTTGTGGCCTTACACTAGACCAATTGTAGTATACCAATTGTATAAACAGTTCTACAATTAGATTGCTAGATTACCACATAAGCACAAGAGGTAGGCACTTGTGCTATCAAAAATAACTTTTATGTAACCCACACATTTTGAATTTTGTGTTTAATATCTTTTTATCTTACATGACATTCTAATAATATTGTTTTTCATTGAATGATTGATTAATATATTGTTTTCAAATTTATGTTTTTATTGAAACACCATGGACATTAATAACAGTATATTTATGATTAGAAAAATTATGAGTAGGGGTTTATATGTTAATAATATAAAAATTTACACACATTACAATATTTTGTTGCTTTTATTCATAAACTTTACTTTATTTCAGGCTTCTGAATCAAGAATCGAAACCTATCAAGTAGATCATCACTTCCCGGGATCGGCGAATCGTTCAGTCACTGCAGTTCTATATGGAGAGCTTGGAACAAGAGAGTTCTCCAAATTGCACACCACTCTTGTCAAACATGCTGAAAACGGAAAGATCGATTATGTGGTGCGGTGGTTTGTCAAGGTAACTTTAATTTCTTATTATTATTTTTCCCAGGTTCAAAGCCTTTCACTTATCACGAAACACAAATCCAGAAGTGGTGAATGAGTCAGAGGTCTAGACTCTGAGTTTTAAGGATTTTCAGAAACTAAATGTGTTACAGCATGTGGCATTCTTGAAAAGTGTCACAACATGAGAAGCCAATTTTAACCACTTGGATCCTAATCAGACACGAATGTCTGGAACATGTGTACAACACCAATCCCAAGTGGACACTGGAGACATTGTGAATTTTCAAAAAATGGATACTTAGTATTCCAATGGATATCTAAGCAGTGTTTTGATAAATGTGTGGCTCTGTCTATGCTCAATATATTTTTATTAAATTTCGAAATCAAATATATATTCGTTAACGATATTTGTTTCTCTCAAACATGCCACAAGCGCCAGCTTAGGGTATGTCATATATTCAACATTATCACTTTGATTTATGATCACTTGTCTCAAATTTATTGTTTATTTTGTTGAGTATTCGAATGGTGATTTGGAAAAGTTTTTCCTCAATAAAAAAATGCACATTTGAAGATATAACAAATTTCTGAAAAGATAAACTTTAATTGTGAATAAAATTTTAATTACTAATGCATATTTATGTTCCACAAAATATTTAACTACAGGCTACTTTGATTATAAAAATTTCTCACTCATTATTCTTCCTCGTGGATTATTGATTTGTCTTTCTTTGTGTCAAATTATTACTGAGATATTGTTTACATATGCATATTCTATGATTGCCTGTAAATTGTTTTCTTTGCATAAGAGATGTTTTTTTAAGTACATTTATTATTACAGCATCGCTCCCCGCGGCGTCTCCGTCTGTCCGGTTACGGTGTAGAGCTCCAACTCAAATCCACGGAGTACAAGAGTCAAGACGATACAGCACCCGGTGAAGAAGGCGCTGGTGGTGATGGTGAACCGTCTTCTGAAGATCTAGACGAGAATGATCCGCAAAGTCAAATCGAGGGCTTTAATTTTGCAAGACTTAAGTAATTATTTTTTTTTCACAATTTTTTTTAATTACATATTTGTTTGCTTCTGCAGTCAGCGGTAAGATTAAGATTGTATTCAAGCTTTGATATATTTGATGTCGTGTTTTTATGAACCATTTTCTAGGAATCTGTTTCCCGACCTCCGCACTCCCTTGGAAAAATTCAAGCGACACTTGTCAGAGCAAGAATCTGAACTGGCGCCATTGAAAGTTTGGCAATTCCAAGGTCTTAGTTTACAAGCTGCCGAAGCTGTTATGGCTGCTCCTCCTCATGATGCTCTGTCGCAGTTCACCAGCATTGCGCAAAACTTCCCCATGCAGGTGTGCAATTACTTTTATTACACTTATCCATTAATTGATTGACCGATTGTGTCGTGAAAGTGTGGATATTTTTTTCATCTCTGAAAATTCTCTCACATCCTATTTTCGTTTCTACTACACTTATGCATGTGTCAATAATAAAAGTAATGCCTCAATAGTTGAGATGTTGGGAGATTAGCACTTAATGGGTTTCTTTTTTTTGATAAATGTCATTTTTTCAAGAGTTTATGAAAACCTTTAATACAAAGAAAACTCATAGTAAAATCATTGATATTCATAAAGAGTGATTTCCTTCACATCAGCCAGTCTGCAAAAAACAGTTTTACTTTCAAATGTAATCTATTTTAATTGTTTCCAGGCTCATGCCCTAGTTCGCATCCCGGTTAGCACGCAGTTGAAGGAGGAGATTAAAAACAATCAGGAGTTATTTGCATCCACGTTGAATGTTCACCCGACCGATTCAGCCCTGTTTGTCAATGGAATGTTCTTCGACATGGACCTCGTGGACATCATCACGCTACTCCAAGTTCTTAGGCAAGAGCTGACCAACATGGAGGGACTACACAGTTTAGGTATGGCGCTGGTTGAATAAATTTGCTGCTTTACTTCTTAATGTTCTAAACAAAGATCTCCAGTCGAATCTATACAATTTGGTGTAAAATTTGTTAAACCCATTCACAACAATTTTGTGAGATGTCAATATGTCGATTGTGCATTATATTTCAACTTTACGAGTTTCAATTCATATGCAGCCATATGTTGTAAAATGGATTTTTAATTTTCAATGGGAACTGCATTTGCACATCATTGTTACATAACATTGGTGATATGAATTACTGTCTACCATTGATTAATAAAATAGAATGTTATATTGCACATTAACAGGTCTCTCGAATTCACGCATGTCGAAACTTCTATCCCTGGACCTCAACCCGTCCGGACAGAGTCAAACATCAACTGGAATGTTAAGTAGTGCGTCAAACGCCGAATTCGCGATGGATATTCGTGACACAGGAATACTTTGGGTTAACGACATGGAGACTGACAGTCAGTACAAACGATGGTCCAACAACTACATGGAGCTTTTGCGGCCGACTTATCCCGGCATGCTCAGAAACGTTCGGAGGAATATGTACAATTTGGTATGATTGTTTTTGTATTGACACAGTGATGTGTTGTCTATTATCAATTGACATTTCTTTATTGAACAAGCATTATTTCTTCAGGTATAAATACCACACATAGCACCAGTTTTTTTGTTTTTTGAATGAAATTTTTGAGCAAAAGAAATTTATAATCATAATATATATATATATATATATATATGGTGTGAAAATCCATGTAAATCCATCCTGAAATCGGCATTAATAGAAAACAGTATATAGTCAGAATGTAATAAATATTTAGAGTTAAATCGGAAAGTAACTTCTAGGAAGTTATTTAAATGTAATGTTGAATAAATTCATTTTTAGTTACCTGCAATAATATTCCTTAGATTGACCTGTAATCGTAAAAAGTATGGGAATAATCAAAATATACAGTAAACTTAATATTTTAAAAAAATTAAATTTTTTTACTTCTATTTAACACAGTGTTGTCCAACAGAAATCATTTGGTGGGTCAAATAAAATATAACCGGTAAATGGCGAGCCGCATAAAAAAACAAAATAGACGTGATGAAAACATTTTTTTAATTAATAAGTACAATGACACTTTTATCTAAAAAGACAATTGAATATCATGTCATACACAAAATACAGATATAAATTCACGCCCATGCTTTGTTCGATTTATGAATAACAAAATGTAAAATATATTTGTAGAATGTAGAATTTGTAGAATTGTGCCAGTGTGTTAAAGTAACAAGCTAGACCGTTGGAACAGGAGAGAGGATATGTTGTGTACCTTTTCTACACAGCTATATATAGATGAGCAAATGTTAGTTTAAGCATAGTTCTGACGATGGCGTGAGCCGAAATAGCTATCAACTATATTTGTTAAAAATAATTTTGTAGAACTAAAATACATTGCTATTTTTTCACCGTGATATTTGTAGAAGGCTGCAAACTCCAATAGAGCGGCTGAAAATGTTAAATTGGATCGCGTGTTGGACATGGCTGATTTAACTTATGCTATTTCAAAATTTTTTCCGTGCTTCCTGACCTGTTTGACCGTTACTTAAAAACGTCATTGAAACTCATTGAAAAATTAACCATCACCAAATTTTTTTATTGAAATACGTTTGTTTGATAAGAAAAAATGAAAAAATTTATGATGACAAATTCGAATAATAAAAACTTAATTTGTGTTATGTAATACAATTCATTTTTCCATAGGTGTTGATTGTGGATCCCACTGCTGTATCGAGCCGAGCTCTTGTAAAACTGGCGGAATCATTCGTGAAACACTCTGCCCCTGTTCGCATTGGCTTGGCCATGAAAGTCAACGAGGAAACCACCATGACCGGTCTGAAGGATGTAGGCGTCGGCATTTTGTGCGCTTATAATTATCTCAGCCAAGAGAAAAGTCCTCGGGATGCTTTGGCCTTTTTGATCAATGTGAGTATATATGTATTTCAAATCGCCGTTGTTGTATCATTGGGCATAGATAATATTTGCATGTCTTTTTGTTTATGTACAAACTATAACATTTAATTTATGATATCGACTGAAATTGCTTGATGGAATTAGAATATCAAATTTGAATTCATAAAATTTGTCAGTTCTGATGCATCCGTGTGATAGAATGCCTGAAGATGCCGAAAGGCGAAACCCGGGTCGTTAGTGACAGAACATGTGGAATCGTACAAAGTTGTAACAATTAAAATTTTCTAAGAATTTACACAAACTATAACTACAACACTTTTAACCGTTTCATATTTTTGAAAATTGACTATCAAAATACTAAATATATGGCTCAACACTGGGTAAACTGCCAGTTTTACTGATTTGTTCACAAAAATCTTTAGTAAGGCATCAATATTTTAATTTTGCATAATTTTTCTAATTAAAATGTCTTGCCCTAAAGGTGGATCATTTATATTAAAAAAAAAAATCATAATGTTCGTAACATATTGCATAAAATACCCACCACATTTGTTTATCGTTAAACAGTATAAAGATGAAAGTTGTGTGCTTATTGCCTTATACATGTTTTCAGCTGTATGATGCAGTCAAAGAAGAAGAAATTACCGTCAGCGATGTGAAGAAAAAACTGAAGGAGGCTGGCGGCTTCGGAGTCGACATTGACGATATCCTTGGCGAAGATTCTGACTACGATTTCGGCAGGAAACTAACAAACGATTTCATCAGTAGAACAGGAATGCATGTCTTACCGCAGGTATAAGAAACACCAGCAAATTTTTGTATTTAAATCTAGCTTCTTAGATTACATAGATAAGTAAACTAGTATTGTTGTATGCGTTGATTGTTTTGTTTGTTTAATGCCTAGGCATTGATGAATGGAATCCCTCTTCCTGAAGAAGATTTGACTGCGGACTCGTTCGAAGAGACCATACTGACAGAGGTCATGCAGCAGACTAGCCGTTTGCAGAAGGCTGTCTTTCGTGGTGAGCTCACTGACCAAGATGACATTATGGATTATCTGATGGGACAATCGCACGTTATGCCAAGGTGAGATTATAAATTTAAAAATACAGCTGTTAAACGAGAGTAAAGGAAGTTCTTGCTTAGGGTTCGTTAGTAATTGAAAAGTGCTAAATGAAACACTGTTAGACGGTTTCGTTTTAACATATCCAGTGTACTCTCGATTATCCGTGTGAGGATTATCCGGTTTGCGGATTATTCGTGCATGAAAATAAATATTTTTCAATTCAAATACAATCTGATTGATTTTTTTTCTATAACGATTATGAGACGCATTAATGAATTGCGATCTTGAATATGCGCGTTGTTTGAAAAAAAGGATGACTTTAGCGATGTGTTTGTGCTTACGTAACTAATCGGTGAATTTTTTTTAACCACTTGTGTGCTTTGAATGTATGAATGTTCCGCAATAAACATCGCAATTTATGGGACTAGAATGAGTCAAGAATTGAAATCCTTTGTACTCCACATGCGTTTCTATTTACATTTCCAGTGAAGTGCATAAACCGGCGCGAGTGCCCGCAGTAAATTTTTTAATTTCGATATTTATTGCCTATATTTGTCAGCTCTCAGGACTATGTCTGTTATTATGATAAAATATTATATTTATACGTATTTTTTTTTGTGTTTTCTTGATAAATAATGTGTAAAAAAATTGTATTGTGTATTGATGATTCGGATTATCCGTGACCATCCTCCCCAGCGTTAGCCTGGATAATTGAGAGTGCACTGTAGTAAGTAGGGAAAAGGTATGATACCACGTAAGTCATAAATAATAACTGTAAAGGGAAAAACTTGCCTGAATTCTGTGTGCTAGTTATAATACGAGATGTTAAATGTAGCGGTTTTGAGAGTTGAATACTTTGTAAATAATTTCCAGGTTTTGTCTATAGATGTCAGTGCTAACAACGAATTCATAATACAGAAAAGACATGCATTTTGAACATGTTTGAAGGATTTGATGGTTACTTTTTTTTAGAAGTTCATTTTGAGATAAAATTATATACTTTGTTATTTCACTTGGTGTGTTACTAGATGTGACACGTGTTCATGTTTAAGAGTGATCGTCAGACTAACTGTATTGTAAGGTTATTCATTACTAAGGTAAACAATGATTCTAATCATTTATTTAAATAATATAAAAATTCAGGTGCCACTGTTTGCTTTTTATTATCAAACTAGGTTCAAATGCCTAGTATTGTTATAATATTTTAATCTAGTTGACCAACAGCACAAATCCGGCTAAAAGAAGCTTATTTTTTTCAGGACTTTTCCTACCTTCCCTATTTATGAGAATTAAATTGGAGATTAACCAACCAATCCGGCAATTGTACATTGGGATGTTTGACTTTGACTTCACAGCCCTGTTAAATAGAACGTTTGTTCTCTAACCGGTGAATGATGGCAATTGCAAACAGGACTTCAAAGCTCTGCTTGTCTCAATATTCAACGATGCTATTTGCTATTTCAGGTTGAATCAACGGATTCTCCACAGTGAGACATCACAATACCTGGATATGTCCGGCATGCCCAGCAGTGTTGGCTTCGACCCCTCCAAGCTTAACCAGCTCTTGCAGCTGAGCAACAGTGACATGACAGCTACGGCTCTTAAAATCCTCAAATACTTCGAGAAGGCACCTCCGGGTGGAGTCGTCAAGTCCAAAAAGGATGTTGTCACCAGCAGCATTTGGGTTGTCGGCGATCTCAATTGTCAGAAGGCGCGAAAGACCCTCAAATCTGCTATTGATTACATGGTAGCTATAATTTTTTTTCTACAGAATCTTATCAATTGGCAAATTAAGTTAATACACCCCGTTCAAAATTTTGTCGAGTGTTTTTATGTGGCAACTTTAACACCTGCCGCCCGATGATGGACCTTTAGGGTCCAGCATGTATATTTTTTTTTTTTTCTCTAAATCATCTTCCTTCTGCCAAGAACTTGGAAGAACCCTCTCAGAGGCAAGAAAAGCACCTCGCCGGGACCACGACGGCTTAGAAGCAATACCTCGTAAGTGACACGACGAAGACAGACTCCTCGATATCATCAGATATAAATGGCAGAACCCTCTCAGAGGCAAGAAAAGCACCTCGCAGGGGCCACGACGGCTTAGAAGCAATACCTCGTAAGTGACAAATGAGGAAGACAGACTCCTCGATGATATCATCAGATATAAATGGCAGAACCCTCTCAGAGGGAAGAAAAGCACCTCGCAGGGGCCACGACGGCTTAGAAGCAATACCTCGTAAGTGACAAACGACGAAGACAGACTCCTCGATGTTATCATCAGATATAAATGGCAGAACCCTCTCAGAGGCAAGAAAAGCACCTCGCAGGGGCCACGACGGCTTAGAAGCAATACCTCGCAAGTGACAAACGATGAAGAAAGACTCTTGAAAGTGAAAATGAATATCATAACATAACCGCTGTGCTTTTCTTTTTTGGCCGCTCGGCGTAACCATTTGGGTTTACCACTGGGGCTTTCCATTTGAGCTTTACCACTGGGCTTTACCATTTTGGATTTATCTCATGGCATCACCAGTTGGAACTAGGCGCTGGGCTTAACCATTTTGGTCTCGACCTCTGTGCTTTACCATTTGGGAATCACCACTCAATTTTTCCATTTGGGATTCGCCGCGGGGATTTCGCATATGGGATTTACCACTGGGAGCTACCAGCCGGACTTAGCCACTGGGCTCAGGAAGATAAAGTTTTAGGCAGTCAAGTTAGATGTTCTTACGTTAAATGAATTTACAATAGATGAAGGAATGCTTATATTGCAGTTGAGGGCAGTGAAAGCAACGAGTAAAGAGAAGGTTTGAAAGTTATAGCATTCACAAACACGCTGCTTTGGATGGAATCAGAAGACTCGATTGAACTTTAAAATTGTTTGAGAACAAGATCACAACACAGTTAATTTAAAATAAAGGATTGTTAATACCTGTTGGATAGATTGTTGGCTGGCATTCGTTTCTCTGCGACGGCTTCGGCAAGTATCCGAACCTTCAAACCAAAATATCATCAGGTATAAAAGACAACACCTCCTCAGAAGCAAGAAGAAACCTCGAGAGGACCATGACGACTCAATAGCAATATCTCTTAAATGACAAACGATGAAAAAAGACTCTTCTAAGTGAAAATTACTATCGTAACTTAACCGCTGTGCTTTTCTTTTTTTTGGCCGCTCGGTGTAACCATTTGGGTTTACCTCTGGGGCTTACCATTTGAGCTTTACCACTGGGCTTTACCATTTTGGATTTATTTCATGGCATCACCAGTTGGAACTAGGCGCTGGGCTTAACCATTTTGGTCTCGACCTCTGGGCTTTACCATTTGGGAATCACCACTCAATTTTTCCATTTGGGATTCGCCGCGGGGATTTCGCATATGGGATTTACCACTGGGAGTTACCAGCCGGACTTAGCCACTGGGCTCAGGAAGATAAAGTTTTAGGCAGTCAAGTTAGATTTTCTTACGTTGAATGAATTTAAAAGATTAAGGATTGTTTATATTACAGTTGAGAGCAGAGAAAGCAACGAATAAAGAGAAAATTAATGGGAAAGTTAAACCACGAACACATGGCTTTTGTAAGTAGCAGAGGACTCGACTGAAGTGTGAAATAGTTTGAGAAGAAGGTCACAACGCAGTTAATTTAAAGCAATGGATTTTTAACACTTGTTGGATAGATTTTACGTTAAATGAATTTAAAATACACGAAGGATTGCATATATTGCATTTGAGAGCAGTGAAACCAACGAGTAAAGAGAAAGTTAATAGGTTCACAAACACGTGGCTTTTGACAGTAGCAGAGGACTCGACTGAAGTGTGAAAAAGTTTGAGAACAAGATCACAACGCAGTTAATTTAAAGCAATGGATTTTTAACATCCGTTGGATGTATTTTACGTTAAATGAATTTAAAATACATGAAGGATTGCATATATTTCATTTGAGAGAAGAGCAATGAGTAAAGAGAAAGTTTGAAAGCTAATGCATTCACGAACACGTGGCTTTTGACATTAACAGGGGACTCGACTGAAATGTGAAATAGTTCGAGAACAAGATCACAACGCAGTTAATTTAAAACAAAGGATTGTTCATACCTGACGGCTTCAGCTAGTCCAGACACTAAGCAGCAGCAACACACACTTAACAAATTTACACAAAACCTTAACTTTCACAAAATTCACACTATAAATATAGTCGCACTTCACATCACAGTACTGGAGAAAGTTTCGAGTCGTATTGACTGTTTACGATAAGTATTGCTCGACCGAGAGTCAAATAGGGAATGGAATGAAAAGTGAATGAAATGTGTTCTTATAGCTTTTAGATTTCACTTTACATGTGTTCATTAAATTGGAATATGACGCCATCTATTATGCATGAAATGAAGCTTTTAACACCTGCCGCCCGATGATGGATTTTTAGGGTCCAGGGCGTATATATTTTTTTTTTCTCTAAATCTACTGAGCCCTGGGACTTCATATTCTATGTATTCCTCGACTAAACCTTTATTGTTTAAATAAAAATATTTTTGTATAAATCCATTTATCGATTCCCTCAAAAAAAATCAACTTTTGTAATGAAATCGGGAAGCACCTTGTATGTATGCGTACTTCATCGTATCAGTGTGAGCGTATGTAGAAGTGTGTGTGTCTCCCACCCGTTCGCGAGTACTGCCAGGCCAGAGATAGTCAACTTTGAATTTGGGTCTTGAATATTTTTATTCAATCTTATTTATTATTTCTTTCGGTATCATGAAATTTCTTTATATTTACTATTTTTTTTATAAAAAAAGCATTTTATTAGGGAGTTTAGCTTATAATAAGCAAAGCCCAATATTATAAAAAGGAAAAATGCAAACGTCAAATACCATAAGCAACTACAAAATGCCTTCAACACGGTGTTGTCGTATTGTGGCGAGGTGTTAACTGACACGGCAGAAAGTAACATATCAGTTGTACCCCGTGAGGTTCAGAAGAGAAGAATCTGTAATTTATGTTCTAAAGATTCCATAAAAAGAACAAAATTGTTTTGCACTATCTACAACGGACCGGTGTATTTGATATACACAGAGTCGAAACAAAATATTTCTTGTCGTGCACGCAGTAGACATTCTACTTTAGAGTAACCATATACATATTGTATATAAATATTTTGTACGTTTTATTGTTAGTATATTTGTATTGTTTTTCGTTAATTTCATGATTTTTAAATATCCTAATTTGCAAGTTTTATAAATGGTAGTATGTTATAAGATAATTAATAAATGTACAAACTACATTTATTTGCTTTCTTTTAATGAAATTTAATTCAAAATGTTTCAAATCCCTGCGCACACGCATTCTACCCAGATACAAAAATTCTTTGCATTAGTCATAGTTGAGTCAATGCACAGGGAGGACGTCTCGCAGTTGTCTTCCCGAAACGCTTATGATTATTTCATTATCTTACAGATTTTCATGAATTATTGCATTATTGGGAATAATATACATTATACAATAATAATATTGTTAAAATACAGTTAAAATACAGTTATTGAAAGAACCTAACTAAGCATTATTCTAATTTAAAACATATTTTTTCAATTGGTCACCGAGTGTCCATCACCGTGATGGACGTATTTTTTTAGTACAGTAATAATTTATGTGGGTTTTTTTTTATATATAGAAATCAAACAAAGGAGTTCGTGTCACGTTCCTTCCTAACATAAATGGTGACTCAGCAGTGGACCAATCCCTGAATAAAGTAGTGGTGGCAGCCCTGAATGTCTTGCCCACCAAACAAGCTGTCGATTATGTCTCCAAGATTCTCGCCGATGAAGGATGCCATGAGAGAAAGGACTGCGATATTATTGTAAGTGTATTAAATAAGCAAGTTTTTTCATATGATGGTATTTTGCAATCCTAGAGCATCGTCTATTTACCAAAGGTATTAACCCTTTGAGAAGTATGGCCGTACATGTACGTCCAAATATTGTGATATCTTTTATCAATTGCAAGTTCAGTATTTTTTGTTGAATAATTATAATTTCTTCAGATATTCATGCTGCACATATCTGTCAATAATTCTAAGCAGTCGGGCTTACATTTTTTATTTGTTTCAAATTAATAAAAGAATTTTACGAAAAATAAAATTCAAAGAAATAACACTTTTAATCATGTATCATAAAATCTACTGTCTGTTCAACCGCTTTCTTTCTAGGAATCAGTGTCAATATCGAACTATGTTTACTCAGACTGCAATTATTTTTTTAGGCTCAAACTGAAGTAATTGTTTCTAGACAATCCATAGTGAATAAATTTATTTACATTTATAACTATGCATTTCTCAAGTGACAAATTTCATTAATTACATATTTATTATTTTCGCTTGGTAGTCCTGAAAAATAGACAAGAATTTTTATTATTATTATAATTTAAATTTTTGAATTGAAAACAGTGTAATAAACTATGTTCCATGTATTTATTGTTACATTGTGGGTAGGTGATTTTTTTCGAGAAATATAAACCAAGCAATGAAATGTTTTGTGATTTTTCAGTCAGAACTTGTTCCAGCACTGAATCAACAAGATTGGCTTCTGAAAGTTTCACGTGTTTACGCAACCAGGGTTCTCGGTTTTAAGACTTCAGGACAAGCTGGTCTGGTCTACAATGGAAGAGTGCTTGGACCATTCAGGGATGATGAATCTTTCGGAGAAGAAGACTTTCTACTCATGGAACGGTAAGTCGATATACTGATCACTTTTCTACTCGCTGGATTATGCTGTGGCCATTTCTTGTATGACACAGTATCTATTGACAAAGTGACAAAACTTGATAAATAAATGCATTTATACATTCAATTTATACCTTTATATGGGTCACCTTTGACCAAGTATTATTTTATAAAATATTTTATACACAAACTGGAGAAAAAATATTTTTTATTAATAAATATTCCTAAGTCAAAAACTGATTATTGTGTATGTGTTGTGAAATATTTTGTCAATTTTAATCAATCCGCAGATGTAGAAAGGTTGAAGAGCATACTTTTTTTATATTACACAATTTAATATTTTATGATTAGAGTCGGGTTTGCTCATCACAAGCATTATTATCAGTTAATAGTGTTCATGACAAAGAAAACTGGTCCAGATTGACTGGAAATTTAACTAAACAATGTCTTTTTATTATTAAAAAAAAAAATGTAATATTCCATAAAAAGATTGTTAAACACATTATCCTTGTCTATAATAACCTTGAAAATTTTATATCAACCATAGTAATTCACGACACATAAATTAATTTAACAAAATCATTCTAACTCCTTAAAGTTAAGGATAAAAATCATTAATTACTTTTGAATCCATCATCTCCCGCATTCTCTTCTGTTCTTCATCAGTTTTTACACTTTCATTTATTTATTTGGTGAATACATAAAGTTAAAAATTGTTAATTTATTGCTTTTGCAACGTCAAAATATTTAAACATAATATGTTGGAATGAAATGAAATAAACAACAAAACAAAATATAAGTAGAGCAAGGAAGTCAACCAAGCAAGCTCACTTTAATACATTAAAAAATATTATTACAATACTGTTGAACATTGTTAATGGTGAGACATTGGGCTGGTTCTATACTTTGGAAGTAAATGCCAATTCAATAAATGTTTTTTTATGTTTTAGTTTCAGCAACCAAATGTACGCCGATAAGATTTGGAAAGTTCTCTTCCCGGAAGAAAAGGCTTCAGAAAATAGTGTCCTCGACGAGAACGGTGAGGCCTTCATAGATTAGTTATTGATACCGCCCAAATCTCTTAATAAATTACATAAAATGTATTTATATTAATCTTAATATGAACACTAACTTAGCATATGTTTACATATTTGAGACGGAATAAATATATAGAATAGCTGAAGATGCCGATAAGGCAGGAGTTGTTAAAAAAAACATGACTGACATTGATCAGCATGTCTCTGACTAAAAAAAGTTTGTTTATCTAGTCAGTTTTTTCCTATCTTTCGTAAATGTTTATGTGCATTAAATTAAAAATCGCCCAACCGATCGGGCAAATTTTTTACTGAGATATTCTTCAAAGTCTTCTAATCGAAAAAGGCATCGAAGTCGCTCGTTTTTCACGACTCTAACTCCAACATTGACTAATAACATGACGCCGTTTCCCCTGCCCTGCATTAGCCCTGCAATAAGGGAATCCTGGATCATTTGTGACAAAACATGTGAAACCGTACAATGTTACAACGTACGACAATTGAAATTTTAACTAATATTAAAAATTAAAATAGATATGCTTTTATGTACATATATATTTTATAATTTATGATATCGACTGAAGGTGTTTAATGGAATTTCAATATCAAATTTGAATTGTTAAAACTTTGTACGATTCCACATGTTTTGTCACTAACGACCCGGGTTTCGCCTTTCGGCATCTTCAGGCATTCTATCATCCTATCATTCTAGCATCCGTGTGATAGAATGCCTGAAGATGCCGAAAGGCGAAACCCGGGTCGTTAGTGACAAAACATGTGGAATCGTACAAAGTTTTAACAATTCAAATTTCAAAAAATATATATTTTAATAAACTGTAACAGCTCATAATTCATATTTCTTTCAATAGAAGAAGTTATATAATTAATTGTAAATGTGATATGATACTTGCGTTATTTTGCTGTTTTGATTACGAGCTTTCATGCTTGGGATTTTAAAATAATGATTCGATCGTTCACAGAGTACGAAGACGACGATCTGTCAAAGCTGACCCCTGACTCTGTGCTGAAGATGATTGGCCTCCTGATATCCAGGCCCCAAGGCAGAGCCCGCTTCGATATGCCCGTGGGGCTCCGCACTCAACACTCTGTCTTGACTCTTCCGCCGACAGATGCCGACGCTGCCGCTTTCCATATTGCGGCTGTTGTGGATCCCGTGTCCAGAGGCGCCCAAAAGATGGGACCGCTGCTGACCACCCTCAGGCAGGTCCTCAATTGTGAGGTTAAGCTGTATCTCAATTCTGTGGAAAAGAACTCGGATATGCCACTCAAAAGGTTGGTGCCTTTTTGACATTTCATATATCAAAAGTTGTTGTTTTCTATATGACAATTTATAAATATTTTATAACATTCGTATCATTTCGTAAACAGAACATATTTTACTAATTTTTTATTTGGTACGAGTACATCATAAAAATTACAAATTACCTTTTAATTTATTGCTTTTGAGACGTAGGAAAGATTTAAAAAAGGTAACATTAGAAATTTCGAAAAAAAACATGTAAGTCAACGAACCAAGCTCAGGCAAAATCTACTTTAATATATTGAAAAATAGTATTTGTCTGAACTCTCTCTTGTCCACATGGAATATGTCGACATCCAAAGCAATACTGTTGTAAATTACTAACGCTCTTTCGGCATCCCCATTAGCAGATTGGCTATATACTGTAGAAGAACAAACAATTCACTTCCACGACTTCACAAAAAATTATCTGGATCATACAAAATGATATTATGATGTATTGTGTACCTTTTCTACACAGTTATATATAGATAAGTAAATGTTCGTTTAAGCATAGTTCTGACGATGGCGTGAGCCGAAATAGCAACTCTATCTCAAAAAAAAAATTGTAGAATTAAAATACATTGCTATTTTTTCACCATGTTATAATGGAGCTCTACCAAGTGAATGCCAATTCAATCAATAAATTTTGGCACGATCATTTTGACCTTGTATAAGTTGAAAGAAATATGTGGCAATTACAGTGTCTTACAGTGATAGGGGATCATTTTACAAATAATAATTATGTTTTGAGTATCCTCAAACTCGAATTTCAGCAGCACATCCAAATTTAAAAATATATTTGTTTGTATTAATTTTTTTTTTGTTTGAAATTTCTTCCAGCTTTTACCGCTTTGTGGTGGAACCCGAGCCGCAATTTGGCCTCCATGCGCCGCACGCTCGTTTCACTCACCTTCCGCAGTCGTCACTCCTCACTTTGTCGCTGCACGTACCTGGAAATTGGCTCGTGGAAAGCGTCAGATCTGTTTATGACCTCGATAATATTAGATTGGCTGACGTTGAGAAAGTTGTTCACAGGTCAGTAATAGTTAAGTTTTTAATTTGGGTTGTCCCACCTCCACCCGTTATGTGTATGCAGTTGCTGTTACACAGCCGCCTTCCATATCGCGATACTAATAAAAAGAATCGATTTTACTCCTCATATTTTTAGCCCGATACAGAGCTGCACGGACCAATCGTTAAACCATGCACTATTATTATGCTTAAAAGAAGAGAGAAAAAAAAAAAGAAAATGTGACTCAGCTAGTTTACGTGATATTAGGTATCCTGTGTATCTGTGTACTGAAGAGTTAAATGTGCTACGCGTTGAATCTAAAGACGAATCGAGAATGTCTCGTTCCCATTATGATCTTGCAAATTTATCAAATGCCTCAAAGTTGGTCTTGGTCGATACTAAGTCAGGGTGGCCTATTGGGCATGTATGAGGACGGACCGCAGCAAACAGCTCTGTTCGTTCAGCATTCATCTCGGGGCAGTCCCACAGTACGTGATTAACGTCCTGATGGTTGTGTTCACAAGTGCGATCCGGTTTTTCAACCAACTTGCCCAGCCCAAAAAGTTTGCTGTTGAACTTGCGTTTCACCTTTTGGCATCTTCAGCCATTCTATATTGCAAGGACACAATAGAACTGACACATTGTAAATGATTTGCATAGGAAAAATATAAACCCTAAGGCTAAGAACCAAATTTGCATGTGAAACAATTTCAATAACTATCGATTTGATTACAATTACATTCAATTTCTTTACATAGTGAAACCCGTGTCGTGAGTGACAAAACATGTGGAAATGTACAAAGTTTTAAAAATTCAATTACCAATAAGTTTTGGCTTAATCTTCGGTCCTAAATATTTTTTGCATTCATCTGTGAACATGTTCTTTGCTGATTTATCTTACGTTTGAAAACAAAAGTGTTTCTTATAATTATAATAAGCAAATACAGTCAAATTGATGTAGATTATCTTCATTGTTAACATTTTTTAATTTCAGTGAGTTTGAACTGGAATACCTTCTGCTGGAAGGCCACTGTTGGGATGCTGCTGCCGGCACCCCTCCCAGGGGTCTTCAAGTCACCCTCGGTACTCAAAGTGACCCAACGCAGGTTGATACCATTGTAATGGCCAACCTGGGCTACTTCCAGGTAAGAAAATTCACTCGATTGAAGAACTTGAATGTATAAGTAAAACAATCGATGTTTCTAGTTTTAATAGAATTATAGGACTTAATTGATGGCTGTTTTGACTTCATGCCATTATCAGATTTGATCTTGAGTTTATATTATTAACAACACTTATTGTGTCCACTTTCAATGTAGTCTTTGTGGAAACTGATTGTTTTTTTTAACCGCGCTGTGAGGAGTGAGTTTTTTTACATAAAATTTTTTTTAATCAAACCATTGTAAAAAAAAATACAACTCACGTTTTTAGGGTTTTATCGTAATCAAACCAGTTACATAATCCAGGTATCACAAACCATTGAAACATAGCACTTATTATCACACACAATATATTATCACAATAATTGTTAACGTATACAACAAGTATGTCCATACTCCTTTACAAAAAAGTCGCGCCAACGTACTAGTACGTCCATACTCCTGGAAAGGTTAAGAATAACAACAAAAGACAGGTTCAACCATTGCATGCGTTAATTAACAATGTTCGCTATTAAAGACAGACCGTTTCTGATCAATAATTATATTGTCGCAATAGTAATAAAAATGTGTTATTGCTAATAGACATTCCAGCATAATACTATATATTTAAAAAATAATCCAGTAATGCTGAAATTTTACTTTATTGATTAAATTGACATTTACTTGATATAAATCTATTATACTACGGTGAAAAATTAGCAGTGCATTTTAGATCGACAATTTATAAGATATACAGTTAATAGCTATTGTTAACCTTTCCGGGAGTAGGATAATTTATATGGTACAAGCTATGGGGAGTGAGTTTTTTTGACATGGAAAATACAAACTTTTTCTTTTATCAAGTCATGATACAAGAATATGAAAATAGTAAAAAATAGTAAAAAAAATATTACTCACGTTTTTAAAGTTTTATCATTAAAAAATCGATTGCGGATTTCAGGGATCGCAAACCATCGATACACACTAAAAACACTTCACTTTTCACTATTATAGTAGGTATACAAAATAAATAAAAAAGCAGTTAAAAAAACAATATAAACTTAGAAGTGTTATTTTGTATGATAATCCAAGCCAGAAAAACAAAGATTTCTTGCGGTGTCGTTTTTACCCATTTTTTCATTTTGGACGATTCAGGTGTTTTCTGGGATACAGCCACGGCATAAATATTTGTTTCTCTAACTATTACGTCCACAACATCATCGGTAAAAAAGAGCTAAAAAAGTTCCAACTCGACGTAATCCCCTTGTACATTTATATGTGTTTTTACCCCGACTGAAACCCATCGAAATCGTGAAGAGTTGGAGTAAATGTGGAGTTGTTCCATATTCTTGATTCTTCCCGCCTGCGTTTTGCACTAGGTTGAATATCTGGTTCCTCATCATCATCAGAAGAAGAATCATAAAACTCCATTGATATATCATCAATATCTTCGATGTTTTCTTCCTCATTGTCACTATTCATAAATATGTCCTCAATTCCTAAGTCTCTTTCCATTTTAGCAATATAGATCGGTAAAAATAAATCACGGCAGTAAAAATTCAAAAGTAAATACAGAAGGCGATATAATAAAAAAACTTCAAATCACGTTAAAATATAGTATGGTACTGTAAAACTTATAAAAATTGCAAGAAAAGTATGATAAAACACTGTATAAAACTGTAATTCACATTAAACTACGTAAAACACTAATAAACCTCTGAACCTTACGAGGATTTTGTAGAAACACACAATATAAAACAACCAAATCACACTAGAACACGCTAAAAAACAGTAAAAATGACTTGTTGAAGTTTGCTCGTGTGACGTCATACAAACATCACGTGACATTCGATAAAGTAGATTTTCGCGGTTTTTAAATTTGGAATCTGTTTTGGAATGGTGGAATAATACTCTATATTGTCCACAGATGGCATTTTAATTCATACTTGAAGCATAAACACACCAGTCACCCATACAAATGCACTGTCGTATATATACGACCATACTCCTCTAAAGGTTAAAGAGTTAAAACAATATTTTTTACTGATAATATTCTGTAACACAGATTCAAAAACAAAAGATTTCCAGGAGAGTCTCAGGAGCAGTTATTAGATACATGGTTATTATAAACTAATATAATTGATTTTTTGTTTTGCAGCTTAAAGCGAACCCTGGTGCCTGGATTTTGAAACTGCGACAGGGAAGAAGTGCTGATATCTACGATATTGTTAGGTACGTATGGTTTCTGAAATATAGACAAATGCCACTCATTTAACCCGATCGGTGCGATACATTTTTCATACAAACCAAATCTGTCCGCATTGCTATTTTTCTAAATGTTCTCTTTCCACATAGAACTATAAATACAGCAACAAAAAATAATTGGGTTGGCTTTTATGGAAGCTAGATGTATTAGGAATGTTTCACAACATTAAAAAACAAAGAAATGTCCTATGTTGTCATAATCACGTTAACAAATATAACCCTAACAAATAACTCAAATGAACAAGCGCCATTACTGTCACGTGTCATGGAGTGTAACATTGCAATGCCGCGAGATTGGTGTAAAGTTCAGTGCGAAGTTTGGCGCGTAGTTTCAAACTGGTTTGGGATTAACGCATAGTTTGCAATAAATTTGAATGGTTCGAAAAATCGATGTTTCAAAAATTTTTAACTTTTGATAAGTTTGTGGAGGTGGTAGTATCAGGACGAATTGGGCGATATTTTAAAACCAAAATCAGTCCTATATGCAAAAGATTGCCTTATTAACGACGTTTGAATGTTCGCATCAAAATGTCTGGGGCGCTCGCGTACAGATTGCCATCCCATACTTTGGGGCATTAGTGTGGAAAGGATCAAAGAGGAGCACTGTTAAGTCACTTTAGCAAACGATAATGTTTGACAAACAGTGGTTTTGTTTCTGTTTTTCGTACTGTCCTTGTGTTTGTCGTGCATACTCTTTTATAAGCCTATTAGGGTCAAAAAAGTCATGTTATGTTATGAATGTTTATTTATTTTTAGATTTTATGGTAAGAAAATTATTCTTTTATTGAAATGAATATCAAATTTGAATTGTTAAAACTTTGTACGATTCCACATGTTTTGTCACTAACGACCCGAGTTTCGCCTTTCGGCATCTTCAGGCATTCTATCACACGAATGCAACAAAAATGACCTAAAACCTAACCTGAACTGTCAGTTCTGTTGCATCCGTGTGATAGAACGCCTGAAGATGACGAAAGGCGATACCTGGGTCGTCGGTGACAAAACATGTGGAATCGTACAAAGTTGTTACAATTCAAGTTTGATATTGAAATTCCATCAAGCACCTTCAGTCAATATCATAAATGAAATGAATACCATTAACCAAATTTATAGACTCAAGAAGATGGATCTGACTATATTATACAAAAATTAACAGTTTTTACACTCAAATACTTCATTAAAAAATATCCTTCTTTATAGTCATGAAGGCTCTGATACACCGCCAAACAGCACCGACATCAAGGTCCTCATCTCTTCGCTCCGATCCCACGTCCTGAAACTGAGAGTCTCAAAGAAACCCGGAAAGCAAATGATGGACCTGCTAACTGATACTGCGGAAAGCACTGGAGGAATATGGAATTCTATCACCAGGTAGAGATTAATTAAACTATGATTGGTTATTTAGAGACGTTATGTTTTCAACCATATCTACTCCCAACTTGAGCATAAAATAGTCACAAGAATCAAACATCGTTAAAGTGTTATTGGTAAATTTATTATTTAGAGTTACCTACTGATTTTGTATAATATAATAAGGAGACCAAAATGTAGTGTCATTTTTTAATGAAACAGCTTGATACGATTAAAACATTTATTTGTCAATGATTAGTCGATTATATAATTTCCATCGTTGGATATAACCTCTGTCCATCTGTTTGGCAATTTTTCAATCACTCTTTTATAAATAGAAAATAAAATTTGAATTGTTACTACTTTGTACGACTCCACATGTTTTGTCACTAATGTCACGGGTTTTGCCTTTCGGCATCATAGTTAATCTCTCTCTCTTCATAGTTAATTAATCAATTCCAGGTTAACAGTGTGAATGATTTAAATTTTATATTGAAATTCCATCAAGCATGCTCGGTTGGTATTTAAACCCTTTGCACTTGAACGCTACCATTTTGGCACAAAGTCATTAAATTGTAATTTATATGTGTAAATATTTTTTATAGGTAAAATTATACATGTTTATTTTATAATCTAGAATATATGGTATAAGATTGTTTATATATACCCGATCATTTTTTTTCTAATTGCTTTTTTTAATTTTTTTTCCTTATACTACTGTTTCAATATTACTGCATGCTGTCCTTCCTTCAGTATTATAAGGTAAATAAATTTTGGGTACTTAAATACGGTATATGTTGCACATTGATTTCCTTCCTGTAGGTCCTACGACCTATCGATGAGATTTATTTTTCATTACAAATTAGGAAACAGAATTCAAAGATGCAATATTTCTTTCATTCATCATTGTTGTAATGGTATTTTGAGAAGAGGTTCGAATGATTTTCATAAACATAACTGTCATACTATTATGAATGAAGAAAAATTGTATTTATATTTACAGATCGTTGAGAAACACAGTGAAAAAATGGCAATATATTTTAGTTCTACAATTTTTTTTATATGATATAGTTGATAGCTATTTCGGCTCACGCCATCGTCAGAACTATGCTTAAACTAACCTTTGATTATCTATATATAGCTGTGTAGAAAAGGTACACAATACATGTTCTCTCCTGTTTTAACGACCTAGCTTATAGCTGCTAGCAATAAAACTAAAAAAATTTGAAAATTGTGAATGAAACTAAAAAGGCGGCTATATCAATAAGCTTACATATTGCACGGAAATTGTTTATTGGATGGGGATGGTTTATTGCGGAAACGAAACAGCCCTTTGCAATGGCTTGAGGAGCGGCGACAGACATATATTAATTTTTTGTGATAATTGATATCAACATATATAGATAAGCATAGTTCTGACGATGGCGTGAGCCGAAATAGCTATCAACTATATCTTACAAAAAAATTCGTAGAACTTTAATACATTGCTATTTTTTCATCGTGTTACTATGGAGTTATACCAAGTAAATGCCAATTCAATCAATCGTTGAGAAACGATATGTGATAAATGCAGTATGTGTTTTATTTTTCTACTATGTTGAACTGTCATTGTTCTCATTTGTTGTGTTCTCAATGGTCATGCTCCGATTTGTTGTGGTTTTATTTATTTTTTTCTCATTTGACATTTTCATATGAGTCATGTTCTGATTTGTAATTTCATGCTTTTATTTAACGCAGAATTTAAATTTCTTGAAATTGAATTTTTAGTTCATTCTCGACTGGGGACACGGTTGAAAAAGAAGACGAGCGAATCAACATCTTCTCCTTGGCCTCTGGCCACTTGTATGAGAGATTCCTCCGAATCATGATGCTGTCGGTGCTGAAGCACACTAAAACACCTGTCAAGTTCTGGTTCCTGAAAAATTACCTCAGCCCTTCGCTAAAGGTTGGCCACCATTGTATACTATTAACCGTTATACTATTTTTTATTTATGAGCATTTTCCTTACATACTACAATAGATGGCATTATGTTATTATATTAATCTCTTCCACGCTAACGCCCCAACGTATGGGACGGCAATGTGCAAGGCCTACACGCGAGCGCCCCAGACATTGGGGCGCGAACGTTCAAACATCGGTAATGCAGGCAATCTTTTGCATATAAGACTGATATTAGTTTTAAAATACCGCTCAATTCTACCTGATACTACCACTTCCATAAACTTTTCAAAATTATTAGGTTTGAATGTTTGAAACACCGATTTTTCGAACCCTTCAAATTTATTCCGACCCCGCCAAAGTAAGAAATCATGCATGCTAAATTCGCGTCTGACTTCGCACTGAACTTTGCACCAATCTCGCGGCATTGCAATGTGACACTCCATGACACGTGACAGTGATGGCGCTTGTTCATTTGAGTTTGATTGGTGGCTTTGCTACGTCACGGTAATGGCGATTTACGAGTGAGTTATTCGTTAGGGTTATATTTGTTAACGTGATTATGACAACATAGGACATTTCTTTGTTTTTTAATGTTGTGAAACATTTCTAATACATATAGCTTCCATAAAAGCCAACCCAATCATTTTTTGTTGCTGTATTTATAGCTCTATGTGAAATGAGAACATTTTGAAAAATAGCAACGCGGAGAGATTTAGTTTGTATGAAAAACTGTCACGCTGATCGGATTAACAGGCGCATGTGTAAAGTAAATGAAATAATTATTTTTTTAACAGTCATGGGTTGCATGAATATTTCAAAATAATGCTTGGGCAGTGGACACTTCTGTTGCGCATGGCGCATGGGTGGTTAGAGGATAACATAAATGGCGGAAATAATATTAAATATTGTGTTTTATTGTTTAAATATGATGCCTTCCCACCAAAAAGCGACACCCTAAATGTGATTGATTGTATTTAACGACATCGAAAACCATGGTGACTTTTTGTATGAATTGTTTAACTCTTGGCTGTCGGTTGCCTCGACATTAGACTCTAGCCTGTAGTAAGCGTTTTTAGCGACTAGTGTAAAAATATATTAACACGGGGAAAAAAATAACAATGTATTTTAGTTCTACAAAATTAATTTTTAAAATATAGTTGATAGCTATTTCGATTCACGCCATCGTCAGAACTATGCTTAAACTAACATTTGCTTATCCTAACTTTGCTTATATATATAGCTATGTAGAAAAGGTACACAATACGTCTTCTCTCCTGTTTAAACGACCTAGTTTGTTTCTTGCTCGCAATAAAACTAAAAATTGTAAATGAAACTAAAAAGGCGGCTATATCAATAAGTTTACATATGGCACGGAAATGGTCTATTACAGAAACAAAGAAGCACCCCGCAGGGGGTTAAGCAATGGTGATAGACATATATTGGCTTGTTCGTTAAGAATTCTTTGTGATAGTTGATATCTATTGATTTCCAGCTGTTCCAAAGCCGTCATTCTGCGACCCTTACTATTATACAAAGATGCAAACACTTAGGCGCTGAGTTTGAATTTATATTATGTGATTCCTTTATAACTTGATTAGCCAATTGTTAAATTAAAAAATAGTTTTGTAGAACTAAAATACATTGCTATTTTTTTCACCGTGTTGTAATGGAGTTCTACCAAGTGAATGCCAATTCAATCATTAAAAATATATTACTTTTCTTTGCTGTTAACACAACTCAACTGGCTTTTTGTTAGAATCATTTTAATTTATCTTAAATTTGAATTTTCAGGACATTTTACCATACATGGCCAAGGAGTATGGTTTTGATTACGAACTCATCCAATACAAATGGCCCAGGTGGCTGCATCAGCAAACTGAAAAGCAGAGAGTCATCTGGGGATACAAGATCCTCTTCCTCGATGTGTTGTTCCCGTTGGACGTTAAGAAGATTATATTCGTCGATGCCGATCAGGTGTGTCATCAGTGGCTTTTAAATTCTTTTAACCTTCTGGTATGATGCTTTTCAAAACCTTCATTACAATATTTTCACTAAATTACTAAATCTTTCAATACTGTCATTTATTATCGATGAAAAATCTATCTTCAATTATAAGACTTAAATTCCGGGACAGTTGGCCACCACAGTATAGTGTCTTGTCAATTAATCCTTCAGTCAAAAACTTTTACACCGTAGTTAATCTCTTCCACGCTAACGCCCCAATGTATGGACGGCAATGTGCAAGGCCTGTATGCGAGCACCCCAGACAATTGGGACGCAAACATTCAAACGTCGGTAACGCAGGCAATCTTTTGCATATAGGACTAATTTTGGTTTTAAAATATCGCCTAAGTCGTCCTGATACTACCGCCTCCATAAAATTGTCAAAAGTATTAGGTTTAAATGCTTAAAACATCGATTTTTCGAACCCTTCAAATTTATTCCGATCCCGCCATTTTTAACATATCAGTTTGAAACTGCGTGCTAAACTCGCGTCTAACTTCCTACTGAACTTGGCACCAATCTCGCGTCATTGCAATACAACACTCCATGACACGTGACAGTAATGGCACTTGTTCATTTGAGTTTGATTGGTACCTTTTTTACGTCACCTTAATGGTGATTTACGAGTGAGTTATTTGTTAGGGATATATTAGGTAATTCCGGAATTAATGTCGTTTTTCGCAGTAAAATTTAAATTTGATTTTTTTAATTATTTATTATTTTTTTTAAACAAACTATTTACCACTGTTGTCTATGACTCTTTGCCATCTATTTTCAAGATCTAAGATTACTTTCTCGTAAAAGGTCTTCGGTTTAAATTCGAAGAACTCCGAGAGACCTGATTTTAGGTCTACAATATTTTCGATTTTTTTGTTCCTTAATTGCGTTTCTAAAGAACGAATCAAGTGATAGTCACTCGGTGCAGAGTCCGGAGGTATATTTGTTAACGTGATTGTGACAACATAGGACATTTCTTTGTGTTTTTTAATGTTGTGAAACATTCCTAATGCATCTAGCTTCCATAAAGGCCAACTCGATTATTTTTTATTGCTGTATTTATAGCTGTATGTGGAAAGAGAACATTTTGAAAAATAGCAACGTAGACAGATTTTGTTTGTACGAAAAACTGTCACGCCGATCGGGTTAATCTTCCACTGTTTTTTATCTTCTAATTTCCTAAGTCTTTTGGGATCATTGTGTAAAAAATTTTGTAACCGTCACATAAACAATCATAATGTTAAATATGGAATTTTGGTAACTGACAATAATGAAACATATTTTTAATTTCAGATTGTCAGGGCTGATATGAAGGAATTGGTGGATCTAGACCTTGGTGGTGCCCCATACGGCTACACTCCGTTCTGCGAGAGTAGGGTAGAAATGGACGGATTCAGGTACAACTTCAAATCAATTGTGCAAAAACAATATAATAAAATCTAATTTTATATTATCAAGATTCAGTAAACATAAACATCTCTCCTTTTTTTGTGATAACATTTGCCTGTGTAGTGCAAATATTAAGATTTCATCTTTCATCGCAGATTTTGGAAACTTGGCTATTGGCGTAACCACTTGCAAGGTCGGCGATATCACATCTCCGCCCTCTACGTTGTGGACTTGAAGAGGTTCCGAAGAATCGCCGCTGGAGACAGACTCAGAGGGCAGTACCAGGCGCTCAGCCAAGACCCAAACAGTTTGAGTAATCTCGGTAAGTAATCTTAATAAACACGGTGAAAAAAATAGCAATGTATTTTAGTTCTACAAAATTATTTTTAAAAAATATAGTTGATAGCTATTTCGGCTCACGTCATCGTCAGAACTATGCTTAAACTAATATTCGCTTATCTATATATAGCTGTGCAGAAAAGGCACACAACACATCCTCTCTCTCATCCATCCTCTTCCAACGGCCTAGCTTGTTACTTTAACACAATGACACTAAATTTTCAAAATTCTAAATGAAACAATAGATGCCTATGACAATACGTTTATATGTGGGACGGAGGTGGTCCTTATGGAAGCAAATCAGACCACCCCTTTGTACAACGGCTGGACAAGTGGCGTATATAAACGTATTGTCATAGACACCTATTGTTTCATTTAGAATTTTGAAAATTTAGTGTCATTGTGTTAAAGTAACAAGCTAGGCCGTTGGAACAGGAGAGAGGATGTGTTGTGTGCCTTTTCTGCACAGCTATATATAGATAAGCGAATGTTACTTAAGCATAGTTCTGTCGATGGCGTGAGTCGAAATAGCTATCAACTATATTTTTTAAAAATAATTTTGTAGAACTAAAATACATTGCTATTTTTTTCACTGTGTTACAATGGAGTTCTACCAAGTGAATGCCAATTCAATCAGTAAATCTTAATAAACATATTTAATTCATCTTGATAAAGTCACAAGTTTGCATGCACACAGGGACAGTCTATCATATTTTTACTCGTGATGTTAATATTATTTTCAAATCGTAGAAATTAATCGTTTCAGTTCTGCGAGGACATATGTGTCCTCTAGGCGGACACGACGCGAATACAGTAGGGACATATCTATCCACAGACATTTAAAAATACTTATAAAATATTCCAATTGGAAATATCGTGTTATTTTTTCACATATTGCTAGCGACATCTATCTATTATCATGGAGAAAAAAATTGTGTCATTCCTGTTAATAAATATTATCGAAAAATCAAATTCAATAGAAGTCGACGTAGAGGTCGCTAGGGGTGCCACTTTCGGTGTAATCCATACAATTGAAGCGTGAATAATTGTGAAGCTTAAATAATTGTGAAGCGAAATAATGCAAGTCTAAATGTATCCCTTGGCCAACTTTCACCATTTGGGTCTTTTATTTATACCTGAACTCAAAAAAATTTCAAACAATATATGTCACTTTATAAATAAAACAATATTATTCATAAATTCGATAAGTTTTTTTTTTTAAATGAAAGAAAACTCTCAGTATATGAATGTCACCTAACTTTAAATTTCGCAACACTCTAGCGGTTAACATCAAATTATGTTAATTTTTTTGCTGTCACGGCTTTTGGAATTGTTTTAGGAAAAAATGCTGTGATGTTTGTGTAAATAATTAATATTTATAAGTTCTCTTCTGTTGAAATCACCATTTTTTTCCATAGATCAAGACCTTCCGAACAACATGATTCACCAAGTGGCCATTAAATCACTTCCCCAGGAGTGGCTCTGGTGTGAGACTTGGTGCGATGACGCGTCCAAGAGTACTGCTAAAACTATTGATCTCGTAAGTAAAAAATCAATATTGACTTCGTTATTACGCTATATTTAACCCTTTGAGTAGTGAGTTATTGTTTTACGAAATAAGTTTTTTGGTTTATTTTAAATATTTTTTTTTTACACTTCATATAAAATTATGCGGTTTTTTTGTTGTTCAATCTAGAAAGAATATTTATTAATATATCAAGTAGTAAATAAAATTGTACAATTGAGAAATGCATAGTAATAAATGTAAATAAATTTATTCATTATGAATTTTCTAGAAACAATTACTTCAGTTTGAGCCTAAAAAAATAATTGCAGTCTGAGTAAACATAGTTCGATATTGACACTGATTCCTAGAAAGAAAGAGGTTGAACAGACAGTAAATTTTATGATATATGATTAAAAGTGCAATTTCTTTTAAATTTTTTTTTCTTAAAATTCTTTTAATAATTTGAAACAAATAAAAAATGTAAACCCGACTGCTTAGAATTATTGACAGATATGTGCAGCATGAATATCTGAAGAAATTATAATTATTCAACAAAAAATATGGAACTTGCAATTGATAAGACATCACAATATTTGGATGTATATGTACGGCCATACTCCTCAACAGGTTAAATTGCAGTAAAAATTTGTTGAGTATTATTTCTTTTCCTTTTAGTGTAACAATCCGCAAACAAAGGAGGCGAAATTAACGGCCGCTGTGAGAATTGTCCCTGAATGGTCAGAGTATGACGATGAGATAAAAAGACTTCAGCAGCGGATACAGAAGGGAGAGTTCAGTCAAGATATCGGAGACCACGCCGATCCCACCTTAGAAGTTGAAAGGATTCCAGATCCGACATCAGATGGTGAGATGGCTTATCGTTTTTTTGCATCAATACTTTTTATGACAGTAACAGGGGTCTGATTTTCTTCCGTGATAGACCATTTCCGTGCCGCATGTAAACTTATTGTCATAGCCGCATTTTTTAGTTTTATTTACAATTTTTGAAAATGTTTAGTTTTATTGCGAGAAAGAAACAAAGCTAGGCCGTTAAAACAGGAGAGAAGATGTATTGTGTACCTTTTTTACACAGCTATATATAGATAAGCAAATGTTAGTTTAAGCATAGTTCTTACGATGGCGTGATCCGAAATAGCTATCAACTATATTTTTTAAAAATAATTTTGTAGAACTAAAATACATTCCTATTTTTTTTCACCATGTTATAATGGAGTTCTACCAAGTGAATGCCAATTCAATCAGTAAATATAATATTTCATATGAAATTTTCAATTAAGTCCGTATACTATCATTGTGAAACAAAATTGCCTTATTGTATTGTAAACTTATTAGCATTGTATTGATGTAAAATTTAAATTGTTTACTTTTTATTCCACTAGTTACTAGTGTTACGAACTGTGAAATATGTATCACTTTTCACTGTTATATCTGTTTGTAAAAGAGATAAGGCATGTAAAATTAAGACACTCCCAACAAGATTTGTGTTTATAGTGACATTGTTGCAAAATGAGTGTCTCAGGAGCACAACTGGCCTTGACTTTGTGGCGTGTACAGTGACGTCTGCCAAAATTTAATTTGTTTTAACTCATAGCTTATGTTAGTTGATGTGTACATACTTCTGGGTATAATCCAAAAATATGGTGTATTTTTTGTTTCAGATGTACGAAAACAGACCACACATTCCGAGTTATGATGGCAGCAAGGCGTATCTTGCCTCCATTATTTCTATTATTCTGCAGAGTGAAAAGGAGAAGAAATGTGATTTTTAGCTGATTTTTTATGAAGATAATAAGTTGACGTGTGCGTCGTAATGTTCCGTGCGCTCTTCGACCTGGAACTACCACACGCTTGTACGCAAGACGATGGATGAAATTCTTTGATAAATGTCAAGGGTGGCTGAAAAGGTTCAAATTATTTTTACTGTGTAATATTTTGCCGTCAATCCGACATTTAAATAAGCAATTTTAATTTAAGTATGATTGTAGTTGATCTAAATAAATATTTTTTTTTCTCTAACCTAATTCATTTGAATTAACGTTCCGTGTATGGTTGAAATCAAAAAAACCTCAGGAACTTTTTGTTTGGATGGATTTTATTTTGAAAAAAAAAAACAGTTTTGGTGTCATTTCATCTTGGTGTCTATATTGTAGGTGCTTTTTTATACATCGTTGCCTTTATCATTGTAACTAATTCATATGTTGTTTTCTTGTGTAAAATAATTCATTTGTCCACACGGTATGTGATTTAAAATTTGTAGCATTTTATTTGTGATATTATTTGCATTTTAACATTGTTTTTTGTGATTTCTTGATACAATTCAAAATTTATGTTTAATTTAATACAACTGTGTATATCAATCGGATTAATCCAACACTTTTCAAATATTCCCAAAACGTCATTTCTATGAAGTAAATTATACCACGAAACAATTAAAGGTAGATGGCAATCAACTAATTGGAAATGGTACTAAAGAATGTGTTATTATTTAAAATTTGAATTGTTAAAATTGACAGGCAAATCCTTGGTTGTTATTGGCAAAATATATGAAATTGTACAAGTTCAACTATTCAAATTTTCAACGTATTATAATATCAGCATTCATGAAACCAACATATTTCAGTGTGCTTGTGATGGTATACGGTTGTTAAACAGTTTTGAAAAGGCCATAACTAAGAAATTTATTTACTTTTTTGCTCATCCTACAATAAATACAATGTAGAAAAATATACTATACTTAACGAGCACAATTTAGCAATTATCCAGCACGTTTTGTATTGCAAGTGTGTTGTTACGATAGGTCATAACCTTCACTGGTGTTCACATGTCGAGATTAATCCCCTGAGATGTTTATTGATAATGTATCGCTTGATAATAATAACTGACATTTGTTTCCGATTTAAAAAGATATATGCCCCAACGATAAATGATATTGAATACTAAATAAGCTTCCTGTACTTTTTAAAATATCATTTCCAACAGAAAATTACACTATTGGTATTGTGAGTAAATTTTCTTTACTCTTTTAATGAAATCAAAATTGAATTGTTGAAACCGTCTACGATTCAACATGTTGTCGCTAATGCTCCAAATTTCGCCTTTTCTAACTTGGAGTGCTCAAAGATGCCGAAACGCGAAACCAGCATCGTTAGACAATCGTGTGGAATCGGACAAAGTTTCAAAAAATTTTCTTTGTTGATTGTTGAGTCTTTTGATTGCTATATTTTACTGGTTTTGTCATGTCACAAGTTTTTTTCATTATATACCCTGAAAATAGTTACATCGAGCTGTAAACCCTTGCATCTTTATATTAATTGTCCTAATATGTTTTCATCACAAATTCATGTTAGACTCTTCCTAATTTAGGACGTGATATCATATATGATCAGTGAATAACATTTTTGTTTCAAACATCTTTTGAGGAACCTATTGGTATAATTTATTTTATTTTACTCATATAAACACTAAAATCCCACCTGTCTTCAGTGACATTCTTGAGCCAGAAATACCAGTGTTATCTTGCACATTGTGATTTTTCTTTGAGCATAAGGTTGTGCGTATGTGAATTATTTTACTGGTTCAATTTCTCTCTATTCTCTATTTATACCTCATTTCTGCGTAGGGTCAAAAAGCTGTGAATTGCTAAATGAAAAAAAAATAAAGACACTGTAAATATTGGATATGCTATATTTTACCCTTCCATGTTTCCAATCCAATATACACTGTTTAGAGCATAGGTTCCCAACCTGGCGGTCGCCAACTTATACGTCCAACTAAAAAATATTTTTTTGTACGCTTTTGGATTGTGTGGGAGGTGGCGGGCCACATGGATTTTATGAAAAAGGGTCGCCACCCAAAGAAGGTTTGGGAACCTATGATTTAGAGTATGACTTTTTTTTTTAATAAAAACACTCTTTTTAGTGCTGTTTCCACAATTTTATGATCAGCACCCACAACTTCAGTTGATAATGTTCACAATTAACCAAAAGGGTCTTGATCATTAAATATGTTGAAAAATATACTAAAAATGTGTTTTTGTAGAGAGACGATAAAGGATATAAAGACTAGAATAAGTATACTGGTTAACTATTTGCTAATGATACACCTTAAATTTTTGGATTTTAGGATGTAGGGTAGGGAGTATATATATATATATATTCTAGGGTACATAAATAAAACATAAAGTAATAGATATTAATTTATTACAGCAAGTAATAAGATTCATTTTGCCATCCCTTACACATTATTTTGTTTTCTCCATATTGCAATCAATATTTTTACAACATCAACTGTCGTTTTTCAAAAACGAAACTCCGCACAGATAAAACGCCTAGAACGACATTAATTCGCCGTCCGAGGCCCTTACAAAAAAAAGTTGCAGTCACAGCTAAGTAACGTATCGTCCACATGTTCCCGAATCAATAATAATTTTCTTAAATGCAAAATCCTCCCCCCTTCACACGTCAATTTTTTCCTGATCAATAATTAATCGCATCAAACACGGACCCGCAATTTTCAATTGTCCGAGATAATTTACAGCGAGATTTGACATTTTTTAAAAAAAATTTTGTTGAAACCTCTCGCGATCTTTTTTTTAATTAAATATTTATCTTTGTAACAATAACCTTTCACGCTTTTCGTCGATAATATTAATTTACAACACGTCTATGCTGTTCTTAAAACGAACAAGCAAATTTTGTTCATTTTTTTGTTTTGCTTAAAGTTACATAAATACTGCACTAAAAACCCTTTCACATCTAACTGCCCCAACTTGCCTTTGAAACATTTAAAAGAATAATTATGTTATTACATTCATACTATTTAGTACAACTGAGATTCTATTAAAAATATTGCTATCCGAATTAAATCGCTGCATATACAACCAAATTTTATTTGATGTTTATGGACAGTTAAATCCGAAAGGGTTTTTGGCAGATGCGAAGATAATGAATGAGAATTTGTTATGACTGCTATAAAACGGAAAATGGATAAATAAAATATGATATGTTCCGTTGATCGAAACATAAGTCAATAAATTCACAGGTCTAAATGTAAAGAATGAATTCGATACTAACCAATAATTTCTATAATTTAATTATGAAAATAGAAACATTTTAATGACGTTAAAATACTAACATACAACTTAGGAAAGATTTAATTATTGCTTATTATTGTATCGCACCTACTGGCAGACACGACACTCAGACATTTTTTAATAACACCGCCGTAAATGATGGAAAAATCGTTTATTTATTAAATACTCAAGTCTTTTCAAATGAATAAATTTTAAATTAGTGTAAATTTTTTACTCGGATAAACACGAACGTGAATATAAGATTTCAATCTCGAAGAAAGCAAGTTTAGTTCGCAAAACTTCCAGGTAACCAAACATTCGACGGAACGATATGATATACAGAATAAACTGATACTATCCTAGAATTAGGCCACTTATGGTCAAGTGGTCCGAGAAGATTTAAATTGGATTGATACGGAATATAAAATTGCAATATACATATTTCTTGAAAATGCTTCATTTGGTCTGCGAGTCGTCTGTGATTGTATAAGTTATATATATGTTATTTACCCTGGTGGCTTTACAAATAATTATAAAAAATAAACTAGTAGTACGTAAAGAATTATTTCAACGGGGCTCAACGCACCGGTAAAAGTTTGTTTTAAAATTTGTTCCTACTAAGATAATAATAGAATATATTTAATAGTTAAAAAAAATACTTTTCAGTTATGTATATTTGACGTTGTCGCGAGCATGTGATATGTGAAATATTTTTACCAATCATAATTGTGGAAACGTTTGCACCCCTCCGAAATAATGCGGGAGCTTGTTACTATGTAAATCATTCACAACCATTCTCTATGCCTTGATGAAACATCAATAATATTAAAATGTATACATACAGGTTAAAGTTTGAAATACAAGTGTTTTACATTCAGAATTGTTACTGGTCACATATCACTTGGATGCAAATATGACGATGTGTTATGGTATTATGAGATTTTTTAGTATTTTCCTCTTAGCTACAAAATCTTATATAGAACACCTTTTATATGCAAGTATGATGAGCATACTCATCTCTGAATTTGTCATTGATGCGATTGATTGTGATAAATGTGTCTTGATTTAATTTCAAAGATGGAACTAAATCTGCAAAAGAATAATTGTATTTCAAACTTTATATGCAATAATGATATTAAAATAAAACACTTCCCGTTAGTAATAAAAGAAAAAAATCAATTTTGGTACTCATTCAATACTGTGGTTTACATTTATTCTAAACGATAACACTTTGGTATTCGATCCGTGGACGTAAAACTACAAAAATAAACCGATGTCGCTTAGCTGAGAAAATTATACAATGCACATCTCGCCACACTCGTATTAAATTGTTGCTACTTGTTTCGGCCGCGCATACGTTACGCATGCACGCGTCCGCTGCAGAATATCACAAAGCGCGCGCGCTCCGCGGTTTAGTTAACTGGTTTTTTAAGTCTAAGAAAAATCTACGGCCGGCATCGGCTCATTCGAGAGTAGGCTTAATAAATCGAGGAACAGAACCCAAAATAAATAATAACTACAGGACGCGAGACATTCCGCCAATTTACCCATGCTCCCCAAGAGAACTATCTTTGCTTCTTCGCTGCTCTACGATATAACTTACAAACGATATATTACCTTAGATCTCATATCATATCACAGTCGATTTACACATGAACATAAGAACAAAATTATCATAATAATTAAATAAACAAAAAAAAATACGTGTCATAAATGAATACAAAAAAAAAAAGGAATACTAGTATAAATTTATTATTAATATAACTACTATTCTTTTGTGTTAAAACCGTAGAGAACTTTGCACGGCCGATTTAACACTATTTCTGTGCAAGATCAAATCATCCCTTTGAACTTTTGTTAAGCCGACGCCTTGCACAGTTCCCGCGGTCAATTCAATTGTTTATTATAGTTGACCGATACGCCTTGGTTGGTATGGGAAGCAGTATCTGCTCTTAAGTCCTATAAAAGGGTACCGAGCGGCACCGTTGGCCTTATCATGGACACGGTGTCGCCAATCTACATCTACGATTATTAAATATATATTATTTATCCGACGATTCAATAATCGAGACCCGCACGTACGCGAGCATATTATATAGCGTTTCGGAGACATCTCGCACGCATTTTTACGGTCCGCCAGGGTTTTGTTCGAAAAACGACGGCGGATTGTTAACACGGAAGATTTAATCTTCAATTTTTCGTCACATCCGGGAAATATAAAAAGTCCATTTTGCGATTATATTTACATATAATTTAGTCATTTTAAATCCTTATTGTTCAATGTATTGTCATGCGAACAGAAGATCTAATTATGGACTTTCTACTGAGCAGAATTGTTCCGCTTTTGTCATATTTTTAAGCATGCCACACTGTGATGTCAGTGTGTGAATGCATTCCGTCGCCTATATTCAAAGCGATACTACGTCAATATTTGAGTAATGGGGAACACCCTCACTCCGTTTGATTGTTACGCTTTTAGCATCAATAGAAAGACTGTAACTGCAACCGTACATTATTTGACAATCATCTTAAAAAATAACCATGACACATTTGACCGGCCGCAATGCTCCCTGACATTATGACGTCGGAAGAACTGGTGCGGACAATCGGCGTGTCATTTAAAAATCACACCCGGCATGTACGTATGACATGCGGAAGGACAATAATCTTCATCATCATATTTAAATCTTCACTTCAACAGCTGATCAAAAGCTGATAATCATATTCCATGGTCACCTACATGCCAAGTGTTTTACATCAGATTTAAATTAACAGAACTTACCGAACCACAATAAAAATAAAAAAATGCTTTTATTCAATTCATATCGATTACACTTTCCATAATATAATGGTAAAAAACACAATTTTTTCCTTTAGGTTTTATTGTGATATGAAAAGTTCTTTAACGCAATGCTGTGTTAGCAGTGATCTCATTATAAAATTAATAATTGACGTAATCTCACGTTGGGAACGTCTTTAATATGCAGTTTTGGGTTGGGACAGCAAAACTTCACATCGAAAGAAAGAAGTTAACTGCGGCCATTAAATGCATCGCACCGATGCCTACCCACTTTTCTTTATCATCATCAAATATTCGGCCACACCAAAACAATAATTAATAATATACGAAGAAACACGTATACTCTATTCAGTGATCACGGCCAATGATACAATATAAAGTTTTGCACACCGTAAGAAATGAATTTACAAACATTTATGACAACTCCTTGTTTTCATTAGAGATTTATAAATATTTTTTTAAATGTTATCCATAAAATTGGCACATATGGTTCTTTATTGGATTTATAAACTTAAACCCAATATACAAGTTTTTCAATGAAAAATAATTTGATGAGTACGTATTGAATAGAGTATAGTGGATCTCCGTTATATAAACAGTCACACGTTGTGTATGTGACAGATAAAAATAAGGAAAATAATTATGATTAAAATTCATACAAGGTGCATTTAAGTTTAACCAATGTATAAAATGGCACAGGAAAATGTTGCAAGATGCAAAAAAAAAAAAAAACACCATACCTTCCAGGATTAATTCTGATGGTTATTTTTGATTTAAAAAATGAACTCTTTATTTGTTGGTTTAACCACACGGCATGATTTATTTGCGCAATTGTTAACAAAAATTGAGTTGGAAAATGGAAAATCTTGCAACATTTTGACTGTAAAAACAAAAAAATAGAAATTTAAATCATAAACAATTAATAAGAGAGTGCACGCAAGTAAATAGACAATATTCAAAGTGTTTCAACTCTACAAGAGATTCTGATTTTTTCAGAATTCAGTTTGTTAATGCATCTTTAGTGATGCAACAATTTTTTTTTCATCAATTATCAATCTCTACACAATAAACATTAATGTTTTCACTAGATGAGATAATCATTATTTTTTTTTAAATATTATTACCAGCATATAAGTTTTGTAGATTTCATAATGTGCTGTTTTTTTTTTTTTTTTGTTAAAAATTAAAAACAAAATTTATGCTAACAGTAACAGATTAGATTTTTTTTACTGGTTTATAATCAATTGTAAACATTGAACTGTCGTAAAAATAAATAAAACACAATTTTTCATTTAAAGAAATTATATACAAAAAAATTGTATTTTATTTATTTAAATGATATCACGACTTTACACCGAGTGACATTCAATACTTTAAAAGTGATGAAACTGTCTATTGCATTGGTAAACTAAAAAAAAAAATTGTAGTGAAATATATTCAAATAAACATGGATTAATAATCGGGGTTATTCTGGGGTTGTGTCTTGGAACGATGATCTAAAAAAATTACTTTTTTAGACTTAATTAATTTATTCAATAAAACATGATGTGATGTGATAATGGTAATATAAAAACAAAATGTCACGCTAGCTTTTAAAGAAGAATACAGAGGTGACAATTTGAATCATTTTATATTAAGATTTATTAAAATAATACAGAATTACTTATAAATTGTTGCCAAGAAGCTGTAGACCAGGGATTCCCAACCTTTTTATACTCTAGAGTGCTTCTAAAATATCGGTAGATTGGCGGGCACCACCCATTTTTTTCTACGGGTATTTATAATTAGACGCGATCAATAAATAAAAAAAAAAGATCTCTACGTTTATTGTATATAATAAACCTATATAAATAATTTACATTTTTAATTAGTGTTTATGAAAAAATCTGTTACGTTCAAATAATGGCGGGCACCATAGAGCCAGGGTTGGGAATCCCTGCTGTAGACAAACAAATCTAATCGATGGTGAATTGATGGCGACTGTTTGCAACAGATTAAACGCTACTGCAAATATGGCACTGTTTTTTCTTCAATAAAATGAGTAAGAAAAGATAGGTCTGATGTATGAATAGGAAATATTCAATGTAATGCTTTCTATAAATGAACCGCAGAAGAACCCTAATTGATTAACATAAAACAAGAGGCCGCTGTTACCATTATCAAGAATTAATTTTAACTACAATACAAATTTGAACAGGCTGCATAAACAGAGCATCGGATATCATTTGAAGAACTCAGAGTAATATGTTCACAGAAGGGAGTAGGTGATGTGATAGGTAATACAAAAGTGTGTTCATGGGCGTGTCGATTGACCAAGACGAGATGAGTTTAATTGTCCCACCAGTCGGTGCGGTTTCCGCCCCCGCCACCACCTCCGCCGCTACCGGCGTAGCTGCCTCCGTAATTTCCGCCATAGCCTCCGTCTCCACCATAGAAACCTGTGGAAAAAAATTATCACATGTACACAGGCTTCGAATTGGTCGGAAATAATTGACTATCATTAACCAGATCAACGCGACAGTTTTTCATACAAACTAAATCTGTCCGCGTTGCTATTTTTCAAAATGTTCTCTTTCTACATAGAGCTATAAATACACCAATAAAAAATAATTAGGTTGGCTTTTATGGAAGCTAGATGCATTAGGAAAGTTTTACAACATTAAAAAACACAAAGAAATGTCCTATGTTGTCATAATCACGTTAACAAATAACTCACTCGTAAATCGCCAATTCCGTGACGTAACGAAGCCACCAATCAAACTCAAACAAACTGTCACATGTCATGGAGTGTCAGATTGCAATGCCGCAAGATTGGTGTAAAGTTCAGTGCGAAGTTAGACGCAAGTCTAGCACGCAGTTTCAAACTGATATGTTAAAAATGGCGGGCTCGGAATAAATTTGAAGGGTTCAAAAAATTGATGTTTCAAATATTTAAACCTAATACTTTTAACAAGTTTATGGAGGTGGTAGTATCAGGATGAATTGGGCGATATTTTAAAACCTAAATCAGTCCTATATGCAAAAGATTGCCTGAGTTATCGACGTTTGAATGTTTGCGTCCCGATGTCTGGGGCGCTCGCGTACAGGCCTTGCACATTGCGGTCCCATACGTTGGGGCGTTAGCTAAATAATGCTTGATGAATACAACAGCAGACATACCTCCAATTGAGCCAGTGCTCGTCGGTCCCCTGGAAGGTCTGGGTCCTCCAGGTTGTGTACGGTAATCTCTGGAGGAGAAGCGACCCCCGCCTCCTCCGCTAGACCGTCCGCCGCCAGTTCTGCGACCACCACCGCCTCCACTGCGGCCATCTTGAGACACCAAGCGGAGCCAACTAAAATGAACAGTAATTATTTTATAAATGGGATTGTTTTTAAAGCCTTAGACCAAAATTATGTTTGTTTCGATTTTATATATTAAGTATAGTAAATTAATTTGAATCATCATTGTAATGTAATTGTTCTGTTTTTATTTTTATAAACAAATTGCAATTTGCTTTTGCGGTTTTGCGGACTCGGATACTTGTTTATCGTTTATTACAGCATATCTCTGATGACGTAGAGGTGTCAAAATATATGAGTGCCTAGAATACCTGGTAAAATCGCAACTACCAATTATAATACAGTTCTACCAATTATTTATTTATTGATTAATTGATAAATGAATGAGAATTGATGAAATTTGAATTTTTACAATTTTGTACGATACCACATGTTTCGCCACTAACGACCCAGGTTTCGCCTTTCGGCATCTTCAGGCATTCTATCACACGGATGCAACAGAACTGACTTTTGAACTTAGTCAGTTCTGTTGCATCTGTGATAGAATGTCTGAAGATGTCAAAAGACGAAACCCGGGTTTTTAGAGACAAATCATGTTGAATCATACAAAATTGTAAAAATTAAAATTCCATCAGGCACCTTCAGTCGATATCATAAATGAGACATGATGAATCAATTCTCAATGCAACAGTCAAAATAGAGTGAAATATTGACCTGGGCACATCCTGTTTAGCCTCCTCAAGGAGATCCACGAGATCCCTGGCGAGATTCCTATTATTATCATTGAAGAAGCTGGTCGCCAGTCCAAGGTTACCCATGCGACCGGTTCTGCCGATACGATGGACATACTCCTCCACATCTGATGGCAGGTCAAAGTTGATCACGTGGCGCACGTGAGGTATGTCCAAGCCTGAAAAAGAAAGCGCAAAAAATTGTTTTATTTGCCAATGTAATCTCAAAATAATTTTCATTTTTGCACGCCGACTGCTAGTGTTAACTGACATGACGGCGAGTTGCAATGTGATGTTAGTTGATACTTAATAAATTAATAGTGATTCAACTTTCGTGAACAAGGAATTTTATATCAAACTCTAGCCCAATCTTATAATTGAGATTGAAGTCTGGGAGATTGAGGGCTGTTGTTTTCACATGGTAATAATGTACACACATATTCTACTTATACACATAAATGACTTCATTTAAACCTGTTTCGGACTTAGCCAGATAAAGCAATTTCAACTTTGAATATTAATTCAGTAGTGTTAGTCTTAACCAAACTTATCGAGATTATCTATACAAAATTGACTCTTACACGAAAATTTGACACTACTTAACAATATTATATTTCAACAGCTCTTTTAACAGTTGAGACATTAGTAGTTATTATATACAGTAGAACCTCGATTATCCGGTCTAATTGGGGATGAAGATAGTCCGGATAAGGACAAATCCGGATAATCAAAAAAAATCATAATTGACAGCAAAAGACAAGTATATTTATTATGAATTTCCACTTAAAAACAGCTTTTATTTTCGATGCTGCCGAATCGAGAATACTTTTAAGACATATAAGTTGTCCTGAAATGCATTATTCTTGACTCCCAAACCACATCATGGCTGTATCTAAACACTGGCTCCAAAATATGTAGGACCAGTATCTCACTCCTCGCAATGTCTTCTTGATCTTGTTCCTCTAATGCAGATATTTCTTTAATTATTTCATCATCATTAAAAATTTGGAATCCAGGATCGTTTGCAACGCAAATTAATCATTCGGTTACATATTTTTCGTCGCATTCAGCATATATTAAAATTTGTCTCATTGCTTATGCAATGTCTCCTATATCATTTTCTACTTCGTTACTGGTTACGGTCAAAATATTAAGATTGTATTCCATCATGTACGTAAACTGGACTTGACGCTGGACGCAATTTGCCACGTGCATGTTTATTTTGACCAATCCGGATAATCCGAGGTTCTACTGCGTATGCATTGATTTGAATTTGAACAGAGCTCAGAAGAGGATTGAGCATGTAATGGGAGTACTGATTCAAATAAGTTGATCAGTAATATATAATACAAACGCGTGTCTTAAAATCGGTCGGCTTCGGGCCTTAGGTTAAATAAGATGTCATAATATTTTTTTTCGTGTTGTGTGACATCTCAAGCTACGTTCCGTAAAGAAAAAAGGTTCATTCGCCCCAAACAGAATAACCGACCTTTGCCCTTCATAAGAATATCTGCGTGGTTGCATGCCTTTTCAATACAGTGCAGTCTTCGCCACTAAAGGCATTTGCGATATTTATAGAGACGTGTTAAAGGTTCCAAAATGTCAGAGATGGTTTACAAAATTTAAATTTAGCAATTTAAGCTTTGAAAATTACCCTCGAAGTGGACGACCTCATACAGTGGATGAAGTAGCCCTGAAAGCTGAAATCCAAAAGAATCCTACGCTAACAAAAAAGTAATTGTCCAATATAGTCGGTACTAAATGGTCCATAAAACAAAAGTACCTGAAATGGCTGGGAAAAATTCGAAAAGTAGAAATTTGTGCACCACACGCGTTGAGCCATCGGAAAAAGGCGCAGCGACTAAGCGCGTGCCAATTGCTTAAAAAAATACACACTTTACGACCATTTTTTCGAAACCTGATTATGAAACATTGAAAGTGGGTGTTATATACTAATATATCGAAGAAAAAAACAATATCTAAATCGTCGACAACAACCAATTCCGACCCCTCGAACTGGTTTACACCCAAAAAAACTCTTACTTTGTGTTTGGAGGGATTTCAAAGGAATAATTCATTATGAAGTGTTAAAATATGGTGAAACTATGACTGCACAAGTATAATGTGACCAATTAAACAAATTAAGTGCAGCTTTGACTAGAAAGAAGCTGGGCAGGATGAATGGATGCAACGACAAACTGCAAAACGAAAACGCGCGATCGTATGTGGCGAATATGATCTGTGAAAAAATCCAGGAGTTGGGTGGGATAACTTTATTGCATCCACCTTATTTACCAGATCTAGCACAATCGGATTACCATTTATTCCGTATAAGAAAAACTTTTAAGGATAAAAAATTTAAAACAAAAAATGACATGACAAACGCTATTTCAGACTATTTTAATTCCAAATCAGTAGTTTTTTACTAAATGGATTTTAGCCTTGTCTAATAGGTAGCAGAAGGTTATAGATAGACAGGGAGATTACTTTTTATAAATAAAAATACTTAAAAAAACACTTTCAGTTCAAGTTTCATTTAAAAAACGTCAGAACTTTTTACTACACCTAATAGTTTGTCAATTTACCTCTGGCAGCTACTGAAGTGGCGACCAAAATGGGAGTGTGTCCCGTTCTAAATCTACGAAGAGCGTCCTCACGCTCCCTCTGCGTTCTGTCACCGTGAATCGACGTCACTGGGTAATTTGAATTATGTAAGAATTCTTCCAACTGGTCAGCGCCTGTAAATAAAAAAATAATTAATACTGTTTCTTAAGTCAATATACTACAATAATGAAAAAAAATCAATGTGAAAATGACTTTATATTAGATTGAATTGTATCCATAAGAAAAATCTTAAATATAAAGTTGGGGGATAATGTTTAAATTGCCATTCAAAATAGAATAAAGATATATTTATAACTGATATAAAAACAATTTTTTTTACAATGGTGTACAATTCCAAACATTTGATTTCTGTTGTTTTTAATCTTGTTTAGTGAAGCTTTAATTGGAGTATACATTGTATACATAGGTCAGCTGACTTTGATTTTACGCACCACACGAGATAAGAAACCATATACATACAAAATTTCCGATCAATAAAAGATAAACATTTTGAGGCTTGAGAAATGACATCTAATATTGCTATATTATCTATTGTCATTCTCAACTTATAATAGATTTTAGAATACTAACACGGTGAAAAAAATAGCAATGTATTTTAGTTCTGCAAAATTATTTTTTAAAATAGTTGATAGCTATTTCGGCTCATGCCATCGTCAGAATTAACTAACTTAAACTAACATTTGCTTATTTATATGTAGCTGTGTAGAAAAGGTACACAATACATCTTCTCTCCTGTTTTAACGACCTAGCTTGTTTCCTGTTCTAACTAATAAAACTAACAATTGTAAATGAAACTAAAAAGGCGACTATATCAATAAGTTTACATATGGCGCGGAAATGGTCCGTTACAGAAACAAAGAGTCACGAGTCAGAGGAGTCAATAATGGTGACCGACATATATTAGTTTGTTCGTTAAGAATCCTTTGTGATAGTTGATATCTATTGATCTCCAGCTGTTCCAAAGCCGTCATCCTGCGACCCTTACTACAAAGATGCAAACACTTAGACGCTGAGTTTGAATTTATGTGATGTGATACCTTTATAACGTGATTAGCGAATTGTGAATCTGTTTTTTTAATGTTGAATGAACTTACATGTTCGTTAGCTCGAGTGGATATACTTCTATCTGTCTGTCCGATATAAACGGACAAACATGAGCCACAGGACATTTTATAAATACCGCTTCTGTCAAATTTATTAATTTTATCTCTACTATTTTTAAGATGTCTGCCTAAATTGTTGTTGTTTAGAATACTACACGTAACAATAATGATTTTGGCAGTTATCTTATTTTAATTATTTGCTTATCAGCTGGTACCCATATAACATGTAAAAATTTATTTTGGTTCAACCCCCTTCTTAAAATCATTACACCTGGGCAGACGGAAAGGAAAGAATCATAGCTGAATTGAAAGTAACGGCATTTAGGTAATTAGTTGAAACTAACAATCAATAATTCAATCAACGATCAAGTATACATTTTAGTAGCCCAAAAAATAATCACTTCTTGACTTTGAAGTTTTTTTAACATTCAGTGTAATTACCTTTCTTAGTTTCGACGAAGACCAGAGTGAGGCTCTCCTCAGTGGAATCGGGTTTGTCAACAGCGTTGAGGAGATCCAAGAGGTAGGAGCGTTTATTCTGCTCATCCACCCACACCACTCGCTGGGTTATGTTTTCTGAAGTGGAGCCGACACGGCCCACCGCTAAGAAAATGTAATTGTCCAAGAAGTCTTGGGCCAGATTCTGAAATTTACAATGAAGATTAGTCAAGTATCGACATGTCATATTATTGTTGTTATTAGCAAAGTTAATTAGCTTGAATTATTGGCAATATATCCAGTGATTGTCTAAAAACAAAACCTGAATCTGTTTGGGGAAGGTGGCAGAGAACATGAGGGTCTGCCTGTCCCCCTTGCGCGGCATCATCTCCACGATCTTCCTGATCTGCTGCTCGAAGCCCATGTCCAGCATTCTGTCGGCTTCGTCCAACACAAGATGACGGCATCTGTCTAGGCCCACGCGGCCCCTCTCCATCATGTCGGTGAGACGGCCTGTGGTGGCCACGAGAAGGTGACACCCGCGCTCTAGGTCACGGACTTGCTCAAAAAGATTTGAGCCTCCATAGCTGCAAAAGAAAGTATTATTTTCGAGCAATACATTTTTTTATTTGCCGAGTGAACATCATACAAATGGATTCAAAGTGAAACTACTCATATTTTTTTTAATTCTTAATATTGAAATGCCAATTTGCTTAATAGAAGTGGTCAAGAAAAGTATCAACATTAAAACTAGTATAATATTTCTTTCGACTAATTCAAGGCCAAAATGAGAGTTCTGCCATCCTTAATGATATCAATTTGTATGTTCCGGATAGTTTTTTAAGAAAATCGTGTACATAATTTGTTTGTTCTTCCAAAGTGTAGAAACAGTCTGTCAATGGGGATGCCAATGGTAAGAGCATTAACAATGTTCAACAGTATTGCTTTGGATGTTGACGTATTTCATGTGGACGAAAGTGAGTTTAGACGAATGCTATTTTTTCAGTTAAACTAGATATTTCAAGAGCATACTTGGTTGACTTTTTTTGCAATCTTTGTTGATTATTTTAATGTGTATTTGTTAAATTTCCAATACTTTATATTTAAATATGCTAACGTTGCAAAAGCAATGAATTGTTAATTTGTAAGTTTTGTACCATGTAGTTATAAATAAATAATCAATTTCATTGTTTTGCAGAGAGAGAAAGTGCAGTCAATACAAAAATCAGCCTGCTGCACACAAAATAGAGGTTTAAAAAGAGGTTTGCTTTCACTACATTTTAAAGCAAAAATTGAAGGAATTGAAGAAATTTCCTGTTCGCAATAAAACTAACAATTGTAAATGAAACTAAAAAGGCAGCTATATCAATAAGTATACATATGGCACGGAAATGATTCATTACAGAAACAAAGAGACACCAGTCAGAGGATTCAATAATGGTGACCAACATATATTAGTTTGTTCGTTAAAAATCCTTTGTGATAGTTGATATCTATTGATTTCCAGCTGTTTCAAAGCCGTCATCTTGCCCTTGCTACAAATGGATAGATCAAAAGAATTATGATCATTATGAATTATGAGTGCAGCATTTAATGATTGTTTGATTGATTAGACAGCTGGAAATCAGACGTACTGTACATATCATATTGTGAATATCAAAGTAAAATACGCATACTTACACCACGTAAGGTCTGAGTTTAGATCGGTAGGCAAACTTCTTGGCCTCGTCGTAAATCTGCGTGGCAAGCTCCCTGGTCGGTGCCAGCACCAGAGCCAGGGGGTACTGCTTGCGTTTATTGTACTGACTGAAATAACACGATGCAATAATTATCGTTAAGTTAAAGATATATATTAATATATATGTATTAGGTTGTGATGAAATGGAAACTCACACATTGGGATCGGGTCCCTTCTCATACAACTGATTGAGAATAGGAACAAGGAAGGCGGCGGTTTTACCGGAGCCTGTCTGGGCGCAAGCCATCATATCTCTTCCCGCCATAATGATTGGCATCGCGTGCTTCTGCACGGGCGTTGGCTTATCATAGCGCGTCAACGCTATGTTGTTCCGTATTATCTCGGTGAGGCTGACATCGTCAAACTGGAACACAAACGGAAATACTATAAGGTATATATATATATATATATATATATATATATAAAAAATAAAATAAAAAGAATAGTTTAAAAAGAATAGAATTTGAAATTACTAGAAAGGTCACAATTTCATATGACCCATATGTCTATTCTAATATATTTATTAAATTGGCATTCACTTGGTAGAACTCCATTATAAGACGGTGAAAAAAATAGCAATGTATTTTAGTTCTACAAAATTATTTTTTTAAATATAGTTGATAGCTATTTCGGCTCACGCATCGTCAGAACTATGCTTATCTGTATATAGCTATGTAGAAAAGGTACACAATACATCTTCTCTCCTGTTTTAACGACCTGGCTTGTTTCCTGTTCGCAATAAAATTAACTATCCTAATATACCAGATCAAAAAAAGTAGTAGCCGAAATATCAAAGCATAAAGTAAAATCTTCTGATTATTAAACGAAGATTTTATTGTTGTAAAATCATAAATTAAAACACATAAACAGTGTTATGAAGTCAATTAATTATCTCTGCAGTTTCAGAGGAGTCGGTCTTGAAAATTCCAAATGCCGTTTCTATATTAGTAAGTAGCTTTTACTTAAATTAAATGCATGTAAGTAAATTTGAAAAAAAAAAAAAAAATCTTACGCTGGATATGTTCTCGGGAACTTTCTCTCCTGTGGCTTCGACCGGGATGTCCTCATACTTGGAGAAGTTAATTCCTGTGTTGCCTGTGCCGAACAACTCTGCCTCCACCCGTTCATCTCGTGGCAACATTGCAGTCCAATCATTATTCTAGAACAATAAACGTTAGCATAAGGTATTGTGCAAGTCGAGAGTGATTTATTAGTATTGAAAATTATTACTCTGAGTAAAGCTCACTGACTGCTCAAATCTCAATTGTTGTGACAGCTGATAGTAGTATATTGATACCTGTTTTTTTTCACAAGTATTTTAGTTTATCTTGCTTACGAGGTTTAATATGACCTAGATTTACATAAATGAACCATATTTATGAAACAGGGTGACCACAAACTATGTTTCATTTTTGCATAATCTGATAAAAGTATATTTAATTAAATTAATATTTTCATTAAAATGAATATGTAAAATTATAGCTTTAATAATTATACAATATGGAAAATATTTAATTTTTTGAATGTGAAATATCAACATATAATTTAAATTTAAATTACCAAATACACATTATTCTGAGGGCTGTGTTCCAGAAAGCCCTGTGCCTCTACCCAAAAGAACATCTGTAGGTCATAAATTATGAAAAAGTGCAAACAAGCTTGACATTGAATGCCTCACATGCACTGCTGCTCAATACAAAGCCCTGAGATGGGTGTCGATATTACCAATTGTGTTTCCAACTAATTGCTGTGACAAGTTGCCCATAAATCAAACTTTTATGACAGTCAAAAATAAATGCATGACATACTGTGCGCCTAAATGTTGATTAGTAAAAGGTCCATTATTTTATCATTTATATTGAAATGTTTTATATCTGAAAGAAGTATTACTTGCGGAAACATAAATATTCATTTAATAAACTGGTGGTGCGTACCATATTGAAAAAAACACTTAAATATGTTAGGTATTTTAAAAGTTATGGCATTTTGTGTAAAAATGTGTTTTTTACGTGCTGCATTGATTTTATTCCCCCCGAATTAAGCTATCAGCGTAGTGCGAATCTCACCCGCAAATAAAGTGTTAATTATCTATTGAAACATCCTTCATGGAGCTCAGCAGGAATGGGGTAAAAAAAAAACTCAACAAAAATGTGCAATGTAAAACTTACGTTGCCTCTACCGCCACCGCCTCCTCCTCCGCCGCCCCCGCCCATCCTTCTGTCATCCCACCTGGGCCTCGAGGAAGGTTCCTCCTCCTTCCAGCGGTCACTGCGCGGCGGGCCATCCCTGCCGCCGCCTCCATAGCCGCCGCCACCACCGCCGCCTCCTCTTCCGCCACCTTCACCGTCTCGGTCCCTACCCCAGTCACCTCCGTTCTGGTGCCACTCGCGACCACCGCCTCCTATGTAAATCATTTTTCAATTCATTCAGTAAACTAGATTCACTAGAATTAAAAGCAACAATGAAGATATAAAACAAATCAATTGTTATCCAACAAATAATTTATTCCTTCGATTTAAGCTTCGAACATATTCTTCTTTGATCGTATTCGCTGCTCCCTATGTAGAGTATACGTGTAAGTTTGAATTCTAGAATAAAACTGGTATACAGAAGTAATATATAAAAAAAAAAAAAACCCATTTATAGTATACCTTTACATCTGCTTATTGAAAATCATTCATGTAGTGCTTATCTCAGGGGAAATATAAATAACGACATATAATAAAAAAAAAAAAAAACCAATAACTACATCAAGCATTGCTGTGCGTGCTTGCTACGTGAGTGGAGGTCTCATGTTGATAAGACATTTAACATAATTTTAACACCAAGCAGCAGAACTTTGATTGTTTGACTCTTACCGTAGATTGAAAAAGTTTTCCGATCTAGTAAACGCCACGGCTTATAAATAATTTGGCGATGGGTTACATGACAGATCCCTGTGGTCATTAATAATTCAATACAATCTTTATATTTCAAGATTTTCTATTCATTAATTAAGAAAACTAAGTTTTATTTGATGCAATGTTGATATAAGTTTCTATTTTGATCAAATGATCGGTTACCTTTGCCGAATGAATATTCTCATCAGTCAGTGAGATAATTAAAAACAATCAGAGTTCTGCGTTGACCACTTACGATTGCATTATTAAAAATGAACCTTACGAGGCGCGAACAGCCCACGGTGTTGTAGAATTCGGACTGTATCGTAAGGTTGAAAATTTGTTTTGTGTTTACCGTCCTCACCTCTGTCCCTCCGCCCACCGAAGGAACCGAAGTCCCTGTCGTCTCTTCGCCTCTCACCCCCGCTGCCGCCGCCTCCTTCGCGTGAGCCGAAGCGCCCCCCTCCCGAGCTGTAGCCCCCGGGTCCCCCTCTGCTGCCTCCGCCGCCGCCCCCAGAATAGCCGCTGCCTCCGCGACCCCCGTACTCCGAGCGGTTGTCAGAGGACACACGCCCAGAGTCCTCCCCTGTCACAAACCAATTTCCAATTTTATCAGTCAAGCTATCATGATATCGTCTTCGAAGCACATCAGGGTTTTTTCAATAGATTATTAAATTACAAACTTTGATGAACAGGAGATTGAGTTTTGCATCGCTTTGCAATACCAGGTTACATGACAAAGAGTTATTCAATTAATCTTAAAAATAACGAGTGTCATAAATTTGTTAGTATTACCACTAAATACATCGATTAATGTATATTTGAGTGAATAATTTATTTTTGACACAAAAATATAAAAACAATCTTTTTTTTACAGCTCAACTTGAGGAAAATATTACTTCAAATAGCAATATTAAGAAACACAAAGTGTACATGAATTTTTTTCATTTTTATTAATTTATGAAATAACAACAAAAATAGCAACATTCAACAAAATTTTAGAATGATACTGCTACTTCAAGTGAACGCGCACGATAAACAAAATGTTGCTATAATTATTAAATCACCTGAGTCCATTAGCAAAACACAAAAAGTTCACGATAATAAATTGTCATCAATCCAGATTTTGGATTGCGACATATTCTGTTGAACCGATGAGTAGCAACAAGAAATTATAATAGAAACAAAACGTTTTGAAATTTAATTCTAACTAATATATACTGTCTTGCGTTTGCGGAGTTTTAACTGTATAATTTGTATTTGACCTAACAGCAGTCGGTTATACTGTAATGGCTGACAATTAAGTTAAGATCCGAATCTTAATTGAATTGTTATTTTTTCAGCTTAGATAATTCTTTGAAAATCAAATAATTTATTTAAAGACTCAACTCCCTGTTTCGGACAAGTAGAGGATAGTAAGTGGGTACTTTATTCTTAGTCAATTAACTTATTTACCATAATAGATGCACGGATAAATGTTTCATGAAAATAATACAACACTACGAGATTTTTGGTTTTAAGAGCTGTTTTGCCCAACTCTGATATAAACAATAACAATGCAAAGCTGCCTCTCGGATCGATAGAACAATCATCTCGCTTTGAGCACTTGTGACTTCACCATAGATAAACGTGTAGAGTTTACCTGATATTACACATGCCGCGTTTTACTTCAAATATTGTCAAACCTATTCTGGTGTCTGACTCACTATAGGAAATAAAATACACACATAAAGCAGCCTAAGATTGAATGAACACAAATGTTTATAACAAAAGATAAGAAAGTAACATTATGTCACACAGAATGCATTTCAGAATTGCGAGATAAACATGGAAAATTAAAAATATTGATCATTTTACCGTTCAATATTTTGATACATTTTGTTACATTGCCATTCTCACAAAAAAATGCTTTGTTGGAAATATCGAGTAAATTGATTGTGTGCTAGATTGAATACATTAGAATAACATTTGAATGGATTATATTCTAGGGGTGCCAAAAAGTGATAGTCAGTGTTCATATACAGTGGAGCTCTAACATAATAGTCCTGTCAATGCACATATTAGAACAATGTTAAATGACCTTACCATGCATTTAACTATCCCCGATTTATCGAGTTCTTCAACAGCATCTAAATATTTTGGTTACATAAAAAATATGATCACCTATGACTTGTTTTGTTTATTATTTTCCTTTTCTATCATTTGAAAATGTGAGAGTTAAATACTATAACCAAAATTTTATAATATAAAGATTTGGACCGGTTTCACTCATTGTGAGTAATATCAACTGAATAGAAATTATCTTATTTATTAAATATAATTCCTTTCCACAAACAATCAGCAGTAATTGATAATGAAATTAACTTATGATATCGATTGAAGGTGCTTGATGGAGTTTCAATATCAAATTTGAATTGTCAAAACTTTGTACGATTCAACATGTTTTGTCACTAACTTATTAAAATTATAGCATTTTCAATAAGTGTTTATCAAAAAATTCTGTCACGGTCGAATAGTGGCGGGCACACACGAATCGTTCCAACGGGTTGGAAGTCCCTGATTTAACCCATCCTGCATTTTCAAACATCTAAAAAATTTTTCAGTCATCTATAAACGACTTTATTCTCTGAAAGAAGTGAGAAAATGGATGTCAATGTTTACCGTTCTAAAACAACTTGAAGATTTCGAGCCAAGTGATAAAATTTTTGTATATGTTTTTTTATTATTCAATTTAATTGACATTCGTATATTGGCGTCCGATGTTATATCAACAACAAAGAAATCAAAACACTCGAGACGACAAGCAGACAGCTTCATAAACAATCAATCTAGCCGCAGCATTTGTTGCTCTTTTGATTCACAACATTTGATCGAAGGTAATGATGACCATAAGTTTAATATTCTAAAAGGTATCATACAAGGTATAAGAAATATCGTTGACCAGTTTAGTACATTTTCGTTGCTTGGTAAAATATATGTTCACTTGAAATATTCTTTCGCCGCAACTTGTACACAAACAAATGCGACTACATTTACGTGAGGTTAATGATTAAAAACATGTTTGGTCGATGAAGAGCTGTCTTTTTTCAATGACTCTGTAGCCCTGATTAATCATAAAGAGAATTGAAAAAGAGCATTCATCTTGCACAGTAGAGATTGCCACATATATTGGTTAAATATTTATACAAACAAAAACCTTTGTGGCAACACGAATCAAGAACTGTGACACAGATTTATCGGTCTGATATGATGCATCAAATAACAGTACGAGAGCATTGTCTATATGGATACATACACTCGAGTTGAACTCTAACCTTATGAAATGATTTAATATGTATGCGATGTGGTCGCCGCAGATGTGGCAGCATTAATGTAAATCAATTAACTAATTGCTGACTGCCGACAAAAATTTAAGTGTGCCAGAAAACACTAAATAAAGGACAGTATTTAATTGCAACATGTTGGATGAAAGGTCACTGGTAAAAAAAAAAATTGGTTGTGTTTTAGAACAGGGTGAAATGTACAGTTATTTGCTGGTTAAAGGTTTTGTTTGATCACTTTTAAGGTGTTAACTCACATTGTTGATCAAAAGGCACGATATTTTAAATAATAACATCAGTTGATTGGAAATAAGTACTAAAAAATGTGTTTCTATTATTCAAAAGATTTTTTTTGACTTTCACTGGCCAAAAAAAAAGAAACTAAAAACCTGTTCATTTTTAATTTAAAAAAAGTGATACAGATGTACGGTAAGGTTTTACCGGAACTTGCCTCAAAGTGTAATTCAATTGAAAGATCAGTCATACTATTCTAAATAAAAATGAAGTTAACTTCCGTAATATTGTAAATACCAATGGTTTTGTATACCTGCTACCTTTATTCAAATATTTTGTATAAGCAGACTTGTTTGTAAATTGTATTACCTCAATTGATAATGCTCGCGATGAGTGAAACAGGTCCTGATCAAAAAATATATTGTGGAAATAAGTACTAAAAAATATGTTTTTATTATTTAGGGTATTGTAAATAGGCAAAAACAGACTGTCTGTCAGCAGTACAACACTTCATTCTTTCGCTTCATTAATATTCTACTAATTGGCCAGACCAGTTTGATCCATTTCTCGATATAAACATCAAACATTCCTGCAGTCAAATTTTAAACTAAAAAAAATGCCGGGTGAATTCTGCCCAGTGATAAGTGTCAAGAATAACTCTAGCGTGTTCCACACTGCGTAAAAAAGTAATAGATATATACATATCTCCAGTCGGGCGAGAGAGAAAAAACACCACCAGTGAGCCAAAATACCGTGAAACACCAAAAATAGACCATGTCACTGGGTGATTAATGTCAATGGCAAATTTACAACTTGGCATACTCGAGCAGTTACTAATATTTCTCAATGAAATTTAAAATGGACACTGTTTTATTAGCACTATCAACCCACGTGGAGAGTATTCATTTCATTTTTTTTAAAAGGAAATATGGCTGTTGAGACTTGTCGAGTAAATAGGTCGTTGTGAGAGCATTTTAGATGTCAGACAGTTTTGTTAACATCGTGATCAGTTGATATTCAAAAATGGAAGTGTTAGAAATTTCGTGAACAAGCTAATTTTCATCTTAAGATTTCATTGTCGGGAAACGGCGAATATGGTTTATTACAGACAGTTGACTGTTTGCGGAATACAACATATCACAGATTTATTTGTCTGTGTGTAATAGTGAAAGCAAGACCCTTTTTTGACAAGAAGCAAAATAACTCAAGTTATTATGCACTAAATGTGTGAAATGATTATTTTAAAAAAGACAACATAAGTTTCTCAAATATTTTTATCATAAGATTTGTTACTCCCAGTAATTGTAAGATTGCAGGAATCGGAAGTATATGTTATCATTTATTATAAAATTATATGATAGGCATAAATATGCTATATTTTAACATTTTAAATATTTCATATCGATAACATACATAGTGACATTTATTAAATTATGAAATAAAGATGTAGTTTTTTTTTATTTATTGTTAATGATCAAATGTCACACACGATTTCATTGAAAATTTCAATCAAAAGTATTGTTTGGTTTAGAAGTTGTATCGATTTTAAGAAAGTAATATATTTTTGAGCAAATCGCTAAAAAAACACCCGCTACGGGCAAGAGTCTAATGTTCAAGGCACACGACAGCCAAATGTTAAAATATGACCAGATTTTTCCAGTCATAATTCATTGAATCAATTTTTGATTATATTCCCAAATTTTCTTTGCTGTTTAACTAATGCTATTAATTTGGCATCTATTAAATTGTGCCAGTAATCTGATATTGAATTGCGCAACTAAGTTATTAAATCAAAAATGCATTATCTACAAATCTCTACAAGTGTTTTTTTTTTTTTTTTTTAAATCAATAATATAATAAAGAATTCAATTGTGTATGCATACATATATACGCCTGAGCGTGTTTATATAATAATACTGCAAGTGCAAAATATTGCTGAAGCCAACATAACTGCTCGTCTTGTAACTGGGTTCAAATTTGTACTTAAATGCATTAGTCATAAAAGCAAACGCGTTGTTTATTTACTGAAGCTGAGGTGTTATATGACAATTCTGCATTTCTTCCAGAACATATTCACTAACGGATATGGTTTCAAATTTATAATACATGCAGGAATGTAGCGCAGAATATATTTAGAGCAAAACTTCGCATAACCTGTGACACGAATGCCTTTAAAAAGTTAACGAGTATTGTTATCAAAAGATTTTAACTTCAGTTGGTATCCATGGTGCACTGGTCAATGATAATAGCTTCACAGATTTCACGGGCTAGGGTCCCAGCACGGACATAATTTTTGTCGATCAATTCTGTTCTAAGAGCATGGGGGTGTTTGAAATCCAAAAATTCTCTTTTACCCATCAACTTCTCATAAGCATGCACAGTAAGAGTGTTAAGCTAATCACTAGTACTGTTCTATCCATATCCTTTCAAACCCTATTCTTTAAATGAGATGTTAAGCAATTAATCAACAAGCCGTTCGGATAAAAAAAAAAAAACAAATTTAGAAAATAAAATTAACATTTAATTTGAGGTGAAAAATTGATGTATGTCCGGTTGCTTTTTCCTTGAATCAGCGACAGTAGAGCCACATATGCTCAGATTGCGACAAATATCAAGAGAAGAATTGCAATAGCTTCCAGAAAATCATTGTGGACTGTTGATGAACAAATATTGTCATCAAAAATAACAATATTATCCCCAGATTTATTTACTAACAAAGTGTTTCATCAATAACACATTAAAATTTACAAAACCTAGTAAAAAATAGCTCACTCCTCAGAGGGATAAGGAAGGTCATGTTTTGATAGAGTTAGAGATATGTCAATCCATACTTAATTCAGTATCTATGGATGCTGTCATATTTTAATCCAGTTGTAATAATAAAACGAAAAATTTTAGGTTAAACTATTTGATATAATACAAACATTTTTTGTCTGTACAAGTTTAATTTGATCAATTTACTATAGTGTTGAGAAAAAAGTAATGATTATAGAAAGACGCCAAAAGAATGAAATATATCCAGTCGGAATGGGGCAAATTATATGTAAGATTTGATAGTAAAATGTCATGAGTTGTAAATTTAAAATTTTTACTGACTAATAAATATAGTAAAAAAGGTGGCCAAGCGATAATAGACTATACTGATGGGGGAAAGATAAATTACTACACAGGCGCCCGTTTTCAAATATCAAGTAAGTGCTTATTAGAGCACAAACTGTTACTGTCCATAGAAACAAGATGTTAAAGCCAGCACGTGTTTATGTTATGCAATGATGCAGTTTGTTGTTACGTATTGACGGAGCTTTAATTATCCTGTTTCATATGAAAAATTCCACACTGGAGCAGCAAAGAAATATCGGTAATGTGAAGATTTTGTCAAAGGAATGATACGTCTTTGCAGCTGGAATTGATTGCCATGGAACGATTGATTGATTTTACGATATCGAAAGAGTTAAATAGAGAATCTAAGAGTTTTAATTTCTTTTTTTTGAGTTTTTACAGTTTCCCAACGCATATTGTCAAAGACGATAAGGTTTTTGGGAAGCACTTGAATTTGCAACCAATTATTATTCTTCTCGAGACTACATAAGTAACAATACGGAAACCACAAGAAGATTGATAACATCAGTGCTTTACTGACAATAGTAATCGCAGACATTGAGCGTAATGCAAAAACACATGCTGGCAGCATGCAGTGATAGAAATTTCAGTAAGGTTATTAACAAATGTACATTTAGCAATGCAACATTTGAATTGTTGCAATTTTGTACGATTCCACATGTTTTGTCACAAACGACCTGCGTTTCGCCCTTCGGCATCTTCAGGCATTCCATCACACGCATGCTGAAGATGCCGAATGGCGAAACCCGGGTCGTTTGTGACAAAACATGTGGAATCATACAAAATTGCAACAATTAAAATTTGAATTTTAAATGTATTCTGCGTTACATTCCTGCATGCATTATAAATTTTAAACCATCTATTGGTGGATATGTTCTGGAAGAAATGCAGAATTGTCATATAACACCTCAGCTTCAGTAAATAAACAACACGTTTGCTTTTATGACTAATGCATTTAAGTACAAATTTGAACCCAGTTACAAGACGAGCAGTTATGTTGGCTTCAGCAATATTTTGCACTTGCAGTATTATTATATAAACACGCTCAGGCGTATATATGTATGCATACACAATTGAATTCTTTATTATCCAGTATTATTGATATTGAAATTCCATCAAGCACCTTCAGCCGATATCATGAATTTAAAATGCTGAGTCTACTCTAAAGCCCAAAAGTATGTTGTTAAAAGACCAATGAGACAAACTAGACTGAAATAAAAGATTAGTTATGATTCTATCCACATCCAGCAATAGATGTCTTTGGAACAAAGCGTACCAGAAACATATCCTATAATATAACTCTTGTATGATTTTATCGCTTTCTTCTCGTCTTCATTCATCTCATTGATATATCAATGATTTAAGTGAAATATATCATTACTTCACAACACTTTACCGATTGCAGCCTGTGAACAATTACAATATGTATAAGGAGTTGTTTCTGTGAAATAAATTGTGGACTATTCAGCTCTCATAAGGCAGCTGTTTGACAAAGTCGTATCTGATGAACCAGTGCTTACGAATGTCAGTATACTATGTTAATGCTTATATTTATAATTATTTCTGCTCGTTGTCAATTTTTATATTGGAATAAATTTAATACGTAATAAATAATTTCTCATAGAACATTATCTTCACATTCATTCAATTTACCACCAGTATCGTCAAAAAGATGTGGCTTTATTAAGTCTTATGGGGGCATCGTTATGGTATAACTATCGCTAGACAGTCGACATTAGTGATCAGAGCCGAGCGTCAGTTTACAATAGAGCAGACTAGTTCTTACCTTGAGAAGAGGAAGCCTGCTTACCACGCAGGTGTGGTGGTATATAGCGGCCGCTGGAACTTTGCGACTGCAAGTCCAGACCAGCGAACTGAAAAACACAAACATTTCATATAAATCAAACAGTACTATTGCTACATCACGGGATCAATATTAAATTAATAATAAGACGCGCCGTTTTAACAACCTTGACCTTGTTTTTTTGACAACCCTGCACCATGAACAATTAATTTTATGATTGTGGATAAATAACTGCACGACTGGCGCGCTCTTCATTTATTTGGTAAGTTTTATAAATAAACTTTATTACACTTTCAATAACGATATGTTTAGAAGGTTTTATTTTTGTCGTAAAATTCGCGGCGTGCTGGGTACCGCCGCCATATATGTACCTGCCGGCAGTTAACCGGTTAAATTAATGATCGTAAAATGGGTTAAAGCAATTTTTTTAAGATATACTTGTGGATAACTATCGAGTGCCTTAACCTGATTCAGACGAGCGTCATCTAGACATGCCAACCGATCGCGTGCCAAGAAGATGAGCGTCATGTACACACGCAGCTTTACACCGAATTTTGAACTTTAACATCACAGTAAATTCATACTCGATTGAGACGAAAATCGTATGAATAGTACGCCCATATACTCTTCTTCACGACTCATGTATGTATTAGGAGTCTCACACTTTTATACAATATAATTAATAAGATTTTTCAAGCTATTTTTCTTTTTTGTATTTCTTATAATTTTACTTCGAGTCTCTTTCTTTTCGAAAACGGGACATTTCGGCGTCCCAGATCTATGTTCGCAGATACCAGGACGCTTTGTCTGAAAACGGGATTGTCTCAGCGAAAACGAGACATCTGGTCACATTAGATATGAATGCAATCGTTTTGGTTTTCTATTTTTTGTATGGAGACATTATATATCGTCATTATTATTGTTTAGATAGAGAAATGTTTGATTTTAGAATTGGTTTGTTTGCTTTGGACTGTTTAGGTTACATCTACATCAATGAATATTTTTAAAGTGATACTATATCCAATTTAATTCGTCTTATAAATCACGAAAAATCTGCTTGTCCGCAGGTATTGAAAGTACTTTAACAAAATGATCTAAAAAGGGTTAAACATTAACCTGTTATATTAGTAATAACAGTGGTGTGCATAACCTTCGTTAAATGCAGATTATGAGGACTGCTACATTTCAGTACAATGATCAGCTTGGACACGAGGTTTTGAGATGGTGAACATTCTTATATACAGGTGTCAATTATCAAACACATTACAACCAGCAGTTTTAACACAAGGTTAACAATTTATGATATCAACTGAAGGTGCTTGATGGAATTTCAATATCAAATTTGAATTGTTACAACTTTGTACGATTCCACATGTTTTGTCACTAACGACCCGTGTTTCGCCTTTCGGCATCTTCAGGCAGTCAGTTCTGTTGCATCCGTGTGATGAATGCCTGAAGATGCCGAAACCCGGGTCGTTTGTGACAAAACGTGTTTAATCGTACTAAGTTGTAACAATTCAAAAAAAAAAGTGTGAACAGTTTGTATTACATACATTCAAAATTCTCAATTTATAATTTTTACAACAACTAAAGGATTTAATTACACGTACATAATCATTCAAAAGCGTGCTTTGTCATATATATTTTTTAAAATCTACTTCCGCATGTTAAGGAAATGTTATTTTTAAAGATTTTCCCATGAGAACTGCTTGTTACTTTACTGCTCAATTTTTTTTACTAAGAGTAGGGATAAAAGGTATGATGCTAAGACAAGGCTAGTGGTTAGTTATTCATTCTAGCAATGCCCCAATTCTTAGGATCAGATGGTTGCGAGAAAATTTGGAGAAATTTTCCCAGTGTACTATAAAAATAAAACAAATGCAATTTATTTACTAAAAATACGACGTCGATTTTCGCATAAGGTTCAAATTATTCCACACATGATGGTTTAAACTTCTCACCTTTTCGATAGTCCATATAGACGAGTTATGTCTCCGAGGAATGTTGATCAGAATGGATAACACAGTCGGAAAGCATGTGTCTCACTTCTTACATGTATGGTTTCTTTACGATATGTTGTGGGGCATCATCTATTGAATAGTGTTTAGCTTAAAAGCTGGGTATACCCATAATTTTATATACTGTGCCACTTGTCTGATCACAAAAACAGGGCAGCGTGGGAATAGGGTTGTTTAAGATGTATCCATAACTCCAATGTTTGATTGTTTTCCAATTTCTCATCCGAAAATAAACAACTTAAGAGAATAGCGATGTTTTAGCAGCGTTTAGTATTCTTTTAAGCCAGAAAAGGTGGTGACACATAAAGCATTTTAACTTTTAACAAACTTGAGATATTGCTATTAAAAATAATCGACATACAAATTTATTTAGGTCAAATGTGATATTTTAAAATTCGACGAAAATTAGTTGCGAGTTGTCTTTGTTACTAATTGTTGAAATTGGTGCTGTAAAAAGAGCGCCTCGGTACATAATAAATAACCTAAAAGTCGAAATACTACAGTAATCGTTTGACATATCTAAATTTATGACGTATTAGAATACAATATTTATTACGACGCATGGCGAAATAAATCTTTTGTGCAGGCAAAATAAAAACGTTCTAGTAGAAAATGTTCCTATGATTCACTACTCAAATTCGCCGAATAAAGAGTATGGTATCAAAAACGTAAGTGAGTTTGACGTGTTATGTTAAAATATGAACCATTCGAGGTTTTTACGAAAATTTCGAACTTTTTAATGGTTTCTTATGATAACAGACACTGAACTTATATATAGAGTACGGTTCGTATAGCACCAACAATAGAAAAACGCGTGTTTGATAGGTATGATGTATTGTTGTATCACTTACATCGACTTACCTCATTTACATTTATGAAACAACAAATTAAAAGGGCGCCAGACTAGATTATTCACATCATGAAATAGGATCTGTGCTAAATAAAAGCAATATTTGACTTAAATAATAGTATTTCTAATAGATTTCTGTCAAGGGACACGATAAATCAGACGCCATGTTGGTTTGCTAAGACACGTCGTTTGGAGAAAAACCATGCACTTCTCGACTTGAAATATCAATAAAAACTATACAATGAGTGACATCACTGATCCGACACTGTCTGATTGAAATATTTGCGAAAGAGCTACTTTTCAACAAGTGTGCGGGTTGATAATACGATAAAATCGATTGAAAAAGAATATAATAATGTCCGTGTTCTTTTTTGCCGATCAAGCTATAATTTGATAGTACTCACTTGCTGCTCTAGACCTGATCCATTTTGGTTGGTAACATTACTCATATTACTACAAAGCAGTACGTTGTTGTTAACTTCTTGCGAAAAGTTGTATTTAAAACACCAATTATATTTTTTCTAAACGCTTCACAAATCCACATACAGGGCGTCGATTTGATACCGCCGAAAAGACACTTCCCCTAACTTCCCCAATGAAAGAATGAGAGAGGAACTGGGCTGCCATGTGATAATTAAAAATCCATAAATTAATAAAATAGTCAAAATACAAGGCTCGAAATATATAAATATTTTATCTGATGAAATATTATTTAAAACTTAACAAATAAAATCGAAATTTTTGAAACATGGCTTCATCATTTCATTTATGTATACATAATAGGCATTTTTCAATAAATATATAAATAATTTTATCAAAAAATAAAATTAAAACTTTAAAGGAGACTTTGTAATAAAAAAATTGTAAATTATGAATGGATATAGTTGAGTTGTTGAATAGAAATATATTGTAATATCGTTTTATACATATTTGTTCCATAACATATTATGGGTCATCAAAAATAAGAGTAATGAAAACTTTTATTGGTATCCATTTTCATCTACATAGCATACTCGATATTTAAATTGATGATAAAAAATATTCAAACTGGGAAAATTACTTACCCTGGCAATTTTAAAGTTTCAACAAAATGACGCAAGCGCTAATGTTGCTTACGAGGCGCACTCAATTTTGCCGACTGACTTCTTTTTGAAAATAATATATTGTTATAATAGTTGGGTTGTATTCTAAGAGATGTCTAAATTAAAATTTAGAAATATTTTCTCCTATTGATAAAACCATTTATATGATAGCTAAATTAATAAGTTCGCCCTAGTTCTAATAGATGTCAGCCAATAATAAAATATTGGGAATGTGAAAATATTTGGAAAATCTATACATTTTTTTTGCTGTGCTTTGCAGCGATGTTATTGCCGAACATTAAAGTTAAGATATATTAATGCACATTGATATACAAATAAACAATATTAGGAACAGTGACTGTTGCACTAATAGCTATGCAACAAAACGTTAAAAATTTGACCTTTATTGCGCAATCGAATTCCAATAACGACTGTTCAAATGAATTGACTTTTTCTTGATTTTGAAAGAGAAGGGGAAAGCTGGTGAATAGCTGATATATCTATACTCTTCTTCTCCTACCCTCTTCAAATAGAAAGGTTGAGGAATAGACTAAAATCAGTTCTCGTAGAAAAATTACATTAAGTGACCAGTATTAGGAATTCATATGCGTGTTCTAAAATACCTGATGATACCTAAAGCCGAAACCCTTGTCGTGAGCCGCAAAACGTTTGGAAGTGTAAAGATATTAAACGAATTAAATTTGAAATTTCATTTAGTCGATATTTAATACAACACAATAAAAAAATAAATCTATGGCGAATGCTATTTGAAAATAAGTGTGTTTTTTGGTTATTGAAACAAACAGGTATATAATTATTACGTACAGGAAAGGTTGATCACATGTTGAGTGTGGCTGCTTTAGAGCAGCAGTCGGAAACCTTTGCCACGCATGCCAATAGGTGGCAAGCGTAACGGTTTTTAATGGCACACATTAAAAATTACGAAAAAAAACTTCAAAATATAAACCAAATATTGAGATGTCAGTTTAAAAAGTTGAAAAGCTGGGTGTTAATAATGTTTAAATATTGTATTTTTTGTAGCGTATATTATTATAGTCAAATAAAATGTTTTATTATACAATATATTTATTTAATTTATGATATCGACTGAAGGTGCTTGATGGAACTTCAATATTAAATTTGAATTGTTGCAACTTTGTACGATTCCATATGTCTTATTACAAACGACCTGGGTTTCGCCCTTCGGCATCTTCAGATATTCCATCGCACGGATGCAACAGAACTGACGAATAATTTTTAATCATTTGAAAAAAATGTTTTACTTCTTTTTTAAAGATGAATGGAAAGAAGTAATTATTAACATTAAAATAATTCTGTCGTCAGTTCTGTTGCATCCGTGCGATAGAATACCTGAAGATGCCGAAGGGTGAAACCCGGGTCGTCTGTGTTAAGACATATGGAATCGTACAAAGTTGCAACAATTCAAATTTAATATATTTATTTGTTTTATTTAAGTGGCACGCGTGCTTAATATTTTGAATGTCTTATTTTGTAGCACGTCATTGCATTTTAATTGCCGACCGCTGGTCTAGACCATCTCTGTACAAATTCTCTTCAATGTAGTTCATGGGAGCAAGCAGCAATAATTTCTACCACTGCTCGTTCATGCAAAATAGAGACATAAATATCTTCTGTTACACAATGGCCTAAAGCTCAAATAAAAAGGCAGGAAGTTGAAAGCGGGCGTGTGTGGTTTCTTTATTATTATATCCAACAAAACTATATTGTTATCTGTCGAAAATAAGTTCTTTTATTGCAAATAGAGGTGAAATAATTTTACACAAAAAGTCAAATGCGACGATAATTTATTGAGTTCGGAAGTAATATTTCAAGTTAGTGTCAAAACTAAATAAATTTTAAATGTGTGTCAACTCAATTTGTCCCTGTTGATACTAAATCTTATAGGGCAACTTTGCCACGGCCATATTACATGATATAATGCCACACACTTAATCATTTCATTTATTTGGTAAATACACGTTACAAAAAATACAAATTATACGTTTATTGCTATTGGAATGTCAAAATAATTAGAAATTTAATGTTGGAAATTAAAGAAATATATAACAAGGCACAAAATAAGGACAGCAAGGAAGTCAACCAAGCAAGTGCATGTAAAATCTACTTTAATACTATTCGCCTGACTCACTCTCGTCCACATGAAGTATGACGACAATTGAGTAAAAAACCTTACTTCCATATAATTTGACAAATTAGCGAAATTACGACTTTGCATTTCTGACATTGAGCCCGATATCGATTTGTTAGGTAAAAATATGTGACCTCATCAATCGCATTAAATTTTTCGTTTGAGAATAATTTTTATTAAAAAAGAAGTTCTTAAGCAAGTTCCTATAATTCCTATTCCTATTGTTTGGGCCCCAGGAGATTTGAAATATGCCCTTATGGTGGAAAAGGTTCAGAAGAAATTTTTGAGACTTCTTTACTTGAGGGCATACGGATACTATCCGTGGCTTTATCCAACTGACTTTCTTTTGGGTATGCTCACTTTTAATAGTTTGAAAAATCGAAGAGAAATATATCTAGCCACATATTTCTTTCGACTAATTCGAGGCCAAAATGAGAATTCTGCCATCCTTAATAATGTCAATTTGTATGTTCCGGATAATTTTTTAAGAAATCGTGTACATAATTTGTTTGTTCTTCCAAAGTGTAGAACCAGTCTGCCAATGGGGATGCCAATGGTAAGAGCATTAACAATGTTCAACGGTATTGCTTCGGATGTTGACATATTTCATGTGGACGAAAGTGAGCTCAGACGAATGCTATTTTTTCAGTTAAAGTAGAAATTTCATGAGCTTACTTGGTTGACTTTCTTTTTTGCAATCCTTATTGATTGTTTTATAGTGTATTTGTTGAATTTTTATATTTAAATATGTTAATATGTTACGGTGCAAAAGCATTGAATTGATAATTTGTAAGTTTTGTACCGTATAGTTGTAATTAATAAATAATTTTGTGCTGAATTTAAATATGTGTTTTATGATAGTAATAATTATTGCCAAATAAACATTTTTACTATAAAAAAAATTTGAGGTGTCGGGAATTATTTTTTTTAGATTTAGGAGACTGTGACATGAAAATAATTGGGAAGCACTGTTCTACGAGACGTAAACCGAAATAGCTATCAATTACATACCTTATAAATTTTGTAGAATTAAAATACATTACTATTTAATGGTCTATAACGATGGCTTAATTAATAATGCCAACATATGATTCGCATTGGTGAGTTGTGTGGCTTAAAAGAATTGAATTTTTGAGAAACACCGCTTTAGAAAACCTTATTAGCGTCAACCTTGTATATAACTTAGTGATATAAATTTAAAAAAGCGTCTTAATAATTCTATAACCATTAAATATTAAACGGTTTGTTTTCTCGTGTAATACGTTCTTTGCCCACGAGAAAACGTATTCACAATTTACATACATAATTGAATGGCCGAACGTTATATTATGTTGTCTGTTATTTTGCCAACAAAACACCTGCGTTGACATTCATTTAAAATCTATCCAGCTGCTGTCCTATATTATACCGCATTATATATAAATAACGTAAACTGTTTACTGACAGTCAGTTCGGGTGCATCCGTGTACTAGAATACCTGAAGATGTGCGAAAGGGGAAACCGAGGTTGTGAATGAAAATACGTGCGTAAATGTACAATTCTCGAACGATTCAAATTCTATCAACCACCAACCAATAATTCACTCAACATCTTAACAATTAAACCGTTTTCAGATCGAATTTGATTTGTTGAAACTTTGTGCGATTCTACGTGTTTTGTTATTAACGATCCAGATTTCGCCTTTCAGCATGTTCAGGCATCTGTAAAAACTAGGTCTGTTACATCAGTGTGATATAATGCCTGAAGATGTCGAAATGCAAATCCCGGTATAATCCCAATATTTACTATAAAACTGTTAGTGTCCCCAGCAAAATCCTCTGGTGGCCGCACATGAGAACCACTGTACTAGACTGTCGCTCGTTGGATGATTAATAAAAGTTCATTTTAATGTGTGTGACTTGCCTTATGTTCGCGTCTGATATGTATCGTACCATATAGTTCGTTGTATGCGATGTTGTTCGAATAATGGTTAATAGAAGAATTCCATTTTTGTTTATGAAAACTTGCGATGAATGTTAAGCTATAGAATAAAATAAAGAGCATATTCTTGTACATCATAAGTGGATATATGTTTCTACGCACTTTTCTCGTAATATATTACAAAAATATTAATGTACTTGCCGCGTATCCTGGCGTTGACAACTGTTGAAAATCGAATCGATTTCTGAACCACGAAAAGTTTGATCAAACGTTAAGCACAATGCATCATTTACTTTCATAGTTTACATATCTTTGAATTGTTACAATTTTGTACGATTCCACATGTTTTGTCACTAACGGCTCGGGTTTCGCCTTTCGGCATCTTCAGGCATTCTATCACACGGACGCAACAAAACTGACAGTTCGTTCAGACAGCATTAGTATTGTAACAATTCAAATTTGAAAAAATAGCAATGTATTTTACGTCTACAAAATTAATAAGATGTATAAATATATATTTACAACCTCATCAGGCATCAGAATTAGTTCTGATGAGGGCGAAAGCCTAAATAGCTATCAACTACAAGTCTGAACCAGTCTGATGCCGAAAGGCGAAACCCAGACTATGAGTTACAATACACAATGAAAACGTCCACAGTTTTAACAATTCGAATTTGAAACTCTCCTAAATTTTATAGTCTAAAAGACATTTTTTAAATATGGTCAGAAATAGGGATTGCAATTTACCGTCAAATTTCAATAACCGGTAAACGGTAAATAATAAATAAACGTGGATTATATCATTAAAGTATAACTGTACGTGGCTACTTTCACTAAAAATGGTATCCTGGATTGAAACGTAAATAATTTTAAATACATTTCAGGTGAATAGTAATGTCATAAAATGTACTTTGAATATGTATTAGGTTTGTAAGTATATCAGATAATTTATTATTAGCCACACAAAGATCGATTAATTTAAATTACGACTATGTAATATTTCGTTTACCTGCCTGTAAGAAGTTCATACGCTAAACTATTAGTTTATCCATTTATTTATTGATATGAATTTATGTATAGGATTAAAGAGTTTATTGATAAATGAGATGAAAAAAACCTTCTCACTCCCTCATGCATATATCATAATAAAAATTCGTTATAATATGCCTGTATCTGGTATTAGTTCAAGATGCAAATGTTTCGGTTTTTACCGGTATATTTACGCAAAATACTACATTCAAGTCTACAAACTCTTTACCAACAACACCATCACTATGTGAACCCTAGTTATTTTATATTTTTGATCTTTATTTTGTATTAAAAATACAGGGCCTAGGTTTAGTCCTTGAGGCACGCCAATATATGAACAAACTATAAAACATATTTACACACAAATATTTCAATAATGAGATTTATAAGCACCGTAATTACCGCTGTGAATTTTGGGCCATTTACCGGTTAATCGGTAAACCGGTAATGCAATCCCTAGTCAGGAATATATATTCAGGTAACAATCAATGTTTTACTAATATAAAGTTAAGGTTTCTTTTTTTTGTTTATCCCAAGATTCCGACCCCTGGTCCTCTCGATCCAGAGGCGTAGGAAATATATTATTTTGTGTACGTCATAGCTGGTACCCCGCGGCGCGCCGAATTGATGCTCGGGACCCATATGGCTTGAGGAATCGTTATAGGCCTCCCCTTCCTTTCGCCTTCTTCTTATTCTTCATCATCCTCCAGCCAGAGTCTACCGACGACCAGCTACCACTGCTGTATTGCTGGTGTATTTTTCTGGAATGAATATTTTCTACAATACTTCAACAGGGGCGGATGAAGGATATAATATCACCCGTACAATTTTATTGCAGAAAGTATATAAATATATAATTTATGATATCGACTGAAGGTGCTTGATGGAATTTCAATATCAAATTTGAATTGTTACAACTTTGTACGATTCCACATGTTTTGTCACTAACGACCCGGGTTTCGCTGTTCGACAGTTGTATTGCATCTGTGTGATAGAATGCCTGAAGATGCCGAAAGGCTAAACCCGGGTCGTTGGTGACAAAACGTGTGGAATCGTATAATGTTTTAACAATTCAAATTTGATATTGAAATTCCACCAAGCACCTTCTGTCGACATCATAAATTAAAAAGTATGTATTAAAATATATTTCACGCACAGAAGATTTCATCTGAAGAAGATGTTAAAAAGGTATGACAAGAATATGCAGGCCAACGGAGTCGTTTTTTAACGACTACACAGCCCTGGGTATATTTTAGATTGGTCATGTTATATTTATTCCTTAGTACGGCTCTGCATCCGCGAATTTCCCAACACCGGAAATACTGTATCACATATTATACAAGTGGGAGTGAGGCATAATAATTTTATTATTTCGTGTAATGCCGATGTTGTATTCTTTTTTTGTCAGTTTCGCTTAGTTCAAAAACAAATTCGTTTTATTTTGAGCCGGGGAACCCCTAATTCGCAAATTGCCTTCATCTTGTCTGAACAATGAATTTGAATTTTGAGAGAAATAAATAACACATATAAATATGTACAGAGCGTCGTATTTTTGACAGTATTATATTGCAATATTTGTACAATTTTTGTACACTAATCTCAAATTATAAAAACAGTTGATTGGATTGGTTTTTACTTGGCAGAACTCCATTATAACACGGTGAAAAAATAGCAATATATTTGAGTTCTACACAATTCATAAGGTGTATATCGATAGGTATTTCGGCTTTTCCCCTCATCAGATCAATTTTTAAATGCAAATGAGGGCATGAGTGACGGAGCACGTGGAAAATATTTTATGAACATCAGCTGATAATGCTTGCTATGAGCGAAACCGGTCGTGATCATGAAATATAGTGTGATAATGAGTACTAAATAATGTATTTTTACATGTGAAAGTGTAAAGTTTTTTTAATAAAAATATACTTTCATAGATGTTTGATAGTAGGTATCTATATATAAAAAAAACCCATTTATTATTTTAATGTTAGTTGATTAATATTTGATGTAAAACCCTTTCAAGAATGACTCATTAGCAAGATCGTTAATGAAAATTATCACAGGCAATTGTAGTATTATCAGATTAATATTATTAGATTCGTTTTAACTGCAATTTACTGCTTGCCTTTGGGTAAGTGTTCTCTGTAATTAATGTTTTTAGTATATAGACTATGCTAACTGTTTATTTTACGTCAGTTCTGTTGCATCCATGTGACAGAATGCCTGACGATGCCGAAAGGCGAGACCCGTGTGGCTAGTTACAAAACATGTGGAATTGTACAAATTCGTAACATTAAATATACTTTTGTTTGTAGCCATACTCATTTTTTTTTTATTTGTGTAGAGTATATGGATTTTTAATAGATGAATCTCAGCAGACGTTTTTCTGCAAGAGCTGTGTACTATTCAGTTGTTCATAACCTCTATGTCGAACCGTTTTTTTGTTGCTTAATTTTAACCAATTTTCCGTATTGTTGAAAAACCATTTCTGTGTAATTTTGTCCAGCCACTAACAAACCGTGGTCTGCGGTGGTCGCTAAATAAATAAGGGGGACGGAAGCTTTCTCTACTCCAATTTACTTTATCGTAAACTTGTAATAACATTTTCTGCCCACTACACAACACTACCAATGACCATCGTATACAGGATGTTACATTTTCGCATTTTTTAACAATTTGACGAAAATATACAATTTGTGAACTTCTAAGATGGGTTGAAAATAAAAGCATCACTCCTACCCTGACTCCGCCATCGACCAGAAACTCTTGTTTCGAAAAAGTAATTGAAATTAACAATGGCTAAAAAAAGATTAATTTTGTCAGAATTTTTCAAACCTTTCCCATTTATTTGCATCAAATCAAATATCAATCAACCAATCCGTCAAATCGTTCATTGAGATATTTTTCAAACTCGTCTAATCGAAAAAGTAGTCCGAGTCGCTCGTTTTTCACAACCCTGACTTCACAGCCCTGCTTTTAACTATCTTAATGATATATCGGCTTTTGCTCTTTTGGTACTTACTGTACGTGTCGAGTTCAAACGAAGTTATCGTTCGAAAAACACCTTAGCGTTTTTTGAACGAATACAGTGAGTAATTTATGATATCGACTGAAGGTGCTTGATGGAATTTCAATATCAAATTTGAATTCTTACAACTTTGTATGATTCCATATGTTTTGTCACTAACGGCCCGAGTTTCGCACTTTCGGCATCGTCAGGCATTCTATCACACGGATGCAACAGGGCTGACTAAGTTTCAGTCAGTGTAGAAGTCAGTTCTGTTGCACCCGTGTGATAGAATGCCTGATGACGCCGAAAGGCGAAACTCCGTGTCGTTAGTGACAAAACTAGTGAAATCGTACAAAGTTGTAACAATTCGAATTTGAATACAGTGAGCTTAAAAACAATGAACACATTTGACTCATTTGTGAATTTTGTTATAATCGCGGCATACTTAACGTCGCCATTTATTATAATGCCTCAAAACGGAATGTTTTCTAATTTTATGTGAGAGTAGTGACTGGGAAAATTTTGTTTGCGTTGCTTGAAACGTGTATTGTATCGGTTGATAATGCTCGTGATGAGTGAAGTTGGTCTTAATCATACATATATTATATTATGAACAGAAAAGAAAATTTGATAAGATAGTCTACTTTAAAGTTTTTAAGCGGGTTGCTATGCCAATCTGCATTGCATATTCTTCTTTTGAATTCAATAATAAAAAAAAAAACATCTCGTGTGCGACGTTTATTTCCGCTTTCAAGGATATCGCGTTTGGGTGGTTATGTTTTAGTTCATGCCAGTTTTTGCCAAGTTCAGCGCAGCCTGTAGACTTTGAGGAAAGACGATGGTCGTGCGTAGTATTTCATACTTGATACAGCTCCTCGTTACGGTCGGCAGGGGGTTCAGCGAACGGGGCGGGGAGGGGATGAAGGGTGGCTGATTTATTGGCAGACATCGGGTTCGCAGCCCGGCGATGGAGAAAAAATTACTAAGGCGCGGCGGGCGCATTGGTGTGCGATAGGCTAAAAAACAATATTACTACTTAATTACCAGTAATAGTGTTGTGATATCAAAAACATTTTTAGTTTTCTTCTATTCCGGGTAACCTCATGCCATCCTTAGAAAAATACATTTAAAAATAATACTTATAGGAGATCAATGTGTGATAGTTAATTTATTGAATGTCATTTATGATATCGACTGAAGGTGCTTGATGGAATTTCAATATAAAATTTGAATTATTACAACTTTGTACGACTCCACATGTTTTGTCACTAACAACCCGGGTTTCGCCTTTCAAAATTATCACAGGCAATCATGTTAATTATTATTAGATTAATATTGTTAAATTTGCTTTAGCGGTAATTCACTGCTTGCTTTCGGGTCAGTGTTTTCCTGTAATTAATATTTTAGCATGTACAGTGGAACCTCGATCAACCGTTCTCGCATAATACGTTTTCCCGGCTGGAACGCTTATTTTTTATAGTCCCGTCAAACTCCCATAAGAACAATGTTAAATAATCGTTTCCCGATTCCCCGATTTCCTCGATAAACCGTCTAAATATTTTGGTCCCGTCACAAATATTATCCCGATTGACCGTTTTTATTGCATATTTCTCCGTATCTCGGCAAGCATGTTTGACATAGCCGAGTGCAGGTGTTATGCCTAGACACGTTGGAATCCGCTGTGCATGTTAGACGTAACGCATTGGACGCATGTGCTATTTTTTGGGTTGAAATCCACCACACGCGTATTATTGTTTATGATGCAAATGTAGAGTTGCTTAAAATTCATGGTAATAATGATTCCTGTACATACAAACTTTTAGTCACAAGTTGAGTAACAAGTCTTTGTTCCGATTAAAGTGCCAAATAACAAAGAAGCAAACTAACATAAAGGACTTTTTTAAAAAATAATTTTTATATACAGTAGGTACAAGTAACTAATAAATAAATGTTTTTTACGATTTTACTTGTTTATTATTATTTGAAGCTTTCCCGCATCCACCGTTATTTTTTCAGGGTCCCTTGGAAAACGTAACATCGAGGTTTCACTGTATATGATGCTAACTGTTTCGTCAGTTCTGTTGCATCCATGTGATAAAATGACTGAAGATGCCGAAAGGCGAATTCCGGGTCGTTAGTGACAAAACATGTGGTATCGTACAAAGTTGTAAAAATTAAAATTTTATTTCATAACGTCTTTAATATTAAATTTAAAAAAATATTTTTTTTTTTAATTATAAAATGTAATAATGGATCGTTATATAAACCGTATATAAATATGTGAGCATTTTTATATTTAAAATAAATAAAATTAGCACATTTATAAAGTATGTATGTAGTTGATAGCTATTTCGGCTAGAAGTAGTTCTGATGAGGGCGTAAGCCGAAATAGCTATCAACTACTTAATACTTTCGATGGTTTCGGCGGTAACTTTGTGGAAGTTAATTTTATTATAATTTTTTTAAAACTTTGATTATTCCACGTATTGTATTACTAACTGTGACACGAAACGTGGAATAATCAAAGTTATTTTAAATTTGATATTAAAACTACTCAATACTTTATAAATTTTGTAGAACAAAAATAAATTGCTTTTTTTACCGTGTTGCAATGGTTAAAACCAAGTAAATGCCATGTCATTGATATCAAAAAACAAACTTACATTTTTTATTAAAATTATTGCAATTATTTAACACAAAATGGCGTAAGTAAATTCCAAATGCGTTTTCACGGGCCGCCACTGCCATTTTGTACAGAAATAGCCTTTAATAATCGCTTCCATATTACACGCATTTATTTGTGAGTAGCAAATCTTGGCCAATGTAATTTCCAGCCTTACCATGAAGCCGGCAATGTATCAATGATTTTATACAAGCAATCATTATAATTTGTGCTCACACCGCGCACCCATAATTTTATATTTAAATTGCGAGTAGGACAGCACACTTCTAGAATGTGAAATCATATAGAACCCGAGCAAATAGCTGCATTCAATGGTCTACAATTTCAAAATTGAGAGGTGATTATTTTGATTGCCCAGGTACCATATTATTTATGTCGGACAATGATGTTACATGCAAGAATTTGTCTATTTACGATAGCTATATCGCTTCCTCAAAGCAACGCATGTGTGCCAATTGATAAGTGCAAGCTAAACTTATATAATATAACACTGCATTTAATAAAATGCATACATTTATGCTTCATTTAAAATTAAATTGCATCAGTGACATCTATATATACCAATGTTTTCCTGTAACTGTAAAGCATTCTTAGCCTATAAATTATGCTATCGAAAGACATAATATAACATCGAATTTGCTTTCAATAAAGAATTGTTGAGACTCAAATCAATTCAATGCCTATATTAAACGAACAGTCTGCCTTGCTATATCCCTTACATAAGATTATTTCAATAAGTCAACATTAAAAAAAAAAAAAGTCAAATCAGATCATTTAATATTTGTTCCTCGGTTTATCGATTGTCTCGATCTATCGTCTAAGACATAAGCTCCCAACCTTTTCGGATGGCGACCCCTTTTCATAAATTCCATGTGACCCGCGACCCCCCATACAACCCAAAGGCATACGCAACAATATTTTTTAGTTGACCGTATAAGTTGGCGACCCCCCAAAAAACTCTTCGCGACCCCAAGGTTGGGAACCTATGGTCTAAATATTATGGTTCCGTCTCAAATATTATCCTGATTGACCGGTTTTGGTATATATATATATCTTTCTATCAAATACAATTTGCGAGTTCTGTTGGATACGTGTGATATAATGCCTGATGATACCGAAAGGCGAAACCCGTGTCGTTAATAAGAAAACATGTGGAGTCGTACAAAGTTTCAACAATTCAGATATTAAAATTCAATCAAGTACCTTCAGTCGATATCATAAATTATGTTATTCTTTGATTTTAAATTGTCAGCAGTTATTTGTAAACGTCATTAAGGATTTGGCAACTCTTACGAAATTCCTTAGTGTTTAAAATGTGCGACAAATTGTACGTATCTTAATTTTTTTATGTTTCAATATGTTATTTATAAAAATCTGTCACCCCGGTCAAATTCCACGTATGCTCTCTCTAGATCGAAGCCTGCAATCGATAATATAACATATAATCGCTTTAAAGTCAGAAACCGATAAAAAATTAGCATTGCCGCATTTTTTCAAATTAGTTTAACAACAACAGTGGAGTACGTATAAATTTAGATAGTTTAAATTTGATAAAAATATAAAAATACGTTTCAAACTCTCCCCTTTGGTTCATAAATAATAAAAACAGTATGGCAGCACGATATTATTTATCGATTCAAGATTGGGGAATGCGCTCTCTGTTAACCGTCTTACAAAACTTAATTACCTAGATTAATTTTGAATAACCTTTCGTAACTATATAACAAATATATTTGATGGTGATTATAAATCTCTTAACTTACAGCGTATCCCTCTGCCCAGCAGGAAAACACATATCTAGAGAATATTAACATAATAATATAAATCTTAGGTTTTTAAATACTTTTCCAACGTGTGCATATTATTGTATAATTTATTAAACCTATATGTTACCTCGAGAGCAAAGTACCAACGAATATTATATACTTACAATTGTATATAATTTTTTTAACGTATAATCGTATTTCCAAACAAAAAATAAAACACATTTTAATACTGTTTCCACAAATAATTTTATAATCAGGATAATACGTTTGTGATTGTACATTTAAAATGTGGTAAACTATAAGAATTGAAACTTTGTTTGTCACAAGGTACAGTGAAACCTCAATTCCACGTTTTTCAAGTGACAAATAGTGAAAGCTAAAGTAATATTAAATTATAATTAAAAATAGATAAATTAAAAAATATATATATAGTAGAGAGACTTTTAATTTCCAAAAACGGAGTTGTACAACAATTGGTAAATATGAGAAGGTTTTGTAAAAGTTATGTTAATTTAATCTTTTTTATTAAATAATCGAATAGTGTTTAATATTCTTCATATGAAATTCTTTATTGAAGAAAATCTCAAGACATTTCAGCGAACTATATGTTTCATTATTGATTTCATTGGTTAAAATATAAGATTTAATGTGCTCGAACTCACAAATTGTATTGGATAGAAAGATGTATCTACCAAAAACTGTTCAATCGGGAAAATATTTGAGACGGGACAATAATATGTAGACGATAGATCGAGGGAATCGATAAATCTGGAAACGGTAAATGCGGGATTATTTAGCATTGTTTTTTGAATACCAGAAATTTTCAATTATGAATATACATTTTGTGGTACATATTTCCACACTGTATTTTTTGATCAGGACCGATTTCGAACGAGTTTCAGTGATAGAACGCATTTTACAAGGAAGTATATTTAATCAATTTATTTTATATATCATCTCTTTCCGTCAAGGAGTGACAGTTAACACCTTAAAAAAGAATACATGAAGATGCTGAAAGGCGAAAAACACGGGTCGTTCGTGACAAAACATATGAAATCGTACAAATTTTTAACGATTCAAATATTATATTGAAATTCAAGTTCATTCCTTGAGTCGATATAGTTAATTTTTTATGTTTTTAAATATGTACAAAAAAATTCTTTTCTTATCAATAAAAAAGGTTATATCATTTTTCTTAGATCAGTGTTTCAAAAGGAATGCAAAAAAATAAATTGAATATCGACCCGATGGAATTAATTTAATATTTTTTATTTATTTATCGTATGATGCTTAACTCATAAGTCCTTCTTAAGTTCTACGTAAATCAATGCTGTGATGTGAATCGAGTTTATATGAGAAAGCAATATAAACTTGCACTGTAATAGCAAAGTTGTATTACAGGAATATTCACTTAACGGTTTATGCTGTCGAATAAGTGGGTTCGTGTAACGGCGGAGTATTCCGTTATCCGTTACCCTAACGACGTTGGGAGTCGATTATGAGAGGAAGTAAGTGCATATACATTTTTGACCACTTATCTGCCAATTTCTCAACATTTGAGACGACCGATTGCAGTTTGATATTTTACACTAAAATATAGAAGATAGTTAATAATCTCGTGTAAGAGATAATTTTTGGATTGAAATACTGTTTGTCTTGATAACCGCAGTATATTTGGTTGACGCAATACCCTACCTACAATAGAGCTCCGTTTTTACGTTTTTAAATGGGGAAAATGTGAAATATTTTTTACATTTATATTAATCTTCTTCTTGAACCAAAAAACGGATATTTCAACACTAATTATTCCACAAATTAATTACATTGAAAAACCGCATTTACATTTACGGAATTCACGTTTACCCGCCAACTTTGTAAAAAAGTATATAATTCTGTTTTTATTTATGAAATCGGCCGAAGGTGCTAGATGGAATTTCAGTGTCAAATTTGAATTGTCAAAACTTTGTACGATTCCACATGATTTGTCATTAACGACTAATGAGATCGAAAGAACTGCAAACCATTACAAAATATTTACCAAAGCGATTTGTGTGATTATAAATATAAATAAGAAAAACTGATGTTACTTATGTTCAATAATATTGAATCGAATGTCGAAATATTCCATATGGATGAGAGTGAGTTCCAACGATATTTTTATCGATATGTTATGAACTATTTTTACTTTATTAAAGAAAAATTGACATGTTTTGAAGTTTGCATGGTTGACTTGCTTGCTATTCTTGTTTTTTTCTTTTGGAAAGGGTGTTTTTTTAGAAGTATAGAGCTTTAAGTTAGCAACAATTTTTTTAAATGGGGGCCATTTTGTCAGCTGTTAAGTGATATATGGTTAGTTTGGTTTGGCATTTCAACAAAAATATACTGTGTCTCTGAACAACGCATCCACATTGTGCAAATTTATTTTGAAAATCATGGTTCTGTTCGAAATATGTATCGCGCATTACGTCCATTTTACGGTCAACGGTGTTTTGACATTGCAAAAGCAATAAACTTATAATTTGTATTTTTTGTAACGTGCATGCGACCTGATTAAGAAAAAGGTTTAGTATAACTGATTTTAGCCATTTATGTGTTTTATCAAACACTAATAATACATAACACTCACATACTTATATAGATATTGAAATATAGTCAACACACAGTTATGATTGTAAAACACGTTGCATACCACACGTCAACCCTCGAGTTTTTTTCACCCCGTCGCAGTTACATTTGGCGCGACGACAGTTGTTCGATCACTTCGCCACGGAGACAGCGGGATACGAACCCGTGCTCAGCGCATGCCGGCATTTTAACCGGCGCACCACTGGGTCATTGTTTTTCTCATGTGATTGTCCTTACCAAACGAATAAAAGCGTTTTTTCAATCGTTCACGTCACTTATATCTAGATATGTATAATTTAGTTGGTATAAATCTGTCACGAAACAGCAAAAAAATTGAACTGTTATAACTTTGTACGATTCCACATGTTTTGTCACTAACGACCCGGGATACGCCTTTCGGCATTTTCAGGCATTCTACCACACGTATGCAACAGAACTGACGTAAAATAAACAGTTAGCTTCGTCTATATACAAAAGTTATCAATTAAAGGAAATCACTTACCCCAAGGCAAGCAGTAAATTGCAGCTAAAACAAATTTAATAATACTAATCCAATAATAATTAACACAATTGCCTGCGACAACTTCCATTAACGATCCTGTTAATGAGCTGTTCTTGAAAGGGTTGAATATTTGTTGAAAAATAAGCTAGCTCGTTGAAACAGAAGAGAAGATGTATTTTGTACCATTTCTACACAGCTACATAGATAAGCAAATGTACGTTTAAACATAGTTCTGACGATGGCGTGCGCCGAAATAGTTATCAACTGTACCTTGTAAAAAAAATTGTAGAACTAAAATATAATACAAGCTATTTTTTCGTCATGTTATAATGGAGTTCTACCAAGTAAATGCCAATTGTATCAATATATTTCCACAACGTTATGTTGTTAAAATTAAGGCCGGTTTCACTCATTGCGAGCATTTTTTGAAGATTCAATATCAGTTCAGTTGATGATCTTCACGATGAGCGAAACTGGTCCCGATCTAAATAACTAATCTAATAATATGCCTTTCCACCAAGAAGTCACAGTTACTACCTTAAAAGTGATTTTTTTCAATTAATTTTGTTAGTATTATTAGGGAAAATATGTTTTGACAGATTTGTACTAGAGATTGATTTTCATAACACGGTGAAAAAATAGCAATGTATTTTAGTTCTATTGATTTTCATAGTCTACACAAGACACTGCCCTGATTTGAATCCATAAAATTACTTTCGTTAAGGATTGTGTGAAATCATTACGTTGATAATTGTTTAAGACACTTAAAAGATAGCTAATTATAATCTCAAAAATTACGAGCATGGGATGTTACAAAAACTATGTAGAAATATTTATGGATGTTCCTTTACGGTAGGCGTATCATTCCCTAGGGCAGCCACGCCCTTCCGCCCACAGCCTGTAATAAACAATCCGCCCATATAACATAAATACTTCGCAGCTATGTGTAGATATAACTAAAAAAAATAGTCAAAATTGGGTTGTAAAAAAAGAATCTGCGTCAAAAAAGAACAGTTATCATTTGGTATTAAGTGATATGTTATGTATTTTAACTCATAGTATACAACGCAGTTCTATATTCGTTAGGAGTTTATGATCTTTGTTAGACAATCTAAGTCTTGTCATAAATTTACTGCAATCAATTTTGCATATATATTGTATAACCCTTTATGGTAGGTAGCCTTGATTTAAGGATACTAAATAAAATTGTACGATTCTACATACTTTGTCACTAACAATCCGGGTATCACCTTTCGGCATCTTCAGTCATTTTATCGCACGGTTGCGACAACAGAACTTACATGCGATACAGAATTTGTTAGTTCCGTTGCATCTGTGCGATAGAATGCTTTAAGACGCCTAAAGGCGACATCCAAATGGTTAGTGAAAAAATATGTGTTTCAACGAATTATATTTGATATTGGTATTCCATCAAGCACTTTCAGTCGATATCACAACTTGTAAGAAAATGTCGGGATATATGATTGTGTGACTTGAAAACTTGTACGGATTTAGCGACCGTTATTTGCATTAAAGAAAATGGCTACCAAATTGGGACCGAAACTTCTTGAGTGCTTAATCCACCACTGTGTTTTCGTTTCTGTGGCATTAAAATCAACGGTATGGGTTTTTTGGCCATCAACACCATATTCAATCAATCCTATACCACAAACTGCTTGGCAGTCCTGGATGTTGCTATTAATAAAAATTATTATAACCGGGAGTGTAACGAAGTAAGGCTAAAACAATTTTATAATTGAAAGTATTTGTGCTCTGTATCTCAAGTTAGTCTGAACCCAAATAGTCCTTTATTTTAATTTAACCCCTCGATTATTGAATTGAAATAATATTGTGGCACGTATCGAAGCTTTTTTCGCCGCCTTGATGTTTATTGTGATTGACAAGATGGTGGGCTTGCGACGCGACGGGGCGTCACAAAATGGCGACCGCGCACACCTGCGCACGCCGCTGTGCGCATTCGCGACGCTACCAAAAGCTGCACTTCCAAAACTATTCCATAACTCAAAAGTGTTGCCATGAAATTAAAGCACAGTCGGGTATAATTTTTGTGAGTTGCATACTGAAACCATTGTCAAATACATTGTTATAATTTTGACTAAACTAAAGCGAATACGGAGCGTTGAAATTTTAATTATGACACATTTTTGTATAAATTGTCTTTTTTAGGACATTGGCGTTATAGCCGTGAAAAACAAGTGACTCCGACTGCTTTGTCGATTAGACGATTTTTAAGAATATCTCAATGAACAATTGGCCGGATTGCTTGGTTGATACTAAAGATAGGAAAAAGCCTGACAAAAACAAACTTTTTTAAAATTTAAATTGTTACAACTTTGCACTACACAATTTTGTAACAAACCGGGTTTCGCCTTCCGGCATCTTCAGGCATTATATCACACGGATGCAAACAGAACTGTTCTGAAGTTCTGTCTGTTCTGTTCCCGGGTCGTTAGTGACAAAACGTGGGAAATTGTACAAAGTTGTGACAATTTAAATTTGACATTGAAATTCCGTCGAGCACCTTCAATCGATATCATAAACTTTTTTTAGTTAGAGTCATGTTTTTGATCAATATCGGAATCGTCTTTTTGGTCGATGACGAAGTCGTTGTCGTGCTTATTAACGACTCTACAGTTCTGCAAAGAACGTAGATACGGTTATTTGACTTGATACGGAAGTTTTTCTACCGGCGCACTGATCTTGAATGCAAACGTAAAAAGTTTGAGAACCACTCTAATTCGACATTAGTCTCAATTGGAAATGCAATAATATCCGGTATTTCCTATCGATATGGAATACCCGCTGAACACGTCAACTTTTAAGCGGGGGATCAATTTGACACGCAATTTGTCAAAATGGATGGCTTTTTTTTAGATAACAAAAAAAAACAGAAACGTGAAAATTATCCAAATGATAATATAAACGGTGTTTTTATCTGTGACAAACCAACAGTTGTCATCTAAGCTCACGAATTTTGTTTAGATAGAATATTTCTACGTCATTAAGAATGCACGATTTATAAATTTAAAGTATTGTCAATTTAAATAAATAAATAACTATCTACTAGAGCTGTGAAGTCGTCAAAAAAACAACACAATTTCAACTGAAAAAACTTTTTTTTTTCAGACTTTTCGTACCTTTCCTATTTATGAAAATTAAATTAAAGACCATCCAACCAATCCGGCAAATTGTTCATTGAGATATTTTTCAAAATCGCTTAATCGAAAAAGTCGCTCGTTTTTACGACATCGACTCCGGCCAAAACCCCGTGACTTCACAACCCTGATACCTATTCAAAATAACATAACTTTCTCAATAAAAACACAGGAAAAGTTCTTACAGATACGGTATAATACGATACAAACGTTGCAGTACGGTTTCCATAAAACACGAGTCAATTCACACAGACATATTACATTGCCACTTCCAAGCCAAAAAGTGTTTGTAACAAATCGATAATATTCAGGAAAACAAAAAATGTTTTTGAGAAAATATCGTGTCAATGAGAATAAATTCGTTTTATTATCACTTCTACACAGACCTCTTTTTACCCGTTTCTTCAACGATTTCGATTTAAAATTATTTATATGAAATCAGTACTTATTAAAACTATTTCAGATATTAATTAGCTCCTAGACATTGGTTTAGAGATTTTATTATTCGTTTTTTGTATAGAAGATATAAACTTTTTAAGGATTATCGAATCGAGTGCATCAGAAACCCTGGTCGTAAAGAACGGACCATCTATAAGTGTATAGATTTTGTATATAACAAGTTTTAGCAAGTTATTGATTGTATTGACATTTACTTGGTATAACTCCATTATAACATGGTGAAAAGATAACAAATTTCAATGGCTATAATAAGTCATAAAAAAGTAGTGAGAAGGACGAATAAGAACTAACATTCAAAACTGAAGCGATTTTAGAATGATTAAAAATGTCAACACAGATGCAATTATTTATTCAATTATTATAATTGAGTTCTTTCAAGTAAATCCCAATTCAATCGATAGAAAGAAGTAGTACAGACACGGTAAAAAAAATAGCAGCAAGAGGACGTGAGCCGAAATAGCTATCAACTAAATTTAAAAAAAAATGTAGAACTAAAATACATTGCTATTTTTTTCACCGTGTTATAATGGAGTTCTACCAAGTGAATACCAATTCAATCAATAAAGTAGTACAGAATCGAAATTGTTCCTGTTGGCATGATACTTTTTTCGCCCGTTTTGCTTTTCTAAATATTAGCGTTTGCGACACTTTGTTGGCTTGGTAGGTAGGACGGTTTTAAGAAATTTGCAGTTCTAATTATTTAAATATAAAACTTATCCATGAAGAATTGCAATTAAAATATTGAATTACCGTAAAGCTCCAAATATAGAGAGTGTGCTAATGTACCAAGCGAATAACTGAAATTTTCAAGTCCTCAATCGTGCTGTGTACACTTATGAACGAGCCCTACAAAAGTCAAAAGGGTATAACTTAAATAAAAATCTTTTTTATTCAAGGGGAATGAATTTCAAAAGAGAATCTGCCTAGAATATCGCAAAATAAATAATTCCCAGTGAATTCGAAATAAGGCTTTTGTTACTCTCAATAATTAGAATAAAATGATTTTTAAAGTGGGCTTTTAATGGTTATTCGATTGACGTTCAATATAGATTACACTTGCGGATTAATTTCAGCAAATTAAGCAGTTTACACGGTGAAGAAAAATAGCAATGTGTTTTAGTTCTACAAAATTATTTTTAAAAAATATAGTTGATAGCTATTTCGGCTCATACCATCGTCAGAACTATGCTTAAACTAACATTCGCTTATCTATATATAGCTGTGTAGAAAAGGCACACAATACATACTCTGCTGTTTAAGCGGCCTAGCTTGTTACTTTCACACAATAAAACTAAATTTTAAAAATTTCTAAATGAAACAAAAGGCGGCTATGACAATAAGTTTACCTGTGGAACGGAAATGGTCATTACGGAAGCAAATCAGACCACCCCCTAGTAATAGGGTCGGACTAATGGGGATGCTATTATATTAGTTTGTTCGTTAAGAGTCCTTTGTGATAATTGATGTCAATTGATTTCCAGCTGTTCCAAAGCCGTCATTCTGCGACCCTTACTACAAAGATGTAAACATTTAGGCGCTGAGTTTGAATTTATATTATGTGATTCCTTAATAACGTGATTAGGGAATTCTGAATCTGTTTTTTTACTGTTGAATGATCTTACATGTTCCTTAGCTCGAGTAGTTATACTTCTAGCAGTAGCTAGAACTAGCTTAAGCAGTTACTTTGTATGCGGAAGTTCAATTGCTATATATGATTTTAAAAAAATGTCTGTCATCTCAATTAGTCTGTAGCGACCGTGCGATAGAATACATGACGATACCGAAAGCCGAAACCCCGATTGATAGTGACAAAACATATGCTATCGTAATAAGTTTCAATAAATCAAATTTGATATTGAATTTGATCTGTTGAAACTTTCTTTGTTTTTGGGGAACGATAAATGCGAGATTAATATCATTTAAAATTGTTCTTATAGGTTCATGATCGGAACTATAAATAAAACAATACATGGGATAAAACGATGAATGCGGTAACGTAATATCAGGATTTCACTGCATGTCTTTATCAAAATTTAATCATGGTTTTGCCTAATAGAACAGAAAACGTAATTACAGAGTCGACTTTATTTCCAACTAAGGGCAGAGATAAAAAGGGTAAAATAAAATAACTCCGTTACTACTATTATCTAAGAGAATTTTATTATTCCTTCGCGTACAGGAATTTTTCTCTTTGTCTTTTGAAACGCTACGAGATCTCCCGCTGTTAAACACTGCGAATTATAACCCTTCGCTTTTCACTTCTGAACACTTCAAAGAATACTTTCCTCTTTCGACATCTTCTTCTTTGTGCGAATGCCTACTGCTAAAAGTGGTCATGCTATTGTTCACGGGTGAACATATTGGAATCATTTCCTTTTGTATACGTTATACATTAATAATTTATAAGGTGATTTTTTTAGTATTATTTAATATTAATTTAAAACAGGGTCGCACTCTTCACACTTTTATACTCATATAATGTTATTAATTATAAATTAACTTGAAATTGTCACACGACATTACCACTAGTCAAAAATAATAGTGACAAATAAACAGAATTATCACTTTTAAGTTATCAAAGTCGATTATAACACGGTGAAAAATAGCAATGCATTTTGGTTCTACAAAATTTAAAAGGTATTATACAATAGTTGATAGCTATTTCAGCTTACGCCTTCATCTTATAAACCCTCTCCCTTATAATTTTATAGAACTAAAATACATTGAAGGTTATAAATAATAAAATACGATGCTTATTGTAGTACTATTTTACTTTAAAGTGTTACGTGTCACTTCTTGGTGGAAAGGCTTTATATTTATGATCAGGACCGGTTTCGCTCATCGCAACAATTATACAAATTATAAAGGCTATTCGTACAAATTTTTGAGTTAAAAATCAACACGTGTACGAAACTAGAGATTCAAGAGCTGAGAAAATATTCTACAGGTAATCATGTAATATTTTTCTTGATTTAATTTACAAATAAAATGTTAAGGACCTCTTAGAAATAGTTTCACCTGTTTTGTATATCTGTATTATTGACTAACGATCTTGTCGTATTTATTCTATCAGTTGATAATACCCGTGGTGAGCGAAACTGGTCGTGATCATAAATATATTGCGAAAATAGTAATACAAAATGTGTTTTTATTATTAAAAGTCGTTATTTTTTGTTTATAAGTTCTCCCTGTTTATTCTTCTTCTTAAGCAAAATAAAGGATTTTTTTGTAATCGTAAGAATGTATTTTTAGTAGAATACTATTGCAACAATATATTATATTTTATTATCGGTTTCGCTCATCGCGAGCATTATCAAGTGATAGAAGATAAATTAAAAGCAATGCAAACTGTGCTGAAGCTATGTGTTTCACCCTTAGTTCTTGCGACAACTCTACAAAGCAAAATGTACCCTTGAAAGAACTATTAAGCCTTTTGTCTTCTGATGAACATATTGAAATCATTCCCTTCTTACGGTACACTTACGAAGTCAGTTCTCAGGGGCCCTTCAGAATGATTTCAGCACGAGCTGTTGCATAAGCCTAAAGTGTTCATCGGTATGAAAAAATGAACATTTTTTCATATATAATATTGCGTTAATTATTTATTTAATACTAGCTGACTCGTTGCGCATAACTGTGATCTCAGATTAAGGAAATTCAAGGAAACTCGTTATGATAACAAATAATTTAATCGGTAATAATATAGAATAGATTATACGTCGATTTTTTGGCGGGATATGCCATAGAAAGAAATTTGTAAAGTTTCATATCGAACGGATCAATTGTGTAGTAATCTATAAAGGACAAACAGACACACATGTTGATTTTTGTATATGTAGATACAGGCATACTTAAAGATTTACTACTAAAAATGATTTCGCGGTCTGTATTAATTGGCTTGTCTTAATATACAAAACAAATATGCGATTACATTAGTGGCCCAAAATACTAATAAACAATTGGATTAATTAAGCATTTCAATTCCTTATACGCATTTTACTTTGTAATTAACTGAATTCAAATTATTCTACGAAAATTGACTCTAAGTCAGTTTCTACGTACAGAGTAATGGTACAAGAATATGGTGTTTTATTTTACATAATAAAACACACTTTTGGTTCTTATTTCCAAAATAAATTTTATGATCACGACCGGTTCCGCTCTTCATGCTTATTATTATAAATTGATGGAAAACGTGTTTTTATTATTTTACATGTAATAGTCTTCCATCAAGAAGTAATAGTTAACACCTTTGAGATTGGCAAAAGTGATTTGGCGTTTATTTTCACTTTTTTTTTCAGGCTTACGGTTCTGTTCGTGGGAGGGTATTCCGATACAAACAGTAAATATAATATTAAGCAAAATGCTATTTTTCGAATTTTAATATCAAATTTGAATTGAAACTTTTTACGATTCCACATGTTTTGTCATAAACGACACTGGTTTCGTTCAATTCTATTGCATCCATATGATAGAATGCCTGATGAAGCCCAAAGTGAAAACACGGGCCGTTAATAAGAAAACATTGTATCGTACAAAATTCAAATTTTTATTTATGTACTTCGATAAAAAAAATCATTAACAAAGGCGTCTGCACATGAGTTTGCGGACAGTGCAACCGAAGAACATGACGTCGACCACTCGGCCATAGGTCACCCCTATTTTTATTATTTTAGTCATAACTTCGACGTTCTGTGTTTGGCCCCATTATCGGGACCAGTATTGGGTTGAAACCTACTCATTTTAAAACAAAACCTTTGGCTATTTATGATTATTGACTGTAATATGTTATATAGCCTACATGCGGATCTTAAGAGTAATGAACTTTATTTATGTAAAAATATAAACAATTTCTATGCTTGATTAAATACAAACAGCCTAGGTATATAATTTATTACTAAAACATCAGACAACATCAAACATTTTTCTTTAAGGAATCTCGCCAAAAAAATAATTAAATTTAGTCGATAAAAAAATAGCTATGCATTTTAGCTTTACAAAATTTATATGGTGTATATAGTTGATAGTTATCTCGGCTTATTCCTTCATTAGAAATATGCTTGAACGTACATTTACTTATCTATTGTATATATAATATACAGCTGTGTAGAAAAGTTACACAAAACGTCTTCTTTTCTGTTTTAACATCCTAGTTTCATATTGTGTTACTAAATTCTAAAATGTCGCAAATTGATTCAATGCATTTCTAGACGTGAGAGTTAATTTAAGTTTGTTAAGGGAAATAAACTTAAATTTTTAATAATTATTGTAGTATGATGATTTACTCTATAATTTCGTTTTTGTAACGTTTATGTACCATATTCATACTGTGTCCCTTACATCAAGATTCTCTTTCTATAGAAATCATACATCAATTATAAATTTGTCTATTTACAAGAGTTTTTATTTTGATGAAGAAAAGATAGGCGTAAGACGAAATAGCTATCAACTATATATCATATAAATTTTGTTAAACTAAAATACATTGCTGTTTTTTCGCCGTGCATTATTTTAACATAACTGGTGGAAATAAGTGTTGATTGTGAAGTTATCTACGATAAATTTAATACGAATTTCAATTTAATATCACCGCGTTATTATTGTCTTTATATTACACCAGTTTTAATAGAATACATGAATGATTTCACAATATACTCTTGAAATAGTTGAAACTCAAATAAAATCGATTTATCCCGAACCAATGTTTGAGGGTTCTCCCGTCTAATGATTATTAAGTGTACGATGGACTAAACAAATGATGCGCGGTATATTAAACCTACGACACATCTATCATTCCCAATCTGACGTGCAATATTTCACCTTCAAAAAATTTCAATCAAACAATATTTTTAATAGCTCTGGGTTATGAATCATTTATGCTTCTTGCGTATTGTTTTGAAGCGGCAGATGTAACTCCAAAATCCATATTAAAATATCAATATTCAAAAGTTTTTTTTTAAAGTAGATTTAACACGTTCACAATACAACGCCATAAAATAATTATTTAGTAGTGAATCCAGCCCTGATGAATATCAAAAATTTTAATGTGTATAAATGTACAGTGCTTTTTTATTTAAAATGGGCATTAGTTGATTTACCTAATAAATGATGTTATATTATTAAAAAAAAAATATATATAATTTATAATAGCTATATTTTATAACTGCAATAGTTAAAAACCTTCCAGTTATCATAATCTAGCACATTATTTTTCACATAAAATTTTACTGTGTCCGCACTATAAACATCAGCAGTCCTTTGAAAATGTTTTGTGGCCGCACTGGTAAAAATTTGATTTAACTCAAAATGTTTTTAAATATGAATAAGCTGCTGGTGGCTGCTAATGATAGCCCTGGTCTAGAAGTAAAACTTTATACTGATGATCAGACGGCTTTGTATTCAAATCCCGTCATGGATTTTCAATTCAAAATTTTATATTTGAAACCTTTTCTCATCAAATTGATGTTGAGTGATTTATGCGGCTTAAAAATATTTGGCGTATTGACAATTATCGGCTGTATAACAAATATTTAATCTTTATATAGATTAATATCCTTACAGTTTCCAAACTAGGTCCAACAACACGAGTCCGACAAAAAAAGTAAAAAAGATCAAATTTTGTCAAGTTTTTTTCCTAGCTTTCCTGTTTGTGTGCATTAAATTAAACATTAACCTACCAATGCAGCAAATTGTTCATTGAGGTATTTAGCAAATCGTCGGAATCGCTCGTTTTTCACGACTCCGATTCCGCCCATAACATTGCGACTTAACAACTCTCACGTCGAATCCTACTTCACAGCCTTGGTCAGAAATTTTCTGCCAATAAATAATGTTACCATTTTCATGATACGATTTATCAAAAGTCAATTCGCTCCGAATAACTAGCTCAAATGATTTGATGTCATGTGGAATAAGAACCACGAATTCTTGATGTATATTAATTTTGTAAGAGATTTCTAAAAATAAAATCAGGTTAAATTTCAGCCAATAGATAAAAAAAAAGTGAATCGTGATTCGCAAAGCGATTACAAAAACCATATTCGATCAATTTCATCGATGTTCTTACGAAAAAATCGTTCTGCCAATATTCATGGATCGAAAATCATAGATATGCCTGTTTTTTACTGTTTCACGACAGTATTACAATTGCCGAATCTTATACAGTCAAAAAGTTGTCTCGTGTTTTTTGTTTAGTAACAAATCTTACATTTTATACATTATTTCAGACGTGAGAAACTTTGCCACAACACGTATTTAAGTGCAGTCTATTGGTAACATATTACAGTGAAACCTCGATATAACGGACAAAAAATCTGGTCAAATTTAAAAAAGTTAAAAATGTCCTGTTAATATTATACATGCTTAAATTCAAGTGTCGTCGCATGTAAACAACTTTTGCGGCCATGATAATCACGTAATATGTCTAGCACTTGAATTTGAGACATATGTATTACATATCAGACATATTCGTCGATATCAAACAGCAATGTCACTTCATGACGAATGTCCGAAGACAATTAAATAGAACTTTGTGTTTTTTATTTTTTATTTACAGGTTGTCCTCGACTTACGACCATTCGTACTTACGACAAAAAAAAGCATTTTTGCTAAAATGCATTACACTGCGCGTTTGTCAACCCTGATTCATGCGTAAACAAAGACGATGCCATAAATACTTCCTGCCGGTCAGTAGATCGTGGATATGCGCAAACAATGTCGTTTTTTTCTCACATCTTCCCTTCGTTGTTTTCAAATTATGTATACATAATTCAGTTAACACAGTGTTTTAGAAATGAGAATAAATATAATTAGATATATCCATTTAATTTCTGACGTCATTAATCAATAAATTGTGCCCATTATGGCAAACGGAGTAGAAGTGGCAAAAAAGGGGAAATGCAATAGATTTAGAAAAAAAACTTAAGTAAAAACATACAAATTGTGTATGAAATTCGACCAAAGTCCAGGAACGTGTCTCAGTTGTAAGTCGAGGATAACCTGTATATCTAAATAAAGTGTATTTTCAAAAAAAGGTTTTTTGATATATATTAAACCTATTTTTATAAAACAGACACCCTCTCCCCCCAATTAGTCCTTAAATCGATGTTTTACTTTATTAAATTAATGCGTCTGATATTGACTGAAGGTGCTTGATGGTATTTCAATATCAAATTGAATTATTGAAACTTTGTACGATTCCACAAGTCTCGTAACTAACGATTTGTCAGCTCTGTTGCATCTGTGTGGTAAAATGCCTGAAGATGCCGAATGGCGAAACTTATGTTAAATATTACTTAAATTGTGTTAGAAAATTATACATAAGAGTCGTTAAAAAAGCACTAACAATAAAAAAACAACTGTCGGGTTTCTTTTCCTACCTTTTCTATTTATATGCACTAAATTAAAGATCAATCAACTAACACGGCAAATTGTTCATCGAGATATTTTTCACAATCATCTGATCCAAAGATACCCAATCTCTGCGCCGCGGCTGTCTAATTGGGCGCCGTGAATATTTTCCTTTACAAAATAAATATTCTTACTTTATAAAATGTTACTCGGGCCGACATAAATTTGATCAGCATTTTACGTTCATATAGACTGCCTACTATTAGTAATATAAGTTTTGCCATGTGATAATCATTTTTTTCAATTTTGACAGCAATATATATTATTTCATGTATATACAATATGTTGAAATTTTTTTTTGGTAAAGGTCGCAAGATGACGGCTTTCGAACAGCTGGAAATCAATAGATATCAATTGTCAGACGAAATTTTAAATGAACAAACAAATATAAATCGCTCGCCGCTCCTCAGACCATTGCAAGGGGTTATTTCCGTAATAAAACATATTCTTCCGATATTAAGGCATATTGAAATTGCCGCCTGTTAAGCTCCATTTACAATATATTTTTTTTTAGTTTTATTGCTGGCAGGAAATAAGCTTGGTCGTTAAAACAGAAGAGAGGACTTATTGTGTAAATTTTCTACACAGCTATATAAAGATAAGCAAATATACGTTTAAACGTAGTTCTGACGATGGCGTGAGCCAAAATAGCTATCAACGATATCTTGAAAAAAAAATTTAGAACAAAAATACATTGCTATTTTTCACCGTGTTATAATAGAATTCTACCAAATAAATGCCAATTCAATTAATCAATATAATAAACTATATCGATTCAAGGAACTTGATGGAATTTCAATATCAAATTTGAATCGTTCAAACTTTCTACGATTTCATATGTTTTGTCACCAACGATCCGGGTTTTTCGCCTTTCGCCATCTTCAGGTATTCTCTTTTGACAGTGATAGTTAACACCTAACTGTCACTTCTTGATGGAAGGGTAATATATCTAAAAAAAATTAATAAACAGGCTTGCTTGTAAAATGTATTATATCCAATTCAATCAATAAATTTGTGATTATGTTTTCGCTTAAAATACATTTCACCACAAATGTCAAACTGTTCTCTTCGTTGTTTAAAATCATCGCAGTGTCAAACGTACTTGCGAATCAAAACAGTATTCATAATACCTAATGAGGGAATCCAGTTGACGGTTGGCAGCGCCCTGGGTTATTGAATCGAGGGGCCGCGCCGGCGAAAGGCCCCCCAGGGCTGCCGAACGCGGGGCCCCCGCGAGGCGCCCCTTTGTTGCTCCGCTCCGCGTTGTCGGAGGTCATGTCAAATGAGATGTTAGATTATATTATTTTTCCGACGGTTTGTTCACAAACAATGCGACCGCGGCGCTGTCGTCGAGTTTATTACGCGTTGAAAGACGATTTCATTGGCCCTAGAATTAGTATTTATTTTATTATTATTATATATTTGAATAACTACCGGGGACGTTATGTAATGACTTGACAACAGAAGGCCGTTTTCAGTATTCAAATTATGTATGTACATACGACAGCGGAAGTATATTAAAAATTTAAATTTGAATTATTACAACTTTGTACGATTCCACATATTTTGTCACTAATCACCCGTGTTTCGCCTTTCGACATCTTCAGGCACTCTATCACACGGATTCAACAGAACTGCTTGAAGATGCCGAAAGGCGAAAGCCAGGGCGTCAGTGACAAAACATGTGGAATCGTACAAAGTTGTAATAATTCAAATTTTAATTTTAATGTACTTTTTTGTGAAAATATGCTTTACCAATTCAGGCAGCGATATTGTACTAAACCTTTCAATGATAGCTTAATAGAGTTGTCAATGGATTCAATGAACTGACTCACATATAATAAAAGCACTGACATACTTAGAACGTGAGGGAAACTAAGATATTAAAATTGTAGAATAGATGAACAATTTATACCAGAAAAACATATCGTCTTCTACAGAAAATCACCAAAACAAAACCAGCTTACTCAACAACAACAAAAATCTTAGATACTAATTAAGCCGTGTATATCGATCACGTTACAAATCACGCCTTTTTAATAGTTCGTGCGAGAGAAAAATATCAGGACTGTGGATTCGAATTCGGAAACGTGTTTTTGGTCAATGTTGGTTTCGGCGACGTAAAAAACGAGCGAGTATGAACTAGCCGTTGGTTCTAATAGTTCTGGTCTAGTAGTAAAAACTTTATACTGATGATCAGATGGCTCTGTATTCAAATCCTGTCAAGGAAATGTGAAATCAAATATAAGTATTTTCAATTTTATATTTGAAACATTTCTCGTCCCGTCAAACACCCATAAGAACAATGTAAAATAATATCGCATTAACCATTTCTCGGTTTGTCGATTTCCTCTATATATCGTCTAAATTTTATGGTACCGTCTCACATATATTCCCGACTGACCGGTTTTGTTAGATAAATCTTTCTATCCAATACAATTTGTTAGTTTGAGTACATTAAACCTTATATATTAACCAAATAAATTTATAATGAAATATTTGATTCGTTCAAATGTCTTGAGATTTTCTTCAACAAAGAATTTCACAAGAAGAAGTTTAAAACATTATTCGATTATTTCAATGAATAAGATTTAATGTATATGACGTTTACAAAACCATCTCATATTATTTTTTTTTTTTAAGTTTTACAACTTTGATATTGGAATTCCACCAACGCCTTCAGTCGATATCATAAATCCTCTCATATTTACCAAATTTTTAAAAATCTTACTTTTGGAAATTCAAGGGGGAGGCGAATTTTGTGTATCTTATGAAAATTTAAATTTTCTATTATTATTTTAAGTTTTCCCGCATTCCTCGTTTCCCGCAATTTTCGTTTATTTTTAAGGGCCATTGAAAAACGTGGAATCGATGTTTCACTGTAAATAGGAAAGGTAGTAAAAAAATCTGTCAAAATTAAACTTTTTTAAGTTGGAGTTTTTTTTTTTTTTTTAAGACTCTACAGGTCTGGAAAAAAACGTATAAGTTATCGAAATTATTAGACCAAGGCGTTTCAAAACAACAATAAAGACCTATTGAAGAAAAACAATGGATATAAGCATAATTATGATTCCCCTCCAAAAAATGCAACTAGTCGAGTACCAAAAGCAAATAAATATTCCCACACTTGTCAAAAGTCACTATTAAAATCTAAGAAAGTGAATGTTCTATAATGTTCCTTTTAAATAATCGAAATTCATTGTTAAATCTTAGCTGTTATTCAAACTTTGCTCTAAATACAGTCATTAGTACTGGCTAAAATCACAGGTTAAAATCATTCATAAATAAATCTACGGAGCGCGAACAATGGTATACAATAAAATGCCCGTAGATGTTAAATTGTACGACAACAAAAGGACAAATTTCTTCCCCCCTTTATTGAAATTTTTGACGTTTCTCAGAGGGACTGGCTGGAAGTCACATTCACCGATCGCCGTTTTATGTGCGAAAAAATAACACTGAGGATAAAATGGAACGCGAATTATTTGAAATTTGAAACCGACCGGAAGTGCGTAAGTAAACGCGACCGCGCTTTTTCTTGCTGTTAGCATTGTTGTGTTAGCTGTTGGTAGTCTATTGTCTATGACTTTATCGGAGGGATACAATATTGAGCAACGTTTAAAAGACATTTTTCAAATAGGTAGGTATATAATATTGAACGTATATATTATTCGACAAGAGTTTTGAATAAATAATAAAATAACGTTATCTTTAACTTAATTGATTGAATTGGCATTCACTCGGTAGAACACCAATTTTTTGGTCATATATAAATAAATCGATCGATTGATAGCATCGCAAAAATGATTCAAGTCGAAGATTTGGGCCTTCAATTAATATGAAAGTTATAAATCATTGCGTCATATTGAAAATAATTCATAGCGGCATTCACTCGGTAGAACTCCATTATAACACAGTGAAAAAATTAGTAATGTATTTTAGTTCTACAAAACTATTTTTTAAGGTAAAGTTGATAGCTATTTCGGCTCACGCCATTGTCAAAATACATTGCTATTTTTTTCACCGTGTTATCTTTAACGTTGCAACTACTAAATAGCGAAACATCAAATTACTAACGATATCGGACGAGAGTGCTTGATAGAATTTGAATATCAATTTCAATTCAAATTTATTATGTCATAGTGTTTAATTGACTAATCGAAAATAGTTTTTTATCACCATAGCAATTTTGAAGCATGTTACCATCTATTGAAGTATCTAAATCAGTGGTTCTTAACTAGGGGTGGCTGGAGTCTTTGAAATCTATTTAAATTTTTATAATATTTGTGAAGCTAGTCACAAGTATTATAATGAACAAGCAAAAATTGTCAAGTCATTTATAAAAATAATTTTTATTTATAATTGATTAATAAAATTTACAATTTTATTAACATAAAAATTTTTATTTGGCAAAAAAAATATTTTTCTAAATTAACAAAATTACATTTTTCAATAGGGTGCGGAGACCTATTTTCATTTTCCAAGTGACGCGGCTCACTTAAAAGGTTAAGAAACAATGATCTAGATAGAGAGTACGGCGAAAAATAGTTGTAAGCCAGTCGCTCAAGCCATGTTCTCAAAGACACGGATGATGGGGATAAATAAATGATATTTAATTGTAAGCTAATTATTTCCATAATCTTGTATGCAATTTTTTGTACGAGAAGAACACATTAAAATAACCAATTTTTTGGTCATATATAATTAAATCGATTGGTTGAAATCATCGTAAAAATGATTCAATTCGAAGATTTGGGCATTCAATCAATATGAAAGTTGTAGATCATTTCGTCATATCGAAAATATTGTATAGCGAAGGCGATTTATTTCATTTTTCTTCTGATAGGAAAATACGCCACAGCTTACAAAGCATAGTCTGGCAACACATCAAAGTGTTCACGGTTCACTGCTATAGTTGATTGGTCAATCACAAGGAAGCACAAATATTTATTTCTTTATTACAATAATGTAATTAATTCATTAATATAATAGACACAAACTTGACTATAAAATTAAAATTTATTATTTAAAAAATGTACGTAAGTATGAAAGAATGATTATCAAGAAATGCGTCAACGGTGAATTTTCGCGTTTTTATAAAAATTAACTGGTGGTAATTTTATAAGAAAAACGTTGATGTGCCATGCATGACAAAAGATTGCGAAGCACTAAGCTACAGAGCCAATAATAAAGCAATAATATAACACAAAGGATTCTTAACGAACAAACTAATATATGTCGGTCACCATTGCGCAACCCACTACAGGGGGCTGTTTTGTTTCCGTAATAGACCATTTCCGTGCCATATGTAAACTTATTGATAAAGTTGCCTTTTTAGTTTCATTTACAATTTTTTAAAATTCTTAGTTTTATTGCGAGCAAGAAACAAACTAGCTCGTTAAAACAAGAGAGAAGATGTATTGTGTACTTTCTACACAGCTATATATAGATAAGCAAATGTTCGTTTAATCATAGTTCTGACAATGGCGTGAGCCGAAATAGCTATCAACTATATCTTGAAAAAAAAAATTTAAGACTAAAATACATTTCTATTTTTTCACCGTGTTATAATGGAGTTCTACCAAGTGAATGCCAATTCAATCAATGAGTTGTTACAACTTTGTACGATGCCACACGTTTTGTCACTAACGACCCGGGTTTCGCCTTTCGACATCTCCATGCATTCTATCACACGGATGCAAAGGAACTGACGAATTGACAAAACATGTGGAATCGTACAAAGCTGTAACAATTCAAATTTGATATTGAAAATCCATCAAGCGACATCATTAATCAAATAAAATATTATTAGTTGGCTTAAATAGCTGTTGTACATTCCATAAAAATTTTCCGTATGGTATCGAATAAATAAATAAACGCGTACGAAGAAATTGAAATGATAAATTTTGTTATTACGAAAGTAACTTGATATTTATAAATTATTAGCTCTATAAAATTCTTTATGGTCTTTTTTAATGGAATTACGTATTTACCGATCATTATCTCTCTATTATTTTTGACATGCACCCGGCCAGTTATGAAATAAACACCGTGAGTTACGCTCTTCCGTTCTGGCGAAATGGATAATATTGTCTATGCTCATAAACGTCAAACGGAGTGGCGATGAAACCTCTCGCCGTTGTTTATGGCACGCTCTCGGGTTTTTGTCTCGCTGTGTTCTATGTGTGAAGTGAAATTTAATAAACTTGCTCGAAGTGAGTTGCAGTAACGAAAATTCGCCGAGTTTTGTAAAAGGCCTCTCGGCGTTTCTTTGTTAAATGAAACAGTACAGGGAATCACAATCTTTGCGATGTAAGCAACAATACTATCGTGATACAAATTTCCCTCGACTTACGAACAAAGTTATACATATACAGGAGTGGGGAACCCTTTCATTTCAAAAAACCAAATTCGCTTATCTGATTCAACATAAGGCCTCAATAAAGAAAACGTTAAAATCTCATAAACTAAATTTTTTAATTCACTGTGTAAATTAGCCAAAACGCAATTTTAAAAAATCTTAAAAAAAACACATTTACAAATCTAATTTATTATATTGTCAAAAAATGTTATACGTATGTATGTATTTAAAGGAATCATATTTCATTATATATTATTTTTTGTTGAAATCTATTATTATTGTCGTCTCAATTCTTTTTGATAATTATCAATGCGTATCTATATGAAACATAATACATAATAAAGTACGTACATCATTAAAAAATTATTGTTAATGTTACAGCTAACAACCTTTACTGGAAAATTTGCTTCTTCTTTTTGTTAGAAAGCATTTGAAAATTTGGTTGAAGCATAGACGTTTGCAGTATCAGTTGGTCTTCTAAATGAAGATCAATTATCCAAGTTCGAAATTTTGACTTTATTTGCGTTTTATCGGTCGAAAGACCGCAGGTTCCCCACGACTGTTATAAACCATAAGCTTTGGTCGTAAGTCGAATTGTGTGACACTTCTTCCCTTTTTTGAGACTATAGACGTTAAATTATTCATATCAGAATTTTATTTTTGTTCCAGATCGTTTATTAAATACTTGCTACGTTTTTTCGGCGACCTCTATCTCTGGTTATTCGACTCTAAAGCCATGTCATATATCCAGGCATCCTAATCATCTAAAGGAATTAAGCTGGATAAAAAAAAATTAAGGTCGTACGTAAGAAATGTTGTAAGTCGAATCGTCGTTAGTCGAGAACTTAAATAATAAATTTTTATTCTTTTTATGCTGCTTATGTGAAGTTATTATGAAATTTTATTTTAAATTAATCTACACCAAAGTTATCGCCGAACCACCAAAAGTATTATTCATCTTATGCGTGTTGTTAGTCTAAAATTTTTGAAAAAAAAATATAAGTTTCTCAGTGCGTTTAATATTACAATATAAAACTAGGACGTTAGAACAGAGGAACAAATATATTGTGTAATTTATGATATCGACTGAAGGTGCTTGATGGAATTTCAATATAAAATTTGAATTGTTACAATTTTGTACGATTCCACATGTTTTGTCTCTAACGACCCGGGTTTCGCCTTTCAGCATCTTCAGGCATTCTATCACACGGATGCAACAGAACTGACTGTATTGTGTATCTTTTCTACAGAGCTATATTTAAGTGTACCTTTACTTATCTATATATGGTGGTGTAGAAAAGCTACAGAATACATCTTATTTTCGGTTCTAACATCCTAATTTTTAATTTGGCAGATTGATTTTATGTATTTATCGAAGTGAGAGTTAATCTGGGTAAGTGCACAAAATAATTTAATAATTTATTATCCCAATATAAAACCAGGATATTAAAACAGAAGAGAAAATGTATTGTGTATTTTTTCCACACCGCTATATATAGATAATTAAATGTATGTTTAAAGATAGTTTTTATGAGGGCGTAAGCCGAAATAGCCATCAAGTAAATACAATGCTATTTTTTCATCGTGTTAATATCGTTGAATGTTTTAGCAGCACTGGCATAACTGAGGGGAGGGATAAAACTTATATTGTATTACCCGCGGGAGTCCAACATATTGCTCCATATATTCTAAGAGCCTCTCTGTATAGAAAACATCACAAACAATGAGTGCACAGTTATGTACGACTTGAGAACGTATACCATGACACAATAAAAATCTTTCATACTGTCATCGAGTAACGAACATTTTCCGTATTTTGACATTTTTTCAACATTACAACACTGTCGGGTTGATAGAATATTTTCGTAACGGAATTGTGAAAAACGAAATTAAAAATCATTTAATTGATAAAAAAATTTTCAAATGTTAATAATTTTTATTGATTGAATTATCATTCACTTGGTAGAAATCCATTATGACACATGAACACACAAGAAACAAGCTAGGTCGTTTAAACAGGAGAGAAGATTTATTGTGTACCTTTTCCACACAGCTATATATATAGATAAGCAAATGTTTGTTTAAGCATAGTTCTGACGATGGCATGAGCCGAAATAGCTATCAATTATATCTAAAAATATTACACTTTTGTAGAACTAAAATACATTGCTATTTTTTCACCGTGTTGTAAAAATGATTTTTACGATACATTGAATATAATGGAAAAATTGACTAAACATATTATTTAAATGCTGAAATGACAATACAGCGGTCTCTAGAAATCATAAAAGATTCAACATTGACCGTTACAGCATTGCCATCAACCGAAATATCTGTAGAGCTTTAATTTTCTGCACTTAAAATCGTTTGAGCATAGTTATGACGATGACGTAAGCCGAAATAGCTAACAACTATATCATAAAAAAATATAATTTTGAAGAACTAAAATACATTGCTATTTTTTTCACCGTGTTAATAATGTTAGCAATACAATATCAGTAATGGTGTGACATTGCGCGGATCCTTTCAATGTAAACAACTCGATCGTCAGTCAAGGGTATTAGTGCCTAAGGGCGGGCAGGCTAATTTTTTAAGGCTGCCGCCGCCCCCGAATGCCGCAGTAGACACTGAAGTGTTAGAAGCCGCGCTCAAAAAAATCTAGAAAGGGCGTGGATGCGTTGTTTACGGGCCCGACCCTAGTGCGGCCCGCGGCAACGTTAAATTTAATAACAATAATTCATTTAAAAAATCCCAATTACGCCCGAACGCCGCGGATGAATTAATTAATAGGGAAACACGCCAGGGAAACAGGAATAACAGGAGGGGATTTTGTGTTGAAAGATGCTAAGTAACTTGAAGAAAGCGTCTAAAATAGTCGGAATGTGTATCGAATAACCTGACGTTTTATTGATTGAATTGGCCTTTACTTGGTAGAATTCCGTTATCACACGGTGAAAAAATAGCAATATATTTTATTGCAGTTCTTCAAAATTTCAAAGATATAGTTGATAGCTATTAGAACTATAGTTCTGACGATGACGTGAGCCGAAATAGCTATCAATATAGCTTATAAAATTTTGTATAAATAAAATACATTGCTATTTTTTCACCCTGTTATATTTACGTTTCTTAAGTCATCGTTACGTCTTTTTTTAATATGTTAACTGTCACTTCTTGGTGGAAATGCGATGTATTTTTAAAAATAAAAACACATTTATACCAAAATATTTACCATCAGAACCGGTTTCTCTCATCCCGAGTATTATCAACTGATACAAAACAAACTACAAACAAAGTTATTTATGTAAAAATTTGAGTTTAAAAAAATAAGTTGTACAAAACCAATGGCTTAACCTTTCCGGGAGTATGGACGCACTTATCGTACACGTCAACAATTATTGAGATAATATATTTAAGAGCTATGTGTTAATGGTTTGTGATGCCTGGATTATGCAACTGGTTTTATTACGACAAAACCCTAAAAACGTGAGTTGTATTTTTTTAACAATGATTTCATTATTTATTTTTTTTGTAAAAATTACTCACAGCATAGTTAAAATTAATTAGTTACTCCTGAAAAGGTTAACAACTGTGAAGAAAATTTACAGGCACATACAATATGTATCCAGATAAAGCAAATTGATGTACAAATAAAAACGAAAAAGATTTTTATTTTTATTATTGGGCAATCGAAGAACATTTTTTTAAATGAGGAAAAACAAACGAATATTAATTACCGACAGATGTTTCACCACATAACAAAAATACATTGAAATAAATGTGCAACATTCAAAAATACTCAACAGATTAATTTTTGTAAGGGGGCCCTTTTTGTTCGTGTTGATTATCTAAAATAATTTTATTTCCAAACTTTATTACGATCTACGCTCTTTGGCAGCTGTAATAAACCTTTTTAACTTGGGTCACATGCAGGCTTTCGTTGCGTTACGCGGGTATATTATATAAATATGTAAAGATTTTTGACGATTAGAAAAACTTCTTTTTCTTCTCCTATGAACATGTACACTCCCTATGTAGAGCGTATGTAGCAGTACTTATGTATATATTAATTAATTAATTATATGTATAGCACAACTCCTCTACAATTAACTGTCGCTGTAACATACCAAAGTCCCTCAGTTTTACTGAGACAAATCAGGTGTATGAACGCTACATGTAGAAAAGTTTGGCGGTGCCCAGGTTGCATATGACTGCTTCATACGATGGTATCAAATCGAGATAAACATGAGGCGATTATTGTTTTGATATTTTACAGTCATAAAAGTAAATAGACCTAACTGATAAATTTTTTATTTATTTTCTATATTATTTAAGAATTCGTTGAAAATCTGAAAAAAAATAAACACACGTGCCAATTAAAACCAATTGAACACTCGTTAAGAAATGAAATGCTTGACGAAAATTTTAATGTCACTATTTCGTATTAAAATAAGCGAAAATAATGCTTATAATAAGATGTGATAAGGATTTTAATGCCAGTCACGTGCATTAAAAAATCTTTTAATATATAAAAAAAAACGTCACAAGTTGTTAGATACAAAATGATCAATTAAAATTTAAAAGCAGTAAAACTACAGCATTTTGATTGAATTGGTAATCACTTGGAAAAATTCCATTATAATGAAGTGAAAAAATAATAATGTATTTTAGTTCTACAAAAGTATAAGGTATACAGTTGATAGCTATTTCGGCTTACGACCTCATCAGACCTATGTTTAAACATATATTAACCTATCTATATATAGCATTGTAGAAAAGATAAATAATACATTATTTTTTTCTGTTCTAACATCGTAGTTTTATATTGTGATAATAAACACATTTTAAAATTTATTATCACAATATAAAATTAAGATACGGTGAAAAAAATAGCAATGTATTTTAGTTCTACAAAATTATTTTTTTAAATATAGTTCATAGCTATTTCGGTTCACGCCATCCTCAGAACTATGCTTAAACTAACATTTGCTTATCTATATATAGCTATGTAGAAAAGGTACACAATACATCTTCTCTCCTGTTTTAACGATCTAGCTTGCTTCTTGCTCGCAATAAAACTAAAAATTGTAAATGAAATTAAAAAGGCGGCTATATCAGTAAGTTTACATATGGCACGGAAATAGTCTATTACAGAAACAAAGAAGCACCCCCCAGAGGGTTAAGTAATGGTGACCGACATATATTAGTTCGTTAGAACACTAGAGAAGATGTATTTTGTGTGTACCTTTTCTACACCGCTATTTTATATACAAGTAAATGTAAGTTTAAGCAATGGTAAAAGTTAAGTTATGTTGAAATATAATTCTGATGAAGGCATAAGCCGAAATAGCTATCAACTATATATCTTATCAATACATGCTAAAACTACAATTATTATCGTGGTTTTAATAAATTTCAACTTTTACAGTGACCAACGCGCAACAAGACATTGAAAAAAATTAACTCTCGTGGCTGGTTATGTCCAATTAACTTTATTGCCATATGTTTTATTTTACGTATAGAAACACCACAGCTTTGCATATATACGTCATCAATATGCTAACATATAAAAAAGCGCCAAAATACTAGGATATCCGGAAAGAATTTATATGATATGTAATCTATTGGTATTTTTCAAATAGCTCTTATATTGAATAAAAAGGCGGTAAAAATTAGTATTCAAAATGTTCGCTACTTGCTTGTTTGTCTTAAGAAAATAAGTACGCAGCAAATGGCGCAATAAATCATCTGTAACATAATTAATGGCGTCTTAATATTTCCTTGTTACGCGAAATTTGGTTGTAAATTGAGTTATCTAGCGAACCTTCTTTTAGGTGTATAATTATATTTAGACGTACCGCATATTTATGCGTATAGAATTAGGTAAGTGTCTATGAATAATTATATATAGGTAACACATTGCGATCCGGAATGAAAATGCTCAGCGCGTGTGCGTGCGGGCAAATTTGTTAGAACCGGTTGGTTAGTATGGGCGTACATCATGAATGCTTTACGTGACCACTTATTTTTATCTTCAAAATGAGACATTTTTTTTTCAATATTATTTGTGTGAAACTGTATATTTCTTCAACTATAAAAATTTAAATTACATAAGTTTTATTATAAAGAAATATACTTACATAAAAATAAAAATATATATTATATACAATACAATTTTAAAAAAGCTTATAAGATCGAATGAAAGTGCTTGATGGGATTTCAATATCAAATTTGAACTGTTGAAAGTTTTTACGATTTTACATATTTTATCACTTGGGACCAAGGTTTCGCCTTTTGATATTTTCAGATATTTTATCACACGGATATAACAAGTTGAATTCAAATTTAAAAAGCATTTTTTAGTGTGTGTATATCTCAAAACACGTGTTTCAAGTATGAAAAGAAAACCATAAAGAATGACCCTTTCTTCGGGCGTATTACTGCCGGGTAGACACAAAATATATTGGAATGTTCAAATGTTTGTGTTATACGATATATACATATATATATATATAAATATGATTGGAAGCTCAAATCACATGGCGTTTGTGCATGGGCTAATGAAATACTGCACCCATTTCTAAAAAAAATGATAGCAAGGGTAATTAACTAACAATTTGTCCAGTTCTGTATTTACTTCATTGAACGAAAAAAGATGGAGCGACTGTAAAAAAATTAACCGTTAAAGTTTTCTACGATTCCACATATTTTATCTCTAACGGCACATGTTATGCGACACCTTCATCGCTCATTAAACGCGGATAAATGTGTCAAATTATTGCATCAAAACACGGGGGTCATAAACCATTTTATCAAGAAATTTAGAAAAAAACGGATCTCAATTAAATATTGAAGATGCCAAAATGCGAAATCCAGGTCGTAAGTAACAAGACGTGTGAAATCGTACAATGTTTCAACAATTCAAATTTGAATAAATTGTTGTTTTAACCAGGGCTGTAAAGTCGGAGCCGTGGAGTTGTACTGTTTTGACCGGAGTTGAACACGTGAAAAACAAGTGACTTCGACTGCTTTGACGTTTGGCACCTTTAGACGATATTATAGAATATGAATATAAGATAGTTTTCACACTGACAGCTGATAATTATATTATTTAAAAAAAAATGCACCTATCGTTTATTTTGTGCATACGTATCTATGCAATATGTGTTGCCGGTTCCGCGACGTGTCAAGCGAGATATTCTCATTATAAAAACATGGCGTCCCATTTTAATTGCTCCAGTAAAGCAAGAGTAAGGATGATTAACAGCCGGGCACCGCTTTGGAGGAGCATCTCCACACCGCGCCGCCGACACGCCACACCACACTACGCCATTCCGCATCGTTATTATTTATTATTTTCCTCCAAAATAATTATATTACTATCAAAGAGCGACTCGTCTCTAACGCCTCGTAAATATTCATGAAAACTTAATTAAAACGCGTGGAGGAAACATATTTTTACTCAAGATGCCAAGAGATAGCGGGTGCCTACTAAATAATCGTGTTATTCCTAAGACGCTTTGACAAACCCTGTGATAAAGGTAGTGTTTTTCACCCCTTTTTCCTTGCTCTCTGTCTAGATCGGGACCATACCTAGCATTTTCGCTGCCCTGTATAATATTTAATATTACAGTTCGGCTTGTTAGGACCATATTGCAGCGGTTAACGTCGTTAGTTTCTATGGCGAATCTGACGGAATAGAACCCTACAAGGAACAGTTTTTTTCAATCGAATTCATCGATTCTGTGCGAAGGTATACTCACTGTTTAGTTTATTTATTGAATTGGGATTCACTTGGTAGAACTCCATTATAACACGGTGAAAAAATAGTAATGTATTTTAGTTCTACATTTTTTTTGTAAGATATAGTTGATTGGATAGGGATGGCTTATTAAGGAAACGAATTAGCCCCTCGCAATGGTCTGAGGAGCGGCGACAGACATGTATTATAATAGTTTGTTCGTTAAGAATTTTGTGTGATAATTGATATCTATTGATTTCCAGCTGTACCAGAGCCATCATCTTGCGACCTTTATTACAAAGATGTAAACACGTAGGCGCTGAGTTTGAATTTATATTATGCGATTCTTTTATAACGTGATTAGCAAATTGTGAATCTGTTTATTTACTGTTGAATGATCTTACATGTTCCTTAGCTCGAATGGATATACTTCTACCTGTCTGTCCGCTATAAACGGATAAACATGAACCACAGGACATTTATTAAATACCATACATTTTAAAATTTAACTTTTTCGCTGCCCTATATAATAAATTATATCACTATTAAAAAATTACACTTGTACAAAATAATTACGGATTCGAACCCTAAAAAGAACAACTTTTTTCAGTCGACTTTATCGATTTTGTTCGAATGCATATAAAGTTGTGATGCCAGAAATTTTCTATCCAATTCTAAAAGTCAAGGTGTACAGAAAGAGATTAGCTGACCAATGTTTTACACTGTTTACCCCTATCTTTAAAAAGAAGCGTTTGGGCAACTTAGTGACCGATAATTGTCGTAAAAGTTTTTAGTTCTACAAAATTAATTAGGTATATAATCGATAGGTATTTCGGCTTGCACATCATCAGAACTATTATTATATATCCGTGTTATAGTGCAGTTCTATCAATAAAATACCAATTTAATCAATTAATTTACTTATTTATTTTATTTGGCATAAACACGTTGCAAAAATTACAAATTTCAAGTTTATTGCTTTTGCAACGTCAAAAATATTTAAAATTGATGGAATATATAATACAAGAAGAAAAATAAGTCAACCAAGCAAGCTCATGCTCAGCTCATCTACTTTAATAATTATTTTATGTGGCCATATGATCCACAATGGGAGCTGATGTGGACTTTGAAATGATATAAACTATTACAAATATTTGTCGATGATTTTATTTGGTATTTCTTAATAGGGTGTGTAAAACATCCCCAGTAAATTGTTTTAAAAGTACATTTATCAATCAACTGATAAACAAATTAAACTATCGTAAAAAGAGGTGTTTGCCTTTAAAATGTGGATATAAGCAGGGTCGGATTTAGGTGTAGTAAAGCCTTATGCTATTTCATAGATGAGGTCCCCAAACCGATATGTTAGGAGTAGAGTAAAATAAGACGGAAGTTTTAATTGAAACAATACAAAATACAAACATATGACATGTCATAAAAATAATATATTTTAAATGTAAAATATTTGTGTAAAATCGGAATCGAAAAAAAATATTCATTAAAGTTTTAAGAAAATAAATTTAGACTTACTTAGCGTATAGATTAATCCTACCCTGGAAATAGGGAATTGATTTGTTCAATTTAAAATGGTTTCGAGTAGTTTGTTAAGGCATTTTTCTAAAACAATACTTTTTTCATCAAACATTTTTTTACCGTCCGCCAAAACCGCCGCCCCGGTAAAGTGTCACGTTAGACTCATCCTAGATCCGGGCATGTCTTAGATGAATTTAAGGAAAAAAAACAATTTTTTAAATAATATCACAATATTATACCATAGTTTATTTACTAGAATAATCTTTTTTGAATGAATTCTAAATGAATGTCATTTTTTGATTAATATATTATTCAAAAGTGACGTGTCATGCTGAATATGCATTAAACAAAATTTTATATTCGAATCTAAATTATTCTTTTTTACGATAATATTAACCATTTATGTGCCACAATTCGAAACTAAATTAACACCGATACGCCACACGCAAAAAAAATTAAATTTTAAATACAGTTAAAAACAAATATTTTATTTATATCGAAAAAGTTGTTTAATTCATGTTCATCACCGAAAATATAATTATTTCATTTATGCGAATCAAGTATAAATCTGCATTTTTAATTATAGTGAATTAATTTTACGGCCTCTAATTATTTAGTCATCATTTTATTCAACATTTTAGTCAAAAATTTAAATAAACCGTCAAATGTTTATTCTAAGGTTAGTAAATTTTAAGGTAAGGAATATTCGAAAATCGGTCGTGTTACCTAAATCAGGGACGGGGAACTTTTTCAAGTCTGCGTGCCTCATTTATTTATATTCTATCAAAAAAAAAACGAATAGTCGATGAAATTTCGATGTCAAATTTGAATTGTTGAAAGATTCAACAATTAAAATTTAAATATAGCGCGAAAATTTTTAATTAAACTTGAGTATTATAATATAAATTTTGTTTTATATAAATTATTTTGAAGTCAATGAAAATATAGCAATTCTATACAAAAATACATATATGTTCATGTTTTTGATCAAAATAACATAGCATACATACTAAGCAATATGTTATAATTTATGATATCGACTGAAGGTGCTTTATGGAATTTCAATATCAAATTTGAATTGTTGAAGCTTTGTATAATTCCACATGTTCTAACACTAACGACCCGGGTTTCGCCTTTCGGCATCATCAGACGTTCTATCACATGTGATCTTGTAAAGTTTCAACAAATCTAAAAATATAGAAATGTATATATAAGATCTTTTATTATATTATAGTGCCGATACCCAACATCATCCACATTTTTACATAAATCAGCACCGGTTTCACTTATTCACTATACGGATCAGTTGAATCGGTTGATTATATTATAAAATCGTTGACAATTTATAGTTTTTAATAGTTTTTTATTCATTTAAATTAAGAAATATAAAAATCTACTCTTTGTTGTATCAATGAATATTTTTTTTCCCACCATTCATTTATTCCTTTTAAATGTGTTGTTCCACTTGATAAGTTAGTAAATGTAACACGTGTTTCGCTTCTTTAAGGAACATCTTCAGACTACCTATATCAGGGGTTGCGGAGCCAGGTTCGGAGTCATGGAGTCGCTGTGTTTTGGCCAGAGTCGGAGTCGTGAAAGACGAGCGATTCCGACAACTTTTTCGGTAAGATCATTTTTGAGAATATGTCAATGGACAATTTGCCGAATATGTTAGTTGATCTTTAATTCAATACACATGAGTAGGAAAAATATGACAAAACACGACAAAAATAAACTTTTTTTAGTCGGAGTTGTGTTTTTTTAACGACGACACAGCCCTGATAAAAACACATTTTTAACATTATTTCCACAATATATTTTATGGTCAGAACCAGTTTCACTCGTCGCAAGCATTATCACTTCATATCAGTTGATCGAAAGCGGTCCTGATTATAAAATATACTGCGAAAATAGTACTAAAAATATATTTTAACTAATTAAAACGTTAATAATTAGAATATTTGTTTACCGTAATGATAAAAAACTTTACGATACGTTTAATGTTGAGATGTTTTTCATTTGTTTATAGTTGATAGAAATTTTATTTCAGCAATAATAAAGAATTTGAATTGTTACAATTTTGTACGATTCCACATGTTTTGTCACCAACGACCCGGTTTTCGCCTTTCGGCATCTTCAGGCATTCTATCCTATGGATGCAACAGAACTGTTCTGTGTGATAGAATGCCTGAAGATGCAGAAAGGCGAAACCCGGGTCGTTAGTGACAAAACATGTGGAATCGTACAAAATTGTAACAATTCAAATTTGATATTGAAATTCCATCAAACACCTTCAGTCGATATCATAAATTATAATAATAAAGAACCTTAGTCTGGAAATGTTCCACAAAGAGGCGAAACACGTGTCTATATTGTTATTTTAATTAATATTTAAAATAAATTTCCTCGGAGTGAAGAATCGAATTGATCGTAAAAAATATTAAATCAAAATTTCTACAATTTTCGCGCAAGTAATTTGTCGACGGAATTTATTAGAGTAGATTTTAATGAGTAACGCGCAGTTCGGGGACTTGGCCGTTATTGCGTCTTACTTTACAAGAACATAATGCCGAGTGCATTTTCACACAATGTAAAGTCATTACATGCCTTTTGTGTGCGATCCCGCGCTAAGCACAAAGGCCGTCGGCTTCGTCAAACGTTTGGCTTTTTTCCGATTCAATCGAAATCTCATTTGACTCCGATAAAGGTAACGTGTGAATGCGCCCTTTCATCTGTGATATTGTTGATACGTCCGCGAAGACGTGAATTAATGTATTATTGATCGAACGGATTTCTCCATATTCATCACCGCTAATAATATTGTTAACACTATCAATTCCAGCCTAAATCAGGTAAACTATCTTCTCGACCGGACACATTTTTGAAATTAGGAGAATTTTTAATTACGCGCTGACTTGACATATTTGCCGCAAATCTTCCAATTGCACGATAGCTTACTGTCTGTGCGGTCTATACAGTAAAATTTTGGCTAGCGTCTGTATATTCAACAAGCCAGGCTATACTGTATTTATGTTGGATTTCTTGCGAGCGTTTTACATTTTATCACGTAGTAACTTAATATTTCGTCTATATATATTATGAATATTCTAACCTATCCTTGATTTTTATGAGATTCACTCCCCCAATTACACTACTCCAAATTACACGGTCCCAATATTAGTGTTAATGGGGGTTTTACTGTATTTTAAACAGTTCAAACAAAAGCGTGATAACTATGAAAATATTCAATGAAATCAAATGAAACTTTTTGGGGTGGTACAAAACATTTCAATGTAGAGATATATATTTAAAATAGAGAAAAATTCCAAAGTTAACTAATAGGTTTTATATTTATAACTTTTATTAACAAAATGATACAATATTTTTCATTTGTGGTGACCCTCAGCGTTATTTCCTTTGTCTTTCTCCATTCATTAAAGGCTTTTTAATCTATCCACAGTTTTTAATGAACAAATATCCCAAAGAAACTGAAATCTCTTCCTTTTCATAATTTGGGTATACAAAAGAAAATAAAGGTAATTTTCTACATACCTTCTCAAACTTTATACATGTATTGATTGAATTGACATTTACAAGGTTGAACTCCACTACAATACGGTAAAAAAATAGCAATGTATTTTAGTTCTACAAAATTTTATAAGATATAGTTGATAGCTATTTCGGCTCACGCCATCGTCAGAACTACTATGAATACATTGCTATTTTTTCACCGTGTTTATATTGTACATGTATGTTTTCCATATTTACGCGCAATTGGAGTGTAATTATTCACTATTCATTGTGAGTGAATATTGATATTTTGTGCTTTAATTTTTATTGAAATGCAATATATATATATATATATTCAGTTAGGGTAGCAATTAAGAATCTTTCTATTGAAATATTTTCTATATAAAATTTGAATTGTTGAAACATTGCACATTTCTACGTGGAAATCACTTGCGGCCCGGGTCTTGCCTTTCAGCATCTTCAAGCATTCAATCACTATAGAAAATTAAATATTTTGTATCGGTTATATACACGAAGAGTTAAATAAAGAGATATATAATAAGCCCCTAACCGTGGGGTGCATATTTTTTGTGTGTTATTCTTTTGGTATTGGGATAAGCGATTAAAACAATTTATTGTATGTCAGTTTTATTGCACCTGTATGATAGAATGCTTGAAAATGCATAGAGTAAAAACCCGGGTCGTGAGTGACAAAAATGTAAATTTTTAATATCGACTACAGGTGCTTGATAGAACACGGTGAAAAAATAGTAAAGTATATTCGTTCTACAATTATTTTTCTATAAGATATAAATACAGAATCAATCAGAAATGTGTATAAAAAAAATTTATATAACTGAAATATATTGCAATTTTTTCATCGTGTTATAATGGAGTTCGACCAAGTAAATGCCAATTCAATCAATAAAGTGCTTGATACTTTTTTATGAGTTCTGTTGCATACGTGTGATAGAGTATCTGAAGATGCCGAAAGATGAAACCCGGGTCGTAAGCGAAAAAACATATACAAAGCAAAATTTGATATTGAAATTTCATCAAGCATTCTCAGCCGATTACGTGAATTTTCTTTATTGTATATCATTACGTATTGAAATTGCTTCTAATTTTTTTCAAAATAGTTAAAAATACTGTTGAAAAACTATGTATTGTGTATTATTTCTTTATAGAGCTCGCTTATCGTTTTTTTTTTTAGCTTGTTAGTTTGACGACCGCTGCTGTATTCGAATGCCTCCTCATCAACATAAAGCAGGCGTGTTCCGTGATAAAAAAATAAAATGAAACAAATTAAAATAAATATTGCCTAAAATTATAATAATTTTTTTTTAATGTGGCACTCTTGCGTGTTCCGCCGGCCACGCCCAGCGCGTCCCCATTGGTCGGCGGGCGAGCGGGTGGGCGTGGTCTCTCCGCACGTAATAAGGTTGTCAATTTAGAATTTCTACAACATTACGGAATATGGAGAACCGTTGATTGCATTACGCACGCCAACCTTTCAACGAAGCTACATAATTTGTTGCTATCACATAGCCTATGTGTTTTTCCATTAAAATAATGGCCTACTCGTTTGGCCAGTAATTGTTTTTTTTTTTTATAATTTTACAAGACTGTAGTCGAGTGGTCAACATCATTTTATCAATTCGGTTGCTGTGCAATCAGATGCTTGCTTATAATGGAATAATTGCCTACATAATTGTTTTTTTTTTTTTTTACAATTTTACGTGCCCGTAGTCGAGTGGTCTACGTCATCCAATCGATCCGGTAGCTGCTCAGTCGGATACTCTAATATGAAAATACACTTTTAACGTGGTAACTGTCACTTTTTCACGTTTTGATCGAAAGGAATAATATTTTAAATAATAAAAACACATTTTTTCTTATTATATAAAAAAAAGCAGTTTCATAGATTACTCGGGATTCAGTTGGCATACAGTTTCCAACTCAAATTTTATAAAAAAATGTGCGTAGAGAGAGCGATTAGTTAACCATTTATTCTGACCCAACTATTTTCTTACAAATTTGTACGATTCCACATGTTTTTTCACTAACGACCCGGGTTTCGCCTTTCGGCATCTTCAGGCATTCTATCAAACGGATGCAACAGAACTGACTGATGCCTGAAGATGCCGAAATGCGAAATCCGGGTCGTTAGGGACAAAACACGTGGAATCGTACAGAGTTGTAACAATTCGAAATATGATATTGAAATTCCATCAAGCACCTTCAGTCGATAACAAAAATTATTTTCTTACAGTTTTATAGTATTAAAAATGAGAAGCTAAGGAACTTCATAAGAATTAAGGCTAATAAAAAAAGCTTATATTGAAAAACCATCATTAGGACACCATTAACTTGGCATTAAAAACAGGCAGATTTTAAAAAAATAACTAAAAAATCATATTTTTATTATTTATTTCAATTGTGGACATAAGAAGTAATAAATGTGTTTTTATTATTTAAAATGTAAAAACACATACAAACATTCGCTGTTCAAAATTTGGAAACCCATGCCTCTGTGCCCGGCCCATTTTTGAACAAATGGCATATTTCTTAAGTGTTTACTAAAAGAGTTATAACTATGTTAATATTGGATGAAATAAATTGAATATTTCATAGATGGTGTAAAACATTATTACAATTAGCCTTAAAGTGATATAAATGACCAAACTTCCCCATGTGAAGAGCCACACTTATTTTTTTGCTTTGCCCACATTTTGCAAGCTCTATATGAGCTATTTTTTCTGTTGCCAGTATAGGGAATAAAATATGTTTTTTCTATATTCCTAAGCAATCTGATTGATGAATCTTGCAAAAAACTTGCTCGGGGTGGACTTTGAACCACATTTATATCGTCTCCGAGTGGGAGAATGTCGGTATCGTGTATTTCAAGTGAAACGATTGAGTTTTTAGATCGTGTAAACCAATACTTTCATAAGTGATTATACTAATTAGATGACTGTTTTGAAAAGGATTGAGTCTTGACTATTATAAAACATTAAATTCCTCTGTCAAATACTTCACTTTATGTCTCTAATTTGTCTTTTTTCGAAGAACTGATCTATCACGTCAAAACACGGTTCCGGGATTCAATGTGTATAGAAATATGAGTCCAAAAAAAGCGACAAACATATTATTGTTTGGGGCGGTAAAAAAACTAGATTTGGGCCTGCCAACGTGGATTCTTTACGGAGCGGACTAGTGGCAAAATAGAATTTTAGACATCTATTTCAAAAATTCATAAATCGACTTAAAAATCAGTTTATAAAATATTTTATTATTTATTCATGATATTTATATGCTTCTTCAAAGCTTATTTTTCCAATTAAAATATTTTGATGCCTTCTTCACACATTCTGAACAAAAATTTTATCGATTGTTTAAAAATTCAACATTCTTAAGTACAGCTTTTTTTATTTACATAATTACATTATGTAAATTTCAATCTTAGAATACGGGCCCTGAACCGCAACATATAATCGCGACCCATTAGGTGAATAGCCAAACGTAAATTTACATAAATAATTAACGCACGCATCTAACAAATATGTATGATTATTTAAACACCTTAAAAACTGGCCCGATTCGAAAGAAATCATCAAATAGTCTTGTACTCCGGTCATATTTAAGAAAATGTTTTTAATCTGTTAATGTCCTGCAAGTGGTGTTAACTGAAAAAAAAAAATTATATAAATATATATATATATATATTTACTGATTGTTGAAACTTTGAACAATTTCACATGTTTTGTCACTAACGAGAGAGCGTTTCACCTTTTGTCAGTACTGTCGCATCCGTGTGATAGAATGCCTGATGACGCCGAAAGGCGAAACCAGAGTCGTTAGTGACAAAACATGTGGAATCAGACATAGTTGTAACAATTCAAATTTGATATTGAAATTCCATCAAACACCTTCAGTCGATATCATAAATTAGTTCTATCCGTATTATATTTTTGAATATAAACTATCTAAATAATAAGGAATAAAGTTATTACCCATCTAAACAGTGACAATGGAAGTCAGTAGGTCAATATTTTAATAAACTGATTTTTTGTAATTTTCATACATTTTTGCTTGCGGTGTGCATATGTGCAAAGTAAAAAAATAAATAAAACAAAGGTCCGGGCCTCAATGTGTTAAGTAAAAAATTATTTATACAATGTATTTTGTTATGAGCAGGATTTAAAACTACTGTAGGTAGTTATTAAGAATAATTAATTAGGGAAAAGCGATAAATTTCCACTATAAACAATAAATATTAAGTTATTATATATAATATAAACCATATAAATTCCAATAAACTCGAACGCCACGTTTTTGTCATTGAAAATAATACATAATTTGTAAAGTCAAAAACTAGTTAAATATTTCAATACCGTGTGAATAGAGACATAAAGAATTTACGATTTCGTTGACCTTTTCGCAATATTTAATATTTAACCCTTCGACTGCTGAGCAACGATATGACACGGTGAATCAATAGCAATGTATTTTAGTTCTACAGTATTTTATAAGATATAGGTGATAGTTATTTCGGCTCACACCATTGTCAGAACTAATACACACATGAACAGGATAGTTCTGAGCTATCAACTATATCTTATAAAAATGTTGTAGAACTAAAATATATTGCTATTTTTTCACCATGTTATAATGGAGTTCTATCAAGTAAATTCCAATTCAATCAATGCAACGATATGTCGTAGTTTATAATAACAATCGCACAACTGGATTATCAAATTATTCCAGTATTTTTTATCGATAATATTTCGACGTATTTGTTGTTGAGATTAACAAAAAACAATATAGCAGCCAAAGAGTTAATCTCAACTGTTAAAGCGCAGATTGTATATATATTTGTGACTGTTATTTTGAGTAAATATGTGTTCTATAATGACTGAAGATGCTAAAAGGTGAAACTAGGGCTGTAGAGACGTAATCGAAGTCATGAAATACGATCATCTCAGTCTATTTTTTCGATTATCTGATTTCGAAGAATATCTCATTGAACAATTTGTCGGATTGGTTGGTTGATCGTTAATTAAATGCACATTAATAGGAAAGGAAGGAAAAAACCTGACCAAAATAAACTTTTTTTAGTTGGAGCAGTTTTGTTGGTAAACGTCAGAGTTGGTGGCGTATTTTAGTTAATAGCAGAGTCGGAGTCGCGTTTTTCGTCAATATCGGAGTTGGGGTCATGTTTTTTTTTAACGATTTCTCACCACTGGGTAAAACCCGCACCGCCAGTGGCACAAATTAGTAGAAATATAAGAGTTTGAAGTGTTTAAATATTGATTGATTGAATTGGCATTCACTTGGTAGAACTCCATTATAACACGGTGAAAAAATAGCAATGTATTTTAGTTCTACAAATTGTCTCATTTAGAATTTTGAAAATTTAGTGTAAGTGTGTTTAAATAACAAGCTAGGCCGTTGGAAAAGGAGAGAGGATGTGTTGTGTGCCTTTTCTGCACAGCTATATATATATAAGCAAATGTTAGTTTAAGCATAGTTCTGACGATGGCGTGAGCCGAAATAGCTATCAACTATATTTGTTAAAAATAATTTTGTAGAACTAAAATACATTGCTATTTTTTCACCGTGTTCAAATATTGAAACTACATTAAGCACGTTGAGATGAATGAAAATACTAGGCCTTAACTAAACTTAAAGATAATCTAATAAATTAAAAATTATTTAATTAAAATACAATAAAAATGCAATTGCTACAAAAATAATGGTAATCTTTAAACGGTACGTATGGTCAGGTTAGGTTTGACCTTACCTTCTAACTGTCAACAATAATTAGAGAAACTAACATAAAAGTTGAATCTATCGTTGGCGACACCGAGCAATTCAAATACATATAAAAAAAATCAAAATAACATATAATACCCAGCTGCCATACTTATACCTTTAGATCCGTTAGAAAAAAACGACTTCGTCATTGACCAACAACGTGTCATCGACTAAAAACAGTTTAATTTTGTGAGATTTTTTCCTGTCTTTCCGATTTATGTGCATTAAATTAAAGATCAACCAACCAATCGGGTAAATAGTAAAAAAATACATTATACATGTTAAAAGAGTAAATAAAAATAAAACAAGTTCAAACATTAATTATTTGAATTTATTCATAAAAATATCATTGCTTCTATTTAAATCAGAATTCAGAATTTTAAGTGCAAAAAATAACAGCTCTACGGATATTTCGGTTGGCTGCAATGCTGTAACGGTCTATGTTGAATCTCTTATGATTTTTAGAGATCGTTGTATTGGCATTTCAACATTTAAATGATATGTTTAGTCAATTGTCTCCATTATATTCAATGCATCGTAAAATTCATTTATATAACACGGTGAAAAAATAGCAATGTATTTTAGTTCTACATTTTTTTTATAAGATATAGTTGATAGCTATTTCGGCTCACGCCATCGTCAGAACTATATTTAAACGAACATTTGCTTATCAATATATAGCTGTGTAGAAAAGGTACACAATACAACTTCTCTTTTGTTTTAAAGACCTAGCTTATTTCCTGCTAGCAATAAAACTATTTTGTTTTTTACAGAATGTAAATGAAACTAAACAGTCGGGAATTTCAATAAGCTTAAATATCGGACGGAGATGGTTTATTATGGGCATTAGCCCCTCGCAATGGTCTGAGGAGCCGCGACCGACTTATATTTGTTTGTTCATTTAAAATTTCGTGTAAAAGTTGATATCTATTGATTTCCAGCTGTTCCAAAGCCGTCATCTTGCGACCTTTATTACAAAGATGTAAACACGTAGGCGCCGAGTTTAAATTTATATTATGCGATTCTTTTACAAAGTGATTTGCAAATTGTGAATCTGTTTTTTTACTATTGAATGATCTTACATGTTCCTTAGCTCGAGTCTTTTTTTCACCGTGTTATAATGGAGTTATACCAAGTAAACGCTCATTTAATCAATTCATTTTTATATTTCGTAATAGAGTCACATTTTTCTACTATATTGCGACTCAAACGAGGACGATTTATTTCCACTTGTTCATTGAGATATTTTTTGAAATCGTCTAATCGAATAACTAGTCGGAGTTACTCTTTACGACTCAAACTTCGGCCATAGCACTGCGACCCCACAGGCATACTTAAATCACCACAGAAAACCCACGTGTTCATCAGTAAATATAAACATATATTCTGCACAATCGTAAAATAAGTAAACAACAATATCCTAATGAAACGAACATAGTAGATAAGATCTTTTTCAGATAGATCTGGTTAGTTAATCCACTTGTTTCCATTGAATTAAGGGTGTAAGAGTAGGGGGTAAACATAAGGGGATGAAATGATTGAATAATGTCATTTTTGTTTGATACTGCGATGCGCATACACGCGCGAATTTTATATGAATCTTGTAAATCGAAAATTGGCGTATTTTAAAAATTATAAACGAATTTTAGTATAGCTCTTTAACAGTGATAGATCAAAATTTTCTACTTATATGTATAAATGAATGTTTGCTTATTTGCATGAGTTTCTATATCATTCATCCGAATGGGATGAACCGTTAGAGAGTTGTTGTAAACACGCTAGCAAAAGTTATACTTACTTATATTTATATTGCTATAAGATCAGAACCGGTTACACTCATCGACATTATTTACTTTTTCACTTTTATTGTGTTAACTGTCACTCCTTGATGGTAAGGCATGATATTTTAAATAATAATAACACATTTTTTAGTAGTTATTTCCACAATATATTTTTTGATCAGGCGGTTTTGCTCATCGCGAGCATTATCAACAGGGCGAAACCGGTCCCGATCAAAAAAATACATTGCGAAAATAATTACTACAAAATGTGATTTTATTATTTAAAATTTACTTTTTCATACGATTGCGATAAAAAATTGAGTTGTTTTGCACACACTCGCGAAGCTTTCTGAATTAGTACAATCGTTAGACCAGAACCTGTTTCGGTTATCGCGAACACTATTGACTGATATACTAGACTACGTAGATATGCTCTTCAAGAATGGACAACTTTATGTGGCATGCTCACGCGTCGTAAAATCGTCTGGCTTATTCGTGTACGCAACAGGCGATAAAACAAATATAATATAATTTATGATATCAACGGAAGGTGCTTAATGTAATTTCGATATCAAACTTGAACTGTTGCAACGTTGTACGATCCCACATGCTTTGTCACCAACGACCCGATTCACGGTCAGCTCTGTTGCATCCGTGTGATAGAATGCCTGAAGATGTCGAACGTCGAAACCCGGGCCGTTGGTGACAAAGCATGTGGAATCGTACAAGATTTTAACAGTTCAAGTTGAATATAAAATGTCCTGTGGTTCATGTTTATCTGTTTATATCGGACAGACAGGTAGAAGTATATCCACTCGAGCTAAGGAACATGTAAGATCATTCAGAACAGAACAGATTCACAATTCGCTAATCACATAATAAAGGAATCAAATAATATAAATTCAAACACAGCGCCTGTGTTTGCATCTTTGTAGTAAGGGTCACAGGATGACGGCTTTTAAATAGCTGGAAATCAATAGACATCAATTATCACAAAGGATTCTTGACGAACAAGCTAAGATATGTCTATCGCTATGGCTTAACCCGCTGCGGGGTGTTTCTTTGTTTCTGTAATAGACCATTTCCGTGCCATATGTAAACTTATTGATATAGCCGCGCTTTTAGTTTCATTTACAATATTTAGTTTTATTTCGAGCAAGAAACAAGCTATGTCGTTAAAACAAGAGAGAAGATGTATTGTGTACCTTTTCTACACAGCTATATATAGATAAGCAAATGTTCGCTTTAGCATTGTTCTGCCGATGGCGTGCGCCGAAATAGCAATCAACAATATTTCAAAAAATAGTTTTGTAGAACTAAAATACATTGCTATTTTATCACCGTGTTGTAATGGAGTTCTACCAAGTGAATGCCAATTCAATCAATAAATGGACAATATTTTAACTGGCATTGTAAACCATGCCAGGTACTCGCTAGTATTCTATAATGATGTCCATCAGTCTACACGAAATGATTACGTTCGAAATATTCAGAACCGTTTGATAGGACATTCAAAATTCGGCATTGCGAAGGTGTTGCTCGAATGGAATAGGTTAGGTTTTTTTCGTAACGTTGCCAAATAGCAGTATTTTAAAAGAAAATCTATCGATGTATGACTTTGCAACAAATAAATTGGCTGTAAGAATACCACTTACTACAGTAGTGCTTATGCGATCAGCGTCGACGGCGTCGATTATGTTGCTAAGCGACGCATGTGACGTCACACTGCACTGAATTATTACCTTCATTGGTGTACGGAAATATTATATTTTTTTATATAAAAATATAAAAAAAAATATTATTATTCACTATCCAGTTATGTCAGACCGAGCAGTGGTCCACGTCAAAAGCTTTTACTAGTTTCCTGGCTATTTTTTTATTGATTGAATAAGCATTCACTTGGTAGAACTCCATTATAACACGGCAAAAAAATAGCAATGTATTTAAGTGAAAATTTTTTTTAAAGACATAGTTGATAGCTATTTCGACTAACGCCATCGTCAGAATTATGCTTAAACAAAGATATGCTTATCTATATATAGCTGTGTAGAAAAGGAACACAATACATCTTCTCTCATGTTTTAACGGCCCAGCTTGTTTCTTGCTCGCAATAAAACTAAATATTAAAAAAAAATGTAAATGAAACTAGCTTTAGTTGAACTAATATTATATATTTCGATAGCCATTGCTCAACCCACTACGGGAGTCTGTTTCGTTTCAGTAATAGACCATTTCTGTGCCATATGTAAACTTACTGATAAAGCCGCTTTTTTAGTTTCGTTGACATTTTTTTTTTAGTTTTATTGTGTATTTTTAAAAAAAGTGCTATTTTTTTGGTCGTAAGTCGGACCATCACAAGTCAAGGACTACCTGTATTTAATTTTATATTCGTTGTCAATATTGTATATCCTGCAACGTATCAACAGAAAAAATCGTGTGTAGCACTGTCTGTTCTTAATAAAAGTAAATTCATTTCCGACAATTAAGGAGTAAACAAGTGGCTTTTAAGTATAGGAAAATGAAGTCCTCCTCTTGATTGGCCGCCATTGTTTACACAATAAGCTCTGAGGACCCTTTTTGAAAGAGGAATATGTCCCTAACGGTGATGCTCACTTCCTGCTTACTGCAAAGTGTAAGCGTTCAGGCTCACACCCGTCGTCAACAATTCGTATCCATCATAACAATATTTCACATTGTCATCGCTGGACCTTTAGCCGAACGGTCATGGTCGTTGACTTTGGTGACGGTACTTCGTAAATTAATTTGTGGAATTGTATTGAAATAAATAAATGTCAAATTAGTCTTAAATCTCCTGTCATTAAGCTTCAACCTAATATTTTAGCGAATTTGAATTGTTACAACTTTGTATGATTCCACGTGTTTTTTCACTAACGACCTGGGTTTCGCCTTTCGGCATCTTCAGACATTCAATCACACAGATGCAACAGATGGTCAGTTCTGTTGCATCCGTGTGATAGAAATTCTGAAGATGCCGAAAGGCGAAACCCGAGTCGTTAGTGACAAAACATGTGGAATCGTACAAAGTTGTAACAAGTCAATTTTGATATTGAAATTCCATCAAGCACCTTTAGTTGATATTATAAATAACATTTTAGCCATCGTTGAAATATGCATATGGTTTAAATAATAAAAAACATTTCTTTACTACTTATTTCACAATATATTTTATGATCACGATCGGTTTCGCTCATCGTGAGCATTATCAATTGATTATCCTGATCATAAGTTTTGTTGTATAAAAAAAATACTTTTTACTTTTTTTTTATTATTTAAAATGTCATGCTTTTCCATCAAGAAGTGGCAGTAAATATATTAAAACTGATATATTTATGTGTTAAAATAAAATAATTTTAAAATAAAACAAATTGACAGAAAATTTCTGTTTTTATTTTTGCGTTTTTCAACAAGTTAACCTGAAAAAAAACTTTATTATTTTAAATTATTTTAATCAATAATCTGATTGCACATTTTTATTAATTTTGCTATTAATTCATCAGTACAGTAACAATATATTTTAGATTGTTAAAAAATACATTTTGATAATATGATATTATTCAAAATGTTAACGGTGACCAATTGTCATTGAACGTAGTGCTACAAAAACCACTTAATCTGAGGGTTGATATTATGCACTTAAATAATTAATGTATTAATTTAGCTATTCGACTTATATAACTGGAATTGCTCGATGCTAAGGATGTAGATGTAGATATCGTTATTAGTCATTGATAAAACAGCATTTTTTATGATAAGAACTTATTTATTCAGTTTCATGTATCAAAATTCACAGGATTTATTTATTTGACACAAACAAATAAAAAAAAAATACAATGATTACCAGTGTATTGCCTTTGCAATGTAAAAAATAACAAACAAATAAATTGTGAAGGAAACCTTTCGAAAAATTTAATTTATTTTATAACGATAAAACGTAGTGTTTTGTGCTTTTTAAATTTTTTAGATTATTGAGATCAGGACCGGTTGTGAATTGAAGCCTATACTTATCTGAAATATTATAGAACTATAATAAATCAAAAAAAAAAACATAAACATCTAAATAGTCTATTTGAATATAATATAAGAAATGATCAATTGCGACATACTGCAGTTTATTTCATGGAGTGCAAATTCTGTAGCATATCTGGAACGTGCTGTAACATAGACCGATGCTGTATGTCACTTTTAAGGTGTCAATTGTCACTTCTTGATCTTGTCACACTTGAAAAGGCATGATTTTTTAAATAATAAAATATACTTGAATTGTTACAACTTTGTACGATTCCACACGTTTTGTCACTAACTACCCGGGTTTCGCCTTTCGGCATCTTCAGGTATTCTATGACACGAATGCGACAACAATTCAAATTTGATATGGAAATTCCATGAAGTACATTAGTGGTATTACTTTAACATATATGAAGATTGATCGTGTTAAATACTTCTAGTTAAAATATAATATTTGTTTTTTTTTTTATTAAATTTACCTACTTACCGAGTGACCATAACTAGATGACAATTGACACGCATCAAATTTTAATAAAAAACGAAGAAAATGTAACAACGCTTCAGCAAGATGGCGGCGGCCTTTCCCTTGGCGGCGAAACCTCACACGACACTCCCGCTATTATTGGTTCGAATTAGATTTTAGATTCTGGAGCCGGCTTCAAAGGAGCAACTCTAGATGGATTGTTGTATTATTCGTTATTGTGAGAATGAAGCGATGGCGAGTCCAATCATGATAGCCGCGCAATCATCCTACCGGTTTTATTTGTCCGTTTGAATTTGGAACCGTATGTTAGAAAAAACGTAAGGACCGTTCCGATTTTACACAGACTGCACTAAAGTGTTGGGAGCAGCAAAAAAAAAAAAAAAATATGAATTAAATATTAAAAAAAGAAAATGCTATATTATATTACATACATATTAATTTATTCTTCAAATAATTTCTCATTTGCAAGACAAAGTATTTTTCTCTTTTGAATTGTTACAACTCTGTACGATTCCACATGTTTTGTCACTAACGACCCGGGATTCGCCTTTCGGCATCTTCAGGCATCCTATCATACGGATGCAACAGAACTGACAGTCGGGTCGTTAGTGACAAAACATGTGGAATCGTACAAAGTTGTAAAAATTCAAATTTAATATTGAAGTTCCATCAAGCGCCTTCAGTCGATTATAAATTATTTTTCTCTTTATTTTTTATATTATGCATGTTTTGTTAGAAACAACTCGCTTTACACACAAGCACATCCACGAGCGATTGAGTGGTGTGTATGATTTAAAACGAGAATATTAAGCCCACTCTATTATATTTTAAAGCGTACCCAGACTATTTTCATATTCTTCCCGCTTAAACTTTATTTGACGTAATTGAATTGGAATTGTTAAAATTGTGGACATTCCATTTGTATATCCACTCACGGGTTTCACCTTTAGGCATCTTCAGGTCTTCTATCATTTGTTTTCAAAAGAGCTGAGAAAGAGTAAAAGTGCGATAAATAGTTGCATATTTATAATACTTCACTTAATGAATGTATCTTATAAGGAGATTTTTATACGAGGCCTGTTTGTTACTCAGTCTCTCAGACTATCTTTTACGAAGAGAATGTGATAGAATCGATAGGCTTAAGACAGGATTAGTGATAAGCTGATTGCTTTTTCTACACTAAGCCCTGTTTGTTGAGATGGAGAAAAATTTTCGATATCACAAACACACATGCATTTCAGTAAAAAAAAATCTGACCCTACGACACGCCTTACCACAGATCCGACAAAGATATTGGTAGACTCTTAAACTTTCATGATGAAGAAATATAATTGGATCTTATTGGATTCTGGAAATAACACGAAAAATGTATTTTAGTACCCTATCATCCAATAGCAACATTTTCAAATAAAGATATTGTGCATCTAATATACACCCAGTTCTTTTTTTACGTGAATTCAATTATACGCGATTTTTTTGGACGGCACCGTTACATTTTTATACGCGCTTCACTCGTTTTTACGCGATTTTTTTTATTAAATAAAAAAATATATGTGTATTTTTAAAACTTAATTCATATATCACTTTTAAGGTGTTAACTGTCACTTCTTGATGGAAAGGCATTATATTTTAAATAATAAAAACACATTTTTTAGTACTTATTTCCACAATATATTGTGGAAATAAGTACTAAAAAATGTGTTTTTATTATTTAAAATTTAATTCATATAAGTGAAAAAATTTTATTGTTAGAGTCTCATTATATTTTATAAGCAATAAGGACATGAAATATTTTTTTTTTTTGCACGAATTTTAAAGAGCAAATTTTGGGTTTTTCATAAGTTTCTGGTACTTTTTCACGCGATATTTTAATTTTTGGAACCAATCTATCAAATTATACGAAAGTTGCGATTTTTTTACGCGATTTTTTTATACGCGGCGTTTTCTGGAACCAATGTATCGCGTAAAAAAAGGACTGGGCGTACATACATAAAAGCTACATAACATTTGATTAAATTCATTTATATTGCATTTACCAGAAGATTCCGAAAGGTAAAACCTGGATCATGGATAAATAAAACTTATGGAATCGTACACTATTTCAACAATTGAAAATATAGTTATATATACATTCCATACTTTCCTTATTGGGAGCAGATACAGTATAAAACGATAAAAAATAATAAATAAATATGTCTGGCTTTTTTCTTACCACCCGTTACGAGCATTAGTATTTCTTATATACATAAGGCTGGTCAAATGCGAGAAACCACTAAAGTAGCCGAATCGAAATAAAAGGTTAAAAAACACATATTAAAAGCAATCGCCGACTACGTATATATCTTTACATCAAAAGGATATTCCATTAACTGGCAATAATAGTTCTGAATAATTGTGGAAAGATTCAAATTCCTAGAAATCAACAATTGTATTTAAAAAGCATTCAAAATATAGATAGGTTCACATGAAAGGTGCACTTTATTACGCTGTTAGTTTAGACCAGGGGTTGACAGGAGCGACTCTTCGGAAATAAACTCAGAATTCACCTACTTTCAAATGACCTTATAATTCACGAGTTTATGAGATAACTTCAATTTGTACTCTCACAATCTTTGGCTCAAACATTCTCAACAATGAACCAAATAAAATGAATGAATATTTCAGTTCTACAAAAAATTTATAAGATACAGTTGATAGCCATTTCGTCTCACGCTATCATCGGAACTATGTTTAAAACAAACATTAGCCCATCCATACATAGCCGTGTAGAAAAGGTAAAAAAAATAAAAGTCGGCCGCCGCTTCTCAGATCATTGCGAGGGGTTATTGGCATTTACTTGATAGAAATCCATTATAACACGGTGAAAAAATAGCGACGTATTTTAATTCTACAAAAATTTTATAAGATACAGTTGATAGTTATTTCGGCTCACGCTATCGTCAGAACTAATTGTAGTACTATTTTACGTTCAAAGCGATAACTCTCACTTCTTGATGGAAAGGTTTTGTATTTTAAATAATTAAAATACATTTATGTATACTATTTTCAACAATATATATATATGTTTACGATCAGGACCGGTTTCGCTCATTGCGAGTATTAAACAAATTTCAAATAACTGCTATTTTTTCACCGTGTTAAATATACTATCACTGGAAAGTAAAATATTTAAAAAAAATATATATTTTTACTTGAAATATATTATTGCTGTAACATATGCTATCTACGATATAAACTGTTCAATTATAAACAAATCGAGTTGAAAATGACAAAAGGCAGATTACATATACAGATTTTTAAATTGATCAAATAAATTAAATATGTGAATACAGTGAGACCTCGGTTATACGTGTTTCAAGGGAAACGTTTCCCACTGCGTTACCAAACCGATAGTCTATCGTTTTATTTTATTTAATTTTTTGTGGACCAAATCATCGATGATGAATAAATTGTATTATCTAATCACAGGGCGAAATAGATCTTCATATCAATGTTTCGGCACATTTCATACATCAAAGAATATCGGTCGACCAATCGGCTCGGTGTTATAAGAACGGAGCCTTTGTGTCAATGAATGGTTAGTCATTATCCGATTCGTGCCCCGGACAATGCGGTTGTTGTGAGCGAACTGTGGGGCAGCTATCAGAAACCGGTTTCGCTTACCAATCAAGCTGTTACAATCGAACATTTTGATTTAATAACAACAAAAAAATACTTAAATATTTTAAACAACATAGATTTCATTCATTTTAACACGGTGAAAAAAAATAGCAATGTATTTTAGTTCTACAAAATTATTTTTTTAAATATAGTTGACAGCTATTTCGGTTCACGCCATCGTCAGAACTATGCTTAAACGAACATTTGCTTGTCTATATATAGCTGTATAAAAAAGGTACACAATACATCTTCAGGTCGTTAAAACAAGAGAGAAGATGTATTGTGTACTTTTTCTACACAGCTACATATAGATAAGCGAATGTTAGTTTAAGCATAGTTCTGGCGATGGCGTGAGCCGAAATAGCTATCAACTATATTTGTTAAAAATAATTTTGTAGAACTAAAATACATTGATATTTTTTTCACCATGTACAATGGAGTTCTAGCAAGTGAATGCCAATTCAATCAATATATAGTATAGACTGTTTTAAGCAGAAATGTAGAGTCGAAGTCGTGAATAACGAGCGATTCCGAATACTTTGACGATAAGACAATTTTGATGAATATCTCAATGAACAATTTTTTGCTGGATTGGTTGGACGATCTTTAATTAAATGCAAATGAATAGAAAATGTAAGAAAAAAACTTTTTGTTAGTCGGAGTTGTTGGTCTTTAAAGCTATTACATAATTTATAATTATTTCATCATTTTCTCTACGCACAGCTTAATACAATTGGATAGATATGAAAATGCATTCGAACATGAATCAATCAAATAAAACACAATCTTTGGTTTCCGTACTGCAGATTGGTACAATATTAACTGAAAAAATACGTTTTTTGCTTGTACTGCGATAATTAAATCTATTAATTGAGTAGAATATGTTGACGTCTGGGTACGTTTTATAAACACCTTGATTACTGGAAAAGCAGGTGCTAATAATACGTTATTTTGTGTGCAGTGTATAGAAACGTATGTAAAATTTATTCAATTCCAAGAAACTCAATCGTTGCCATATATTATATAAAAATGCAGAGAAAGGTTGACTTTGGATTTCAATTATTAACAATACACTAAATTACTTCAAATAAACATTTGCTTTGTAAATTGAATTTATTTATTAATTAAAAAATATATCATAACTTCGTTTAATTTGAATCGTGCTTTATTATTAAGTTTCTTTATTTATTTTATTTGATAGACACGAGTGACAAAAACTACAAATTATAAAATTTGAAATGTTACAACTTTGTACGATTCCACGTGTTTTGTCACCAACGACCCGGGTTTCGCCTTTCGGCATCTTCAGGGTTTCCATCACACGGATGCAACAGAACTGTCAATGTCGATGAATTGAATGTCAGTTCTGCTGCATCCGTGTGATAGAATGGCTGAAAATGCCGAAAGGTGAAACCCGGGTCGTTGGTGACATTACATGTGGAATCGTACAAAGTTGTAACAATTTGAATTTGATATGGAAATTCCATCAATCACCTTCAGTCGATATGATAATATGATTATATGTTTGTTAACTTTGCAACGTAAAAAATATTTAAAAAAATAATTAAATCAGAATTTATGAAACGTTGTATGATTCCACATGTTTTATGGCTGACGACTCGAGTTTCGCCTTTCGGCATCTTCAGGCATTACATCACACGGATGCAACAGAATCGACAAAGCAAGTGGAATCATCCAAAGTTTAAAAAATCAAATTTGATATTGAAATAACATTCAGTCGATATCATATTTTTAATTTATTACATGAAAAATAAATTACAAGGAAAAAATTAGGATAGCAAGGAAGGAAGCATAATAAAATAGAATGCGCTTGAGCACACTCTCGTCCGCATGAAATATGGTGACGAAAGCAATACTTTTGATAACTGTTTATGCTTTTACCATTGGCATTCCCGTTGGCAGATTGGTGATACAGTTAGAATAACAAACGAGTCATATCCACAATGTATCAAAAAAATTATCAGGAACATACAATTTGATATTATCAAAGTTGGCAGAATTCTCATTTTGTCATTCACAACCCGGGTTTCGCCTTTTAGCATTTTTAAACATTCTATCACACGGATACAATCGGATGGACAGACAGTAAACAGTTTGCATCGCTTAAATACAAAATGAATTACACTGAAAAATGTAAACCCTAAGGCTAGGAACTGAACATATATGAAATAGTTTTAATAACTACTGATTATGTCGACAGGCAAAACCCGGGTCGTTAGTGACAAAATATAATATATGTTATACACATGTTTTATTTTAATATGGAAGTACATACATGTTTTGTATGAAATTTGACTTACGACCACTTAAGTCCAGGATCATATCTCGGTCGTAAGTCGAGGATAACTTGTATTTATATTTAATTGAACGCTAAATACTTTGAATGAGTGTATAATGTTTTTTATCATTAACCTGAAGGAATATGAATTACATCCTTATACTATAATAGAATGTATAAAGATGTCTAAAGGTGAAATCCGATTTCTGAGTGATAAAACATGTGAAATTGTACAATGTTTCAATCAGGGCTTTGGAGTTAAAGTCGTGTAATGTCAATGTACAATTGCCGGATTGGTTGGTTTATCTATGATATAATTTAATGCGCATAGACAGGAAGGGTAGAAAAAATAACTTTTTTTAGTTGGATTCGTGTTGTGGTTAATGTCCGAGTCGGATTTTTGATAAACGAACATCTCCAAATCCTTTTTCAATAAGACGATATTGGAGAATATCTCACTGTACAATTTGCCGGATTGGTTAGTTAGTCCTTATTTTAATGAACATAAATAGGAAATAATTTATGACATCGACTTAAGTTGCCTGATGGAATTTCAATATCAGATTTAAAGTGTTAATATAATTATAGTGAAATCGTACAAAATTGTAACAATTCAAATTTAATAAATAGAAAAGGTAGGTATAAACCTGATAAAAATACACTCGGAGTCGTGTTTTATTTTTTACGACAACAAAGTCCTGTTTATACACAATCGAAATAAAAGGTTTATCACGAAAACAATTGATAAATACGTTCCAATAAAAGCTTATATGCGTTGTTAAAGCAAACGCTTTGAAAGCTGTAAATTTTAAAAAAAGCCTTCGCTTAAAAAAAGAATTATTATAATATTCTCCCATATAATATTTGGTACAAATATTTATTGGAATGTTTTATTTTTCACCTTTAACATGTCCAATCCTTTTTCTTGAAACAGTAATAAAAAAATCAAAAATTCATTTTTGTAAATCTGACAAATGAAGGTATATTTACATTTGCGCCTAAAAAGATCAATTAAATTGACGGGGGGCCATTTGAGGGTTATTTATTCACGTATTTAAATTTTAGTGTTTGCTGTATCTTCTCGTCTAACATGATCGCCTAATACTTTTTTACGAGATTCCCCTTAATTTTATATTAATTTATTGTTTATGGCGATACATTTGTATTTATTTTAATAAAAACCTAATTTCATTTGGGAACCTAGAACATTATCATATTTGTTGTTATTGGTATGTGGGATATGTATTATGAAAGAAAATAATAAAAATTTTATGGTTTAATTTTACAAATAAATTTTAAATTCAAATATTGTTGAGACAATCTTTAATCGTGACCGCTTTGTATTTGAATTACACGGAAGTTTTTAATTACTCAACCGTTCAACACAACGTAACAGTATGAAAACTCTCAGTATAAAGGTATCTAGGCAAATATTTCTTTCGACTCATTCGACGCCAAAACGAGAATTTTGCCATCCTTACATCAGTGTAATATCAAATTGGATATTTCGGATATTTTTTTGATAAATCGTTGACATAAATTGTTTGTTCTTCCAAAGTGTAGAACCAGTCTACCAATGGTAAGAGAATTAACAATGTTAATGTGTTGTTATAGGTATGTTGTTATAGCAACAGTATTGCTTCGGATGTCAACATATTCCATGTGGACGAAAGTGAGTTGAGGCGAATACTATATTTTAATGTGTTAAAGTTGATTTTTCATGAGCTTACTTCGTTGACTTAGTTGCTATCTTTATTTTTTGTTTTGTTGTTTATTTCTTTAATTTCCAACGTTTATGTTACAACATTTTGACGTTGCAAAAGGTCACATGTATTTACCAAATAAATAAATTACTTTATTCAAATAGAAAATGGATAAAACAATAGATCTTCCTTAAATCCTTGATTTTTAGGATCAGATCCTTTAAGTGCACATTTATTATTTGTCTGAAAATGGATTTTCGCTTAACTGCATTTAATGGCGATAAAGTTTATGAATACCAACGATTTCGCTAAAATTCCGATTGTCATAATATTAGGCAGTGGTAATCAATCTGGTTCATACCGCTTTCCAGTTTTCACGGTGGGCAGTAGAGGTTTTAAAAACATTGATACAAAGTAATCTTATTCCCCTAATTTATAAATAACAATTAATGTGAAATCAATGGGTGGTTATAAAATTCTACTGTTAACAGTGATAAAAAAGTGGGCGGTAGTCATAGAAAGGTTGACTATCCCTGATGTATAATATTAAAGAAAGAAAATCTAAGCATTTTACTTTTTATTTCTTTTTCCAATTGTGTTGAAGTAATATAATTTTTAATTAAAGTAAATTTTGAGAAAAGGTTTTAAAATTTGTATTGAAATTAAAGATTTTCATGATTGATAGTAGTACATTATTTGACTTTAAAACATTATTTACAATGAAGCTGTAAGTGACCGAAATGAGGACCACTGGTCTAAATGCTCAAAATTTGCAGTAGTAACAGTAAATTGAAGTAAGTGATGGTATAAAACATCGGAAATACCAATTCGTTTTTGACTGTTTTCACCACACATGCATAATAACAATAATGCAAGCTGTTTATCATGTCTGCCGTTTCGGGGGCGTGAGTTGTCTCTAGTTACGCCATCAGCCACCAGCATCCAAGGAATACCCCGAAAAAAATGATAAGCGTGCCACATTGACAGCCCCGGGCTATATTTTACTTCATCCGTGAGCCCTGGGTAGACACCCTGCTGATTTTAACATCCCGGGAATTCTTTCTCCGGCCGTTTCACTCTCACGTTCAATATTAAATAAATAAACGAAAAAAGAATCAATAAAAAAAACATAAATATTTAAAAATTCAAAAAAAAGTTTAGTTAGGCATGCCAAGCGATGAAAACAAATGTACCCCTCACTGGGAGAGAATGAATAAACTATCGATGGACGCATAGTAAAATATGCATGAAATTAACATACCAGTACTGCGAAGGTATTTTGTATATTGGTATGATAATTACAACATTTGTCCGGGAACCTATATTAAACAAGCAACTAAAAATCACACAGAATCGCGACTAGAAAATCTCGCCCGATAATATATGCTTTATACGGAAGAATACAATTAGCTAACACGGTGAAAAAATAGCAATATATTTTAGTTAAGATATAGTTGATTAGTCTACCAATTCAATGCCAATCCAATCAATAACTCAGTAGTATTGGTAAGACCAAACTTATCGTGAAAAAATTGCGTAAATATAAATACAAAAATTGTACAATGCAAAGGACCTTTCAACAGTTGAGACGTTATCAGGCTAATAAGTAATAATTTCATTACAATTTTTTTTTGTATGTTATAGTTGATAGCTATTTCGGCTCACGCCGTCGTCAGAACTGAACATCGTTAAAGCAAACATTTGCTTATATATATATAGTTGTGTAGAACACGTACACGATACATATTCTCTCCTGTTTTAACGACATTGCTTATTCCCTGCTCGCAATGAAACTAAAAAAAAATGTAAATGACACTAAACAGGCGGTAATTTCAATAAGCTTAAATATTGGATGGGAATGGTTTATTGCGGAAAAGAAGTAGCCCCTCGCAATGGTCTGAGGAACGGCGTCAGATTTATATTAGTTTGTTCGTTGAGAATTTCGTGTGATAATTGATATCTATTGATTTTCAGCTGCTCCAAAGACGTCATCTTGCGACCTTCCTGCGATAATCTAAGTCGTTAAAACAGGAGAGAAGATGTATTGTGTACATTTTCTACATATCTATATATAGATAAGCTAATGTATGTTCAAACATAGTTCTGACGATAACGTGCGCCGAAATAGCTATTAAATATATCGTATAAAATTTTGTAGAGCTAAAATACATTGCTATTTTTTCATCATGTTATAATGGAGTTCTATCAAGTAAAGGCCGAATCAATCAATACATCTGGCTAATTAAATGACTTGCGTCAGGATTTTTGGAGATTTAAAATCATACATGATTTTGATGAGGTCAACCTGATATCGTTAAAATAATAAATCAATTCGCTTGAGAATATATGGTTACTGTCCACGGTTTTATACGCCTTACTTTCTTTTACGAATGCTCACTTTTAATAGTTTGAAAACTCGCAGAGAAATTGACCTCGTCATATATTGACTGTTTAGAATCGCGCTTCAAATGAAAGCTAATTTTTGCATGATGATACTTTGACGTCATTTATGATTGGATAAGTTAACTAACAGAATACAATATGAATTCACTGTAATCAAATCTTTCTTGTATAGCGGAAATGTATTCAAACAGTACAAAATTACAACTTAATTAAACTTAAAAAGTCGCGCGATAAATGCAGCTAGAAAAAATATAATTCTACCATATTATACTACACCAAGTCCTTTTTTTACGCGATTTTCCCCCAAATTCGTTTTAAAGAAGAAATTTGTATATGATGTACGCTTGTACGTTTCAGTATTTTTTAAATATATAAATATGTGTATTTTTAAAACTTAATTTTGTAAAGCATTCCATTTTTTTAAATATGCATACTAGTGTAGTGTAGACTAGTGTATCGGATATTATGCGAATTTACGTTTTAGGGTGTGTAAAGAAATGTAATGCAATTGCGTAAAAGTTGTGATTTTTATACGCGATTTTTTATGCGCCTGTTTCTGGAACCAATGTATCGCGTAAAAAAAGGACTGGGTGTATATATATATAATTAATAACACTGATAATATAATATATTTGATAGATAATTACTTATTTATGGAGTTCGACCAAGAAAGGGTGGAAATAATTATGATTTATGTGTATTGTTGCAGGAATTTAAAATAAAGGACGTCAGGAATGTAATGATCTAATAAGGGATATTAATCAACCCTTTGTTGGCGGGGGGTACGTTGCTGAATCGACCAATAAATGTTTTTTACTCTCTACACCAGGTGCGCCCAAGCGAAGGGCTAAATTGTTTAGCTCCTTAAGACTATTTTTTGTAGAAATCATTTTGAATATATTTACAAAATACCACTGTAAAGATATACAAATTGTTTCAATTGATAATATCGGCTGAGAATAATTGATGGAATTTTGATATAAAATTTGAATTGTTGAAACTACCTTTCAAAAGCTGCCAATTTATTGCATTCGTGTGACGTAATGCATGAAGATGCCAAAAGGTAAAACCACGGTCGTGACTGAGTGACCAAAAAAATGGGATTGTATATGTGATAGTTTCAATAATTCAAATTTGATAATAAAATCCCATCAAACACACTCTCAATCGATATCGTAAATTATGCCAGTTTTATTAGTGATATAGTGCCTGAAGATGCCGAAAGGTTAAATTCGGGTCTTGAGTAAGAAAATATGTAGCATTGTACACAGCTTCAAAATTTCAAATTCAGTTCTATTGCATCCACGTGATTCAGCGCCTGAAGATGTCGAAAGGCGAATCCCGCGTTGTGAGTGATAAAACATGTGGAATTGTACACAGTTTCATAAATTCAAATATGTTTACATTATTCACTATTCCGTTAACCTAACGATAACAAATGACTTCAAACAAGGACGATTTTCGGGAATAGATATTTCTTTGACGTGACAACGTCTTATAAATCGAAAAAACTCATTGTCCCGTTTGTCGCGTTACGCCGAAGGCAAGCGTGCGAGCGAGAGCGCGGATAAGCGATAGAGAGGCACGATTGGCCTACCGTTCGGATTGTGCCGGATCTATCTCTCTTCCACTCGATTGGTCGATGCGTCTGAGTAGAAAAGAGACAGCGGCAGCACACAACTTATACACCTACAGTACCTACACGTGATCTGTTTACAACTGTTTATAAAGTGAAGTGAAATGTTAATGGTTTTCATTGTTTATATTACAACAACAATTGCGGCAATAAAGGTAATTAATTCTTGCATATTAAAAATCTGATTAACGTATAACAAATATACTTTTAACAATAAATTATCAACGATTTCTTTCAGAAAAAAATTGTAGATTTCATTTCAGTCCTTCTTCGTATCCATACAAAATAATGATAATTCAATAAAAATGATTCCATTTTATTCATAAAAGTATGCAATTATTTCGTCAATGTTTTCTTATGACGTTGTCTCGTTAAACTATCGTCCGTAAACCGACTTTACAGACAAGCAATTTTTTTTTTTTTTATAAAATAACAACACATTTTTAGTATTTATTGCCACAATATATTTTATGATCAGGAACTGTTTCGCACATTGCGAGCATTATCAACTGACGATAATGTTAATATTGTAAAAACAAGTAGTAAAAAGTGTGTTTTTATTATTTAAAATATCATGCCTTTCCACCAAGAAGTGACCGTTAATTCATTAAAAGTGATTAAAATGATTTTATACAATTTATAAAATAATTCATATGTTAGTTAATTAATTCAATTCTGGGATTCGGTTTGAGTTCGGTTGGTAAGTGTAATATCCGGATCTGTTTGTTTGATTAAATTTCGACCCGCGCATGCCTCAAAGCCGATTGCTATTCGAAATAAATATATTAGGTAATCCTGGAATTAATGTCGTTTTTTCAATACGCAACTTTGACTTATGTTTGGGTCCATTGACCAGTAAAGACGTGTATTATTATTTTTCTCTTCTCTGTAATCTTTTACCTTTCTTTTAAACAAAAAAAAATATCAATTTTACTCCATCTACAAAAAGTGGCAGAGACGTGTTCTTCTGAAACACATTGAAGCTGTATACTGTTTTTGTTTCATCAAAAAAAACTGCAACAGAAGCAACGGAATCTATACAAAATTTTTAATCTTGAAATAGATGGCAAAGAGTCATAGACAACACTGTTAATTACTTTTTTGAAAAAAAATAATAAATTATTTAACAAATAAAATTTGAGTTTTACTGTAAAAACGACATTAATTCCGGAATTACCTAATATTTCAGCGACCTCACTGTTTAACTCCACTGCTCGAAGCAATGATACATACATGCACCGAAATGCAATTATAGTGAAATTTTTGAAGATATGCATATTTATGTCTAAGCATACATCGTAAATTTGTTTTAATGAATTCCAAAATACTTATTGTGGAAACTGTTAGAGCCGTCGTGTGGTTTTGAATAATATTAACTAAAAGTATGTTATACGCGAGATGTGAGAATCAAAAAAAAATTGATTATCTACGTGTTACGAAAGAGTAATATATTACATTATTATGGGTCAAAAAATGTATTTTTTAATTATGTATGTAATAAACTTCATTTAATACAACTATTTTTATTTTGTTGACATAAAAATTTACGGAATGAATGATCCGTACTAATAGAGATTATCTTCTCTTCGAACATATGTATGGATTTTTCGATTGTTACAACTTTGTACGACTCCACATGTTTTGTCACTAACGAGCCGGGTTTCGCCTTTCGGCATCCTCAGGCATTCTATCACACTGATACACAATAAACAGTTAGCATCGGTTATATACCGAAGGAGTTAGGGCTAGGATTCAAATAAACAACTAAAATAAATTTCAATAGAATTGATTTGATGTTAATAACAACCAACTGCCTGTGATAAGTTTTACTAACGGTAAATACTGTTAATGATTCTTTCATGAAAGGATCGCACAAAAAAATAATTAGCAATCATTAAAATGCAATTGGGTAATTTTAGACTTAGAAACCTTTCATGAAAGATTTATTAATAGTATTTAGCGTTAATAAAACTTACCACAGGAAATTGAGTGTTATTGTTATTAAATTAATTATATTGATATAATTTATGATATCGACTAAAGGTGCTTGATGGAACTTCAATATTAAATTTATTTTAGTTGTTTATTTGGATCCTAGCCTTAGGGGTTGTGTTTTTCTTTTGTAATTAACTATTTTAGTAATTAACCGATACTTAGTGTTTATTGCGTGTCAGTTCCGTTGCATTCGTGTAATAGAAAACTGTAAGATGCCGAAAAGCGAAACCCGGGTCGTTAGTAACAAAATATATAGAATCCTTCAAAGTTTCAATAATTTAAATTTATTATAGAGTATATTTGTTAAATAAATAAAAAAATTCTGCGTAACACAACACAAATAGAAAGAAAAAATATATATTTTACAAAATGCTGTAATGCTACACAAACACAGAAAGCGTTTGTGTTAAAATTTTGCTCATCGAAAAGCTTTTGGATATAATTTATGATATCGACTAAAGGTGCTTGATGGAATTTCAATATCAAATTTGAATTGTTACAACTTTGTACGATTCCACATGTTTTGTCACTAACGGTTCTGTTGCATCCGTGTGATAGAATGCCTGAAGATGCCGAAAGGCGAAACCCGTGTCGTTAGTGTCAAATCATGTGGAATCGTACAAAGTTGTAACATTTCAAATTTGCTTTTGGGTTTATTAAATTTCTTGTTTATCTGTCTGCTGTGTACAGAAATAAATCTGAAGATTTTACGACGCGCGAGCAGGCCACATACAGCTGTACATGTGAGAAGCATATCTATATAGTCCAGGATATCAGCGAAACCTGTACTGATTTAATGATTGTAATAATTCAGTAACGTTTTCGGGCGTGTGCACAATCACTCGCCAAAGTTTGATCGCAATTGGATTAACGGCAGAGGAACGTATACGGAACGAACAAACAAACGAACATAATTTTTTTTAATGTTTCGCCTTTTGTTTGCCTGTTTGCTCAACAAAAATTTAAGCATTTTGCGTGAAAGAATGCGCTCATAAAACATAACGATATGAAATATAAAATCTTTATACTTTGATCATACGTTTCGTTATCTCGATGATATTATCGTCAAAAAATAACATTAGTGTATAATAAAGTAGAGCATATTGTGTACATAAAAAAATAATTAAAGTGATACGGTTTTAATTTATATTATATTATGTGGTATCATTTCTATTTCTATTGTTGTAAATAAAAAAAAGAACACACACATTCATCAAACGGATACATATGTATGTAATAAATTAAAAAAATTCCACACACAATGACAATTGTATTAAATTAACGAATTCGTGGAAAAAAATCATCACACATGTTTAGGTTTTGCCCAAACCGCTGGCCCTTACAATTTTGTCGGGTGACTGTACGTTGAATGACTCCGAGACACTTGGTACATACAAATTACAAACAATACGAATTGTAAGTTTATTGCTCAAGCAACGCCAAAGTTAACAACGTATTCGCCTGAAATCACTTTCGTCCACATATAATATGTCAACATCCAAAGCAATACTGTTGGGTATTGTTAGTGCGTTTACCATTGTCATCCCCATTGGCAGACTGGTTCTACGTTTCGGAAGAACAAACAATTCATGTCAACGATTTCTCTAGAACATACAATTTGAAGTTATCAAGGATAGTACAGTTCTCATTTTGGCCTCGTATGAGTCGAAAGAAATATGTGGCTAGATTCATTTCTATTCGAGTTTTAAAACTATTTACGGTGAGCATACTTAAAAGAAATTCAGTTGGATAAAGCCACGAATAGTATATATACGTTCTCAAGTTTCTTCAGAACCTTTTCCACGATGAGGGCATATTTCAAAAATTTTGGGGCCCAAACGATAGACCCATTCTCCAGCCTTCTTCCGTACCGAGACATTATACATCAACACGGCGAAAACATAGCAATGTATTTTAGTTATAAAAAAAATTTATAAGATATAATTGATAGGTATTTCGGCTCACGCCATCGTCAGAACTATGCTTAAACGAACATTTGCTTATCTATGTCTAGCTGAGTAGAAAAGGTACACAATACATCTTCTCTTCTTTTTTACGAACTAGCTTATTTCCTGCTAGCAACAAAACTGTTTTTTTTAAATTGTAAATGAAACTAAAAAGGCGGCTATATCAATAAGCTTACATATTGCACGGAAATGGTTTATTGGATGGGGATGGTTTATTACGTAAACGAATCAGCCCCTAGTAATGGCTTAAGAAGTGACGACAGACATATATTAGTGATAATTGACATCTATTGATTTCCAGCTGATCCAAAGCCGTCATCTTGCGACCTTTATATTAAATCATAATTAACCTTTTTACACATGAAAAATCTCTGATGGTACGTAGGATAAAGTCCAAAATTTGCAATGCTTTATTGAAGGTTATTCTAAAGTGACAATTGAAATAAACTTGTGTTTTGTATTAACGGCTAGTTTCAACAATTCAATTTAATTTATTGAGTCATATTTATTTTCCGGCAGCATGGTCACTATTGCTAAGGCAGGCGCGCATACGGATAAATAATAATGTTAATAAAAAAACGAAACCCAAGACAAGCGGAGGAATGACAAATGATTCGCGGGGCAGACGCATCGGGAAAACATCGCGGGGTTTCCATAATACAAAAAAAAAAAAAAAACGAAATGAAATGAAACGAACACAAAACAACGCGCAGTCCTCGCCTACTAACATAATATATATCCACAATCATATAAAATAATAAAACTCTTCCTTTGTAGGTCGGAATAATCGAGGAAATTGAACTAATTCTTCAAAGTTTATTATTTTCTTCTAGATATCCAGCTTTCTTTACAACGACAGTGGCGAACTGCGATGTTTAATTCACAACTCGAAATATAAAGTATATTATATGATTTATAATGTCGATTGATTGAATTGGCATTCACTTGGTAGAACTCCATTAAAACACGGTGAAAAAAATAACAATGTATTTTAGTTCTACAAATTTATTTTTTAAAAATATAGTTGATAGCTATTTCGGCTCATGCCGTAGCACGTGATAGTTCTGACGATGGCGAGAGCCGAAATAGCTATCAACTATAATTTTTAAAAATAATTTTGTAGAACTAAAATAAATTGCTATTTTTTTCACCGTGTTATGATATCGACTGAGGGTAAGTTATGTTGCATCCGTGTGATAGAATGCCTGAAGATTCCGAAAGGCGAAACCCGGGTCGTTAGTGAGAAAACATGTGGTATCGTACAAAATTGTAACAATTCAAATTTGATAATGAAATTCTAGCAAGCACCTTCAGTCGATATTATAAATAAAATTTCAATTCTTGAAACTTTGTAAGGTCCCACATGTTTTGTCATTAACAACCCCACGTCTTCAGGCATTCTATCAAACGGATGCAATATAACTGAAGAGATCGTTCGAATATCCATACGTCAATTCTGTTATAAAGAATAAGGAATCGAACATTTTATAATTAAATAACGTTTTTTTTAAAGGTTTCTGAGATTTATGTATTGACTTTAATGAATGGCATTAACTTGGTAAAACTTGATTATAACACGGTGAAAAAATAGCAATGTATTCTACCAGTAGTTCTACCAATTTTATAAGGTATATAGATGATAACTATTTCGACTTACTTTTTCATCAGAACAAGTTTAAAACGTACATTTACTTATCTATATATAGCGATGTAGAAAAGATACACAATACATCTTCTTTTCTTTTTTAATATCCTAGTTTTATATTGGGAAAATAAATTCTTAAATGTAGCAAATATTATATATTTTCTGCATTTACCCAGATTTACCCCATATCGAAAAATACATAAAATCAATCTGCCAAATTAAAAGTTAGGATGTTAGAACAGAAGAAAAGAAGTATTCTATACCTTTTCTACACAACAACCATATATAGAAGAGTAAATGTACGTTTAAATATAATTCTGTTGCGGCTGTAAACTGAAATAGCTATCAACTATATACCTCATAAATTTTATCGAACTAAAATAAAATACATTGCTGTTTTTTCACCGTGTTATATTATTTACGATCTTGATTGAAGCTTGATAAAATTTTAAATTTAAATTGTTGAAACTTTGTACAATTCCATATGTTCGGTTACTCACGAAACGAGTTTCGCCATTAAGTATCTTCAGGTATTATAATCTAGGTATTGTATATCACACGGAATTGACAAAAAACTAAGAGTTTGCATCGGTTATCTACAAAACGAATTCCACAGTAAAAACACAAACCCTAAGGCTAAGTATCAGTACCGGTTACGCCCATCACGAATAGTATCATCTGATAACCAAACAGCTATGATAAGTTAAACACAGATTGTAGAAAGTGTTGTTTTTTTAATATAATACGTTTCCACCAAGAAATGACAGTTAACATCTGTAAGTGGCCTCACTTGTAAATTAAATTGTTTCTGTTTTGTATTATATCACCAGTACGCCACTGAACTATTCCATTTCTGGCCAAACAATGGCAAGTGACACGTGTTTTAATGTAACGGTTCTGGTTTCAATGGAGGTTTTTTTTTTGTTGCTCTATGTTTTATTATCATTTGTTTTTTTGCACAGAATTCTTGCGATTAATACAGGCCGCACGACTATTGTGAAATTTCCAAAGTAACAGTTAACCTTTTACTAGCATTTTCATAATTATAAATAACAATAAAATATTGTATATTTAAAATTTAAATAACAAAGAAATATATAATATAGATTAAAGCTATATAGCCATGAATTGTTGTAATGCTCGCGATGAGTGAAACCGGTCCTGTTTATAAAATATATTGAGAAAATAAGTACTAAAAATGGGTTTTTATTTTTAAAAATATCATGCCTTTCAATCAAGAAGTGACAGTTAACACCCTAAAAATTATGTAATTTTACGACTGAAAAAGCTATAAATTATGTATTTCGTCCTTTTTGAAGGTATCGCGCCGCATTTTTTGTGTAATGTATAAATTTTATATGTAAATGCTTTTAGGGCTGTCTTGTAGAATATGTAAATCTAAAAAATTGGCATTATTAAAACTAAAAAAAAAGTATAATTCTACATGTTTTGTCACTGGGTTTAACATTTCGGCATCTTCAGGTAATCCATTACACGGATGCAACATAATTGACGAGTTGAAAGGCGAAACCTGGGTCTTTAGTGACAAAGCATCTGCATCGTACAAAGTTTCAACAATTTAAATTAGTATACAATTGTGGTTTTGAATTATTATATACAGTACTATTAATATAACGAGAAAGCCTAAGATTCTTCTGTCAAATGCATCGCTAGATGTCACTAATTTAACTGTTTATGAACAGATGGTATATCACGTCAAAACACGGCTCCGGGACTCTGACGTCGGATTTTGCATCACGTGAAAACACGGTTCCGGGATTTGATGAGTTAAGATTAGACGGGCAGAAGAGGATATGTACACATTGTAAACATACATTCATTTTTCGAGTGTAAATCCACGAATTTACTGAAAATTTATAATAATAATAAATTTAAGCAACGTCTATTAATCACTTTTAAGGTGTTGACTGTTACTTCTTAATGGAAAAGCATGATATTTTAAATAATAAAAACACATTTATAGTACTTATTTTCACACTATTTTTTTGATCAGGACCAGTTTCGCTCATCGCGAGCATTACCGGTACTGAATATCGTACGAATCGAATATGGTACGATCAAAAAATATGTTGTGGAAATAAGTAGTAAAGTTTGTGTTTTTATTATTTAAAAAAAAAAGTCTACTAACTATGACGCTACGAAAGTATTTTGTAAAATTTTTATTGCGTGAGATTTATTATAAAAATGAATTTGATTTGAATTGTAAAATTTTAATAAGTTTTATAGTTATCGATTTAGCTTCTCGTTTTAACACGATTTGATTTCATTGGCTGATTAAAATTTCTCATACGATCAGCGATAAACAAAATTATACTCACAAATAATATTCGAAAAAGCATCATCAATGATTTTTCGATCAAGACGAATAAATAACGTTGCCAATTAATACTGCGGGGAATACCGCTGTGCGAATGGCAACCGTGCCCACTTACGGACACAGAGGTCACCGGTTCGATTCTCGGCCGGGCGCAACTAATTGGGACGCCGCTGGACCGTGGGCCTCCGAGTTACACTGAGGCGAACGCGGTTGAACGCCCCTGAAATTACGAAACGGAATGCGGGCCACTTAATTGCGCTCGAATCTCACAAAATGTAAATATTATATCATTTTATAATCTGGAAACTTGGTGTGCTTAGAAGGTATTAAACATTTATGAAATGATATCCGGTCTTGGAGCTGAGCGGTCGACGCTCTTCTGCGTTCTTCAGTTTTCGGACCATACACACGAAACTAGATATTAATTTGTAAGTAAGTGACTGAGTTTGCAATACTTTTGTTTTAATTTCCGATTATTCTGTTATAAAAATTAGTGCCGCCTAACTCTGGTTAGACCGTTAATATGGGCGGATTTTTTTTTATCAAAAGCGGCCATAAATCATTAACTATACAAAACACGTGTGGTAGTTAGTAACATTTTTAGATGTTAACATTCAATGTAGGCAAAACTAGAGTGAAAAGAAAAAACGGTAAACCTAACATTATGATAAAATTGCAACGTATTTTAGTTCTACAAAAATTATAAGGTATATACTTGATAGCTATTTCGGCTTATGCCCTCGTCAGAATAATGTATAAACGTATATTTACTATAGCGGTGTAGAAAAGGTAGACAGTACATCTTCTCTTCTGTTATAATATACTTGTTTTATATTGAGATAATAAATTTTTAAATGTGGCAAATTGATTTTATGTAACACGGTGAAAAAAATAGCAATGTATTTTAGTTCTACAAAATTATTTTTTAAATATAGTTGATAGCTATTTTGGCTCACGTCATCGTCAGAATTATGCTTAAACTAACATTTGCTTATCTATATATAGCTGTGTAGAAAAGGTACACAATATATCTTCTCTCCTGTTTTAACGACCTAGCTTGTTTCTTGCTCGCAATAAAACTAAAAATGGTAAATGAAGCTAAAAAGGCGGCTATATCAATAAGTTTACATATGACACGGAAATTGTATATTACAGAAACAAAGAAGCACCCCGCAGAGGGTTAAGTAATTGTGATCGACATATATTAGTTTGTTCGTTAAGAATAATTGACACACTTAAGAATTCAGAAAGTTTGTGCACTATTTTGAAGTAAAAATTTACATCTCATGTCGCTAACCATTCAATCTGTAATTGGTACAATATAATGAATTGTTCACTTTAAGGTGTAAACCAGGGCCGTAGAGTCGGATTCGTGTGTTTGATCCGAATACTATTTCGATTAGACGATCTTGAAGAATATTTCAATGAACAATTTCCCGTATTGGTTGGTTGATCTTTAATTCAATACAAACAAATACGAAAGGTATGAAAAAAATTGACAAAAATTAACTTTTTTTAATCGGAGTCGTGGTGTTGGTCAATTTCGAAGATGGAGTAGTAATTTTTAACGGCTCTACAGTCCTAATGTTAACTGCCACTTCTTGATGGAAATGCATGATATTTTAAATAATAAAATCACATTTTTCAGTACTTCCAGTATATATATAATATACGTCTGTTGATGATGTTAGCGATGAGCGAAACCGATCCTAATGATAAAATATATTATGGAGAGTTTTTTTGATTATTTATAAAACAACGAATTAAAGACACGGTTAAAAAAATAGCAATATATTTTAGCTCTAAGTTCGAGTTTAGTATTTTGTAGAACTAGAATACATTGCTATTTTTTTCACCGTATTATAATGGAGTTCTACCAAGTGAATTCCAATTCAATCAACGAACTATAGACATTTTGTAAAACAAATAATAATTGTTTTCATCGATTTTTTAAATGTTATTTATTATATGTCTTAATGGATCATTAAGAAGAAAATTCTCCAAAGTCAAATCGAGGATCAAATATCTGAAATCCTATCATTTATTTCTCAAAAAAGTAGATAAGCGACTAAATCATCATCATCATCAGCCAGAGTCGATCCACTGCTGGATGAAGGCCTCCCCCTGCTTTTTTTCCGGGGGGTTGTTTGGACATAGCAACACCACACTGCCCAGGCGGGTTGGTGCTCGAAGCGACTAAAAAGCACACCATATTTTAAATAAACATGTTTGCGTGGTAGTAATTAATTGATTGAATTGGCATTTACTTGGTAGAACTCCATTATAACACGGTGAAAAATAGCACTAGTTCTGATGAAGGCATACGCCGAAATATCTATCAAACAATATATCTTCAAAATATTGTAATTTGTAGCTAAAATGCATTGCTATTTTTTCATTGTGTTATAATAGCTAATGTTTGATCGATGTATTTGGACTTACAATTACTACACATAAGCCTCAATTGGCTGTAATTAACACAGTAGTATGTGGAACATCGTTTTAATAAAAAAAATCTCATTCCCACGCAATCTTTATATCAGAATGGTTTATTCGTAGGATTATGAGAATGATTGTTCTTCGATTTAGGTCTTCGGTACGGCCAGTTTGTCTGTAGTCGTCGCGTGCCTCTTAGCCATTTGAAGGGCGCAGGTTCGATTCTCCGACCTGAGACAGCGTGCTGTGAGCTTTAAATGTGACCATGTTTTGTTATATATTTAAAACTTGATATATAATTGATAGTTATTTCGGCTTATCCCTCATCAGAACTACGTTTAAACGTCCATTCACTTATCTATATACAGCGGTGTAGAAAAGATACACAATACATCTTCCCTTCGGTTCTGTTACATATGAAAAATAAATGTATTTTTTGATTGAATTGGCATTTACTTGGTAGAAATCCATTATATAGGTTATAGGAATCAAAATATGTTTTCCGATATAACCAATCAATCTGTTATATTTTATATCTCTCTTCCAAACCTCTTGCTTGGAGTAGACTCGGGGTAAATTTTATGTCGTCTTCCGGAGAGATAATGTTGGTATCGTGTATTGCACACGAAACAAATGTATACATTCTGCAATAAAGATCAAAATATTTTTCTTCGTAATGTCACGTTTTTTTGTCGAGCGATATGTTTGGATATTCTTTTGGTAACCACAATGGTCACCACACTTTCTTGCCTATGTGAGAGGCGTGTGTAATCGATGAATTAATAATATATAATATTGGATCGGTACACCCAGCAGCTCGCAGACATGGGTACCCCAAATAAATCTGACCCAACTAAAACTTGATCGGCCTGATTTTAAATTACTACCCCATACACTGGATCATTCACTCTTTGTTACCGTTTTATTGTTTTTGTGGTACCTTCGTGTCTAGGCCAGCGTTTCTCTAATGCGGTTCCGCGACGATGTCGAGCAAAAAATACAAGCAATATAAACATACAAGACTACCAGTAGAGTTGTAGTTAGTATAAAAAAATATACATAAAACGTAAATTTAATCTATCATTTTTTTGAATTGTTACAATTTTTAACAATTCCAAATGTTTTGTCGCTAACCACCCGGGTTTCGCCTTTCGGCATCTTCAGGCATTCTATCACACGGATGCAACAGAACTGACGTTTTTTGACTGAATCATTTTTTATTTTAATTGGTATTTTAATAAATGTAGCATTTGTTTCACCTCTTTCAAAAGTATTTTCAGACTGAATCTATGATAAAGATAATTATTATTTAGGTTAACAATGATTTTTTTTTTTTGCTAACGTAAATTTTTTACAATTTTTTCATTTTACTAAGCTTTAGGGGGGGGGGGGTGTAAGACATATAAAAAAGTAAAAACAGTAATAATCATGACACTACTAAAATTAAATGTTAATTACTTTGTGGTAAAACTCACATGGGAAAAAAATAATGGTGAACAAACTTTTTGTTGTTTTCAAAATTTTAATTAAATCAAATTCAATTTTAATGTGGTAACTGTCATTTTCTGGTGGAAACGCGTTATGTTTCAATATTAAAACACAATATTGAGGACCCCTTTTCCATAATTGAAAATTTATAAAATCAGAATCAGCTGAACAAGTAAGAATTAGGGAAGCTTAACTGCTTGCTTAATAAAGGAAATGAACTTAATTGGACTCTGTTTATATCGTCATTTATTTGCTGATAAAATAGTTTATGATCTCGCAAATTTTGATCCAATAATTTAGCAAAGTATAGCATTGAACGAGAGTATGTCATATTACAGATACCAACAGTCGATATTGTATAGAATGTTTAATACATTGAAGCGTTTATTTTATTAATATGAAACATTTAACACGACTTAAAAAGGTTCTAGAACTATATACAATTGAGAAACGTTGGTCTCGGCACATGTATATACATAATTTATCACTGACTTCTTTTTATAAATAAATCATAAAGACTATTGTTTTTCAATAAACAATATATTTTTTATATTAATGCACAAACCGACAGTAAATACATTAAAATGGTAAATAAGTGACTGCATCATAGACCTAAAAAAAACGACAAGATATGCATATATTTCAGGTCCGTGGTGCAGTGGCTAACGACTTTGTATTCCGCGATGTATTTTATCTCGTATACATTCAAAAATATGAGTGCTTGTGACGTCTTCACTATTTGTATAATGGTTTTATTTCAATATCAATTATGACTGATACACTTTTTTGAACTTTTGTATTTGTATTTCATGAATTATCAGAGATATGACTATTGTAGAATTGTATGCGTCGTTTGTCGAGTACAGAAGGTTAAAATTTTCTCCCAACTATTCAATCCTAATAAACGTGATGAGTGAATAGCGCTGATTAACACTATAGACAAACCTAGTTCCTATGCCCGGGCAATTTTTGAACAAATGGCGTTTTTCTTAAGTGTTTACTAAAAGTGTTATAACTATGGTAATATTAGATAAAATCAAATGAAACTTTCTGAGATAGTTAGCAACATTGTTAAAACTAGCCCTAAAATAATAAAATTGTCAAAACTTTCTCATGTGAATAGCCACACTTAAATGTTTAAACATGTACCGAGTCTCACTTATTTTTTTGGTTTTCACACACTTTGCAAGTTATATAGGGGCTTGTGTTTCTGTTGCCAGTATAGGGATCAAAAATTGTTTTTTTTTTATATTCTTAAACAATCTGTTTTATCACACGGTGAAAAAATAGCAATGTATTTTAGTTCTACAAAATTATTTCTAACAAATATAGTTGATAGCAATTTCGGCTCACGCCATCGTCAGAACTATATAGTTCTGGATAGTTCTGACGATGGCGTGAGCCGAAATAGCAATCAACTATATTTGTTAAAAATAATTTTGTAGAACTAAAATACATTGCTATTTTTTCACCGTGTTATAATGGAGTTCTACCAAGTGAATGCCAATTCAATCAATAATCTGTTTTATGTTTATCTAGCAAAAGTTTTCTTCAGAGTGGACTCGGTGTCACTTTTATATCGTCTCCAGGAGGACGAATGTTAGTGTCGTGTATTGTATGCGAGACAATTGTGTTTTTAGATCGCGTAAACCAATACATTCATAGGCGATTAGACAAATTGGATGACTGCTTTGAAATGGTTTAAGTTTTGACAATGAGAAATCATCGAAATCCTCTGTCAAATATCTCGTTTAATGTCTCTAATTTGTCTTTTTTCGAAGGGCCGGTCTATCACGTCAAAACACGTTTCCGGGAAACGATGTATTAACTATACTGTCTTGATACAATCGTTTGTACACACATTCTCTGTGTAAAAATGGAAGTTGATAAGAGAGTGTCTTGTTTCAGTTAATTTACGAGTCAGTTCTGTTGCATCCGTGTGATAGAATAACTGAATATGTCAAAAGCCGAAACCCGAGTCGTTAGTGACTGAAGACGTGAGTTTCAACGATTCAAATTTGAGCAGTTTATTGATTTTGCCAGGGCTGTAGAGTTGGAGTGGTAGTCTTAGAGTTGCGGTATTATGACTGGAGTCAGAGTTATTAAAACGAGCGACTCTGACTACGTTTTCGACTAGACGGTTTTGAAAAATATCTTAATGAACGATAAGAAATATATCGTCCATTTTTAAGTCCCAATATAGTAAAATATGACCATTTACCTGATTGGTTGGTTGGTCTTTATTTTAATGCATATAAATAGAAAGGATAGAAAAAGAAACCGGACAAAAATAAACTTTTTTAGTCGGAGTATTATACCAAAACATAATGTTTTTTTAAGTCTTATAAAAATTGCACTAAATGAAAATAATAGTAAATAAAAATAAACTGCAAGCAAAGTTAATGGGCCGTGCATTAAAAAAATTAAAAAAAAACATTTAGTATAATATATCGCACATGAACCGTGAAATTGTTTTATTAAGAGAACCAGAAAAAGATAGAAAAGAAAAAAGGTATAAATATAATGTGTAATTAAAACATATTCTAGTAAGCAAAATGACAATAAGTTTGTGATGTTTATTGAAGTAAATCTATCAAATAATATGTAAAATATAATATACATTATTTTGTATACATTAAGACTTAACTAAAGGTTAATTTTGTACATTATATTGCAATAAGATATTCATCTTATTTCCGGCGCATAAATAATTGTCTCGAAATCCATAATTCAAAACCCAAAAAAATAACTCTTTTTTAAAAGTGCGTATTAAATAAATTTATTATCCATCTTATCATCGAGTTATTTTAATAGATTTGTTAAAAAATGCGTTAAAGGGATACGAAGTTAGACATTTAACGGACTTATTTTATTCGATTCTCATTGTACACGAATCATACGTACGTTGAAAAGGACTACCGTTTATCGTAAAAATGTGTGAATATAAAAATAGTATAGAGATGTCGTACAATTTGTTTATACTTGATGATTTGTGGACTTCAGTATAACTCAAATAACGGTCATTTTACGTTAAATAAGAAACAGCATTCTATGATGATCAATAAAACATATTGTAAATTATTAACTAATTATACTTATGTATCCTTTAAAAAATGGGGTGTGTCTATAAGTATACCTGTTTCCATGAGTGATTAGTGATATGTTGAAACTGTGTACGATTCTACATGTTTTGTCACCAACGATGTTAAAATTTCTCAATTGCATTTTGATGATAGTTGATTACTATTTGTTGTAGAATCCTTTCATCAAATACTCTTTAATCATATTTAGTGTTAATAAAACTTATCATGCGTAATTAACTCTTCTCGCTGACTGTTTTTTGTGTGTCAGTTCTGTTGCATCCGTGTGATAGAAAGCCTGAGGATGCCGAATGGGGATACCCGTGTCAATAATGACAAAAAATGTGAAATCGTAAGTGACGCTGTATTTTTGAGTCCGTAGTGCTGTGGTCAACGCTTCTGGTTTCCATTTTGGATCAAACGGACTCAAATGCATAACAAATGGCATTTTTTTTTCTAAAATAGATGTATGAATTTATTATTTATTGATGGTATTTGTGATGTTTTAACAATACTCTCCTACCCCTTCGAATCTAAAACAAACGAGCTACAGCGATTGTGATTAGCAAACAACTATTCCTGTGCTAGTTCTATTCGTTCTATCTCCAATTTTTCGTAAAAAAAAAACAAAATTGATTGCGTAACTAAGTAACAATAAGTTCTCAAAGAAAAGCTTTCGTTAGTACTTCCATTCACGACCATATGGATTGCAAAAAATCATGTTTTTTAAAATAAGAAACTTTTTTCGTATTTATGCTAATGAAAAAATGGCCGATGATAAAATTCAAAAAAAAAAAAAACGTGAATTATTGCTTCACATGTGGATGTAGCATTATTACAGAAGCGGAATGTAGAAATTTGTGAAAGGAAATGTTATTATTTATTTACTGGGCGGCTTCCGATTGGTCGAATGGGAGGATACGAGCGGCCAATGAGACACCGCCGCACGCTGGGCCAATCAGCAGGGAGCACACCCCCGCCGGGTGGCTTCCCGCCAATCGCGCGGCGGGAAGCGGGAAATTTCGAATTACGAACAAACTCGAGACACTTAACATTTCTCTCTCTACGTTAATACATCCCCTGTGCTTTTTTATTTCCTCAATATAATTGTTCAACAAAAAGATTTTGACATAATTTAAACGAAAATCCGTCGAAATTCTTTGATTATCTAAATTAACTCTACTGGATATTGAGCATACCACAAATGCGATATTGTTAACCCTTTGCTTCCGATATCCAATACATCGACTCCTGCTGTATTGTTTAAAATCTTCTAACCGAAAAACAGTCGAAAACGAGTCACTCATCTTTGACGACTTAATCAGTCCTGATTTTAAAGTTTAACTGATATTTTTAATGAAAACTCATTTTATTTGAATATATATAAAATACATTCAAACACTTGATAAGGTTGGCGATGTGCGACACCGGTCCTTATTTGAAAATATAAATCGTGGCAGTAGTACTAATCATTGCGTTATGTTATTTAAATTGGTATAAAATTCGACTCAATAGCCCTGGATCTACCATATACCAATGGTTGTTGATTACTGTTTATTATAAAAAAAACTCATCAGCTGTATGTATTGTTAATAACACTATAAATTAATCAAGAGTTATTTAATTTATTTCAAATACGTATTTGGCTTCTAGCGTCTGCGTTTTTCCTATGTAATTCCTTTTGTATACAACCGAATCAAACTATTTATTGTGTGGTCAGATCGTTGTTATAAAATGCCTGATGATGCTGAAAGGCGAAACCCGATCTGTGAGTGAAAAAACACTTGGAAATCTACAAAGTTTTAATAATTCGTATTTGAATCCTTATTTCATCACGTTTTAGTGATTAAGCAAGTCCGGCATATACACTTAAATATAATAAATTTGAAAGGATATATCGCTGTTGTGTATCCGTAAAGTGGTGGCGGGGATCACGTCGAGTAACTAATATTATTACTTATTACCATCCTTGATATACGCAGTTGGCATCAGTGACTTAATTAGTGGGTGCGTATGTCTGCTTTGATAGACAGAATGACCTAAGAAAATAAATGTTAATTTGACGAAGATACTGATTTTTACAGCTAAAATGAAAGTGAATAAACTGATGTTTTTGGTTGTTTTCCTGTCGACGTTGACATTGTCGTACGTCACTGGAAAAATTGCGTAAAAACAATACTTTTATAATCATTCGACTTGAGTTATAGACATTTAAAAAATCGCACAATAAATAAAAAACATATTCAGGTTTCCAAAATGGATTGAATACGGATTTTGGCCACCTGTTTGTAAACATACATTGGCCACCCCATAGTTTTTTGTTCATAGAAACCATATAGCATCTTCCGATATATATATAACTGTAATCGATTTTATTTTATTTTTTGATAACCATGTAAATTTAAATTCGTTACTTGACAGGAATAATATATTGAGCTAAGAAATAAAACTATCGTTGGTTTAATAAAATGTTTTTTAACCTTTTCTCCGCTGAAACACGTTAAAGATATTTAAATACAAAATATTTAAAAAAAAAAACTAGTAATTCAGAAATGCTGATGACAATAAAACTGTTGTACACAAATAAATCAGGCAATATTTTAAGATAATATTAACACTAAAATAAATCTTTTAACACTGCTTATAGTCTCATAATTTTGGGTATAATGTTATCAGGCTTCTCAAAAATCGAGTCGTTAGCAGTTAAATCTCAGATCTTAGGATCACTTTTAATGTGTTAATTGTTACTTCTTAGTGAAAAGGCATTATATTATATTTTAAATACTAAAAAAAGTTTTTAATACAATTTTCACAATAAATTTAAAATAAATTAAAATGTTGTCATAATAATACTTGCAACGAGCGAAACCGGTCCTGATTATACATATATTGTGAAAATAGTACTAAACATGTTTTTTTATTATTATTTGAAACATATCTCGAGCTTTAAGCTCATCTAATCTGAATTATTGAAACTTTGTACGACTCCACATGCTTTATCATTAACTACCCAGGTTTCACCTCCCGGCATCTTCTTCTCGTCAGTTCTGTTCAGTTCTGTTGCATCCGTGTGCCAGAATGCAGAAGATACCGAACGGAAAATCCAAAACAAAACATGCGGAATTGTACAAAGATTGTACAATTCAAATTTGCAAGTTTGCAGTTACAATATAAATTTGTTTTATCTGCAATTTACTGCTTGCGTTGGAGTAAGTGTTTTCCTGTAATTAATAACTTTGCTATATAGATGATGCTAACTATTTATTTTACGTCAATTCTGTTGCATCTGTGTGATAGAATGCCTAAAGATACCGAAAGGCGAATCCCGGCTCGATAGTAGCGAAACATGTGGAATCGTACAAAGTTTCAACAATTCAAATTTAATTTTGAAATTTCATCAAGCACGTTGAGTCTTATCTGTTCGTGATGTCATTGTATTAATTGAAGTTTATTCTAGCTGGTTTGGCCACCCGTGTGCGCCGCACAAGTTGCACATAAGGTAGATCATCAACGATTAAACTACTTCATACGATAAACTGATATTTGTATTTCTAGAACGATGAACAAATTGATTGGCTTATAGTCGAATTGGTTTTGTATTTATGATATATGTTATAATCAAAAGCAATGTAAGGCCAACGAACACTTTTGGTCGTTTGTCTTTTGCAATTAGAATCCACAATCGTATACTTTTGATAAATAAATTTTTCAAACGGTATATGGATTGTTATTGAGATATGAATGTGACCAAGGAATTGAGATGTTTTCGGTGTGAGAGACGCCATTTTGAATCCATATTATGACCGAAAATAATTGAGCGATTATTACACATGAAAATGAAAAATAAAGAGCTTTTTCTAATGGCTATCTACCTAAAGATAAAACAGCTTTTATATAAATAGTAATGTATGTATCTACAAAATAGCTACAGTGTAAGAGAGTACTGTTTTAAAGTGGTTTTCTCTTTCTAGCAGCGCAGTACTTTGGTCAGTGAAGTTAAACTCGCGTTCCCAAACAGTGGCCTTACTAACACTTTGTAAAATTATTTGAATGTAAGAACTTTTCCGAAAGTCATTTATTTTAAATTATTATATGATATAAACTGCGATGTCTGTATGTTCAAATAATGAAAAGTTTTATATTAATTGTATTTGTATTGTGTACTTAAGTATATCAAAATTTATTGGTTATAAAGTTGATAGCTATTTCGGCATACGCCTATATCAGAACAATGAGCGGGCTTATGTTGAAATAGCCATCAACTATATAATATTTTTATAACTGAAATACATTGCTATTTTTTCACCGTGTGACAATGGAGTTCTACTAAGTAAATTGCATTTCAATGAATATCCCAATGCACCCTAATAATGTTAATCAGCCAATACATTTTCTCCATAATATATTGTAGAAACGGTATTGAAATACTTTCCATTACACGGTGAAAAAACAGCAAAAAATGTATTTTTTTTTTTACAAAATTTTGTAGAATTCAAACTGATTGCTATTTTTTCACCGTGTTATAATGGAGTTCTACCAAGTAAATGCCAATTTGATCAATACTTTTTATTACTTAAAAATATGATGCCTTTCTATTGATTGAATTGGCATTCAATTAATAGAACTCCATTATAATAGGTAAAAAAAAGATGTATTTTAGTTCTACAAAATTATTTTTTTAAGATATAGTCTACGTAGACTCTGACGATGGCGTGAGCCGAAATAGCTATCTGCTATATGTGGTAAAAATTATTTTTTAGAACTAAAATACATTGTTAATTATTCCACCAAGTGTCAGTTACTACCGTATAGTGAATTATTGAATATTTTGCTTGTGCAATCGCTAATTGGTAATTTCTGCCGAGACTCGGCTTGCGGGCCAATTTTGCTACCCCTGTACGCTTCTCACCTCTCGCTCCCCCATCGCGCCCCCCGCAGGGCCGGGACCTCCCCCCCGGAAGGCGGGGCGACCCCCGACCGGGGGACCCCGTCGAGACGACCCGCAGTCATCGTTCGGCCCCTCCGCCGGCAGGTCGTCACGCGAGATCGAGCCCCCGAAACGATCTAATACAACCACTGCTCAACATTAAACATAAATAAACCAAAAACAATTACCAGGACTGATAGATATTTGGTCGAGAAGATTTTTCAGTTCTGTGTTAGAAGATTTAGAACGAGAAATTTGTGATTGTGAATCGGTAGTGTTGTATATGTGAAAAAACATATGGTGATTATCCTAAGATTTTATTTAAACAAAATGTTTATTTCTGTCAATCTAGGCACTGTTTATTTGATAAAAAACCTTCATAATATAGATAAACGTCTTGTGTAGTTCAACCAATTTTATCTTACCCTCAGTGGCACAGGTTTTTCTAATGAATAGATAGGTACATAATTTCTATCAAGTGTTTTTTTAAAGTACGTATATATTTAAAAATCATAATATATCAGTAAGCGATCAAAACAAAGCTCACAATAACAAGTAGTTAGGCATACAATATAAACTCTAAATTCTTTTAAATAACCAAGAAATCATAGGTATTTTATATTTCAAAATACTGATTACAATGTATTGTGTAATATTGTATCTAATTCAAAACCGTTAATATACATGTATTCCAAAAATACTATAATTGTGTGACAGCTAGTGATTTTCAATTGCTAGATAAAAAAAAACATTAAAAATTGATTTACTCATAACTAGTACTTCTGTAAGGCAAAAATGACAGGTGTATATTAAATGTCATCGATTAAAATACAACAGTTGATTTGCTATACTTTAATGAGACAATATAATTGTGTTGGTTTTTTTGTATTGACGTTATTGTGTTACAAATTTCACTCATTTCTTTCCGACATATAAACGAAAATTTACAATGAATTATTTTGAAGGGTAGATACATTTATTTCCATTGTAAATTATTTATGGAGCTTTACTGTTAAGATATGGTTAAATTTCTGTTCTTAAAGTTCTGACATAGTGATTTTTTTTTCTAGAAAATTACTTATGAAATAAAATAGAAAAAATCGATGAATGTTAAATGTAACGATAAAACGTTTTATTCATGCGTACGCACTGATTGATATTTGACATAATACCAAATTTTCATGTTAATATTGCATTTTTTAATAGCCAAACATGATAATTTAACACTTTATTATATATAACACAACTTTCTACATAATAACATAGTTAGTATCGGTAATAACCTCATTTTTTGACATAAAGATAGTGGCAATTTGTTTAACATATTTGCCTTAAATATAATACATACTACAAATAAATCGCTTTAAATTTGAAACATAATATAACGGAAAAATCAAGTGTTTTTTTCTGTGAACCAAATTATGCTCTCAATAATGACACTGTCGTGAAACTAAACCCAATATATTGCTGAGCAGTCCTCTTAATTTATTGTGTTTCTCCAGAAACTCCTAGAGGATATGTTCATCTTCATTTAATCAAACGTAACAATTACAGTCATATATTTAAACAATTACTGCTTAAATAAAATCGGGATGCAATAATGCAAAAATAACCTTGTTTTTGTGTTTGAAAACATTTTGAGAATACTAAAAAGTATTAAGAAAGATTAAATGTATAATAAGTTATGACTTATGGAAATAACTTAACTAGTCAATATATATTTGATTATTTCAATATACTCTTGGTTAATGGGACAAATACACTTATATTATAGAAATGGTTGTAGGTATTTAATAAAATATTGCAAATAACTTTACCATTCGTAGCGTCGGTATATATTCATAATTGAAGTTCTAATGTAAAAGCAATAATTTAATTTCTTATTTTATTTAACGTGTTCAATGCCAAACCTATTAGCGAGTAATATCCACTTGAAACCTAATCAGACACAGGTGTCCATGAAATTTTAATATTTTTTTTTTGTATAAATTGGTAAATATGTATGGTGTAGTGACATCTATTTAGAGCTTTTATACATTTAAAAAAATATCACATTAACAATTTATATTAGATAAAAATCAATTTTATTATAATATGTAAACGGCATCTTTTGAGCGGGTGTTCGTCACACAACAATTAAGCCTCAAGAAAATGAAACGGAAAAAATCTTTTCTATTGTTTGTTATATGTTACATTTTTTTTCTATTAACAAAAAACCATTTGAAAATACTTTAAACCCTTTAACAAATTGAATAGAAATTTGCTCAAGCGTTCTGACAAGTCTCGTTTATTTGAAATGCATGAAGACATAACAAAAAATTCTAAGAAAGTTGAAAAAAAAAACTTAAGCGCATTTTAAGTCGAAAGTTTAAAACATAATCGCATTATAGATTACATTGTTTCCATATTCTAGATCCACGAAAGTTGTTTTCTTGTGTAATACAATAGAATCAAATATGTTATTATTTTAGAGAATAAAAACTAACTTTAGTTGTTTATAAAATTTTTAACGGGATAAGAATTATATTATAAAATATATCAAAGACGATAAGAATCCATTTTTAAAATAAAATTCTTTACACACTCTCATGCACTGATTTACGCGAAACTTTTTTTGCGCTGTTTCACATCAACGCGGTAACCAAATATAATTTTGAAAATATAATTTACATTTTTAAACGTAACGAACTGTGAATCTCATTACGGGGTTTTCCGGAAAGCATTTTGAAATTTAATATTGAAACCATATGAAAATTTACGCAGTTTTTTATGTGATATTTCATATCTTTTGATTTTTTATGAGTTGATTGCTTTTTTTTAGCGGTTTAAAAAAATATCTACCATGTAAATTGAGGGATGATTGTCTTTTAATAAATTGAAAGCTGATTAATATTGTTATTTTCGATAGTTTTCTAGACAACATCAAATGGGGACGGGAAAATCTTTTGTTTTAGAAGCAGTGTCAATATAGCCTCATTTTAGCATGTCATACCCACGCCATATAAGTACAATTTCGACTGCCAATGTAAAGAAAATCTATACGCAAACTTTTAATTAGTCATTTTTTTATTTGAAACTGTACTGATAGAAGAATAACTACTGCAGGACAAATGGTCAAGTAATCACCCCCGATACACTTTGTATTTGGGGTTAAAATTTTTCGTTAGCTTTTCAAATATTATATAAATGTTAAATATAAATCGATTGCTTTACAAAACTTTCTGTATAAAGATTCAAACCCTCGGACAGCGATGTTAATATGACCTGGTGACTAATAATGCCAATTAAAAAATAGCTTTAATAATATACATATATTGAAACTATATATTCGATTAAGTCGCTCAATCTCTCCTTTTTCGAAGAGATAGAGATGAGACAGCGTTAGTTTTTACCTAACTGCTCTCAATACGTCCGTTATTTATGATCGTATGATTAAGAAGAAGCCGACGAGATCTCTCACATAAGCTTACAACATTGATTTTTAAACACCTGATTCTCAAAATATAATGCTAAACAAACATCATAAGCTCGAAAAAATGACTGTTACGAATATTATAATTTTTATATAAAATGTAAAAGTTTATCCTTAAAATAACCGTAGACGAAAAAAACAAAATATATATACTAAATGATCGCTTCAAAAATTTGCTGACGGATTTGAACTTAGTTATATTTATGTAAATTTTTACTGTAGGTTTTTCCCATAATAAACATTTCGGCACTAAGAATTTTAAAAACATTTTTTTACTTGAGTTAAATATTTCTGCTCATAAGAACGTTTGCAGAAAGTTTTGAGGATTTTCTCAACAAATATTCCTGGCATTTTTTTTATATTTCTATCCGGAACTCAGCTTGTAAGCAAAGCGTACACACTGTGAGGTTACACTCGAGATATTCTATATTTCAGTGCAAATATCAGTTGGTGTAAATGGCATTTTTATCAGTGATATTGAATATGTAATGTTATCAAAAATATTACGGGTATATATATATATTTAGGTAGAAAATCGAGGTAGTTAAGTCAAGAAGGTAATTAACAAAACTGTGGAGTAATTTAATCATTTTACAAACGTCGGTATGACAATTTTTAAGTTATTATTTATTTACAGGACCACAAAGTCGTGAAAGACAAGAAACTCCGATTAATTTTTCGATTAGACGATTTTGAAGAATATCTCAATGAACAATTTTCCCGATTGTTTGTTTGAATTTTAATTTAATGTACAATAGATACTTAGAAAGCTTAACAAAAATGGGTCAAAAATTATCGGAATCCGAGTCGTGTTTTTTTGATAACTTCACAGCCTTGCTTATAAAGAATATAGTTAGTAACATTGCTTTACATATATATTTATTATCACTTATATTAAATGTCCTATTACACAACGAGCTTGGCATTAGTTGTTAGGAATAATTATTTCTTATAATTAGATAGTTAAATGCTGTTCATCAATGGTCACCTAATTTTATGTTTTTGTTTTTTTTTTATATTCAGCTGAATTACAAATGTTATATAAACACAGAACATAAAACAACATTCAAAGTGATAATCCAAAAATATGTGACACTACTAAATTGTGGACATTTTCTGAGTGAATAATCATAAATTAACATCGTTTTTTTATGGAATACAAGACAATATCGTCTAATTAAAAATACTTTCGTGTAAATTCGATGACAGCGGAAATTATGTTGAATATTTATGACATAATGTGTGCAAACTTTGAAATTAAGCTCAACAATACCTGACGAAAGAATGCGGATTTTTGATTTTTTGATTAGAATTATTTCATCGAAATAAAGGAAAAACTTTTTTAAATTAATAATATATTAAACTTTTAAATGACATCTAAAGTTTAAAGTGATTACGTTTTATATTCATGATAACATTATAATAAAAAGATTGTCAGAGTAGACTAATCAAATTTTAATGAACTGTTTTGGTAAGGAAATGAATGAAGTGTTGTGATAAAAAGTTTTAGAAAGATTTTAAAAAATTGTGAAATTGAATATCTTGGTTTGGATTATAATTGGACGAGGAATATTGCTGGTGGCGCCATGACATCATGATGAACGCATTTATGGAAACTTCTCACCTGGCCTCGTTCGGCCTCAAAATGTCACCACCTCAACCGCCGGCGCCCAACCACGAGGCTCATCATCCTCACTCGCATCCTCATCCTTTACCCCACTCCCAAACCAACGCGTATCACCCTCACCTGAATACGCATCCAGGTTACGCGACCAGAGACTTTTTGTTACGGCGAGATGACTTCATGACGCACCAACCGAACACTGGTGAATTATTTCCGCCACCTTTGCACGAGCATCAAGGCCTGAATCACCACCATCACCACCAAGCGTTGGCCAACCCTCATTTCAATCACCATCACCACCAAATGCGCATAGGGATGGAATGGAGAGGCGAACCGCACTACCATCCTCAAACGACGCCGCATCAGTTTCATCCGATGTCGCATCACATAGGAGCGTTACCTCACCATCCGGCTCACGGCGCCTTCTTCAGATACATGCGACAACCTGTCAAGCAAGAGATGCAGTGCCTTTGGGTGGATCCCGACCAGCCTACTCCGAGAAAACAGTGCGGGAAGAACTTCGGATCGATGCATGAGATAGTTACCCATCTGACGGTGGAGCATGTCGGTGGTCCAGAGTGTACTACACACGCCTGTTGCTGGCAGGGCTGTTCCAGAAATGGAAGGCCGTTCAAAGCCAAATATAAGCTGGTGAATCACATCAGGGTGCATACAGGAGAAAAACCTTTCCCTTGCCCGTTTCCTGGATGCGGAAAAGTCTTCGCTAGATCGGAAAACTTGAAAATACACAAGCGAACGCATACGGGTAAGTGAAAATGTTTTAACTTATTTTCAATTTATTCATATAAAAAAAATATGTAATCCATTCCATTTAGGATTCAACAATAATTCCTCGTGAATCCAAAAACGTTAAGCACTTCTTTTTGATGAATATAGTACTTTAAAAGAGAAATAAACGACTTTAAAGATGTACTGATTGAATTGGCATTCATTTGGTAGAACTCCATTATAACACGGTGAAAAAAATAGCAATGTATTTTAGTTCTACAAAATTATTTTTAACAAATATAGTTGATAGCTATTTCGGCTCACTCCATCGTCAGAACTATGCTTAAACTAACATTCGCTTATCTATATATATATAGCTTTGCAGAAAAGGCACACAATACATCCTGTCTCCTGTATATACGACCTAGCTTGTTACTTTCACACAATAAAACTAAATTTTCAAAAATTCTAAATGAAACAATACGTGGCTATGACAATATGTTTACATGTGGGACGGCTTAAAGATATTGATTGAATTGGCCAATACCAAGTGAATGGTAGAACTCCATTATAACACGGTGAAAAAAATAGCAATGTATTTTAGTTCTACGAAAATATTTTTTAAAGATTTTAGCGTAAGACGCGCCGCAGGAGAAATATTTTATACACAGTCCGAATAAATTCAACTAAGCAGACAAAAGTCCATCATCTATCTATCATACCGAATGAATTTTAAACTTTAACTATATCAAAGAGAAAACAATATCAAAACGGGTAATTATATTTAAAAGAAGAAAATAATATTAATACAGCAATGAAACAACTTCTTCAGTTGCACAGCATGAAAACGACAATTGGTACCAAGCTTATTTTTTTACTGAAAGGTACTCGAAACATTATATTGTAGTATTGGTAAATATTAGTTGTATAATATTAGACACGAAGTCTTGTATTGTTTGTGTATCAAAAATTGCACCGATTTTAGATTGGAAAATTGGCAGTTTTGTCCGACGGCTCGGTGAAAATGGCGACAAGGCGTTTCCCGGCGGCCATTTTCCGACGGAAAATGCGATAGCCATGAAACTATATTTAAATCAAATAATTTCCTGCAAAAACTTAATGCATCGTTATTATTTTGATATTTGAAGAATGTGTAAATGATTAACATACAGTTTTCAAATAGTCTTTTCAATATATCTCTGGTAATGTTCAGTTGTTTATGTCTATCGTTATAGCTAAGGCGACAAATATTTAGAATTATTTTAATCAATTTAAATAAAAAAAATTATTAACGCTGTCAAGATCAAATCGTGTAAAATACACCATAAATACAAATAAAGATAAATATCTTTTTAAAAAATGAAATAAATCTTACCTTTCTTGATGTGAAAAATAGCAATGATAACAACATTGGCTGATTGTATTGATTGAATTGGCATTTACTTACTAGAACTAATTATAACACGGTGGAAAAAAGCCCCGGATTAACTCTCACTTCGAGTAATGCATAAGATTAATTTGCCACATTTTAGAATTTATTAGCACAACATGAACCTAGGGTGTTAGAACAAACACGGTGAAAAAAACAGCAATGTATTTAAGTTCTAAATTTTTTTCATAAGATATAGTAAGTAGCTATTTCGCGTCACGCCATCGTCGTAGTTCTGAGTAGAACTAAAATAAATTGCTATTTTTTCACCGTGTTATAATGGAGTTCTACCAAGTAAATGCCGATTCAATCAATAATATGTTAGAACAAAAGTGAAGATGGATTGTGCTCCTTTTCTATACCGCTATATATAGATAAGTAACTACGTTTTAACATATTCCTAATGAGGGCGTAAGCCGAAATAGCTATCGTCGTGGAATTGGGTGACATCTCATATATTGATAGCAAACTACTTCCAATTTTTCATTCATCCATTAAACGTTTGTTCGTGAAACGTTTTCAATTCAGTATATCAAGTTCAATTTTAACTGATCGCTCTCACTGTGTGCCGTTTTATTATTGAATTTACTACAGTGATTTTTTTTTTACAAATCCATAATACAATTTATGCAATCGTTTTTTACATATTCCAAAATTGTTGACGTTGCGTTGACTACTCGGCTACAGTACCCACATCATTGGATTCCGTTTACTATTTAAGGAATGATAAAACAAAAACAACTTCTGTGCAAATGGTAGCGTTTGTTTACGTAATGTTAATCATTTTGAAGGAACGACACCAAAAACGATCGCTTACAAGTATCGAATTTCGATTTCAGAGGCACTATACAAAATAAACAGTGATCGTAAACATTTTTTCAAACCGTTTGAGATTATTTTTTTTTTGAGTTAATATTAATAAACTTTTTCGATTCACGTTGATGACCTCGTCGTAATAAATCATCAATTAATATCTCATTGGCGCTTTTTCTTGATATATAAGAATTGAGCCGTTGAAAAGCAAAGTCGTGTCAGCCGTTAAGCATGAATTATAATGCTTAACTCACTGAATGCTTACGTCTCAAATGTTGAGACTGCAGAATGTAGTGTGCTGATAGTTGGTAATCAAACATAAACGAGAATTAACAGCACTAAAACGCTACTGTACAAATTTTGTATTTAAATACAGTGGCTGATTGGTTAACGAACATAATTTGTTCCAAGACAGTGTTCACTATCCGAATTGTTAATTAACCGAGTTTTATATTAAAGGCTAAGGACTTTTTAATAACATAGGTAAATTATGGTTTTTTACTCATTTGCTTAACCTTTATAGTGCCTCACACACATAGGTGCGTGAATGGAATGCTTGACATGACCAACATTGAATGAAACGGCGTAATGTGTCATATTTTTTCCACAAATTTTAAGTTCCATCTTGGCTCAATATCAATAAATTGATATAATCTATTATTTTTCATATATACTTATGGGATTTTCGATGTTTTGAAAACACGTCGTTTTTGTAATTGAAATGTATTTTAAATTTAGGCACAGAAAGAGTTAATATATCTGAATGGTATGATCAAAAATAATGATGTAACCGTACTGATTGATGAATCTGAATAAACCACTGGTTGAGCATCGCTGCTCGAACAGGATGTATCATATTTCAGAGGTCCTTAATATTATTTAAGAAGCTGTAAATTTTGATCGTTTATATCTAAATCTAACTCCAGACTAAAAAACTGGTTGTGTACAATATTTCTCAGGAATGCGGTTGGAAATTTCATTATATTATATGAAAGCAAACCATGAATTCATTTCGTATTGTTTTCTAAGACTATATTTTACTAAAAAAATTCGTCATTGGCGTAACTAGTAATCGCAAACGCCTCAAATTTACATAAAAGTTACTCTCTCTCTATTTCTCTGTCTCTCTTCTCACTTCATTGCTGTACTTTGAATCTTTCTCTTTAACTCATATATACTACTTTTAAAGTGTTGGCTGTGACTTATTGATGGAAAGGCATGATATTTTAAATAATAAAAACACAATTTTTATTACTTATCTCCACAATATATTTTATGATGAGGACTGGTTACGCTCATTGCGAGCATTATCAACTGATCATAAAATATATTTTGGAAATGAATACTAAAAAAGGTGTTTTTATCATTTAAAATATCATATATACTTGTAAGCCGCGTGCGAGAATAAGCAGTGGTTCTTAAACGGAGGTGCCCGTTCCCTTAAGGGCTCGGGAAGGTATTTCTGGGGATGCGGGAGAAGCCTCTAACAATATAAATTATTTTTGCGATATTTGAAAGCTATTTGAATTTTAGATGTCATCAGCCAATTGCTTCATTGTTTTAGTCTCACTTCATATATTATAAAATGTACATATTTTTTTAAAATCGATACATATTTTTAAGTGAAATGCGGAGACTTATTTTCAGATTCAAAGGGTGCGGCTCACTTATAAGGTTAAGAAACACTGTTCTAACGTGTAGAGCCAGTCTGCCAATAATAAAAGTATAAACAATAATCAACAGTATTGCTTCGGATGTCAACATATTCCATGTGGACGAGAGTGAGTCAGGCGAATACTTTTTTTATATTTTATACTATAATTTAGTGTATTAAAGTAGATTTTGTTATTTTTTCTTTTAATTTTCAATGTTAGATTATATAAATCATTTTTATATTACAAAAGTAATGAAATTAGCAAACATTGTATTGAATTTGTTGATTATAGATAATACACGAACGATTTAACCTAATGTGTAAGTTGTGCGGCGCACACGGGTGACCAAAAAAATTTAGAGTTCATGGTTTAGTTGTTAGGACTACTTTTGTTCGCTTTGGTGGTCACGGGTTTGAATCCAAGAACATACAATCGTATAAATATACGTCTTTTGTCTTTTTTATCTACCATTATATTAATACTAAAAATAAGGCAAGCGAGAGCTAGAGTCCTTATTTTTTATAGATGCTTTTCCAATCGAATAATGGAGGTCAATTTAAAAATAACCGCAATTTTTCCGTTCATATATAGACGATGTTTACTGTTTATTTTACGTCAGTTCTGTTGCATCCGTGTGATAGAATACCCGAAGATGCCGAAAGGCGAAACCCAAAACAAATTTGTAACAATTCAAATTTTCCGTTCATATCGGTTAACTAAACACCGTCTGTTTCGACATCTTTCCATATATCCTTACTATCGTAGAAAAAGAGAGATTGAGTTACAAATATAAAAAAGTTTCTATTGAGAAACCTCTGTTAGATAGACGATTTTAACATACTGTAGTATTTTTCAGAGGGTGCGATAATATTAACGAAATAAATATTGCACGCTAAAGAACTCCACTTGAATTGAATCCACGTTCATTGTGACCGCGTACTTGATATTGTATATCCAAATATGAAATGGTTGTTATTGTTACTTCTTGTTAAGTGGGATCATTTTTTTAAGCGCAAACAGACCACAATGTCAGATGTCTTATTGAGGCCATTATTTCCTTTCATCAATGGAATATCTCACAGTATTTTGGCGGTTGGATGAAAGCACAGATAAACTGCATTCACGACCAGCGATGCATTTTTATGAATGCAGTCTCAATACGAAAGTGATAATGCAATTTCTCGCGCCTGCGTAGATTTCGATGCGCCCATATTACAACAGTTAACATCGTAAAGTATTTCGAAGGTTTGGCTGATTTTTCCTATTGAATCAACTAGGGCTGTAGAATTGGAATTGAAATCGTGGATAACGAACAGACTATTTTTTCGATTAGACTATTATGAAAAATAGATCAATAATTATTCATCCTTTGTGTCTCGATATGGAACATTTGGTTATTTGCTAAATTGGTTGGTTCATCTTTATTTTAATGCAGATAAATAAAAAAATTAGGAATACAACCTGATTTAATTAAACTGTTTATAATTGTCGTGTTGTTGGTCGATTTCTGAGTGTTTTATGAACGACTCCACAGGTCTAGAATCAGCATTTATTGTACTTTGTGGTCATTCATAATAAAAAATAAAATACGATATATATTAATTGTTTAAATAAAAATTAAATTAAAATAAAAATTACTTGTATTGTCTCTTATGACTTGGGTTTCTTCGTCTCCCGTCATCTTCAGATATTCTATTCAGCGGATGCAACAGAATTAACAGATGATAATTCATTTGCATTCCACTTGTATATAATCGATAAAAACTGATTATTATGTAGTTGTATTAAATAAATGAAATAGAATGCCTGAATATGTCCAAAGGCGAAGCCCGCTTCGCAAAATACAAAACATGTCAAATTGTACAAAGTTTCAACAATTAGAAATAATAATATCATTTTTTTTTTCAGCGAAAGTTTATTTAAATATATTTTTGATAATATACTTTTACTTATTACATTAGTTAAAATATACTTTCACGTCTAAAGACATATTTTAATAGATTCTTTCAAGTGATTTTGCAATTCATTCAGTTCAGAACTTTCATTAGAACCATAAGTATTATTATGATAAGTGCTTTCGTTGAGATGCTTAGTATAATTTCGCTGTCGTAATTGTTGAGCCATAGTTTTAGCGGTGAAAATATATTTTCAGTTGAAATGTACGTTTGCTGCAACATACATATATAATATAACACATCTTGTGCTCATACAAAAAAACAAACATATCGTCAGTTAATCCTAACGTGTTCATAGTGGGTGAAATCCAAAGTGAATATTGTTCAGGAGAGCAAAAAGTTGAGAAGTAATTTAAGACACTACAATTTAACTTCGTCATTTTTATCTCATAACTTTTGTTCAACAATAAAACTGTTTTTTTTTAAATATTGATGGTTGAAATATTCATAGCGCGACTCAACAACGAACGGGTTAATATTTATAAATAATGGTGTATTTCAATACCAGTTTTTTTTGCATATCAAATTTATAATTAAAAAAGATATCATTATTATACCAAATCAATTTATCGAAACTTTCTACGATTCCATATGTTTTTTCGGGTTTCGCCTTTCTACATCTTCAGGCATTTTATCACACGGATGCAACAGAACTGTCAAAAATTTAAATTTGATATTTAAATTCCGTCAAGCAAAATCAGTCGATGTCGTAGGTCACTGTTTTATCAAATTTGAATTGTTACAATTTTGCACGATTCCACAGGCTTTGTCACTTACGACCCGGGTTTCGCCTTTCGGCATCTTCGGGCATTCTATCACACGGATGCAACAGAACTGACCGTTTGTCGGGTTTGACGGGTCGTTAGTGACAAAACATGTAGAATCGTGTAAGATTGTGGCAATTCAAATTTTATATTGAAATTCCATCAGCACCTTTAGTCGGTATCCTACAATGTTTTATCGTATACCGGGTAAACTTTTAGTTCCTTATTGTAAAAATATTAAACACTTAACATAGTGTAATTTTTATAATTGTTGTATCATTTCTAGCAATCATAAATGTATTAACATTGTTATAATAATTTAACATATTACAAATATTGTTGAAACATTTTCGAGCAGATGACACGATACAATGAGCCCCTGTGTTCAAGAATGGAGGCCAAAAGAAGTCGTTAAATCTATGGTCAAAATAAATTTAAAGGTCCGAAGATCATAAATTATAACTGTCCGTCCTCTCGGTTGACACAAAGCATTTTAGTTTTTTCTCCTTATTTCCCAAAAATAATGCACGTCAATTTTTGTAGTTTCATTGAATTTTTAGAAAATCTATTGTAGTTGTTTTGTGTCTCAGTGACGTGACATTTTTTTGAACCAAGATTGTTATCGAATGTAATGTAAGAAACAAGTGGGCAAAAAAACAGTTAGCTTAAGCATGATAAGAGCGAAAAATTGTTAATGGTCAAAGGAATAACACTGTGAAAAAATAGCAAAGTATTTTAGTTCTACAAAATTATTTTTACCACATATAGTTGATGCCTATTTCGGCTCACGCCATCGTCAGAACTATAGATAGTCAGATAGTTCTGACGATGGCGTGAGCCGAAATAGCTATCAACTATATGTGGTAAAAATAATTTTGTAGAACTAAAATACATTGCTATTTTTTCACCGTGTTATAATGGAGTTCTACCAAGTGAATGCCAATTCAATCAATAAAGTCAAAGGAATAAACTGCATTAAAAATAAAATTTTATTCAATTTTTTTAAATATTTCATTAATATCCCACAAGGTGTGCGATGAGGCCACCAATTCTTAACGAAATAAACTAAAATAGTTTAAATATTTGATATCTTTTAATCTTTTTGAACATGCATTTTTATTTGATATAAAATTCTGCAAATCCTAAGAGTTAATTTATGATATCGACTGAAGTTGCTTGATGGAACTTCAATATCAAATTTGAATTGTTGCAACTTTGTACGATTCCACATGTCTTTGCACAACCGACCCGAGTTTCGCCCTTCGGCATCTTCAGGTATTTCATCACACGGATGCAACAGAACTGACTATGAGTTACTAGAAAAACGGCCCTATGATATATTTTAATAATAACACTCAATATTTAGTACTATACAAATTTTATATCCTCCATTTAATGTCTGGTTTCGTTTTTTTTCTCACCACATTTAATCTACGATGAACCAAACCGATCTTGATCTTAAGAATATTAAACTGTGGAAGTATTATATACTAAAATTTGTGTTTTCTTATTTGAAAATTTAACATTGCAATCAAGAATTGACTGTTAAAAACTAAAAAACTTAAATAATATTCTGTCTAGGGCGATCAACGCTCTAAATCTGCTTCTGACTAAAAGGAAATAAAACCTTTTATCTTTGAATCGTAGATTGTTCCAACAAAACCTTTCGTACGAGAACTGCTTGTATCTGAATTACTCAACCTCTCTTTTACAAAATGATTATGGAATACTCGTTAGACAAAAGCTTTCTATGTGTACAATAATTATAATTCTTGATATCCATAATTGAATAGATGCTTAAACCAAAATATTCATTAACAACTCGGCAAAAGGCCGATTAAACTGTATTTTAAACAGTGATAAATTGTGGCAACCCTATTTCATATAATTCAATGTTGTAAATATACCGCGAAAATAAAACTATCTATTAAAACATAACAAAGAATTAAATAATTCTTTCAGTGTTTCAACGAATAATTGTTTACATCGATTTAGCATAACTTATACTGTTATGTAAAACAATCTTTTCTATAGCATTGTTTCTAACATAATAATAAATTAACAATATAAGAAAAGGATTATAATATATTAATAAAAACGTTGATACGCCACTGAATAGACTCCAAACGTCTTCTTTCCGCTTAGCCAAAGAGTCCAGATGTTTCTTTTGTCAAAAATGAAACATCGCAAGGCTTTATACATCGATAGAGCAGCGGTGCCAAGTGTGGTTAGGCTTTTGGCACCCATTCAAAGAATACTTCCTGATCAAAAATTATAATTATGTATCTTTCCATGGATTTTTTTATTAAAGTAAAAAAAAATACTCTTGATAGCATTTTTGACTGAATTTTAGCCGATTGATAAACAATATCAACTTTATTATTCTAATTTGAATTGTTACAACTATGTACGATTCCACATGTTTTTCACAAACGACCCGATTTTCGCCTTTCGGCATCTTCATGCATTTTATCACATTGATGCAACATAACTGACAGTTCTGCTTGCTGCGTTTGCTTCAAATTCTGTGCTTAAATGATTATTATTATATAAAATGATATCGACATAATGTGCTTGATGGAATTTCAATATCAAATTTGAATTATTACAACTTTGTACAATTCCACATGTTTTCTCACTAACGACCCGGGTTTCGCCTTTCGGCATCTTCAGGCATTCTATCACATTGATGTGACAAAACTGGCAGTTCTGCTTGCCGCGTTTGCTTCAAATTCTTTGCTTAAATGATTATCATAATATGGAATGATATCGACTGAAGGTGCTTGATGGAGTTTCACGATCAAATTTGAATTGTTACAACTTTGTACGATTTCACATGTTTTGTCACTAACCACCCGGGTTTCGCCTTTCGGCATTTTCGGGCATTCTATTACACGGATCCAACAGAACTGACAAGGGTGACAAAACATGTGGAATCGTACAAAATTGTAACAATTCAAATTGAATATATTTATGTTTTGGCGTTTTGCTATTTAACAAGCACGTTGACGTGGTCTGGAAAAAATGTTGAGTATAGCTGCTCTAGATTGGCGAAAATCTTTTATGCCGTATTGTCTACGTCTTCTCTCTATGACTCCTTAACCGGGAAAAAGTCATCCACACTTGCAGCTATTATTTAAACAATAATTTAATAAGGATGGATAAATGGATAAAAATATTGTTTCAGATATCGACATATTCCACGTGGACTTGAATGATTAAGGACGAATACTATTTTTTAAAGTATCAAAGTAGATTTCGCATGCTCTTGTTTGGTTGAATTCCTCGCTATTTTTTTCCCTTGTTATTTTTTCTTTTAATTTTTAACGCAAAATTTTGAAATCTTTTCTACATTGTAAAGGCAATAAAAATTTTATTTATAATTTTTGTAATGTGTATGCACCATATATATAAATAAAATAATTAATTAACACTTATGACAACTTATTGATTGAATTGGCATTCACTTGGTAGAACTCCGTTATAACATGGTGAAAATGGCGATGTATTTTAGTTCTACAAAATTATTTTTTAAAATATAGTTGATAGATATTTCGACTCACTTAATCGTCAGAACTATGCTTAAAATATTATTTGCTTATATATAGCCGTGTAGAAAAGGTACACAATAGATCTTATCTCCGGTTTTAACGACCTTGCTTGTTTCCTGTTCGCAATAAAACTAACAATTGTAAATGAAACTAAAAAGGCGGTTATATCAATAAGTTTACATATGGCACGGAAATGGTCTATTACAGAAACAAAGAAGCACCAGTCAGAGGAGTCAATAATGGTGACCAACATATATCAGTTTGTTCGTCAAGAATCCTTTGTGATAGTTGATATCTGATAAAATAATTTCAAAATTTTAAAAAAATACTCTTAAAAAATAATTTTGTAGCACTGAAATACATTGTTTATGATATTGGCTTAAGGTGCTTGATGGAACTTCAATATTAAATTTGAATTATTGCAACTTTGTACGAGAGTCACGTCAGTTTTGTTGCATCCGTGCGATGGAATACCTGAAGATGCCGAAGGGCGAAACCCGGGTCGTTTGTGATAAGACATATGGAATCGTACAGAGTTGCAATAATTCAAATTTAAAATACATTGCTATTTTTTTTCCCGTATTACTTATGACAACAGTACACCGTCAATTACTCATTAGATAGAGTTGGGTTAACGCCATTCTAACAGGTTGGCAACTAAGCAATTGCGGACTATTTTTAGAAAATCAAAGACAATTTTTTCATGGAATCATCTTTAAGAAAGCATAATAATCCCATGTTCATAAAACTTCTGGTTTTTATTAGCAAAAAACTGAATCAAGTACGATTTGACATCATCATCATTATTGAACTTTTCAAGGAGTTTTTTAAAGATCGAAACAAAAAGTAATCAGATGGTACAAGGTCAGGCCTTTATGGTGGCTGTGGCAAAACATCCCAACCAAGCTCCATATAATTTTTGCCGAGTGGCCAAAGATGTGTGTGGCCTTACATTGTCATGATGGAATACATGGAATACAATACCTTTTCGATTTGTCAATTCAGGCCACTTTTCTTCAACTGCATTGTTTAATTTCGTTAGTTGCTTAATGTAGACATCAGAATTAATCGTTCGGTTGGATGGTAAGAGTTCAAAGTAGACAATTCCTTTATAATCCCACCAAACTGATAACAAAACCTTCTTTTGATGAATATCAGCTCTTGATGTTGTTTGAGCTGGTTCACCTGGCCTGCTCCACGATCTTTTCCGCATGATATTGTTGTAAACAACCCATTTTCGTCACCATAAACAGCACATAACTTTTTGTGAGCTTGCGATGCGTTTTTCCCTTGGCGGAAATAAAAAAGCAAAATATGACGAAAATGTTCCTTTTGATTTTCCATTTTTCAACGAACGCCAAACGAAAACTACGCATCCGATCAAAAAACTTTTATTACTGATTGACAGCTGAATTGTCAACTATCCAATAGCAAAATGTGTTTACATTTGGACTACGTCGCAAACCTAAAAATTCAACTGGAGCCTTTTTTTGAAATCCGCAATTACTTAGTTGCCGACCCAATACTTGCGAAGTAAGCAATATAACATTTGTTATAATTAGGGTCGAAAATTAATAAGGTATTATAGGAATTGTCGGAATAATCGTGGGCGCGAAAGTTTGCCTAATTTATGTGTGGTCGAGTGACTAAGGTCACAACGTACGGCGTGGGAACCGAGCGCTTTGCCCTGATGAGTAATATCTCATAAATTAAATGAGCATTAATACTATTTATTTTAATAAATATTTAAGATTTTAAATTAATACATGTTGTGTTGTGTGTAGATCAATATACACGCTATTAACCTGTCGTCTGCTGTCTCACGTAATGTGTATTAAATAAATATGGAAATATAACAGTGTCAACTGAAATAAATTTTTCAACGCCAACTATCAACACAATGCAATCAGCCGTCTGAAATGTTGGCAGTCAATGGGTTAATGAACCTACAGCATGTGATTTAAAACGATTATTTATATTGTATTTCTGTTTATTAATTGAATTGGCTTTTACTTGGCAGAATTCCGTTATAACATGGTGAAAAAAATACAATGTATTTAAGTTCTGCTAAATTTAAAAGATATATAGTTGATTGCTATTTCGGCCCATGCCTTCATTAGAACTATGTTTAAACGTACATGTATTTATTTATATATAGTTGTGTAGAGAAGATACACAATACATCTTCTCTTCTGTTTTAACATCATAGCTTCATAATCGTATGAAATCAACTGTATATCTTATAGATTTTATAGAGCTAATAAGTAAGGTAATTGCTCTATATGTAATATATTTTTAAGATAGTGTAGCTTAATTGTTGGAGTGCATATATTCATTCGCATTCCCGAAGTCTGAAAAGCAAAACAATAACACGGTGAAAAAATAGCAATGTATTTTAGTACAAAATTATTTTTAACAAATATAGTTGATAGCTATTTCTAAATTTTCAAAATTCTAAATGAAACAATAGAATTTAGAATTTTGAAAATTTTGTGTCATTGTGTTAAAATAACAAGCTAGGCCGTTGGAACAGGAGAGAGGATGTGTTGTGTGCCTTTTCTGCACAGCTATATATAGATAAGCAAATGTTAGTTTAAGCATAGTTCTGACGATGGCGTGAGCCGAAATAGCTATCAACTATATTTGTTAAAAATAATTTCGTAGAACTAAAATACATTGCTATTTTTTCGCCGTTTTATAATGGAGTTCTACCAAGTGAATGCCAATTCAATCAATAAATATTGCAATGTTTCATTCATTAAGCACCTTCAGCTGGTATCTTAAATTAAATACAATGTACAGATTGTCCAGAACTAGATCAATTCTAATATTATGAAAAACAGATAACTGTTTAATCTAAATTTTAAAAAATACCGACAAAATGCAAGCAGCCAAAAAACTCCGGAATATCATTTCACAACCACGTTTTTCATTTTGTTGCATTTATCTCTAATATTATGCCAATATATTTAATATTTATTACACGTTTAAAAAATCACAAACAAAGTTGCAAACAATGGAATAAATAGTTACTTTTAGATGAAAACTAAACACAAAAATATTCTTTGACAGAAATAAACATTTGGTTTTATATTTTATTTAGATAGATAATAAATAACTTAATTTTAACTATTCTTATATGGTACACGTAAATCAATCATGTTGTATTGAAAATGGGAAGGTAATGCATAAGGAATTCTTCGAATCGAGGACTTTTTCGTCCTTTTTTTCTCTCGTCATGAATTGCATTGTTTGCGAGAAGCTTTGCACTTCAGAAAAGAAATCGACACTCAAAGGTGGTATCGCTGATTTGGCTACTTGTCGCAACTACAGACGGGTTCGCAAAAAGTTGACGATTCGTATCACCTGAAAAAAAATACATACAATACTATAATTAATGATATAGAATAGAAATGTTAGATAGAATTTCAATATCAAATTTGGACAGTTGAAACTGTGTACGATTCTAATGAACCGAGTTTCACATTTTTTTTTAAACTGCACAGTAGTGAAAAATTATCACAGACAATCGAGTGTCATTGTTATTAGATCAATCTTATTGAAATTTATTTCAGTTGTTTATTTGGATCCTAGCATTAGGGTATGTGCTTCTTGTCTGTAATTAACCCCTCTGGTATATAATCGATGCTAACTATTTATTGTTAGTCAGTTATGTTACTTCATTGCTATCGTGTGATATAATGCCTGAAGATGCCGAAAGGTGAAACCCGGTCGTTAATGACGAAACATGTGTTTAACCATTCAAATTTAATATTATACTATTTAAAAGAAGTCGACTGATCAAAATCTGATACATTCGTTGGTTAATGTCACAGCCAATTTAGTGCATTAGGAATTTTACGGACAACATGTTTATGATAAAAAATTGGTTGTCTGTAAAGTCGGTTTACGGACGATAGTTTAACGTGACAACGTCATAAGAAAACATTGACGAAATGATTGCATACTTTTATGAATAAAATGGAATCATTTTTATTGAATTATTATTATTTTGTATGGATACGAAGAAGGACTGAAATGAAATCTACAATTTTTTTTCTGAAAGAAATCGTTGATAATTTATTGTTAAAAGTATATTTGTTATACGTTAATCAGATTTTTAATATGCAAGAATTAATTACCTTTATTGCCGCAATTGTTGTTGTAATATAAACAATGAAAACCACATTAACATTTCACTTCACTTTATAAACAGTTGTAAACAGATCACGTGTAGGTACTGTAGGTGTATAAGTTGTGTGCTGCCGCTGTCTCTTTTCTACTCAGACGCATCGACCAATCGAGTGGAAGAGAGATAGATGCGGCACAATCCGAACGGTAGGCCGATCGTGCCTCTCTATCGCTTATCCGCGCTCTCGCTCGCACGCTTGCCTTCGGCGTAACGCGACAAACGGGACAATGAGTCATGTTTTTTCGTGCGTGCAGCGGGCGTTCATCGATTTATAAGACGTTGTCACGTCAAAAATTACTCGTTTTGAAGATGTTTTTCGTCACTAGTTTTGATTGAAAATATCAACAAATATATCAACAAACTGCCAAGAAACGCAAAGCTTTGTTATAATCATTTTTTTTCCATGTATCATTCCATTTCGTTAACCATACAAACCGTTTTTTCACCTTTATGACCGCTAACTACTCAACTATTCATATCGTATATGTTCCTTTCACAAACAAATATAACAACTCTCGAAGTAAATGAATCGAACATTTTCCGTACACACTGTACCCGAGTAAACATCTTCGAATTTCTTTATTGTGTGTAAATGGGCATTATTCAACTTTCTCAAGAGGTTTAAGATGAATTCTTGAAATTTGAAATACTGTACTGTATTTTTGTAGTTGGTTTTTGAAAATAAACAATGAATATACAAGCACTGGACAAAAAAAGTGACGAAGATATTTCCCTAGACCACAATTTTATTTATTGCAATGTTGGTTAACATGACAGGTTTAAAATATGGTCACGCAAATTCCTAATAATAAATAAAAAACTGAGGGTGGGCTCATACGTTTTCGTAGAAAATTACTGATTTAGTTTCATAATTATGTTATGTTAGTTAATTTTTGATAAATAATACTAGAAGTTTGTAAAATTTAAGACTTTGATAAATGAACAAAAATAATTTAAACTATTATTTTGTGTAATTTCGACTGAACGTGCTTGATGGAATTTCAATATCAAATTTGAATTTTTACAACTTTGTACGATTCCACATATTTTGTCACTAACGACCCGGGTTTCGCCTTTTGACATCTTCAGGCATTCTATCACACGGATACTTGCGGCTTACGGCGACTTGCTGCCGCGATTTCCAACCTTTATGCTACTACACCCCTCAGACAAAAAAATCTCGTCAACTTTAAATTTTGAATAGATTAGAACAATATTTTTTTAGGAGGTAACTGTAGATCAAAGGCATGATATTTTAAATAATAAAAAAAAAATTTCACGTTCATCGCTAGAGGCGATCACAAAGAGGCTTGCTTATAGTTTGTATCCTACCAGTTGATAATTCTTGCGATGAGCAAAACTGGTCCTGACCATAATATATATTGAATTAGTATTTAAAAAATATATATATTATAATATAGACAAGTTTGAATAATAATAACAAGTAATGAAAACTACAATTAACGGAATAATAACGTATATTGTAAGTTTTTCTTCGTTTACTTATGAAGATTTATTTGTTTGTACATATTATGGAATGAATTTTTTTTTTTTTTACTTAAACGTTTTGGCTTCATCCACGCCTCCCTTGTTTGAAAATGATGCCTTACTGTTTATGCAGTAATTTTAATTAATTATTTAGCCACTTTTCAAGTCTCGTAAAAATCATTTGTTTCGACAAATTCTATTTTTAAAATATTTTTCCACGACTAATAAATAATGCAATATTTAAAGTTGAGGTAATAATTTGTCGGTGCGCGCATCTTCAGTGTTGCCATTGCGATGTTATAACATTCTTTTAATGCTGCATTTGATTCAGCGACATATCTTGGTGACAATGGCTGAAGGCAGCAAGCCTTGAAATCGAACCAGCTAATCCAGGAAACCGAACACTTCATTTTGTTCATTGTTCCGTTTTGGCTTACTACCTGGCAAAACATTACACGCTATGTGATTTTACAACAACGCTAAATGCAGCAGTTCACAACATCTGGTATTCGAACCGAACACGAATCAACAGTATATAGTATAAACCAGAGTTACCCAAACTGTACGACGTGGCTGTTCTATTGGGGCGTCGTGAAAATGTTCCTCTACAAAATATTATTCATAATATTACTTTATTAAATGTAAGGTAAAATAAGGTTTGCCATTAGATAACCGATGTTTTGACCTGGGGCGCCGTGAAGCAATTCTGATATAGAAGGGCGCCGGAAACCGAAATAGTTTAGGAACCCCTGGTATAGGTAATAACAGGGCCAAAAGTTTGAAAGTTTATATAATAATAAAATATTTATGATATCAACCGAAGGTGCTTGATGAAATTTCAATATTAAATTAAAATTTTTGATACTTTGTACAATACATTTTCACATATTTTCTCATTTATAACCCGGGATTCGCCTTTCGACATCTTCAGCCATTCTATAACTTGAATGCAATAAAACCGACTGAATTTATCATTTCAGTGAAGTAATTTAACAAATCCCTTTTCTCCTATACACAATACCTATGCATTTAAGTTAGTTGGCTCATTACTGTGTAAAAATGTTGACAATCACTGAAAAATTTTGAATCAAAATTGGCGAAATTGAAACCTCATCTGTTTATTATGAAGATAAACGTATCCGCCCTTTATCATTTTACTTTATTGTTGTATAGGTTTCACCTTTGAGAGATCTTCACTTTTAAAAGTGTTTGCAAACAAGCATACAGCTTTTGTGCGAGAAGCTTTAAATCAAATATTTGCGGAGCTTTTCAAACTGTCAACAGCGAAGCTAAAAATCCGTTTCGTTAATATTAATACGTCCGATAGAAACTTTAATTTTTATTTCACTACGTGTAGACGTCGTTGCTTGTATATTTTCATAATGAATTTAATTGTCATTTATTTACTCCCTTATATCGGGGTCGTTTATTATGTTGTGCTATTTGCTCTAGGCAACATCGAAAAAAACAGATCAGCAGAGGTAAAATGTTGTTAGAATGTAGCTTTTTTTAAATTTCAAATTTGCATACCTACACAGCCTTTCAAAACAAACGACAGCTGTTGGAAAAAATCAAAAATTATACTAGCGCAAAAATAGTTCATTTTTCAATTTAATATAATTTCAATAAAAATATTGACTTGTTGATAATTAATTGACCACAAAACTATCCTTATTCCAAGCAGTACAGCAGTATTTATTAAATCATAAAAAAATCACAGCATAGAACCTGTCAACCAATGAGAATGCCACTGGAAATAACTTAAATAATGTACAAAATGTCGACATATTTCACATGATAAATGATCAGTTCATACTTTTTTTAAGCATTAAATGGGGTCTTACTTACCCAGTTGATATCCGTTTTTACGTTGAAAAATTAATACTCAAATAATTTGATTTTATTTTGTTATATATAAATTTATCACAGTTTCTTTATAATCATTATCATGCCTGTTTATTAACTCATATTTCAATATTTTACCGCTACTTTTTTCATAGACATTTCTCTCTACATTTAAAATCAACTACTCTACAGTCACCCTGTATTATGCAGTGTTCACATTCTGCGTTATCACTAGATCTTAACACCATCTCTCTAACGAGATTATTGCACCGAGTGATTGATTCTGATTTCAGCTGGATTTAAGATACCGATCTATGTTTTTATAGCTGGACAATGCAGAAATATTTACACTTTTGAGAGTGTTAAAGCGAGAGTTTTTATCTAGCCGTTTATTTAATCAATTGAAATAGGATTCAACAAAGAGACCATTTTAAATAAAAGAATACGTATGTAAACATCTAGTCTTGCCAAGAATTTCTGTACTATCATTCGAAGATTATTTTTACAATTGGAAATCCATTTTTAGTAAATGGCAATATATTTTATAAGCGTAACTTACATATAATATGTTTTCTAAGCAAAAATTATGAAAAAGAATCAGATCGAGACAAAAATTTTCAATCATTCTATATCGTAAAACCATTCATTGGACGCGAACGAAGGTTTTATAATGAAGCATTTAAACACGGGAGATCATTAACAAATCAATATAGATCAATTAAAGTCAATGTTTATTCTTAACGATCAACTTTGCCTTCCTGATTCTCTTCTGTTATATCTCTTATGTGAGATTAGTTCAATGACTCGACAATTTAAAAAATTTAATTCATATTTAAGTCACCTGATATTTAGTTCCACCGTAGCCCACCAATTAAAACCAATTAGCTATTTCTAAGTATTAAATTATCTTATTGCATTTCAATGGTTATTGATTATTATTTATTGTAATGATTGAGTGTCATTATAGTCATATAAAACAACCGTTTACTATTCGTCATATCTATTACATTCGGGTAATAAAATGCCTGAAGATGCCAAAAGGCGAAACTCAGGCCGTGACAGATAACACATGTACAAAGCGTACAAAGTTTCAACAATTCAATTTGGATGTAATTTATGATGTTGACTGAAGGCGCTTCATGCAAATTCAATATCAAATTTGCATTGTTAAAACTTTGTACGATTCCACATTTTTTGTCATTAACGACCCGTGTTTCGCCTTTCGGCATCTTCAGGCATTCTATCACACGGATGCAACAGAATCGACAAATTCAAATTCTACTTTGATAGTACAATGCGTTGCTGAAACTCCACAGTATATTTTACATAAACATATTGAAATATCTTTTAAGTCGGTCAGCAAGTAAAGAGTTAAGATCTGAAACTGCTAGGCATACAGGATTTTTCATAATTTTATTAAATTTTATCGAAAATATTCGAGATAAGCTTTTTGTGACAGCAAGGTATTAATGACTCGAATTTTGGTTACGTTACGATTGATGATTTGCTCCCATTTGATGAAACGCATTTTTTTATTGTTACATCAAAATCTTCCCTTTGAAATATATAACATAATTTGCATTGTACGCAGACAATAGACTACCACCCTATATGGAATATGTAATCACCCCTTGATTCGAATCGAAAAAAAACGAACTGTATCAAATATGGCGTTACTAACGGTCGACCAATGAAAATTGAGAATTCAGGTAAGTGCCTGTCTGCCAGGCATATATAATTAATTCACTGACAGAATGAAAACATAATAGATCAAATCTGTACGGATGTCAAACAATAAGTAAACAATATATTATTGATTCAACGATTGGAATCATTACGATGAGCGGAACGATCTAGAATGAATCTTTGAATCAAAAAATATGAATCAATTACATTAATTGATTCGTTATTTTCTCTCAATGTGGATCATATTGATTCGGATTGGATCATGATGATATAGAACTTAACTCTTAATATGATAACATTGTAAACCGCTTGTTACTCTCTCTCTCTCTATCTATGTTTGTAAAGATATACTGACAAGACAAGGACAACACTAGTTATCACTTTCACTTAGAGATAAAAAAGAGTAAATTCTCATCTCGACAATTGCACGGTCAAAACTAAATGTATTCAACGCTTAGTGACTATTGCTTTACGGTTGCGAGTTATGGCACCTCGTTTTATTTAACCATATTCAAAACTTTGAAAATAGATGCAATACACTTATTAGTATAAAAAAACGTACTCGCGATGTTCTCTTTAATTTTTTCACTAAGAAAACTATTATAAAAAAACATTTGAAATAATTATTTATTAGAAAGAGGTTATTAAATCATTTCCTACGTACAAGATTAATAATTCGATCAAAATTGATTTTGATACATAAAAAAATACATTAAATTAAAGATCTCGTTTTAGTGGTGCATTTTACATAATAGAATAAATTCTCGGTCTCTCGCAACTTATATTTTGGTTTCGGCACTTGAAAGATACAGTGAACCCTAAAAAGATTGGCTTCATAAAAAAAAGATACAGCAAATATAGATACTGAATAAGTAATACGTTTGTATTCAGACGCGTTTCAATATTGCACAATGAGTAGATTTTAAGCTTAGAGAAAAAAAGGTTTTATTTGTTGCTTTTCTATAGAGATAGATAGCTATAAACACGTGTGTCTAAGCGGTGTAACAAAGACTCTCAACCTATTTGATAATATTTACTTAATTCATATTATAGGTCAGTTTTTCTAGTAAATGGATAAAGCTAAAAATGCTGTGCGTGAATATTTTGCTATGACCTACAAATTAGAAGCGAAAGGCGTGCAGGCACGCAAACGCCACAATAAGAACAATACTCGATATATTTGGATTTTTTCAAACATTTTTCTCAATTTTTTATTTTTGTATATAATACCAAAAATTCTTTAAAAAGATACAAATATTCATAAATTCTATGGCAGTTCTGAAAAATTTTATTTGAAATATTACAATTTTTAATTTATTATTTCGACTGAAGGTGCTTGATGGAATTCCAATATCAACTTTGTACGATTCCACATGTTTTGTCACTAACTACTCAATTCGATTTATTAAAGTAAAATATCTTCTGACGAGATAATCATTTAAAAAATGTAAATTACTAAAATACATTGCAAAGTGTATCTTTCTTATAAACATAAAAAAGTAATGAGAACCACTGGTTCACTAATGTATCTAACGAGTCGCGAACACCGTACCTTCCGCAAAGCAATACAATGAACGCAACCATTCATCCAATACCATTGAAAACAACAATGCGTGAAAATCCTAGGTGCGTTTTCAATGTTGCAGGCAATGTATTTAAAATATCATTTATTTAATAAAAAATAAATATTTTTTTAGCTAATATTGTTATACCATATTTTTTTTATTATTATTAAATCGTCGTTAACAGTTCTCTGCAATCCGCTGCAAAATGAACGACTCACTACGACGTAAATTCCATTACTAATCATTATTTCTGTTAGTTCAAGGCACCCTAAGACAACTCTATGTTTATGCTATGTGTGAAATATTTTTTCTTTTAATTTCGATCTTTACGTATATTGACCAGCATGTTACCGGCTTGGTGGATTTACATTATAATATAACAATAAAGCATTTTGAGTGATACCTCAAACATCTCTCTCAAAAAAAAGTAACACTATATATAGACCTGGGGTCTCAAACCATTTAATCCTAGAAGCCACATTGACTCTTCCAAAAAGTTCTAAAGACTAATAACTAAGTATTTCATCATACCAACGTACTGTTGTTTTGAATTACGCGCAAATTTTTATTTTGATAAATAAACTTAAGCGAGATTATTTTTCCCCGCTGGCCGTAGTTTGTATACCTCTGATATATACCGAGAGACAGTGACACTAGTCAATATGCGTTATCCACTGACTATCTCTCTCTGTATTTTATACTTACAAATAGGATATATTATATTTCACCACAGTTTCGTTCATTTTACTGAAATTGGATTTTGAAGAAATTTGTCGATAACATAGATCAAAGCGCATTTTAACAAGCGTAAAACATCCCAATCGGCTGTTTCTCAAAACGATTGAGTTAGGAACAGCGCTCGCGACATTGTCGATAATCTCCAGATCTAAATACGATTCTCACCCCTGCAGTTGAAGAGTTCAACCCTCTCGACTGCGATTGGTCAAATTCCACCCTCGGGACCAGACGGAGGGATGTTTTGTGAACCCCGAGTAAATATTTTGTAAACACCGTACACTTTTCAGCGAGGGGTTGATGGCGGAACGCATTATTCCGCTATATTTTACAGGGTATGGTTGAATGAACCGATTTTTAGATATAATTTGAAAGATGTCACTATTTAACACTGTATTAACGTGCTTACTGGAAAAATTGTTAATTGACAACGAAGTTAATGCAGATTGTTCAAGCTTACGGTGAACTTTCAATTGATACGAATTTACCTGTCACAGATAAAAGCAGTCAGTTGTTAATGTGTTCTATGTATAATTATAACACTCTTCTATAGCTGATTACTTTCTAAAAGCTCCTTTAATCATAGTTCTGTAACAATTATGTATTTTACCTAATGTCACTGATTACGTATATAAAAACTGATTTTTCTCATCGCTAGGATTATCAACTGACTATATTTCCATTTAATATTGGACTTTTAATTTGGTTTATTTATTGATTACATATATTCACTTTTAATGTGCTAACTGACATTTCTCAATGAAAAGGCATGATATTTTATAAAATAAAAACAACATTTTAATAATATTTTTACAATATATTTTATGATAAGAGCCGGTTTCGCTTATCACGAACATTATTAAGTGACAATGCTCGCGATGACTAAAACTGGTGGAAATAGTAATAAAAAAATTGGTATTATTATTTCAAGATTACAGATAAATTTTAATTGTTGAAACGTTGCATGGTTTTACACGTTTTATCACTAACGACCCGGGTTTCATATTTAGGCATCTTCGTGCATTCTATCACACGGATGCAGCATAACTGACGAAACGCGTCTATTTAGTGACAAACGTGTAGAATCGTACACAATTTCATCAATTTCAGTTTGATACCGAAATTCCATCAAGCACCTTCAGTCGATATCATAGAATACATATATGTTGACATTCGATTTTATGCGGTTCATAAAGTTTTATGTGCGTACAATTTAACTTTATTTTGGTATATTTTGTATGATTATCTGTAAATTCTTGCTTTCGTTATTGAACCATTTGTTATGTACACCTAGTAATTTCTTAATGCCATTGTGAATAAATAGCCTTGTATTAATTTATATTTTATCACTTTATAATACTCGCTATGAGCTTAAAATTTCCTTATCTTTATGTAGTGTGTTTACACCAAGAGTTGAAAGTTAACACATTAAAAACGGTTTCGTGCACAAAGCGAATTTTTCTTAATATATTTATACGCCTTATTGAATAAGTAAACAACACTACTGTGTTTTTTTTCTCTATTAACACTTATTCAAGCTCTGGAGTTCCGCGGAACATAGTTTAGGAAACTAGGACTTAAGGGTTTGATTTTTTGCATGAATAAGTGTGCGCTATTAAGTCTTGAAAGTTGCTCCTAAGGCACTCCCAGTTATTGAAAAAATCTTTTGATACTCTTAAAATTTGTCGCCACTGGACACTGCCGTATGCAATAAATCAGGGGAGCAAAATCTTGAAAAATGCATAAACAATTGCGGTATATTAATTAATTATATCAGGGCTTCGACTAGACGATTTTGAAGAATATCTCAATGAAAAATTTAATCGGATTGGTTGGTTGATCTTTTATTTAATGCAAATGTATAGAAAATGTAGAATCTAACGAAAATACACTCACTTTAATCGGAGTAGTGTTGTTGGTCGATGTCGGAATCGAAGTCGAGTTTTTTTAACGTTTCCCTAACGAGCCTTACAATAATTGAATAACACCGGTGGAAACTGAAACCCCAGTATCGATAATGTCTCAATTGCAAGCCCTGATTTGTAATAATTTTCTATATAAATATTATATTGCAATGGGCCTATTTATATAAAAATAACGATTATTTGCTAGTGAAGCACATATATATATATATAATAAAATATTGTAAAAACTTAAATTAAAAATAATAATTTCGTATAATATATTAGTTTCAACCCTACTGTGATACATCCCTCTCTATTACAAACACGCCAAGCGTCAACACTCGTAATAAGCCTTCAATAATCGACATATGCTTGTTCACTTATTCGCAGGGGGACTGTGATTGAAAAGAAAATAATTACACCGATGTCACAATATTTTGAGGAGCACTGGATAAATTAGCACAGTGTCATTTGGCCTTGCGTATATGTTACAATGATAGCGTTTTTATGGTATAAATATATTTCGACTGCCGTTTCAGTGAAATCATTTCCCATCGCATTCTTTTTATAATTACTTTTTTTTAATTACTTTTAAAGTATTAACTATCACTTCTTGGTGGAAAGGCATGATATTTTAAATAATAAAAACACATTTTTTTGTACTTATTTCAACGATATATTTTGTGATCAGGACCGGTTTCACTGATCGCGGATATTATCAACTGATGATAGTAATAAAATTCTGTTATTTTATTCAAAAAAAAATGTATAGTACTAAATGATATATGAAACAAAAATTTACATAATATGCTTTTGATATAATTTACGATATCGACTGAAGGTGCTTGATGGAATGTCAATATCAAATTTGAATTGTTATAACTTTGTACGATTGCACATGTTTTGTCACTGAGGACCCGGCTTTCGCCTTTTGGCATCTTCATGCATTCTATCACACGGATGCAACAGAACTGACACAACTTGTCAATTCTGTTGTGTTGACAATACTTGTCAGTTCTGTTGCTTCCGTGTGATAGAATGCCTAAAGATGCCAAAAGGCGAAACCCGGGTGGTTAGTAACAAAACGTGTGGAATCGTACAAAGTTGTAACAATTCAAATTTAATATACTTTTGAATCAAAAAATATAATATATAACGTATATAAATATAATATATATTAATAGATAACGTTGTATATGATCGCGTATAAGTCGCATTTGATAATGAATTGAATGCTTGAAGATGCCGTAAGGCGATATTTCGGACGTTAGTGGTGCAGCATTAAAAGTGTCGATAAATAATGCTACGTCGTTTTCGTGATTCCATCATGCTCACTCAGTCAATTTACATTGAATTTGTGAATTAGTTCGTGAACATTCGGTGAGAAAAATAGCAATGTATTTAAGTTCTACAAAATACATTGCTAACTTTTTCACCGTGTTATAATGGAGTTCTACCAAGTAAATGCCAATCCAATCAATAAATCGTACAAAGTTTCAACAATTCAAATTCGATATTGAAATTCCACCAATCATCATCAGCGGATATCACAAATCACTCATGAAAACAGTTATACTCATAGACACAAACTCATTTTTTTAAAGGATACGCAAGTATCATCAGTAAATAATTTTCGGTATGTTTTGTTAATCACCACATAATGCTGTTTTTTACTTAACGTAAAATGACCAAAAATTGAGTTATACTGTCCATAAATCATCGAGTAGAAAAAAATTGTATGACATTTCTACATTATTTTTATGAGAGTACATTATCTATAATATGTTATATTCACACATTTTATCTCTATCGAATTTTATCTCAAAATATTGTTTATGGCATTGATGCAAATTATTTTTGATACCGGTATTCCATAAAATACCGGAATTGAAAAAATCTTTCAGTGTTGCAATCCCTTATCGCAAAACAATAGAAATAATTCAATACAAAGTCCATAACTTAGAGACCTACATAATAATAACTCGCATAAAATAAAACAACCCAACCTCCACTCTTAAATAAAACAGGAATAAATGGCTTTTGATTCCACACGCCTCGAAATGATCTACGGGAGTGGCTTGTCTTATCTGTACGAAAGATCCAAATTCGTTATCGATCTCAGCCGATCTTAAGTTCGTGCAACTTCGTAACGAAGAGTGCCGGTGATACGCGAGTGAGAGATAGAGCGGGACCAAGATATGGATAAATTTACAGACGTGCGTGGAACGGATAGCAAACCATTGATGCAGTAAAATTCTTGCTTGATTTATTTATAATAGAAAAATAATTTTAATAAAATAACTTGCTAAAACACGGTGAAAAAATAGCAATGTATTTTAGTTGTATATTTTTTTTTATAAGATATAGTTGATAGCTATTTCGGCTCACGCCATCGTCAGAACTATCTATAGCATAGCATAGTATTGTGAATGAATTATGAATTGTTTATAGCCGTTTCGGTTTCCCATCTTCGTCACTTTGTTTAAACTTAAGTATGTTTGGCATAATGATAGACAATATCACACCGTGACTGTAAAACAGATACTAGACCTAACACGGTGGTAAATTGATTTTCGTTGAACTAAAATACGTTGATATTTTTTCAACGTGTTATAATGGAGTTCTACCATGTAAATGCCAATTCAATCAATAATTTGCTAAAACTTGTTATAAAATTTTTTATATTTTAAAATCTATACACTTATATATGTTTTGTCACTCACGACCAGTGTTTCTCCTTTAGATATTTTCATGTATTCTAATATATTAATACGCTAGAACTGATAATCAGTAAAAAGTTTATATCATTTATATAAAAACGAATAATGAAATCCCAACACCAACGTCTAGGAGTTAGTTATTATCTAAAATAATTTGAATTAGTACTGATTTGATGATAATGATTTTAAATAGCTTATGATAATTAAAATCGAAAGCGCAAGTATTCACTAGACATTGAATAAATCTTACGCTCTCAAATAATTGTAGACAGCAAAAAATCAACGATTTTCAACATAAAAAGCAATATTAGGAATGATTTCCGTGAAGACAGTTATTGGCCCCGACGACATAAACCACTCGATAGCGAGCTAGATATAGTTACAAAATGTCTATATAAATATTTTTTTCTCATTATCCGGCACACCTGCCAAAGGTCGCTCGTCCCTGGATCAAAACGAATCGAGTTGACCTTTTATTCAGTGTGATATATCTTACTATTGGACGCAAACCTGACGTTCAAATAAATAAACGTACAAATAAATTATTACTCAGTGGACACTAACTACAAACTTATTTTATTTCATTTTTTTTTATTGGTCCTGCTGCCTGTATTTTTAATATTTATTCCGACATTACATATTCTACTGCATTATTATTTATAAGTGACACATAATCTATAATATTAAACTGATAATACATGCGACTATCTGTCGTAAAAACTCCTCGCGAACGGTGAACAGTAGCGACGTTATAACATATTTGCACACGTAATTCTTGCTGCATTTTTAAATTTTTACATTCAACGTTGTTATAAAAAGATTGACTTGATTTTTTTACGTTTTACATGAAGTAACATATTTTCAATCAGTAAATATATATTTTTTGTCAAAAAAAAATAATTCAGGTACAAATTTAGCTACTTGATTTACTGTCTATATTGTTACGTAATTCTTTATTCGTATTACGCGAATGTCACTTCATTCGATACAATTAACATTAATCGCTCATAATTCTTTCAATGTTTTTCTTTTATTTAAAATCACTTACTGCTTTCACTACAGACAATAATGATGCACGTTCTTATTTATGGCTGGCAATCACCGCAATTATGAAATAAAACCATTTAAATAACTTGATATTTTGTAGCTTATCCCAAACATTGAATGATTACAAAACAAATCACAGTAGTATGTAAAACAATCGAACACTCGAACTGTAGTGTCTGCTAGTGCGTAAATTTATAATAATACTTAACAATATTTGTAATTATTTACGTTTATTCCCAAAAAAAAAAAAAACACGGATCAATTATCGAAAAATGCATAAAATCAATTTGCCATATTTTAGAATTTAACAGCACAACATGAAACAAGTGTGTTAAAACAGAAGAGAAGATGTATTATGTACCTTTTTTGCAGAGCTATATAAAGATAAGTGAAACCTATTTGTTGTAACATAGTTCTGATGACGATAAGCCGAAATAACTATCAACTATTTATCTTTAAAAATATTCTATAACTGAAATAGGTTACTATTTTTTCACCGTGTTATAATGGAGTTTTACCTAAGAAAACGCAAATTCAATCAATTCATTTCGTGCTTCCAAATAAACAAATATTTCAATTAAAAATACATACCCCACTGACAAATGAAATCGATTTAATACAAACATATTTAGATTTAAAATCAAATTGTCTTCTTGTGTCGTTTTTGACTTGTCATAGTACTATTTTAGTGGTGCAATCTGAAAGTGTATAGAGTTTAAACGAGTCAAATTTGATTCTCAATTCTCAGACCACCAATATTTAAACTTAAAAATATTATGATATTTGGTGCTCAAAATCATTTAATATAATTATTTATACCAATTTAAAACAATGACCATTCAAACGTGCGAACTTTTGAATATCGTACGAAGTAAACTTCATGTTAAACGTGTTAAATATGAAACAAAAAGCTCAGAGCTTTTCACCCAATGTTTCAATCCTAGATTCCCTGAGGCCCGACTTAATAGCTTCATAAGACGAGGTCACGTCGTGAAGTCGGTCCGGTACCTACAAAAATTTATCTGTTTGAAAAAGTTTCCAAATAAACAAACTGAAATATATTATTTATAAATAACTATAAACAAAAGGACATTAATGTGAATTCTCCAAATTCCTCTCGCATTTTTAGTCCGCGTCCTGGAACTGTGTTTTGGGTCGAATTTTAACAGCAAACATCGACAACTGTACGGTTAACGAGCCTATGATTCAATGTTTAAAAAAACGATTTTCTTTATTCTACAGTCATGTAGATTTTAATAAAGTTTTCAAATTTATAGTTCTTTCATTTTATATTCGTTCAATTGACACATACTTTGTTTATCTGTCTGTCTGTGTAGAGTTTTCACAGAGATATACAATACATGACAATATAGTCACAGTAGAGTACAAGTCATTGTTGCGCTCTGCGCTACAATTATGTGCCGCCGCCCAGCATTTTTTGAACACCTATATTGGTTTGGCAAGTACTAACCCAACTTTTAAGAATAATTTTAAAAATATACTAACATATGGATTAATTTTCTGTACGTATGTATATTCACGTAAAAATAAATGTTCTTATTTCTCAATAAACGCCAGTTATGTTTGCAAAAAGTTTAAAAGTGTGTTACGCATTTGTTGGCTTGGCCTGTTTATGCTTAGTATTTTCTATGCACAGAATTTTTTCTACAATAATTGGCACGTCGATCAATAAAGATTATAAAAAAAATATATATATAATTAACTGATTCACGACTGACTTTAAGAAATAACTTACAATACAAAAATAGGATGTATAAATAAACAGAGATACCAACCATAAATTAATGGTCTATGATAGTTAATTGAACATTCGGGTAGCTTTTTCAATTGGAATCTTATGTGACTTTTTTTTTTAATTTTGAAGTATTAAAAAAGGTTTTGAATAAAACAATAATGTTTCTTCATACGCTCGTATAATGATAGCTTAGAATGTATACATAAATATATATGTAAACTGAAATTATGTTTTATCTCTATAATAATTATTTATTCCTTGTCTTAAAAATTAAAAACAAGACTGTTCATATTCGGGAACACAATCCTTACTCAATTTTTTAATTCAGCTTTCGAGGACCAACGGTGTACGATTTCACAAATTGAAGTCTGGCACGTGAATAAGGTTTATCTTCGCCTCGAGCATGTAAGGATTCCATCTGATATTTAATATTATTCAACAAAAATACTTTTCAAAAAATTTATGTATTTTACAAATATTATATTATAGTTTCGATAATCACATCTCGCGTCTTTTACTATATTTGTTTTTTAGCATTATAATCGCCACGCAATGTTCGTGCTCCCACTCTTGCATAACTTTTTTCAAATTATAAAATAAATAAAATTTTACGTCAGTTTTGTTGCATCCGTGTGATAGATTACCTGAAGATGCCGAAAGACGAAACCCGAGTCGTTATTGCCAAAACATGTGGAATCGTAAAAAGTGTCAACAATTCAAATTTGACTATATGGTTAAATCAACCATGAAAATAACATAATTTTATTGGCATAGATAATTTATTCCTACGTTAGATTTAAAAGTGGCTTCTCGATGAGGTAAATTGTCTATGACGTCATATCGTTTGAGAGGTAAGGAAACTGTAATAAATCATGTTCGGGTAAAAAAATCAAATTATAAACAGGGATTCCGTTGACAGAAACAAAGGCCACGGAATGCTGACGGCACGTTCCGAACAGAGGATTCCTGATAAGGGTCGTACTCGACGCGAACTTGGGCCCATTAAAAAAACGCGAGGAATTTCAAATATGAATGTTCTACAAAAAACCGGACAGCGAACATTTATTTTATTTTATTAGACTTGCGGGGAAATATCTCGGGATTTTTTTTATTATTGTTTTCGATTTCAAGAAACGGTTAAATTGTTATTAATAAGTAATATGAAGAATTTTGGAATTTTGAGATTTGTTACGGTCGCTGATTTATTCGTGTTTTTAATTTTATTTGAATATTTGGAGTTTTGAATAACTAAATAAATTCCTTGATGGCGATAAAAAAAACTATACGATATTAAATTTAGAAGTTTCTTTTCTTCGTCACTTTTTAAATTAAATTATAATGCCTAATGTTGACTGCCTTATCAGCGATCAGGTTTTTTATTATAATATGTTTAAAAAATCTGGCATTGCAGATGTTAATCAACCATCTCAATAATTTCAACATAAATGACAGCTATTTGTAAAATCACCCAAGAGCTAACACGGTGAAAAAAATAGCAGTGTATTTTAATTCTACAAAATTTATAAGGTATCTATTTCATAGCTATCTCGGTTGTATACCTTGCGCCTCTTGTAGAACTAAAATACATCGCTATATTTTTACTGTGTTATAATGTAATTCTACCAAGTAAATGCCAATTCAATTAATCCCCGATGCTTTCTTGAGAAATAGAGTCAGATATGTATTGGAAAAAGCTTTCACTTACACAAGGTACAATTAGTTATTTACTATTTCTAACGATGGTGGAAGTCGAAATAGCTACCATAAACCATGTTTAAGGTGTAGCTAAATAGTTTGCTATTTTTACATTGTTATTAAGAGCTTTTTGAGAGACCTATTTGATGGAAGTTCGAAAAAACAAAACTTTTACCATTTAACTATCGAATGAAAGTTTATATTTAAAAAAAACAAGGTTATTTATTATTTCTTGTACAGCTGCTATCTGACATTGATTTGATATTTTTTAATAACGACCCCTCAAAATATATTTTTTTTTCTTTATAATATATTTTGTTGATTTTTTGCTCGAATACAATTTATCAAAAATTATTTTTGTCTATTTGTTTGATTCTTAACCCCTCTCCGCGTTTAGTTAACAGTCATGGTTAAAATACATTTCAACCGGACATATATATTATTATTGTAGAGTCAGTAAATATTGATTTGACCATATCGGCGTTGTTTTTTGAAACATATTAGCATGTATAAACAATCAAACAATGAAATAATTAAATACTACGTATTTAATCCGATATTACGTTATAACACCGCGATTTCACTACTCCGACTTCACAGCCCTGTAAGAATTAGCTTCACTGCTTACCTTGGTTATAAGTAACCTACCTTACTATAAAAAAGTCTGAAAATCCTAACTAAAAATGTGACACGTCTAGCAACACAGTAATTCGAATAGCATACTATCCAAATTAAATTTATTTAAAAAACGAACATCCGCAAAATTACCGCCAAATACGTAACATCATAAATAATAAACTGTCCAAGTATACCTAGTATTGTATCCAGAAACCAATATTACTTTAAAATGAGTTTTTTTTGCATAAGTCATTGTTAATTCGTCACAGTTATTTCATTAATGATAGCAGAACAAATTTAACCCAGTTCTCTTCAAATTGTTTTTTTTTTGTTTATTATTATTTTACTGTTTAGTAACCGTTCCATAAGGCCATTTTTCATCTCAGCTGTTACAATTTTCAACGCTTTTATTTTTAACCAAACATTAATAAAAAAATATACCGAAAACTATAACTATGTCTACTTAATACCAATAACAAGGCGATCGGTGAAACGAAACCAAAACTACCAATATTGTCTATGGTTCATCGAATTATAACATCGAAAATTTAACCGACCGAAAAGCGTAACGGTCAAGACCCTGACCTGAATTATTTTTTCTTCCATGGCAATACTGCCCTACTAAAAAAAATATTAATTATATTTCGCGGTGGAAAAATAGCAATGTATTTTAGTTCTACAAAATTTATAAGATTCATAATTGATAACTATTTCAGCTTACTTCTTCATCAGAACTATTGACCAATATATCATATAAATTTTGTAATACATTGCTATTTCTTCACTATGTTATAATGAATCTACCAAGTAATTCCAATTCAATCAATAAATTATATTGAATTATTTCTTTACATTATCTTTCACCAATCTTTTTCGTAATGAAAATCGTGTGAACAAAATATATGTTAAATTTGAATTGTTACAACTTTACAGACTTCGTCAGTTCTGTTGCATCCGTGTGATAGAATGCCTGAAGATGCCGAAAGGTGAAACCCGGGTCGTTAGTGACAAAACATGTGGAATCGTACAAAGTTGTAACAATTCAAATTTGATATTGAAATTTCATCAAGCACCTTCAGTCGATATGTATATATTTTAATTTTAAAAAATTTCGTTATCTTTCAAATGTTGTTATACAGAGTGTTATCAAATAATCCCTAACCACTTGAAAATATGATTTCAACAATTAAGTTGCAATTAGGCATTCCAAGATATAAAAAACGAAGAACACAATACCAAAGACAATTGTATTACAAAACAGCGGCTATATATTAAGTTTTTATTATTATTACATTAACTTATTTTTTTTGTTTTATTCACATTTATTAGTACGATACGTAAATTAAAAATCATTAAGTTCGGGATAAAAGTGTCGAGCATTACGTACCGGGTATTTTTAGTGTCTGAACACTTTCAAATCTGAGAACTCAAAAGACTTGTACGTATGATGCTAAGTATAATATTTAAAACACGTTTGCCTATTGAGTGTATAGAAGTCAACTTGAGAAAGGTCCTTTATCATATTAATATATAAAAAAAACATATGGAATACTATCATCTTCTTTTTAAAAGAATACTGGACGGAACCACTTACGATATATAATATACTCAAAATTCCTTGCAAGACTTCGTGACGCGTAAAGTGTCAACATACTCTGTACGAAAGGATTAACACATTAGCGATTAATGGAAAATTTACATTTTTCCTTAAACAAAAGTTAAATAATTACATAAAAAAGGGTCAACTACAAGAGTAGACAAAAATCATAAGCATATGTTATTATACGTTAATTAACTGATGTTTTCTACATCCAAGACAGTTCTTGACGATGGCTGAGCCGAAATAGGTATCAATAAAATTGTAGAACTAAAATACATTGCTTTTTTTCACCGTTGTATAATGGAGTTCTATCAAGTAAATGCCAATACAATCAATAAGAATCCAGATATGAAACTATTTTTTCTTCAAACAATGTACGACTTTGTATCTGAAGCATCAAAAATAATTATTACCTTTCAAAAAGAGATAATATTTACCGATCTTTTATTTTCCGTTGCATTTTCTAAGGTTAATAAACCTGTAAGTCATTAAATTTTGTAATTAAACCCGTTATATTTTCACTCAATAAATAACAAAACACTCGTTTATTGTGGTAAAAATAACGTCAGCTATAAATAATATTTATTCTGCCTATTAAAATAAACATTGCTTCACTAAACAGCCGTAAAGATAATTAAAAAGCATAAACGAAGAAAAAGGAAACACAAGCATTCCTAATTTGAAAATCACGACGCGCGCGTAAATAAACAAACAACGATCTTCCTAATTTGAAAATTTCCCGCGCCTCTATTTTCACCCTAATACATTTTAGAACAACGATTATCATGCGGAGTAATTTACATGCCACTCACACTATCACGGTGTAATATTGTTTGCGCGAATTTTGTCTGTTTTCAAGCGCACCTATCTATAAAAATTTTCATTTTCTTTTATTTTGTAACCATTACAAATTAGTTTCACGTTGTTGTTATGACAAAGTACACATACTTTAAAAATAATGTCAAATACAGCTAGTTGTCTTTTTTAAGGTGTTAGCAGTCACATATTGATCGAAAGACATGATATTTAAAAAAATAAAAATACATTTTTAGTAGTTATTTCCGCAATATATTTTATGATCAGAAATGGTTTGGCTAAAAAATATTTTCTCAAGTTATTTATCCCATGTAGCCGCACGGTCAACGAGTCGTTCGTAGTAGTGATTTGAATTGAACAAAATATTTTTTTTTTTACAAATCCGTGTTTTATTCCAGTACTTTCCTAATAGTTAAACTTAGAGGTTGTAGAATATTGCAGTAAATCTGAAAGTATTTAAATAATGCATTTCTTTACATTTGTCAATATTTCTAAAAAATTTTATACAACATTATTCTTGGTGTTATTAAAATATTGTTTTCGGGCGATCTACACTTACAAAGCCAAAGAACGCTCTTGATTAATAAATTACTTCAATCTTCGAATAAGTCGTATGGCTTTATAATGAAAAAAATGCGAAACACTGTTTCAAGGAATTGACGTAAGTATTTTAATGTTTCTTCGAGTATTCGATTGAAAAAAACAGCCTATAACGATAGCGATTGGTCAAATTATATTTCAATATATATAGTTCAGCCAATTTATACAGACTGAATAACGATAACTTCTCTCTCATATGATGAGCTTCGGCAAAAGCAGTATATATGTTCCATATTGGTAGCTGCCATTGAAAGAAAAACGATTATAAAATCAATTGGTTAAATTATTAACAAATATATAAGGCTACAATCTGGCTATTTAGTTATTGGGTTATGAAAATAGACACTACAGTGATGTACATTATGCTTCATACATGCATGTATTACGCATACAAAATCAGGTAGGTGGGGTTGTATTGATAATATAATAGTATTAGTATACATGTATGTCTATATTGCAAAGGGATAGGTCTGTGAGTATTTGTAAATGTTATACATAAATACAACGTGTCCAGACCACAGGCCGAAAATGAAATACTGTCTTGGGAAACCTCTTATTCACAGTTCCCTCGCTTATGGTCTAGTCAACCAGTGGTTTGTGTAATATTAAAAATAGTATTTTTTTTCTTTCAAAAAATCTCGACTAACCTTGTAGTCATTTAATCGAGCATTGTAGATGTGTTGAACCTTCTGTAAAAGTTTATTTAAAAAAAAAAAAAAAATTTTAATGATTTTATTTGGTAAATTAAGATACTGTATCCAGTGAAATTGAAAAAAAATATAATGCAAGAATTCATAAATATGAGAATTTTCTACAGTCGGATTCAAGTAATAACGATCATTGGAATTTAATGTAAACATTTCTAAATAGTTTTGAATAATTTTTATCAACAATCTTTACTAAATCACCTTCTTACACTAACGATATTTTTAGTGGCATCGTTAAGAAGAAACACAAATACATAAAATGGATGATTGAAAATATCAAAATAACGCTATTGAATAGGAGAAATAATATGTTAAATCTACTATGATTTATTAAATTATTTAGTACGTGATCCATCACTTATGTATACCTGTAACAAAATGTCTAAAAAACATGTGACACGAATAAGTGGAAGCGAGACAGCGTCGAATTCAAATAATCGAACACGTATAAAAGTAATGAGAGCGAAAGAGAGGGCATTACGTTTTCCCAATTCTGCCGAGGAGTAGTTGATTGTTTTTCCAAGCGGAATATATTCGAATGAAAATTTAAATTTTTTTGTCACGTCGCGAATTGCGAAAAGTTGTAAGTGTCAAACTTGCCATGCAATTGTAGTGCGCATTCGCTGTAATTACAAGGGTCTTATTTCGGAAACAAATGGCCAAACGTTGGGCTATTTTCATTGCGACAGTTTGTTGGCGTACTGCATGTGATGTTTATAGGACAACCCGCATGTACTTGAGCGACTTTTAGGGAACTAGTAAATATATGGACATACAAGTTAACAATTATATTTTTGATCATCGTCGCCAAGTGGTAAGGTTTTGCAACTTCGTTCCACGATATGTTACCCAGATCGTAAAATGTACCAAACTCTTACTTAAATTATGATAACTTTTTATTTCAAAATATTTTCGGTCTTATACCGTCAAAACATTAAGCTCGAAAATCTCTAATAAATGAATCAAAAAGTTCAACCTAAATTATATTTTAATTTCTTTCTACGTAGGCAAATTATGATACTGTTAAAATATCAATCCTGTGCAGCACTGCATGGAGCCAATATCAGTGAACTGGTTTATTTTTGTGATATCATTATTAATAAATTAATTTCATTTGTAAAGACAATGTTAATTCGTTTATTATATTATGCTGATTAGAACGATACAAGCAGCCAAAAAATACTGTAGTATTTTTAGAATAAATATTAGACAATTAACTTTGTTTTTTTTTATATACTATAATTGCACTAAACATAATATTTAAATGCTTTATAAATCTATTGTTCAAATTAAAATTTTCCAAAATTGTGTATGTTTCCAATTTTTATTGTTAATATGTTATTTGTGGAATTACAAGCAATGTTGCTTTTAAATTAGAATATTAAAGCAATCTATCACTCATCCTTACAAAGTTTAATTTTATTTAATACATTTCATAAATCGAACAATATTTTAAATCTTCCTTCGTAGAATTTGTATCCCAATATTATTTCATCCCAAAAGAAGAATGTTATATGTTTCATATAATTTAATATAAGTAATTCTATAATTATATCACTTAAGTATCGATTACATACGGATTTATTTCCCCTATACACGATTAGAAAGGTATATGGATATCATTTTGTTTTTAGTGGCCCGTGTCTCGGTTCGAATGTTTATATTTTATTTACGGTTGTCATGGAAACACTGATTCTAAATTTGTGTTCCTTTTTTGAATATATATTTTTTGATAAATCGTTTTACTCACGAAATTTTTCAAGCGTGTTCGATTATGACACACACAAGTAAGCATTTATCATAACATGCGTGTTCGATTATTCAGACGTTTTTTCGTTCCTTTTAAATATTACTTTTACCTGGCCCAGTGACAGCTATTTTCGAGAGGGTTTCATATAATAAATTGGTCCGTTTAGTTACGTAATTAAAGTTATAATGTCGAGTTTTTTTTTTATCATTTGTCTATAACAGTTTTGATTGAGTGACCTAATAACTTAACACAATAACTAGAGAGCGAAAGATATTAATTATATCATATAATTATTAATATATATCTCCATAAATAAAAATAAAAAAAATATTTTGACAATTAATCGATGAACTCTATTAAACGTTTTATTAATTTTATTATTGCTGAATTTTTTGATGCAACGGATGACTTCATTTTTCCTAATAAAAACGAAATAACATAATAGCGCCGTGGAATACGGTGTTTATTCAATAGTTCAACATAATCACATCAATTCAATTGTGATCATCTAACTTAAGCTTGCAACAAATAAATCTTCTGTTTTTTTCCTGGAAAATGAATCCAAACATAAAATGTGTTAGTCACTCAGTTCTACCACGTAAATGCCAATTCAATCAATTGATGATAATTTAATATTTTCTCTTTTATTATTATTATAAACTATGTTCGAAAACAGTTCCGCTACTGATCGCAGTGCATGTACGAACATACGTCCATTTGTTAGGCGTGCATTTTTGTCTGTTCGATTTTTGAACCTATATGGCTGTCAAGTTTTATTTTATAAGCCCGATGATTCTCTGATTTGTTATGGTTAATAAATAATTACATCGCAAGATGAGCGGCGGGCCCTTGAATTTCTCATTTTAATCGAATTAGATTACATTTTCATTCACTTATCGGCAAACTCTATTAAAATTAAAATACCTATCAGTGTAGGTATAAAATCATTCGTTAATTTCATTTGGTGCATAGAACGATGATGAAATTTTTAGATCGCTGTTATAATTCCCTGATAGATAACGAGCATTTTTTTAAAATACAATTCACTACGAAAAGAAAAAATATAAGCACTGGTAAATTATATTGATTGAATTGGCATTTAATTACTTGGTGGAACTCCATTGTAACACAGTGAAAAAATAGCGATAAATATTAGTTCTTCAATTTATTTTTATAAAATATAGTTGATAGTTATTTCAGCTCACGCCATCGTCAGAACTATGCTTAAACGAACATTTGCTTATCTATATATAGCTGTGTAGAAGATGTATTGTGTACCTTTATTATGAATTGTATCAACTATATCTTAAAAAATAATAAGTTTGTATAACTAAAATACATTGCTATTTTTTTCACCGTGCTTAAATGTACATTTATTTTAAATAATAAAAACACATTTTTTTAGTACTTATTTCCACAATGTATTTTTTTGATCAGGACCGGTTTCGCTCATCGCGAGCATTATCAGCTGATCAATGCTCGCGATGAGCGAAACCAAAACTGATCAAAAAATATATTGTGGAAATAAGTACTAAAAAAATGTGTTTTTATTATTTAAAATATCATGCCTTTCCATCAAGAAGTGACAGTTAACACCTTAAAAGTACATTTATTTATCAATTGTATATATAGGAGTGTGAAAACGGTACACAATACATCTTCTCTTCTGTTTTAACATCACAGTTCAATAATCGTATGCGATCAACCGTATATCTTAGAAATTTTGTAGAAATTAAATACATCACTACCTTTGTTATAATGGAGTTATACCAAGTAAATCTCAATTCAATCAATACAATAATGACATCATAAAAAGCCCTTATGTAGTTAAATTTATAAATTGATCATTTTTATCGATTTTTTCGACGGCTTTGTCGAAAACTAATGAAAATTTACAGCCTTGTATTGATCGATTATTATTAAATACAACAGAATTACATTGGATTGTCGGTCAATGAACATTATCCGTTCAATGACTAGATTCGCTATCCGAATTATTCGTTAACTGATCGAAAATTTATATTAGACTTGAAAATGTTAAGAATGATCGTTTTATTTAGTTCGCTATTCGAATTTGTGTTCGCTTTCCGAATATAAAAATCTTTTGTGATAGTGTTCATTTCATGTTCAAAACACGTGTCAACGTTTAGTAACACATTTTTTTAACAAATTTGAATTGTTACAACTCTGTACGATTCTACAAGTTTTGTCACTCACGACCCGGGTTTCGCCTTTCGGCATCGTCAGACATTACATCACACGGATGCCATATATAGAATGCCTGAAAATGTCGATAGGCGAAATCCGAGTCAATCACATTTGAAGTCGAACAATGTTTCAATAAGTAAAATTAGATATTGAAATTCCATCAAACATCTACATAACTTTGTACGATTCCACATGTCTTGTCACTAACGGTTAGGTTTTTGCCTTCCGGCATCGTCAGGCATTCCATCACACGGATCTGATATAGAATGCTTGAAAATGTCGATAAGCGAAATCCGAGTTAATCACATTTGAAATCGAACAAAGCTTCAATAAGTTAAATTTGGTATTGAAATTCCATCAAAAATCTACAATCGATGTCATAAATTGCTTGTAAATAAGTTTTGAGCCGATACGTTAACGAACAATCACAAATCTATTTCAAATATTTATATACCTAACATAATAAATTCTTTTATTGTTGATTTATCTTTTAGTTAGACGGTAGCGCGAACCTCGGGCTATAATTATTTCATTTAAAACAACAGCAATTTAATTCGTCCGTCCCACATAGCAGGGCAATCAAAGGGGCGGGGTAGTTTCGGGCCCCTAAGTGGTCCCGGCACTCCCATAATTATTTAGGCCCCGGGCTGTACGGTAGGAAGGCCAGTGAGCAAACATTGCTCCTAATGTAGGCACAAATTAACACCTGTACGTTATATTTCTGAGCGTTTTACTACCTGATTGCGGTCATTTGAGATGATTTAGTGCGTTTTTTGTCCATGTTTTTAAATGGGGTTTGTTTCTGATAAGCAAACAGTTCCTTCCCTCCGGCCATCGAGGGATGAAACGCGTTAATAATTCATGGTTGCTTTAATTTAATTACAAACAATCTTTTTCAAATAGCGCTCGAGGCATCAGACTTGAAATATATAGCTCATATCCTTGAATGAAGACTTATCACTGTATTAAATTTGAATTGTTACAACTTTGTACGATTCCACATGTTTTGTCACCAGCGACCCGGGTTTCACCTTTCGGCATCTTCAGGCATCCGTGTGATAGAATAGCGTCTGGTTTATTCGTGCACGCAACAGATGAAAAAAACAAATATAATATAATTTATGATATCGACTGAAGGTGCTTGATGGAATTTCAATATAAAACTTGAACTGTTACTACCTTGTACGATTTCACATGTTTTGTCACTCTTGTCAGTTCTGTTGGATCCGTGTGATAGAATGCCCGAAGATGCCGAAAGGCGAACCCCGGGTCGTTAGTGTTAAAACATGTGGAATCGTACAAAGTTGTAACAATTCAAATTTGATATTAAAATTCCATCAAGCACCTTCAGTCGATATCACAAATTAATACTGTATTGATTATTAAATCCATTTTTATCATTTCGTTTATAGCAGGGGTTTTCAACCTGTTCCCTACCGCCCAATAGTGGGCTTACCAGCTTTCAGGGTAGAGGTTTCAAAACATTAAGAAACGCTGCTTTCCTACTTAATAAATCACAATTACTGTGGAAACAATGGGTGATTAGAAAATTTTACTACTTACAGAGACACAAAAGTGGGCGATAGTTAGAAAAAGGTTGACTACCACTGGTATATAGGTAGAAACAAAATACAACATTGCTTTATCCTATATTTTTTACCTCAGCAAATTAAAACTTAAAACACCTACTTTTGAAAAATTCTTAACATATCCTCTATATATATATAATACATAAGAGTACAAGTGACGTGATACATTATTAAATCATGAATACGTCAATATTTTACGAGGACTACTTGTTATCTGTAAAAACTATTTTTATTCGATTTAAACAATATTCGTATAGAGTATATACCATATATATTCACATAGAGTATGTCATACTTCCGATGATGGCGTGAGCCGAAATATCTATCAACCATATAAAAAATTTTGTGTTTATATTTACGCAACTTTTTCACGATTAGTTTGGTCTCACCAATACTACTAAGAAATTGATTGGATTGGCATTTAATTGGTAGTACTCCATTGTAACACGGCGAAAAAAAGAGCAATTTATTTCAGTTTTATAAAATTCATATAGTCGTACAGTCATAGTTCCGACGATGGCACGAGCCGAAATAGCTATCAACTACATCTTATAAAATTTTTGTAGAAATGAAATACATTGGTATTTTTTCACCATGTCATTTCTGCTAGTTTGTTATGTAAATTGAATTGGCATTTACTTCGTAGAGCTCTATTATAATACAGTAAAAAACAGCAATGTATTTAAGTTCTACAAAATCTAATTTTCGTGTTAGTTCGTTAAAAGGAAAAATTGAGGTTTAGCACTTGGCTGTCTTTATTCAATTCTTGTAGTATGCCAACGGCGTCGCCTTTTTACGGATGTAAATAATATTGACCCGCACACAAGTTTCTCCCATCAGATTGTACAGAGTGACCCGTCGGTAAATCACGGCGGAAACTTTTGCACCTCACCCTCGTTCACGTATTCGATGTTATTATTATTTGCGTTCCAAATTTAATTTCGAATTTATTTTTTTCGCTCGAGAGTTCTGAATCATTTTTTATTATTATTGTCTATTGCAAGTTATTTATTTCGATTTGTTTATGGCCGAGCGCGGATATTAGGCCAGCGGTTGGCAACAATGCGCATTAGACAGTGTTAAAAAACTCACAATAAATAAATCAGCATAGTTTCACTACTAAATCTAATTTCTCGATTGAATTAGCATTTACTTGGTAGAACTCTATTATAACACGATGAAAAAATAGCAATGTATTATAGCTCTACAAAATTATAAGATATACAGTTGATAGTTATTTCGGCTCATCATCATCAGAATTATGTTAAAACTATTATGTTTATCTATGTCTAAATTATTATGTTTAACTTATTGTCGGATCTATAGTTCCGACGATAGCATGAACCGAAATAGCTATCAACTATATTTTATAGAAAAAAAATGTAGAACAAAATACATTGCTATTTTTCCACCGTGTTAAATCTAATTTCACTATAAAATTGTTTTAAAATGATACCCTATTGTATCGGAGATAATCATCCATTGTTTTGAAATCATTACGGAATTCGTTTTCATGCTATTTTCAAGAATTATGTCAGTATTCAAAAAGTTCCAACTAACACAATTTTTTCAACTTAATATTCTGAGAGAATTAAGGGAGATCGACCAATTAACAAGAAATCAACATGAAAAATAATTTAAGAAAAACAAATAAAATGAAATATAATAAATCAATACACATTACTGCCATATTCTAAATACAAGTAGTTAAATTATTTTTCGAAAAAAACTATTTATTTAAACTATTCTTGCATTTTAACTGAAATTTACTCACATGGAATGAGTAACAAAACATCACTTTGTTCCAAAAGGAATAGTAAAATATTGATCAAATTGGTATTTACTTGATAGAACTCCATTATGACACAGTGGAAAAATAGCAATGTATTTTAGTTCTACGAAATTTAATTATAACAACTTATCCCTCATCAGAGCTAGTTCTGTAGTAATTAGAATCGAAACTATAATATATTGCTATTTTTTCACCGTACGTTAATAGGAATATATTTGTTAGGTCTATTATAATACTAAGAGTATATCTTTTGATATTTTTCCCCATTTTCGGGAGAGGAAAAGTGGGAGGAAATTTTATATAACACAGACATCCCTACAATTGAACGTCGAATTCGGCTATAAAATCAATTTATTATACTCGCCGCTCTATAATCCATTGAGATCGCAAACAAAAATAAATAAAAAGACTAATCTATCACCTATATGACACATTTAAAGATTACTTATCATAACCATAATTCTTTTCTATATAAGTTATCGGCTGAATTATTAAAATAAATTATTTTTCCGTGTTCAATCTTATGCATAAAGTTGACGATAACTGCGTTATTATTAAAGGCACGATGACAAATCATTTTGTATTGATTTGCTTATTTTGTTTTGTGGCAACATTATTTTTTAATTTATTATTTTTATTTAGTTAGCTATCCATCTACATGCACGTAAGGCCAATAATACTTATGTTTTAATTATTTATTGTTATGTTCAATCGATGTTCCGTTTCATTCTTTTTTTTTTTGATTTTTCTTATTTAAAGTAATTTTATCCTCAGTGACGTGACGTGGTTTTAATATCTCAATTAACAATATTAATAATAAAAAAGAGGTTCGAAGTTAAAAAACGTGATATTTCAATAAACAAAAACATATTTTCGGCACTATATCCACAATGTATTTTATGATCAAGACCGGTTTCGCTCATCGCGAGAATTATCAACTGATAAGACACAAATTACGATTTATACAAAATTTCAGGTAATAGTAAGCAATTAAACAGAACAAATTTACAAATAACAATTTACAGGAATTCAAATAATTAAAAAAATAAGTGTTAATATTTTCACAGTAATAATTTGCTAACAAAATAAAGATAAATAAATAAACCATAAAGACAATACGTACTGCGGAAACAGTAATAAAATGTGTTTTAATTTTTTAAATAGTATGCTTTTCCACCAAGAAGTAACAGTTAACTCCTTAAAAGTTCCATGCTTATTATTAATTTTTAGTATTTATCACGCAAGCAATATCGATGATATAGAAAAAATATATTGTCATTTTTTACGTCTCGTGTTGATTGAAAAACAATTTACTAAAATTTTGTAGCAGAGAGCTTTCTAAGCTCCTCCCTTTCGGTTCGTCTCCGTTAAGAATAAAAACTGTTTTACTTTGTCATTTTTATAACAACTTCCATTAAATAAATCGCCGACGGCAAATTTTTTTCACTCTAGACATCATTTCGCTTCAAAATAGTACTGAAAATGATTACCAAATAAAAAAAAAAAATTCTTATTTGTTATTAATTTCTAAATCAAATTTGAGGACGGATCCAAACAAATCTTTTTTTTTAAGTTAGACTATACTAATTTTAAACTATTATTTTTAAATTTTGATATACATGTATGTACACAGTTTAAAACAATAATGCATTTTAGTTCTACAAAATTTATTGAGTGTATAGTTCATAGGCTTCCAAACTTTTTCGGGTGGCGCCCCTTTTTCATAAAATCTGTGTGACCCGCGACCCCTCATACAATCCAAAAGCCAAGCAAAAGTGACTATTTTTTTAGTTGACCGTATAAGTTGGCGACTCGACAAAAATCCTTCGCGTCCCACAGGTTAGCAGCCTATGGTATAGTTAATAGCTAGTTACCAGGTCTATGGAGTCGGAGTCAGATTCGTGAGAAACGAGCGACACCGACTACTTTTTCAATTAGACGATTTTGAAGAATATCTTAATGAACAATTTTCCGGATTGGATGGTTGATCTTTAATTTAATGCACATAAATAGGAAAGATATGAAAAATGGAGTTCTGCCAAGTAAATAAAAATTAAATCAGTAATTTTCCGTTCAAACGCTACGGCACTGGACAAAAAAAACACATGGTCTATTCATCAAACTTATTAGCCACAAAATTAAAAAGAAAAAAAACGCATTAACAGTCAATCGACTCTTTCGTAAATGGAACAACGATTCGCCCTTCCCGCCTCTTCGCGTCTGGGGCATAGACAAAACGGAAACAATATGGCGACCGCTTGAGGTTGTTAATAAGAAAAATGGTGTTGGGCAAACCGTTTAGTCACGGTTAATTAAATTTGGGCCGTTCAAAATGATCGCTTAGATGCGGACAATTAATATTACGACGGGTTGTTCAACGACTATCCATTTATTACGTTTTACAAAGAGAAAGTATATAAATATATGAATACAGCAATCGCAGTCGAGTGGTTACAGTGTCATGGTTTTAATCCTAGTACAGCCAGCTTAATGGATCGATTACTGTCTAAAAAAATGAATATTTGTTTTGTCTAAAATTTCCTTCGCCTGTGGGGCATAGGCCAAAGCGACAGACTAGCCTCGTGGCTTAAATACAGACAAAAAAACTTTAATAATCATTATTATATGGTCAAAAAAGAACAATGAATAAAATGCGTTTAACAGTTGACAATTGATTCTGATCACGTACAACCATATATGTTCTTATTTGTATTAAAACCACTTTAATACCCAATATATAAATAACTAGTAGTTTTGTGTATAGCGCAGAGTTACCTAAACTGTGTGCCACGGTGCCCCAGGAGGCTTGGAAAATTTTTCTTTACAAAATATTACTTTATAAAATGTCACTCAGATTAACTTAAATTTGACCACCATTTTACGTTCATATAGACTGCGCCAGAGTGAACAATTTGGCAACAGCTCGTTCATATTTCGACTAGACCAGAGTCCATTTTAACCAGTAGTCCAAACTATAGATAAAATTTGTGGTATTGATGTATCAATGACTTTCTGAATTGGAAATTAATATAATAGTAAACTATTGGTTAGATGCGGTTTGCCATGATATAACTACATAACATATATGTTACTTTATAAATTTATCATAATATAGCAAAAATAACATTGAAATACTACGTAAATAATTTTTGAAATTACATGTCCGTTTTGCGTTCGAGTAGTTAACACGGTGAAAAAATAGCAATGTATAGTATTTTAGTTGACAGCTATTTCAGCTCACGCCATCATCAGAAGTATAAATGGTTTGCGTATCCCCTTCAGAACTTCATCCAGCTCACATAATACTTACCCGAGAAAGGTGCCAAGATTTACATCACAATCATTATTCAAATTTGATTACCAACATTTTAAAACAGCCAAAAATTGTGTATCGCGTGTCATAAAAAGCAATGACCAGGCTAAATCCCTTGACTTGTGGAATTCGTGCGACGGCGAGGGAATATAATACTTTAATGGCATTTTTCACATCTAGGTAATGTGATATTTTCTAGATATAATAATATGTAGAAATATGCTACTGACGCGGTAGCTGATAATTACAAAAGATACCCATCTGTTCTGTCCGGCAAGAAGATAAAACGACACGCTTCTGCGGTCAAATATGCTTTTCCTATCTCTTCTGTTACTCACGATATGTGTACAAAAATACCTGCACGGTGACGGTTTACGGCGAGATCTCTGATTAAATATTTTCTTCACAGTGAAACCCGTGATTTACGTTGTCGATTGGTTTTCTGGTTTACTAACATGCCGACATGGTTCCATATCTGTTTAATACTCTTTAACTTCATTAATATAACAAATTTATCTCAAAAAATATGGACCTAAATCAAAATAATGACTTTTGACGAGTACGTCAAATTCTAGTAAACGACTTTACTTTCGACTTGTTTTGTCGAAACCATAATCTTTTACCCCTACCTCTCCGAAAAAAGAGAAATTTAGTTATTGAGCTACAAATAAATATTAAATTTGAATTGTTACAACTTTGTACGGTTCCACAAGTTTTGTCACTAACGACCCGGGTTTCGCCTTTCGGCATCTTCGGGCATTCTGTCACACGGATGCAACGTGACAATGCAAATTTGATATTCAAATTCCATCAAGCACCTTCGGTCGATATCATAAATTAAATAAATATTGTTGAAAAAAACTTGTATTAATATAAACTTAATAATGAGGTTATACACATTCATTGTAATAAGATAGCTTGTTAGAAGAGTATTATACTGTACGGCTCACACTTTGACTTGCTGAAAGGATTGACAAAAATGTTATATTTAGAGAGATTGAGAAGGATAATGTTTTTATTAATTATATGATTTGATAAGTTTTAAGATATTTTTATAGCCGGAGTCGACCTTAACTTTGCCTAAATTCATTTTTTAATAAAAAAATGTATATTTAATAGTTAACTGGTTGTGTAACTATTTAAGACACATAATTGTTTCTCATTTAACCCGTTCACTGCTGAGACACGTCAAGAATATTCCAACATCGAATATATCAATCATTTATTCAGTTGTGTTGGTGTTTGACATACATAGACAAATAATCAAGTCTAGTCCAACTATATATTAAAATATCTTTGTTCTCGACTAATAAAGGTATACAATTAAATTAATCACTTTGATAATAGATGAGTAATTAAGAAATTCCACCCTGAAATGCAAAGTAAAAAATATCCAATTATAATTAATATTGAACATAATAATAAAATAATTGGCACCATAGCGGTGGCATTCGATTAATTAGAATAAATCAATGCAACCTCTATATGAGACATTCGAGTGCATAAGGTTAACACAATAATTAGTTATATACTGTAATCAGATGTCTTAACAGATAGGACGTCAGTGGCTCAAATAAATTCTTATATAATATTTATTTCTTGTTGTATAATTTTATGTTACACTTTTAAATGTATACACAATAATTAAGTGTATTGTATATAAACTACTACAATTTGCGGTTGGAAATTGCAGATTATTATTCAGTTCACCACAACTCAAAGCAGAAATGTCCAATCTCAATTTCTCACGAAAACAGCATCCTACAACAAAAGCCCAGATAATACATAGAAAACCGAAATTCAAACGTTTTTCCTTCCGAGAAACTCGGCCATCTCGACGAAAATGGGAATAAAATTTACGATCTGTAGTAAATCAATACACGGGGACACTCGTTTGCAATATATTTAAAAATAATAATATATAGCACTACGAAAAAGGTATTTATTATTTTGTTAAAAAAAAACAAGAATCTTCTTTTGTTTGTATGAGAGTAACGACATCTTCATTGTGCCATAAACTAACGGATTTAAATTAATTTTATTGATAATAAATATTCATACAATACAAAATTATGGTTATTAATAGTATGAAACGGAAAATCAATAAAACTTTATAATGTATATATATATATATATGAATATTTCATTTCATTATTTTTTTACAATATAAAGTGCCCACCAACATATATCCAGTTTTGGCAAATAATATATATTGGTTAAAATTAAGTAATTTGATAATAATTATTTAATAAAATAATAGTAATAAAAAAATTATGTTATTGATTGAATTGGGATTTACTTGGTAGTAAAGTTGGTAATATTACGGTCAAAATTCTTCTATATTTTTTATTATTATTCTCTCAACTTTTGAAAAATAAAACGTTTATTTCAAAATTTTTTTCATGAAAATAGATAATTATGACGGAAGTTATATTTTTCCATAAAGGTGTTCTTTTTAGAAAAAGTAGTAGATACAACTTTCCTTTCCTAATTTATTATCTTAGTTTCATTTATTCAATTTTGTTTTAAAAATTGTATTTCAGAATAATATACAACGTGGTGGACTATTCATAATAATATTGCCACATTTTGTGCAGTTTCAATTCACGGATCGAGTCTTTCAATAAATCTTTCACTGTATGAACAATAAGCTATATTGTGCAGTGAACACTAAATTTATGGAGTCATAAATAACCACATTTAGTCGAGCTTAGAACAAAAGATTTTTTTAAATTTTTGTTTGTCTAAGTCTCAATTATTTAAGTTGTTTTAATGTTTTCAATAGCGAAGATTTCACCTCTATAAAATATGATTTACGGTTTTACACGTAAGTACAATATTGAAATAATAAACAGATATTTATTTAAAATATTGAGGTAGGATAAATTTGTTTTGAGACAATAAGCATTTGAATATATTTTGTTATGTGAAATTTATCGTCAATTGAAACTGCATTTATGAAGATGCTTGTATGATGTTATTGTCAATGCATTTTTTTTTGTTGTTATAAACAAAAACAAGTTATAAAATATTCTAAAATAGAATCATTTTCGTTATCATGAGCGCTCCTAATCAGGAATATTTTCGTATTTACAACAGAGCTCATTTCAACCGATATTTTTATACGAAAATTGTTCGTTACATTGGAGAGAGAGTGAAAATAGAAGAATATGTCTAGGACAGAAATATTTTTTTCGATGGGATAGCCTTACAGGGCTTTCAACTTTTTCCGAAACATTTCCGGGATATTTTTCACAAAATTTAAATAATAATGTGTTTTTTAGTTCTTATTTTCACAACATTTTTTGACTAGGACTAGTTTCGCTCATCGCGAGCATTGTCAACTATAGAATACAATTTACAACCAAGTTTATTTATACAAAATTTTTGAGTCAAAGGTAGCAGGTACACAAAACCATGGGGTTTAGAACTAAGAAACAATTTACAGGAAATCAAACAATATGAATACAAATAATGTAAATTACTTTTAAGGTGTTAACTGTCACTTCTTGATGGAAAGGCATTATATTTTAAATAATAAAAACACATTTTTTTAGTACTTATTTCCACAATATATTTTTTGATCAGGACCGGTTTCGCTCATCGCGAGCATTATCAACTGATGTAAATTAATTTAATAGTAAAATGTTAACAATCACTTATCAATAATTTTTAAACAAAATTAAGGTAAATCAATAATCCATTATTGAGAGCTCTGAATAATCATAAAGAACTCATAAGGAGAAGTAAATAGTGGGAAATTTTCATGCATAAAATAACCTGCACTTAAATTGATATAAATGAATTACAGAATATGATGAGAAGAAATGGTCAGTCAAGGTCGTTCCAGCATAAATTGCATTCTATCAATCGATAATGCTCGCGATGAGCGAAACCGGTCTTGATCAAAAAATATGCTGTGGAAATAAGTACTATAAAATGTGTTTTTATTATTGAAATTATCATGCCTTTCCATCATCCTGTCTAGCGACAGTTAACACCTTAAAAGTGAATAATGTCTAACCGCAAAATATTGATTTGTTTATACTATAAACCGAATTACTAAGTTAAAATGAAAACTTTGACACGTTAAGCGCCGTATAGATCACAGGTGATCACGCTGTCACGCTGTTGTCGAACAGTTCGCAGTGACTGAGTCGAACGTACGTAAAATTTTTCGAAAATTGTGTGTGTACGTGAGCTAGCTTTGTGTACAAGATCTTATTTAAACTTCAAATTTTATTATATCAAGGATACTAGATACTTATTTAGATAAATTTAATACACCCGGGTCTCGTATAACACGGTTATATGGTTCCACAAAAACCTTGTGTAATACAAATCCGTGTTATACAAAATTAATTAAATTTATGTTCCAAAAAAAGATAATTTATACAAACATGAACTTTATTTTTTTAAATAAGCAAATATACATTTACGTAAATATTAATTGAAAGAAACTTTAATAACATTATACACCATTCATTCATCATCGCTATCACTTAGAATTCTATATTTTTTACTCTTTTTTCGAGATCGGTTGTGAGTTTGCATTATCGTAGGATTCGGATTTTTAAAGGTCTTAAAAAAATCCTCGATAAGCGATTGTCTGCTTTTGGCGTATAAATCTTTACGTAATTCCTTATAAGGTTCCTAAATATTTTGTAATTCCCTCTTGAGTATCGAACTCCATTTCACTTCCATTATAGGACCATTATCAATAAAAGATCTAATTTATTAACCAATTCCAAGCCGTCATGTATTGTTTTTAATGTGAAACATGTAGCTACTCTCTGCAACTGCTTTCCGAGTCATTAATTGTGTTAGGTTCATTCAACGTTTCATTTTAATTAGATTATTTTCCCTTGAACCGTGCTATGTAAAGCGTTACGTATAAAACCGTGTTATATGAGGCCTAGGTCTAGTTGTTGATATTTAATCACTCTCTCTTTTTTAAATATGTATGTTTATTTTGATTCACTCTCTCTTTTCTATGCATTATGCCTTGTGCTAAATAAATTAATCTCAGTTAACTTACCTTACTCACCACTTGGCCACGGTGTCGTTCAACATGTCTCAACATTCCTTCAATGATTTCCATATTATAATACTTAATCCGCAGAATTTAACACCCATGTCGCATAAATCACTTTAATTCTCGACAAATTAAAAGAAATGCGTCGCAGCGGGACCTCAAGGGCTAAGGTGACAACTCTAAAAGGGCTCAAGCGGCTAAGCCCATTTAAAAATATGTTAAAAATGCAAACAAAAAATCCAATAAAGTCATATATCCAACTTAACGACCAAGGATGTTATGTAATTTTTATTTTATTACATTGGAATAAGGTGTATGTTGCTTTGTTACATTTTATTTTATGAATAAATTTCATATAATTTATGATATAGGATTGAAAGTGCTTGATAGAATTTAAATATCAAGTTTGAATTGTTGAAACTTTACACAATTTTACATGTTATGTCACTAAAGAGCCGGGAACTCCTCTCGGCAACTTTAGGCATTCATTCTATCACACGGATGTATACAACAGTTCGATGTGATAGAATGTCTGAAGATACCGAAAGGCGAAGCCCTGGTCGCTTTAATTTAACTTGAATTGTGTTGATAGTTGATGCTCAAAAATATAAACGTGTTAAGTATTAAAACATTTGTGTACAAGCTAATTTTTTTTATCAATATATGGTCTCAATGTTTATGTCCATCTTTATAAATTTGTTTAGTTTCAACACTACTAACTTAATTAAAGATCCTTTCCGCATCGCTAGTGACATGTAGAGCCATACAATATTTTAACAATCAAAATAAGCATTTTTTTTTTTGACAAAGTTTAAATAAAATCATTTATGGATTTATGGCTTTCTGGCATCGATTTCATTTGTCATTTTTGAACAATAGAAAGGATTTTTGAGAACGCTAACGGCTTATATCATTTTTCTTAGAATTCTTTAATTCATCTTATTATTGCAAATCAAAACGTCACTAGTCACAATACTTTCGCACTGTACAATTGCAAATATCTGACACAAAAAATGCATTACATTTTTAATACAGACGCGCTGCTGTGAATAAATGAATATAAACATATTCAATAATAAAAAAAATAGTTGTGAACTATAACGTTCGCTTCATTGGGAATAATGTAATATAAAAAACATTGAGAATGATCAGTTATATCATTTGATCATTGATTTTTTGAGAGCAGACATGTTGAGACAAAGGTTAACTCGTGGATAATCTTATAATTGTACGTTTTGATGCGACTTAAATACCAAAAACAATAATAATTATTTTAAAAACCAATGAAAATATAAACAAAAATAAAATCAATGAATAAGAATTGATCATAATATAAAACTCACAAAATATGATTTAATTTACTGTTTGCTATGTTATATTTTTTTTTGCATATTAAACCCAATGACTGATAACGTCTAACCTGTTAAAATATTGTCTAGTTGTTTTACAACCAATATATATATATATCAAATGTTTAAATGTCAATGACTAAACTCAGCAGAAAATAGGTTAACTCAAGGGCTCTCAACCTTTTCGGTTTCCGGCGTTCCTAAAATATCAGATTTCTTCGAACATCGATATTTTTGTTGACAAACCTTATGTTGTTACCTTAGGAAAATTTTCATGGCAGCGCGGCGGACAGTTTGGGTAACTCTGTGTTAACACGTTCTCATATACTAAAATATCAAAATGTTCAAATTTGAATTACTTCGGTAAAGCTTTGATTATATTTTATGTTAACAAAGAAAAAAAAACAATTCAATTTTGTGACAGTACTTCTGATTGATTAATGTTAATTCAAACATATTATTATCAGACAGCCTACATTAGTGCCAAAAATATATATTGCTTTTTATCGATATGAAATTCGTTATCCACTGGTTTACCATCACTACCCTAATGCCCCAACTTGCCCTATTCCTTTAACATTGTTATGTTCTTGATACAGTTTAGTTTGAATATTTGTTATGCTAATTTCTCAATCCGATTGCCGGTTTTGTAGAAGTTTGTGGAACTTTAAGTCCTGTATAAGCTTTCTAGGACGAATACAATTATAATATAAAACCCAGCTTAGTTGTAAGCTTTATCAATAACCAAAATATCGAAACGTTTTATTAAAAAATGGACATTGGAACATTGCGGCATTAGGTCATTCATTGAAACGACAAATAATATTCGCGGATATCTGCAAGTCATTGAATGAAATTTATATTTGTAAAGATAAATTAAATTTCTCTTTACCATCTGTTCTGGAGCGAATGATCGAATGCATTTTTTTCTAGAGCACGGAATTACGTTTTAATTTTTAGATAATTTATATTTACTGCTAAAGCGTTTTGATTTCATTTCTCATCTGTACACTTTAGTAAAAACCATAAATATGTATGTTTTAACACTATCAGTTTGTGTCCGGACCATTTTTGAACAAATGACATTTAGTGTTTACTAAAAGTTATATAACTATGGTAACATTGGATGACATCAAAAAGATATTGACTAATTGATAGAATCTCGATATTGAGTTTGAATTTTTAAGCTGTGTATATTTATATTTTTTCTCTAACTTTACCCGGGTTTCGTATTTTGAAATCTGTGAATATTCAAATGTGTGGACATTCAAATAGACGAATAAATTGGTTTACTAATCCGTTTATCGCAGAAAGGTATGGCAAGCCGCATGGACGTCATTTTGGGATTCAGGGAGAGAGGGAGGATTTTCCCTCCCCATTGATTTAAAAGAAACACTCATTTTTCGTTTTTTTCAATTGGTTTGTTCGTAAAGACCATATGCTCCCAACCTTTTTCTGGTGGCGACCCCTTAGACGCGAAATATTTTTTTAGTTGATCGTATAAGTTGGCGACACAGGTTGGGAGCCCATGGTATAGACAAAATAAAAAAAAATCATCGTTTGTCACCCTCCATAGAAAAATTAATTGAAACTACGTAGCATTAATGATTTTTAATGGTAAATAAACATTTAATTTATGATTTCGACTGAAGGTGCTTGATGGAATTGCAATATCAAATTTTAATTGTTACAAACTTGTACGATTCCACATGTTTTGTTACTAACGACCCGGGTTTCGCCTTTCGGCATCTTCAGGCATTCTATTACACGGAACAGATAGACATAACAATTCAAATTGAATATTTAATTAATTGTTTAAAAATTGTTTTTTTTTTTATTTCAGGTGAAAAACCGTTCAAGTGCGAGTACGAAGGCTGCGACCGCAGGTTTGCCAACTCTTCGGACCGGAAGAAGCACTCTCACGTCCACACTTCAGACAAACCATACAACTGCCGCATATCCGGCTGCGACAAGTCATACACGCACCCCTCCAGCCTCCGGAAGCACATGAAAGTTCACGGGGCAGGCCACGGCGACGACCGTTCCACCCACGGCTACGACAGCGAAGGCGAGGAATCCAATTCATCAGAGAGCATCAGCATTACCAACGGGCCAGGAAGTCCGATTTCGGCGCCGTCTAGCAAGAACTTAAACCCCGCCTCGATAACCGCAATGGGGACAATTACGCCGTCAATTCACGATCAGAACCATTCAATTACAACCAAATTAGAAAGCCTCAATGACAAATACTTCAATTCTGATCACAAGGGTTCAAATTCTGGATTAATCCCTTCTGCAAATTTAGTCAATACGAATATTATTAATAACAATAAGCATTCAGGAATTGAAAGTGATAACTTCGGATTGAGTAATCACCACATACACCCTCAAGCAGCAGCGCATCCGCATCATCACCATCCGCATTTGAATCATTTGAACCACCACCAAGTCGCGACTGCAAATCTGTCTGAATGGTACGTCTGTCAGTCGGCTACAGCTGGTGGCCTGCAGACGCCACCTTCCCAGGACCATTCTCCGGCGCCTCATCCGCTGAACCACCACCATTTTGCCAATCACCATCACCATTTGGTGCACCACCATCATCACAGCGGCGCTGCGACTGCTTACTGACTCCAATGATTTTAGGGACTATTTGAATTTTTGCTCTGAAGTATTTTGCTTTAGATACACTGTAATTAATTTATATTTCTGTTGTAAATAAGAATATATTTAAGGAAAATAATGTTTATTTTTAAAAGCGCGTTTTTTGTCACTTCTGGCACACAAAAAAAAACGAAAAATATACAAAGAATTTATTAAGAGTGAACAACTGGTATCACGACAAAAAAATCAAGAACGTATATACACGTCATAGGGAAAAAAAATAATACTCTACATAAAATTATTGCAATGTTAAAACCTAATCATATAACATTCATCAATCTAAATATGGTGTTGTGACTATTGCGCACATGAAAATACGTACAGGACAAACGCGCACAAAATATTAGTTTTATAGGCATATTTAGTTGGAAAAAATATGTGACAATCATTGATTAATATTTTACTTGTTTTGAAATTATTTAATATATAGTGTGCGCACGTTTATTATATGGATGGCTTATGTCAGAGATTGCCAAACTTTTAATAAAGCTGTTACAGATGACATTTTTAGTCAATTCGATTTCTTACCTGCAATTTGTTTTCAAATTTCGATAAATGGCAATATTAAAAAAACTAAGAAAAAGAGGATTAAACTCACTATCAAATCATTGTACTTTAAGAAATTAAATTTATTACTTTTGAAATATTTTTTTATGAAAAATGATTCCCAATTTTTACAGTTTCCGGCGCTCTTAAAATATCTGATCTCGTTTGTGGCGTCCCGTGCCAAAACATTACCTTACCTTGCATTTTATAAAGTAGTAATATTTTGTAAAGGAAAAATTTTTCGGCGCCCCAATAGAACAACCACGGCGCACAGTTTTGGTAGCTCTGGGCTACCAGCCGGTCCGGCCCGCGAGCCTTAGCTTAATAACCTCTGACCTAAAGCAAAAATTTAGACAAAAAAATGAATATTTTGTTCGGTTAGTCCGAATAGATTTCTTCAACAATGTTTGAAAAAACCAATTTCAAAAATAATAGATCGTAGACAATGAAACTGAATTTGTTTTTAACATTCGACTGATGTCACTAATAAAATTTTCTATGCATTAAGCCATCTGTATGTACGTAATTATCATTGTGCGCAAATGTCCTGATACCAAATAATCACAAAATCGGCAAGAATTGATTCTGTGTTAAGTACAGAAAAAAATATAATATTTAGTATTCGCATTTATTATTTTTAAAATTGTTTAGAGCCACAAGCGACAAGATATTATATATTATTAAAAATGTTTGAAGTGCACAGTTCACCACGGGACTGTTATGAAATATGTTATTTCATGGTGACATAAACACAAAATTAAATCTAGTACAATTGTCTATGTCAAATACCAGTGAATAGGGGTGGCAATATCGGATAAATATATTATTTAAATGCCGGTATTACAAAAATTTATAAAAAATGGTAACTGGACCAATTAGGACAGTGACATATCAACAAGCAGTGCTTTAAAAATACATGCTATTTTAATTTTAAATGAATATATTAATACAACAATTAAGAAAAAGACATATAATTTCACACTGTGTTGATTAGCCACTGTTCTGGTTCGTTACCAAGCTATATAAATATTGTGAAAATAGAATAATTGAATATTTAATTGATTTTTATATACTCCGTCAATTTACGCATGTAAAATTAAAATTGATAACTTTGTCATTCCTCTGGTTGTGTTTCTTAATGTTTCACGTGTTTCGCTCCATTGAAAATCATCGTAAGCTTAGCGCTTTAGTAATTTTTTTAACATATATAGTTAACCTTTTTTATAACAAATGGTTGTTTTTTTTTTACGTTAAAAAGAACTTTTTTGTAAAATAACTTTATTTTATAAACCGGATAGTGTTTATGAATATATCACGATAAAATACAACTATTTCTTTATTTATATATATATCATCTGCTTATTCGTTTTCAATTTTATTCAGTTGTGTGATACGTTTTGCTGACCATAACATAATAAACAACGTCATAATTTAAAGCTAAAATGTTTAAAAATGTGTGTGATTTCGATGATGATACAAACTATTGTAGACAAATCAGGTGCACAATTTTTACATCCAGAATTGCTTTGTGGACCGTTTGTGGCCCGCGGTTCACATATTGAGTATGGCTGATTGAAAGCAATATATTAGTACTAAATTTTACAACATAACACAAAATATAATACAATAATATTATCAACAAAAAAAAATGCTTTTACAGGCCGTTGAATTTATTTTCATTTATTGAGAACATTTGTTCCAATTACAATAAAACTAATTATCACGAAAAAAAATATTATATAATTTTAAATGAAGGGGAAATCTCGATGGGAATTTTTTTATAGTTGTAAACCTCCAGTCTGAGTATGTTTGAAGATGCTAATCAAATACGCGAAACACGTGTTACAATTAGTAAGCAATCCATTAAAATGAAAACATTATCAATTTAATTTTATTTTAGTGAACATTCGTAAAAAATAATATTGCTTTACGAAAAAACCGGTTTTTATGATATCGGTTAAGTTGATATTGCAACCCTACCAGTGTAACATAAAAAGCCAAAATTGTGATTAATATTATTATATGTATGTTTTTTTGCAAAGTGTTTTTTATTAAGAATTTTGTTTTGTCCTATATTTTTGCAAATTTAAATCTGCCCTGTAAAAACAATACCAGTGCTGCCTTTGGCATAAAGATGTATTATTGTAAGAAACTCGCGACGTTGAGCAGTTTTCCAGTGCCTCAAATGGACGCGCGCATAAAACTGTGAAATATCGACGAGTTTCAAAGATTTATTGTTATTTTTATTGTTTGGAATAAAAAATCATTCTTGAAATTGTCATAATATAACGTCTTGATTATTGATAGCCGCCCTTATCCTTACATAAACAATAATAATGTATATTCAAAAAATTATATTAGAATTTATTGCTAAAGTAACAAAATATTCAAATTTATTTTGACATCAACTCAATAAGAAATTGCTTCAAGTACACTCGTATCTATGATCTTAACCATAAACTAAAAAAAAATAATTTTAAATCGACCCTCTTAATCGAGAGGCCAACACTTTTGCGGCTAGATCATAGATGTCGATATATAGTTGCCATTGAGTTGCATTGAGTTATCGGCTAATGTTACATAACCATAAAATGCTTCATCGATATTAAAATTAAAAAAAAAGTGAAAGCACCAAGGTCCTCTTCTCCGTGAATTAAATTAATTAAATATTTATAGAGGGCAAATATTTAAGTTGAATTAATTGGTACAATATTTTTGTTCGTTGATGATTAAACTTGTAACACGGTGAAAAAATAGCAATGTATTTTAGTTCTACATGTTTTTTCACCCACGTCTCGGGTTTCGCTTTTGAGTATCTTCAAGTATATTGATTGAATTGGCATTCACTTGGTAGAACTCCATTATAACACGGTAAAAAATAGCAATATATTTTAATTCTGCAAAAAAATATTTTTTTAGATATAGTTGATAGCTATTTCGGCTCAGCCATGTGCAGAAAATGTACACAATATCTCTTCTCTTTTGTTTCAACAACCTAATTTATTTACTGCTAGCAATAAAACTAAAAAAATTGAAAATGAACATAATACATAATAACTAAAATACATTGCTATTTTTTCACCGTGTTATAATGGAGTTCTACCAAGTAAATGCCAATTCAATCAAATAAATTAAGCTTGTATCCCAACGCGTTAGTACATTAGCATACCAAAATCTTTCATAACATCCCAAAATTTATATGTTGTGTGAATAATGTCCAACGATCATACAAGTCACCGGAATTTCACTGGTTAGAAGAAGATGCAGACAGGATTGAGGATCTCTGGAAGGATCCACCTCTCGTGACCAAGCCAACTCCAACGTCTCTTCAATGAGATCGTGATCACTGACATAACATACCGTTGTTTAACACTTTCCGTAAACTAAAAATTTATTCCCTAGCTTATACAAGTTCAGGTGCTGTAATTCGCTAGCGCAAAGCGGCATTTTTGGTCAAATTTAAATAAGGGCAAAATTGGCACATTATAGTCCAACGGTAAGAACCGCATATATCAATCAAAAAATGACAAAAACATCATCTATTAGAACACGGCGAAAAAAAATAGCAATGTATTTTTGTCCTACAATTTTTTTTAAGATATAGTTTATATCTATTTATTTACAGCGAGCAGGAAACAAGCTAGGTCGTTAAAACAGGAGAGAAGATGTATTGTGTACCTTTTCTACAAAGCTACATATAGATAAGCTAATATTCATTTAAGCATAGTTACGACGATGGTGTGAGCCGAAATAGCTATCAACTATACCTTTAAAAAATGTAGAACTAAAATACATTACTATTTTTTCACCGTGTTATAATGGAGTTCTACCAAGTGAATGCCAATTCAATCAATATATTATCTATAAGTTTCGTCTCGAAAGACAAAGAGTTAACTCTAAATAAGATGTAAAGAAAGTGCATTTGTATGGTTAACCCGTTGAGTAGTGAGTTATTTTTTTACGAAATAAGTTTTTTGGTTTATTTTAAATATTTTTTTTATACACTTCATGTAAAATTATGTGTTTTTTTTGTGGTTCAATCTAGAAAGAATATTTATTATTATATCACGTAGTAAATAAAGTTGTTAAATTGAGAAATGCATAGTAATAAATGTAAATATTTTTTTTTCACTATGAATTTTCTAGAAACAATTACTTTAGTTTGAGCCTAAAAAAATAAATGCATGCCTGAGTAAACATAGTTCGATATTGACAATGATTCCTAGAAAGAAAGCGGTTGAACAGACAGTAAATTTTATGATACATGATTAAAAGTGTAATTTATTTGAATTTTTTTTTCGTAAAATTCTTTTATTAATTTGAAACAAATACAAAATGTAAGCCCGATTGCTTAAAATTATCGACAGTGTGATATGTGCAGCATGAATACTGAAGAAATTATAATTATTGAACAAAAAATACGGAACTTGCAATTGATAAAAGACATCACAATATTTGGACGTACATGTACGGCCATACTCCTCAAAGGGTTAATATAATGATTGGTGTCAAAACAATTGTTATGTAATAATGGTCAATAAATAATCTATTCGAAAATTGTCCTTTGAGTAAATTTATTTAATTTTTATTATTGACATATCAATAAGAAATAAACGGACTGAAATAATAGATAGAGAATCTAACCCTCACTTCGTGAAATGCATAAAATCAATTTGCCGCATTTTAGAATTTATTAACACAATACGAAACTAGGGTGTTAGAACAGAAGAGAAGATGTATTGTTAGCCTTTTCTACACCGTAATAAATTGATAGGTAAGTTTACGTTTAAAGTTAGTTTTGATTAAGGCGTAAGCCGAAATAGCTATCAACTATATATCTTAAAAATTTTGTAGAACTAAAATACATTGTTGTTTTTTCACCGTATTAAGTTAAGTTTTCTTGGATTGCGAATATCATTCGGCTCGAACTTGTGTTTGTTATTTGGTAAGTTAATTTCTGAATATGAATATAATTTTAAAATTGTTTTTCTTGAAGATTTTTATTAAAATACAAACATTAATTATATTAGATTAATTTTTATCGAATATTATTTTAGTAGGTAAGTCACTTCTGACAGTTTGGCGATTTTCTTTTATCGCGAACTTCTGTTATTTAATATATATTTTTTAACTTATTTCTGCTTACAACAGTGGTTTCCAAATTAGGGGGCGCGGACTATTTCAAGAGGAGAACCCAAAAAATTTTTAATATAAAAAATCATACATAATATCTTCAAATAAATATAACTTTGTAATAACGTATCAGTAAAAATTCGGTAAGTGAATGTTATTTTTGTTTTCCTTACATTTAATTCCTACATATGTATTGTATTTATATATATATATATATATATATATATATATATATGTTTATTATACAAATTATTTAATATATTATTTATTATAGCGACTGATTTTCGAAATGGTGAAAAGTCGAATAGAAGGTGCGAGTCTCATTTTCCACGCTACCCGCAAGATATGAAAGACTTTGTGCCAATAAACAGCAACAACATTCGTATTAAATTTTGATGCGTTATATTGATTAGTTATTCAATACAAAAACAAATTTTCAAGTGTGTATTACATCCGCGGACCACAAAAAATCCAAAAATGTTTTGTGGAGCATTCGAATAAAATAATAAATATTTATATGATTCATTTTTTTTATTCAAAACAATTAATTTTACAACACCGTATGCTGATATAAAAATATTTAAGTATATTAAAACAGACAGTAACAAAAAAACATCGTTTCAAAATCCATAAAATACAACATGAGATTCGATTGTTTTTCGAAATTATATCACATCGCGGACCACCGGTTGAAAAATTTGGCTCTACAGCAGTGATTCTAACGTGAAATTTTACTGTGGCCGCATTACAAACATCAGCTGTCCTATGAAAATGTCTCGTAGCCGCACCAAATATGATAAAAATAGTTTCGATGTTTATGTTTTATATAGTGCATTACACTGAATGATCGTTCACAATGTACAGTTGAAGGTAAAATCGACAAAATTAATGAAGCAATTGTTTTTAATTCTTAATATTGACTTGATTCATGGGCAACGTATAACTACGACGAAAATTTTTGAACAGTTTTATTATCAAATCGGTCCTTTACTTAAACTCGAATAAATGCTGGATAAGTCAGGTGTATTCAATCAATTTTATAATAATTATAATTTTAAAAATTCATTTGTAAAAACACATTTTATTTAATATCGGAATTTACTATAAAACTGTTGGTGCCGCACATGAGAACTACTGCTCTAGAGCATTACATTTTAAAAATTCGGTAGGGTGCTAGGCACCACCTTTTCTTTTCTACGGATATTTATAATTGGAGATAAGTAATAAACAACATCACCAACAGTACAAAAATAAAAGCTAAGCAACCACTCATACGTACAATATCACAAACATACGAACGAATTTAATAAAAATAGGTACTCAAAAAAAATTTAAACTCTAACAAATAGTTAAAAATAATTTACATTATTATAAGTGTTTATAAAAAAAATCTGTTACGGTCGAATAGCGGCGGAAACACACGAATTATCCCGCAGGTTGGGAATCCCTGGTGTAGACTACAGGTTTATAAAACTGTCACTTTTTAGTAGAAAAGCATTATACAGTGGGTAATTAATCGACTATGTTCGCTATCCGAATTGTTTATTAACTGATGAAACGAGCTTTGAATATAGAATTAGTGAATAAGTTCGTTGTCCAAACACAATTTTTTTTGTGATATTGTTCGTTATCCGAATTTTTTGCACTCCGAACTGTTCGTTGACCGATCACCCACAGTATTTAAAAATTAAAATACAAATTGGTTATTCGGTTGATAATGCTTGTGTTGGGGGAAACCAGTCCTGATCGTATTATTATGAACTATTGGAAATACTACTAACTGCGTAAAAGAAACATCAAAAAATAAGTTTATATGCGAAAACTGCTTGTGACTCAGTTACACTACAAGTTGTTAAAAAGAGAATAGGAATTAAAAGGATATGCCTTGAACTCAGAACTAAGGTTAGTTACCCACTATTGTTACGCCTCATTTTCATGGATAGGATATATACATAAAGATTTTAACGTAGATTATTTATAATCCATAATTGGGTCTGTGATATTGCACAAAATTACACAGAGATATGCTAGCACAAAACAAAAGTTATTTTATCAACGAAACATAAATAAACCAGATGTTTTTGATCACCGCGACCCCTTGGCATCTTGTTTGTTATTACAGTCGACACCTTTGCCATTCAAAAACACGAAATGTTTTCATTCACTGACGATTTAAAAGCAACCATCAGTGCTATTTATAAAGTAATAATGGATGAAATCGATACATATTTTCCAACAGAAGCGAAAACATATCAAGAATAGAATCAGTTGTGGAAAACATGCGACAATCGAGCATGGTGTAATTATACAAATTGTTGGGAGAGGTCAATAAAGACAATTTATATAAATCTAATTAATTACTTTATGATTATTATGATTGTTTAGATTACTTTTTTGGTAGAATTTAATTAAAATTTTACTTAGAAGAAGACTTATAAACAGTGTTTTTTTGTCATATTGGTCACATAAGTAAAGCGATGAAAAATATTTTCTTTTTCTAACAAATACAAATTCAGTTTACACATATTTATAAAAAATAACGTTTAAATATGATGAAAAAAATACACCATCGCTTTACCTAAAAAGTCGTGTATCACAAAAACACCAATGGATATATATTGTTTTGTTTTTAACCAACACGAATGACTTATTTTGTTCACCAGTTTTCAATAACAATGTCCTGTCCAAATATGAAGTATATCGTCTCCTAATAGAGTCGTTGTTCAGAAACTAACGTAATCTTATTTTAATCGACTTTGTACACATACACAAATGATAGAGTGTTTGAAGATGCCGAAAAGCGAAACCCGTATTGTGAGTGAAAAAATATGTGGAAATATATGTATGTTCAACAATTTAAGTTTGATATTGAAATTCCACTAAGTATCTTCAGTCGAAATCACGCAAAAAACGCACTAAAAAAGAACTTTTGTTTGTCAGTTAACACATTAATAGATAATATCATTTTCAAAAAATGCTTACGTTACGTAAATATTATAAATGTAAAAACAAAGAAAGATATGTGCTTAATATCTTGGTTTATTACAGAAAAACATCCCAATTTTCTGCTCGATTTGCGAACAATAAAACATACGTATCATTCACAGATCTTTTTTTACTGCGTCCCGCTTAGTAATCGATCCTTTGTCGACCAATCCAAGTTCTAATCCCTTCCGAGATAAGAATCTAGCATCCTCCGATTCGTAAGTAGGGTACAATGGGGCCAATCGGCTACAAACGATGACTTCATGCTTTTTTATCTACACTTTCTTACTCTAAATGAAACACGCTTAAATTTTATCTATCTCCCACATCAATTGCGTGTTCGTCCATATTAAGGATTTAGTGGAAAAAACACCCTGTAAGAAAACGCCCTAGGGCAGTGGTAGACAACCTACTTCCCGCGGGTAATTGAATTACCCAATATGACATTTTGAAATACCCACCAAGAAAAAATGATGATGTTTTTTTTTTATATTTCATAAAATTATTTATTCATTGAAAATAGCAATAATTTAAAAAAATAAAAACCAAGGTAGCCACTAGTAAAAATATTTTGATAGGATAAATTTGTATTTACACATACATACATGTATATATTTCTTGTACAATATCTTAATAATATCAATTTGTGTGTTCTGGATATTTAAAAAACAAATGTGGACATAATGTGTTTGTTCTTCCAAAGTGAAGAACCAGTCTGCCACTGGAGATGCCAATGGTAAGAGCATTAACAATGTTCAACAGTATTGCTTCCGATGTTGACATGTTTCATGTGGACGAAAGTGAGTTCAGACGAATGCTATTTTTTCAGATAAACTAGATATTTAATGAGCTTACTTGGTTGACTTTTTTTTTTGCAATCTTTGCTGATTGTTTTGCTGTGTATTTGTTGAATTTCCTATACTTTATGTTTAAATATGTTAACGTTGCAAAAGCAAGAATTTATAATTTGTAAATTTTGTACCGTGTAGTTATAAATTAATTAATTTCCTGCCTGCATTTTGATACTGGAACTACCGAAACCGGTATCCGGGATTTCGAATGAACAACACAGGTATTTTTATATTAACTTAACGAAAAGTTGTTATATGTAATATATTAGGTAACTGGGATGTTATATTTCAAGTGAATATATACTCTCACTGGCGTATCAGTGAAAACATATTCTCCTTATAAAATCCAATTCGAGTGAGAGTGTATTTTTTGGGACTCGTAATTTTGATCATCCAACTAACTTTTTTGTGAATATGTTTATATGTAGGCTGCAAGACCAGCTGTAATAAAATTGATCTGAAAAACGTAATGTGTGGATGTGATGTACATGCACATCCGCTGAACTACGGCGGTCGACTGGTTTTTAATTCCCACCGTTTATTTGCCGGTGGCTTAACATCTTTGATCGTCGAGCCATAACCTGGTACAGGTAGTCCTCGAATTACGACGGTTCGACTTACGACCAAAAATAGCATTTTTGCTAAAATGCATTACGGTGCATTTTTGTTAACCGTGAATCATGCGTAAACAAACATGATGCCATAAATACTTCCTGCCGGTCAGTAGATCGCGGATGTGCGCAAAGAGTGTCGTTTGTTTCTCACTTCTTCCCTTCGTCGTTTTTTAAATTATGTATACATAATTCAGTTAACACAGTGTTTTTGAACTTAGACATAGATACACATTAATATAATAAGATATAAAAATACATATACCCATTTAATTTCTGAAGTCAATAATCAATTAATCGTGCCCATAATGACTGGCGAACGGAGTAGATGTGACAAAAGAAGAGAAATGCAATAGATTTAGAAAAAAAACTCAATTAAGTATTATACATACATATTTTGTATGAAATTCGACTTACGGCCAAAGTCCAGGAACGCATCTCGGTCGTAAGTCGAGGATAATCTGTATTTGTGGTATAATAATAGTTTATAAATGAGAATTGATACAAAAGTTATTCTTTTCGCTGCGATTGTGTCGTAAAAGCGGAGCATCGAGGCACGTCTTCATTTAAAGAAATGGCATGACGTCCATGGAATAACAATTTTGTTATTTCAGAATATTGCCATGGCGACAGATGAAATAATAAGAAAATAAAATGTCGTAAAAGAAGAGGACGAAAAAATTTCCGCACGACCAGGTAGATGCGACAAATTTCCGTTCCGGTTTATAAACACATTCCCGACCGTATACACATTGTGGATATAAATCACATTAAATTAATACAATATTTTCAAGCTATGGATTGGTTAAAAAAAATGCGTCTCCGATTAAAAAAGTTTATTGATTGAATTGGCATTTACTTGGTAGAACTCCATTATAAAACGGTGAAACTAAAATAGCAATGTGTTTTAGTTCGACAAAAATTTTATAAGATATAGTTAGTATAGCAATTCGGCTCACGCCATCGTCAGAACTATTACTAGCTATTAGAACTAGTTCTGACGACGGCGAATCGAAAACATGGCTTAATTGAAGAGGGCCGTTATAGCAAAATGCCATATAAAAGCGGCCGTATAGCGAGGTATGGGTGTACTAAAAACGTGTTATGAAAAAAAAAAAAACAAAAATATATCACAAGAATTTTTTTTTCAAATCTTCGTGTGTATATCGTACTGAAGAATTGTCTTCTTTAAGGCAACAATTAATAATAATGCCAAAACAATTACAAGCATTAAAAAATACTTTAATAATTTCAAACGACGAAATGTTGAAAAATAGTTATTATATAATGGATAAATTGTAGTTTTAAAAACGACGGTAAATTTTTTTGATCAAAGAATATTGTATAATTATATCGATAAAAGCTTGGATAAAAATGCGTAGAAGTACTAATAAAGATGTGCTACGATATGCTGACAATAACCTGAGATGTGATTTCACTAAAACGACGGAAAAAATAATTTCACCATATACAATATACTATCGCTGTAATATATACACTACATAAATAAATTGGTTTAATTTACGATATTGACTGAGGATGCTTGATGTGAACTTAATATTAAATTTTGAATTGCTTAAGCTCTGTGCATTTCCACATGATTTGTCACTATGTCGGCTTTTCCAGGCATAGTACTATTGTTCTATTAAACTCCATCTCATTTAATGCCTAAAGATGGAAAAAGGTAAATTCATAAGCGAAAAAACATATGGAAATGTTCAAAGTTTAAGCAATTCAAAATAGATTGGTTTAATCTTAATTTATGTTTAAATAATACATCAGCTGTACGTTAATAATCAGGTTAGATAAATGATATTGAAGTATACATAATTCGAGTTTTTTAATAGCTGGAAAAATACCATATCTAACCAATCAACCATGCAAACCAACATGACGTCTTGAAATATGTGTATCAATTTTCCACAATAATATAAAAAAAGCGTTGTTAATTTAATTTTTGTTTCCTGATACGCTATGTGTTAAGTTAAGAAGATAAATTCAAAATGAGAAGCCTGTGACAGTAATGGCGGATAAAGATTTACGCGCGAACGTACGTGATTGGTCATTGCAATAGGTACTTGCGCGCGCACTTGATTTATGTAACAAACAAATGCGTTGGAACGACAGAAGGTATGTAGCGCATAAAAACATATTATATTATAACAATTGATATTAAATAAAAAAAATAGATGCTCTCTTTGCAAAAACGTTTGTCGCAAGAATGGCGATAAAATCAGCGATGTAATGTTAAATCAAAAAGTGTTTTTGTTGTACTTACATTGTTTCAACAAACAAATGGAAACAAATATAATTTAAGAAAACCAGCACAAAAAAAATTACGGTCGAGGCTTCTATAACACGGTTGATATTGCAACTCTACAAAAAGTCCGCTAAAATCATATTCGTGTTATACGAGTTTGTACAAAATTCAGGAGTACGTTTCAAATAACTAACGATGTTTGTATTTTTTTTATACAATATTAATATTCCGAAAATTTCATAATATTATAATCATGACCGGTTTCGCTTCTTACTCAAAAAGTTTTTTTTTTTTTACTTAAAATATATTGCCTTTCCATCAAGAAGTGAGAGTTAACATATTAAAAGAGTAGATTTTTTAATGTATGATTTTTTTAAATAAATTTTATAAAATGTTTAATTGTTACATAAAAATAATGATGTATATAATATATAATCGATAGTTTTTTTTATAACCGAGGAAATACAGAATGATTCAAATGGATAAAGCAGGGATTCCCAAACGTTTCCGATTACCGTCGCCTTTAAAATATCAGATTTTTTTCGCGGCGCTCCACGTCAAAACATTGGTTTTCTCTTGGCAAACCTTATGTTTCTTTATACTTAATAAAATAATAATATTTAGGATATTTCGTAAAATAAAGTTTTCATGCCGCCCTGAGGCCGTCTAGGCACCACGGGGCACAGTTTGAGTAGCTCTGGGATAAAGCATTTAAGAAGAGCTTTATTATTTATTAGGTTCGATATAAAAGAGCTTTTTGTTACCAACATAAGCTTATTCGCTCCTGGTACATTCATTGTTGATATCTCTCCATATTAAACGACTTTTATCTATATTATGTATAAGTTCGTTATTATAAAAACTTCCTTTTGTAAAAACCAGGGCTGTGAATACGTCAAAAAACACGACTACTATTTTAAAATTGAATAACAATACGTATCCGACTAAAAAAAGTTTAACTTTGTGAGGTTTTTTCGTATCCTTTCATATTTATCTGCATTAAATTAAAAATCATCCAACCAATTCGGCAAATTATTCTTTGAGATATTCTTCAAAACCGTCTAATCAAAAATGTTGACGTTATTTCTTTATAGATTGTTTTCCTACATTCGTCGTTGTATTGGTGACTTCCGAAAACGCGCCTACGGCTAAAAAATGTTTAATTTTGTGACGTTTTTTTCTTACATATCCTATTTATGCACTGTTTGTTTATCAAAAATCAACCAACCAATTCGGTAAATTGTTCGTTGAGATATACTATCAAAATCGTCTAACCGAAAAAAATTGTTAAAGTCGTTAGTTTTCAAGACCGCGACTATGGCCATAACACCGTGATTCCACAACTCCGACCCCAATAAAGTAAGGATACATTTCAACCGGACATATATATTATTATTGTACAGCAGGCAAATATGGACTTGAACATATCAGTGTTGTTTTTTGAAACATATAAGCATGTAAGAACAGTTAATCAATGAAAAACTTCAATGCTCCGTATTCAGGTCGACGTTACACATTACACATATTACACATATTACACATACACATATACGATATTAACACTACGACATCACGCCTTCGACTTCACAGCTCCGCAAGAATTAGATTCAATACTTAATTTAGTTGCAAATACCCTTACTGTATAAAATTAGTTTGAAAAACCTTACCGAAAAAGTGCCGCGTCCAACAACACTGTGACTCACGGTGAGATAATAAGATATAGTTGGTAGCTATTTCGGCTCATGCCATCGTCGGAACTATGACTGTATGACTATATGAATTTTATAGAACTGAAATAAATTTCTCTTTTTTTCGTCGAGACCAAACGTATCGTGAAAAAATTGCGTAAATATAAATACAAAAATTTAAATTATACGATGCAAAGGACCTTCTCAACAGTTGAGACGTTATCAGGCTAATAACTAATAATTTAATTACAACACGGTGAAAAAAAAGCAATGTATTTTGATTCTACAATTTTTTATAAGATATAGTTGATAGCTATCGTCGTCGGAACTATGGCGTGAGCCGAAGTAGCCATCAACTATATCTTATAAAAAAAATGTAGAACCAAAATTCATTGCTTTTTTTTACCGTGTTATAATGAAGTTCTACGAAGTAAATGCCAATTCAATTAATAGACACATTTATTGATTGAATTTGCATTCACTTGGTAGAACTCCATTATAACACGTTGAAACGTTTGAAAACGTTTGAAAATTTAGTGTCATTGTGTTAAAGTAACAAGCTAGGCCGTTGGAACAGGAGAAAGGATGTGTTGTGTGCCTTTTCTGTTCTGACGATGGCGTGAGCCGATATAGCTATCAACTATATTTGTAAAAATGATTTTGTAGAACTAAAATACATTGCTATTTTTTCACCGTGAGATACATTTATTTTTCATATGTAATAGAACTGAAGGGAAGATGTATTGTGTACCTTTTCTACACCGCTGTATATATATATAAGTGAATGAACGTTTAATTAAATATAGTTCTGATGATGGTAAGCTGAAATAGCTATCAATTATATATCAAGTTCTTAAATATAACAAAAGATGGTCACATTTAAAGCTCACAGCACGCTGTCTCAGGTCGGAGAATCGAACATGCGCCCTTCAAATGGTCGATAGACTAAGTAAATGCCAATTCAATCAATAACACCGCAACTCCATGACTCTAATTCCGACTTCACAGCCCTGGTAAAAACTGATTAGAGAATACTTATTATCATTTGAACGACACACAAAAAAAAAACATAAAAGGCATCCAAGCGAATCAAGAACACGTCTCTGTTTGGAATTCAGTCTATCGCTTCGAAAGCTACTCACATAGAATACCAAACGGCTGTCCAATCAGACAGTGAACGAATAATTTTACCTGTATTTCTTTGGTCGACCCCGTAACCGAGTGGTCAAAGCTGCGAGGCTATCATCCGCTCGGTTGTTAGCACACGAATTCGATTACCGGAATGTATGCACATATGATATATTTTCATATTTTATATTATATTAAAATTTAAATTGTAATAATTTTTTGACACTTCCAATCCGAGACTCGCTTTACGGTATTTTCCGACATTATATCACACGAATGCAATATACAGGAAAAATTACATATTATAAAATTAATTAACACCAAACCTAGGAATAAAATACATTATATATATATCTGAATTAATTTTCATAACAACTGATTTTGATTAAGGGGTTTTACAGCAATCAACAACCATTAAAATGTAATATTTAGAAATACTTACATTATTTTTTCCAGTTTTTTCTACTTTTCCAATTTATATGAATTTAATTACAGATTAACAGATCCAACAAATTGTTTATTATAATGTTTTTCAAAATCGTTTTAACTCTTAGAGCATAGGCTCCCAAATATTTTCGGGTGGCGACCCCTTTTCATAAAATCCATGTGACCCGCGACCCCCCATACAATCCAAAAGCATACAAAAAAATATTTTTTTAGTTGACCGTATAAGCTAGCGACCCCCCAAAAACCCTTCGCCACCCCCAGGTTGGGAACATAGGTCTTAGAGCATTAGAAAGAAATCTTCGATATTCACATCTTCCAACACAAATCAACGTTAACCAGTCGGCTGCTGGCCCGGTGTAATGCTTGGATTTCTGTTAAAATGTTTCAATATACAGAAGTTCTTTCTTACTGATCTGATACTAAAAATTGGATTAAAAACATAAAATAACAAGCAATGCGTTTAGAAAACAATCGTTTTAGATAATTCCATGAGTACGCCATATGCTCTGCATTGATATATAGGCATAACTTTATTATAATGTCCAAAATAAAAAATCAAGTCATATATTCATTACAATAAAAGTAATGCAACTACAATAATCTTGTAAAATATCCTTAACCAGAGTCAAGTAGGTCGAATGCATAAGAGCGATGATTGCTCGGTATACATATAACGTATTTTGACAATTTCAATTTTAGTAGCTTAGTATGAAAGTTTAGTTAAATGTTTTGCTGAAGATTTGACTGCTCGTTTAACAGATGCAATAAACATAATTGGATTTTATAAAATAAATTTCGTGTATAGCAAGTTTATAATCCCTTATGTTTTTATGCAATCACTAACTTCCCAGTATGTACTGTGTAGGCAAGCTTACACATATATATGCTGTATTCACAGTAAATTGTGATTATAAAATTTGTTCTAAATTTTAATTTCTCTCTGTGTAGTATACCTAGCGTTTAAAACATATATAGTGCCATTTTTTTCTTTTAATTTGCAAAGTTTTAAGCGTAGACCGAAGAAAATCTTTGATTGATTAAACATATTTATCTTTCTATAGAACACTTTATATAATATGTTGTTCTATTCTTTATTTACAGAAAACACGAAGCAATGAAATATGTTTGTATAAATTGTTAAGCGCTATTTAAAATCGTCGCTTTGGCTCGCCTCGCGGTCGTAACTTGTCCGCCATTACAAGAAGAAGAAGAAGAAGAAAAAGTCATAATACAAAATGAAATGAAATAAAAAAAGAACTGTCCGGGTGATGGGGACTTTTTATTGTGACGCGTACGTAACGTATGGCATGGAAAGGGTTAGGTGGATATTACCATGCGAGCTTTCGATGGAAATATTAAAAATTAATTTTCCACGGAATACAATTTGTAAGTTTGAACTCATTAAGTCTCATATATATTAAACAAAGAAAATAATGATGAAATATATAGTTCGTTCAAATGTCCTCAGATTGTCTTTAATAAAGAATTTCAAAAGAAGAAGTTTACAACAATACGACTATTTCAATAAATAAGATTTAATAAATAATAACTTTTAAAATACCCTCTCATAACTATTAATTTTTGTAAAACCTCATTTTTGGATATTAAAGAGACTTAACGTTTTTTTAAGATATCATTTCTTTTTATTATTTAAGCTAACTATATAATTCGTCATTAATTTGTTTTGTTAAAATGTAAGATTTAATGTGCTCAAACTCATAAATTGTATTGGATAGAGAGATTTATTCCAGAACAGGTCAATTGAGATAATATTTGAGACGAGACCATAATATTTTGACGATAAATCAAAGAAATCGATAAATCCGAGAATGGTCAATGCGGGATTATTTAACATTGTTTTTATGGGTGTTTGACGGGACTATAAAAAAATGAACGATCCATCAGGGAAAATGTATTATGCGAGAATGGTTGATTGGGATTCCACTGTAGATTAAAACGAAATTACCCCGTTTTAAGTCGTATGAAATCTTCTAGTATATCTCTTATTCTTTACAGTTCTGACGATGGGGTGAGCCGATAGCTATCAACTATATCTTATAAAAAAAATTGTAGAACTAAAATACATTGCTATTTTTTCACCTTGTTATAATGGAGTTCTACCAAGAAAAATGCCAATTCAATCAATATATGTATCAAATCTCATTAGAAGTACAAAAATACAGTGTTTATTACAAAAAGCCTATTTATAAAAGTTATATAATTGTATAGCATTTAAATTTTTCGTTAGGAGCTATTGGTGTGAGTGGCCCGTGGGTTCGAGTCCGGGGCATAATATATAATATTTGTAAGGGCATTAAAATATTCGGGCGGGCGCCATTTGTCCGAATATGTTTATGTTGGCGCCCCTGCGACTCGCGACAGACTGCCTTCCGTCTCGCTCGCACCTCGTAAATATTCCACATTACGTGCAGAGAGGCATTGGGTAGCACTGAAAATTTACTGCTACCAAGAATAATTTTTAAGCATAAAAAATATATTTACATATAACAATACGCTTTCACGATGCAATTTAGGATATTATACCATCTTTATAACTATCTGCAATAAAAAGGTATCGAAAATATACGTATTATGATAAATTTCATGAATCTACTTTTCCTTGCCGAAGTCGCGTACGTAGGAATATGTTTTGTTGACACTGAAGCCTTGATCAAACGTTAGAGCCACATGTAACGCAATTATAATTTTTCTTTCGACAAATACTAATCATGAAATACACGGTGAAAAAACAGCATTTTTTTTAGTCCTACAAAATTTATAAAATGTATAGTTCATAGCCATTTCGTATTTTTCTATCGTCGTCTATTGTGTACATTCTCTACACCCCTATAAATGGATAGGTAAATGTACATTTAAACATAGTTCTGATGAAGACGTAAGCCGAAATAGCTATCAACTGTATATCTTATAAATTTTGTAGAACTTGAATACATTGGTATTTTTGCACCGTGTTACAATGGAGTTCTACCAAGTAAATGCCAATTCAATTGAGAAGAATTAAAAAATTTGCACAACGTCCTGATCATTCGCGCAAACAATCCATAAGATCGCATTTACCATAGCTACTAAAGACCGCGTTTTATGTGATAATGCACCATAAGCCCAAACATATTAACCAAATAATTTTATTATATTTCAATATATATATATATATATATAACAATTTTTAATCGCTAGTCAGAATGACATAATCCTCGAAATTACTTAAAATAAATATTAATCAAGAAATTTTCAATACTGTTACCAAAATTTTATATTATTAATATCGCAACACCGGTTTCGCTTATCGTGGTCCATTATCAACGGATACAGTTAGAAATGACATTGTTTAGTGACAATGTTTTATTATATTATTCAATTATAAGAATTAGTTGTTTAATTTGACTCTAATTATTAGTGAATATGTTATAATTTATGAAACAGTTGTCACACACAGAAATAAAAAAAAAGTGTCAATTATCTTATTTTGTATACCGATTCGGCCCTGTTAAAATCAAATGGATAACATTTGAATATGTAGTTACAACGGCCAGCATAATATTAATATCATTAACTTTGATAAAACGAGTTTAGTGTCTATTTCAGTAACAAAAAAATAAACTTACTTAAAAGTATTTTTTTTTTACAAATATTTAGGTAAGGATGCTGGCTTTAATATTTACAAATACGATCGTATTCCTTTGGACGAATGTAAATGTTAGTTTTGACACAATAGCTAAAAATCGATTAGAAAACTTATTTAGGACCGTTTGGGTTTTAAATGCAGTAAAATCTCAATCACTTTTCAGTTGAAGGGTCATATATAATAATAATATTTAAATAAAGAAAATACACCACTTCATTGATTTAACTGGCATTTACTTGGTAGAACTCCATTATAACATTTCTACACAGCTATATATAGATAAACAAATGTTCGTTTAAGCATAGTTCTGACGATGGCGTGAGCCGACATAGCTGTCATCTATATCTTATTTATAAAAAAAAATGTAGAACTAAAATACATTATTATTTTTTCACGCGTAAAACACATCACAATACAATTATTACGTCCGGTTTTGCTCATTAAGATGAATACCAACATTAGCACATTACAAATTAAAACATTTTTTTTGTGTAAATTGACTGTTGATTAATTTGAATTGCTTATAGCTGTTTCTGTTTCCTATCATCGTCACTATGTTTAAACTTAAGTATGTTTGGCATAATGATAGACAATATCATGCCTTAAAACTAAAACCGAATTATGAGTAGATACTAGACCTAACACGATGGAAAAAGAATTTATTTTGGTTTTACAAAGATTTTTGTGGAACTGAAATACGTGATATTTTTTCACCGCGTTATAATAAGGTTCTACCAATTCAATCAATATAAACAGTATATTTAGTTAGTATTGCTGTTTTTCACATCAATACAAGTAATACATTGAAGGTTAAACATGTTGTTTTCTACACCGGTGTTCCGCATCCGGTGTGCAAAGGCACACCAATGTGCCGCCTAACGGTGCTAGGTGTGCAGCGGCAATCTTTCTTACGACCAAAGTATTACATGGAAACAAAAATAATTATATCTCCGTTGGAATAATATACCTTATGTAAATTAATATTAAACACACAATCTAGTACGGTATAAAATGTGTGTTCATAAGAAAAAAAAAAACTATACAATACAGAAAACATGAATCATTCGCATTTCTATAGATATTGACTTGAGGTGTGCCACGAAATTTTTTAAAAAATCTTAGGTGTGCCGTGGAAGACAAAAGGTAGCGGAGCACTGTTTTACACGATTTGATCTCTCTTGAATAGCATTAAAAACAATTTTCATTTAACTTGATTAAAATATTTGTAAATATTTGTCGACTTGGCTAATCGCTGTAACGATAGACATACACAACTCCACATTAATATAAATATATTGAAAATGTGTGTTAATCAATTACATATTCACTTTTAATGTGTTAACTGTCACTTGGCGGAAAAGCATTGTATTTTAAATAATAAAAACACTTATTTCAGTACTTATTTCCACAATATATGGTAGAATACAATTTACAAGCAAGTCTATTTGTACAAAAGTTTTGAGTTAAAGGTAGCAGGTATACAAAACCATGGGTTCAAAAACTAAGAAACAATTTACAAGACAATATTAATAAAATAATGCTAATTAATTTAAAAATTAAATATCATTAATCACTCATTAATATCTTTCAAGCAAAATTAATGTATATCAACAAGCGAATGAAAATTAAAGAATAACGAAATTAACGCATTTTCATGTCAATTCAATCAATAAAATGTATCATGGTGAAAAAAATAGCAATGTATTTTAGTTATACAAAACTATTTTTTAAAATATAGTTGATAGCTATTTCGGCTCACGCCGTCGTCAGAACTATGCTTAAACTAACATTTGCTTATCTATATATAGCTGTGTAGAAAAGGTACACAATACATCTTCTCTCCTGTTTTAACGACCTAACTTGTTTCCTGCTCGTAATAAAACAAAAAAATGTAAATGAAACTAAAAAGGCGGCTATATCAATAAGTTCACATATGACACGGAAATGGTCCATTACAGAAACAAAGAAATACCCCCCTCCCCCAGAGGATTCAATAATGGTGACTGACATATATTAGTTTGTTCGTTAAGAATTTTATTTTCAGCCAATTCCCAGTTTGAGATTTGCTCGAAAATCTCAATTATTTTCAAGGAATTCAATAAAATATTGTTTTCACGGTTCGTCATAATGAAATATGATTAAGCGATCTCGGGTTCAAGTCCCGGAGAGAGCGTGTTTTTTTGTGTGCATCTTTTTGTTATTATTTTTCGAAAAAGTTTGACAAGAAGAATTATGAATGTCGATTTGTTATATATGAGGTATCCCTCAAAATTTTTCGGTTTCGTTTATTTTTTATCCGTTAATATATTATGCGAGGGGCGGTCGGATAGTACAGAAATAATTTAATGCATTATTTGTATTTACAATAGTAGTTTATATCTATTTGAATTATGAACAGGCAGTCTGAATGGTTGAATATTTCAACAGACATCTTACGCTTTTTCTTATGTTGATATTCTCAACAACCTGATTGGGTTTGAGTAGATTATAAAATTAAAAATATATTTTTTATTCACAACAATTTTCAACTGATTTTCGAATAATTCCAATGATATAAAAATTGAGGATAATTTTATAAATAATATATGTATATACCATTTTTAAGATGTTAACTGTCGCTTCTTGATGGATAGACATTGTATTTTGAATAATAAAAACACATTTTAGTACTATGCTAACAATATATTTTATGATCAGGACTGGTTTCACTCATCGCAATCATTAAAATGTATATATATGTATATAGTAGAAAATAAATAAAATAGAGATCAGTAAAATTATCTTATACAAAAGTCTAAGGGTCTGTATTTTTAATGTGTAGTACAAAACAACAGTAACCACTCGGCTGCCGGCCCGGCTTAATGCTTTGATTTCTGTTCAAAGGTTGTGATGTACGGATATTCCTTCCCAGTAATACGATGCCAAAAATGGAATGAAAACATTGAGTAACAAGCACTTCCCGTCGGAAATTCCCCTTGAGATAATTCTATTAAGTTGGCATATGCTCTACACCGTGATCAGATAAGGATAAAAACATTTTTTTATCTAAAAATTGTTCAAAATCCTATGAGCGTCTGTTCCCTGGTAATTAATTCCAACCGTATACAACTGATGTAAATTATTTTTTGTATGTCAGTTTTATTGTATTTATGTGATAGGATGCTCGAAAACTACGAAAGACAAAACCCGGGTCGCGAGTTACATAACATGTAAAACTTCATAAATCTTCAAAAAAATTTTTTTATGAATATTTAAGTTTCATTGTCTGTTATTCATATTTAGTGTCCTTAGAGTATTGGTTCCAAACCGTTTTCTGGTGACGACTCCTTTTCATAAAATCCATGTGACCCGCGACCCCCTATACAATCAAAAGCATACAAAAAAAATATTTTTTAGTTGACTGTATAAGTTGGCGACCCCCAAAAAACCCTTAGCGACCCCAGGTTGGGAGTCTATGCCCTAGATTCATGATCGCCAAATACACCAACGGGTAGGATTTAAGATTAACTCCTATTAAAATATGCAAATGCTTGAAATAACTTTTTAAATGACCCTAGCATACAAAACTGTTTCCCAGTACAACATTCTGTGTTGTCATCGTTTTTTTCCTCTCGAAAGTTATTTATTTATCGAGCCTCAGTCCACGCAAAGACAGATTGGTGTTCAATAGGTTGCGGGTTCGAGTCCCAACGAAATATCGATGTTTGGTATCGATAACGTCATTCACTGAACGTAATATCGGCCTAAATACGGAGCATTAAATTATTTCATTGATTAATTGTTCTTACATGCTAATATGTTTCAAAAAACCACTCCGATATAGCCAAATCAATATTTACCGAACGTACAATAATAATATATATTCCCGGTAGAAAAGGCATTTTTACCGGGACTGTGAAGTCGAAGGAAGTCGTGAAAAACGAGCGACTGCGATTACTTCTTCGATTAAACTATTTTAAGGAATATCGCAATGAGCAATTTACCGAATTGGTTAGTTGATCTTTAATTTAATGCACAAAAATAGAATAAGTAGGAAAAACACTTTTCTTTAGAGTTTTTTACATGATTCATCGTTTTCAGAGGGTCGCCAATACAACGATGACCGTAGGAAAACAATCGATGGGGATATAAAGTAAAGTAAAGTTATATATATAATATGTATTATACTCTGTATTAATCTATTGATCTCGAGCCCAAATTCAGGTCGATTATTAAGTTAAGTGGGTCTCAAAATATTTTAATATAACACAAAACAACACCAAATTTGAAACATTTAAGCTTTGTACTATTCCACGTTTTTTGTCACTTACGATCTGGGTTTCACTCTTCGACATCACGACATACCGATGCATCATAAAAAAATTTCTACAATTGAGAATAATCAATTCATATTTTTTGTTCAATCATATGCTGCATAGATAATGAGATTACAACCTTCAGCAAAAATATCGTTAACGAACAAACAAAATTTTAATTTATATTAAGCTAATTTCTGTAAACTTCAAACTACCTAATAACATTTTAACGGTTGTTAATAATTGTAAAAAACCGCAATATGACTGACCAAAATATGTGGAATCGTACAAATTTTTAATAATTCAAATTTCATATTCAATTTTCATCAAACTCCTTTAGTCGATACCCTAAAATAAAAAGACAAACTGATCTACAACTGAACATCACCAACTAATAGATCGCAAATTAATTATTTTATCAACTGATCAGCTTAGAATACTCCCAATGAACGGTCCTGATCATAAAATACATTGTTTAAATAGTACTGAAAAATATGTTTTTATTTCATAAGTTATCATGCCTTTCCATCAAAAGTGACAATTGATAACGTAAAAGTAAAACAGCATTATATTGGTAACCAGTGTTCAATTTATTGACGTGTTTGTAACGCAACATTTCGGAAAATTCCATGTCTATTTCTTGCTTACCAAAAATAGAAAACTAGCTGAGAAAACATTTTAAAATATTGTCTTACAGAACGCATTTGACATTTGATCCCTCGGCTAAAGTGCAACGGCCAAAGTGCAAAACGTAAAAATACCTATGTATTATTTAAAAATACTTAATTACTAAAAAAATAAGCGACAAGTAAAAGGAATGATTTTTTACCAATAGCTGAAATGGAATTGTCATGGGAGGTTTTTTAAATTATCTTTTTTGGCTCTATTGAAAAGAGATTTGCTGCCCCCTCGCACCTATTAAATGTGTCTAAGGGTTAATCATTTAATAATTTTTGTTTGCTAGTCACATCATTTAAATCAGTGGTAATCAACCTTTTCATAACTATCGCCCACTTGTGTGTCTCTGTAAGTACAATAGTAAATTTTTTTAACCGCCCATTGGCTCCACAATAATTGTGATTTATTTAGTAGGAAAACAGCCTTTCTTAATGTTTTTAAAACCTCTACCGCCTACCAAAAAGCTGCAGCACCCACAATTGGGCGGTTAAGGACCAGGTTGACTACTCCTGGTTTAAATCATAGGTTCTTGAAATGAACTCAACGACTATCCTTGGGGTACTGAAGAGATCCGTGCTTATCCTGGAAGAAGTAGTGGGGTCATAGAAGTTAGAATAAAGTATGATTTATGATATCGACTGAAGGCGCTTGATGGAATTTCAATATCAAATTTGAATTGTTACAACTTTGTACGATTCCACATGCTTTGTCACTAACGACCCGGGCTTCGCCTTTCGGCATCTTCAGGCATTCTATCACACGGATGCAACACGAGTCAGTCGTCAGTTCTGTGCAATGGTCCACGACATTGGCTTCCCTTGTGCATCTCATGACGAACAGGTTTTTTTAATCGATTTATCATTTTTCCTAAAAAAAGAAACGTACCGAAAGTGATGCGTGGAAATCATTTCGTGAAAGTTGTAACAATCTTGTTTGCCAATTAAATTAATAACCATAATCTATAATATTTAAAAATATATTATCTGTGCCGAATAAAAGCAATTCATTATTTTGGTAACAATTATATTATTGAGACTTAAGTCCGGGCCTGATACACAGTAAACAGTTTGCGTCGGTTATATCCAAAAAGAATTATACAGGGAAAATATCAACTTTTAAGCTACGAGTTGAATGTAGAAAGTATCTTTTGAAACACAGTTTTTACTAATAATAATAATAATGTGATGGGATGTGATATCACCAAATCGTTAGTAAAAATATATTTTTACTTAAATACACTACCGTTGTAACATTACACAAAAAACACAGTAAAATAAATATGCAATAAAAATTTTTTTCGATACAATAGTAGATTATTTATTTTATTGGTGTTTATTTGCTTCCAACGTCTGCTTAGTTCTGATGAGGCCAAAGTCGAAATAGTTAAAATAAATTTTATGAAACTTAAATACATTGCTATGTTTCACCGTGTTATTATAGTACACATTTCACTGCTCAGATTTGTCACAGCGTTGATTTTTACTGTTTTGTTTTGTCACTATGTTGATTTTCACTGTTCTGATATGTCACTGTGTTCTGCCATGTCACTTTGTTGATTTGCTAGTGTTAAGATTTACCAGCAATACAAAATAAATAATTTTTATAGCATTCCACATTGTCTTGTAATCAAACAACAAAGTGAACTTATCTTTGTGAATCAATAATAAATACAATTTTAATTTTTAATGTTCGAACATTATTCGTAACATCTGGTTCATTTAAATATTGAGCAGACGTATTATCACAACATACTAATATAAACTTTTTCTCCAGTAATTAATATCATGAGACGAGGTGGCCGAGTGGTTAAGGCGTTGGACTGCTAATCCAATGTGCTCTGCACGCGTGGGTTCGAATCCCATCCTCGTCGACGGATTTTTTTACTGTTTGTTACAAATTTGCATACAAATTAAAGAGCAAGTTTTTAAATATTTCGAATATCTAATACAATGTAGAGTTCTATTGTTTGAACCTTATGTCTGTCTATTGCCAGGACAGCCGATAGTAGAGCGTTTAACGAGGATACTAAAAAATGTTAGAGTGTTATCAGAGTTAAAAATCTTGAGTGTAAGCTAATTTGTATGTCAAAATAATATAGCAGTGAAAACAAACCTTTTTGAGAAAGGTGTTAAATTTTGTTCATTATATTTTTTAGTACTAACATGTGGGTTAATAAGTCAGTGGCATCACTTGAAAAGAAGACGGGAGGATGTTTAAATCTATTTATAATTATTTGATTCTCTCATTTTAAAATCATTCAAACCTTAAAATGTTTTTTATTGTTTGTTATTATTTGCATGATGTAACAAATAAGTTAGTAAAAACTCAATTCGTTGGTCAGTGTCTGGCCCGCAAGCCGTGGGTTCGCCATCACTGAAATATAGTAAGTCTTGTTTCGATAATCTTGATATGTTTGTTTAACTCGTGAATCAACTATTAAATATCCAAATTTGAATTGTTAAAACTTTTTACGGTTCCCCATGTTTTGTCAATAACGACACTGATTTCGTCTTTCGGCATCTTCAGGCATTCTATCACACGGATGCAACAGAGCTGACGTTCTTATATGCTGCAACGTTCTGATGCAACAGATCTGACGTCAGTTCTGAAATTGAAAAACCCTTTCAAGAATGACTCATTAACAGGATCGTTAATGAAAATTATCACAGGCAATTATGTTAATTACTATTATAATAATATTATTAAATTAGTTTTGGCTGTAATTAACTGCTTGCATTGGGGTAAGTGTTTTCCTGTAATTAATAACTTTGGTATATATACGATGCTAACTGTTTATTTTTCATCAGTTCTGTTGCATCCGTGTGATAGAATGCCTGAAGATGCCGAAAGACAAAACCCGGGTCGTTAGTGACAAAACATGTGGAATCGTACAAAGTTGTAACAATTCAAATTTGATATTGAAATTCCATCAAGCACCTTCAGTCGATATCATAAATTATATTACAATAAATATCCCTTACATAGCTCAGCAGGGAACGGGTTAAGTAATTTTATTTGTGTATGATTATAGAAAAAAAACACGTTACTTTACGTGGATGATCAAAAATTAATTTACTAAAAAATCAAATATAGTCTAAAAATTAGACTTGATTAAAAATTATCAACAACTTAGATACGAAGTTGTCTTTAATTTAAATTAAAAACATCCCATGAAATTTTACGAAACATCTGACATCTCTTTCGATTTCAGGGTTGTCATTGATTGAAGAGATGCGTTCGACGATATCAAACATCAGGGCTGACACCCTCCGCGATCAAAATTAGATAGCGGAGAGGTGATCATCCGCGCTGTATGTGTGGCCGCGATACTTTGATCGTGACACCTGGATTCGTTTCGAGGGTCGATCAAAAACTACCATTTATTTTCATACTTTTCTCACAGAGCTATATATGAATGCACGCATTATTATGCAGAACTGGGAATACTGTAGACCGACATGAACTTTTTCGCGACTCAATGGTTTCGTTTTAATATTTTTTAATCATTTCACAATTTTTACTATTCAAATTTTAATTGTTGAAACTTTGCACGATTCCACACGTTTTGTCGCTAACAATCCTGGTTTCACCTTTCGGCTTCGTCGGGCGTTCTACCACGCGTATGCAACTTGTTCGGTTTAAGTTCAAGTTTCAACAATCGCTGATTGTAACATCACTTGACAATGCTCGCGACGAGCGAAACCAACCGTGACCTTAGATATACAAAATATTGTGGAAGTATTACTAAAAAATATGTTTTTATTATTTGAATACTCGACATAATAAAACTACAAAATTTAAGCTTCCAAAACCTACAATTACGTCATATTATTAACAATTATTATTTTATTGCTTTTGCAATGAAGACATGATCTATGATAATTAATTTACTATTTGAATACTCGATATGATTAGTTGATTATTTATGATATCGACTGAAGTAGCTTGACGGAATTTTTATATCAAATTTGAATTTTTCTTGTTAGTTTTTTGTGTTGCATCTGTGTGATAGAACGCCTGAAGATGCCGAAAGACAAAACCCGGTTTATTAGAGACAAAACATGTGCAATCGTACTAAATTTCAACAATTCAAATTTATTGATTGAATCGGCATTTACTTGGTAGAACTCCATTATAACACGGTGAAAAAATGGCAATTTATTTTAGTTCTACAATTTTTTCTTGATATTTATTGATAATTGATTATTTCTCAATATTAGTTGACAGCTATTTCGGCTCACCATCGTCAGAACTATGCTTAACCCGATCGGCGTGACAGTTTTTCATACAAACAAAATCTGTCCGCGTTGCTATGTTTTCTTTCCATATAGAGCTATAAATACACCAATAAAAAATAATTTGGTTGGCTTTTATGGAATCTAGATGCATTGGGAATGTTTTACAACATAAAAAAAACACAAAGAAATGTCTTATGTTGTCACAATCACCTTAACAAAAATATCCCTAACAAATAACTAATTCGTAAATGGCCATTAAGGTGACGTAACGAAGCAACCAATCAAACTGAAATGAAAAAGCGCCATACTTTCACGTGTCATGGAGTGTCAGATAGCAATGCCGCGAGATTGGTGCAAAGTTCAGTGCGAAGTTAGACGTGACTTTAGCACGCAGTTTCAAACTGATATATAAACATTTGACGGGATCGGAACAAATTTGAAGGGTTCGAAAAATCGATGTTTTAAGCATTTAAACCTAATAGTTTAAATGCTTAAAATAATGACAATTTTATGGAGGCAGTAGTATCAGGACAAATTGGGCGACATTTTAAGATCAAAATCAGTCCTATATGCAAAAGATTGCCTGTGTTACCGACGTTTGAATGTTCGCGTCCCACCGTCTGGGGCGCTCGCGCACAGGCTTTGCACATTGCCGTCCGATACGTCGGGGCGTTAGCGTCGAAGAGATTAAACGGAAATTTGCTTATCTACATATAGCTATGTAGAAAAGGTACACAATACATCTACCCTCCTGTTTCAACGTCCTAGCTTATTTAATTGCTAGCAATGAAACTAAAAAATTTAAAATTGTAAATGAAACTAAGCAAGCAGCATCTCAATGAGTTGTACATATTGGACGGATATGTTTTATTGGATGGGGATGGTTTATTACGGAAAAGAATTAGCCCCTCGCAATGGTCTGACAAGCGGTGACAGACTTATATTAGTTTATTCGTTGAGAATTTCGTCGGCATTGAATCGGCATTTACTTGAAAGAACTCCATTATAACACGGTGAAAAATAGCAATGTATTTTAGTTCTACAATTTGTTTTCATAAGATATAGTCGATAGCTATTTCGGCTCACGCCAACGTCAGAACTATTTTAATTATGTGTATATATATGTATTAGGTAATTCTGTAAAATGTTTGATCTTTATCCGCCCCACAAAACGTCAAAAGGGTGACACGATCGCGTTATCTTAATTGTCAAATCTACAAGAGCCATAGAATTTTGGTAGCCGATCAGCCGTGCTACCTTCCAAATGTGTTTTTCAGCCACAAACCTAATTTTATATCGCTAAATGAATTAATTTTGTTGTTGAACAAAAAAATCTTCTGACATAAAAGCAAAAATGCGGGTGGATAAATATCTCAAATTAGGAATCGAGAAAACCACTAGAAACGACTCAGATCAAATATCATGTATAATATGATGTTTTTTTTTCCAGGAATATTTCGTTGACTATCTCCAATGAGGGTTGGCATCCCTGATTATTTTTTTTAATACAAAACACTGGACGACCCAATTCACTATTGATGAATATAGTCATTTTTAGTTGATAATCCATTAAGAAAATGTTTTGAAACAGGACGTTAAGTACATCTTATTTGTATGTCATTTAATAGTGTTTCGAAACCGGTGTGCCATGGCACATAAATATACCACTAGACCAGTGGTTGTCACGTGAAATTTCACTGTGGCCGCATTATAAACATCAGCTGTCCTATGAAAATATCTCGTGGCCGCACCAAATGTGATAAAAATAGTTTCGAGATTTATTTTTTTATATAGTTCATAACACAGAAAGATCTTTCAAAATATACAGTTGTAGGTAAACTCAACTAAATTAATTAATCAATTGTTGTTAATTCCTTATATTGACTTGATTCATGGTCAACGTATAATTTTGACCAAAATTTTTAAAACGGTCCTTTACTTACTAGACTAAATGCTGGATAGGTAAAGGTTTATTCAATCAATTTTAAAATTATAATAATTATACAAATCCATTAGTAAAAAAACATTTTTTTTGAAATATCAATATTTTCTACAAAACTGTTGGTGGCTGCACATGAGAACCATTGCGTTAGACGATGCTAACTGTGGCTGATGTGCAGTAATGTGAACAGTGCTTGATGGAATTTCAATATCAAATTCGAATTGTTACAACATTGTACAATTGAAATGTCTTGTCACTAACGACCCGGGTTTCACCTATCGGAATCTTCAGGCATTCGTTTGACGCAGATGAGGGGGTCCAATTGTTACATCATAACACGGGGGACCATGTTTTATCAGGAGATTCTAGAAATTAATAGAGGCCAGTTATTAAAATCAAACTTAACACGGTGAAAAAATAGCAATGTATTTTAGTTCTACAAAATTATTTTTAACAAATATAGTTGATGGCTATTTCGGCTCACAGTTCATAGTTCTGACGATGGCGTGAGCCGAAATAGCCATCAACTATATTTGTTAAAAATAATTTTGTAGAACTAAAATATATTGCTATTTTTTCACCGTATTATAATGGACTTCTACTAAGTGAATGCCAATTCAATCAATAAAATCAAACTTCATTCTCAATTATCAACTCAATCTTCCCAATTCCACCTTGTTGTACCCTTTACGTGAGATCGGTTCAATGAATCGACAATCTCATGACGTAAATTCTTATATATCATCACTAGATGTTTGACAGTAGATATCTCAATATAAAAAAAAGAAACATTTATATTTTAATGTTAATTGATTAATATTTATTGTAAAACCCTTTCAAGAATGACTCATTGACAAGATAGTTAATGAAAATTATCACAGTTAATCGAGTTAATGATTATTAGATTGATATTGTTAAATTTGTTTTAGCTGTAATTTACTGCTTGCCTTGGGGTAAGTGTTTTCCTGTAATTAATAACTTTAATATATATACGATGCTAACTGTTTATTTAACGTCAGTTCTGTTGCATCCGTGTGATAGAATGCCTGAAGATGCCGAAAGGCGAAACCCGGGTCGTTATTGACGAAACCTGATGGAATCGTACAAATTTGTAACAATTTAAATACGTTTTATCTGATGATAATGTGCTGGTATGCGATTTCACTGAAACGCCAGTTTTGCCTTAACGCCAACACATATCTGTATATTTTCGATGGTTTCGATGGGAACATATTTCTACTTGAAATAAACAAAAACATTGCAAATCCCAATTTGTAGCCGCGGCATCGTATGCTCGTCTTATAAATAATAAACATATAAATTGGCTGAAACGGGATCGCGAAAATTATACTTTTACATACTTAGCAAAAAGGTACTCTTGATTTACATTTTCGGGAGAAAAACCCTTTGCGGGCGACCGACGAAGCGGAAGATAGCGATGAGGCAAAATTAGCATTCGACGCGAAAGGTTTTTGTGAAAGAATCTGTTATAATTACCCTTGGCTAATTTTAATAAATGGACCACCTTGGAAACAGACTTCGGCAGTATTTACAGGTCCTGTAGTCGAGTGAATAACGTTTTTTTTTTCGTTCGTGATAATACGATACGGTATCTACAACACTTTTTTTTTATAACACGGTGAAAAAAATAACAATGTATTTTAGTTTTACAAAATTATTATTTTTTAAGATATAGTTGATAGATATTTCGGCTCTCGCCATCGTCAAAACTATGCTTAAGCGAACATTTGCTTATCTACAATATATATAGCTGTGTAGAAAAGGTACACAATACATGTTCTTTCCTGTTTTAACGACCTAGCTTGTTTCTTGCTCGCAATAAAACTAAAAATTGTAAATGAAACTAAAAAGGCGGTTATATCAATAAGTTTACATATGGCACGGAAATGGTCCATTATGGAAACAAAACGGCCCCCCGTGGCGGGTTAAGCAATGGCGATCGACATATAATATTAGTTTGTTCGTTAATAACTTTTTTCGACTGACCGTGTTTGTTAGATCTGTTGCATCCGTGAGATAGAATGTCTGAAGATGCCGAAACACGGCTTATTAATGACAAAGCATATGGAATCGTATAAAGTTTCAACAATTCAAATTTTTTGATTGAATTGACACTTACTTGGTAGAACTCCATTAAAACGCGATGGAAAAATAACAATGTATTTTCAATTCTACATTTTTTTTTATAAGATATAGTTGATAACTATTTTGGCTCACGCTATCGTCAGAACTATGGTTTGACGAACATTAGCTTATATATATATAGCTCTGTAAAAAAGGTACAAATTTAATATTGAAATTCCATCAAGCACCTTCAGTCGATATCATAAATTAATTTAATTATAATGAGTTATTTTCGTAAAGTGTATGTACCAAATAAGATCTATAAATCACCGCAGAGACTTAAAAATGGAGTATTTAAAAAGTAGTGCCGTGCACAATTTTACGTTATATTATGTTTATGTTATAAAAAGAAGAATGACAAAAGTTCTATGAAATCTGTTGAGATGGTCTACCACTTCAACCCTTAACTACAGGGCTATATAAAAGTGTTTTTCACTCTGTCAACCAACCGCGTATTAATAATTTTTACAAATTTAATGTTTAGCTAATTATTTCCACTTTGTTCTTTTATTGGATCGAACAAAATTAAGTAAATCATTAAATCGATTTAAAATTCAATTAATGAATTTTCCCATGCTGGAATTCAAACCAGTTTTCCTCGTTTCGTGATATTCAGTCAATGCGGCATACGGATTTGTATTGGAGTATCTTCGTGGCAGCAAAAAATGCCGCGTAAATTTACCTCCAAAGGAGAAATAATTTATTAATGGAATACTTAAAAATCTAAATTAATAAATATATAATGCTGTTTTGGAAATCAAAACATGTCCAAGATACGAGAAATTTTAAATCTAGGAACGAACATTTTTTCGCATTGTAAAAAGCGGACGTCTTTAATTGAAAATTTAAATATTTTTGCCACAGCGCATCTAAAACTTTCGTAGAAAATATATCTCGCTAGTTAGTATTCGGTGTGCGTTGTAACGTCATCCATAAAATGAACGTGTTTGTGTTATAATCCTGTTTAACTACAACTACAATTTTTTATCGCAATCGGATGAAACAAATAATACTCACGATGAGCGAATCCGTTCCAGATCTAATTGTTGTAAAAATTTAGAAACTTTTGCGGGCGTATGCACAACTCATACTTTACCCAACTTAAGTTTCATTGCAATCAAATAAACGGTGAATGAACGCACACTGGACAAACAAACATTCATTTTTAATTATTTATTGAATTGGCATTAACTTGGTAGAACTCCATTAAAAAACGGTGAAAAAATTGCAATGTATTTTAGTTCAAAAAAATTATTTCATTAGATATAGTTGATGAGTAGCTGTGTTAAAAATGTACACAATACATCTTCTTTCCTGTTTTAAAGACGTAGCTTATATCCTGCTAGCAATAAAACTAAAAAAAAATATATTGTAAATAAAACTAAACAGGCGGCTAAATCAATGAGCTTACATATTAGACGGAGGTGGTATATTGGATGTGGATGGTTTATTACGGAAAAGAATTAGCCCCTTGCAATGGTCTGAGGAGCAGCGACACACTTATATAGATTTTTTTTATCACACGAGTGCCCAGTGTCAAAAAAGACTTTTCAGCGGGACTGTAAAGCCGTTAAAAAGCCATGACTTCGACATCCACCAAAAACCAACTAGTAAAAGTATATTTTTGACAGGTTTTTTTTCATACCTTTCCTATATATGTACATTAAATTAAAAATTAACCAATTTGGCATATTGTTCATTGAGTTATTCTTCAAAATCGTCTAATCGAAAAATTACTCGGAGTCACTCGTTTTTCACATCTCTGACATTGACTAAAAACATGATTCCAATTCCACCTTTTTGTGGATGAAGACCACTGTTGACTATTCTTTACTCCAACTCTTGCACAAATGAATGGTATCATATAACATATCCCCACAGAAAATAGTCTAGTGGCGTTAAATCACACGATCTTGGAGGCCAATTCACGGGTCCAAAACGTGGAACTATGCGGTTACCAAACGTTTCCTTCAATAGATCAATTGTGGCACGAGCTGTGTGACATGTTGCGCCGTTTTGTTGAAAACACAGCTCCTGCACGTCATGGTTGTTCAATTGATGAACGAAAAAGTCAGTAATCATGGCTCTATAGCGGTCACCATTGGCTGTAATGTTCTGACCAGCATCATTTAAAAAAAATACGGACCAATGATTCCACCAGCCCATAAAGCACACCAAACAGTCAGTTTTTCTGGATGTAACGGTACCTCAACATACACTTGAGGATTATCATCACTCCAAATACGGCAGTTTGTTTATTGACGTATCCATTCAACCAAAAGTGAGCTTCATCTCTAATGAACGTAGTGCGCGATACGTATTTCGAACAGAACCATGATTTCCAAAATTAATTTGCACAATTTGGAATCGTTGTTCAGGCGCCAGTCTATTCATGTTGAAATGCCAAACCAATGATGAAGACCACTGTTGGCTATTCTATACTCAAATTCTTTCACAAATGAATGGTAATTGTGAGTCTCAATGATAAATAACAATTATATCGAGTTCGTTTGTTGAAGTAATCAACCTGGCTACAGTTTGTGAGTTTTAGAAAATGAACTAAGGCGCCATCGTCGATCGCCGGCAACCCATATAGATGTTTTCTAAAAGAGGCGCCACTCTCAAAAAACTGTCACGAAAAAATATATTTTAATAATTCATAAAATGCGACCGCGAGTTGGGCCAAAGAGCCTTCCGAAAACCTTCAAATATGCACAATAAATTTACGATATCCGTCTGGGATCAAGTCTGAACAAATTTCCAATTTTTATACTGTATACAACGTTATTATTGACAAGCATCGATAGAATAAGTTTTGCTTAACATTCTGCATTATAAAACCTGTAGAAAAAAAAACGATTTGAGCCGAAATAGCTATCAACTATGTCTTATTAATCAAATTTGTAGATCTAAAATTCATAGCTATTTTTTCACGGTTATCGGAGTTCTACCAAGTAAAATGGAAAAATAAAACAAATAGATAGATATTTGTTCTGTTTATTTATGAAGTAGATACGTATAAAACATATTTTTAAAGACATTTTTGTCAATATGAAACACTGAATAGCAAAGGCGTAAAATAGCTTCATATTTTGATTAAATTAAACTCAAAGTAAGTTTTTTTTTAAATTGGCATTGACTTAATAGAGCAATGTAATTTGGTTGTACAAAATTTATAAAATATATAGCTGATAGCTATTTCGGCTCACGCCTTCGTCTCTTTCAACTGTATATTTTATGATTAGGACCGGTTTCGACTAATAGGATACGTATTACAAGCAAGTCGATTTATGTAAATTTTAACGTTTAAGTTAGCAGGTATACAAAACCATGGGATCAATAACTAACCAGTATTTTATTACAAAAAAATATTATTATAATTGTAATATAATAAAAACAAAGTTATTTGTTAAATGAAACTTAAAATATATTATTTACAATATCCGCTGATGGTGGTTGATAGATTTCAATATCAAATTGTATTGACGCCTTTCGGCATCATCAGGCATTCTGTTACACGGATGCGGAGCAACTGATATTTTATTACTGAATTGGCATTTACTCGGTAGAACTTCATTATAACACTGCGAAAGAAAAACGATGTATTTTAGCTCTACAAAATTTAACGATAGTGGGGTAGCTATTTCGGCTTACGCCCTCGTCAGAATCACAATTCTATTGCATCCGCATATTTCGATATTCCAAATGTTCCATTTTAAATGTTAATATTTTTTTTTCGTTCGTCTCGATGCATTTTCGCTGCGTCGTACTTACGTACATCTAACGGTGGTTTTTATCGATTGACACAGCCACGTGGCGGCCACGCGTCCGATCGAGATGTCCCGATCCCAAATTGAGCGGAATGGCAATGAAATAATAACAGCAACAATGAACGCGCAGTAGTGAGTGAGTGAAGCACGTTATGCCCAACATGCACTTGACACTTGAAACCACGCCCTTGCGATTTTGCTTTATCAGTTGATATACACAGTAGCAATATATTTATTTATTTATACTTAAATATACATATAAGTATTTTATACACAATTAACTGAGGGTGGTTGATGGAATTTCAGTATCGTATTTTTAAAATGACAAGTAAAGATTAATAAAACCATTATTGATTTGTTACAGGGCTATAAAGTCTCGGAGTCGCGGTATTATGGCCGAAATTGTGAAAAACAATCGAATTCGGCTTCATTTTCGATACGACGATTTTGAAAAATATCTCAATGAATAATTTGCCGGATTCATTGGTTAATTTTTAATTTGATGTACACAAATAGGAAAGGCAGGAAAAAAACGTGAAAAATTAAACGTTCTTTAGTCGAAGTCGTGTTGTTGGTCATTGTCGGAGATTTTTTAACAAAGCTACAGGCCTGTTTTTTTACCCGATTCATCGTTTTCAAAGGGTCGCCAATACAACGACGAATGAAGGAAAACAATCGATAGGAAAATAAATTGAATATATATATTATATATTTATTACTGTATGTTGTTGGTCGAAGTCAAATTTGGAAGTAATGTTTTTTTGAAGTATAGAAATTGAATTTGAATTGTAACAACTTTTTACGATTCCTCATGTTTTCTCACTAACGACCCGGCATTTTCGCCTTTGGGCATCTCCAGGCATTCTATCACACGGATGACACAGAACTAACGTACAATCACAGTTACCATCGTCTATATACAAAAGTTATTAATTACAAGAAAACACTTACCCAAAGGCAAGCAGTAAAACAAATTTTATAATATTAATCTAATAATAATTAACACAATTGCCTGTGATAATTTTCACAAACGATCATGTTAATGTGTCATTCTTGAAAGGGTTTTACAACACATATTAATCAACTAACATTAAAATAAAAATGGGTTTTTTTTATGTACAGAGATACCTATTGTCAAACATCTAGTGATGAAACATAAGAATTTACGTCATGAGATTGTCGATTCATTGAACCGATCACACGTAAAGGGTACAACAAGGGGGAGTTGGAAAGATTGAGCTGATCATTGAGAATGAAGTTTGAGTTTAATAACTGGCCTTTATTAATTTCTAGAATCTCTTAAAAAAACGCTTATGATCCCCCGTGTTATGATGTAATAATTCAATTCCAATTCCAATTCGATTCCACGTGTTTTGTCACTAACAACCTGGGTTTCGCCTTTCGGCATCTTCATGCATTCTATCACACGGATGCAATTGAACCGACGTTCTGATATGCTGCAACGTTCTGATGCAACAGATCTGACGTCAGTTCTGAAATTGAAAAACCCTTTCAAGAATGACAGACAATTTTGTTGATTAATATTAGATTAATATTGGTAAATTTGTTTTAACTGTAATTTACTGCTTGCCTTAGGGTAATTGTTTGCCTGTAATTAATAACTTTGGTATATATGCGATGCTAACTGTTTATTTTTCATCAGTTCTGTTGCATCCGTGTGATAGAATGCCTGAAGATGCCGAAAGACAAAACCCGGGTCGTTAGAGACAAAACATGTGGAATCGTATAAAGTTGTAACAATTCAAATTTGATATTGAAATTCCATCAAACACCTTCAGTCGATATCACAAATTATATCGAAATTGAGTTTGATACACAAAAAACATGGTTCAAAAAGGACTAGATCCCAAAACGGTTAGCATACAAACCTGTCTTTGGCCGATTTCGGTAACCAATATCGCATATTAGTCCAGCACGCTTTGTGCAAATATGGAGGGCGTTTTGGACGTCAAGTGCAGTCTAATCAAATGTAGACATATCCACCACACAGAGTTAGCTTTGTCAACGTAACAATACTACATATATTATTATAAAGGGGGAAACTGAGCGTCGGATGCGTAATGTTAGGTTAACACGTCTCGTCTTGGCGTTTGTATATACACACCAGTGATGGGCACGCAAGAGGTTAAGTGCCACATTCATGCTTTTCGTACGTCCAATCCTTTTTTTACGATATGCATCGGTTCCAGAAAGCACGTAAATAACGCGTAAAAGTTTATCGATACTATAACATATGAAAATCCAAATTTTTTTCTTGAGATCCGCGTAAAAAATTGATTATTTCACGTGTAAAATTTAACAGGGTGAAAAAATAGCAATGTATTTCAGTTCTACAGAATTAATAAGGTATATATTTGATTTATTGATTGAATTGGCATTCACTTGGTAGAACTCCATTATAACGTGGTGAAAAAAATAACAATGTATTTTGGTTCTACAAAATTACTTTTAAAATATAGTTGATAACTATTTCGGCTCTTTCCATCGTCAGAAATGTGTCTTAACTTAACACAGCTATATTTAGATAAGCAAATGTTAGTTTAAGCATAGTTCTGACGATGGCGTGAGCCAAAATAGCTGTCAACTATATTTAAAAAAATAATTTTGGAAAACTAAAATACATTGCTATTTTTTTCACCGTGTTATATGTTTGATACCTAGTTTGGCTTACGACAGTTTATTTTCTCACTGTGTTATAAAAGAGTTCTATCAAGTAAGTAACAATTCAATCAATATGTGTAAAGTTTAATTTCTTGATCGATTATAAATATCAGGGCTGTGCAGTCGTCGAAAAAAAAACGACACCAACTCCGATATTTACCAACAACACGACTTCGACTAAGAAAAGTTTATTTTTGTCGGGTCGTTTCCTACTTTTACTATTTATTTGCATTGAATTAAAGATCGACCAACTTATCTGGAAATTTGTCTTTAAGATATTCTTCAGAATCGTCTAATCTCAACTCTGACACCAACTACGTCCAGATATCGACAGATAACACTGTTCAATCACACGGTGAAAAAATAGCAATGTATTTTAATTCTACAAAATTTATATAGTTGATAAGTATTTCGGCTAACGCTCTCGTCAAAACTAATTACTCAAAACTATTAGTTACAACTAAAATATATTGATTAATGATATCGACGGAAGGTGCTTGGTGGAATTTCAATATCAAATTTAAATTGTTACAACTTTGTACGATTCCACATGTTTTGTCACTAACGACCCGGGTTTCGTCTTTCGGCATCTTCATGCATTCTATCACACGGGAGCGACAAAACTGACAGTTCTGAACTGAACTGGACAGACCGTCAGTCAGTTCAGTTCAAATTAAAAATATTATGCATTTTTTTTCAACATATTTTAATTGAGTTCTTGCAAGTAAACGCCAATTCAATCAATTAACTGTTCAATCGATTCAAATATTTTTTTCCTCATACGGAAAGTTATGACAAAAAAATCTGTCGACGAGGATAGGATTCGAGCCCACGCGTGCAGAGCACATTGGATTAGCAGTCCAACGCCTTAACCCCTCGGCCACCTCGTCTCACAAGCTATATTTTGACACAACCAAAATAATGTCAGCGTTTTATTTGCATTGAAAAATGCAACCAATAAGGTGAAATAATCGATAACATGATTGAAACATTGTATGCATCTGAGCAAATATTGACATTGAGTCGATTTAATGATGTTTTATAAACACAATTATGTTGCTTAATTGAGAGACAGATTGCCCGAAATTTACAGACTCGCAACGAATTTTCTCTTTTATTTGCATTTATTGACAAGCGTATCACTCAATGCTATTGTTTTGAGAGTTATGCAAATAATTTCGACCCACAGCTTTAGGTACGATTTTCATAATGTAAAAATGAGTTTTACGCAATAATTCACAATAAACGCGCCGTAGTGACGTTATCGAAGAAAAATTTCAGCGGCATGAAAGATAACACGGTGAAAAAATATCAATGTATTTTATTTATACATTTTTTTTATACAGTTGATAGCTATTTCGGCTCACTCCATCGTCAGAACTATGTTTAAACGTACATTTGCTTATCCATATATAGCTGTGTAGAAAAAATACACAATACATCTTCTCTCCTGTTTTAACGACATAGCTTATTTCCTGCTAGCAATAAAACTATTTTTTTATTTATTACTTAGACCAACTTATATTAGTTTGTTCGCTTAGAATTTCGTGTAATAATTAATATCTATTGATTTCCAGCTGTTCCAAGGCCGTCGTCTTGCGACCTTTATTACAAATATATTATGCGATTCTTTTATAAAGTGATTTACAAATTGTGAATCTGTTCTTTTACTATTGCATAATCTAACATGTTCCTTACGCTCGAGGGATAGTCCTAACACAGCGATCCACTCGCTTCTAAATGACTGACGTAAACATGACGATAATGTGATAATGACGATAATTAGTGACAATTTAGAACAGGAATCATTCAACACAGAACTAACGTTCCGACAATGGGTGAGCCGAAATAGCTATCAACTATATCTTTTCAACTAAATTGTAGAACTAAAATGCATTGCTATTTTTCCACCGTGTTATAATTGAGTTCTACGAAGTAAATACCAATTCAATCAATCAATATATAATCTTTTATATCTTACAAGGTGTTAAGTGTCACTTCTTGATGGAAAGGCATGCTTTTTTAAATAATTAAAACACATTTTTTTACTACTTATTTCCATAATGTATTTAATGATCAGTACCAGTTTCGCTCATCGCGAGTATTATCAACTGATAATCAGTTAATAAGAAAAAATCCTTTGATATAATGCACATTAATGGGAAAGTAAGGAAAAAATCTTTTTTATGTTGTGGTCGTATTGTTGGTCAGTGTGGAAAATAGAGTCCTGCTTTTTTATCGACTACACAACCATGGATTTCTCCACTTCACACTCTTGTGCTAATCGCTGACATCATGCAAACGTAATTGCTGCGTCACCTTGTTCACCTTGCTTGGTCAGGATATACATATTCCCTGAAGAGAAGAAAACGTCAGGTATTTTGAGACCTAAACAGTCACCTAAAAACAGTCATAAATATTTTATTATTTTTATATCTCTTATGCATTGAATATATTCGACACAATTTTTGTTCACGTGCTTTCAAATATGACACATTTATTACGGTCACTATAAAATGCTCCATCTAATATGCATATTCATTCTTTTATGCTTAACTCAAACATTTACACACTTGCCAGTGGCGTAGCGATTGACATGGATTTATTAAATTTTTTCTTCATCAATACTCAACCATTAAAACCACATAGAGTTTCCTTACAAAACGGACCAAATATAAATAAAATAGACTTGTATCATTTCAAGGGGAATTTTTAAGACAAGAACCACTCAATTTGTTGCAAAAATAATAAATAAAAAGTAAACGCCAAATAAACTTGTTGCTCAAAATATTCAATGATCCTTTGGAATAATAAAAACACATTTCTAAGCACTATTTCCAAAAATAAGAGCGAAATCGGTCCTGAGCATAAAAAAATGGTAAAAATTACATGCGTTTTTATTATATTATATTAAATATCTAGCCTTTTCACTATAAAAAAGACAGTTACCATCTAAAAATGCAAATTATGTTTTACGCACATAATTTGTTTCATACTTATTATTTATTTTTGTATAATATTATCTAATTTGTATGTTCCGGATAGTTTTTTTAAGAAATCGTGTACATAATTTGTTTGTTCTTCCAAAGTGTAGAACCAGTCTGCCAATGAGGATGCCAATGGTAAGAGCATTAACAATGTTCAACAGTATTGCTTCAGATGTTGACGAAAGTGAGTTCAGAAGAATGCTATTTTTTCAGTTAAAGTAGACATTTCATGAGCTTACTCGGTTGACTTTTTTTTGCAATCTTTATTGATTGTTTTACTGTATATTTGTTGATTTTTTATATTTAAATATGTTAATATGTTACGGTGCAAAAGCAATGAATTGATAATTTGTAAGGGTTGTACCGTGTAGTTGTAATAAATAAATAAATATATTTATTTACGTCTCTCTGACAGTACGCCACTGCAATATTTTTTTGTAAAAAAGCGTAACATTTTATTCAAAAAAATGGGCTACATTTGCATAGAATGGTTGCATTAATAAACCAATATTTTTTTCCCAGATCTAAAATAAAAAATTCAATATAATAAAATTTATAATGTTATATCTTTAAATATTTGGGTATATCGTTCGGAATGAAGACGTTTTTGAATAAAATAAACTCGCATACAAAACACAACAATTCGGCTCGAGTAAGCATTTAGCAGAAGCCAGACATACGACGACAAATAATATACCTTGTGGTTAACACTTTATGTAGATATCTGCACGGGACGACTTTGGATAAGGTTACACGGCCCGAGGTCGACTCTTTCGGGCCTAGCCCGAGTTTTAATATCATACCTAACATATAAATATTTATATATAGGTGTATAAAAACTTGACTGTCTTGAATTGAGAAGTAATTGATTTCCGCATGCCTACTTCATGATTTTAATTAATGGTGAAATATATACATTCCATATACGAGATCAAATACTAGACCAATGTCAAAACCGAATCGGGTAGAGGCAAGCAGGACAAGGCAATAGTGAAACTGATAGATTGCCTGACTTTTCCGGGTTTCGGTTTCGTCAGTTCTGTTGCATCAGTGTGATGGAATGCCCGAAGATGCCGAAAGGCGAAACCCGGGTCGTTAGTGACAAAACATGTGGAATCGTACAAAGTTGTAACAATTCAAATTTGATATTGAAATTTCATCAAGCACCTTCAGTCGATATCATAAATTAAATCATGCGTGTAATTAATATTATTTACATACGCTTAGTGGGCCACATTTTAAGTATGGCTGCACTCTCGAACATAGTCCAGTCTCATTTTGAAATAAAAAAGTATTTCGTTATACACCGTTTAAAAAAATAGATCGTCAATATCACAAACGACATCGATAAAAAGGCGAAATGTGATTGAGTGAATTATGTGCCCAAAATAATGATTTTAAATAACACACGCTCAGGGATAATAAAATGTTGCCCCGCACTCTTGTACCGCAAAAATCACTGGTTCTCAATTAAACTAAAACATCTAAGCTGTGTCTCATAAAATGATGAGTTTGGTATGCCATTTTGATTGATAATGAACACTGAGACGTATTTTGGGCAATTGATGGTAAGAGATAGAGATAGAGATTTTGGACGGTTGAAAGACCAGGGAAAGTTAGTTTTTATTATCATTTGAAATATCATATCTTTCCATTAAAAAGTGAATGTTAAAACTGAACATAACGTTTTCAAAAGTAAAAGTAAAGTTTTTTCAATTTTGATTCAACTATTACACATATTAAATGAGATAAAATAGTGAACATTGCCATAACACGGAGAAAAAAAAACAATGTATTTTAGTTTTGCAATTTTTTTTTTGGCAAGATATAGTTGATAGCTATTTCGGCTCACGCCATCGTCAGAACTATGCTTAAACTAACAAAAAAATCTTAATGAACAAACTAATATAGGTTTTTCCGTAATAAACCATCCCCATCCAATGAGCCATTTCCGTGCAATATGTAAGCTTATTGGTATAGCCGCCTTTTTAGTTTCATTTACAATTTAAAAATTTTGCAGTTTTATTGCTAGCAGGAAATAAGCTAGGTAATCAAAACAGGAGAGAAGATGTATTGTGTACCTTTTCTACACAGCTATATATAGATAAGCAAATGTTAGTTTAAGCATAGTTCTGACGACGGCGTGAGCCGAAATAGCTATCAACTATATTTAAAAAAATAGTTTTGTATAACTAAAATACATTGCTATTTTTTTCACCATGATACATTTTATTTATTGAATTGACATGAAAATGCGTTAATTTCGTTATTCTTTAATTTTCATTCGATTGTTGATATACATTAATTTTGCTTGAAAGATATTAATGAGTGATTAATGATATTTAATTTTTAAATTAATTAGCATTATTTTATTAATATTGTCTTGTAAATTGTTTCTTAGTTTTTGAACCCATGGTTTTGTATACCTGCTACCTTTAACTCAAAACTTTTGTACAAATAGACTTGCTTGTAAATTGTATTCTACCATATATTGTGGAAATAAGTACTGAAATAAGTGTTTTTATTATTTAAAATACAATGCTTTTCCGCCAAGTGACAGTTAACACATTAAAAGTGAATATGTAATTGATTAACACACATTTTCAATATATTTATATTAATGTGGAGTTGTGTATGTCTATCGTTACAGCGATTAGCCAAGTCGACAAATATTTACAAATATTTTAATCAAGTTAAATGAAAATTGTTTTTAATGCTATTCAAGAGAGATCAAATCGTGTAAAACAGTGCTAATTAAGCATAGTTCTGACGATGGCGTGAACCGAAATAGCTATCAACTATATTTTTAAAAAAATAATTTTGTTGAACTATAATACATTGCTATTTTTTTCACCGTGTTATAATGGAGTTCTATCAACTAAATGCCAATTCAATCAATAAATTTAATAATAGTTCTGATGAAGTGTCAGCCGAAATAGCTATCAACTCTATACCTTATAGTTTTTGTGGAATTAAAATAAATTAATAATTTTAACCGTGTTATAATGGAGTTTATGAAATCCGAAACGAGCTTACCAACAAAAGTTGATTTATTCATTCAACGAGTTATGTTGATCATAGTTCTGACGATAGGGTAAGCCGAAATAGCTATCAACTATATCTTATAAAAAAAATTACAGAACTAAAATACATTGCTATTATATTTTTTCACTGTGTTATAATGGATTTCTACCAAGTAAATGCCAATTCAATCAACTATATCTACAATCAACATTAATCTTAAATTGTCAAAAATCAGAAAACACTCGAGACATTTTAGAATCCTTTTGCTTCAGAGGGATACACCATAGTCTCCCACAACAATGAACAATAAATATGAATATTGTTATTATCAGAGGGTATACAACCCCTCATTTTCTTTCACATTCACCCTGTTTTAACCCTCCTTTGATCGTCCTATTGTCGCAACAGACAATATGTTTTTTTTTAATAAACACATATCTATAATATACATACGTTGAGTCTATCTATTGTGTATTTATTTACATCATTTGGCGGACATTCGCGGATCTCTCTTAAAGAGGTGCTTAAATACTGCTTTTATTATTGATTTAATATTGACACAGTTAATCAATACATTTAACTAATATTGTGACGTGATAGACCATCCCTTAAATAGTAAAATTAGTGACATCTAGCAATGTAACACGCTGAAAAAATAGCAATGTATTTTAGTTCTACAAAATTATTTTTAACAAATATAGTTGATAGCTATTTCGGCTCACGCCATCGTCAGAACTATGCTTAAGCTAACATTTGCTTATCTATATATAGCTGTGCAGAAAAGGTACACAACATCTCCTCTCTCCTTTTCCAACGGCCTAGCTTGTTATTTAAACACATATATATATAGATAAGCAAATGTTAGTTTAAGCATAGTTCTGACGATGGCGTGAGCCGAAATAGCTATCAACTATATTTGTTAAAAATAATTTTGTAGAACTAAAATACATTACTATTTTTTCACCGTGTTATAATGGAGTTCTACCAAGTGAATGCCAATTCAATCAATATATCTAGCAATGTGTTTGACAAGAAATTATAAATTTTCTTAAAGTCAATACCCAAACCCTTTCAAAACAGTCATTTAATTAGTGTTATCGGTTTTGTAGGTATTGATTTGAACGATCTAAAAACTCAATCGTTGCGCGCGCAACACATGATACCAACATTTTCCTTTCTAAATGTGACATTACAGTGACATCGAGTCTATTCTCAGCAAGAATTTTGCAGGTTCCACGGGATAATTTGCCCTGAGATATGGCAAAACATGTTTTAATCCTTATACCGGCAACAAAAAAAGTGTGTGCAAAGCGCAAAGTAGAAGTAAGACTTGGTACATGTGTAAATATTATCGTATGACTCTTCACAAGGGTAAATATAGGCAATTTTATTACACTATGAATAATTATTAAAATGTTTTCAGCCATTTCAGATTGTTTCATTTTATTTTATCCAATATTTTCACAGTTTAGTAAACACGTAAAAAATCCATCTGTCAAAAATGGGCCGTACCTCAAGCCAATTGTAGGATTTCGGCCGGGGCTGATAAAATATGTAGATATGCAAATCATTCTCACTGAAGCAATTCAAAATTACTGATTCGTCAATTTGAGTCGCATCAATAAGCTGTTTTTACCACTTTAGATTATCTTGTAGTCATTTTTGATGTTGCTTATTACTGTAAAATCATCTTTTTACAACGTGTGAGCAGGCGACATAACACACATGTGTACATGTGAGAAGCATATCCACATAGTACAGTGTTTCAGTTGATAATGCTCGCAATGAACGAAACCGGTCCTAATATAATGGTTGTTTTATTAAAAAACTTTCGCGGGCGTGTTCTCAACAAACCACTTAAGTTTCATTGCAATCGGATGAATTGTATAGGAACTCATACAAGACATACAAACAAAGAAACATTTATTTATATATATATATTATTTATTTGGTACAAACACGTTACAAACATATATAAATTATTTGTTGCTTGCTTTTGGAACGAAAAAAAAAAGATTTTTTTTAAAAACAAGACAAAAAACAACGATAGCAAGAAAGTCAACCAAGCAAGATCATGTAAAATCTACTTCAAAACAATAAAAAATTGTATTCGCATGAACTCACTCTCGTCCACATGACAGTTAAACAGTGTCAATGCTCTTACCATTGGTATCCCAATTAGCAGACTGGTTCTAAGAACGCTTAGAAGAACAATTACAACGTCCACGATTTCTCAAAAAATTATCCGAAACACACAATTTGATATAATCAAGGACGGCAGAATTCTCATTTTGGCCTCGTATGAGTCGAAAGAAATATATGATGAAATACATTTTTCAAACTATGTAAAGTAATTTATGATATCAGCTGAAGGTGCTTGATGGAATTTCAATATAAAATTTGAATTAACAATGCCTGAAGATGCCGAAAGGCGAAACCCGGATCGTTAGTGACAAAACATGTGCAATTGCACAAAGTTGAATCAATTTATATTTATTAAAAGTAAAATGGCACGATACTTCAATATATAAATAAAATACACTACAATGTTGATAAGTTAAATTTGTTTGCTTCAATTCAAGTCATGTGCAACGGACGATTGATAAAACGTTTTTTTGTTTCCTTTTCACTTAAACTGTTCAGTTCTCAGATAAAAAAGTAAAATGCGATAGCTTAAAAATTACTTTTTATTTAGGTTACATTGTTTAAAGTTTATGTAGAAATAATTGTTATCGGTGATAACGGTATCGTTAAACCGTGTTATGAATATAAATATGGAATGAATGATAGTCGCATTCATTTGAAAGAATTATCGACGACGGTCACGGTCCCCAATGAACCTCATATATATGAATACAATTTTTATGCATTTAACAACTCGGTAACGTCGAACAGACAGTAAATTGATCAGTTTCGGAGCTTCCAAAATCTACAATAAACCTATATTATTATTTTTGTATTAAATATAATAGTTTTAATCAGTGGTCGGCAACCTTTTGAGAGACTGGATAAAAAATTTAAATTTTGAAAATTTCATTTGATAAGTGGATAAAAGTTAAAAAATACAATTAAAAAAAATTTCCATCATAATGTATGTATATAATTTGTGTATTGTCACCAATTGCACCATCATAAAATGAAATAAATGCGTAATTTATGATATCCACTGAAGGTGCTTGATGGAATTTCAATATCAAATTTGAATTGTTACAATTTTGTAAGATTCCACATGTTTTGTCACTAACGATTCGGGTTTCGCCTTTCGGCATCTTCAGGCATTCTATCACACGGATGCAACAGAACCGACAAGACCCGGGTCTGTGAATGCGTGAATTTGTGTGTAATTTATGTGTATTTTATAAAACAAACATATACAAAACAATATTTTTTTTTGGTGGCTACCTTGATTTTGGTTTTTTTTAAATTATTGATATTAAATAAATAATTGTATAAAATATTAAAAAAAACCTTGTCATATTTTCTTAGTGGATAATTCAATTACCCGCGGGTAGTAGGTTGCCGACCACTGGTTTAACTTGTGTACACTTCTACATGTTTTGTCGCTCACGACCCGAGTTTTCCCTCAATAATATATATAAACGATTCATTTTTTCCAATAATATACTTTTGTTCACAATATATTTAATGATTAGGAACGGTTTTGCTCACCGCGAGCATTATCAGCGGATACAAGCAACCAGGGCTGTGGAGTCGTTAAGAAACTCTTCTCCGATTTATTCATTGAATTGGCATTTACTTGGTAGAACTCACATTACTAATTTATAAGGTGAATTTTTACATTAATAATTTATAAGGTGATTTTTTTTATAATATTCAATATTAATTTAAAACAGGGTCGCACTTTTTACACTTTTATACCGTATAAATTAATTTGAAATTGTAGCATGATATTGCCAGCAGTCAAAAATAATGGTGACAAATCAACAATAGAAATTATCACTTTTAAGTAATCAAAGTCGATTATGACACGGTGATAAAATAGCGATGTATTTTAGTTCAAAAAAAATTATTGAACATTGCTATTATTAAGTGCTTATTATAATACATTGCTATTTTTTCACCATACTTCTCCGATTTCGAAATTGACCAATAATACGACGCCGACTAAATTTAAAGTTTATTATTGTAACGTTTTTTCTTACCTTTCTTATTTATTTGCATCAAATTAAGATCAACCAACCAATCCGGCAAATTTTTCATTGATATATTCTTCAAAATTTTCTAATCGAAAAAATCGAGTAGTTTTTTTCACGACTTCGACTCTGTCTTCACAGCCCTGCAAACAACAGACAAACCTTTTTATGTATAAAAAAAAAATTAAATTGTCAAAATTTCGTTTCAAATTGTTGAAATTTTTTCAATAATGACCTGTTTTCTCTTTCAGCATCTATAGGCATTCGATCAGAACAAGTTCTCTTGCATATGTGTGATAGAAGATCTGAAGATGCCAAAATGCGTAATCCAAGTGGTAAGTGACAAACAATATGAAATCGTACAAAATTTAAGTTCCTTAACCTTCAGTTGATCTCATAAAATATAAAATTTAGCGTTCATAATTACCAGGTCTACAAAACCAATGGTCCAACGACTAAAGAAAACAGTTTCTTGAACCAGCTCGAGTCCAACAACTTGATCTTTAAACTTTTGGTTTTGTACGACCCAGTATCTATCTATACGCCATCAAAAAGAAGATCAACATAACTCGTTGAATGAATAAATCAACTTTTGTTGGTAAGCTCGTTTCGGATTTCATAAACTCCATTATAACACGGTTAAAATTATTAATTTATTTTAACTCCACAAAAACTATAAGGTATAGAGTTGACAGCTATTTCGGCTTACACTTCATCAGAACTATTATTAAATTTATTGATTGAATTGGCATTTAGTTGATAGAACTCCATTTTAACATGATGAAAAAAATAGCAATGTATTTTAGTTCTACAAAATTATTTTTTTAAATATAGTTGATAGCTATTTCGGCTCACGCCATCGCCAAAACTATGCTTAAACGAACATTTGCTTATCTATATATAGCCGTGTAGCATATAGTGTAATATATAGCTTAAGGTACACAATACATTTTTCTTCTGTTTTAACGACCTATCTTGTTTCTTGCTTGCTATTAACCATCACAAAGGATTCTTAACGAACAAGCTAATATACGTCGATCACCATTGCTTAACCCTCTGCGGGGTGTTTCTTTGTTTCTGTAATAGACCATTTCCGTGCCATATGTAAACTTATTGATATAGCTGAATTTTTATTTTCATTTACAATTTTTAGTTTTATTGCGAGCAAGAAACAAACTATGTCGTTAAAACAGGAGAGAAGATGTATTGTGTACCTTTTCTGCACAGCTATATATAGATAGGAAAATGTTCGTTTAAGCATAGTTCTGCCGAGATATCTATCAACTATATTTAAAAAAATAATTTTGTAGAACTAAAATATATTACTATTTTTAGACATACATTTAGCTGTATATATTTAGGAGAGGTTTTCTACACCGCTATATAAAGATAGGTAAATGTATGTTTAAGAGAACTTCTGATGAGGGCGTAAGCCGATATAGTTATCAACTATAAACTTCATATTTTTTATAGATTTTATAACTCTAAAATAAACACATTGCTTTTTTCTTCAACATGATGAAAAAAAGCTCTGCGTAATGTAGTTTAATACATAGATTTTATTGATAACAATAAAAGAAATGACGAGTCGACATATCATTTTTAATAGCCTTTTCCGTACCTCGTTAAACAGCATTCCCCAATATTTTATATGATTAAGTGCGCCTTAGATTTATAATGCAAAAAAGGAAGAATATAAAATCGCGAATATTCTGATGGATTTCCGCGGGTCGCACGTGCGAGGGCCTCGCCACACGTGCCGGCCACGTGGCCCGGAGGATGCGGACCCATCTTTCGCGGCCCTGCCTGGGCTTTATTTCCTGCGGTATTGGAGCATTTATCATCTCAAACGCACGCGTGGCAAAATATACACTCACTTGTGTTTGAAGTCAATGGTCTTTGAAAGGCAAGTGGGCGTCAAATTTGGGGAGACATAACGTAAAAAATATTTTACATTATCGTGCAAACAATTTGCCGTGTTGACTATTGCCAGCTTAAGCAATATGATCACACAAACATTTTCTCAGGTGAGGTTCTCGTTAAAATAATTTATCGTGGAAAACTCACTACGTGAATAATTCATGACCGGATTATTTATCGCAAGATTTCATAAACGTATACAATTCAATATTCCGTTTTTATAATTCATGATATCGACTGAAGGTGCTTGATGGAATTTCAATATCAAATTAAACGGACTGTCAGTTTTGTTGCGTCCGTGTGATAGAATTCCCGAAGATGCTTAAATGCGAATCCCGGGTTGTTATTAATAAAACATGTAGAATCGAAAAATGTATTAACAATTCAAATTTGGTTCTGTTTTTATATTAAAATACACAACGCAGTTTTTTAATTGTCTCCTCTTCTTACATAACATAGTTCAACATGGATTGGTTGTCAATAATCTTCTGCTTCATTCTTAAATATTAGAAAAAATAATGGAACTACAGAAGAACTAGCTTTTAGCTAATCAATGACTATACACTACATTTTTAGGAGCAGATGTGTGGGAGGGATAAATGATAATTATCACAAAAACGAAATGTTTATTTGATAATTAAATACACATGGATATAGTTTAATCAGCAAATTTTTTTTTGCTAGATACCCCTGGCATTCATTTGAAATAATATTGAGCTGCTGTGCTCTAAGACATTCTCGTTCCCACGTATGAATAGCTTTCTAATTTTACTAGACGTGGAAAGGTGGAGATACCCGAATCAATGAGCCAAATTTTACAAATTTATTCGTATTATGTTAGTTGAACTCCACTGTCATACCAAAAATAGCAACCAGTCTAAAAATACAATAATTACTGAAAAGGAAAATATTATTTTATACAACAGAACTACATTTAAATTTTCGAAGGTCACTCAGTATCAACTCGAGGTTAAAAAACCAGAATTTATGGTAGTATAAACTTTCCACAAAGGATTCTTAGCAAACAAACTAATATATGTCCGTCACCATTATTGACTCCTCTGATTGATGTTTCTTTGTTTCTGTAATGGACCATTTCCGTGCCATATGTAAACTTATTCATAAGGCCGCCTTTTTAGTTTCATTTACAATTGTTAGTTTTATTGCGAACAGGAAACAAGCTAGGTCGTTAAAACAGGAGAGAAGATGTATTGTGTACCTTTTCTACACAGCTATATATAGATAAGCAAAGGTTATATTTAAGCATAGTTCTGACGATGGCGTGAACCGAAACAGCTATCAACTATATTTTTTAAAAAATAATTTTGTTGAACTATAATACATTGCTATTTTTTTCACCGTGTTATAATGGAGTTCTACCAAGTGAATGCCAATTCAATCAATAAACTTGCCTATGACTAAATCTTAGACCCACCTGATCGCTAATTTAACACGTTGATTGTGAAAAAAAACGCTCAGCACAACACATTTATATGTGTTGCACATATAAAGTATTGTATATTATGTACCACACTCTTGGTAATATCCAATACTATACAAAGTCAAAGTGACCTAACGTACCAGGCCATGTCAATCTTTACTATTTATATGGTCTATGGCCAGGCGTATAACCAGCGTCTCTCAAATATAGGCGCGTATTCATAAATCAACGTGTTAAAGCTCTTAACCAGGATGAGCAAGAAATATTGGTGATAGGTATCTCAGCATCGAGACATCGATAGACTGGCATAATTACAATATACGTTTCACTTTTTACCTCATTCGCAACAAAGTCATAAATAATTAATTTTTAAGTAAATATTTATACAGTTGTGTTTGGTTACTGTATACAAAATAATACTATACAATATTTTGACTAATTTTGAATAATTGATTTTATTATTTTTAAACAAATTATATCACAAGACGAGGTGGCCGAGTGGTTAAGGCGTTGGACTGCTAATCCAATGTGCTCTGCACGCGTGGGTTCGAATCCCATCCTCGTCGATGAGACACTTTTTGGAGTGTTCAATTTTTGCAAATAAAACTGTTAACCCTCTTCGTGACGTATGCATACGTTGTGAGACGTACCCGGTTGATAACCGCCGAGTCTAGATAGGTAAAAATATTAATTAGTTAAATTGATATTAACGCATGGAATACATATCAGTCGGAGAAGTTAAATACTGAAGGTAATTATAAATTATTTTAAGCATATTGTAGATCAGTGATCGGCAACCTCATTAATCCTAAAAGCGTAATATCAACAGTGCAGCGATTGAAAACGCTTTTGAGAGCCGAATTTTTTAAATTAAAGTTTATATATATATATTTTATTCACTGTTTATTTACTTTTTAAAAAAATTATTTAACCATGAGCTGGCGGAATATAAATTAATATAACACTTAACCCCTTGAAGCATATGGCCGTACATGTACGGCGACATATTGTGTCTAATGCTTTTTTTTTACTTTAAAATATCACATTCTTAGATTTTTAATTGAATTAGTATTATTACTGATATGTATATAGAAGTGAAGGTTTGTTTGTCTGTATGTCTTGTATGCATTCATATACTATTCATCCAGTTGAGATAAATCTTTATTAGGCTTTTTTAGCTTGCCCAAAAAAAGTTTTTATATTAGAATGACCACTACATATAGACAGGTTTCGTTCATCGCGAGTATTTACTTTTTCATCAGATTGTGATAAAAAAAACTGAGGTCTTTTGCACATGCTCACGAAGGTTTCTGAATAAATCCAACCATTAGATCAGAACTGGTTTCGGCTTCATCGCGAACACTATCAACTGAACAACATAACTATGTAGATAAGCTTCTCACATGGACAGCTTTATGTGGCCTGCTCGCGCGTAGAAAAACTTCTGATTTATTCGTGTACGCAACACATTGCAACGCATGTTGGGTACACGCTAGTTTTGAATTTTAAAAATGCAGTTCGACGTTATGTTAAACAACTATCAATTTCGAATAACTGTCGTCATATAGCAAGCTCACATTATTGGCCATAATTTGTACGATCACAAAATTAAATAACGATACAAAAAATAACGGTTCGTAGCCACTGGACTATGGTGCATTATTTTTCGTTTCTTTATACCCTATTTTAATCAAAACATAACCTTCAAATTTTCCGTTCGTGACAGAAATATTGCACAAATGTTTGTGAAAGGTGAATATCATGTTTTCTCTCTCTGGGAGCGGCGTACGGTTAAGGATCTTACTAATACCTAGGTGCAGAGATTGCAAACCTTTTAAAAGGATATTTCTCACCAAAATGTCAGTTCATGGCCAATTTGAGTGATTCAAGATGAACTTTATCTACTATTATGTATTTCATAGATTCGACAATTATTCTATAGAAATTCATTTTACTTTAGCTTTGATGTTCTGTTACTTTCAGGCTCTAAAGAAGTTTTTCAAAGAGACAAAACACAGGTTCATTAATTTATTTACTTGATACATATTCATTAAAAATGAGTATTTTTTTAACAGTGTACAAATGATTTATAATAAACAATTTTTTTCTCAACTCACTCTCGTCCAACTGTAATATGTCGACATCTGAATAAATATTAGAATTTATTGATTGAATTGGCATTTACTTGGTAGAACTCCAATATAACACGGTGAAAAATGGCAATATATTTTAGTTCTACAATTTTTTTATATGATATAGTTGATAGTTATTTCGGCTCATGCCATCGTCGGAACTAGTTTTTTAGAATGAGAAATTCACTCGATATCATAAATTATATCACTTGGTGTCACTAATTTAACTGTTTTCTAAAGGCTGGTCTATAACGTAAAAACACGGCTCCGGGATTCAACATGTTAAAAAAATGCATTAGAAATAGTGCTTACGTATTAAATGATAAGCTTGTCGAAAGAAGCCGTTTCTTTTTAAAACTGTCACCCGGAAACCGCAAGTTTTCCATTACTGTGCGAGATAATATAATATCATATTGTATATCCCACCCCTAGAAACGACGCCGGCGCCTGTCAAACGCAGTGGCGTCGGGACGCCTCAAAGCTGAAACGTCCAAAACGACTCTCGCCGACTGCAAGACAGTTATAAGTCCATTCTGCTAATGCTACCTTAACAGAAAATAAGCATATCCAAATGTTACGTAGCAAATATATTACCATATTAATTAAATTGAAAAAATATTCTCCGAGTTCGTAAATTAGACATACGAGGCGTCCGAAAGTAAAAAAAAAAAACGATATGTCCACTATAAAATATTAATGATGAACGATATTTTTGGTTTTCCAAACCAGTGAACCGTTAATTATTATAGTTTCAAATAAAATAGTATGATTTATGATATCGACTGAAGGTGCTTGATGGAATTTTTATATCAAATTTAAATTGTTATAACTTTGTACAATTCCACATTTGTCACTATCGACCCGGGTTTCGCCTTTCAGCATCTTCAGGCATTCTATCACACGGATGCAACAGAACGACGTAAAATAAACAGTTAGCATCGTATATTTTTGAACGGTTTTATTATTATTTTACGGTGCTTTACTTAAACTAGACTATATGCTGGATAAATCAGGTTTATTCAATCAAATTTTAAAATAATAAAAAACTTACAAATTAATTTGTAAAAACATTTCTTCAATGTTAATATTTACTATAAAAATGTTGGTGGCCGCAGCAAAATCCTCTGGTGGCCACATGAGAACCATTGCTCAATGTTAGTATTTGCCAAACGTTTTTGCTTCATGGCACATTGGTGAATTGAATTTTTTCTCCGACATACCAAATAAAAATAAATTGACCAGAGAAGTACCTCAAATAAATCGTATTTTATTAATAAAAATAATAGAAACCATTGTGTAGTTAAATATTTTATTACCATTTATTTACATAGGTGGTAACAATTTTACTTGTGAGAAAGATCCTATTGGCTTTTAGGAAACGACGCTACGTTTATACCAGCGTCTCAATATCATTGTTCTCTGTTGAATATTATGTACGAACATGACAAATATTTGTTTTAATATGTTAATTATAAATATATTTAAAATTGAAAAAAAAATTGAATCAATATGATATATTTAAAATGAAAAGTTTTGAGGGTTTTTTCTTTGCGACTCACTGTTGGCCAAACACCGGTCTAAATTATTAAAAATCTTCTATGAGTTGACGTCTACTCAATCTTTGATTAACGAAATAAATTTCTGAAATATTAAAAAAATTGTTATTTGCCTTATTCGCCACCAAATCAGTTTGACCGATCGGTTCAGACGGAGATTGGACTGACTTGTATTTCTACAGTCATTCCGCACATAAACACCTGAACAATAAACAATCTTTCATAGTAATGTAAAACCGACGAAATACTTAGAACTTAATGAATAAATTTGTCCCTTGCGTTATGTAAGGTTGTCCGCAAGTACCGGGTAATTGTATATTGTATCAAACAAACATGTATCAGTTACCCAGTCTCTAGAATGAAAATACGAGTTTATACACCCATCCCTCGCTTAACACGGTTTCAGTTTCGGTGAAAAAAAAAATGTTTCGACGTTTCGTAGATGTGAACACAGCTCTGCGAAATTCTAAGAATGGGTCTTGTTAGTAAGGGTATACCGGTAATAGAGCTGCGCATTTCAAACAACAAATAGTACCTGAAATATATGGGCAATACATCAGACATTTAGTCTCTCGTTGCCCACCGTGTTTATCACTCGTTGAATCCTGACAGCTGATAAAATAATTACTGCTTATAATTTCACAACTATTCCAGGTATATGTTTCTTATTTCTAATACATACTTTTATTATTTGTATAATGAAGCTTAAATAATATAAAGACATATAAAATTTTACACCCATAATGTCTAAACCAAAATTTTGTCGAAAAATAATTTCTCTGGAGACAAAAATACAAATTTGGGATCAATATTAATATCCTCTTGTAAGAATGACACGGAATAATATTTTTTATCCGTATCATTATATCATCATCATATCAGCCGGGGTCGATCCACTGCTGGATGAAGGCCTCCCCCTGTTTTTTTTTTTTTTTTTCAGGGGGGTTTGGACGTAGCAACACCACGCTGCCCAGACGGGTGGGTTGGTGTTCGGTTTTCTGTCTGGGTTTTCCTTCCCATAGCCAAGAGAACACGGCACTCGGTGTTTCCGAGCGGTCACCCATCCAAGCACTATCCGCGCTCAATGTTGCTTCAACTTCGGTGATCGCACGAGAGCCAGTGCTTTCTACGTGGTATTGTCGTTGGCATCATTATATATCAATAAATTTTCATAAATTCCACCTACCTATTTTTTCTTAAAATCTCTAAAAAAGACATATCCCCTTTATTTCATACATTTGTTAGTCTCGCTTAACACGATTTCGCTTAGCACGGCGATTTAGCAGAATCTATCTTTTGTGTTAAGCGAATGATGGGTGTATAAACAAAAACTCAAAGCGAAAAATTTACGACTTCATCTCAAAAACTTTCTACTTCTACCCATGTTTATTGGGGTTGGTAGTAAATTGGGGCGACGCCACCCACTCTCCCCTTCACGTAGCAGTAAATAGGTGCAAAGATGTTATTATATATTTTTTCAATACATCCCTTAAATCTTCCCCTCGCGTAAAGCGACCTGTCAAATTAATAAACGATTTTTATAAAGATGATCCGGTAATGATTGTATGCAGCATGAATTTTTTTCTATTGTGTGAATTTTTCTGTGAAATTATAATTTATTTGAAAAAATATCAAAATCTTTTTAACATTTTAGTTTGATATTTTTCAAATTTGAATTTGTACAACTTTGTAGATTGTCATTAACGACCCGGGTTTCGTTTTTCTGATAACTAAACTAACTCGATTTATGATATCGAATGAAGGTGTTTGTCAGTTCTGTTGCATCCGTGTGATACAATGCCTGAATATGCCGAAAGGCAAAACCCCGGTCGTTAGTGACAAAACATGTGGAATCGTACAAAGTTTTAATAATTCAAATTTGATATTGAAATTCCATCAAGCACCTTAAGTCGATATCATAAATTGATATTTTTCTTAGTTGTACGATGCTTTAGCTAGCCAATACTGATTTAATTGATATAATACATTCAAAAAGAAAAAAAATCAAAATTTAATGTCTGATTATTGAATAGAAGTCATTAATTACTATTGCTTAATCATTTACTGTCGCAATATGAAGCATGTGAATTCCTGACGGAACTATTTCAACAAAAGTTGTTTATATGACAACTGCTTTGAATCGGATGTGGGTTACATATAGTGTTCGCCTACTATTAAAATTCAACGTAATGTAAACATTTCGCTAGCAGAAAATTTACATTGCATGTTTGAAAAGATTATTAGACCATATACAAAAACTGACGAGACATATTTAATTATGCACCGGAAACTCATGAATTTTACAAGAAATTTTAAGAGCAATAAAGTTTTTTTTTCATAATATAGTGAAACCCCCAATTACACTACTCTGAATTACACGCTGGCTTTAAATATTCACCGAAATAATCCCCCAATTGAACGATCGCTTTGCTGCAATAAATGTTGGCTGGCGTCTGTGTATTCAACACGTGCCAGGCTACTCACGCACAGCTGGGCGACTGCTGGACTAAGAATAATCTTTGTTTTGTATTTTTCGCGGAAAAAACAAAGACCATAATTTTGTATGAGATTTACTCCCCCAATTACACTCGTACAAATTACACAATCCCGACATGAAATTCCATCAATCGTTTTCAGTCGATATCAAATATTATAAAAAATATTGAATTTTCTTAATTTAACCCTCTCACTGCTAATGTCTTAACTATTGAGATGGCCGATTACAGTGTATCAGTAATAAGTATTCAACAATATTTATAAAATTATAGTGCTATATATATAGAAATTTATAAGATAGAGCTATTTCGACTATTACGTCGATTTCGTCTCGCCTTCGTCAGAACTATGCAGTGTTTGTAAAACTAAAATACATTGCTATTTTTTCACCGTGTCTCAAACTTGTGTGTGTATTATATAGAAAACACGATACATATATATATAATAATACATATATGTATCGTGTTTTCCTCTCATGAAAAATAATAATATTGCACTCAACGATAGCAATTTTCTTTTCGTTATTTTTTTTTTTATTTTCTTTCGAAACTACAAGGTCTTTAGAAAAGTACATAGAGGGAGCGATTCCCTTTCTTAGCCCACTTTGTTAAACATCTTCTGTTTAAATGCTTGATTTTTCATGTATCTTACTAGTTACACCTTAGTAGAGGTCTGCGCGGGTCGAATAATGAATTTTTCGGTCCGAGCCGGACTCTTGCTACTCAAACCCAGTTAAAGCCCCGATTTATTTTTTCCAGCCAAAGAATTTCCGATTCTTTATATGTGTATGTAATTCTTTATAATACCCGCTAAGTATTGTTTTTTACGAAATAATTGAGTTATTCATTACAACATGACTAATTTATGACACGAACAGAGATTTAAATATTTTCTGAAAAATAATTTGCATCCTTGAACCCGACCAGAGTCCTATTCTCAGTTATCTATACCCGATTTTATGGATCTGAGCAGATCTCTATATACTCGTGATGAAATGGTTTTGAGTTCATATGTTCGTTAATATTTTATTTAAGCAATGTAGTTGAAAGAAGTGAATATATTTAATTAGTTGATTGATTGAATTGGCATTTATTTGGTTGAACTCCATTATAACACGGTGAAAAAATAGTAATGTATTTTAGTTCTACAAAAATTTTATAAGATATAGTTGATACCTATTTCGGTTCACGCCATCGTCGTATATTTTTCACCGTTTTATTTTATTAGTCTTATATATTAAAAAAAAAGAAAAACACATTTTTAGTACTATTTAAACAATATATTTTCCAATCAAGACCGCATTTGCTCATCACAGCATTATCGACTTATAGAATATTAATTGAAAATAAGGCTACTTATAGAAAATTTTGAATTAAAAAATTAACCTTTCCAGGACTAACTAATTTATTTTAACCGTGCTGTGAGAAGTGAGTTTTTAATAAAATTATTATATAAATATATTTTATGAGTAAAAATTTTTTTTATAGTCGCATTATATTTTTATAAGCAATGAAAACATATAATTTTTTTTTTTGCACGAATTTTAAAGAGCAAATTTTGGTTTTTCATACGTTTCTGGTACTTTTTCACGCGATATTTTAATACTTGGAACCAAATTGTCAAATTATATGAAAGTTGTGATTGTTTTACGCGATTTGTTTTACGCGCCGTTTTCTGGAACCAATGTATCGCGTAAAAAAAGGACTGGGTGTAATATATATTGATTTTCTACCAAGAAGTGATAGGTAATACCTTAAAAGTAATCAGTCTAACATGTATTTGATACAGACTGGATATCACAATCCTAGACACGGTTTCCGTCCTCTACCACTTGGGTCTTACCGGAAAAGCGGAAATGGCCTCGTGCGTCAAGCGGGGGTGTATGCGTGCGACGCGTCTCCATGGCAACCCACAGGCGTGGTTACACCAACGTAGTCACGAGGGAAAATCCCGTCCTGCGTTGGGAAGGCTGTATTTCAGGGTCGATCGATGGGAAGCATCGTGGGCGACAGGAATGTACGAAACGAGTGTCTAAAAATAACTTTTTCGTACAGGTTATCTCACGTCAGTAATTTTTATACTTGAAAATTATGTTCGTGAGATTCGGTTCCAGTTTGACTGTTATTTTCCGATATGAATGCGGAATATCAAAAATTTTATCGAGAAACGAAAGCACTAAAGACGTCAATGAGAAAAATCGTTTGTAAAATATCAACATAACATATTTTTTTGAGATGGAATTGAGACTTAAACATACGATATTATTGAGAAAAGCGATAAAAATATGCGGAATATCATAAAGTTTATCGAGAAACGAAAACAGTTAAGACGTCAATGAGAAAAATCGTATGTAAAATATTAACATAATTTTTTGAGATGGGAATGAGACTAAAACATACGACATTATTGAGAAAAGTGAGAAAAATATGCGGAAAAATCGCGTAAAACGAGTGAAGCGCGTAAACAAATGTAACGGTGCCGTCCAAAAAAATCGCGTATAATCGAATTCGCGTAAAAAAAGGACTGGGTGTATTTCCACAATATATTTTTTAATTAAGATCATCGCTAGCATTATTAAGTGATTTCTATATATAAAGAGCAAATAGTAAACTATTGTATATAGTAAAAACATTGTGTTTTATTAGAGTGAAATTGATAATATAGACTGAAAGTGTTTGATGAAATTTCAATATTAGATTTGAATTGTTGAAACTTTGTACAATGACACAAGTTATATCATAAACGAACCGGATTTCGCCTTGCGGCATCCTCAGACATTCTATCACACGGATACAATAGAGCTGACATTATTATCAAAAAATCGAAATTTTATAAAAATTTTATCACATAAAGTGGACGATTATGACTTTGTTGTTCTATCAAATAATATAATTTAAAATTTTTCTACTTTCATAAGAGTTCAGCAGTTGTTTTTATTTTTCGTTACAATCACAGATTATTTCAATACACTTTCAAGAATTAAACTCAAACTTATCTGTACCAATCAATAAATAAATTAAATCGGACCTGTAGCTGATTGATTAACTACATTCGCCCCAATTGCATTGCTCACTGTTTGAACCAGAACATACGTTTTTTTGGCATTTACGAAGATGATTCAAGTAAGGCTTGATAAAACAGATTTTTTTTTTGATTAACAAGAGAGATCACGAAAACTCACAATATTTATTTCCATCGAAAACAATTTTTCGAAACGACAAACATTTTTTATGACTTAGAACGTTTTAGTTCTGAGCGAGGCAATATATTTCCATCAAGTTTCCCTTTCGTTGGAAAATTTATTTTAGTAGGGTGAGTGAACGAGAGAGGTAGATTAATATGTGACGGTAGGTCGTCTCTGTCACACGACACCGCTCGGCGCATGCGCCATTGTTTCAATTTTACTTTTGTACGGTAGTGGAAAATGAAAGTGAATATTATTTTTGCTAACAGTAAACCAAGTATTCGTTTGTGAAGAATCGCTCTTCATTTTTAGAAGTAATTTTCGCCCCTAAATTAACAAACGAAGTCTCATTTACATAAAATATGTTACAGCATTATCTCTAGATAAAATAAAATAAAAATTAATCATGATTTAAAACATTTTTCTTGGGCCGCAGAAAACACATTTTAGAACAGCATCCGGGCGACTAAATGAATATAACTGAAAATCCATAGGTTCATTTCATTTAACAATCGCAAATTTATCACAAATTAAACAGAATCCATTTTCTTAACACTGTAATTTTCAGTGCCTCAGATCATAGTTTCTCAACCGGTGATCCGCGGAGATTTTTGGGTTGTCCGCAATGTGATGTTATTTCGATAAACATCCGGATTTTATGTTGTATTTTATGGATTTTTAAAAAATACTTTTTTGTTACTGTCTCTTAAAACAGAATTAAAATATACTTAAATATTCATTTATAAGGTGTCAACTGTCACTTCTTGATGGAAAGGCATGATATTTTAAATAATAAAAACACATTTTTTAGAACACACACACAATATATTTTAGAACACACACACAATATATTTTTTGATCAGAACCGGTTTCGCTCACCGCATTAATGATTGTTCAGATCCCCTTATGGATTATTTATTTACCTTAATTCAATTTGTAAGTCTTAATAAGTGATTGTGAACATTTAATTTTTATACTAATTTACTTTATTTGTATCAATGTTATAAGATTTCCTGTAAATTGTTTCTTATTTCTTGAACCCATGGTTTTATATACCTGCTACCTTCAACTCATTTTTTTGTATAAATAGACTTGTTTGTAAATTGTATTCTAACCGTTTGATAATGCTCGCGATGAGCGAAACTAGTCCAGATCAAAAAACATATTGTGGAATTAAGTACTAAAAAATGTGTTTTATTATTTAAAATACTTAAATATTATTATATCAGCATACATATAATGTTGCAAAATTAATTGTTTTAGATAAAAAATCAATTATATAAATATTTATTATTTTATTCTAATGTTGATGGTCCGTAAATCATTTTTGGATGTTTTGGTGGTCTGCGGCTGTAAAAAGTTTGAGAAACTATGCCTTAGATAACTCAAAAAAAACTCACGTTATAAGTGTTAAAATAATTTGAAAAATAAACTTTATGGCTATATTATCAGAACTATTGTAGTTTCACTTATCGTTAGTATTATCAGCTGATTACACAGCTCATAGCAAGATTATTGATATGAATAATAAAAAAAAATTATCTTCATCAAAACATAACTAATGGTTCATGAACTAAAACCACAATTTATAAACAATACTATACAACAAGCCTGAATGAAACTAAATAGTCAACATATAAAATGATAGCAACCTCTCGTTAATAAATATTCAACTGATGTACAATCCAAAATTAAACCACAATTAATGATTATTGTGTCGTAAAAATATAAAAAAATTAAAATATTTATCAATTATTAATTATATACAAATGAACAAAATGTAATTAAATCACGGAAGAACTATCGAATATATATAATCAGTTCGAGATAATTCATGAAATTGAATGCTTGATGATACCAAAAGGCGAAACCTAAGTTATAAGTGGCAAATTAATTTTTAAAAAAAAACAGTGCGTTTTTGATATTGTACTATATTTCCTCCAAGTCTACATTGCCTACAATCGATTTTTAAAATTGTTAACTATTAAGAAAAAACTTCATCGCTTATGCATTTAACAATAAATATTTTATTTTTCCTTTTCTAGATCCGTCGCTTAAAAACTAGATATTCTATCACAATACATTCTTTAAAATAACGCCCACGTAAAAAATGTAAAAATATTCCATTTTATTGAATGAAATCAACTTTTTAACATTTCTTATTGATTTTTTTCAATGCTTGTCTGAAAATTAATGTTTATAACCAGCAAGTGGTTCCTTTGTTAATCTTGAAACTGATTATTGAATTAATTTGACTTGTTACTATTTAATCGGCCCAAAGATGTTTCTCGCAGAGCACTGTAGCAAAACATCAAACATATTAATCGAATAGTCTCAACTTTTGAACTTTAAAAATGTATTCTTTTATTTTTATAATAACATATATTATACGTGGCTACGTTTATCGATTGACGCGGAAGACCGCTTCCACTACATCAATCTATTAATCGAAATCGTACTACGTGACTTTAATATAAAAATATTATTATTATAGTTAAATAATTAAATACAATGCTTGGAACTGTTTCCATAATTTTAAATAATTAAATTTACACTGTTTTGTAAGCTAACGTCAGTTTATAATGCTCTAAGTATGCGAAACTGCCTTGATCGTAATAATATACAATGGAAAAACAACAGTAAGCATTTTGTTTTATTGTTTAAATATAATGCCTTTCTTTATATAATTATAAAGCTGACATATTCCAAGGAACAAGTTTCTATATAATTTTGCCAGCCAAACCCGCTCGAAAACAATCGAAGACAATATAAAACTAGGATGTTAGAACAGAAGAGAATATGTATTGTGTACGTTTTCTATGCCGCTATATAAATATGAGAAAATGTACGTTTGTATAGTTCTGATGATGGGTTAAGCCGAAATAGCTGTCAACTATATACCTTATAATTTTTGTAGAACCAAAATATTATACAAAGCAACTTTTTCACTTTGCTATAATGGAGTTCTACCAATTAAATGCCAATTCAATCAATACATTTTAAATATCGTTGATCATTTGTTTTCGTTTTAGTTTCTATTGATAATGGACACCTCAAGCATGTCGGCGGAATTTGTACAAAAATATTGGATGCAAGGAATCAAAGAAGGTCTACAAAAACCAACCATAAAAATTTATTGATTGAATTTGCATTTACTTGGTAGAACTCCATTATAACACGGTGAAAAAATACATTGCTATTTTTTCAACATGTTAAACATAAAAATATTTTTTTCCCTAAAAACTTTACTGTGAGCCCAAATTTTTTAACACACTTGCTATCGGCCAACACGATATGTATGTCTAGTCCGCTACTGATCGAGCAAGAAACAAAAGAAAAAATGAAACATCTTGTAACGAATGAAATGTATTGCAGATAAATGAATCTTGTCACAACGTACATATTTCCAAGCAACAACTATTGGTTTATCAATAAGATATCTTATCTATTTAAAAAATGCGTATTTCGATTAATTTGGTACAATGTCACGCCACGTGTCGCCTCTGTGGCCCAATGGATAAGGCATCGGCCTCCTAAGCCGAGGATTGTGGGTTCGAGTCCCACCAGAGGTAAATTTCCCAACTTTTTTTATTCCATATAAACACATGTCATACTTTAAATGAAAAATGTATTGTAACAATGCGGTTTCTAGGTAACGATGTTTTATCAATCTTTTCGTCTTGTATGTCGAATTCTTAGTGAATTTTTAATAACACTTGTTGACTCAACAAAAGTTGTTTTACGAAAACTGGCTGTTTGTTTTTTAGTTGCTCAATTTTTCTCTTCGAAAATGGAAAGTTTATTATAGAATAATTGTGCTAGTAGCTTTATAGTCATTCACACTGAAAGTTTATTATTAAATTATTGCACGGCTTTGGAACAGCTAGAAATCAATAGATATCAATTATCACACAAAATTCTTAACGAACAAACTAATACATGTCTGTCGCCACTCCTCAGACCATTGCGAGGGGCTAATTATTTTCGGTAATAAACTATCCCAATCCAATAAACAATCTCCGTGCAATATATAAGCATATTGATATAGCCGCCTTTTTTGTTTCATTTACATTTTTTTTTAAATTTTAGTTTTGTTGCTAGTAGGAAATAAACTAGGTCGTTAAAGTCGGAGAGAAGATTATTATGTACCTTTTCTAAACAGCTATATACAGATAAGCAAATATACGTTTAAGCACAGCTCTGACGATGGTATTAGCCGAAATAGCTATCAAATATATCTTATAAAAAAAATGTAGAACTAAAATACATTGCTATTTTTTCACCGTGTTATAATGGAGTCCTACCAAGTAAATGCCAATTCGATCAATAAATTAAATTATTGTATAGGACGTCGGTGAGAAGTGGCAAGAAACAGCGCTTTAGAGTCGCGAAATATGAGTGTCCCCTACTAATTTTTCGAAGATTAGAAGACTTAGAAGAATATCTCATTGAACAGTTTGTCGGATTGGTTGGTTGATTTTTAATTCAATGCACATAAATAGAAAAGGTAGAAAAAAATTCATTTAACTCCAAAGCCCTCTTTTGCACCCCTGTAATATAATGCCTGAAGATACTGAAAGGCCAACACATATTTTAAAGTAATTAATATTTAATTAATTTGAATTGTTGAAACTTACGATTCCACATATTTGGTACTAATGACCCGGCATTCGGCGTTCGCTATACTGAACATTACATTAATTATTTACTCAAAAAAATTGTCATATATATTTGTTTGTTCTTCTAATGTATGAAATTAACAGATATGGAAAATTTTGTGTAACATAAATAAATGCATGAAAATAAAAAAAGTTGACATGAACTTTTTTCCTTGTACAGGTTATCTTTGACTTATGCCCGAGATACATTCCTGGACTTAGGTCGTAAGTCAAATTTCATACAAAATATGTACATGCATATTTTGTATGAAATACATATTTAAATGAAACATGTTTATTTATTCATATTTTTTATTGGTAAATTTACAATTATTTATTAACACAAAATAATACATCTAATTCATTAATATTTAAAATCTTTCGTCATCTGTACTTATATAATATGAGTACAATCCATTGGCTCATCATCAGTAGTGGAAGAAAAAGCAGTAGTAGTCTTTTTAAAAAACATTTCCAATTTTCGTCGAGTTGTTTTTTGTTTTTTCTTTTCCTGTATATTGCAGAGTAATTAATTTTTTTTAAATGCTATTTTTGATCGTAAGTCGAACCGTCGTAAGTCGATGACTACCTGTAATGTTCCATTAAAACTTTATTGTCAACTAGTAATACAGCAAATTTAATTTTACATTTCGTCTCAACAAACATCTAATCGAAACGAAGTGATGATAGTATATAGTGCAAAAAGTAGCAGATAAATGACCTTGAAATGTATGAAAACCAAATGTATTTAGAAGGTAGTTCAGTTAGTCGAATCGATTCGTTGTATATATAAAAACCGGGTGCGCATACATACTCCCTTAATCTTCCCGGATATTCCTTACGACTCGGTGAAATCATATAGTATTATACCATGGCGGGTTATATATACAAGAATATTAATAGCAAGATGACAACAATGGCGGGCGTACCATCAACATGGTCGCGACTGCAAATGTCAAATGCAGGTTTAATCGACTGGGCGTCAGTGTGCGGGGGTGACTACTCGTCACATCAGTAGCGTGCTACACAACTCACCAATGCTATACAGTGAAACCTCGATTCCACGTTTTACAAATGACCTTAAAAAATATACGAAAAATGCAGGAAAACTTATAAAAAAGTAAAATCTTTAAAAAAAAAACGAAATCTTCTTCCCCCTTTAATTTCCAAAAATTGGATTTTGCGAACATTGGTAAATATGAAATAGCTTTGTAAACGTTATATGAATCGAATCTTATTTATTGAAATAATCGAATAGTGTTTTAAACACATTCCTGTAAAACTATTTATTAAGGAAAATCTCAAGACATTTGATCAAACTATATTATAATATTTCGTCATCAATATCTATGGTTAATTTGTAATTTATTGATTGAATTGGCATTTACTTGGTAGAACTCCATCATAACACAGTGAAAAAATAGCAATGTATTTTAGTTCTACAAAAAAAATATAAGATGTAGTTAATAGCTATTTCGGCTATCAACTATATCTTATAAAAAAATTGTAGAACTAAAATACATTGCTACTCTTTCACCGTGTTAATATATAAGATTTAATATGCTCAAACTCACAAATTATATTGTATAGAAAGATTTATCTACCAAAAACCGTCAATTGGGATAATATTTGAGACGGGACCATAATATTTAGACGATAGATCGAGGAAACCGATACATCGAGGAACGGTTGACGCGGGATTATTTAACATTGTTCTTATGGGTGCTTGACGGAAATATACAAAATGAACGATCCATCCGGGAAAACGTATTATGCGAGAACGATTAATCGGGGTTCCAATGTAATCATATTTGAACACCTGTTTTTAGTTTGACCTCCTCGAGTTCGATATGACGTTTCGGAGATTTCTTTGAAATTCGATCAGTCAATTTGTGACGTATAAATATTGTTGAATTCAAAAATTTTGTCATTGTAAAGCCATTAAATATTGAATTTCGTTTAAATATCTAATAATAAATGAATGTATTTAATTCGAATAATATAATAGCGGTAAAAATATGTAGGTTTCAATGAATACTGATGATACATACTGAATATGAAAAAAAAAAATTTTTTGATGCTTTTAAAGCCACAAATAATAATAATAAGAATGCCTTTTAAATTACTTATGATATCGACTGAAGGTGCTTGATGAAATTTCAATATAAAATTTGAGTTGCTACAACTTTGTACAATTCCACATGTTTTGTCACTAAAGACCCGGGTTTCGCCCTTCGGCATCTTCAGGTATTCTATCACACGGATGCTACAGAACTGACGAAAAATAAACAGTTGGCATCCTATACATGCTAATGTTATTGATTACAGGAAAACACTTACCCCAAGGCAAGCAGTAAATTTCAGCTTAAACAAATTTAACAATATTAATCTTATAATAATTAACAGAATAGCCTGTGGTAATTTTCATTGTCTATCCTGTTAATGAGTCATTCTTGAAAGGGTTTTTCAACAAGTATCAATCAGTTAACATTAAATTATATTTTTTTCCTTTTTATATAGAAAATACCTACTATCAAACATCTAGTGATGAAACAGAAGAATTTACGTCATGAGATTCGATTCATTGAAGCGATCTCACATAAAGGGTACGACAAGGGGAGTTGGGAAGATTGAGTTGATCATTGAGAATGAAGTATGAATTTAATAACTGGTCTCTATTAATTTCTAGAATCTCCTGACAAAACTGTTTATGGTCCCCCGTATTATGATGCAACAATTGAGCCCCTTGATCCGCGTCAAACGAAGCCTTTTAAGGTATTTCAAAAAATTATATAACATATTAATAACAGTATCAGTGGCGATTATCAAGAGAATTAATAATGCCGAAAATTAAATAACCGACTTTTCACTTGCATTTACGTGGTAAAGTTTATTGAGACGCTACTGCTTTTTACTGACAAGGAACTACTGCATCAGGGGTGAAATGAGTGATGGGCCTTACTGGAAGATGTCTTGGGCTATAGACTAGATCGGCAAATACAGTGCAGGACCGTACTCAGGGATCATACATAATAATCACAAGATTTGATGACAACTGCCGATAGCCAAAGTCACTTACCATAAATTGATTGAAACGGCATTATTGGGCTAAGTGCCAAAACGCCTATCTCCTTATTACGTACCTATTAATTCTGATCCTAAGTATTTACCACTTCATTTTAAGCATTCATCTATTGGGGCATCTTCTAACTTAGAATGATATTATACGACTCGGTTACGCGGGTTTATACTCGAGAGTTTTTCAGACAAAAAATAAAATATTTATAAAATTTTCATTTACTTGGTAGAACTCCATTATGATAAGATAAAAATATTAAAGTATTCAACCCCATATATTTTTATATATTTTTGTTGGATATTTCGCCAGAATCATGACATGATCAAAACAAATACATAATACAATGGTTAAAATAGATCGACAATAAATCTTCACAACTATTTAATTATTAAAAATTGTATGCTCAGTATGAATAATATATTTTTTCTTTTCGAATAATAAAACACAGTGGCTTCGAATCTCAGTTGATAACGCTTGCGATGAACGAAACCGGTTCTGATCCCAATAATATAAAATTGCGGCAAACAATACTAAATATTGTATTATATTTTTTTATTATGTTTTATATTGACAGGTTTCCGGCGCAAAAAATCAATATACTTTTTGATAATTTTGTTCTATTTATGTATTTTAGAAAACAACCAAATTATGCAATTTTATGTACTTCACGGTTTTATATAAAAAAAATATACAGTTTCGATGTACACTTTTACCCAGAAACCAATCTACCTTGTAAATCGAGAGATTGGTGTACATGCTTTACTGTATAACATAATTATAAGCTGTGATTTGGTAAGCCTGATTATACTGCCACATGGTTTCGCCTTTCAGAATCGTCAGGCATTCTATTATATATTCATATCACACGGATTCAGGAGATCTGACTATTGGAATCCGTGCTTTGACATGATTATTGCTTGGCTCTGGAGTTCTCTGAATTCACTGAACGTAATATCGGCCTAAATACCGAGCATTGAGTCATATCATTGATTGAATAGTTCTTACAAACTAATATTTTTCAAAAAACTAATTCGATATGGCCAAATCGATATTTACTGACCGAACAATAATAATATATATGCACGGTGTAAAAGACATTTGTACCAGGACTGTGAAGTTGGTTTTGAGTGGTGAAAATCAAGCGGCTATTTTTTCGATTATACGAATTTTAAAAATATCTCAAATAACAATTTGCTGAATTTATTGGTTGATTAATTTAAATCACATAAATAGGAAATCATCAAGCCCCTCATTCGGTCAAGTCTTGTGTGTGAATTGAGTTTATATTTCTTCATAATTTTGAATAAAATTAAATTGTTTTAAAATTGTCTATCCCTGTGTACGACTGTTACTAAACACAAGAAAGAGTGCAAAAATACATATCGAATATAATAACACTTTCTTTAATTGAGTATATTCTTAGACAAACCGAGGAGCATTAAAGTGTAGATTAAATTGGCATTTACTTGGTAGAACTCCATTATAATACGGTGAAAAAATAGCAATGTATTTTAGTTCTATTATATAATTTTATTTTTTTATAAGATATAGTTGATAGCTATTTCGGCTCACGCCATCGTCAGAACTATCTTAGCATTGAAATAAGTCGGGATAAATTTAATTCAAATTGTTTTTTCTACGCTCGTTTTTCACGACTCAAACATTGATCAAAAACACAATTCCACAGCCCTAGTTATTTCTTGCCATCCAATATCGGGATTACCGAAATGGGAGAATCCCGGTATTTCGAGATAAAGAAATAACGGCATTGAAAGCCCTTAAATATAACGCATCGGTTCACATAATATTTTGAATTAATTAACAATGTAGCATAGATTGTTTGATTACACGCGAAAAATTATGTCATAATCAACAAAGCGATAGAAACAATTTCGACGTTTTATCTCAATATATTCCGATTTTTACAACATCATTATATAATTATGTTATATTTTCATTTCTAAATATGAAATAAAAAAAATTCCATCGACGAGGATGGGATTCGAACCCACGCGTGCAGAGCACATTGGATTAGCAGTCCAACGCCTTAACCACTCGGCCACCTCGTCTCGTGGCCTTGGCCACGAAATTACAAAACAAATTCAATGAGAACATTTATTTGATTAAGTAATACATTTTTTTAATTCAAACAAATTTTCAACGTATATTTAACATGGTGAAAAAATAGCAATGTATTTTAGTTCTACAAAATTTTAAGGGTATAGCTGTAGCTATTTCGGCTTTCTGATGATAGCTACACCTGTATACTTTGTAGAATTAAAATGCATTGCTATTTTTTCACCGTGTTATAATGGAGTTCTACCAAGTAAATGCCAATACAATCAATAATATTTAATTTATTAATTATTCATTATTAGCAATACATTATCAAACAAAGGATAAACGTGCGTCACAGCAGTACCGTATGTGGAACATATTAAATAAACTTCCTCAACACTCATATATCATCAGCATCAGCCGGGGTCGATCCACTGCTGAATGAAGGCCTCCCCCTGTTCTTTTTTTTTGTTTTTCAGGGGGGGGGGTTTGGACATAGCAACACCACGCTTGCCCAGGCGGGTTGGTGTTCGGTTTTCTGTCTGGGTTTTCCTTCCCATAGCCAAGAAAACACGGCACTCGGTGTTCCCGAGCGGTCACCCATCCAAGCACTATCCGCGCCCAATGTTGCTTTAACTTCGGTGATCGCACGAGAGCCGGTGTTTACAACGTGGTACGGTCGTTGGCTCAGATATACTCACTTCTATAATTGGTATTCTACAACGAATAGATTCCGCTGGAAAAGGGGTGGGGAACCTGATGCATTCTGCGACGTTTCAGCTGTATCTAAAATACGTTTTTTAACTTTTTTTTTAATTACCCCTCTACCCACCACCAACCGCTAAGTTTTCACATTTTTTATATGTATGTATATATGTGAATTTACGTTTAAATAAAAAAATCTTCAAAAGTTTGTTGACATGCTATTGAAATAAGTGAGTATAAACTTATTCGCTTTCCATATGACTTCGTATAGTCAATTTTTAACAATTATTAAATATATTTTCATGTACACATAATTAATTGAAGTATATTCAATACGGCTTTCCAAATATTGAAGATTCCCCACCCGCGCACAAATCGCTCCCTTATCAAGTTATTACATTCAAAGGCAGAGATTTTCAACTCATATTGACTGAGCGACTTCGTCGTTAATCGTTTACTTGTACCATTATATTAAAATATTGTGATTTCAAAATAACCCAAAAAAATAATTAAGCGATTTATAGCGTCAAAAATAATAAATTTATTATTTAATTAGGTATAAATAACAATATATTAAGCCGTACATTTTGTTTGAAACATAATTTGACGATGGCACAAGCTGAAATATCTGTAAAAAATGTAATAACAAAAATTGTAGAAATTTGTTATTTGTATCGTATTGTAATGAACTTCTACTAAGTACGATTCCATATGTCTTGTCACAAACGACCCGGGTCTCGCCCTTCGGCATCTTCAGGTATTCCATCGCACGGATGCAACAGAACTGACAGTTCAGTTTGTCAGTTCTGTTGCATCCGTGCGATGGAATACCTAAAGATGCCGAAGGGCGAAACCCGTGTCGTTTGTGACAAGACATATGGAATCGTACAAAGTTGCAACAATTCAAATTTAATATTGAAGTTCCATCAAGCACCTTCAGTCGATATCATAAATTCTACTAAGTATCTACAACTTAAGTTTATATTTTGTTGATTTTGTGACGTCACATATTAAGTCCACTCCTTAGGACATGGACGTCATAACATTTACTCTGAAATTCGCACGGTCCGCTTGCCAAATGTTTGCGACAACTAGGCTAATCTTCCTACGAGCGTTCCTTCTAGTAACTAGTTTAGATTGTACGCCTGTTCGAATTGAAAGAAGAATAAAATTTGGCAGAGAGAATATGAAAAATTCCTGGGATCTCACACAAAAACCGTTTTCCCAAAAAAGGTCGTAAAAATGTCATTAATGACTTGTCGTGAATACGGGCGGTCCTCTATCTCTCCCACCAGTAGCTCTCAAACTGTTATTAAGTAAAAATAACGCACACTCCCGATGGTCATATATTTTTTTGTACCATTCTCGCAATAATTTGTAAGAATAGTACAAAAAAGAATAGTTGATACTTAACAGAAAATTTGTAACACGTGAAATATTTGCTTGATATTTTTGATTGAATTGGCATTTACTTGGTAGAACTCCATTACAACACGATCTCCCACATTAAGAATTTATAAATAATATTGTATAAGTAGATGTATTGTGTACCTTTTCTACACCGCTACATATGGTTAAGTAAATTTACGTTTGAAAAATTGTTCTGATGAGGGCGTAATCCGAAATAGCTATCAACTATAAATCTTACAAATCTAGTAGGACTAAAATACATTGCTATTTTTTCGTCTTATTATAGTGGATTTCTTCTACCAAGTAAATGCACATATTCACTCTGCTGAACCATTACAAAAGAGTGACTCGTTACGTTTTCGAAAAACACGATTTTCTTATATACGCATTGATTTTTCTGAAAAGAGAGATTAACTGATCGAATAAAAAAACTGTTTTTTATACTTTCTATTTATATTATCTACAAATTATATGATATACATTGGCAACGTATGTAGTTTGAAAAAATCATGTTTTAAATAAAATTACTTTTTTGCAAGTTGACAGACTGGATCCAAGCTCAATACGCTATCGACTTGTGGTCACTCCAGTTTTAGGTTCGGTTCCCACGGCTTGAGAGCACCTGTTTATACAATTGACATCATGATATGCCAAAAAAATCAGCGATCTTCCTAGAACTAGTGTTCATATATCAAAAAACAAACGGCTTCTTTTGTTATAAACGATGCAGGTGGATTTGTCCTGGGAATCAAAGATATCCATCTGACGATGTGAAAAGATGAAAACAATAAACGGCACCGTCGACTATAAAATAGAGGTACATTTTAATGTCTGCCTCTTCCCTACAACTGTCATACAGGATTTTTTTATCAACATCGTTTTGACAAAAACCGCCAGACAAAAGTCGCAAATATTTTATTTAATTATTCAAACACGAACATAATATTTTGTTATTAGTCTCTAAGGAATTTTTAAGCAGAAAGTCAAATCACTCGCTCTCTCTTGATAGGATAAAAATAGATGATATTGGAATATATTAATAACTAACATACGTATATGCAATTTACGATATCGACTGAAGGTGCTCGATGGAATTTCAATATCAAATTTGAATGGTTACAACTTTGTACGATTCCACATATTTTGTCAGTCACTCGGTCACCAGCCTTAAGGCCTGTGTTTATCCTTTGTAATTAACTGCGTTGGTGTATAACCGATGCTAATTTTGTGTCAGTTCTGTTGCATCCGTATGATAGAATGCCTGAAGATGCCGAACGACGAAACCCGAAAAATAATAATTATTGATGCTATTAAAGCCACAAATAAAAATAATAAGAATGCCTTTTAAATAATTTATGATATCGACTGAAGGTGCTTGATGGAATTTCAATATCTATTTTTGATTGTTACAACTTTGTACGATTCACATGTTTTGTCACTTTAACTCGGATTTCGCCCATCGGCATCTTCATACATCATCACACGGATACAACAAAACCGGTAAGTCATCAAGAATATGTGGAAAGCCGAAAAACAGATAGTCAATGACAAAACATGTGGAATCGTACAAAGTTTCAACAATTAAAATTTGATATTGAAATTTAATCAAGCACCTTGAATAACGTTTTTTCAAACCAATTCAAAATTGAAATCGTAAAAGTTTTTAAAATGATGGGATTGTTTTATTTCAATAAGCATGTTAATATTACTGATTGAATTGGTAATAAATTAAATACGCTAGTTAAGGTAAAAATATCAATATCTATTATATATTTTTATAGCTATTTCGGCTTCATGCCATCATCAGACATATATGTAAATAAATCTGATATAGCATTCCTGTAAAATACATTGTTTTAGAAGAGAAAAATGAAATAACATCTAACTGCCTCCAGCATAACAATAGTTTTAAATAAAAACTATATTCAATATGTTTTTATATTTTTTTAAAATAAAAAAAAACATTTCTTTCTAGAGACTGTTGCAAGGTTTTTCAGCAATGTATTTTGGTTGTACAATTTTTTTTATATGATATAGTTGATAACTATTTCGTAGTTCTGACGATGGCGTGATCCGAAATAGCTGTATCTAAAATACATTGCTGATTTTCCATCGTGTTATAATGAAGTTCTACCAAGTAAATGCCAATTCAATCAAGAAACTATAATATTTGGGGTACATGCGTATGATAAAATGTCTGAAGAAAGCGAGTCGAAATATATGAAATTTTACAAAATTTGAACAATGATCTAGCTATATGGACGTATTTGCATTTTTGTTTACAAGGAAGCCTAAAAATTTTTCGTTTCGTCATTATGTTTTATGTATTATTGAATTCCCTCCCAAGTGACGTAACTACTGTCTCCTTATTATCGATGTAGTATAAAATGACAGTCAAGGGTCAATTCAAACCGCAGGTCGCTGATTCAGTATGACTGATCTCTTCCGTTGTCAAAAATAACTTTTGAGAAATATCATCATAAATTGAAACCAAACAATAATATACTAGATACAAGTAAGCGACCATGGCTAAACAGTGACCATTTTGTATTAAAAAAAAAAATATAACACGATAGAATATAATATTTCATTAAAATGTTTTATTTCAATAGACAACCATAAACTGCAGCTAAAAATTCCACTTGTCATAATGTCGGACATTTGACAATTCAAAAAAAAACACATTTAAATAAATAATCAGTTTTGGGTACCGCCCCTGTCAAAATCAGGACGAATTTTACAACATACATGAGAATAACAAACTGTGAGGCGTTATTTTATATTTTTATGAATCATAATTAAGTAGCAACGAAGTATTATATATATTAAAAACGCATGTACATGACGGCTTATATAATAGCTGATGAACTTAAAATCGTATACTTTCTCTGATGAGCTTTGTAAAAAATATACCAACATGAATGTTTTAAATATTGATTCATCAGTATTGGCATTTAAATTTTAGCAATAAGAACACGGCGGAAAAAATAGCAATGTATTTTAGTTCATTTTTTTTTGTATAAGACATAGTTGATAGCTATTTCGGCTCACGCCACCGTCAGAGCTATGATTAAACGTACATTTGCTTATCTATATATAGCTGTGTAGAAAAGGTACACAATACATCTTCTCTTATGTTTTAACAACCTATCGTATCTCCTGCTACCAAAAAAACTATTTTTTTATAAAATGTAAATGAAACTAAACAGGTGGCAATTTTAATAAGCTTAAATATTGGATGGAGATCGTTTATTATGGGCATTAGCCCCTCGCAATGGTCTGAGGAGCGGCAACCGACTTATTTATTTGCTTGCTCATTTAAAATTTCGTGTGAAAGTTCATATCTATTGATTTCCAGCTGTTCCAAAGCCGTTATATTGCGACCTTTATTACAAAGATGTAAAAACGTAGGCGCAGAGTATAAGTTTATATTATGCGATCCTTTTATAAAGTGATTAGCAAATTGTGAAACTGTTTTTTACCGTTGAATGATCTCACATGTTCCTTCTTTCTTCTTTCTCACTTGCTCGAGTGGATATACTTCTACCCGTCTGTCCGATATAAACGGATAAACATGAGCCACAGGACATTTTATAAATACCGCTTCTGTCAAGTTTATTAATGTCATCTTTATGAAGAGAAAATTTATGTTTATCCGTATATATATATAGATAAGTGAATGTACATTTAAACATAGTTCTGATGAGGACATGAGCCGAAATAGCTATCAACTATATTTTATAAAAAAAAATGTAGAACCAAAATACATTGCTATTTTTTCACCGTGTTATATATATGAAGTTGAAGAAACGCTGAAGACACCCAAAAGCTTTCAAAAACTCGTAAAACAAAAATCGTAGGTCATCCACATGCCACGAAAAGTCATATTTCACAAAATGCATAACGTATTTTTAAAAAATCAATGAAAACATTTACAACGTTTGTTGCACAGACGAAACCATCTAAATGAACCACGGTACCACAAAAATTACGTTATACAAGATTACAAATGGGCTTTTTTATTTTGCGTGTACAAGGTGAGTTGGGATGTTTCAATTCTGTGAATCGACCCAAAGTATACGGACAATAAAATCAGTGTTTCATTTAAAAAAAAAAAAAATGTTTAATCTTGTTAGTTTTGTGAGAGAAAAAAAGATCGGACATTGAGATGAGATAAAAATGACAGATATAGAAAGGGATGGTTGTAGATCTTTATCTTTGCATTGATAGACAACATTTGGCATGTGAATTAAAAGATGAATTTTATCACACGGTGATAAATAGCAATGTATTTTAGTTCTACAAAATTTATCAGATATATAGTAGAAAGCTTTTTCAGCTAACGTTTTCCTTCGAACTATGTTTAAACGTGCATTTACTTATCTATATAATATAGATGTGTATTAATTACACAATACATCTTCTCTCCTGTTTAAACACCCTAGATTCATATTGTGATTATAAAGTCTAAAATGCAGCACTTTGATTTTTATTTTCATACCAGAAAAAATAAATCAATACATAATCTAATCAATATTATTATTATTATTAACACTTATTAACACTATTAACAATTAAATCGTTTATTTATTTAATTGGCATTTACTTGAAAGAACTCCATAACAACACGGTGGAAAAATAGCAATGTATTTAAGTTCTACATTTTTTTTATAAGATACTATATATCTAGATAGTTCTGACGATGGCGTGAGCCGAAATAGCTATCAACTATATCTAATAAAAAATGTTGTATAACTAAAATACATTGCTATTTTTCAGCGTGTTATTAAATTTTTTGTTCATCACAACGGGTTTCTCTTAATTTCCTTACTTACATTTGAGATCGCAGCAACGTTTGATATATGCTAGTACGTACCTTGTCAGCTAGTACGTTATAAATTTTGTAGAACTAAAATACATTACCATTCTTTCACAATTTTATAATAGAGTTCTGCCAAGTAAATGCCAATTCAATTAATAAAAAATGTCTTATTGATTGTTGCTGAATTCGTTTGAGCCAAAGGTTTTTGACGACTACATTCCAGGTAAACACTCTCGGCACAGTGTGGCCAACAAAAGGTAGCTAATCTAGAAACAAACCTGTTATTTTTTTCGTCTCGAACGATATGACACTGATAATAATTTCCTTCTACACCCATTACACATTTAAAACCGGTAAACCGATAAACAATACGAAACCTTTGGCCAATTCCGTCCGAATTTATTTTTGATGTTTTTCGGAGATTGGCGTTGATCAAAGGAAGCAACATTTTTACATCTCGCAAGGATTTCGATTTTTATTTTTACTGTTTTCAACAGTGCACGCTTGAGGACGATTAGAAAGTCATTTTATGATACATTTCATTTTGGGATTAGAAACCGTAAACGTGGCAATTCAAAATGACGACTTGTTTGTGTATAGAGCAGTTGCTATCGCGTGAAATTTCACTGTGGCCGCATTATAAACATCAGATGTCCTATGGAAATGTCTCATGGCCGCACCAAATATGATAAAATAGTTTCGATATTTATTTTTTGTATAGTGCATTACACTGAATGATGTTTCGCAATATACAGTTGTAGGTAAAACCAACAAAATTAACAAAGCAATTGTTGTTAATTCTTTATATTGACTTGATTAATGGTCAACGTAAAACTTCGACCAAAATTATTGACAGCTTTATTATTAAAAAGGTCCTTTACTTAAGCTCGACTAAATGCTGGATATTTCAGGCTTATTCAATCAATTTCAAAAAAAATAATAATTTTAAAAATTCATTTGTAAAAATACATATTTTTGAATATGAATGTTTACTATAAAACTGTTGGTGGCCGCACATGAGAACCACTGGTATAGACTCACTCAACACCCAGTTGAAACCATATTCCACTCCTAAGAATAATAACTAAATATATACAACAGTATTATATGTATATATTAAAAAAAATTGTTACTACTTATTTCGACAATTTTATAATCGAGACCGGTTTCGCTCATCGCGAGCATCAATTGATAATAGTAAATGATAATCATCGAAACCGGTCCTTATCATAAAATATATTGTGGAAATCAGTACTAAAAAATGTGTTTTTATTATTTAAAATATCACGCCTTTCAATCAAGAAGTGACAGTTAACACCTTAAAAGTGATAGTATTTTAATACTATCACTTTTAAGGTGTTAACTGCGTTTATTTATAAAACTATCAGTAAATGTGGGATAGCATACTCAAACTCACAAATTGTATTTGATAGAAAGATTTTCTTCCACACTTGTCAATCAGGATAATATTTGAGACGGGATCATAATATTATATTTAGACGATAAATCGAGGATATAATTTGTGATTGTTTAACAATGTTCTTGTGGGTGTTTGGCGGGGCTATAAAAAATGAACGATCCACCAGGGAAAACATATAATGCGAGAACGGTTGATCGGGGTTCCACTGTATGTGTAATGTTGATATTTTGATAGCGAATAGCTATATTTTGAAAGCTCGAATTTCAAGACTTATTGCACAGAACAATGTCCTTAACGTTGATATTATACGGCTCAAAAAGAAGAAAAACTTTTATACCTAATACATCAAAAGAAAAACAAACCCCTAATCCAATTTTTCTATCGTAATTAAGTTTTCTCCGCGTGTAGTTAATCCAAATTCAAACATTATCTAACCCTCTCACAGACGCCTGTCCCGAGGGGTCGCTCAGAGTTACGACCCCATAATATGTTTAGCATGAGGTCTTAGTGCAAAGTGATAAATGCAATGAAGATTATGACCACGAGAGGGTGATATTGCACGTCTATAGGGGGTGATTTTGTTCCTTCTTTTTGTATAAAATTGTCCACGATATAGTCCGATTTTTATGAATGATTTATTAAGTATTTATATTTTAATGTCACTTGATTGATATTTATTGAAAAACCCCTTTCAAGGATGACTCATTAGCTAGATCGTTAATGAAAATAATCATAGGCAATTGAGTAGATTGATATTGTTAAATTTGTTTTAGCTGTAATTTACTGCTTACCTAGGGTTAAGTGTTAATTAAAGATAATGTAATAATTAATATACATATATGCGATGCTAACTTTTTATTTCATTTCAGTTCTGTTGCATCCGTGTGATATAATGCCTGAAGATGCCGAAGGGCAAAACCCGGGTCGTTAGTGACAAAACATGTGCAATCTGTTGAATCTGTTGCGTCCGTATAATAAAATGCCGGATTATACCGAACGGTGAAACCTGGGTTGTGATTGCCTGTAGAAATATAGAAATTTACTAAGTTTTAACTTGACAATTTAATAAAAGAAAGCTTAAGAAAAGTTTGGATCGATTCGCCAAATCGGGTTAAGAAAATTAAATGACCCCAAGGGGGTGATGCATTTACACTTACGCGAGTAAACCATTCTTAATTTAGACAGACAGGGGTGGGAAGCTTTTATTAAATCGTGAGTTATTAATGCTCGCTGGTAAACATAGGGTTAAGAGAATTGATTTAAAAATGAATATCGTCAGCTATAGGGTTAGAATGATGTTCTTGTGCAAAAACACCCCTCACTTTCACTACTGTTTCGTTGATATACGCACCCGCTAATTATGTCACTGACGGCATATGCAAATGCAGCATAAAACAAAATAATTTTTGGTCCAATACACATCCATACCTCGCTTTACGGCCTAGATACGTTCCACGAAACATGGCCGCAAAGCGAAAAGCCGTACTAGGAATCAATTACTCTAATACAAATTCATACAAATTCAATGGGATCGGTTCCAAATTTTTTTAAATGTAACGCGGCTTATCATTCAAAATGCATTTTATCTTTTTATTTCATTTAAATCAAAAATACATACATTACAAGTACATAAATTTGTACATAAAATAATAACAGACTCCAAAAACCAAACAATAATCTATAAACAAAACTTAAACAACTTCATGTTACATAAAATATGTGTATGTTATAGCGAAACATTTTAGGCCGTAAACCGAAAACGTACATTAATTGAAGAGGACCGTTATAGCGAAATGCCGTATAGCGAGGTATGGATGTATTTGCAAATATTTGGTTTTATCTCCCATACCACTAAAGCCTTTTTGGGTGCTATTTTGTTATATTTATTTTCTATATCTCATAGACAATTAAGTTTTAGAGTAAGTCTATTGTTTGGGCTACAAGAAATTTACCCTTATGATAAAGAAAGGCTTAAAATATTTTTTCAAGACTTCTCTATTTGAGAATATATGAATACTACACATGGCGTCAACCAAATGGTAACCTTATACTCATGATCACGTCTATTTGTTCAAAAGGTATTAGAGAAATGTTCTAAAAGAACAAAGTACGTAAATCTAAGTAGGCGTAGACGTAAGAACAGATGATTAGAATCAAAATTTTGCTATTCTTAGCCAACAAAAACACGAATATATTGATAAACCCTGATATTTTATCAATCGATACGTGAATACGTGACCAAAGGCATGGATGTTTGTAATCCCTGAAAACCCATCAATACTGGATGTAATGAAATCAATGAAACGAATATTAAGCCTTGCATAAACATTTTTTACAACCCCCTCTCTCTAGTCTTAAAAAAAATAAGATAACAAAATAAGTGACAAACAGTTCTCGTGAATTTTATTTTTTTTGACAATAAACTTCCATTAGAATTCCATGCGCTGTACGTTGAAAATTGATATGGTGAAAATAGTAAAAAATGATTCATTAAAGTTTCTTGATTTACTTGGTGGAACTCCATTATAACACGGTGAATATATAATTCTGAAAATAGCGTGAGCCGAAATAGCCATCAACTATATCTTATAAAAAAATTGTAGAACTAAAATAAATTGCTATTTTTTCACCGTGTCATTAAAGTTTCAATCCGTAGTCCCTAAGACACTCATTGACACAAGAAAAATATCGCATTAATTCATAGCACTAATGTCGAAATGATTTAATACAATTCAAAAACATATTTTTGCTATAAATTATTCAAACATCTAGTCTATATAACTTTTCATACGGGCAATAACAATTACAATTTTATCGATAGCACATTTTTATCGCAAAACCGCGAGAGTTTCTCGCGATTTCGTGAGATATTATTGAGTATTAAATCTAAAAAAAGTATCACGATTTACCTCTGGTGGGACTCGAACCCACAATCCTCGGCTTAGGAGGCCGATGCCTTATCCATTGGGCCACAGAGGCGACGGGAGGAGTGCCACCAGAACAAAATCAGTCTCTCTCTAACCGTGCTAATTAAAAACGGAACGTGATTTATTTTTATCTTTCCGCCTACAGATGAACCGTATGCGGAAAAGTGTTTTATATATAAACACCGCTGCGGAGACACGTTTGTATGATTAAACACAAAATTCATAAGAAAGTCCAGAATATTTTTATAGTTATTTTACCAAACGAAATACCACTTTTAATGTGTTAACCGTAATTTCTTGGTTGAAAGGAATTAATTGCATTTAAAAAAATACACAATATATTTGGAAGCTATAATTACGCAAATCGCAAACATTATTTGCTCATACTTATTGCCATTACTAATTGTTTTACGCATTTTTTTTTTTTTTTAATATAAAGTATTTCCATTACACCTTGACTATTAACACCTTCAAAGCTATTGGTGCAATATCTTCCTTTGTTTATTAATAACAACCAGGGCTGTGAATTCGCAGTCGGAGTTATGAAAAACGAGCGAATTTTGCAGAACTAAAATACATCGTTATTTTTTTACCGTGATATAATGGAGTTCTACCGAGTAAATATCAATTCATTCGATACAAAATAAACGATGCTAACTGTTTATTTTTCGTCAGTTCTGTTCCATCCGAGTGATAGAATGCCTGAAGATGCCGAAGGGCGAAACCCGGGTAGTTAGAGACAAAACATGTGGAATCGTACAAAGTTGTAACGATTCAAATTTGATATTAAAATTCCATCAAGCACCCTCAGTCGATATCATAAATTAATAACTTTAGCATATATACGATGCTAACTGTATATTTTTCGTCAGTTCTGTTCCATCCGTGTGATAGAATGCCTGAAGATGCCGAAAGGCGAAACGCGGGTCGTTAGTGACAAAGCATGTGGAATCGTACAAAGTTGTAACAATTCAAATTTGATATTGAAATTCCATCAAGCGCCTTCAGTCGATATCATAAGTTAAAAAAATGATTATTTACGACAAAACATGGCAGTATGGTGTTGATTTATAACAAAAAAAAAATTCAAAGGTCAACATTAATGTATCAACGTTCAACGTTACCATCATCAAGAGATCTCTACGAACCAAGAACCTAACGTAAATACATGACCAGGCATGGGTACCGGATAAAAACGGAAAAGACATCCAGGCAGTCATATGGAAAGAAAGGGTTAAATCACAACGAATAGAGCCAACTACAAAATAGCCCAGTCAACACCACTCGCCAAGACTGACGCAACGCGTCCTTATACCGGATAAGTAATTTTACATTTATGTGTTCATAAAACCGTTCTGGATGTTCATAATTCATAAATAATAATCGAACAACGCGACATACTATTTGGATTTCGATTGTTGGAAGGCGGTTGTGCCGTGAGTTATTTGAAAGGGGCAAACGGCGTCCCACTATGCGTGCACACAGCCTCACAAAGCGGGCGACAATGGACCATAATAAACGACGATATTTAGGAATAATATCATATTTGACAGAGGTCTAACGATGCTTGGATGAAAAAAATAATAAAATATCATAAGGCGGCGGTCGCTGCGCTCGCGAGGACATATTATAATACAACACTTCTCAAGTCGCGCGAATGCCTTCGAACCATGTCGTTCGTTATTTTTCGTGTCTTTCGATCACGTCCTGATAGAAAGACCCTATATTCCAAATAATAAAAACACATTTTTGAGGTGTCAACTGTCACTTCTTGATGGAAAGGCATGACATTTTAAATAGTAAAAACACATTTTTATTTGACGGCTTTCGAACAGCTGGAAATCAATAGACACCAATTATCACAAAGGATTCTTAACGAACAAACTAACATAATAGTATCGCCACTTGTCCAGCCGTTGTACAAAGGGGTGGTCTGATTTGCTTCCAGAAGGACCACTTCCGTCCCACATATAATCTTATTGTCATAGACACCTATTGTTTCATTTAGAATTTTGAAAATTTAGTGTCATTGTGTTAAAGTAACAAGCTAGGTCGTTGGAACAGGAGAGAGGATGTGTTGTGTTCCTTTTCTGCACAGCTATCTATAGATAAGCGAATGTTAGTTTAAGCATAGTTCTGACGATGACGTGAGCCGAAATAGCTATCAACTATATTTGTTAAAAATAATTTTGTAGAACTAAAATACGTTGCTATTTTTTCACCGTGTTATAATGGAGTTCTACCAAGTGAATACCAATTCAATCAATACATTGTTTAGTACTTATTTACACATTAAATTTCAATTTCACATTTGCATAAGGTTATAGGTAAAAATAGTTTATGATGATGACCGGTTTTTATGCATCGCGAACATTATTAACTGATAAAATATAAACAAAAATTTACACAAAAAAAAATATTTAATACAGTTATATAAATCAGTTGATAATGCCGAATGGGTGAGCGAAACCGTTCCTGTTTATAAATGTATTGAGAATATATGGTTCTTAAAAATTTTATACTTACTACTTAATACTTATTTACACATTTTTTTTGATCAGGATCGGTTTCGCTCGTCGCGAGCATTATCAACTGATGAATATTTATCAGTTGGTAATGCTCGCGATGAGCGAAACCGGCTGCTTGTTGGTTCGAAAAAATATGTAATATTTAATACAGTTATATAAATCAGAAGATAATTCTCGCGACGAGCGAAACCGGTCCTGAACAAAAAACATATTGTGGAAATAAGTACTAAAAAATGTGTTTTTACTATTTAAAATAAAGACATATTTTTAATAACCATATATTCCCAATACATTTATAAACAGAAACGGTTTCGCTCACCTCTAGCATTATCAACTGATTTATATAACTGTATTAAATATCAAATATTTTTTTGTGTAAAATTGTGTTTATAATTTATCAGTTAATAATGTTAGCGATGAATAAAAACTGGTCCTTATCATAATATATATTTTAGAAACAGTAATAAAATATTACAGTTTTTCTATTTATTTATTTATGCTTTATTTTATTCAAATATGAAATTTATATTTCCCATCAAACTAAGCCTATTTAAATAATAAAAACGCAATATGTATTCAATACTTTTTATGAAAATCTTGTTTGTGATCGATTGCCAATACTCGCAATAAGTAAAACCAGTCCTGATTATAAAAATATATATTTTTTTAAATTAGTACGAAAAATTGCGTTAAAAAAAGTTTTTAAGCATATATTTAATTATCGACCAGCCGAGGTATAACTGCTAAGTAAAAATGGCTAAAAAAATCATTCAAATAATATTGCGAAATTATCATAGAAAATATGCACTTAATATTTCTGTATGTAATGAATTCACAATGTAAACACGGTGGAAAAATAGCAACGTATTTTAGTTCTACATCATTTTTTATTAGATACAGTTAGTAGCTATTTCGGCTCACGCCATCGTCGGGACTATGCTTAAACGAACATTTGCTTATCTATATATAGCTGTGTTGAAAGGTAACACAGTACATCTTCTCACATGTTGTAGCTAGTTTCCTGCTAGCAATAAAACTAAAAAAAAAATTTTAAATTGTAAATGAAACTAAAAAGGCGGTTATACCTTTGTGTACCTTCTCTACATAGCTATATATAGTTAAGCAAATGTTCGTTTAAGCATAGTTCTGACGATGGCGTGAGTCGAAATAGCTATAAACTATATCTTATAAAAAAAATGTGGAACTATAATACATTGCTATTTTTTAACCGTGTCTTAATGGAGTTCTACCAAGTAAATGCCAATTCAATCAATAACAATGTAAAACTTGAATATATTATTTTATTTCTTCTTTGGCCGCTTAAAAATTTGACAAATCAATTGTTTATCATTTATTTACATGCCCAGTCCTTTTTTTACGCGATACATTTGCTCAAGAAAAAGGCGCGTAAAAAAAATCGCGTAAAAAATGATTTCATGCCATTGCATTATATTTCTTTACACACCCTAAAATATAAATTCGCATAATATCCGATACACTTGTTAACATTTGGCAATTGTATGTGTTTTTATAAAAATGGAATGCTTTACAAAATTAAGTTTTAAAAATACACATATTTTTTTTATTTAAAAAAAAAAATGAAACTTACATGCCTAGCATCATATATAAATGTCTTCTTTAAAACAATTTTGGGGAAAAAATTACGTGAAAACGAGTGAATCGCCTAAAAAAATGTAGCGATGCCGTCCAAAAAAATCGCGTAAAAAAATTCGCGTAAAAAAAGGACTGGGTGTATTATAAGTTTCATCCAAAAGTAGTGCCGAATTCATCAAAATAAACAAAACAATTTAGTTTGCATAGAATTCGAAATTACAGTTAAATTTTGTAGTGTTGCAATATAAATTGTACTGGCCGTTTACATGAATATTTACTGACAATTTTTGACGCTATTTACTGACCTAATAATAAGTTGCAGTTTGATAACCCGGTGTGTGCGTAGCCTTATAAGAGAACAGCATTATAAAAATCATATTATAACACCGTGGAAATTTCTGACTTTATGAACATGGAATATAAAATCTACCTGTTACAAAAACGCACTCACGAAAAGAATGAACTGTTCCCAAAATTGACACAAGGCTGTGTTTGTAAATACATTTTTAATATTCTCCGCACAATGGCTTCCATTTTATTAAAAGAGGCGGCCATCTTATATACCTGACATCTTGCCAAATTGTTTCGTATCGGATTTTTATTTTGAATGACTCATGTATGTAAATGATCGCGCTTTCTGAGAATAATTAGTATTAATATTTGTCATAAACGGACAAAACAGAACGATGATATAATAACACAAATAGTGACAAGACATAACAAAGAACAAAATCGAGGCTGTGGAGGTGTTAAAAAAACACAACTCCGACTAAAAAAAGGTTAATTACAACACGGTGAAAAAATAGCAATGTATTTTAGTTTTAGTAAAAAACATTGCTATTTCTTCACCTTATTATAATGGAGTTCTACCAAGTAAATGCCAATTCAATCAATAAAATTGTATTTTTTTCAGGTATATTTTCCTGTCTTTCCTATTTATATGCATTAATCAATCAAATTTGAAATCAGTTGGTCATGCTCGCGATGTGCGAAGCCGGTCCTGATCATAAATATTTTGTGGAAATAGTACTTAAAAAGTATATTTTTATTTTTGATATCGACTGCAGGTGCTTGATGGAATTTCAATATCAAATTTGAATTGTTACAACTTTGAACGATTTCACATATTTTGTCAGTCAGTGACTCATTTTTTGTCAGTCACTCGGTCACTAGCCTTAAGGCCTGTGTTTATCCTATGTTATTAACTGCTTTGGTGTTTAAAAGGTGTGATAAAATGCTTGAAGATTCCTAAAGGCGAAACGCGGGTCGATAATGACAAAACATGTGGAATCGTTTTATTACTTCAAATTTACCGAATGATTTTTCTGCAGTGTCATGTCACGATTCCACATGTTTTGTCATAGTCTAGTTGTCTAGCTTAGTTAGACTAGTCGTCAGTTCTGTTGCATCCGTGTGATATAATGCATAAAGATGCCGAAAGGCGAAATCCGGGTCATCAGTGACAAAACATGTGGAATCGTACAAAGTTGTAACAAATCAAATTTAATATTGAAATTCCATAAAGCGCATTCAGTCGATATCATAAATTAAAAATCAATGTGTTATAACAAAGAAAATAAATCTATCCCTCCCAGGTAGAAAAAAGGTTTAGTATGACTTCTCTATACTAATTTTCCTTCATAGACGAGAGGTTATCTGTGTGGAAAATCTAAAGGCGTAGCAGGCCAAACCAACAAATACATGGCGCCAATTTAAGTATTTTGCATCCATTAAGAGGTTAAATTTAAATAAAATACATACAAATAATTCTTTATATTACTTAATCAAAGTTATTATTTATGATTACCCATTATAATTTTTTTATATAATATTTTTTTTAAATATAGTCAGTGCATATATTAAAAAATTATATATGAAAATAAATTTCTTCACAAGTTAAATTACGGTAGTGTTTGTATAATTTGAGTCTAAACCCGAAATGGGTATGCGGGGGCTCTAAAAAGTTTAATATTCGATGCTTTAAACAGGTCCTCGTCGTGCCATCAAACAAATTGTTCAAAAATTTTAAAAATATCACAGAACATTGTTAATACTTGCTAAACAAATGTAAACATTGTACAGTAAAACCCCCGTTTACACTAAAGTCGGGACCGTGTAATGGGGGGAGTGAATCTCATACAAAATTAGGGATTTAATTTCTTTCTGCGAAAAACGTATGATTAGGTTTATTTTTAGTTTTTCAAAAAAAAATACATGGACGAAATATTTAGTTACTAGGTGATAAAATGCATAGTGCTAGCAAAATTCAGCACACAGACAGTATAGCCTGACAAGTGTTGAACACACAGACGCTAGCCAACGTTTGACTGTATGCACCGCACAGACGGCCGTCTGACTGTGTGTGTGTGCAGCCAAGCGATCGTGCAATTGGGGGATTTGTGGCGGATATTTCACGCCAGCACGTAATTCAGTGTAATCGGGGGTACTACTGTATTTATTATATATTTATATAAAATATTATTTAGTTCTTCTGATTGGCTTTTTCATTTAAAAACAAGTGAAACCTTTCACAATAAAAAAAAAAAAACTTACAACAATTATTTTAATAAATTTGGCGGGAAAAGTCCTCCATTACATAATATCATAGGAGCATTGGTCTTTAAAGATCGTCATTTGAATGATTAAAACACATTATACACAATATATATTTTATTGAAATTGATTTGATAGAATCAATGTTTTCTTGCGTCGTCTATTTTCAATAATCTATTACGTATTATTTAGTTCGATGAAAAATGAATTACATAACCTCAAATACGTTCCCATACCATAGCGCCCGTTCCCGCCTATTTTGACAGCTACGAGAGGAAATTCCAACATTTCAAAAACAGAAAACAATGTCGAATGATTTTAAGCACACCGCTCCTAAACATGTGAACACGACGCACAATCTTATGGACAAATATTGAATATCTTACTTTTAAGATAATCTATGTTGAATATTTGTATCAACACAAACGATTTAATAATGTGTCACTTAAAAATTGTAAACATTAATTTTACTTAAATTATAATTTGAATTGTTACAATTTTGTACGATTCCACATGTTTTGTCACTAACGACCCGGGTTTCGCCCTTCGGCATCCGCAGACATTCCATCACACGGATGCAACAGAACTGACAGTTCTTTGTTCTTTTGAGTTTTTTAAAAATTCAAATTTGATATTGAAATTCCATCAAGCACCTTCAGTCGATATCATAAATTAAATTATAATGTTTTTCCTTGCTTTATGACCATCTGTGTGAGTGTAATTGGTGGAGCAGTAATGTAATTGAATCAGTTGATTTTAGAAAAAAGCTTCTGTTTATCAATGTTTCCTATTCATGATTTAAAATAAAGATCAATCAACCAATCCGGAAGATTGTTCATAGAGCTATTCTTCAAATCGTCTAATTGGAAAAGTAGTCAAAGTCGCTCACTTTTCACGACTTCGACTGCAATATTGACCAAAACACGACTTTGGCACTCCGGTCAAAACATCACAACTCCGAATTAAAACAATGTACGAAGCTTATTCGTAGAAACTTGGACACCGTGATGATTTTTTTTAAATTGAGTTTTTGTGCTATTGATTAATCATAATGAATACCAAATTTGAACTGTTATAACTTTGTACGATTCCACATGTTTTGTCACTAACGACCCGGGTTTCGCCTTTCGGCATCTTCAGGCATTCTATCACACGGTTTCAACAGAACTGACTAAACCCGGGTCGTTAGTGACAAAACATGTGGAATCATACAAAGTTGTAACAAATCAAATTTGATATTGAAATTCCATCAAGCACCTTCAGTCGATATCATAAATTACATAATGAATACAAATTTCACTGTCAATGTTTTCAAATTTTATATGATAAAATAATTTTGTTTTTTTACAACGATAACATTTAAATGCGTCCAAATAAACGGTAATGTATCAAAAATTAATAAACCTTATATATATACTATATAATATTATATCTAGTACCCCAGGGAATTTTAAAGAGTGTTGGTAATTCAAAAAAAAAAGTCTTGAAAAAGAGGTACCCATCGCAAAACGTTAGTCAACCTTCGCCGTGGCCGGTCATTTAAAATTCCTAACAACATTCCGCGCGGTGTACAAAAAATGCAAAAGTTGTTTATAATTAATTAAAATCAGTGTTGCCGTGTCACTTTTTTTTTAATCGGCCGGAATACTTTCGGCTGTGTTTTATGGCCGATGACTTATTGACTTGTCATCATTCCAAATGTAGAAAAAAATAATCAAAAAGCCAATTGGAATAGGTTTAGATACAGCCAGCCGACCACATATTAATTTATATTCGATTTTTTTTTTCGTGAATAGGTCCGTACTAATTTACCCATTGTATTTTGAATTACAATAATACTATTAAAAACTTTTGTACTGTAGTTGTGGTATCAGACATTGCAAAATGCATTTTTCTTGAAACATATTTATGTGATTTATTGATTGAATTGGAATTCACTTGGTAGAACTCCATTATAACACGGTGAAAAAAATAGCTATGTATTTTAGTTCCACAAATTTATTTTTTAAATTATAGTTGATAGGTATTTCGGCTCACGCCGTCGTCAGAATTATGACTATACTAGTTATATAATAGTTAAATAAATAAAACTACAATAGTTCTGACGATGGCATGAGCCGAAATAGCTATCAACTATATTTTAAAAGTAATTTTGTAGAACTAAAATACATTGCTATTTTTTTCACCGTGATATTTGTGAGAATTTATTATAATAAAAAAAAAACGATTCTAACTATTATGTCCAAAATTTTATTATACAATAATCAATACTGGTTTCTCTAATCACAAACAACTAACACAACACAAATTAAAGCAAGACTGTTCATACAGTTTGATATGTGATTGTAAGTTATCACATTGTAGCTTACAACCGCCAGTGCGCCAAATATTTTAAAATTGGATAATCCAATGAAACAATTGAATCGTTTCTATATTAGTAAATTATATATGGAATATTTTTTAATCCTGCACTTTCAAAGAAAAAATTAATTCATGACCACGACTAATAAAAAAAATGACAATATTGAGAATCACAGATTACTTTTACAATTAGACGATTTTAAAGAATATCTCAATGAACAATTTGTCGGATTGGTTGGTTGTTCTTTAATTTAATGCATGTTGGTTGATGTCAGAGTCGGAGTTATGTTTTTTTTTTATCGACAGCACGGTCCTGGAATAATCAACAAAATTAACATCAAATAAAATATTTTTTTGGTTTTAATCAAAATCCAAGACAATGATCTTATCGCTTGATCATAAAAGCCAAGAAAAATTTCTTCCCAAAAAAGTAAGTAAATGTTGAATTTGAATTGTTACAACTTTATGCGATTCCGCATGTTTGGTAAACTGTCAGTTCTGTTGCATCCGTGTTATAGAATTCCTGAAGATGCCGAAAGGCGAAACCCGGGTCGTTAGTGACAAAACATGTGGAATCGTACAAAGTTTTATCAATTCAAATTTGATATTGAAATTCCATCAAGCACCTTCAGTTGATATCATAAATTAAGTAAATGTTGATAAATCGAGAGTTCAACCATCGTCCCATAGATAATTTATGATAGATATAGGATTTGTTGTATACACCTCAATCATAGAGCACGGCGCTGACCATTTGGCTACAAGTAAGCCTGTGTAGATGAGATGGTCATATAAAAATTAGGTTGGGCGGACTGATCAATAATCAAGCATAGAAAACCTTAAAATGTGACCTATAGAATTATCCAAGGAGAATAAATGTTTAAAAAAAACAATTATCTCTTATATCATATTTTCAATATATTGTTACGTCATATTTATACACTTTTGTACACCAAACTACACACAATACTTTTGTTACGCGGTACATGGTTCCAGAAAGTGCCGCGTAAAAAAATACTTACTTTCACATAATTTGATTAACTGGTTCCGAAATCAAAATATCGCATTAAAAGGTATTGAAAACACACGGAAAAAGAAAATTCATTCGTGAAATTTACGCATTTTTCTTTTTGTTGCATATTAAATTTAATTATTTTATTGATTATAAAAATACAATGAAAAATGTTGATTACAAAATGAATATATAGTCGACTTCGTTAATTTTTCACGATTTTCCCACTTCACAGCCCTGATATATCTATTGAATTGTTACAACTTTGTCAGTTCTGTTACATCCGTGTAATAGAATGCCTGGAGATACCGAAAGGCGAAACCCGGGTCGTTAGTGACAAAACATGTGGAATCGTACAAAGTTGTAACAAATCAAATTTGATATTGAAATTCTATCAAACACCTTCAGTCGATACCTGATATATGTATTGAAAATACTACTAAATATGTGTTATCATTCAAAATTGCTTTTCCACCAAGAAGTGACAGTTGACATCTTAAAAGTTATTTGTGCGTCCAATCTCGACAATTATAATGCTAACACGCGGCCAAATATTATTTTATAAAATATTGAATTTCAAAATATTTGATAGAAACTTGAGCTTTTCTATTTACAAGTGTCCATCTAATTCGATAATTAACTGTATGTATAATTTATGATATCGACTGAAGGTGCTTGATGGAATTTCAATATCAAATTTGAATTGTTACAATTTTGTATGATTCCACATGTTTTGTCACTAACGACCCGGGTTTCGCCTTTCGGCATCTTCAGGCTTTCTATCACACGGATGCAACAGAATTGTCTGAACTTTAGTCAGTTCTGTTGCATCCGTGTGATAGAATGCCTGAAGATGCCGAAAGGCGAAACCCGGGTCGTTAGTGAGAAAGCATGTGGAATTGTACATAATTGTAAAAATTCTAATTTAACTGTATGTATGTATACTGTATGTGTTTTTTACGACTCTGATAAAAATACGGCAACTCCACGACTCCGACTCTATAGCCGTAAGATTTAATATTGAAATTCCGTCCAAGTAAATTAATGTAAGTTATAAAAACATTATAATAAAGAATAAAACACTTCATGAAAATTTAAAAATTTGACGACGATGTTTCGAAAAATGTCGTAGTTGTTTAAGTTGGTAAAAGATTATATGACGTAATTATAGGAAAGAAGAAATCCAGAAATACCCAGAGTTAAAAAATATTTAACGTCAAGTTTTATATTTCGAAATATGTTAAATATAATTATATATTCTAATGAAAAATTAGCGTTAATGATCGGTAATTAAGTATTGATCGCAAGCACAACTTAAAAGCATAAATATTGAAATTATAAATTCATTTTTTTCACGCAATGTCGGTGAATTGCTGGTGCGATAATCGATTTTGAACGCAATCGTTGTCGAATCCAAAAATCATGTGTCAAAAAGGCCGCCATTATTTAGGCGAGTCCCAATTGTCAGTCCTTCTCAATGTTTTACGCCGTTTTATTCAAAGACAACGAAAATATTTTGTCACTATAGTGATAGGAATTGACAGGCAACAACTTTATGACATAGAATAAACAGCAAACGATAAATTGATTGAATTGGAATTCACTTGGTAGAACTCCATTATAACACGGTGAAAAAATAGCAATGTATGTTAGTTCTACAAAATTATTTTATTTAAAAATAATTTTGTAGAACTAAAATACATTGCTATTTTTTCACCGTGGTAGCAAACGATAATTTAAACTTTTAGAATTCTAGAGATTTAAGCTAATATATTTATTATACTTAATTGAGATAATATATTTTTGCACTCAAATTATTGAATAAACATGGCGACTGCATCAAAAAGTATCAGATCGAAAAATATGACTGGTGCTGTCATTTGATTAATTCGTGAATAAATTAAAATACACAGCCTTTTAACAGTGCTTGCTAAAATTAATAAACAATCAACTAAAACTAATTTGATAAAATGAAATATTAATGCTTGAGTTGGAATATATCGTAGCTATGGCCCAGTCGTTTACGTCGATTCATTTAATTGTGAAGTCACGTGTTTTTTGCACGAAATGTAATCAAAATAATTTTGTATCCTTCACACGTTGACTGCGAAAAAAATACCTACCGTGTACGCAAGTATTTTGAAAACACATTTACAAATGTAACACATTTTATTATGAAATGTTACATTTATATAAGATGGCTTGTAGCAATCACTTTGCAATATTTGGCATCATACAATCATATAGTAACTCTTGATGCGATAAGCACTTGATCGGCGTTTCTTTGATATATTGCATTACGTTTTCAGTTTTCAGAATCCAGCGTGTTAATCAAGCATTTTTGCATTTCGGGCACTTGCTCTTCTGAATTTGAAAAATTTTTTTTTATCCATTTTGGCACTGGTTTATCCATATAGAGTATAGAATGTCCATAAAATTGTCCCTTCCTGTAAATTTCGTGATAAACTAGCTAAAAGATAAAACTAGCTTTTTCCAACTCCAACACTCTCTCGTTAAGCTCTCAAATCAGAAAGGTCGTACGACTGATAATTTTTTAAATAAAGTTATCCACTCAGATATTCCTGTTACAGTTTATATACTCCATATTAAGAACAAACATGACACTGCAGAAAAAAGCATTCGGTAAATTTGAAATGATAAAACCGTGTACGATTTCACATGTTTTGTCACTAAGGATTCGGGTTTTGCCTTTCGGAATATTCAGGCATTCTATCACACCGGTTATACACCAAACCGGTTAATTACAAAAGATAAACACAGGCCTTAAGACTAGTGACCGAGTGACTGACAAAATATGTGGAATCGTTCAAAGTTTCAACAATTCAAATTTGATATTGAAATTCCATCAAGCACCTTCAATCGATATCGTAAATTATTCCAAAAATAATTGAATACAAAATAAAAATCGAAAATATTTATATTTATAATTTCTGTAGATTATAAAAAAGTCTATAATAATTATTACAGAACCACTGCTTTAGTTAATAGATGTTTCATGAACCCACCACCAGGTGTATATACTAACTCGTCATCTTATATTATATTATAAAAGAAATTTCATCGATATCGTCATAGACAACAAGCATTATGGTTATTTATTGTTTACGTGGAATTGGTACAAAATAAAATCATAAACAAAAGTTATTTTATTGTGAAGCATTTTCAACTTTCAATGCATAATGGATTGAGTCCAACACCAATTGAATATTACCTTTGATAAACGTTTTTATACAAGTAATACAATGATGGTTATCAATGAATATTGATTACTTTATTAAGGTGATTTTACCAAAAATATTAATATTCAAAACTCTTGTAACGGTCAGGCATTGTTTATGCGAAAATAAATAATTTAAGTATTAAAAACCGTTAACCATCTACATTCGAAAATTTAACGATTGTTATTTTAATATTTAATACGCTTTGAATACCAATATAATTTAATCGCTTAGAAAATGGAGTCTTGAAATTGATTTCTATTTCAGTGATGTTCAACGTTTGGTCTGTGGACCGGTACCGGCTTGCAAGAGTTTAATGACGTATTCACGAAATCTTCTGTATTTCAAAAAAATTTCAACAGGAATTTCTCCTTCATAGTGTACAGTAAATTTTGGACTTAAATCCAAAAATGACTTGTCATTCTTTTGGTACTAACAATCTGCTTTTTAAATTGTAAGCAATATTGTAGTCAGGTTTCGACTTGCGTCGCGTTCCGTTCCACCACCTTAGACGTAAATCGAAACGGACTTAAGTCGAATTTTATAAGAAAAAAAAATAATTAAAAAGTTTTAAAATAAATCTCAACAGATGGCATTAAAAAAATATATTCTCCTAAATATTATCATATATGTAAAAATGTGATATTTTTGTTCTTAATATTTGACTAAATCTAGAGAAAAAAATATTGTTTTATAATAAATACTCCGTCGTATATCGAAAACTGAAAATATGTAAATACGTGAATCTAGTTGACACCAGTCAGCATATATAAAAAGGTTGATGAATACTGGTCTAGTGTAATAGAATGTATCAATTTAAAAAATGATAATAAATAATTTCATATTACATCAATAAAAACCGCAGTCGTTAAACAAGAAAAACAATCTTTTTTCGCGTATCGAAAGTGGATCATAGACCTCAAAATAAAAGTATTTCAGCAGAAGGATTTCTACGAGAACAGATTGATACTCAATTGCTTAATCTCTCTTCCCCATTAAATAAGACTTGTGGTTATTTAACCACTGTCACTTCGGACAGGCGCCAGTTCTGTGACTCGACTGCGTGATCCATAATCTATATCTATACGACCAACATTGACTACTGAATCGCGGATTTTTTAATTATATTCGCAGTGTAGCCTATTTATAAAATCATATTATGATTGGCAGGTGGTGTCTGCTTTTGCAGACCATAATATGCATTCTGACTTACTCGATGTTCTTTTCTTATGAAAATGTTTAAAAGCAGAGAATTTATTTATTTTTTTGAAGCTAAAAATTATGATAAAAATTTATTTGGCAAAATTAAAATGTCCTCCAAAATGGGTAATTTCTCATATACACTAAATTTTGTTTCATGTAAAAACAGTGTCCGCTCACAATATGGACTGCGTGGTCCTCTAATAGAAAAATGTTACTATATTTTTTTCATCCAAAACCTAATTGTTTCCAGTCAAGTTGACATCTTTTTTTTTCAATACAGCATAGACTAGGACTAGTGGTAAGCTAAATGTGGCGGGTTTGTTCAATATTTCAGTACAATTAATATATTTTCGGCAAGAATACATCTAAATATAAACGTATATGAAAAACAAAAATTCTTTTCTTTTTCTTTGTCTATATTCGCTTCCTTGATTATCTATTTCCCATCAATTGCTTTACTTTTTTGCTTGAAGTTAAAAGAATTGATTTATGATATCGACGAATGGTGCTTGATGAAATTTCAAGATCAACTTTGTTGTTTTGTCACCTACGACCCGTTTTTCGTCAGTTCTTTGCATCCGTGCGATAGAATGCCTGAAGATGCCGAAAGGTGAAACCCGGGTCGTTAGTGATAAAACATGTGGAATCGTACAAAGTTGCAGCAATTAAAATTTGAGTTTACTTTATATAATTTGATTTACAGCACAGATTAAAAAAGTTTGAGAAGCACTGTTTAATAAAATACTGACTCTCGTTACGTTATAGTACAAAGAAAGGACTGACATTTTACCACTCGGCTACGGATTTTATAAATAATTTTTACAATTGCTATTCTTAACATCTATCGTTTCTCAATTATATTAATTATATTCACCAATGAGGAGATACGTTATTAATAATCCGAGAACCTGTCATGTGATTGGTGAATAATGATTGATGCATTGTGCGTCAACAAAGGGATCCATGAATCCATGATCAGTTCTGCGTTTTTTTCCTTTTATTATTTCATATAATGCCCACGATACATTTTGATAAATAGATCTAGAATAAGAATTTGAAAAAAACACACAACAAGGCAGCCTGTTCGAAACGGAGCATATGTCAAAAATTCTCAATAGTGATTATTCATTTTTTTTAAGCCTAAAGTGAAATTTATAAAAAAAGAGCTAAACGTTCTATCAGCCGGTCGTATATTATTTTTGATGGATTATTTTTGTGTAATTCTAAGAATGTTTTTTGAAAATTATTGTGAATTTTTAATGCGAAATAATGATTAATTTAAATTTCAGCACATTTATTAATCGCGTCATTAATTGAGCGGCTTGAAACACAACTCACATTTTTCACTGATATTTCGATTCTCCAATAGCCATTTCATAAGTAGAAAAAATTAAACTAACTGTCTGGTAACGTCACGAAATGTCAATGTATTTTTTTTTTATTTTGAAAGTAAAATGACCGAACTCGAAAAAAAAACATCTTTTAATTTCTTAACAGGGCTGGAATCGGAGTCATAAAAAAAATTATAATTGAGTGGCTTGAAACACATTGAGCACAATTTTCACTAATATTTAGATACTTCAATAACCATTTCATAAGTAGAAAAATTTTACTTAACTGGTAACGTCACGAGATAATGTAATATTTTTTTCTTTATTTTAATACTAAAATGACTAAACTCGAATTCTTAAACAGGGCTGTGAAGTCGAAGTGGCGGTGTTTTGGCCGCAGTCGAGGTTATAAAAAACAAGCGACTACTTTTTAAAATAAACGGTTTTGAAAAATATCGTAATGAACAATTTGCTGGCTTGGTTGGTTGATCTTTAATTTAATTCACATAAATAGAAAAGCTATGAAAAAATAAACGTTTTTTTATCAGAGTCGTGTTGTTGGTCAACGTCGGAGTCAAGTTTTTGTATCGACTGCACATCCCTGTTTTTAAATACACTCTTCTAAAATTATCTAATATGACATCTTTTAGAAATAAAAAGTTTTTTTTTGTTATTGCAGTCTCTAAAACATAGATTTTAATATGTTAACTGACACTTTTTGGTGGAAATCTATTATATTTTAAATAATATTTTTTTATTACTATTCCTACAATATATTTTATAATCGAAACCAGTTTTGCTCATCGCGAGCATTATCAACTGATAAAAAATACAACAGACTTATTTGCTTACAAAAAACATTGCTTTTGCGCTAGAGATATTCAATTATATTTACTTTACAATAGCGGATTTTTGAGAATATGGAAAAATTCAGTGGCATAACTATATAACTCAACTACATTTTTTCTGTCTAAATATCTGAAAAACCTCTTCATATAAAAATGGTAAATGATAAAAATTTCAAAAATCGTCGCGTTTTTCGTCCTGAAACTATTTCGCTCTCACCGTCTAACACATAGTTTCTCAACCTTTTTACATCCGTGGATTACCAAAAAAACCTAAAATGTTTTGCGGACCATCAACATTGGAATAAAATAATAAATATTTATATAATTGTTTTTTTTTTCGAAACAATAAATTTTGCAACACCGCATGCAGACATAATAATATTTAAGTGTATTAAAGCAGACAGTAACAAAAAACAAAAAATAAAATTTAAAAATCCATAAAATTCGATTGTTTATCGAAATAATATCACATTGCGGACCGCCCAAAAATATCTAGTTGAGAAACTAGGCTCTAACAAAAATACCGAGCCGTGTTCATAACAATGTTTTCATTTATTTACTAAAAAATATATGTCTTAAGTCTATTTAAAATTTCAAAAGATTAGGGCCTAATCAATTTTTAAAAAAAAGGCATTCCGATATGTTAAGATTTCAACTTCTAATACTGTTTTTGATTTCAAATATATTTTACGTCTTTTATAAGATTCGGCACGTCCAACAAACCAATCCGAAAGTGATGAAATCTTGTTTGGTATATATAATAAGCGATTTTTGCTGAGAAAATAACCCTGACTGAAATTTACTCGCATATATCGGATACAAAATAATATTATATTTGTAATAAATCATATGTTTATTTCTAATTTCAAAAAATGCTTTTCTTGCACAGTAATGCCAACCATGAAATTTTCATTAACAATCCATTGTCAGTCAATTTCTTCATATTGTATGGCTGCAGGTTTGCGAAAAGTGCATTTTCATCGTGACCGACATTACAAACAGATTCAAAAATAGTTGCTTGGTAAAAATATTACCTATTTTTATGATAGGTATAAATAAAGACCTCCCATTAAGAAATAAAACCAAGCAATCTTTTATATTAGTTTATAATTATTTTTTGTGAATTTAACATTTTTTTATGAGGGGGCTAACTCCCCATAAGTATTGTCAAATAATTATCAAATAAAAATAATATTTGCTTTATTAAACGTTTTTTCGCGAACTGTATGATATTCAAGAACACAAAATTTTGTAAGCCGATAATGTTCGCCATAAGCGAAACTGATTTTGGTGATTAAAAATGTGTTTTTATCATTTTAAAATTTAAAGCATTTTTAACAAAAAGTGACAGTTAATACCAAGAGAGCACAAACTGTGTATCTAGAAAGGAGTAAGCATAAATTGTTAGAGCCAGCAGGACTTGTTAGAGAGAATCGTGTTTTCAAACATACATCATCTATAGGTCGAAGAGAAAATTTTAAAACGCTCAAAATCTCATTGAGGTACCATCAAAAATATCAATGTTGGGTATAAACACTTTTTCCGTTTAAATAATTAATATTATGATTATGGTACATAAATAAAACATTAAAAATACCCACAATAATAATGTAGCCTTAGTGAAATTGTCTATTAAAACAGTTTACTCTTTGGAAAAAAATCTTTGACGTCATGCAGGTTTTTGTCAAATAAATATGAACGTGTTTGTTAATTTCTTAAAATTGACAGTGGAAATTTAGTATAGGTCAATTACTTTCCAATATCATAATGCATAAAACACTCTGGGAAATCAATAACAAAATACAATAATACGTATTGCCAGCCTGTGAGATATTATTCGAAAGACCTTTTTTGTTTTGATAAATTAGTTTTCTTGTGTTTATTCACAGACCGCCATACTGTCTGCCCTTCCCGGGACTAAAAAAATAATAATTCATCACAAACACCTTTTTTCGCTAACAATACCGAAATACAATATTAATAACATGCACACAAAGGGAGTTTTCGAAAAAATAAAAGAGCATAGACAATGATCTCGGGATAAGAACTATAGATCATTTTATTTCTCTGGAATGTTGGCTGCAGTGCCTGTCATGTGAGAAACCGATTCGAATTTCACAACACCTAAAAAATATGATAGCGGGAAAGTGTGACGAAATTCGCTGCACATTTTTTAAACATCTGTTTTCTAGTAAAATATTTCACATGGTCATATTTTACTCGCGTTAAAAAATAGAATATCAATTTTAATAGACACCACGTACACTACTATTATACATTACAGTTTAGAAATGTACAAATCAGTTTTCATTAGAGAGCTTTGTAGGTAAATCATAATGTAGATCAGCGGTCGGCAACCTTTTTGGACTCATTTGACTTTGTTAATACCGGTTTTTTCATCCCTAACATCAGACAGGTTCAGATACAGAATCGTACATTGTTTGAAGAAAAAATAGTTTCGTATTTTAATCTGGAAAAATCCTAAGTAATTGTTATTTTATAATGTTACGTAAAAACATATTTTAAAATCTTTTATATTCACATATCTTATACAGTATCGTTTACATACTATGTCAAAAACAGTCTCAGTTTCAAAATGTCAAAACGCAATTGCCGCTAAAATGTCATAAAAATAATCCCTATTGTTAAAACGCGTCCCTTCAATTGAAAGGGGTTGTAAAGAAACAAGACGGGGGCGGATTTCGTCGACATTGCGCCACACAAGGATAGTTTTTATGTGAAATCGGTCCTCCATAAATATTTCCTTTTTAAATAACAAACAAAATGAATTTTTCCTTCTATATTTTAAAATTATCTTATTATACGAGATATTAAAAAAAAAAAACATTTTATTTGTTGATATTACTCGTTTCCGACTACTTCAAAGATTTTTTGGTGTAAATACTTTTTTTGACATTTTAAATAATAAAAGATATTTATGTCACAGCGATAGTGTATTTCAAGTAATAATATATTTTAATGGCATTTCAGTGAAATCACACTCCAGTAATTGAAATGTATTTTCGCCAGTGAGAATACATTTTCACTTAAAATGTATTTGTGCTAAAATATATATGATAACAGACACACTCTCTCTGTCAAAGATTCGTTCACGTTGAGTGAATTTTAACAGGTGGCACCGACATATAGAGCCTAATTATAATTCTAGTGTTGTAAAACAAGAATTTTACCTGTTCTAATGACGTGGAATACATTTATATTCAACTGACCAATATCAAACATCAATCAATTAAAATATAAAAAAGACTTTCCGACGAGGATGGGATTCGAACCCACGCGTGCAGAGCACATTGGATTAGCAGTCCAACGCCTTAACCACTCGGCCACCTCGTCTCATGAAAAATTACGTGAGAGCTAAGCATCAAATTAAAATATTCATTTACTGATTATTTGCAATGTTTACATCATCTTGAATGTAAACAGATGTGCCACGTTGTATCTAGTGCAATCGGCAATCATTACACCAGCGATTTTCAAACTAGGAGGCGCGAAAGGTTCAACAGATTAATTACAAGATAAGACCGTTAATGTGCTAATAATTGACTCATTTATCAGAATAATCCGTGGTGCAGTGTGTAGTGTTGTTTCCTTTCGATTCATATCTCACGAGTTCGACTCCCTATAAAAGTTTCTCAATTTTCATTTGACTAATTGATACCGTACGTCGGTATGTGTGTTTGTTTATACCCACCCACCCCAGTCTAAAAATATGGTCACTATCCAGCTCTTCTATCTTTAATCTCTTTGTAACAGGGATTTAACAATAAACTATCATATAAAATACTTATGTTAAAATACCTTCTGTGATACACCATATACTCCACACTGGGATTGGGCATGGATTTAAAAAAGAAGAGCCACTTGTCTCAAAAACACCGGAACATAGTTAACTAGCTAACTTAAATAAGTTAGAAAAGTTGAATTTATTATCGGCAATTATATTATATTTTTATCAAATAAAATTTGTTTGTATTATATTCTGAAATAGTGAGCTTCGAAAAGGTGCAAAAATTAATTTTTAAACGAGAGGAGCGTTGTGACATTAAGTTTGAAGATCACTGCTTTACTTTGATAATGAGATATTATCTATATTCATAATGAGTATCAGGTTAATTTGCAAACAAATTACAGAATACATACTATTGAAATTATCAATAAACAACTGTTTAAAATAAAGCGATAAAAACTCCAATTGTCAGCCAGTGACATTTATAAATGAGAAAGTTTTTTTAAGTATTTTAATCAAAAATATTTACATAATTAATAAAATATAGCTAAATTATTTTTTTTGATATTATAGATTACCGTAAACAAACCGTATTCACCACGTTGTGGTCGTAGTCTCCTCATAAGAATCGAATATGATCGATGAAGACCAGGAAACTTTATTTTTCCCCAATGCTTTATAATTCACATTTGGAACGAACATTGACTTAAAAATACGTTTAATCTTATTTTATTTTTAATATATTTTTGTTGAGCCTAACCCCACCACAGACAAGTTAGTGTGTGTCGACAGATTATTATGTATTGTATTTAACTTTGAGCTATGCGTCTGAATTAAAAGTTTATTAGAATGTAAACCACCCGTCGGATGACGCAAGAGTTCTGCCCTGTGTCACCCCCATCTATGTCACCAGCCAGGGTTGACACAGCTAGTTGTACCCCAACATATTTTTAATCAACTACGTTAAATATTTTAGCGCAATAATTTCTTCAGTGTATTGTGAAATGGTCTCTATTTTATTATGATCGCAATCAACAAATTATTTGCACATGAATATCTAAAGTGCGTGGTATAATGGTGGTAATTTTTTTTAAAAATTGATCAAAAGTTGATAAAATTTATGATACAACTTTGTACGATTCCACATGGTTTGTCACTAACGACCCGGGTTTTGCCTTGCGGCATCTTCGGGCATTCTATCATACGGATGCAACAGAACTGAACTAAAACATGTGGAATCGTACAAACATATTTCATTTAATTTGAATTGTTACAACTTTGTATGATTCCACATGTTTTGTCACTAACGACCCGGGTTTCGCCTTTCGGCATCTTCATGCATTGTTACCTGACCGGTGTACAAGTGTATCGTAACCAGCAAAATAGACGATTACACGTCTCCGAAAAGAGAGATTCAAAACTATCTGGGGTTCTGACCTGACCTCCTTTCAGTGGAAAAAATAAAAAAAGATCGACAAACAAAAAATAATTAAATTTGAGTTGGTAACAAACTAGTACGATTCTACATGTTTGTTACCAACGACTCGGATTTCGCCTTTCGATTTCGGCATTCTATCACACAGACGCAACAGAACTGTTGCACAAAAAACAGTTAGCATCGTCTATATACCAAAGGATTAATTACAGGAAAATACAAGCCCCAAAGCAAACAGTAAATGGCAGCTAAAACAAAATTGATAATATTAATCTAATAATAATTAACACAATTGCCTGTGATAATTTTCATAAACGATCTTGTTAATGAGTCATTCTTGAAAGGGTTTTACAACTGAAGATACCGAAAGACGAAACCCGGGTCGTTAGTGACAATAAAAGTGGTATCTTACAAAGTTATAACAATTCGAATTTAATATTAAAATTCCGTCAAGCATCTTCAGTCGATATCATAAATTATATTTCATTTATTTTTCAATTTAAATTTTGTATTGTTTATCAGTTTTATCAAAGTAACCGTTAAATAATTTAACAGTTTTGGATACATTTATTGAAATATAATTTATAAAATGGCAATTGGCAAAGTGACAGCCCTTATCCCACCAGTAAGGGACGAATTAATAATGTGTGCTTAATCCAATTTCGGGCAGACGAAATCAAATCAAATGGCGTATGGTTTGATTAAAATTTGTAAGTCGCAAACATACATATTAAATAAATATTTTTGTATTAAAACGTCTTGATTTGAATTTATTAGACACTGTGGTACGACAGGACTTTTTATAACAAAAAAAAAATAACTCATATCAAAGTTAAAATATATAATATTTTACCGAATCAGGCAGTGAAAATGTAGTAATTTATATAACATATTTTACTGATTGACAGTGAAATTAAATATGTCAATTACACCCACACTGGTTTAAACCAGGGGTCGGAAGTTTGTCAAGTGAGAAAAGCCAAATTGTTATGGAAACAAGATGATATATAGATTGAATTGGCATTCACTTGGTAGAATCCATTATAACACGATGAAAAAAATAGCAATTTATTTTCGTTCTACAAAATTATTTTTTAAAATATAGTTGATAGCTATTTCGGCTCACTGACCATCGTCAGAACTATGCTTAAACTAACATTTGCTTATCTATATATAGCTGTGTAGAAAAGGTACACAATACATCTTTTCTCCTGTTTTAACGACCTAGCTTGTTTCCTGCTCACAATAAAACTAACAATTGCAAATGAAACTGAAAAGGCGGCTATATCAATAAGTTCACATATGACACGGAAATGGTCCATTACAGAAACGAAGTAACACCCCCCAGAGGATTCAATAATGGTGACCGATATATATTAGTATCACTTATTTCCAGAGCTAAAATATAAAAACAAATATTTAATATGATCAACCAAGTCATAAGTTCATTTAACGTGTTTTGCCAGGATATGATTCTATCGACGTTTTGGCTATTTTTTATAGAGACGTATGATTCCACTGAACATTTTACTAGTGTCGCAAACTTAGTTTCAATTATAGTTTGGAACCATTGGGAGTATATTATAAAACATATTTTCGTTAGTAGAATTGTAATTTTGCTATTGAACATGTGCTTAGATGTGATGAGAATCTGTTTGAATATGATTTCACTGAAAATACAGTGAAAGTATATTTTACTTAAATATACTAACAAATCAATTTATCTGAAGATTGCTAACTTATTGCGAATAGTTATAATGTTTTTTTAACGACTAAATTTGAAATTTTATAATTGGGTTATTCACCTTTTCTTAGGAACTTAACTATTATATATTATAATTTGGGGGCATAATTCACCCCTGCAATCCTGTGGGCGTATGGTGAATTTTCTCAGATATAATTTTATTCGAATCTCTGACCACGAAATTTCGTAAATTGATTCTTAATCGATTTATTAATTTGATCCGATTAGGCACTAAAACAGGGATGTACAACGAATGATTATCTAACTACTAATTTTCGCTTATTTTTATCCTTATAAATAAAGGGTAAGTGACAGACTAACTTTAAATTCTCCTAGAACGATTTCTGTTTGAACTTCTCGTTTAAAGTCAAAATGATTATCAATATAAAATTTTACTTTATTTTTCACTTGCTGTAATATAATAATACGACACGTCTCTCTCTTGTTTGAGAAACGTTTTCAGACTGGTTGTTTCATTGATTAATCTACACGATAAGTTTCTATTATACAGTCAACAAATTTATTATAGTAAAATGATTGAGAGGGTCCTATGCAAACAAGAAAACAGGATGGTGATGTCGGGTTATATGAAACGAGCGGCTCCGACTACTTTTTCGATAAGACGAATTTGAAGAATACTTCAATAAAAAAAATCCGGATTGGTTACTTAATCTTTAATTTGATGCACATGAATTGAAAAGAAAGGTATAAAAAAACTTGACATAAATAAACTTTCTAAGTCAGAGTCGTGTGTTTGATCAACGTCGGAGTAGGAATCGTGTTTTTTTAACTACTCCACAGTAGGGTTGCCAATTCTTTTCTGAGAGAATTCTGGGACAAACAGCTCAAAACTGAACATCGGTATCATCAAAATCAGTCAGCCGTCACTTAGTTTAATTTTGCATTCATCCACACTCCGGGAGAGCGATTCTAATTCCCGGATAATCCCGGCTAATCCGAGCCAGTTGGTAGCCCTGCTCCACAACCCTGCAAGAAAGAATATAAAGGTACAAATAAGAATGTTTAAAATACTATGAGAATTATAAAATATAGTCGATAGATAAGTGAAAATTTAATCAATAAAAATCAAATGAAGATTTCGCTAATTTAACTGTGCACCCAAAACACACACAAAAAAAAAACACCAAATTTCTTGTGCCAACATTTTAGCATTGCTTTCGAGCATGACTAAGAAAATCATTATTGGCATTCTATATCTTTTAAACCTTCGTTTGTTTTTGATTCTAGGGATGATTTTAATGATATTAAAAAAAAACTAATAAACTATTTTCTCTTTCCGCCGCTAGGGGGTGTCTTGCGTGACATTGTGAGTGGGATCGAACCATTGGCATGTGACGCCAATTATTACGGTAGAAATTCTCGAAAATTAAAATATAGATTAATGTTGAGCGTCGTGTTATTATCTTCATGGAAATTGTTGCTTACATTTCAGATTACCGATTAAAAGATTATATTTATTAAATACTTAAACAGACTCTAAGTCATCTGGTATAATATGTATATTACGTCAACGAGCGTTGCATACGATACATTACAGTATTTTTTTTCAATATTCTTGATAATAATAAAATAATTATAGCAGTATTACGTCAGATGTCGACATATTTCATGTGGACGAGAGTGAGTCAGGCGAGTACTATTTTTAGTGTATTAAATCAAATTTTACATTAGCTTACTTGGTTGACTTCCTTGCTATTGTTTTTGTTTTGTTCTTCGTTAATTTTCAACATTAAATTTTTAAATATTTTGACGTTGCAAAAGCAATAACCTTAAATTTTTTTTTGCAACATGCAACATGTTTAAACCAAATAAATAAATAAATAGACGTTTCTAAAAAAATATTATTTAGCCAGCAGTCTTGCAACAGCACTATTCGTCTTCTTTATTCGCTTAAAACAGAAAGATTTTCATTCATGATTAAAAGAAGACGTCTTTAATTGATTTTTTTCATAAATTTTATGAAACAAATTATTACAATTGAATTAAAATGTTTTTCTGTACATTGTTTTAAAACACATTTTAATACAATATATTAAAAAATGGCTCTATGTCGTTGTATCGTTTTACTGGCTTTAATTAATAAAATTAAACAGCCATAATATGCGAACCAAAGATGCGAGAATAAAATTTAAAAAAAAGAATCAATATCGAACACTATGAAAACTTTAAATTTAAATCTTCATTTAGTTGCATGTTCGAAATGCAAAATGTTGATGTTCGCTCACACTTTTTCCGTTTTAACGTAGCCCTCTGTGTTTTGACCGGATTAGCATAGGATTAAGTTGTGATTCTGTGTTATTGGGTTCGCATCTCGGTGCGTCAAAAACCAGCATACATTATCCACGTCGTGATAACGTACAGTACGCACATAATAAATAACAACTGACATCCTAACCACCCTTTGCCTACTTGTGTACAGTGGCGCCGCCGTTGGAACTATTGTATTTGAGCTGCCATGTTTCATAATTGGCTGTATGTACATATAAAATAACCTACAAATTGCTATTGGAGTAAATGCATACAAAATTTCTGCGATTTTTTTTTTAATATTTCACTTACAATAATTATTTTATAACAGAATACTTCCCAATCATTATTTTTTTATGCATACTATCGTTTTACTTAAAAATTTGGAGATAATTTTCGTTTTCGTTTTCGATTTTATTTAATTTTCTTTGTTTTCCATTTAAAAATATTTTTATTTTCGTGGCAGAAACAATACCCAAGTCATTTGTGGGGTTCAGAGTGAAGCATTTGCCCCCCCCCCCCTTAATTTGAAAAAACATTTATCCATTTTTCACTGTACAATTCCCTGAAATAATATAAAATTAAATTTATGTCCCCGATCTACTTTCTTTCTTAACCATTTCCCTGCTGAGAAATATAAAGAACATCATACGAAATGTTTCAAAAATCAACTCACTAATGTCTGTGTTTAACGATCTTGTAACGATTTATTTAACAAATCAGGCTACATTAAAAAGAGACACGTGTAACTGTCTTATATTAAATACCGACTACCAACACGCTGCAATCAGCCGTCTCAACAGTTGAGACGTTAGCTGTCAGGGGGTTAAAACATATTCTCCCCTTCTGTCATTATGTCGATTACTGTAAAATCCTCAATTTAATATCCATTACATATGTAAAATCCGTATCGTGTTAGGTTAGGTTAGCTACCATATAAATAAATCTTATTCTCAATGAAAACATACATTTGAATACAAGTGACCCAATATACAATTATAGGACAAATGCACACAAATTTATTCGTACAGTGACGACAGTTAGGCACAAAATAATATGAATTTATATACTCAAAGAAAAATCAAAATAATCATTAATATTTTTACAAAGACTATATTTTTAAACCATTTCCGCTTCTAATATAGAGCATATGGATCCCTGGTGAATATCTTTTAAAAACATTTTTCCACGACAACTACGTGTTACTTTGTTGCTTTATAATTCATTTTTCTTGGATAATAATGATACAAAGATATGAAACGAGGTATATTTAATGGTTAGCCAATCGCTCTCGCGGATTTTATTTGTGTGAATAATGCTCAAGAAAATTCGCTGATATTTTTTTTTATTTTGTGGTTATTGATAACTTGTTGCGTTGTATTGCGTTGTGTTTATAGACCTCATTTATCAATATGTTCAATTTATTTCTAAATCATTACTCTCTTCAACACAGTCAATATATATGTTGCACTATATTTATCGGCCATAACTTAAAGGCTTAACTTTTCCCAGCTCTTTCTACTAATTTAATAAAATAAACAAATTGATATCAAAACAAATTTGAAGTGCTGAAACTTAGTTGCAAAATATGTGGAATCGTACAAAGTTTCAACAATTAAAAATTGATGTTGAAATTCCGCCAAGCACCTTCAGATGATATCATAAATGTTATCAAAACAGTATTGAAAACTGACAGTGACATACTTCCTAGTCAGTCCTTTATTGAAAGTTAGTATAATAACAAAATCTATCGCTATACTTTTAAGTTTTTGAATACAAAATTATGTTTTTTATAAAAACTGTATTAATATTTATTATATAGTTATGATAAATTTATTGTCCAATATTTCTTCAGAAAACACCCAGCAAGTGAACTTTAACTGTAAAAGCAATAGTGTCATTTTTTCTATGGAAATATATTTCAATAAAGTAACAATTGAGTCTATCAATCCACTCTTGCCTTCGGCCAAAATGACAAAGCACTACATTAAAAAACAATATATGTGTATTCACCACATCCATAAATATGAGAAAGTAAATTGAGATGTATCGATAAAGTAGCATCATTGTTTCTGTTCATAGATTTTCATATCCAGAAATTCTTAATATTTTTTGAACATCAAATAAATAAGCCTTAATAACCAAATAACGTATTCAACCTACAATGAATTCACATTATTCTGATATCAAGTCTCAAAATATAATATGTACATACTATTTAAAAATTATAGCTTGCTTTTCCACTATTTGATTTTAATTGATTTACTTTAGTTGACTACCTCCGCAAAAACTTGACCGACATTAATTTCAATTTACAGCGTGAACATGTGTAGACTTTCTAATTCAGGTTATTTACTTTTATTTTGCTTCACATGTCAAAAAATTAAGGATATTTTTTTTACGAACTAGAACAAAAGTTTCGAAAAAAAAAATATTTGTGTAAAATGACATTACTTACAAAGTGTTAAAAAATAGTACATGATGTATTATTAATACTGAATAGAAATCAAATATATTTTACCTTAATAAATTATTACTATACAACATCTAGAAACACTAAATTATATTTTTTTATTCATTTTAAATTGATATATATATATATAATATATGACCAAATATTTTTACGTAATTTGATTATTATATGACAGTAAATTAAACACAAGTACGAGAAGAAATAACGCATACGGATGAGACATAATATTATTATGTTCAAAACCTCAACAAATGGTTATTTAGAAAATATTTCCGGATCCCAGTACTGGCAGCATTCACCTCATTGTCAAGACAAAACATTCTAATGTCAAAAGTTGAAAATGTCACTTGTTGACGATTCGTCTTTAATATTCAGAAATAAAAGGTGAAAATAATGCTAGCGCGCTTAAAAAAGATGAAGACAATAGTATTTTTTTCGTTTTCAATTATTTTACGTGAGTAAACATCTGTATTATATCGTTTAATTCATAATTTTATTTATAGGCTAATGTTATTTTTTCCTTTTTTTTCCGCATTTATTTATAAAAGAAAAATTTATACATTTCAATCTAAGACCATAATTCATTGATTGTTGTTATGATGATTATTATTTATATTTTTTGATTCTATCGCATTCTTCACGCAACTATGATAGTATAAATATAACATATGCGCGGTTTTTTCTTGCCTTATTTGTTTTGGAATATTTCCTACATTCGAAATTCGAAAGATTATATAAGTCGATAAGTTAGAAAACTGCACATGCAATCTATCGGTGTCCATACTAATTCATATTTTTACAATTGTCATGGCGATATAGAGAATTAATTCATAACAATGTGCAATTATTTCATATGTCAGACAAGGCGTGATAAAACCAAACCAGTTTTGCAAAAAGTGGTTTTTTTCCTTATACTCTAAAACTAACTGCCATTTTAAAATATCTTTGACCCGCAAAAAATTTGACCTATAATTTTAGCACGTAAAACATAACCAATAAGGTGCATTCGAAAATTATAAATGGGGACATATATTTTCGTAGACTTCATGTTTTATCATTTATAAGAATATTCTGTGGCTATTTTTACAAAAGATTCACACACGAACATATAAAAGATTCCTTTCAACTCAGTGATGTTAAAATTTGACAAAAAATGAAATTACCATTTTAGATTGGTAAGATAATTAAAGTTATTAACAATTTTTATTAATAAGCTAGACAGAAGTTTAATATATTGTTAAACCGTCCAGTTTCTTTCATACTTCAAAAACCTAATCTTCATTTCTTATCATATATGAAATATTAACAACCTAATTTAAATCTGTCAGCTTCTGTTATACTACATATTATTGATATAGGGAATACAATACTAGAGTTTTTGTGTTACCTTCTGGCATCACAAAATGTATATTTCTTTATTGGTCCGACTATGCGCAAATTTGTTCAGTTTTGGGCACCAAAAATTTAATTTAGTGTAAGGTAAAATAGCAATGTAATTACTACCATAAGATTTTTTTAATTTATTTATGATATCGACTGAAGGTGTTTGATGGAATTTCAATATCAAATTTGAATTGTTACAACTTTGAATGATTTCACATATTTTTTCACCAACGACACGGGTTTCGCCTTTCGGCATCATCAGGCATTCTATCACACAGATGCAACAGAACTGACGTAAAATAAACAGTTAGCATTGTATATATATTAAAGTTATTAATTACTGGAAGACACTTACCCCCAGGCAAGCGGTAAATTACAGTTAAAACGAATTTATATTAGATAGTAGGTATTCTCTAAATGGAAGAATGTCACTCGCTCACCAGCCTTAAGGCCTGTGTTTATCCTTTGTAATTAACTGTTTTGGTGTATAACCGGTGTGAGAGAATGCTTGAAGATGCCAAAAGGCGAAACCCGTGTTGTTAGTGACAAAACATGTGAAATCGTACACGGTTTTATCATTTCAAATTTACCGAATGCTTTTTTCTGCAGTGTCATGTTTGTTCTTAATATGGAGTATATAAACTGTAACAGGAATATCTGAGTGGATAACTTTATTTAAAAAATTATCAGTCGTATAACCTTTCTGATTTGAGAGCTTAATGAGAAAGTGACGGAGTTAGAAAAAGCTAGTTTAACTTGTAAGCCAGTTTCTCACAAAGTTTACAGGCAGGGACAGTTTTGCAAACATTCATTTTTGTTTCGTCTGTGTGGAAAAACCAGTGCGAAAATGGATACTTTAGGTCAGTTCTGTTACATCCGTGTTATTGAATGCCTGAAGATGCCGAAGGGCGAAACACGGGTCATTAGTGATGAAACATGTGAAATTGTATAAAGTTGTAACAATCCAAATTTACTATTATAAGAATCAATATAATGTAAATTTGGGACACATCTGACGTTGGCATGATACCAAAGATACCTGTCTATCTATCAATGATACCTTAAGATACTTGTGTATAAAACACCTTGTTATTTTTTCAATTGTATAAGGAGTTCTACTTACATTGATACTCACTTGCTGTCCTACATCCATAAATTTTTTACGCATTCATTAAGTATACTCGAACATTAATAGCATTTTGGGTCGTAAAAAAATTGTTATTTTGCAATGATAATTACTTTAAGTATGTCAGTTAGAGAATATGCGCATAAAAACCCTCGTAAATCATATCTAGTAACAATAAAACCATAGCAGAAAAATGAACAACAAAATATTAAAACTATGGAAGGATCAAATTTGAATTGTTACAACTTTGTACGATTCCACATGTTTTGTCACTTACGACCCGGGTTTCGCCTTTCGGCATCTTCAGGCATTCTAGTGATGAAACACAAGAATTTACAGTCGACTCATTGAACCGATCTCACATAAAGCTTACAACGAGTATCATCCGTGTGATAGAATGCCTGAAATGCCGAAAGGCAAAACACGGGTCGTCAGTGACAAAATATGTGGAATCGTACATAGTTGTAACAATTCAAATTTGATATTGAATTCCATCAAGAATTCCTTCAGTCGATATCATAAATTATGGAAGGATCGCTAAATAAACAATTGAACTAAATGACAATTAAAACATTATTGTAAGAAATATATTTCCGAGGTTTATGTTAATTGATGAGCTGATTTGCAGTCCATCAATTAATTTACTAAACTAGTAGAATCAAATATAAGGAAAAAGAAGATGTATCAGGCACCGCTGTGAATCTTTCTCTTTTTCGCTTCATCACCATCATCATCAGGTGAACTCGAATCCGAACTATTAATCAATGTAAAACTATCCGTTCAATAATAAGGGAATAAGCCATGGTTGAAAGTATCACTTTATTTCATCTATAATCATGTCAGGCTTGATGCGCACTGATATTTAAGGTTCATTTTTCAACATGGTGAAAAAATAGCAATGTATTTTAGTTCTACAAATTTTTTATTTTTATTTTAGATATAGTTGATAGCTATTTCGGCTCACGCCATCGTCAGAACTATGCTTAAACAAACATTTGTTGAAAAGTTGATATCAACTATCACAAAGGATTTTTAACGAACAAACTAATATATGTTGGTCACCATTGCTCAATCCACTATGGAGGGCTGTTATATGCCATTTCCATGCCATATGTAAGCTTATTGATATAGCCGCATTTTTAGTTTCATTTACAATTTTTGAAAATTTTTAATTTTATTGCAAGCAAGAAACAAGCTAGGTCGTTAAAAAAGGAGAGAAGATGTATTGTGTACCTTTTCTACACAGCTATATATAGACAAGCAAATGTTTATTTAAGCATAATTCTGACGATGGCGTAAGCCGAAATAGCTATCAATTATATCTTGAATAAAAAAAAATTGTAGAACTAAAATACATTGCTATTTTTTCACGTGTCATAATGGAGTTCTACCAAGTGAATGCCAATTCACTCAATAAATTCATTTTTCAACAATATTGCAATAAACCAGGCTTGCAATAGTTGCCTTAGTTGTTGATAGAAGATAATAGATGAAATGCAGTGATTGTTTAATTTAAATTATGTCATTGAAAAAGTAATAATACTGCCTTATTGATTTCTTATGTACAATGCAATGTTTATCTGTGCGATTATGGATAATTGCTTATCTTCTTTAAAAATCAGTGTCAAATAGTTTAGTTAATTTAGTTGGTATATTGACACTCATTTACGCTATCACACTGATCTTGCTGGGCTGAGAAAAAATAGTTCTACACACAGTAGAACCCTGATCTACCTTTTATCACATTCGTTGTTTTCCTGCATGTACAGTTTATTTATTTTCAAATCATCATCATGTACTCTCTTGATTTATCTGTTAAATATTATGGTCTTGTCACACGAGATACCCTGACTGATAACTTTTGTTGCCCTTCTCAAAAGCACTTGCAATTCCATTCAGAAACATTTGTTAAGCGACCTAGTCTGCTCGTATCTTCTTTCTATTATCATCGCAGCTCATAATGTTTCTGATGACAGTATTGTGTATCTATATACATACTTAACATTCGTCTTCACAAGTCAGCCAGTGATTGTTTTTGTTGAGTATTTCACACCAACATTTCAACAATTATTATTGTAATTAATATAAAGAGGAATAGTGTATTGGGTATAAATATAATGCAGAGACCAAAATGCTTTGCATTCTCTACATCTGTAGTAATTGGTTCTTTACTCGGTGCTGGGGACATCATAGTCCATACCTGTGTACATATCTATATATGTGCATCTGTATGCGTTATATAAAAATATGCATGTATATTTTAATAAGAGTATTAGAAAAAAGGAATAGATGATTTAAAATCAGTTTCGATAAATGTTTCAATGAGAAATGACCTGTTCGAGTGGTTGGCCACGTAGCTGTAGATTTCTTCAAGCGGTCTATGGCCATTTACTGTTTCCAGATCTAATTCTCTATAAAGAATACCTCCTGCGAGAAAAATTGTATTGTTATTAAAAAATCAAATACTTTATACAATCAAATCAATAGTTTATTGATGGAATTGGCATTCACTTGGTAGATCTCCATTATAACACGGTGACAAAAATAGCAATGTATTTTAGTTCTACAAAATTATTTTTAACAAATATAGTTGATAGCTATTTCGGCTCACGCCATCGTCAGAACTATGCTTAAACGAACATTTGCTTATCTATATATAGCTGTGTAGAAAAGCAAGCAAGAAACAATCTAGGTCGTTAAAACAGGAGAGAAGATGTATTGTGTACCTTTTCTATACAGCTATATATAGATAAGCAAATGTTCTTTAAGCATAGTTCTGAAGATGGCGTGAGCCGAAATAGCTATCAACTATATTTTAAAAGATAATTTTGTAGAACCAAAATACATTGCTATTTTTTTCACCGTGTTAAATCAATAGTTATTATATTAAAGTTATTTCATAAATATTTTTGGTTCCTAGCTTTAGGGTCTATATTTTTTCTGTGTAATTCCGCTTGTATATAACCAATGCAAGTCGTTTTCTGTACGTCAGTTCTATTCTATCCATATGATAGAATACCTGCAGTCTCTGAAGAACAAAACCTGGGTAGACAGAACACATGGAAATTTGACAATTCAAAACAATGTTTCCCCTACTATTAAATGAACAAAATACTGGCCTTATAAATACAATAAATTAATATTTTTGATGAATTCGGCGGTAGCACTGTCGAAATAAATTTTTAATATAAATTTAAATCTCCAAAACGTTTAAAGTATAATATTATTGAAGTATTGTAGTACTGATGTACAATATATCACATGATTTTTTCAATGAACAACACTATTTCCCATCAGTAATAACTTAATAAGTTTATATATCTCTTCGTCATATATAAAATTATCAGATCTTATCTACAATCGTTTGATAAAGATATCTCTCAATCAACAACCAAAATTCTTACTCAGTATTGATTTATTATCTACCTAGATAGTAAGCACATCAAATAAATATTACTGTTATTCAATTTAGTTCAGTTGAAATATGATCGATCATCGCTCGATAATTGAATTGGTTACATATCTTCTCATTCCTGATTACCTTATTACTACGGTAAAAATTGTCTTAACTCTATGAGAAGTGTGGCTGCATGTAGATATTCAAGTGCTTTGTTTGGGACTGTGGAGTTGCAGTGTTTTGACCATAGTCAGAGTTGTAAATCATGGTGATATGACCTGTGTCAAAGACTTCTTCGATTAGACGATTTTGAAAAATATCTCAATGAAAAATTTGTCAAATTGGTCGGTTACCTTTAATTTAATGCACATACATAGGAAAGTTTTTGGTCAGTGTCGGGGTCGAGTTTTTTTCTAATGACCCCACAGCCTTAGTTGTGTTATCAATCTATCATTTACAGAAACAATCTATCTTTTAATGATTTTATACAGTCATTTTTTTATTAGTTTCAAATACAACAGATTGAATTGTAACGATTTTTCTGTGGAGTTAGCCAGTTTGTTACGAATGAATTTTATTTATTAACACTTTATTTGCGGGTGAGATTCGCACTACGCTGATAGCTTAATTCGGGCATAACATCAAAGCCGCATGTAAAAAACACATTTTTACATAAAATGCCATAACTTTTAAAATACCCAACATATTTCAGTGTTTTTTTCAATATGGTACTCAACAAGTATAGCACCACCAGTTTATTGAATAAATATTCATGTTTCCACAAAGAATACTTCTTTCAGACATAAAACATTTCAATAAACATGATAAAATAAATAACCTTTCTTAATCAACATTTAGGCGCATAGTACGTCATGCATTTATTTTTGACTTTATCAGATTATAGTGTGGATGGAACACATGAAATTAAAATTTATATACTCACTGAACTTGGTTCACAGCATGTAGCAGAATTGACATGGGAGAGTTTTTATATCCAAAAATTAACGAAGTTTGTGGTCACCCTGTTTCATAAATATGGTTCATTTATGTAAATCTAGGTCATATTAAATATTAATACCCTTCCCGCAGTTAACCAGCAGTCGGCATAAAGGGTATTAATACCTTTCCCGCATTGAATGTGTTAATATCCAATTCAGCGACAATAGAAAAAATCAGCGGTTATATTATTTGATATTAAAATATAAACTATTCATAAAAAAAATATTATTTATTACACACTCTTGAGAGATAGAAAAAGTATTAGTGGCCGTTATCACGAAATATGAAAACTGACCTGCGCTCTTTGCATGCAATCGTGTTTTGAAAGTCTGACCAAATTTAAATGAATATTATTGCGTATTAATTTATTTAATCTTTCTTTTGTTACAGTCTTAGCTTTTTATAAAAGCTTAGTACACACGGAAGACGCGGCCGCCTATAACAAAAATATCAAATTGAAGAATTCTAAATTAAAAACCCACAGTAATGACTTCGCAGACGAGGTATACAATGACAATCCGGGGCCAAATGTAGTAGCCCTCGTCGAAAACACCCGCCACTTCCCGCCAATCAAAGAGAAGAAAAAGCAACCCCCGCATAAATTCGGGTTTATCAACGAGAACGAGTTCGACACGGACGACTTCCCCAAAGACAAAATGGTCGACAAGGAAGACAATGTGATACCCAATGACGCGAGAGAGCATTTCAAACTTGACGATGCCGAAGGTTACAAGAAGGGAGTGGCCGTGGACGCCGTAGAGATCGGCGATCTCGCTGAGGCCAGGCAGAGGATCCTAGAACTTGAAGGGAAACTTCAAAGTCTAGAGTTGAGGATACCGAAAAAGTTTCCAGATGTAAAATACCTTGATTATAAAGCCAGGAAAAGAATATTAGTGAGTTTGTATTTATATAATTAAAAAAACTACCAATTTAAATATAATGATTTTACATTTAGAAGTGATAGTTTAAACGATAAGTATTTACTAACACGGTGAAAATAAAAAAATAGCAATATATATTTTAATTCTACAAAATTATTTTTTTAAATATAGTTGATAGCTATTTCGGCTCACCATTTGCTTATCTATATATATCTATGTAGAAAAAGTACACAATACATCTTCTCTCCTGTTTTAACAACCTAGCTTGTTTCCTGCTCGCAATAAAACTAACAATTGTAAATGAAACTAAAAAGGTGGCTATATCAATAAGTTCACATATGACACGGAAATGGTCCATTACAGAAACAAAGCAACACCACCCGGAGGATTCAATAATGGTGACCGACATATATTAGTTTGTTCGTTAAGAATCCTCCTTAAGTACTATTTACTGTTGAATGATCTTACATGTTCCTTAGCTCGAGTGGATATACTTCTACCTGTCTGTCCGATATAAACGGACAAACATGAGCCACAGGACATTTTATAAATACCTCTTCTGTCAAGTTTATTAACTTTATCTTTACTATTTTTAAGATGTCTGCCTAAATTGTTGTTGACCTTGAAAGCTCCGTTTACTGAGTTTTTAATTTCCCGGTGATTTTTTTTTGATATAATGGAGTTCTACCAAGTGAATGCTATTCAATCAATAGTATTTACTAACTCAATAACTTATATAACTTGTGCAATCTATAGTATGCACATAGATTCACGCAATCTCTATGTGCGCATTGTCTGCATTGAGGGAATATTAACAGATGTCACTGCCACCTGCTAACTTCTAGTAAATCATCATAGGCTTAAAACATTAATATTTTTAAACAATTTGAAAATGTTCAACGGATTGGCTGTTCGATTTTAAAACCTTGCAGAATTTTTGTGAAAACAAAAGGCGATAAATGCCTGACTGCAGTAATGATTCTACACGACCTTTATTAGTCAATTGGATTTTATCTAAATTCATTATGGTAGAACTAAACGAACCTTGCGTCACAGTTTTTAGTAAAATGCCAAATGGAATAGCAATGTCACCAATTTTAATTTCATATTAAAAATTAACATTTTCACTTTATTCTTTCAATTATTGTTGCTATACACAATTAATATTTAATATTTCACTCTTAAGTAAGTAAAGTGTTCACATATTTAAGTATTTAATTTGGACAGCTGCTACTAAATGACCATCATAATTGTTCTGTGCCGTCATTTCATATTTTGTTAAGATAGCAAACAAAAACACTCAAAATTTAACACATTGTTGTCGGGTGATTTCGCGCATTGTTTTAAGCCTGGCGCGGGGTATTTTTTAGCAGCCGCGCGCGTATTTTTACATTTTCGGAAACTCGTCATAACTTTTATACTATACAATATAAAATTATGAAATTTTAAACACAGACTCACCATAAACAGTACTATCAAATGAAGAAGAAACATGGAGGATGACAGTTTTATATTCACTTGGAAACTTCCGTTTATTTTTCACATAAAAGTTTTATAAAAATGTATATAATAAAAAATCGAAATAAACACTAAATAAAACTAAAATATGTCACAATTTGTTTTTATGAATAATTTTTCAACGTGTGATATTTCTCAAAACACGTACCTCTGTGTAGAGGTATACCACAAAACTTGCACATAAGGTAGGTCTCACTTCTTTTGCCGCTCGCACCACACACTCGGCATTGTCTTTGAACGTATTTATTTTTTCCCTTTCCAAGAATTCGTTGCACCGTATGGGCTTTCATATCCATAGAAAGTCTTCCTGGTGGATCAACTTTTGAGGTTCGCCGTGTCGGGAGTAATGCTGTTGGTTCTTGGGATGTTGATGGTCCTGGTTCTTGATTTGTGTCAATTTCAATACGATCACAAGCTATAAAGCATTTGTAGTTCGTTATTTAACTTTTGTGTGTCATTTTTAAAAAAATATTTTTGTACAGTATAAAAATTCAATATCAAAATTAGTACAATACATTTGGTGGAACTGTAATAAATGCGACGACTAATAAAAAAATGTCTTTGTTAAATACCAAAGCAGTGACATCTAGCTGCTGACAACAAAAAAAATGCAGTTCAAATTACACGGATAAATACGTGAGCCGACTTCTAGCAACAGACTACAAAACCCGGATTTTTACGGGTCCCGCAATCCATCAGCAGTTCCGCAAAAACGGAAAAATCGGTGTCCCGACAACAATGTGTTAACAGCTGGTGTTAATGCTCCAAATTCCATCATCATCAATCATTTATTTTTTGTATAGGAAGAAAGACAGCAATATGATTTATGGTGAACAGGAATTATTGAAACAAAATTACAAATACGGCGATGGTACACAACTTTTTTTTAATAAAATTGAAATTATCAAAGCATTTATTGTCAGTAAACGAGCTTTCAAGGTCAAGAACAATTTAGGCAGACATCTTAAAAATAGTAAAGATAAAGTTAATAAACTTGACAGAAGAGGTATTTATAAAATGTCCTGTGGCTCATGTTTGTCCGTTTATATCGGACAGACAGGTAGAAGTATATCCACTCGAGCTAAGGAACATTTAATATCATTCAACAGTAAAAAAACAGATTCACAATTCGCTAATCACGTTACAAAGGAATCACATAATATAAATTCAAACTCAGCGCCTAAGTGTTTGCATCTTTGTAGTATGGGTCACAGGATGACGGCTTTGGAACAGCTGGAAATCAATAGATATCAACTATCACAAAGGATTCTTAACGAACAAACTAATATATATCGATCACCATTACTTAACCCTCTGCTGGGTGCTTCTTTGTTTCTGTAATAGACCATTTCCGTGCCATATGTGAACTTATTGATATAGCCTCCTTTTTATTTTTATTTACAATTTTTAGTTTTAGTGCGAGCAAGAAACAAGCTAGGTCGTTAAAACAGGAGCGAAGATGTATTGTGTACCTTTTCTACACAGCTATATATAGATAAGCAAATGTTTGCTTAAGCATTGTTCTGACGATGGCATGAGCCGAAATAGGTATCAACTATATTTTAAAAAATAATTTTGTAGAACTAAAATACATTGCTATTTTTTTCACCGTGTTATAATGGAGTTCTACCAAGTGAATGCCAATTCAATCAATAAATTTATTGTTTTGATCGCAGGTGACTGGAGGTGCTGGATTCGTCGGCTCTCATCTGGTGGACGTTTTGATGATGCAGGGCCACGAATTGATAGTCGCCGACAACTTCTTCACTGGCCGAAAACGAAATGTGGAGCACTGGCTCGGACATGAAAACTTTGAGCTCATACACCACGACATTGTCAACCCACTCTTCATAGAGGTATCGATTTATTGACAAATATAAAAATCAATCGGCAAGGGACTGAATTTAGGATAGTAACTTCTAGAAAATATTCAAAAGTAATAATGAATTAATTTAAATTATCAAAGGACGGTGCTTAATTGAATTTCAATATGAAATTTGAAGTGTTGGAACTTTTTATATTCCTACATATTTTGTCACTCACAACCTGAGTTTCAACTTTCAGAAATTTCAGGCTTTCTATCACACAGATTGTTCTGACAGTTCTAATGAATTCATCTGAGAATGCCTGAAGATGCCAAATGGCGATACTTGGATTGTGGGGTGACAAAATATGTGTTTGAATTGTTACAACTTTGTACGATTCCACATGTTTTGTCACTAACGACACGGGTTTCGCCTTTCGGTATCTTAGGTATTCTATCACACAGATGCAACAGACCTGACGTAAAATAAACAGTTAGCATCGTATATATATTAAAGTTATTAATTACAGCTAAAACAAATTTAACAATATCAATCTAATAATAATTAACAAAATTGTCTGTGATAATTTTCATTAACGATCTTGCTAATGTAAATATCAATCAAGTAACATTAAAATATAATTGAGTTTTCTTTTTTGACGTGACAACGTCTTATAAATCGATGAACGCCCGCTGCATGCACGAAAAAACATGACTCATTGTCCCGTTACGCCGAAGGCAAGCATGCGAGAGCGCGGATAAGCGATAGAGAGGCACGATCGGCCTACCGTTCGGATTGTGCCGCATCTATCTCTCTTCCACTCGATTGGTCGATGCGTCTGAGTAGAAAAGAGACAGCGGCAGCACACAACTTATACACCTACAGTACCTACACGTGATCTGTTTACAACTGTTTATAAAGTGAAGTGAAATGTTAATGTTGGTTTTCATTGTTTATATTACAACAACAATTGCGGCAATAAAGGTAATTAATTCTTGCATATTAAAAATCTGATTAACGTATAACAAATATACTTTCAACAATAAATTATCAACGATTTCTTTCAGAAAAAAAATTGTAGATTTCATTTCAGTCCTTCTTAGTATCCATACAAAATAATGATAATTCAATAAAAATGATTCCATTTTATTCATAAAAGTATGCAATCATTTCATCAATGTTTTCTTATGACGTTGTCACGTTAAACTATCGTCCGTAAACCGACTTTACAGACAACCAATTTTTTTTTCTTTCTTATAGAAAATACCTACTATCAAACATCTAGTGATGAAACATAAGAATTTACGTCATGAGATCGTCGATTCATTGAACCGATCTCACGTAAAGGGTACAACAAGGGGAGTTGGGATGATTGAGTTGATCATTGAGAATGAAGTTTGAATTTAATAACTGGTCTCTATTAATTTCTAGAATCTCCTGATAATAAAGTTTATGGTCCCCCGTGTTATGATGCAACAATTGAACACCCTCATCTGCGTCAAACGAATGTCCCTCCGACAGCAAATGGTTTGCAAAAATATGTGTTACTAATTACACGGGTTTCTCCTTTGGGCATTTTCAGACATTCTATCAGAACTAGTTCTGTTGCATCTGTGTGATAGAATGCCTGTATCATTCATCAGTCATGTTGTCCATATCTGCCACCAGTTGGGACGGCTTTGAATCTAATTGTTTTTTCTTTCAAATGTCTACGTTGATCTTGGTGCATTTATAGATTTTAACCGATTTTTAATAAGCAACGATTAATATTTCAGGTGGACGAGATATATCATTTGGCGAGTCCGGCATCTCCACCACATTACATGTATAATCCAGTCAAAACTATTAAAACTAACACCGTTGGAACAATAAACATGCTCGGTAAGATTTGTGCTATAATCTCAATATTTCAACTTCTCTTTAATAAGACAGTACCTCTTACACCCGCGGGGCTGTTTCAGTCAATCGAAGGAAAGTTCGGAAGAGACTCTTCCCACCAACTTATAACCGAAGACATTATGCCAATAGTGTGTGGGAAGAGGGCTGAACAGATCCAGCACCGCAGAAACCATCCGGGCCAAGGTGAAGGAGGAACTCGTCAGGGACAGACTGGCGAAAATCCCTCCCCAGGTTGCAGGAAAGGCTGGCGAGACCTAGACCCTCGCCGGAGAATTCAAATTTTTGTTATACATTTATTCAGACTTCCTTGAAATAAGAAAATTTGGGTTTTTCCCTTGTAGCATTCTTAATTTGTAAGAAATTAGTAGATTTAAAAACGGCCATGTTGCACTTCATCTTGATAACATATGTCGCAAGTTTTTTGAAAAAATATTCTTATTCCTTCATCCAACTGAATCCCAGCGCCTTCATTAAACTGTTTCTAAATTGTGAGACGGAAAATGCTTTTAAAGTTTTTTTTGACAGTAAATAACTGTTCTTTGTTTTGTCGCAGGATTGGCGAAAAGATGCGGCGCGAAAGTCCTTATAGCCAGCACATCCGAAGTTTACGGAGATCCAACAGTTCATCCTCAGCCGGAAACTTATTGGGGTCACGTCAATCCTATCGGTTAGTTTACATTCCATAACTTTCAAACTTTCACTCCAAGTCACATTAAAAAACACTTTCTCCGAGACAAAACTAAGAATAAAAGAATAGAGAAATATTTGTCTATTATTTCTATACATTGATTGAACACCAGCACTCTAATTTTGCGAAGGACAAATACAATGATTATTTTGTTCAGTATGGTAAAAAATATTTTTACATGGCTTAGTGCAGTGCTTCACCACCATCAACATCTGATTTAATCGCGGTGTTGATACACCTATCCTCTTTTGCATTACATTCAAGATAAAAGTACTGCACCACGTCACAGAGAAATCTTTTTAACCCGTTCCACGCGGCTGTTTTTCATATAAATTAAATTTGTTCTTTCTTTCCATAAACAGTCATAAATATAGCAGTAAAAAAAATTGGATTGGCTTTTATGGAAGCCAGATGCATTAGGAATGTTTCGCAAGATTAAAAAACACAAAAAAATGTCCGATGTTGTTACAATCACTTTAACAAGTATATCCCTAACAAATAACTCACTCGTAAATCGCCATTTCTGTGACGAAACGAAGCCACCAATCAAACTAAAATGAATAAGCACCATTACTGTCACGTGTAATAGAGTGTCACAATGCAAAGCCGCAAGATTGGTGCAAAGTTCGACGCGAAGTTTGGCGCGTAGTTTCAAACTTATTTGTTACCTGGCGGAGATCGCTATGAATTTAAATGGTTCGAAAAATCGATGATCAAATTGATGAAATTGAAAGAAAAGTATAGGTAGAGCTTTTTATTTTTATTGTAGCCACGTCAGCTCTGAATGTAATCATATGAACTCCTAATAGAACTTAACCCAGCAGAAGTCGCTACAAGAAACTCTCTTTTGCTTGCAGGTCCTCGAGCTTGTTATGATGAAGGTAAACGTGTAGCAGAAACTCTGGCTTACGCGTACGCAAAACAAGAACGTGTACAGGTACGCGTGGCTAGGATCTTCAATACCTATGGGCCGAGAATGCACGCGGGAGACGGCAGAGTCGTTTCCAACTTCGTCATGCAGGCGCTGCAGAATCTCACTATAACCGTAAGATTTCCCAAATCCTCAATTTTTGACAATTTGATTTATTGACACATAAAAATTAATTAAATAATTTCTTGGTTCCGTATTATGGAAATCAGGATTATTGATGACTTTACCGAGTTGAACAGCAAACAATATAGTAATTATATGTTGTGTTTCAGATCTACGGTAATGGCAAGCAAACGAGATCTTTCCAGTATGTTACAGACTTAGTGGACGGTCTTGTTTCACTTATGGCGTCCAACTACACACAGCCCATTAATTTGGGCAATCCAGTGGAACACACCATAGAAGGTTTTTATAATATACATAATTCTTTTGATTCAGCGCTAAACCAGTCGAAACATAGCTTCCTTTGTACAAATAATCACCATTAGTTTGCTTAAAAACATCGCTACTGAATCAATTTTTCAAATATTCAGTTTTTAATCCTTTCCACGCTAACGCCCCAACGTATGAGACGGCAATGTGCAAGGCCCATACGCGAGCTCCCCAGACGTTGGGACGCGAACATTCAAACGTCGGTAACGCAGGCAATCTTTTGCATATAGGACCATTTTGGTTTTAAAATATCACACAATTCGCCCTAATACTACCACCTCCATAAAATTATCAAAAGTATTAGGTTTAAATGCTTAAAATATCGATTTTTCGAACCCTTCAAATTTATTCCAACCCCACCAAATCAGTTTGAAACTGCGTACTAAACTCGCGTCTAACTTCGCACTGAACTTTGCACCAATCTCGCGGCATTGCAATGTGGCACTCCATGACTCGTGACAGTAATGGCGCTTGTTTATTTGAGTTTGATTGGTGGCTTCGTTACGTCACAGTAATGGCGATTTACGAGTGAGTTATTTGTTAGGGATATTCCATAAAAGCCATCCCAATTATTTTTTATAGCTGTATTTATAGCTCAATGTGGAAACAGAACATTTTGAAAAACAGCAATGCGGACAGATTTAGTTTGTATGAAAAACTGTCGCGCTGATCGGGCTAAATATCTTTTATGGGGTTCACCAAAGAATGAGGTAAGATATCAGCAGCGCCTATTGAAAATCCTTTTATTATTCTTTTTCAGAGTTTGCTGTAATAATTAAGGATCTGGTTGAGGGCTGCAAGAGCACCATGTCGCAGATGGCGGCCGTGGAAGATGATCCGCAGCGGAGAAGGCCGGACATCACCAGAGCTAGGACTTATCTCAATTGGGAACCGAAGGTATTTCAAACATTGCTGGCTATTTCAATTTAGGAATATTGAACGTGGTTTTTTTTACATTGTCTGATTCAAATGTGAAAAATTATATCTGGGGCATCTCAACTAACAGAAGTTGTTCTAAGAGAATTATGTATTATTGAATTGCTCAATCTCTCTTTGTAGAGTGAAGATAAAAGGATAGGACTACAACAGAAATGATAGTGGATCATTCTCCCTAACACATTTTTTGCATTTGAACACAGATCAAAACATACATTGAAAAATTCATTTATGAAAGTGTCCATGCTGACATTTGTACACATGAATATCAATAAATGTTGACAATAATGTTGGCCGCTTAACTACAAGCCTGAATTTTTTTTATCCAAAAATTTACTTTCATAGCATAATAAATATATGGAATACAGTGTACTCTCGATTATCCGTATATGGATTATCCGGTTTGCGGATTATTCGTGCCTGAAAATAAATATTTTTTAATTCAAATATAATCTGACTGTTTTTTTTTTCTATAACGATTATGAGACTCATTAACACATTGTTGTCGGGTGATTTCGCGCATTGTTTTAAGCCTGGCGCGGGACATTTTTTAGCAGCCGCGCGCGTATTTATACATTTTCGGAAACTCGCCATAACTTTTATACTATACAATATAAAATTATGAAATTTTAAACACAGACTAACCATAAACAGTACTATCAATTGAAGAAGAAACATGGAGGATGACAGTTTTATATTCACTGGAAACTTCCGTTTATTTTGCACATAAAAGTTTTATAAAAATGTATGTAATAAAAAATCGAAATAAACACTAAATAAAACTAAAATATGTCAGAATTTGTTTTTATGAATAATTTTTCAACGTGTGATATTTCTCAAAACACGTACCTCTGTGTAGAGGTATACCACAAAACTTGCACATAAACTTGCACCACACACTCTCACATGTCTTCGTTGCACCGTATGGGCTTTCATATCCATAGAAAGTCTTCCTGGTGGATCAACTTTTGAGGTTCGCCGTGTCGGGAGTAATGCTGTTGGTTCTTGGGATGTTGATGGTCCTGGTTCTTGATTTGTGTCAATTTCAATACGATCACAAGCTATAAAGCATTTGTAGTTCGTTATTTAACTTTTGTGTCATTTTTTAAAAAATATTTTTGTACGGTATAAAAATTCAATATCAAAATTAGTACAATACATTTGGTGGAACTGTAATAAATGCGACGACTAATAAAAAAATGTCTTTGTTAAATACCAAAGCAGTGACATCTAGCTGCTGACAACAAAAAAAAATGCAGTTCAAATTACACGGATAAATACGTGAGCCGACTTCTAGCAACAGACTACAAAACCCGGATTTTTACGGGTCCCGCAATCCATCAGCAGTTCCGCAAAAACGGAAAAATCCGTGTCCCGACAACAATGTGTTAATGAATTGCGATCTTGAATATGTGCGTGCGGTATTTGAAAAAAGGATGAATTTAGCGATGTGTTTGTGTTTACGTAACTAATCGGTAAATTTTGTTTTGACCACTTGTGTGTTTTGAATGTATGAATGTTCGCATATACCGCAATAAGCATCACAATTTATGGGACTAGAATGAGTCAACAATTGAAATCCTTTGTACTCCACGTGCGTTTTGACGTGCACATTGCCTATATTTGTCAGCTCTCGGGACTACGTTTGTTATCCGTGTTTTTCAATTATCTGTGACCATCCTCCCCAGTATTAATTAGCCCAGATAATCGAAATTGCACTGTAGTTTTCAAATCACATGCTATTAACTTTATTTGGGTTTTCTCTGCCGTATATATATGTTCAAATAATCCTGTGTAATGATTTAACGTCTCATCATTTCCAGATTCCTCTGAAAGACGGTCTCAAAAAGACCATAGACTATTTCAGAAATGAACTGAGCAGAACCAGCCATTCGGAAAGGAACATTTACGTGCCAGAAGACTTAAAAACATCGTAGAAGTAGCTTATTAATTTATTAGGAGCCTCTCATTACATTATGTAACTATTTATATTCGACTGATTAATTAGAGTGTTGCGATAAATCACAAAAAAAAAACAATGCACTTGTTTTTATGTACGTGTTTTCGTCCAACGCTTCTGTTTGTAAAACGGTTTTTTTAAATGTTTCTATCGATGTTACTGATATCTTGTATACCATTATATAAAGCGCTTTAAACTGGCCGGGATGGTGAAGCAACTGGATAAAAAATGGTAAAGCATGACAGGTTACTGTTCTGTTTCAATAGTAGTCTCTACACTACGCTATGTTAACAATTTCTAGTCGCCGATTCTTTTTTTTTCCGTATTCATGGTTCCTCGTCATCTTGACAGGTTCAAAACAAATGCCGCAGCATTCGATGTCGTTCACTTCAAGAAGAATAGTTTAAAATATTTATTTGTTTTCAATTAAAGGGCAGTTAGTGCATAATTTAAAATTGACAGGGTAAAACTTCGATGATTTGGTGTTAATTGGAATAGTTTTTTTGAATTGTTGTTAGATTGAAATAATTATGTGCTAATTACTTATAGATATTTAGATCAAATATTTAATCAGGTGTTATTTACTCATTTTTCTAGTTATTTTGCCTTCAATTAATCACTCTTTTTTATAACTATTCAATTTATGTGTTACGTACAAGATAATAAGCAGAATACTGCAACTCTTTCAATGAAACGTATGAATTCTTTAATTTATTCATCACGAAATTTGGGATGCGTGTTGTAATCGTAGCATGGGAAGCTGTCATCGGTACCTCAATTTTCACATACCAGAAAGGGGTTATACAAAGATAAAGCTCGCTATTCGCCTAGTAATGGTTAAAGCCACTACAGCAAATCATGACATCTAAAAAATCATATACTGAGCTTTGAGAATAGCTTGCGTCGAATATGGTGGTTTGATTCTGTGAGGAATTCAAAGATTAGGAAAAGCTCCAAGCAACGCTTTGAACTAGCTGATTCCCATGCTCTAGAAGGCTCTGGTGAGCTTTCAAGACCAGTGGAATTCTGCTATCTTAAACTGCTGTTGGATACTATTCACAATGATGTACTCAACAGATCTGAGGGATTTAAGCATGTGGAAAGAAAAAAACCAATTGACAGAAGACAAAAAAAATATTTTGGCGTCGATTGATAGCCATTTTTCTCACGTAGTGGTCAAATATGGTCAAAAAAACAAGTAGCATTTGTCATAAATATGCATATCACATAAACAACAAACGTGAGTCAATATAAAATTTATTTCAATACGAGTGCTCGAAATTTGATAAAATGTGAATAAAACAAGCTTTGTGTGAGATATCCAGTCAATGTTTTTTTTATTTGAAAGTATATTTTATGGCCATGCAAATGCCCACAGTGGCTCTGCTTAGTGGCATTCATTTGGGAGGTCCAATTTTTAATGACTTTATCGCATCTGGCTGAATCTGTTGGATGGGGTTCGTTATGTTGACTTTGAGGGTGTCAAGTGTTAGTGGTTTGTTTGCTAAAACTTTCAATTTAAAATAGCCCCAAAAGAAAAAGTTTAAAGGCGATAAATCTCATGATCTCAATGACCAGTTCCGTGCGCTCAAATCACTCATGCAGAATGTCCATCCGAAATTGTCGATTTGCACATGTCGTTCAACGCTTTAACTTTCCGTAATGATTTGCCGTAGTCGTTATTATTGGATACTAAATTTTAAAATATGGAGATGATTCAAACACTACTATGTGAAAACTTGCTTTTAATACTATTTATTGTCATTATATGAATTAATTTGCTATAACAAAGTTATTGTACTGTTTTTATTATTGTGGCTTTTTAACTGACGGTCTCAAATTCGAGAAGATAAGGTTTAACATAAATTGTGTGTACAAAATCTTAACACTGTTTTAAAATGCTGAAATATTTACTACGATTCATATACATAATCAATTTCACTTGTAATGTTCAGCTCAACTTCATCAGTGGTAAAAGGATGCTCCTCATCTCAACGGCTGTTTATAAATTCCCAGATCTGAAATCGACAAACCATCGTAGACTTATTTTGATCATCGGAGCCATTTTTTGCGTTATGGCCTTTATCAAATTCACGGTTGTGTTGAAGTTTTCGCAAAGGATTCACTGTGTCTAACCAATGGTAATAAATTGTAGAATATATATATAAAAAAAACTTAATATCGCAGCCACAAATAAACAATCTCAATCCAAAATCCATCAAACAAAGAAAATTTACTTTTTTTGATGTTTTCACTTCAGAATTACGTACTAAGTTTTCGAAATATTTTTTTATGTAGTGTATGACAACTTTTGAGTAGTAGCAATTTAGCAACGCATAGAACGAATGATTAAATCACGTAATTTTGGACTTGTGGTGTTTTAGTTGCGAAAGAGATTTTCAATTCAATAACAAAAGTTAGCACAGGTGTTAAACTAGTTTGGAACACAACCACAAAAATCACAATGCAAGATATATCAGATATTTTATGATCAGGACATATAGATAGCTCCCTAATTTATTTATTAAATATTTTCATCGAACCAATTCATTCATCAGTGGATCATTATTCAAAAATTTACTTTTAATCTCAGTTCATCACACACTTGTATTATTTCTACCCTATAACGAAATGGAGAATAATTTATTTAACTCTAAAAATGTATAATGCTTCACATTTGATATAAATTAATCCGTAAATATTTTATCTACCATCCATGGCCTTTTAAATATGTAAATAGTTCTCTTTTTTTATAGATATTAATAGTTTTATTCATTTTTGTAATTCGTATATTATGTTTCATTTCTGTTCTGGTAGAAACAAACATATTTTGAATTCTGGTAGCCACTTATAATTGCTGTTAAAAATGCAGTCACTGTGATAATTCACAGAAACAAAAAATGGCAAGGGTATAAATTACTTTAAAAAAACTAAAACATTTAACATGTTGGGTGTTGAAGATACACCTTGGAACTGAACACTTGTATTGAGGAGATGCTGATTATACGCTTGGAGAATCTGGTGTTGTTCGCAGTTTGTATGGTACCAAATATTGACAAACTTTGATACAAGGCATCTACATGTATACATGTATTTACAGGCTAAGAAAGTTTTCAGCACTCAATATGTAAAAGAAACGCTGAATTACATAATATTTAATACAAAATTTAAATTGATAACTTTGTTATTCGACTCTGTGTTGCCACACCACCCCACTTGTCATTTTTGATTTGACAATTAGAATCATCGTTTATCTTAATGGCCTCATGATACAGTTATCTGAAGATACTTCTCAAATAGGTAAAACACTTTTCAAATAAAACTTAGTCACACCGAGTGAAATAACAAAATTATAAATTTTTATTTTATTGCAAAAAAGTTACTGCCTAATGGAAAGACATAGACAACTTAAGTCAATCTATGATTCACCATAATCAATAAATTTAAAACTTCAATGATTACTGTAATACTTTGTGTTGTAATAAAATTTTCATATTGTTTTTAATGTTGATATTGCAATAAAATATAAGGACGCATCTTACAATCAAAGAAATATGGTACTGGTTTTAGAATGCTTGTTTATTCAATTTTACACCTTACATCAATCTCAAAATAGATATATATCGCATACATTCACAACTTACTTATTGTTCAAGTAATACTTATAGCATTCATATTCCTTGAACAATAAAAAAGTCAATTGTATTGGATTACCAAATATTCAACACTGTTACACGTAAAACAATGTTTTTTTTGTCAGAACAACAACATAAAAGCATACCCTCATTTTTCATTTCACAGCTAAGACCATCAGCTTAAAATTCATCTTCATAATCTAACACTATGATACTTTCCCTCAAATATATAAACTCATTAACCAGGTTTGGTAATTCAGTATTGATTTCATGAATGTTTTAAGGTAGGGTATGCCTTTTTGAAATTTATCTTATTTAGACTACTTTAATTCGTACTCTATTCATTTTATTGTTTTCTTTTGGGCTATACGGATAGACTGTGAAGTCATCGTAAATTAAATGACTCGAAATTTACCTTACATTAGAGATTCACATGTACTGTTAACAATTAAAATTCTGGCTTGGACTTTTTTTTCTTTCAGAGAAATATTTTAGACTTTGTCTACTATGTTCATTGAAAAAAATAATTTTAACGATCTTCATAATTACGAGTATTTTAGAAAATCATAATGTGATTGATATTAAGACTCTCAAAGGCCCCTAAGAAGGCATGGTCTGGTTAATTTTATCAAATTTAGGTCCCATTAGGCCTCTACCTTACTTGCGTAACATCACCGTAGTCAGCTATTCTGATAAAAAGATTAATTTTACTATAGATTGTACCATTATGCCATACTTAGCATATTAACAGTAAAGATATAAAAATATAATTATGAAACACAATTTCTGATATCTCCCAGTCCTGAAATAAATCTAATTGAACATGTTCATTCATAACTTAGTTTATGGGTTAAAAGTAATTATTAGAATTCCAATAGAAAATTATCTTTTGTTTTTATTTACTCGTGAAAATTTTGTGTTATTTATTTTTATGTTTTTTTTCTCTATCAAAAATTATTAAGTATTTAAAATTTTATTTCGCAGGGGTAACTGGGTCAAAAAAATGGTTAGACTTTTTCACACTGCTGGCATATAATATGTTATATATTCCAAAATCTTCACTAATTATGGTTGTAAAATTTGTGTCATTTCTTAAAAGATTTTTTATCTTTTAATGATACTCTTCGACCATAATTAACTTTACTTCTAACCGGCTGGTTTCTATGACCACAAAATATTTTTGGTGTGTATGGCGTTTCGTTAGATTGCCAGAATGACCTGGTGGGAAGCAATATGGCAAAATAAAAATAATGGATGAATTCAACATTTTTTTATCACAATAAAGTAACATTAAAAAACAAATGAATGGTCTGAAACTTACTCAAAACCTTGTGTAACTGACTTCATGCATGTTCAAAAATTACGCTGCTTAATTGCTGAAATAATCCATGGGAATCTCCTCTGAAACAGTAATTATTTAGTTATATAGCATTAAATTGAATACATTATTTGTCTCATCATAATTATGATTTAGTTGCCCCAATTTTGTGAAGCGAAATATATATTTGTGTTAAAATTGTCTATTGTTTTTTTTTGCAATTCAAATTTGTGTTATAATAAAAAATAAATTTATTATTTGTGTAAATAATATCGCATTCATCAAACTACGAGGTGCCGTAATTAGTAAAAGCTGCATGAAAATTTATATTTTTCTTACGGACTCATATCTTTGAAGTGCCATCAGCATATTCATTAAAATCTTCCTTAACTTTTATAAATTATGAACGGTTACGGCATTTTGTTGTTTGAGGAATGTTAAAATACTATGAATATTCTAGAATTTGACACTGCAAATTGTAATTGCTGAAGAATAGAGTATTTTAAAATCATATATTCTAAAGATCACTAGCTCCTAGCCTTATCCCTACTATAATAGAAAAAGCATCTGCAAAAATATCTCTTTCAGGTGATACATGTTTCCACATTGGGAACAGACAGATTAATTAATATCAGTATATAAGCAATCCATAGAATGTTCTTGGCTGATACAAAACAAGTAAAAAGCAATCGCTTTTCAACTGATTGAAAAACTATTTTAAAACATATAATAATAAATATCATGTCCATCGTGTTCTCTACTATATATACTGTTTTTTCCCGTCTGCTATAAATGCCAGTTCAAGAAACAATAACAAGTATTGTTAACCAAAATTTTCAATGCTTATTTGATTTAAATTTGAAAAGATATTGACTTGATGCAATTTTATTAATGCATCTCTGGCGGGAAACAAGAATCACAGTCCTCAGTCCGCCAATCGCCGTTTGCTGTAATTACAATGACCAAAAAGTTTACCGATGTAACAGGAGACTGCGGTCACAGTCCTGTTTATTACATTGTTTATATTTGAAAACTATAAGTACGTGTGAAAAACTAATTCACTACTAACTAAAAACATCATAATATTGTTTGTGTGTGTTTACATTTCTTATTTTTTATCGGAAAGATTTAACATATGTTTTAATGGTTCGTAAACAATTACTCAAGCAGATATGCCTGCATCGCTCATTAACTTATGCTCAAAATCGGCCCCGCTAAAGATGTCTTAATCAATATCCTCAAGCCCATATGAAAGGGTAGGATACAAAGCTGTATTTTATTCATATAGAAAATAAACTCTTCTTTTTCAGCAATTTTATTTTCAGTGTCATACAAAATATAAATATATAATAATTTTTGTGATAGATATGTCGGGCGATGATAATTAATAATGTTTCGTTGTTTGTGTTTTCTAATATTAAAGTAATGTTTGTTATGTATTGAAGGAAAATAAATTTATAAAGAAACTTTTTTCTGTGTTTATTTTACGAGCAGTATTATCTCTTACAGGACTGAATAAGAATAAAATAAATATATTCTGAGGAATTTACTAAATTTCAAGAAAAATATTATACATATAAAAATTATGCTATCTGCTTGACAACTCAAATAGTGCATTGGAACATATTGTAATATATAGAGATTCCCCGTCCGGCACAAATACTCTGCTTACTACATTTGTATAATGTAACCTATGTGTACATTATTTTTAACTATAAAAAGAAGACGAGTTATATTAGCGTGGTTTTTTTACAATCGAATCTTTTAAAAACCCAACGACTCTATCAAGCCTATAAATATATACTGTACTCAATTAGTAAATAAGTTGCCTTGAGTATAGGACCAGAAAATAAGCTGAATGTATAGAATAAAATAAAAGGCTTTTTTGGTGCAAAGAACTAAATGTAATAGTCATCGATATACTTGAAGCGTAATAACCAGTAATAACAACCATGAATCTTTAAAATAATGTTGTCTTGCCTTAAAAATAATTATTTTTATATTTTTAATGTTGGTTCACTGAAAGTTTTCTTTTTCTGTTGAAAATAATAATATATTTTTATTTTGACAACTAGGGGACACTTGCACACGATATGAAGATTTCGATATTGTTTATTAGTCTATGATTCTTGTCCCGCGCTTTTAAACGTCAAAGTAACAGTCGTAAATGCTTTTAGAGTTTTCGTTTATCTTAAACTAGTTCACTAATAGAGTTTGTTTAAAATGGAGGAATCTGGGAGTAAGTATTCAAATGATATTTTTTTGTAATTTGTAACTAACTTTGTATACGCAATCCATAGTAAACAAACTATTCATTTTCTACTTCTTGTACTTTTGATTCTACGTAATTACTATCCATTGTGTTTTTAGCGGGGAGATCAAAACGCCAGAAGATCGACAGGCATGGTAGGCTATCAGCGTTTGAAAAATTAAAACAGTTAAAAGGATCCAAAAGAAAATATGAAGTCGATACAATGGAGAATGTTTACGACACTGTCGACGAAAGTGAATATAGTGAACAAGTTTTGAAGAGGCAAGAAGACGATTGGATCGACGATGATGGTAATTTTAGACTTTTAAATATTGCAGTTCTTTGAGTATATTCTGTGGAAAATGCATGTGTATTTTATTTTCTCTATAAGTTAGATAAATAGGGTTATCATTTGCTACTTTTTTCTTGAAATTTTATATACAGTGAAACCTCGATTCCACGTTTTTCAAGGGACCTTAAAAAGAAATCGAAAAATTCGGGAAACGAGTAATGCAGTAAAGCTTAAAATGATAATAAAAAAAGTGAAATCTTCAAAAAAACACAAGCACTGAGAAATTATTTATTAAAGAAAATCACAAAAAAATTTAAGCGAACTATATATTTCATCATTAATTTCTTTGGTTAACAAATAAGATTTAATATGCTCAAACTCACAAATTGTATCGGATAGAAAGATTTATCAACCAAAACTGGTCAATCGAGATAATATTTGAAACGGGACCGTAATATTTAAACGATAAATCGAGGAAATCGATAAATCGGGGAACGGTTAGTGCGGGGCTATTTAACTTTGTTCTTATGGGTGTTTGACGGGACTATAAAAAATCGACGATCTATCCGGGAAAACGTATTATGGGAGAATGGTTGGTCGGGGTTCCACTGTATTATCAAAAATAACAATTCAGTCCTGTAAGAAAGCAGAGAGCGGTTAAAGTTTAAACAATGCGGACAGATTTAATTTGTATGAAAAGCTGTCGCACTGATTGGGTTAATATGTAAGCACATACATAAAGTATAAAATTCGACTTACGACCGAAGTCCAGGAACTTATCTCGGTTGTAAGTCGAGGACCACCTGTATAGGTGTATTTTAACAAATTTATTCATAGTGGTAGGGCGTAAAGACTTTCGAAATAGTTATGCATTCATTGTCATTGATAAATTTTTTAGATGGCTGTGGTTACGTCGAAGATGGCCGAGAAATATTCGACGAAGAAGAGACAACGGATCAGTATTCGAAGACAACAGCATCAAAAGACAAAGACAGCCGTGCTAAAAAAAGGAAGTCCCGTGTCTCAGCACTCGGAGACGCCTGCACCTCTGCGCACGGAAAGGGGAATATACGAAACATGTTAAGCAACATGCAAAATAACAAAAAAGAGGTATAATACCCCTTTTTGCATTGTTACAACTTTGTACGATTCCACATGTTTTGTCACTAATGACCCGGGCTCCGCCTTTCGGCATCTTCAGGCATCCTATCACACGGATGCAACAGAACTGACTCAGTCAATTCTGTTGTGAATATAATAATATTAATTAATTAATTAGTCATTAATTATTAACATATGTTGCATCTGTGTGATAGAGTGCCTAAAGATACCGAAAGGCGAAACCCGGGTCGTTGGTGTCGAAACATGTGGAATCGAACAAAGTTGTCACAATTCAAATTTTATATTGAAATCCCATCAAGCACCTTCAGTCAATATCATAAATTATAATATCCCTGTTTATGGTCTGGGTTTTAGCTCACACGAGACCAGTGTTACCCAACCTTTTTACATCTGTGGACTGGTAAAAAAAGGAAAAAAATTCGCAGACCACTAATACTGAAATAAAAATGGTTTTTTTTTTTTTTTAATCAGTTTTTTTATGCCAGTGATACAATTAAAATTTAATAAAAGAATGTTTTTTCAACAAATTAATTAATCTGCTATTGCATCTTTTCTAATGTAATATATATACCATATAGTTCTGGCTACAGTGTTGTCTCTGATTGATATTAAATTCCTTGACAACAACTGAAAATACAAGTAAACGTGCAGACAAAGAAAATTCTTTGCATGGCGAATTCTTGAAATTTAGCACACTGTTTGCGACACCAGGCTGCAGGCAGTTGGGGAAAACCTCGTGAGATAAACTATAAAAAGTCTTTTAATGTTACACTGTGAAAAATTACCAAAATATTTAAGTTCTGCAAAATTTACAAATCTACCAATAAAATATATATTTCGTCTTAGACCCTTATCAGAATTACTCCTAACTCTTTTTATGTTACTTCATATCAACTCCAGGAGAAAAAACATTTGATCGAAACCAAAGCTACTTTGGATCGTCTACTAAATAAAACCATTTCGAATATTTTTCCTTCAATTGCAAACAATTTGACGTTTTGTAGTAATTTGGAAAATTTATTTTACAGGACGTCAAGTTGTCTGATGACAATATTCTGTCGGACATAATGGCTGAGCTGAAATCCGATACTCCCCTATCGTCGAAGAGTCTTCCATCCAAGTCGCACGGGAACATTCTTCGGTCGTCCAATTTTGTGGAACATAGCAAACGCGACGCTCAAGACTATTTCAAAAACCTTACAGCATCACGACCGGTCAAAGCCGCCAAGTTGTCTACAACTAAGGGCATTTCCGATTCACCAGTAGTGAATATAAAAAAAGAGGTTTGTTTGTTATCTTCCCAGAATATCTGAATTATGTTACGTGCTTAGCACACGAATAAATGCTTCTACTTTACTATACGAATACTACCAACCTATTTCCTGTATGATTGTGTCAATATTTTGCTTCAACTATTATTAACCCGTTGAGTAGTGAGTTATTTTTTTACGTAATAAGTTTTTTTGGTTTATTTTAAATATTTTTTTTTCCACTTCATATAAAATTATGCGGTTTTTTTGTTGTTCAATCTAGAAAGAATATTTATTATTATATCACGTAGTAAATAAACTTCAACAATTGAGAAATGCATAGTAATAAATGTAAATAAATTTATTCACTATGAATTTTCTAGAAACAATTACTTTAGTTTGAGCCTAAAAAAATAATTGCAGTCTGAGTAAACATAGTTCGATATTGACACTGATTCCTAGAAAGAAAGCGGTTGAACAGACAGTAAATTTTATGATACATAATTATAAGTGTAATTTCTTTGAATTTTCTTTTTCGTAAAATTCTTTTATTAATTTGAAACAAATAAAAAATGTAAGCCCCACTGCTTAGAATTATTGACAGATATGTGCAGCATGAATATCTGAAGAAATTATAATTATTGAACAAAAAATACAGAACTTGCAATTGATAAAGGACATCACAATATTTGGCCGTACATGTACGGCCATACTCCTCAAAGGGTTAACCATCTGATAGCAGTACCACTTATCACCATTAGCTTAACACATGCTAACCTACACAATCCCTGTCTCTCTGGGTCATGCGTATGCATAATTTATAACCTTATAACACACTCGTAGTATAGGTGTTATTTTTAGTTTTCAATTTACTTATATTATAAAGTGCCACATGTCGATATTCCCGCAATTTCTACCAACTTTTTCTGAGTAGTGTGTGAAAACAAAGTGTTGTGCTGTGTGTTACAGATGGTCACAAAGTTAATCATTGACAAAAATAGAGTGTGTAAACTGTTCACCGGCAATGCCAAAAAAGTGTGCAGAACAATCCAAAATTAACTATTATTTTCCTGTTTTTTTTTAATATTGATTTGTAATCTTTTACTTTTAAATGCAGATTAAACAAATATTACTCAGTGTTAATATATTATATATACTAATGGCTTTATTCCAATTTTTACAAGTGGCTAGAACCCAAGCAGTAAATCTCCGATTCCTTCAGGCTGTGTGGGACACTTGTGTTTCGTCTACACCATAGGCTCCCAACCTTTTTCGGGTGGTGACCCCCTTTCATAAAATCCATGCGACCCCCCATACAATCCAAAAACATCAAAAAAAAATATTATTTTAGTTGACCTGTAAGTTGGAGTTGGGTAAAAACCCTTTGCGACCCCCAGGTTGGGAACCTATGCTCTACACTTTTTATGATGGTAGTTCTTTATTTATCTCAGCGTTTTGTAAACCAATACCCAATGTTAAAAATAGATATTTTTTGATTTCAGGAAGATGAATTCGCCATATTTGATTACCCATCCCCTAAAAAAAAACCGGTAGTTCCTCATCATATCGAAATACCTGATTCTCAAGAAACGGTAACACCAACACAAAACATCACCGAGTACAACACACAAGATATGAACTTTGATGATATCGATTTTGATGACGATTCTGTACCAGAGAAACCAATTAAAAGCGAACGTATATCTGACGGAAAGACCGAGTCTATTGCGATGGAGGGACTTAATGTCGACGATTTCGCGGACTCTGTAGATAAATTTGAAATTTTCGACAAGAAGCCAGAAGTCATCGCGATGCCCAAAACAAACGGATGGTCCAACCCTGAACAGAATGATGCCTTCGCCCAGCAATCTGCCGCCAATTACGATTCGAATACTTTACCGCTTTCCACCAATAAAGACGGTGAAAAGGTTCTTAGATTTTATTGGTGGGATGCGTGGGAAGATAAGTTTATGAAACCTGGAGTTGTTTTCTTGTTCGGTAAAATCTATATGGATCCGGCAAAACCGGCCAACGGGTGTATCTCCTGCTGCGTGACTGTGAGGAATGTCGACCGACGATTGTATCTGTTGCCGAGGGAATATGTGAGTTCTGTTTGTAACCTTGTGTAAGAATTAAATGATTCATATTGTTGTCTCGTTGAGTTATTTTCACTTAAGGAAGAATTATAGAGTTTCAATTGGTCATTTAATAAAGGCATTGGATTTAATTAGACAATTTATTTGTAAAATTCATTGATTAAATAGTTTATGAAACACAGACGATGTTTGAAAAAAAATAATTCTTATACTTGGCTAAGTCGCTTGATGTTAAATCCAATCAAAAACTTCTCATCAAAAAGTCATTAGGCTTATTCTTTCTACGTTAACGTTGCAGAGTCTGCAACGGCAAGGTGCGAGGGCAGTATGGGAGCAACGCAAACTTTCAATAGTCGGTAATGCAGGCAATCTTTTGAATATAGAACTGGTATTGGTTTCAAAATATTGCCTAATTTGTCCTGCTACTGCCACCTCCATAGACTTGTCAAAAGTATTAGGTTTAAATGTTCAAATGTAAAACATAAATTTTTCGAACCCTTTAAATTTATCGCGATCTCTGCCGGAGTCACAAATTCGTTTGAAACTTAGCGCCAATCTTCGCAGCTTTTGCAATAATGACACCCCATAACACATGAAATTAATGGTGCTTGCTCATTCGTCATTGATTGGTGACTTTCACTCGTTATTTGTTAAAGATATGTTTGTTAAAGTGATTGAAACAACATATGACATTCTGACTTCCATAAAAGTCATCTTAATTATTTTTTATTGCTCTATAGCTCTATATGGATAGAAAATATTTCGAAAAATAACATCACGGACAGATTTAATTTGTATGAAAAGCAACCATGTCGATCGGGTTAATCCGATCAACGCGACAGTTTTTCATACAAACAAAATCTGTCCGCATTGCTATTTTTCAAAATGTTGTCTTTCCACATATAGCTATAAATACACCAATAAAAAATAGTTGGGTTAGCTTTTATGGAAGCTAAATGCATTAGGAATTTTTCACAACATTAAAAAACACAAAGAAATGTCATATATTGTCACAATCACCTTAACAAATATATCTCTAACAAATAACTAACTCGTAAATTGCCATTACCGTGATGTAACGAGGCAACCAATCAAACTCAAATCAACAAGGCCATTACTGTCACCAGTCATGGAGTGTCACATCGCAATGCCGCGCGATTGGTGCAAAGTTAGACGCGAGTTTAGCACACAGTTTCAAACTGATTTGGCGGGATCGGAATAAATTTTGAAGGGTTCGAAAAATCGATATTTTAACCATTTAAACCTAATACTTTTGACAATTTTATGGAGGTGATAGTATCAGGACGAATTGGGTGATATTTTAAAATCAAAATAGTCTTATATGCAAAAGATTGCCTGCATTACCGACGTTTAAATGTTCGCGTCCAGGCCTTGCACATTGCTGTCTCATACGTTTGGGCGTTAGTGTGGAAGAGATTAAGATAATCTAAATATGGGGGTATAAAGTCGGTTCTGTCACTTCTCCTGGAATCATTGTCAGTAGGAAATCACATTAGCCAGTGCAATAAAAATTTAAAATATTAATAAATAAAGTCATTTACACAGTTGATTATGATTTACAGATAATAAAAAATATGTGTAGCAATTGTGATAATATTCAAATTATATGAAAGGCTTAATTAAGTGAAAAATATCTCACTTCTCGGAGTTAAAATAAATGTCATTCTTTTACAGAAATTAGATCCAATCTCATTAGAAGAAGACAGTGACCACCTGGTCTCCATAATGGATGTATACGAGGAGTTCAACTCTAAAGTAACATCAAAACTGGGGATCAAGGAGTTCAAGAGTAGGAAAGTAATTAAGAATTACGCTTTTGATCTACCTGATGTGCCAACTCAATCTGAATACTTGGAAGTCAAATATGCGGTGAGCTCTAATTGATTTTCATCTTCAGTTATCTAATGGTAATGGTTTTGATCTAACGGTCAGGTAGGCATGGGCTCATATCCTGGCAAGATCATTCCCACTATGTGGAGCATATTACCTTCACACGGAGGCCTATCAAGATAAATTGTTTTACAAGAAATGCTTGTTTCTCAGTTTCCCCACCTTCCCTGACCGAAGAGGGTAGGGACCCGGATGATAAGCTTTAATATGATGGTTTAGCTAATTGCTATTACTGTACTCCGTTTTTAGGCTCAGATGAACTCCAAAGCCAAATAGTGATTATCAATTATATCCAAAAACAAATTAGACCACACATGGGTCTCGTATAACACGGTTTACATGGTTCCACAAAAACCTCGTGTTACACAAGGTTTGAAGTTCATACAAAATTAAGTTTTGCATTCCAAAAAATAAAGAAAAAATCGAACATAGTTTATGTAAATATGTGCTTTATTTTTTTAAATGAAAAAAATACATTTACATATTAATTAAAATAAACCTAAATTACATAATATACCATTCATTTATCATCGCTTTCACTTAGAATTCTATATTTTTTACTTTTTTTTCAAGATTGCTTGTGAGCTTTCATCATCGGAGGACTTTGAATTTAAAAAATTCACTAATAAGCGATTGTCTGCTTTTAGCGTATAATCTACGCAATTTCTAAAGAGATTCCAAAATATTTTGTAATTCCCTCTTGAATTTTGAACTCCTTTCCATTCTAGGCTAATTGTCAATAAAAAAAATAATTTTAATTAGCCAATTCCAAGCCGTCATTTATTGTTTTTAATGTGAAACATGTAGCTACTTCACTGCAACTGCTTTCCGAGTCATTAATTGAGGTGGATTCATTCATCATTTCATTTTGATTAAATTTTTCCATTAAACCATGTTATAAAAATATCACAATTTATTCACCCGTATTATGTAAAACCGTGCTATACGAGGCCTAGGTGTACTATACTTATATCTTATTATATATTATGATTTTTTAGGCCACTCATCCTCTTCCGCCGACAGAAAAGCCTTTCACGACGTTCTCTCACATATTTGGTGGCAACACTGGATCTCTGGAAACGTTTCTGCTGGAGCAAAAGATAAAGGGACCGTGCTGGTTGGAAATTAAGAACCCTGAATGCGTTTCGAATAAGATATCCTGGTGCAAGTCCGAAGTTAACTGCCTCAATCCGGAAGACATAACTGTTTTGAGGACCGAGAACCTTCATCCTCCACCTTTGGTGATCGCTACGGTAAGTGCATCTAGTGGCGTTGATTTAGTACTTGTATTAATTGAGATTTTAAGAAACTTTAAACCTTTCAAGGAGGAAAAAAAATGATTTTTAATTTTATTGTTAACCCGATTGGCACAACAGTTTTTCATACAACCAAAATCTGTCCGAGTTGGTATTTTTCAAAATTTTCTTTTCCACATTGAGCTATAAATAAAGCAATAAAAAATAATTGGGTTGGCTTTTATGGAAGCTAGATGCATTAGGAATGTTTCACAACATTAAAAAACACAAAGAAATTTCCTATGTAAACTCACTCGTAAATCGCCATTACCGTGACGCAACGAAGCCACCAATCAAACTCAAATGAACAAGCGCCATTACTGTCACGTGTTATGGAGTGTCACATTGCAATGCTGCGAGATTGGTGCAAAGTTCAGTGCGAAGTTAAATGCGAGTTTAGCACGCAGTTTCTAACTGATTTGTTACTTTGGTGGGGTCGGAATAAATTTGAAGGGTTCGAAAAATCGATGTTTTAAGCATCTAAAAACCTGATACTTTTGACAATTTTATGGAGGTGGTAGTATCAGGACGAATTTGGCGATATTTTAAAATTAAAATCAGTCCTATATGCAAAAGATTGCCTGCGTTACCGATGTTTGAATGTTCGTGTCCCAACATCTGGAGCGCTCGCGTACAGGCCTTGCACATGCCGTCTCATACGTTTGGGCGTTAGCGTGGAAGAGATTAAATATAGGAGTTAAATAAAACAACTCGCTGATCGGGTGTGATTCTAATGCAGTGGTCAGCAACGTTTTGAGAGACTGGGTAAAAAAAGTCTTTTTTTTAACTTTATTGCGTAATGAAAAAAAGAAAAAAGTCAGAGTCATGCTGTTATTTGTCAATGTCAGCATTATGCCGACGATATGGCATAATGTAAAAAAAGGTCCTGATTATCCATAATGATTGGTTATATTTTACGCTTCTTGTTCGACAGATTCACACTCGAACGGTAATGGATCCCAAAACACGGCTCAATAAAATAGTCATGCTGACGTGTCTCGTCAGCAACGCTTTTGAAATTCACAAACCCGCACCAAACCTACCGTTTCAGCAGCATTTTTGTGGTGAGTAATCTGAACAATTTTTCTTCAATAAAAACACAAATGAATTTGAATTGTTACAACTTTGTACGATTCCGCATGTTTTGTCACTAACAACCCGGGTTTCGGCATCTTCAGGCATTCTATCACACAGATGCAACAGAATTCGCTTAAAATAAACAGTTAGCATCTATATATATAATAAAGTTATTAATTACAGGAAAACACTTACCCCTAGGCAAATGGTAAATTACAGCTAAAACAAATTTAACAATATTAATCCAATAATAATTAACACAATTGTCTGTGATAATATTCATTAACGATCTTGCTAATGAGTCATTCTTGAAAGGGGTCTTGCAATAAATGTCAATCAAGTTACATTAAAATATAAATTCGTTTTTTTTTCTTTCATATAGAGAATACCTATTATCTAATATAAATTTGTTTTAGCTGTAATTTACTGATAACTATATACATTATAAATTTTGTAGAACTAAAATTCATTGTTATTTCTTCACCTTGTTTTAATGGAGGTCTACCAAGTAAATGCCAATTCAATAAATGATATGATTGTCAATTAAAATCAATACCTTTGTTATTCCAATTAATACAATACTAGATGTGACACCCACTGTATCATAAGGTTCATCATTACTTAAGGTAAACAATTATAAAGCTTACCTGAAATGCAACTTAATCATAGTTCCGACGATGCCACAAACCGAAATAACTATCAGAAACCATAACTAAAGTTTTGTAAAGTTAAATACTGTATTTTTTCTTTATTATACACATAACCTTTCATAAACTTTCGAAAAATTCTCTTACATATGCATGTAAAAGATTGTGTAGGAATAGAAACATGAAGGCTCATGAAATCCATTGACGAGATATATATTGTATTATTCTTGAAACATAAAATATATTTATCTGCGGTAACTAAATGGACTGAATTCAAATTTGAATTGTTACAATTTTGTACGATCCCACATGTTTTTTCACTAACGACCCGGGTTTCACCTTTCGGCATCTTCAGGCATTCCATCACACGGATGCAACAGAACTATTATTTATTATTAGTCAGTTCTGTTCAAACCCGGGTCGTTAGTGTCGCAACATGTGGAATCGAACAAAGTTATCACAATTCAAATTTGATATTGAAATTCCATCAAGCACCTTCAGATGATATCATAAATTATGAATTCTGAATTCAATTTTATTTTTTTCTTATTTTCAGTGTTTTCCCGATCGACGAACGAAATATGGCCGATTGATTTAAAACAAGCCATGGCCCAGTATAAAGGCACGAAGCTTACAAAATGTGAATCCGAACGGGAGCTTCTCAACTACTTTCTAGTTCAATTCTGGAAGATTGATCCTGATTTGGTCGTCGGCCACGATTTGCAGGGATATCAACAAGACCTATTGATCGGTAATATTTTGGACAAGAGCATCCCTAACTGGTCACGCCTCGGAAGGTTAAAGAGAAGCGTGATACCGCAACGGAAGTACGTCTCGAAAGATGCCTTCCTCGGACGTCTAGTGTGCGATATTAAACTATCCGCCATGGAATTGATTAAATCGAGAAGCTTCGATTTGGAAACACTCTGCAGTAATGTTTTGAAGTTACCTGAGGGTTCAAGAACTGAAATAATTCCTGACGATATTTACAAATACTACGAAAGTAGTCGGGATCTCTTGGAACTTGTTTCTATAACAATGCAGGATACAAGCTATATTCTCAAAATGCTCTGCGAGCTCAATGTGTTACCGTTGGCATTACAAATAACGCAGATTGCCGGAAATATCATGTCTAGAACGTTAATGGGCGGCAGGTCTGAAAGAAACGAATTTTTATTGTTGCACGCCTTTAATGAGAAAGATTATATTGTTCCGGATAAAGTGGTGGCTAAGCGAGGTCAAGACATGAAAGAGAACAATGACCTGGATAACTTGACTCCAAATGCATCCAAAAAACAATCGCAGGCACGTAAAAAGCCAGCCTACTCTGGTGGGTTGGTTTTGGATCCAAAAAAAGGGTTTTATGATACGCTTATTTTACTGATGGACTTCAATTCGTTATACCCTAGTATTATACAAGAATATAACATATGTTTTACTACAATAAAAAGAAATTCTATGATTTCAACCGATGAAGAGATTAATGAAATGATCCTTCCGGATTCGAGTGCCGATCCTGGTATTCTTCCAACGCAAATTAAAAAATTAGTTGAGAGCAGACGTGAAGTAAAAAAACTCATGAAAAGTCCAGACCTCACACCTGAATTGTATATGCAATACAATATAAGGCAGCTCGCCCTAAAACTGACGGCTAATTCTATGTATGGGTGCTTAGGTTTTACATATTCGCGGTTTTACGCTAAACCTCTCGCCGCTCTGGTTACATTGAAAGGCAGAGAGATTTTAGTCAACACGAAAGAACTCGTTCAAAGATTAAATTACGATGTAATATACGGCGACACAGATAGTATAATGATCAATACGAATTGCTTAGACTTTGATCAAGTATTTAAGATAGGATTTGAAATTAAAAAAGAGGTAAACAAAAAGTATCGACAGGTGGAACTCGACGTCGACGGTGTATTTAAGTATTTATTGCTGTTAAATAAAAAAAAGTACGCCGCAGTACTGTTAAGCAAAAATAAAAGTGGTGAATTCGTGACGACTCAAGAGTTGAAAGGTCTCGATATAGTCCGGAGGGATTGGTCGCAGCTCGCTGCAGAGGCCGGCAAATTCATCTTGAATCAAATATTATCAGAGCAAACCGGAGACGAAAGAATCGAGAATATTCAATCACATTTGTCGAAACTCAAAGACGATCTTCGAGAAAGTAAAATGCCTCTATCGATGTTGACGATCACTAAACAGCTTACCAAGAATCCGACGGAGTACGCTGACAAAAATGGACAGCCACACGTTCAGGTCGCTTTAAGGCTGAACAGCAAAAGTGGTAGGAAGTATAAGAAAGGTGATATAGTACCGTATTTAATATGTGAAGACGGAACGAATAATTCTGCAATGCAACGCGCATATCACATAGAAGAATTGAAGAGTTCGGAGAAAATAAGAGTTGACTTTAATTATTATCTAGCTCACCAATTACATCCTGTTATCTTGCGTATTTGCGACCCGATCGAAGGAATGGACTCGTCAAGAATCGCAGACTGTCTGGGCCTCGATCCTTCGGCTTATAAAAACTCAACGAAACGAGAAAACACCGACGACGGTGATATATATCAAATGGAAAATCTGAAAGACAAATACCGAGAGTGCGTTGATTTTGTCTTCACGTGTATGAATGAAAATTGTAAAGCCGAGAATAAAGTACGCGATGGATTTAAAATGTCCGGAAAAGACACTGTGTCATTCCTAGAAAAATGTCAAAATGATGCGTGTAATGTAAAACCTGTCGATTATCTCCCGACCATTATTAATCAACTGACGAAACAATTAAGAAGTTACAATGCTAAGTATTATGAAAATTGGTTAGTTTGCGAAGATCCCGCGTGCACCAATCGCACCTCGAGGCTTCCGCAGTGCTTTGCCGGCGGGTACCCGCTTTGCAGCCTCTGCGAGAAGGGCGTCATGTTCCGAGAGTACACCGAAAGAGATCTTTACTACCAAATTAGCTATTTCCACTTCTTATTCGATGTCAACAAACAAAATACTCAGAGTAAGTTTCTATTTTCAATTAATATTTCTTTATATTATAAAATATACATACAGTGCACTCTCGATTATCCGGGCTAATGCTGGGGAGGATGGTCACGGATAATTGAAAAACACGGATAATCCGAATCATCAATTTTTTATTTTATTTTCAAATATAATATCATATACACAATATAGGAGTTTTACCTACCAATAAAACTCTTATTGTGTTTCCAGCAATGTCCAAGATCCAGGTAACCCCTACTTGGTGCACCTTGAGTGACAATGACATACATAACGGCGTCACCCGGATGGCGTGGCTTGGGTAGGGAAGAAAGGGGAGAAGAAAAGGTGTTGCCAACGTAGTGTTTGGACGCGTGGCTCGAAAAACAGAGACGCATCATCTCAGATGATCTTGGACATTGCTGCCAGAACACACAATACAATTTTTGTACACATTACTTATATATTCATTATTTATCAAGAAAACACAAAAAGATACGTAAAAATATAATATTTTATCATAATAACAAATGTTGAGACAAATGAGAGCTGACAAATATAGGCAATAAATATCGAAATTAACAAATTTACTGCGGGCACTCGCGCTGGATTATGCACTTCACTAGAAATGTAAATAGAAACGCATGTGGAGTACAAAGGATTCCAATTCTTGACTCATTCTAGTCCCATAAATTGTGATGTTTATTGCGGTATATGTGAACATTCATACATTCAAAACACACAAGTGGTTAAAAAAAAATCATCGTTCAGTTACATAAACACATCGCTAAATTCATCCTTTTTTTCAAACATATATAGACGATGCTAGCTGTTTAAAGTTACGTCAGTACTGTTGCATCCGTGTGATAGAATGCCTGAAGATGCCGAAAGGCGAAACCCGAGTTGTTAGTGACACAACATGTGGAACAACAACATTTGTAGTGCTCAGCCAATTGTCTTTCAATTGGTTTCTACCCAGTAATAAACGTGGGAATAAGGCAGCCGATGTGTCTCGATTGCGAGAATAAGTTTGTTTATTTCATCTTCAAAACTATTTTCTAACTATATTCAATATGATTAATATTTTCCAGAATTGAATGTCTCGCCTCACATAGCGGCGGCATTCCACTGTCTCAAGGAACACGTCGAAGATGTTCTAGCGCAATCATCGTACTCGGTGATAAACCTCAGCAACCTCTTCAGTTTCTTTGATTTGAAACCGAAACAAATCGCGTCTGTCAAAATTAAAACTGAACCCTTGAGCTTAGATGTAGCGCCGGATATGGAAGCGGACGATTACGACTCGTACATTCAAATGGGAACTTACTAAAGTACTTCTGAATTTATTAACCCCTTCCTTGCATTAAGTTCAGTCAATTTAGTAAACCATATTTAATGTGTTGATTGAATTGGCATTCACTTGGTAGAATGTTATAACACGGTGAAAAAAATTGCAATGTATTTTAGTTCTACAAATTTTTTTTTTTTTTAAATATAGTTGATAGGTATTTCGGCTCACCATTTGCTTATCTATATATAGCTGTGTAGAAAAGGTACACAATACATCTTCTCTCCTGTTTTAACGACCTAGCTTGTTTCCTGCTCGCAAGAAAACTAACAATTATAAATGAAACTAAAATGTCGGCTATATCAATAAGTTCGCATATGACACAGAAATGGTCCATTACGGAAACAAAGCAACAACCCCAGAGGATTCAATAATGGTGACTGACATATATTAGTTTGTTCGTTAAGGATCGTTTGTGATAGTTGATGTCTATTGATTTCCAGCTGTTACAAAGCCGTCAACCTGCGACCCTTACTACAAAGATATACAAACATTTAGGCGCTGAGTTTGAATTCATATTATGTGATTCCTTTATAACGTGATTATGTACAAAATAGCTATCAACTATGTTTTAATTAATTTTGTAGAACTAAAATACATTGCTATTCTTTTCACCGTGTCGAATTTAATGTGTATTTTTATTCAATCTTAACCACTTGAAAAAACAGTTGTGAACTCTTGACAATACCATTGGACACAGAAGTTCTCACGAGCACCAGATTATCAACTGCTGGCACTATTCATTGAAATAATCGTAAACTCAAACACTTCAAACCAGGCGCCATCTTATATTAAACAGCATTTAATGGAATAAAATGATTTACAGTACAATTTTAATTGTAAAGTTATTTGTTTTTCATTAAACCTGCTGCTGACAAAACAGTGTTACAGCATATTAAAATTATGATTTAATTTTAATCGGGTTCTCCACGGGTCATTTGTTTCCGAACTATGATCTATTAAGCACATTAATGTGGGAAAGAAATGCAAATTATAATATTTTCCTAAAGGCAAACGAGTGAATTTAGTGTTGGAATATCCTTAATGCAGCAGCTCACCAAGGAACAGATTAAACCTCATATAAATTTTTGTCATGAAAAATATACGGTTAACTTAAACCGTAAAGCTATTAACCTTAAACCGCCCAAGCATTTTTTTGTGAAATAAATGTAGTGAACAGTGTAGATTAAGCTGATGAAGCGTAATGTTTTAAAAATGTACATAAATTATGTTGTAATATAATAAATGTGTGAAGATTATTGTTTTTGTTCATTTCAAAAGAGTTTCGAGTCGACATTGACCAACAACATGAATCTGACTAAAAAAAGTTAATTTTTCTCAGGGTTTTTCCTACCTTCCCTATTTGCGAGCATTTGATTAAAGATCAACCAACCAATCTGGCATCCGTACGACTCTGATTTTGTCATTGACCAAAAACATGACTCCAACTCTGGTGTAAACGCCGGAACTCCACAACTCTGGTTGGGAAAAACACTCGTATATATATAATATATGAATGTTTCACAACAAATGTACTCAAACATACATTGTACAATAGCTGCCATATATACGCGTATAGAGTAAGAATCAATATTTTTATTCAATATCAATTGTATTTTTAAAAAAATTTGCATTTAACCCGATCGGCGTGACAGTTTTTCATACAAACAAAATATGTCCGCGTTGCTATTTCTCAAAATGTTCTCTTCCCACATAGAACTATAAATACAGCAATAAAAAATAAATGGGTTAGCTTTTATGGAAGCCAGATGCATTAGGAATGTTTCACAACATTAAAAAACACAAAGAAATGTCCTATGTTGTCACAATCACCTTAACAAATATATCCCCAACAAATAACTCACTCGTAAATCGATGGCGATTAAAACCGTGACTTAACTAAGCCACCAATCAAACTGAAATGAACAAGCGCCATTACTGTCACGGATGTCGCGATGTGTCATGGAGTATCACATTGCGATGCCGCAAGATTGGTGCAAAGTTAGACGCGAGTTTAGCACTCAGTTTCAAACTGATTTGGCGGGATCGGAATAAATTTGAAGGGTTTGAAAAATCAATGTTTTAAGCATTTAAACCTAATACGTTTGACAATTTTATGGAGGTGGTAATATCAGGATGAATTGGGCGATATTATGAAACCAAAATCAGTCCTATATGCAGAAGATTGCCTGCATTACCGAGGTTTGTATGTTCGCGTCCCAACGTCTGGGGCGCTGGCGTACAGGCCTTACACCTTGCCGTCCCATACGTCGGGGTGTTAGCGTGGAAGAGATTAAGGGCAACACTGTTTAATTCTTCATTCATTATCATAGAAGCAACCTTAACGCTTTTAATCCTCGTCAATATTTCTTGGTATGTATGAAAAGTTCCAATTTTACAGAAGTGCCTATTCTATATATATATATATATTGTGCTGCAATTATTTAAGTAATCTTCAAATATTGGTGACAAAATAAATGATAAAAAGAGAATGAGTTGAAAACATTTATTGATAAAAAAATATAAATTTCGAGGTTGAATTTGTATATATATAAAGGTATAAACATTTAAATTTATTATTGTTAAAAATTGTATTTTTACATGAAACAACATAACATATTCACTAAATAATTAATTAACCATGATTCCATGAGTTGTAACCCCGAGCTGAGTGATCGACATAAACTAGATAATATGTAACCTTCCAGAGACAAGAGTGACCATATTGTAACAATAGACAGTATCCTGTATCTATCCAGCTATTTGTTAATTTTCTACTTGAATATTATTGCTACTACTTAATTTCAGTTAAAAATATAAGAACATGTTAACAAATATAAAAATTGTGTGCAATTTTTCAATCGTTTTTACATGAATATCTTGATCGGTAGAGGCTGTGCAGTTAAAGACAACGGAGGATTAATTGATTTTTGAGTGACCATAATTATGCTAGCTGTGCAGAAATAAGACTCACATGGAGACGAGACAAACGGAGGCAGAAGAACCAATGAGCCCTCATGATATGATAGAGAAGTTAAACATGTTGATAATAGTAAATTCTCTAAAAAAAAATGGCAAATAATCACAATTTATATCTCGAATACTTGTCTGTAGAAACCGAAACATATGTGGCCTTCCCCTGAAACCTTCCATCAGACCCCAACAGATATTTTTTGATCTTGATTCTATAATGTAAGGAGGTACTGTGGAGGTATGAATGATGATAATATAAGCACAGAATGGCAGCCGATGTGAATGAATGTGAAGAGATTTCAAGTCTCATGTATCTGGAGATGATACATGCAAAAAAAAATTTAAAAAAATATATATGGGCAACAAATTATAGAAAATTTGGACAGTCAAATATTTAGAAAAAAATCATGTGCTCCACAAGTCTTCGGATTATGATAAATTGAAATCTCCAAAATCACGTTTAAGCGTAATATGCTAACACGTCAAATCTCTATAGTCTTGAGAGAAAGAGATTATGGAATGCGTTAACACACTTATGACGGTCATCCGATTAAAGTGCATCATACTTTTGAAAACAGGTCAATGTACCACTGTGGTATAACACAAATGTCTTCATCGTCCGGCGGTGAGCACAGTCTCACAGAACTTCTTGGATCTCTTTCGAAGAGCAAGTCAATCTTTGGTAGGTTTCTGACATCTTCCAAGCAGTTGCCATGCCTTCGTTGCACCTCTTGCGCTAAGCAAGTTTTGACAAATTGCAAAAACTCGTAACAAAAATTTAGGCAGACATTGGGGTTCCAGAATTGCTGAAATGCAAAACAGTTTTTGATAAATGAAGTATTGGAATATACATTCACTGTAATAAATTTATATTGTAATGAATTGATAGATTAAGCACTTACAAGATTTTTTTTATTATTTTTTTTACAGTGTCTACACAATTACTTGTGAGCTCAAAATGCATTTTAATATAACTGTAATCGCTAAATCCCTCTCAAAACATTTTAAACTTCCATTTACAGAATACGTTAATCGTTTAGATTATCTATCTATGTATATTTATGATATTTATGTACAAAGAGCAGCGGATGATCTGCTCGACTCTAGTGAAACTCTATGGTGTATAATCTAAATTTATAAACTCTATAATCTACTCGTTGGATAGTTTTTAATATCGAATGAAGGTGCTTGATGGAATTTCAATATCAAAGTTGAATCATGGAAAGTGTCAACAATTTAAATTTACTATCTAAATCAGTGGTTTTTTACCTTGTTGGTGGTACTGACCCCCACCAGTTTCATATGCGCATTCACCAAACCCTTTTTAATTAGAAAATTGAAAAATCATATGAGTTGTGTGTGTCTTGACCTCCACCGAACCCAGGTTAAGAACCACCGATCTAAATGTTTAATATCATATCATAACATAGTTTATAATTTAGCGAGAAAATTAAATTTAATTAATCCTTAATTATATTATGTCATGTCTTAAGAATGAAATCATTTACTGATATTTTTCCATTAAGAACGAACTAACTTGAATGAAAATAACCTTTTTCAAAATTTTACTATAACAATTTGTAATTTTTAAAATCAACATCATAATTTTTTGATAACAAGAAAATTTGAAAGTGTTTTGGATAAGCAAGGGTGTTCAGTAAAGAGACATGAATATATTTACCATGCTATTCTTTGCTAGGTCATTTACATTAAATTTTTTCAGTTCTTTTATAATTCCAGCGTTATCTCGGTATCCGCAGAGAATTGTTTCAACGCCCGCGAAGAATGACTGCAACCACCAAGTCAAGGACTTGTATCTTCTACAATCAGGATGAATATGAAAAAATCACTTTCATATTAAGGGGTGAGCGTGTCAATAAGTGCCTAACAATCATGGCACTGATAAATGTTAATTTAAAAAATAACATGGGTAATGTCTATTTATTGATTGAATTGGCATTCACTTGGTAGAACTCCATTATAACACGGTGAAAAAAATAGAAATGTATTTTAGTTCAACAGAATTATTTTTAAAAAATATAGTTGATAGCTATTTCGGCTCACGCCATCGTCAGAACTATGCTTAAACTAACATTTGCTTATCTATATATAGATGTGTAGAAAAGGTACACAATACATCTTCTCTCCTGTTTTAACGGCCTAGCTTGTTACTTTCTCACAATAAAACTAAATTTTCAAAAATTGTAAATGAAACAAAAGGCGGCTATGACAATAAGTTTACATGTGGGACGGAAGTGATCATTAGTTCTGACGATGGCGTGAGCCGCAATAGCTATCAACTATATTTTTTAAAAATAATTTTGTAGCACTAAAATACATTACTATTTTTTTCACCGTGTTGTAATGTCAATTTATTTTGAAAGTCACCCGCTTCTGTTATTACGTCAACAATTATAGAACTTTTCAAACCAACTTTGACTATTTTCTTTTATTAGCAATGGATTTCCTGTAACAACTAATCAATGCTGAATGAAATAATGGTTAAAAAAAAATGGATTATTTCAGACCTGAAAGTGACATCCATTCTTTGTTCCGTAATTTCTTTATGGGTTTTTAATTCGACAAATTTATAATTCCTCAGGTTTTCTGCAGTCAGATCCATCTTGGATATTTTATCAGACTTTTCACACAAAAGTCCATCCATTTCTGCTGCATATATCAATCTGCAGTCGTTCAATTGTGATTCATAGACACAAGAAAACTCTTCAGATTGATTCAGCGGAGTTTCAAGATCTGGTTGGGTGTTTGATTCGGCTAGAACAATATATTGAGTATTATAGCATGGATGGCTGAACTTTTAATCATTGCAGGCGACCTGCTTTTGAGATTATTTCCTCCTCATTCTTCCTCAGATCTAAAGCTCCGCCAAGTATATCCAATAATTGGTCACCAAATGAATTTTAGGACAAATGAACCCATTCAATTGAAAAAAGATACAAGTTGCTCGAAGGCATCAACAGTACATGGGCAAGTTTCTTAGTTAACTGTAAGTTTTGCCGTTAAGTTACTTTGATACTGTTTTACATTAGAACAACTGATGCGACGATTTTGGATGGGTGTTTTAGTTTTATATTAAATTGACATAGTGGTAACCTACCTGATACTAAAAATTGTTCAAATTTGTATCCCCAGGCGGAACATTTTGCTTCCCACTCGCTTGGATTCTCCCGACGGTGTTTTTTTTCATCGTTATCCAAAGTGTGCATATAGATTGCACCCCTAAATAAACTTACGGATATACGACATGGCTCTGAATACTGATAAGGAAGTGCCGATATTTCTCTCAGAAACCCCCTGTAATTAATAAAAGGCACGTTTCTGAGTGCGATTTTCGATTTGTCGAACACATTTATAGGTTCTTTATGATCCCTTAAATAATGACACAGGAACTCGAGGCGTTCATCTTTTACAATTCGTTTGATTGTTTTATCGTAGTCAAGATTCAGATCATATTGAACTTTTAAATTTGATGGAATACCCCGGAAGAAACTTAAACGGGAATTATCATTCACATAATTCCTGGTAGATCCCACACTAAATGATCCGCATATTTTTGGCTTCGAAAAATACGGATCTCCGTCGCCCTTGTAGCGCATCGCATGTGTTGACAGCTCCATTTGAGGATATTTTTAAGTACGATTCATACACAATTCCACAGAACTCTGCATTTACAGATTACGTGTTTGAGACAAACTTCAGAAACCCAGAACACAACTCTATTCGGCCATAGACTAATACAGTTTCCCCAACCTATTCAAATGGCATTCCCCTGACGTAGGCCATAGACTGTTATAATTTTAGTTTTAAATTGTTAATCACTTTTAAGGTGTTAACTGTCACTTCTTGATGGAAAGGCATTATATTTTAAATAATAAAAACACATTTTTTAGTACTTATTTCCACAATATATTTTTTGATCAGGACCGGTTTCGCTCATCGCGAGCATTATCAACTGATAGAATACAATTTACAAACAAGTCTATTTATACAACAAAAAAAAAAAAAAAATTGAGTTATGGTAGCAGGTGTACAAAACCATGGGTACAAGAACTAGGAAACGATTTACATAAAATCATACAATATTGATACAAATAAAGTAAATTAGTATAAAAATTAAATGTTCACAATCACTTATTAAAAATTACAATTACAATTATGATAAATCAATAATTCATCAGGAGCTCTAAGCAATCAATAAGGAAGTAAGGAGTGGGAAATTTTTAATGACAAAAATAACCCACAATCACTACTTAATGGAACAAAATAAATTAATACATGAAAGGTCGATTAAAGATGAATCGATGAGATGGGAAGATATGGTCAGTCAGGGGCGTTCCAATATTTCTGTAAAAAAAATTAAGTAAAAGGAGGCAATATCATTTTTCAAAAAAAAAAAAAATATTTGAAATATATATTTATTAATCTAATTTAATGAGTATAACAATGGTGACGACGCAAAAGTAGTTTGTTCATTTATAAGGTTAGAATTAGGCAAAAATTTATATCGATTAATTTCAAGGATTTCTTGTTTATCTAATTTCAGTGATTTGTTATTGAGAAATGCAGGATTTTTGTAGTTTATAGTAAATCGCGTTTTGTTTATTTTGAAACAAATGGTTTCCAAAAGTAGAAATCTCATCGCCTTTTTTGGCACAAGCTAAATGTTCCTTAAATCTAGTATGAAAGGATCTTCCTGTTTGACCAATATACCTAGCCTCACAGGAATCACATTTTAGAAGATAAATACCACTTTGGCTTAAAATATTAATTTTGTCTTTCGTGTTAACTAACATTCGACTAAGATTATGATTGTTATAAAAAGTTACATTAAAAAGTTTTTTGTCTAACTTCTTTGGATATGTTTTCAGAAACTCGGCCTAAATAACTTAGTTTTACCCAACGTTTTTCAACGGAGGGAACATCAATCATCAAGCTCGAGGTTACATTTAATAAAGCTAATTTTTTAGTTTTTTTAAAGACAAGTCGATCAATCAACTTTGCATCGTATCCATTGTTAAGTGCGATCTGTTTAATGGTGTTTAATTCTAAATTGAAATTTGATTCTGTCATAGGAATTGTCTTTTAAATTTAAAGATAAACTTTATAAACAGTTGGATGGTTTGGCAATGGGTAGTCCATTGTCACCAATTTTAGCTGATTTTTTCATGAATTTGATTGAATCAAAAATTTCAAAATTAGATCTTTTTAAAAATATCATCTATTGGTATAGATATGTAGATGATATTTTAGTACTTTGGGAGGTACCGAAAGGCAACTGCATACTTTCTTGAATAATATGAATAAGATTCATAGTTCAATTCAATTCACAATGGAATTGGGTATGCATAAAATAAACTTTTTAGATTTAACCGTTGAACTAATTAATAATCGTCATAGTTTCAGTATTTACAGAAAAGAGACTTTTAGTGACAATATCATAAGTAGCTCGTCTAGACACCACATTTCACATAAGTTGTCAACTTTTCATTCCTTTATTCATCGCTTGTTGACAATTCCTATGACAGAATCAAATTTCAATTTAGAATTAAACACCATTAAACAGATCGCACTTAACAATGGATACGATGCAAAGTTGATTGATCGACTTGTCTTTAAAAAAACTAAAAAATTAGCTTTATTAAATGTAACCTCGAGCTTGATGATTGATGTTCCCTCCGTTGAAAAACGTTGGGTAAAACTAAGTTATTTAGGCCGAGTTTCTGAAAACATATCCAGAAGTTAGACAATAAACTTTTTAATGTAACTTTTTATAACAATCATAATCTTAGTCGAATGTTAGTTAACACGAAAGACAAAATTAATATTTTAAGCCAAAGTGGTATTTATCTTCTAAAATGTGATTCCTGTGAGGCTAGGTATATTGGTCAAACAGGAAGATCCTTTCATACTAGATTTAAGGAACATTTAGCTTGTGCCAAAAAGGCGATGAGATTTCTACTTTTGGAAACCATTTGTTTCAAAATAAACATTCATGTGATTTTACTATAAACTACAAAATCCTGCATTTCAATAACAAATCACTGAAATTAGATAAACAAGAAATCCTTGAAATTAATCGATATAAATTTTTGCCTAATTCTAACCTTATAAATGAACAAACTACTTTTGCGTCGTCACCATTGTTATACTCATTAAATTAGAGTAATAAATATATATTTCAAATAAATTTTTTTTTTTTTTTTTTGAAAAATGATATTGCCTCCCTTTACTTAATTTTTTACAGAAAATATTGGAACGCCCCTGACTGACCATATCTTCCCATCTCATCGATTCATCTTTAATCGACTTCTCATGTATTAATTTATTTTGTTCCATTAAGTAGATTGTTATTTTCGTCATTAAAAAATTTCCCACTCCTTACTTCCTTATTGATTGTTTAGAGCTCCTAATGGATTATTGATTTAACATAATTGCAATTGTAATTCTTAATAAGTGATTGTGAACATTTAATTTTTATACTAATTTACTTTATTTGTATCAATATTGTATGATTTTATGTAAATCGTTTCCTAGTTCTTGTACCTATGGTTTTGTACACCTGCTACCATTAACTCAAATTATTTTTTTGTTTTGTATAAATAGACTTGTTTGTAAATTGTATTCTATCAGTTGATAATGCTCGCGATGAGCGAAACCGGTCCTGATCAAAAAATATATTGTGGAAATAAGTACTAAAAAATGTGTTTTTATTATTTAAAATATAATGCCTTTCCATCAAGAAGTGACAGTTAACACCTTAAAAGGTATTTTCATTGTACTTTCACTGTTTAAAATTGTCTAAAATGTAAGCTGGATGACTTTTTTTTATTAAACCTTTAACTGAAATAATCCTGGGTGAATGATATGAAACATCAAAAACATTACAATGGTAAACTTTCTGATGAAAACATGAGTATCAAAAACATTCACAGAAGTTGGTATAATATATATTATTGCAAATCATATTTCTGATCTAACGTTGTTGGCGTAGGGAAAGAAATGAATGTGTACTTAAATCTTTCTCAATAAGGTGCGTGAAAATCAGCAAAAGTTCAAGTTAGTATGGCGTTTAACCTAATCTCGAGTATTTGAGTTGGGGCCAGCATAATTTTATTTTATGCAATCAATCATTGTGTTAAAAAGTCATTATGCGGTCCCCATTTTGATAATGCGAAGTTTATGCTCTCCTGTAACGCAAATTTCTTCTGTGTGAATTTCCCTCACAAAAATTTTCCTTTAGAAGGTGATTCAGAATGCTCGATTGCATTCATTTTATTTGACAGAAACTTCACAAATTTTTTTGTTGAAAAAAAATATTGTATTGAAAATAAAGTTTTATCGTTTTCACTCACAAAACGAAGATTAATTGAAACTGCTGGCAACGAGGTGTATTGGTTTGAATACCTAAACAAAAGTTCGAAAAAATTAAACAAACGCAGTTTTTTTTTACAAATAAGTAAATAAATATAATAAAGCTTGTCACTGAACCGTCGACGTCATAATGAAATTGTAATACTATTGGTTATTATGAAGAACTGAAGTATCAAACACTCAAAAAGTGTTTGGCCCCACAAAAATCATAGCTACAAGTGATTCGTTATAAAATAAATTTTTCACTAGCTTTCTTAAATTGAAGTGTAAAATTCAAATATTTATCAATGTAATACAGTAATGACTCTCGAAAAAAAGTAAATGAGAACAAATTATACGCGTTATTACATGTTTAAATTGGTTTGTGCGAGACGATCAAAAAGATTTTATTTCGTCATAGCTTCTTCAAGAAAGTAAAATACATCCCGGAGAAATTATTGATAAAATCGTGTACAATTTTTTTAATGGTTCTTTAGAATCCTCAAAAAATAATCGTAAAAAATCTAATTAATTTGAGCTGATTTATAGAATGAAATTAATTTGATTGTTAGGGATGTTGATTTAATCGAAAAAGATTTTTTATGTGTCATGACATTAGACATTAGTGAACAGTGTGAAAAAAATATCAAACGAAAGGTTGTTAATAAAATTTAAGAGACAGAATGTTTACTAAATAGTATTTCTTTTTGCCCATAGTAAAAATAATCATAGACATGGTTTTATAATTCTATCAAAATAATTATATTTTATATAAAATATGAAAATTTGTACTGGTCCACGTAATTATAAAACCTTTTGTAACTTTTTTTCTGTTTAGCAAAACTCTTAACTTGCGAACACGAAACTTATGTTAACTAAATAATTCTACAGGCCAAAGAAATAAAATAGCAATTGTGATGGAAAAATTATCGCTGTTCCTTTGAATACGGTAAAATAGTTTTTAGTAAAACGAGATTAAGCTGTAAAATTTTACTGTTGACGTGATTGAAAAAACAGTCAAATTGTCAACACTGTTGTACCTTAAATTGTTAAAATTCCTTCTAAAAAGCCCGCAGTAAAACTATTTCTGTTCTTGCGTATTTGCTTACATGGTATCAATCAATGAAGTTAGTTTGTTGTTTACAAAGCAATCTTCTGTTTGCAAAGCTTATAGTTTTTTTTATATCGAGCAGGAAACAGGAGTAGCGTAATATCTAAGAAAAGTACCTGAAACATTCTGACGAATGTGAAGATTTTATCATATAAGCGATTTAAATGAATGCTTCCGTTTTTCATATTGATTTAATTTGAGTAAATATTTTTCTTAACGTCTTAAAACTTCATTAAACATTTTTTTTCTCATATCGCGATATGTATTCCCTTATATAACATAGAATGAATTTTTGACGTTTTATTGCATTTCTTTTTGTATTTTACCACTATGATTTTTTCTTTTCTAAAATTAACCTTACGCCTAAAATATTGGTTGAACTAAAATTTTATAGATAAGTAAATATTAATTTTGATATTAAAAAAAATATGTTATCGAAAGTTAATTTGTACCGATGCGGCCACGAGACACATTTCTACAGCAGGGTTGGTGTTTATGATTCGGTCACAGATAGATTTGACGTGAGAACCACTGATATATACAACGTATTAATCAATACGCCTAGTTTACTAGGCGTATTGGATAATTTAAAAATAACAAGTAAGCCATTTTAAATGACACAATGATTTACTAAATTTAGCGGTTGTTAGTAACATCAAAATGACAATTATAAATGTTTAGTTTTCACTGGATCGTGTGAACGTAATAAATAACTGAATGTTATGTTCATTTATAAAATATAGGTAGAAAGAACAAAATATTTACCTTTTATGCATTAAGTAACTGATGGATTGGCCTGGCCATAAATTTCACGATAGAACTTTGAAAGAAAACTAAGGAACCGCCAATATGAAATCAAAACCTTCATAAAACCAACCAATCATAGAAAAATATTTGTATAATCGTCATTCTAGTAATGGTTTATTCTAAAGCAATAATTTATTGCGCCGACTCGCGTACGCCGGGCAGTTTGAATAATAGTTTTAACTGACTTGTGGAGCTTTGATGACGGCCTGCGAGGAAATATGGAGGTCGGGAAAATTTGTGGTCTGAAATTAATTTGCATAGAGTGTGATTAATGACTTTGCTGATCGTTTGTCCCGTTTATTTATTTGAGACTTCTTTTAACATTTTTTTGAGCAACAATGAATAATATTTCGAAATGTTTGATGAGTATTTTATTGTAAATATATACTTTTTTTATTTATCATGCAGTCTGTGGATTATGTATACAAAAACTAAAACATCGTATATTCTGCGTTAAGCATTAAGATTTAGTGCAGATTTGTTTAAAGCGTGATTATTTGAAAGTTTGAATACTAAATATTAGGTGTTGGTTTTTGTTCAAAGGTAACAGTTCCTACTTCGGCTATGATTAGCTAAGCATAGATATGGCCCGCGCGGAGCGGTATCAGCAGTTAGTATAAATTATAATATATTTTACAGCTCCTGTTGGAACGGGTGATGTTTGAAATACGGAAATAAATTTAAATAATTAGCATTAAATAACTATACCAAGATAGATAAAATATGCAACGTTGTTGGTCAAAATTATGGTACCTTTACTATTTATTCAATACTTGGATAATATTTCAATAAAACATGAGCTTTAGTTAGTAAAGTTTCCTTCAATAAACTTTCTTATTGAAGTTTTATCGCCTCGCAAACTTTTCCTAATGTGGTTTAATGAATTGAACGAAGCACGGCTTGCGGTTTCCATAAATTGATACTGCTTAATATATGTAGTTGACTTACTTATTCTATATATTATATATGTTGAAAATTTAAAATTATTGTAATTTTAATGAAATATTTTAGAATGAGATAAAAATAGCCTTTGAAGCCATTTCAATAAATGGTGTGTGGTATGACAATTTACTCCAAACGTACACAAACCGTTTTCTTATCAGAAAATATTTTATCTATTGTTAAGACGTAATTTTTAAATTTTCATTTTATGTTAAGACAACCATAAAGCCATATACAATTTAAAATTTTAGCGCTTCTTGATTTATCTGAAAATATTATTCTCAATATTCTTATTACATACAAAATAACATATTGATACGTGTTTGTCATAGCTATTTTTATATCATTATAAAAATGTCATATTGTTTTATTTCATTAATGTCTCTCACTTTGTATATTATATGTAACGTATTATTTGACATGTTTTATTTATTTTATCTAGAAAAAAGTAGAAAGTAATAAATTGAGTCGAATATATTTGTGAGTAATATTAATGAGAAACTATTCATTATTCTCATAAAAAGCCCATGATTTCATAATGTGATATCAAAGAAAAAAGGGTGCCTTTAGACTTGCCAGGAGAAACTTTACGACAGAAACAGCTGTTTCCTGCCAATTTATATCGCCACGAAAACAAGGGAATTGTCGAAATTTCCTTGATGAATACTATTTTTCTTGTCAGGGAATTATCACAATGTGAACTAAGGACTTTGAATAACATAATATTAAAAAATTGTATATAACATGTATAACGCGACAGAAACTAAGTAATATAATTACAATCTTATAAAGATATTTATTGAATCCATACGTGGGTGGTACAAATGGTGGGATATAAAGATGCCAAGCTTAGAGGAGAGTTGTAAAACTTCCCACATTTCAATCAACTTTAACAGGTTAAAGGCGTATTAAAGTGTATAAATTGCTGGTATATAATCCATAACTCAAACATTTGAATTTATTCATGCGGCGATAGAAGCAATGTAAAAGGAAAAATATATTTAAGTGCAAATATGTAATTAAAGAAAATCTGTTTGCAATTGATTTTTGTTACTAGGGATTATTATTTAACATGAGAACACAAAAGTTTATTATTTTAGTTTGAAATAATAAAAGTTTAATGTTTTTTGATTTTTTTAATCTTTTATAATCATTTAAATTTAATCGTAGGACAAAAATATAAGTGAGATCAAATACAATTTACAATACAGACTGAGGGAGCTTGATGGAATTTCTATATCAAATTTGAATTCTTAAAATTTCCATATGCTTTAATACTCACGAACTAAGTTTCGCCACCGTGTGATAGTATGCCTGAAAATGCTGAAAGGCAAAATCTGGATCGTGAGTAACACAACATGTATTAAATTACATTGTTTCAGCAAATTAAATTTTGAGTAAAAATGTATTAAAAAATAATTTTAATATTTTGATAAAACTGGTAATCCTATAGGCTTAAAAAAGTTTGATTGTTCATTTTATGAATGGATTATTTAAATTTCTTATGCTAATTTATATAAATTTCATTAACTTCTCTGAAAAGCTCGTTGATGTACTTTATATAGCGCTATAGCATGTTATTTATTTTGTTAATAATTTATTTATATGTAATAATAATAACTACAAGAATAAATAAAGGGTAAAAGGGCTTTATAAATAATTTTATGTATCTTATATTTGTTGATCCGCTAAAAATAAAATAATGGTATACAAACGAGAATTTTGAATATTCTATAATATACCTTGGAATATAGTACAAAGCTATTAGCAGCAAAAATAACGTAAAATATATTGAATGGTGAAGTTCAATTCTTGTCATGTAAAATTATTTATTTTTAAAAATGTTTTAAAATTTTTTTTCAACATGATTTCAAGAAAACATGCAACGTGCCAAGGAAATTGATTTTTATTTTCTTGATTTCATTTCAATGCAGAATATTTTCAATTAAATATTCAAAGAGACACATTTTCTTATTAAAAATATAGACCAAACATATTTGTTTGCATAATTTATACGCATATGTATTTTATAAGAAAGAAGTTTTTAAAGAAAAAGTTTGGAAAATAGATAACTAGGCATGTTCAAATCATGTATGATAAATATCAAAGTTTGTGTTTATTGAAATGTGTTTTAAAGCATTGGAAAATATTCGTGTTTTTTCATTAAACGTTGATTATCCCTGGTAGTTCACGGTCGGATGTCTAACACTTTCACAAAAAAACTTTGACGCCTATAACAAGTCGCCCTTTGCAAGAGAATTTATTTTCGCGGAAATTTCATTTCAAAACTTGTGACTGATATATATATAACAAAGAAACGCCAAAAGTTAGGGTGTCACCATAGACAGTTGTAAAAGTAAAAGATATAAGAAAAGAGCCCAGAATTTGGCACGCAAAAATGGATGTGTGAAGCCATTGAACTGAATAAGCTCCACTTTGCAATACACACACGTATCCAGTGTTGTGGTGAAGAGTATACAGCTTACAGAACGTATATCTTCTACAATATTCGAAGAGATAACCTATACCCTATGGTCAAATCAAACTAATCAGGCATCAAATACAAAACGTATTTTTTTGTTAACAATATGAAAGCACATTGTAAATGTTCAATTTCCCAATGACATTAGCTGGCATTGACATAGTTAAAATAGTAGAAAATCTTAAGGGTTTTCGAATGTGATTAATTAAAAAATATTTGCAACTCTTCCATATCATTACAGAAATCGAAGTAAAGTTTCTTATTTCATTGTTTTTTATTAATTTGTATTTGTTTAAAGAATTCATACGATTGATCAAATAAATCGATTCGAGACATTCTATTATTTAATAACTATAAGGTGAACTAAAATATTAGAATTGCTTAAAAGTATACGAAATTCAAAAAAAGTGCGTTACTGTATACCCTAGACATAGTTTACGCATACATGTCTACACGTATTATATACGCTAAGCTTTTTCAAAAGTTAAATCTTTTCACACTGATAGTCTCAGAATGAAATAAATAACTATCCTGTTATTGGCCATGTCGAAGTTCATTATTAAAAGTGATTTGTTTGAAAGTGTTTAAGCAAATTTTTATTTTCACGAGAAGAAAATAATAAAAAGATTCTTTGGAAAGCTTAGACTGCTTCGAATTCGCCAAACTCCTTTTCTACACAGAACAAATTTTTAAAGTAAATCAGACACAAATTAGATATTCATTGATCAATATAAACAATAACTAACATAATTTTGCTAAAATAAAAACTGCCCATAATAAACGTCAAAATATTGGTCTTGTGTAATAATTGTCAATTTATATTACTATAAGTGTTTTTCTTGAAACTCTTGCATACTTTTTGTTTGTCGTGATTTTGGGAAAAAAATATTTTATTTTTTCTATTCATTTGGAGAAAAGAAATGATTGCCATAAAAAATACAATTACGAGAGATGACAAGTTTCAAATAAAATTTGTTATATTGGCTACATCCAAGGATGTCGCTGCCTTATCTATGGTGACATATCTTTTAGATACGGCATAAGTTGAAATGATTGTGACCCGACTTCTTCAAAGGTTTTTATATGATTCAGCGCATTTGTGGAAATGAAAGTGTCTTCATAACATAAATAACAAGCTGTTATTATGAAGAATCACAATGACTTGTTTACGATACTGGATTTTTAGATGTTAAATATTTCAAAAAGATTTTTTTTTTAATTGCAAATATTTTTTATTTTAAAAATAGATTTGAGTAATATTTCTCACAAATCAGGTGAGTAATTTATTTAAATATTCAGTAAATATAATTATTTTTTATCTACCTATGCTTATCATTGTACTTGCATGTAAAATTTACGAGCTTAAAATCATTCGTAGAATAACCGTGTCTTCTTAATCTTAATCTTAATCATATGAAATAGTGTGACGTTTGCCATCAACATAATTTGAATTAAATTTACGGTTAGGAAATCGATAGAGAAGTATAATGTTTTAAATTGAGAGAGAACAATATCTTTGTAGAAACGATCAATAAGAATCTCAAATATGAATTATTCTTGATTATAATTTATCTTTAAATCAATGGAAAAATATTCTTTTTCAGTTTAAGATTCGGGGGTGATATTATATTGCTTTTGGTTGCATTGGCATATTTATAATGTTATGATGTAGAAATAATTGTTCATCGTAACTTTCAAGGAAGAAGAGATTTTTCTTAGGGGGTTATTTTTTATAAAAACATTGACTTATATATATTATACATGTAATAAAATGTTTATATATATATATATATATATGCATAAATAACACTTTTAAGTTATTAACTGTCACTTCTTGATGGAAAGGCATGGTATTTTAAATAAGAAAAACACATTTTTAGTACTTATTTCCACAATATGTTTTTTGATCAGGACCGGTTTCGCTCATCAGTTGATAATGCTCGCGATGAGCGAAACCGGTCCTGATCAAAAAATATATTGTGGAAATAAGTACTAAAAAATGTGTTTTTCTTATTTAAAATAGCATAATTAACAGTTATTATTAATTAGGACAGTATTATTTTGATCATATTGGTAAAAATAAAATACACTAAATTATGACATACATGTGTTACAAATTAACAGGATGCCTTTAAATATTTTTTACAAAAATTTATTTCGGTGGATAAAAGCTGCGATGGTTAAAAACAGAACAATTTTGGATATTGTTGAAATTACAAATAAGAGTCAAATGTCGCATTTTGATTTAATCTATGTCCTTTGTCGACATGCAGTGAAATCAACCCTATGCCTTTATATTTGCGGAGCGTAAAATTAATCATATGAGCAAACAGAATAGATACTAGTCATACAGAATGGAATAGGTGGTAGATAGCAGATTCGCGAATGCGCCGCGAGATTAACCCATCACAATCCGTCACTTCTGACAGATTTATGTTGTCAACAGTGTTACAACATATCAAATACAGAAATGTAAAACCATAAACTTAAAAAATGGTAATTTAACATAAGTGTATACTTGAATTTATTCATGAAATTTTTAATATTAGTATATAACCATTTCTTTAACCACTCAGAAAAGCGATTAGATTGTAGCATTTCGTAGATCAAAATATTATTTTTTTAATAATACATCTTTTTCTCATTGGTTGCGCATTAAGTGTTTATGCATTCATTTTTAAGATATATACTGTCACATGGTGGAAAGGAATTATATTTTAAATAATAAAAACATTTTCTTTAGTAATATACTTTTGTTACAATTTATCAATGATCAGAAGTGGGTTTGCTAATTGAAAGTATAAGACACAGACACAATACAAATTATAAACATCGTTATTTATATACAATTTTGAATAATATAAACAACAGGTATATAAAACCAATGGCTTAAGATCAGGAAAAATAATATATGGGTATTAAATAATTTTCAATATCAGTCGATGTTCAATGTGTAATGTTCACGAAATCGGCCCTGATAAATGTATTTTCAAGTGGTATCAAAAGTGTGTTTTTATTATTTAATATTTATGCATGCTATGGAAACATTTTATTTTAACAAATTGAACTGATTATATCAAAAGATAATCGCCAGATTTTAGTGAAGAGATGTAAAATTTAAATAAACTAAAATTGTGATCAATACTGATTTTATTTATCTCAAAAAATTAAGTAATCAATGTGTTTTCTGCTAATAATTACAAATTTAATGGCATTGGTAGGTAACGTTATAAGTATTTGCTCTGAGCTGAAAAAAAATGATTTCTCGAACATCCAATTGAACCAATTGAAGTATTATTACAGTGTGTGGCACATTTTTTGATCTTTCGATACAATGAGTCTTATGCAGAATATTATGAGAATAAAGCGGATGTTGGTGTTGTTGAAGTTTCATTAGTTATAGTATGGTTTCATTTACATCATATAAAGATAGTAGTATCAAAGCAACATAAATAGTATTATGACGAGTGAGAAAGCTCCAGATACCCAAAAATATAGGCTTACTGGCAAAGGTTAACCGTAACCCAAATATACTGACATACCGGAAGTTGCTTGCTTGACGTTCAGATTGAAACCTTTTTGCGATTATGTAATATGTACATATGAATTCTTTGATGTGGGATAAATCCCATTATTGTGGCAGGATATCATAAACCAATAGTGGCTTGTATAAAAAGGAATATATGAAGTATATCCGAAGACTTTCTGATAACAAAAGAATTATCCTGTAAACATTATTTGTTTTGGGTGATATTTTGCTTGAAAAGATTCCTTATAATTTGAAAATAGTGATGTACGTGATTTTGAAAAGTGAATTTTTCTTTCAACATATTTTTAGAATATTTTAAATTCAACCACTTTGATTTATTTTACTTTAATTTAGAATCATAAAACTAATGTTGGAAATTATAAGGCACAATTTATAAAAATTTTCGATAATAATAAGCTTCAAATATTTTTTCTTTTTTGTCGTAATTTCACTTTTTTACAAAGTTTTTTTTATAATAACATTCTCTATCAATACAATACGAAACTATTTATCTTACCCGGTACTATGTCAAGTGTGACACTTTATATCACATACGTATAAAAAATATTTCCTATGATGTCATTAAAACTAATAATATTGTCTGATGTAAGTTTATAATAAATTTATTGTCAATATATGATATATATTATTTCTACGCATCTTTGAACGTTTTTTTTGCGAAATAATGTTTTTTTTAAATAATAAAAACATTTTTTTTACTACTTATTTCCACAGTATATTTTTTAATAAGAACCGGTTTCGCTCACAGTGAGCATTATCAACTGATGCAACAATGTTTGCGACGAGCGAAACCGGTCCTGATCAAAAAATATACTGTGGAAATAAGTAATAAAAAATATGTTTTTATTGTTTAAAATATTATGCCTTTCCATATTAATAAAGCATATTAAAATGTTGTATATACAATATAATCTATCCATATCTTTCAATATTCATAAACAAAGGAATATTTTTATATCTAAAAAATACAATTTATTGATTGATTTGGCATTTACTTGGTAGAAATCCATTAGTGCTCTCATCAGAACTATATGACTAGAGTAAGTGGAAATAGCTATCAATTATATATCTTATAGATTTATTGTCGTGTAACAAAATACATATTGGTTCTATCTTAATTTAAAAGTAAATTTTTAACCAATAAAAAAAAATATATCCGCCAACAATTTATCAATTCAAATTAATTTCTGTAATAATTGGTGTTTAGTTGCAGTTGTAGTAATTAAAAAAGGTAATTGGAGGATCGGCTAACACTCATTGAAATCACACAATCAGGTTAAATCGAAATACTGATTATAAGTTGCATCTTATATAATACGTATTAATAAATGCCGTCTTAGTAAACGTTCTCAATGTTTCTATGTCCATAAATTCTGGGAAAGCAAGTTCATTTGTTAACATTCCATTCTTATAATATGTAGGTGGTACATTTCACGTTACCAACATTTACATAATCTTCTTATCTAAAATGTCCCATACCGGTTAGTTAGTTCTGTTAGTAAGTTGCAGACATGAGTTATCGTAGACACGAATGTGCGGAAATTGTGGAACTGGGATGTGTACCCAAATCAACAGAGAATTTCACCATAAGCATAATTTTGGAGAAATATACTTATCAAAAAGTCACTGTCCAATATTATCGCTTTACAATGTGAATAATAGTAATTCATACCAATTGATAATAAAATTTCACTTAAAGATATTATTTATTTAATCCGTGTTTGGTTATAGCTTGGAAGAGCTCTACTAAATAGAGTAAAATAGCAGTATTTACTTATTTATGTACACTATTATATTAACCCTTACAAACAATTAAGTCGAAACAGCCACCAACAACCATATGATATGAACATGTAAATTTTTAGAACTGGATGATTTATAATGAATACCTTATTGTACACTAGTCATATTTAAGTACTCACATTTAATCACATTAAAAAATAGTATTCAATATCATGATCCACGATATGAAAGTGTTATTTTGTATTTCAAATCTTCGGTAGATTAGTATTGGTAATTGACTTAACAATGAATAGCCAATAAAGTGAAGTAATTCATATCTGTCTCTATTTAATTATTAAAATTAAAATTTATCATCAAAAAGTATTGCAACAACTTTACCTGAAAATATTCTCTAATTTAACGAAAAGCTACTCATAAATGTTTCCTTTTAAGATTCAATCATTGATTTGAATAATGAAGATAAAAATAAAGATCTTGTATTTAATAGAGCATTGAATTATCGATAAGAGATTAAAATTTATCCATATTTTGACAATTATTTTATGAAAAAATCTATTCAGAAAATAAAACTGCATCACTTGTATTTAAACGTAATAGCGATATGGTAAAATATTTTTTATTTAAATATATATATATATATTATAGAAAACACACTATTTGAGATAGGTGGTATGTTCTTTTTTATCTACCTATAGTCAAAGTAATATCCTTTGCTCTAATTTTAAGAATGTTCGATTGAGACACAAAAAATGAAATTGAATAGAACCGTTGGCATGAAGCATTATTTAAAGTCAACAAAATAACTGCTGAAACGATAAAATTTAAAAAGTTTTCCATTTTTTTAACCGCCATACACTAAATCATTCCACGTAAACAATGGCTATTTTTTTACTAAATATTATATGAAGAAAATACAGTAAAATTAATAATACAAAGCAAAAATCTTTGTAACCTGCTTCAAGTTTGTATATGAATACAAATATTTGTTTAAATAATGTCTAAACAGATATTTTAAGACCGTATTCAAAGAATATATAAAATAATCACATTAAGCTTCTTCATTTTAAGCCTTCAAAGGTGGCTTAGGAGAAATTTGATATGTTGCTAACATAATATTCCGTTTACATGTTACTTCTTTAATGTTTCAAAGATGAAATCATAAAGCGTTATAGGAATTTCGAAATAAAATCTCTACGGAATACTTGGCACGCTTGTGACGTTTTTGTATCACCAAATCAAAAAAGTGTATTTTATAAATATTAACAATACATAAAAAAATAAAAATTCCATAACTTAACCATATAAACCTCATGTACCTTACGTCCAAACGTTATTGGATTGATAAGAACTAATATTAATGTAAGCTTTTAATGTATCACTTGTCACTTTTTGAAAAAAATATAATGTTTCATATTTTGAGATCAGTAGACATAGCTTGCAATGAGCGGAAAATGTTTTGATCTTTATAATGTAAAATTTTGAAAATAGTACGTAACATTGACAAAAAAAATAAAAGCTAGGTACTAAATATTATTAGTACTAATAATGGAATATAAATAATAATAATACGTGCACCAAAAACATGTGTAAACGATGTTTTCTTAAGATTCATGTGATATTTTTTGTTGATGCGATTTCAATAAAATTATAATTTCTGGTACTATTCTTAGAATTGACAGTTCAATTTTTGAATTGGCATTTACTTGGTAAAATTCCATTATAATTCGTTGAAAAAATAGCTTTGTATTTTAGTTCAACAAAATTTATAAGATTATAGTTAAGAGCTGTTTCGGCTAACACCTTCATCGGAACTATTTCTAAAAGTAAATTTATCTATCTATATATAGTTGTGAAGGTATACGATACATTTTCTCATCTGTTTTAACACCCTAGATTTACAGTTTTCTCTTTTAACTAATAAATTCAAAAACAAATTAATCAGGGCTTTGGAGTTGGTCTCTCGGCGTTTTTTTAACGACTCCACTGTCCTGAGATTCATAATACTCATATTATTTTCATCAATATGTATCGTTACAATTTAAGGGTAAAATTTATTGGTAAAGTTGTCCGACCCTTGAAATATTCCGATATTAAAATTGAGGATCAATTTTATTTCGTTAAAAACTTTACGTGCGTTGTTATTGATAAAAGTTTTCATTCGTAACATTGAGCGTTTGAATTACTTTATACGAAATGTATTCACTCGCGACATCGTTATAATAGAAAATTGGTCGTAATTATTTATATTTCAACCGTATAAGAAATGATTTTATTAAAATTTTAATAAACATTTTTATAAAAATATATTCTTCGATTTTAATTTTAAAAATCATTTTCATAAATCTATTTTAAGATATACGTGTACAAACATCGGAAAAATATATTTCAGAAAAATTTTATGATTAGGACAAAATTTACTTTCAATATTTCCACGTAAAATTTTGCTACATTTAAGAAATATGTTAAATAAAACGTTTAAAGCTTACACAGCGATCCCTTTTATAAACCAATGTCTGGTTCAAGGACCATTCATTCTTTTTTACAACGGAGAAAAAATGGTGAAAACAGATTTTAATTTAAAACGAAGTCAGTTTAAAACAATGTTCGATTGAAAATGTAGGTTGTACTTATTTATGCTTTAGGGCTTATATGCTCAAAAGGAAATTCTATTTATATGCTTATCTTGAACATGTTAAGCTTCTTTTGATTTTTTGGGTTACTTTAAAAATGTTCCTACAATATTTAACGATTTTTTTATCCGATATTTCATTTTTTAAGCTTTCTTTATCAATTTGCGTAAAATAGTTTTATTGGTTCAATAGAAATATGTTTGAAACTGAACTGAAATAGGTGTGATGCCAAAATTCGTTTAAATCCAATTGCATCAAAATATATACTGAAAAAAAAGCTTCTGACTGATAAGCGGTCTTGAAAATCGAAGTTGTAAGTGCAATTAATAAAAACTTCTTGTTATTATATATATATATATATACACACATAACCCAAGATTATAATGCAAGTGGATGCGTTTATAAGACGATGTTTTGTTAAATGTAAAACAATTAAACTGGATTTCAAAGATGCCGTAAATACTGTTTATTAAATATGTAAATAATAAACATTTTGATACACTAGTTTTCATGAAATTGAAATGTGTTAATCATTGTTGATGAGAAAAAGGAAAAATATTTCAACAAAATATTATATTCTGTATCAAAATATATTAATAATATTCCGTGGTTAATTACGTGGTTACGTTGCTTGCGTGATAAAAATTATTGGTTTTATTCTGATATATTATATAATATTCAGTTATTTATATATATATATAGTTTCAGTATATTATTTTAACAAATAATACTATATCAATTTTCACTCTGTACAACCAGCAATCAGTGTCGATACGAGGCGGGACTTATTGCATTTAGAATTATTATTCTATTGTTTTGAAGTTTTGTAGCCATTTTAGATATATCTTTGCTTAAGTAAAAAAAGAACTTTAAATTTGCTTGTTAATTTTTGTGTGAGCATCAGTTTGAATAAACGTCGGATAATTGTGAACAAAAGTCACTGTATTGTCAATCAAAAATATCTCAATAAAATTTCAAATTGGAAATACATATTTAGTTTTGCAATGGATATAACCACCTATCAAAATAAACGGTCTTCTTTAAGCTATGATTTAACAACATTTTACACTGGGCTATTCTGATTACATTTTAATTAAAACGCTATCGAAGTAAGCGAGAAAAGTGTAGCTGAAAACGTGATTCAATTTCTTTCGGTTCATAAATGCTTAAAGCGATTCCGCGTGAACATGTGATTATCCTTTGTATCGGGTCATGTTTCGGTGTGTACTACATACACTTCAGAGAAAGCCGCACTTTTTGTGTATGCTCGCATTGTATTTTATTTGCAAGATAGACATTGTTCCCTGTTTACCTTAAAAGGATTTAATCCAACGTAAGCACGGGCTGTTTGATCAGGGAATTTTTATTTATGAATTAAATGAACAAAAAATATTTTGTTTACAGCTTCCATCGTTAGATGGGATATGTAAAATTTTTCAGTGACCATCGTTCCACATGACAAAAGAAATCGCTTTTTTTATGTATAGTTTCTATAAATTTCTAATAAGAATTAAAACAAAAACCACAAATAAAATAAAACTTTTAATGGTCAAATAGTTTTGGATTCACTTTGTAGTAGTGATGCGTACTATTATATATACAAAGAAAAGAGATGACGTAAAGACTCATCAGGAATATTTGATAAAACTTCGCTTTTATCATTGCATTTTTCACTTGGAAACATAATTTGATACTTTGTGTTGTTAAACTTTATTTTATTCATATTCTAAATCTGTATTTAGCTTATAAATCAATCTACTCGGAATAAATTCAAGCAATTATCATAAATACACTTCACAAAACATGCACTTACATATCTTCTTACGATGACACTCATATTGTGGGGTAAGGCAGAAAAAAAGTCTCTCAGATATGTATGGTTAATAAAAAAATATCTATAGATTTGGTTTCCGTTATCTTTCTTTCGATACTCAATACCACTTCTTCAAGTTATATAACTGTCCGTAAAATTCATAACCGAAGTAAAGAAGTATTATTGTAAATATTTCTTCTATACTATTTCTACATTTTATAATGTGATTGGTTAATAATAATCGGTCTTAATAATCAAAAAATTAAATGTGGACATATTACTGAAAGAATTGCGTTATATCATTATTTTAATAAAATACCTTTTCACTTATATACATGAGTGAACCGACAATTCACTTACAGTTTGTTTGCATTTGTATTATTCTGCCTTAGCACAATTACTTCTACTTTACTATGAATAATTAGCACAGGCATCTCGTAGTGAAGAGAGTTATTAGAGTGCTTGTGAGTTTATGATTACGGTACTATTATTAGTGATTCGAGGAAGATCGATAAGGAGTCATTCTTAGCAATGCTACTCGTTTTTTGTTGTTGAGTGTCATGTTGAACTTTTAAATATTTAAAACTTTATGAAATCAGTATTTTACTAGGTAAACTAGCCCGCTTATATGGTGAAGTATTGACCTATAATTGTCTACCAATCGACTTTTTTCGTATTTCGTTCCAAATTAAAGACAGTTTAGTTATATAATTAACTTTATTATAAATTAAGGTAATTTTATAGAGATATGTGAGCTGGTAAAAATGATATCTCGTCAGAGTTAAGCAACTTTATCTAAATTATTTTTTGTAAAATAAGGAATGAAATTCGATTACTCATCAAATTTCAAAATCAAAATATTTAATATTGTCTTATACACTTTTACAGGATACTAAAAATAAATCAATGTTTTTTTGATAATACAAAAGAAGGGGAAGCATTTCTATGTATACAAATTTGTTTGTTTGATTTTTTAGATTATTCAATATATAATCTACTCCCACATAATACACTTGTGAGTAATTAATTATTTTTCACATACTTTTGTATCTTAATACACGTTTCAAGAGAGAGAAAAGCTGCGCAGGTAGGTATAACCTCTTAGAATTATTTGTGAATTTGTTGTGAATATGAATATTTAACTTTGAAATAAAATGTACTAAAATCTGTATACATTAACTAAAAGACGTTTTACGTTGATCAAGATATCTAGAAGAACTGATTTTCTGTAGTCTTGACCACCACCAAGTCTAGTTTGTTTGGTTGGAAGACACAGAAACAAAAAACTATGAATTGCCTAACGATTGCAAAGCCACTGGATACTATATAAATGCAACGAAATAAAAATAAGTGGTGAATGAAATACAATAAGTATCTTCTTCATAAATGGATATTTTTTGTTGGACTGTTCAGATATGAAAAATTCAAAAAGAATATTGCCAATTAAATTAAATTTGACACAGTTGGAGGATTACGGATGAAGCGAATTCCAATTATGCGGCTTAAGTAGATATCTCAAAGTTTCAACAAATTTACGTAAAAATTTTACTAAATGCGTGTTTGATATATGAAATAAAAAATAATTCAGACAAATAAAACATGGCTATGCAAAACTTTTTTTCAAATGGTAAACAGTTTAAAAAAACGTTTATAAAACAAAACAGCTCGAAAATAAATCTAAACTAGAGCTTTCTAAAGTTTGAAATATTTATCGATACTTAGACAAAAACATATTTTATGTTTTGAATTTGTATTTTTTTAAATCGTCGATATGATTGCTAGTAATAGTTAATCATTTAACTTTTCTTCGTTAAAAAATACTTTTGGCAATAATTAATTGTACACCCTCAAAGAAATTGTTTACTTTACTTTGAAAAATTTAGGTAATTTCAAAATATTCTTGATCAATTTCGTGTCTATGGAAGTTAGTTTTTGTATTTTTTTGTTGGTAGATAAATGTAGCATTACACCCTCTGCATACCCGTCGAATGATTCCAATCAAAATATGTAAATTTAGTAAGAGTGAGTTTGCAGTTGAGAAAGTCGATAATTTTATTTAAACGAGAATCTTTTTTATGAATCATTCACTTGAAATAGTTTGGAAAACTATAAAAGCCTATTTTGAAGATATTTTAAGCTTTTACAGAACATTAATCAATTGACACAATCATAAATGTAGTAACAAAAAAGAAAAGTCTTTATTCTACTTAATGCGATAAAAATTGATTTGAATATAGAATAAAACTATTATAACGATTTTAACTTTTCATGAAATAATGCGTTCATTTTTATTGTACCTTATTGGAAAAAATATTTTTTATATTATTATTAGATGTTTAGAAATTTAATTCCTTAAATTGATCATTAATTTCCTTTTGTAGTTAAATTCATTCTAAGGTCATTTTTTGTTTGTGGCAGATTTTAAAATACATTATTACATTATTCAAATGAATTATTACAATTTATGATTAATTTCTCGTAAGGAAGACTTCATTTGTGAGCTTGGGAATAAACTTCAAAAGCCTTTAACGGTTTGAATAGAAAAATCGAGGTATGCTAACACTCATACATATATTCTTTTTTACTATACACCGAATAGTTGTGAAAAATCAACAGAGAATACTTAAAGATAAGAAAACTAGTTTCATGAATTGTTAAGGCAACGAGGATGAAACTTAATCTGCTAGCAATTTATAGAAATTTTAACTATACGTTATCATGAAATAAAATCCGAATTGATAAATTTGTTCAAATGAATATTTAATAGAGAAATGTAAAATTTATAATAACGCATTGAAAGGTAACCGTCAAATAATTTCTCTCATATGTCAATGATAACATTTTAATACACCCACGTACCTAAAGAGAATCATTGGCGTATGAATAAAAAATATTTCGAATATGAACGAAGTCAACATGTGATTATCAGTAACATTTAAATTGTGTTTAACCTTTTTATTTATAATTTAACGAAAATATTTTTTTTTGTAGAAAATAACACAACAAGATTTCAGAGTCATATTAAAAGCAGTCAACAGAATCTCTAAAAAATATTCAGTAATGGAAATCCTGAATAAGAGTAGCAGAAATTTAATAAACTACGTGTTTCGTTCAACACAGGGAATAAATTATGTTGAATTGGGACGAAGGAAAGTTTTTCTCGATATTTTATTCATTCTGATTAAGCGTTTTTTCTTACAAATATTTCATGCATTAAATTAAAATTAAATATTTTATAATATGAAGCAAACTAAAAAAAAGAATTTAATTATCATACAGATATTTTAGCCGATATCTATTGTGCTTAAGATGTATACAAAAAAAGAAAAAAAAAAGATTGTTTCGCCAATTTATTTTTTCGCTTAGCCGGTAATCATCTTTCTATGATGTTTCTCATTTTTTGGATGTTTTCGAAGTGTGAAAAAAGTTGAAAATCTATCAAAAATTAAGTTTTTTTTTTACATTTGAAAAAAAGTGTAGTAAATGTATTTAAATTTTTTTCCATCAGAAAATTAATCTAGATTTAAATATTCTTTACTGAAAATTGATTTTATTAGTATTGACGATTAAAATATATATAAATATCCAAAAAAATTTTGATAGAAAAAGCCGTTTCCCTATTTTCTATTAAAAGTAAGAAATAATAACTAATAAAGATTTAATATAATAACAGACATATGGGAATCGAAAACAGTTTCTACGTAAAATATTAGCTAAAAGGTTAAGTAAATTATATCCAAGCTATTTTCAAGCATCCGTTAGAGTATCTTGATTTTTTTGTTTAAATATGCCAAAATGAAATGGGAATCAACGAAATCAAAAATAAAGAATGCCACCAATTTAATCGCATCTCTCTTGAACGTTTTTTGAAAATGTAAAGCTTCTCTGTATAATATTTAAAAAAATTGTGAGAAAAAATGAATATAAAACAATAAACATTAACTCTGTGAATAATTTAGGTTATTATTAATAAATTGGCTATCTCAGAAAAATATCTGAGAATAAATTTATTTATTCTGAATAATAATTTGAATATCAAAACCTACACAGGTTCGTAAATAATGCAAAAAGAGAAAATAAATACGGGAAATTCTGTTAAGATTTAATACAAATATATTGTTAATATTAACATATTTCATGTAATTAAATTAAACATTTGGTTGTATACAATACCCGTTAATATGAATTTTATCACAATTGTATTAGATAAATACCGAAAATCCTTAACTTTTAATGAGGAATAAAAACCTATTATTCAATTAATTCCTTTGATTATTTTATACAACTATTTTTAATAAAGTACGTAGTTAAATAATATACAATATAGAAAAGCTGTGAGTGTGTAAAAAACAGCGCGAATAAAACCTGTTAAGATAAATATCCACTTTTGTTTTTATAGATCATCCATTTCGAAAACAGTATGGTCAAAGATTTCCTTTTGAAAAATCCGGTAACAATAAAGAGGGACCTACCAACCAATCGTTGTACTTTGAGATAGATCGGATCCCATCTGCATCAAGTAAAGCACTCAGCCAGGGTTAGGTGGAAGGCTTGTGGCCCACCTGATGCCTCACTTGTCTCCCAGTCTATATACCTCCATCGCTGCCACATTTAGTAAAAAAGCAGAATAGAATTAGGAAAAAGTACGCGTAGCAATAAATTTTTCACTCTCTATCAAGATTAATCCTGATTGACAGATGAACGGATATTTTGTATATATTTGATTTATTTGAGATGATAAATTTCAAGCACGAAAGCGATTTTAAGACGTGTTGAATTACATAATACTGACATACTTAATATTTTATGAGAAACGGGGTATTTTTGAGATAGATACATAATAATAGTTAGGCGTTAAAAATAAGTTAAAATGAATTGGAATTTACTTGGTAGAACTCCATTATAACACGGTGAAAAAAATGGCAATGTATTTTAGTTCTACAAAATTATTATTTTTTAAGATATAGTTGGTAGCTATTTCGGCTCACGCCATCGTCACAACTATGCTTAAACGAACATTTGCTTATCTATATATAGCTGTGTAGAAAAGGTACACAATACATCTTCTCTCCTGTTTTAACGACCTGGCTTGTCTCTTGCTCGCAATGAAACAAAAAATTGTAAATGAAACTAAAAAAGCGGCTATGTCAATAAGTTTACACATGGCACGTAAATGGTATATTATGGAAACAAAACGCCCCCCCGTAGCGGGTTAAACAATGGCAATCGACATATATTAGTTTGTTCGTAAAGAATCCTTTGTGATAGTTGATATCTATTGATTTCCAGCTGTTCTAAAGTCGTCATCTTGCGAATTTTATTACAAAGACACTTAGGCGCTATAAGTAAATAAATAAAATAAAAAAGTATTTAATGTAAAGTTTGATATACCTTGATTTGGTTCTGTATTCAGAAGCTGTACTTAGCGTCACTGCTTTCTTCTAAAATGGTCGTGAGATTTTAATGCATCCTTTCTAATGAGGCGTTTCTTCGACGCTATATGCTACGAATGAAGGCTACCCGTTGAAGCCGTATAGAAAAACAATGGCTATAAAGTGATGCTAAAGGTAAAATTCAAAAAAATTAAAAAAAAATTATCCATTGATTCCAAATTCAATGAAGTAACGGATTATGCTATAAAAATATGTTAAGCACAAGTGTACATAGGATTTAAGCTTTCTATCATAAAAATATAGAATTTTAAAGATGATCAAACTCAACGAAATTTGGATACAGTAAAATTTTAAGCAAATCAACATGAGTAAGCATAAAGAAATCATTTATAATTTATTTATCAAATGATATTATTACTTTAAATGAGATCATAGGAAATGAATTTCTTATACGCACATATGTGTTATGACGTATCACAGTTGATATAGTAATGGGCAAGGTAAACAGTTTCGCATTAGATTGATACTGTTCTAATATAGAGAAAATAACTTTGCGATAAATATTTGCTATGTAAAATTATCAAAATTAAGAAAAAAAAAATGAATTTTATTATGAATTAATTGATTAATCCTTACTCTATTGCTCCTATTCTTATTTGCAATATCAGATTTTTAGTCTGAAATTACAGTAAAATAATTTACAAATCTGAGCATATCAATTATAATTATTCTATCTTGTATTGACTGTACCATTTGCTGCTCAAATGATATGAAAAATATCTGATTTAATCCAGATGTTTGACTACCTATACCATAATAATAATAACCGCCTCGTGCTGGAAACTGAATCTATGTTATAGGTAGCGAATAATTTGGAACAATGTATTGAAATCTATAGCATCAATATTTAGTCAAATTTAGGCATTAAATAAAATAACAGAAATCAAATTTTACATTGAAGAGACCATCCAAATTCAATGTTATTTTATCAAGAAATTTACTCTTTAAGATAAATAATGATCAAAATTAATTCAGAATTTGAATAGAAATCACATGCTATGTTAATAAATTAAATTTTAAGTAACTTATTGCTTCAAGGCTCCAGAGTCTGATATAATATATACGATTTTAACTAATCGTTATAATGTAATTTACGCCACACACAACGTTAATTATAAGTAATGGAGTGGCAGAAAACATTTAGAAATATTAATATTTTTGTACATTTTGCACTCTAATAGCCAGCTTTTTCCAGAATATAATAAATTATAATAATACTGACTGAACTACTTTCGTGCAAGTCAAAAAATGCATATTATTTGCAAGCTGACAGGTATTTTAATTTTTTTTAACAAGAAATGGCCAAAAGGTTCTCAGTTCAATGTATCAAAGGTGATTGAATATTTTGTAAGTTAATAAATGGTAAGTTGTTATATAATGTCTTTTTTTATGACGATAATCGAAAATAAGCTGTTAAGAAAAAAGATTTGTTTTTATTTTAAGGATGTGTGATACACATCACGTACACAATAAACCTGGATATTTGAAATACTATTAGATTTTCGGATTTTATTTTCTTAATCACCACTGCATTTGTGACAGTTAAAATTTATATGTTTTGTACTCATTACTAGAGGTAAATATTAAGATTGTAGCGATAGGCTTGATAGTGGTCGACACGATAATGTTACCTATAATAAATGGCATTGAGTGCTGTTTCAAAGTCTGATCGCTAAATGCATTTCCCCATTACAGTGTGTTAATATCGTACCCACAGCTATGTCATTTAAAATTTTCGGTTTCAGAAATGGGGAAAGGAAGTGAATTACTTTTTGTGAATTCGTTTTGGTATGGTCGCTTCAGCTGGCACAGCGCCATTTTAGTTAAATGCTTCTAGTATTATAGTAAGGCGTGTTTGTCGAACACAATAGTGTAATTTAATCTGAGGCTAATAACAGATATGAATTTTTGAAAAATATTAAAATTTGATGAGATCTTATTATAGAGGGTATATAATAAGGTTTATATTAGACATATAAAGACAGCTTTTCTATATTATAACGTATCGCGTATTAACCAAGTGAAAAATAATATTTATTGACATACGTGTTGTATAATTTTAGAGTTTTTTTTAAATATTGGATCATGGCATAAATAAAAATTAATATCGGAAGACAAAACAACAGTATTTTTCGGCTAATTTAAAATGAATTTTATCAATTGTTGTAAATATCTATACACATAAAGACATTGTTATTTACTCTGGGATGCTGAGCGCAAGTTTGATATACCATTGTGTGAAAATTAGTACCTCATTATTAGATATATGGCGTAAATTATGATTTGGAGTTTTGCATTGTATACTAGCGCAGTTAATGATATTGCTTTAGTAATGAATTTTATAAAATATTAAGGTGATGTGTAAATCCAGTTTTTCTTTATTTAATCATTTTAAAATGATTAAATAAAAAAATTGTAGTTTATTGGGAAGTTTATTATAGCTTTATTGGGAAAATATTACGCATTCATATTTATTCTCACTTAATATATAGCAAACGTATAAAGATAGATAGTCAAAATTTACTTAGATCTATACAACATATTTTCGTAAAGAAACAAAAAAAAAAACTGGTAAAACCTTCTTGCGGCAAAAAATTATAAATAATAAATAAAAATTACATTATTCTGGTAAATAAAAAAAACGCGTAAGATAACTTCATATATTTTATAGGATGCGGAAGTGTTTATGTGAATTTTTCATATAACGAGAATATGGAAACGATGTAAAGCATGCGAATAAAGGTCTGATTAATATAACGTTTAAAAGCTTGTCTAAAAGACTGATTCTTAGAAGTTTCTAGATTTAATGAACAAAATCTTCTAATTAAACGGAAGTCAAAAGAATCAACGATTATGCTCTCTGACAGAAAATGTATGTTTTTAATCTATTACAATGCACTGGAATTAAAAAAACAATGAATTGTGGAGCTCGAAATTTAAACGTCTATGTATAGGAGAAAAATTTATACATAGTTCACAGCACTTGTGTCCTGCTTTGAATGACACGGATAAGGACAATATGTTCATTTTTATCACTTGTATTAATACAATCAATTGAAAAACTTATCGCTTGTTGTTCTCTCTTTATGCAAATCTACATATATATATAGGCTGACAAAATTTTCAAGTATGGACCTTACGAAGAACTTATAAGGAAGTTGCCATATTAATTTTGTCAGTGATTTTCATGATTAAATATTATGGATGATTCAATTGTAAGTGTAAAAGAACTAATTTATCAATAAATATCATAGTTATTCAGAATTATTTCAAGTCTGATTCAACGTAACTGTAGTTTAACAATAACTTGAAGCTTAATGAACGTATCTAAATTAAAATGATGTTTTTAACAAAAGCCAGCTTAGAAATTTACCAATTTATACGTATAGTTAATATTTGGAGATGACTAAATAGTTTTAAGACGTTTGTATATTTATGTTCCTGGGGTTAAATATTATGAACAATTTTCTTTATTCTTTACATATTCGAACACAAATTAATAGCTTAGTTCTACGCTCAAAAAAATTTAATAGCCTTGTTGTTATACATTATGCATTTCATAATTAAAGTTAAGAGGGTAAAATTTGAAATCTTTTTACAACAAACGAATGGAATCCCGGATTTGTAAAACTCTCTGTCTGTAAATAGTTAAACAGGAGTACTTTGTAATTCCAAAAGCCTCCCATTTGTAATTTGTTTGACTATAGCGGCGTAAAAATAAAACGAATTTAATCAGTTAACTATTCTCAGGTATTATTTCCAATATAAATAATGACAGGTGTTCAATATGATATTTAAAGGGCATTTATTCAACAATTATGGAAATTTTCTTTATTTACAGTTGAGTGCTTGTGAGAGATACTATTTTAAAATAAAGCAAAGATTATTAAAACAGGATTGTTTGTATCAAATTTGGAGCTAATAATTAATTGCCTGGCATACAAATAAATTGGTTCATGAAATATGACAAGAATTTACATATACTCATACAAAAAGCACACTTATGCAAAAAAATATATAAATATATTGTTTAGAACTTTATAAAAACAGGTGTCTTTTAATTTTAATTGAAAAATAAAACGATATATACGGTCTACAATGAAAGAGAAAACATTGTTTTCACAATAAATTATGGAGCTAATAATAAAGCACGAACAACTTCATTCTTATAAGAAGTGACAGATAAATCCTTTAAATTTTCAACATTTTTGTGTTTTTCAATCAATCTTAATCCGACTTTAACGTTGTCACCTTTAAAATTCTTTTGTTGAATTAAACTGACGACGTGTCATTGTACTTTTGAAGCTTCAGACCGACTTTTACGAATTTTTTTCCGAAAACATCCAATTATAGCATTATCAATCTTGTGTGGTGGTCGGAAAATATGTGTGTTTATGAAAATCGAATAAAAATCCGATATTTTATAAATATATGAAAAAAAGATATATTTTTGGTGGATATGGAAACATTTATTTTTCCAAGACATAAATTTCTTTGAAATGTAATTATGAGATTTTGAAGGTGAATTTATTCTGTTTCCAGAGATGTTTCATTAAAATTATTGACATTAAAGGCAAACTCTCTCGAAGTACCGATGTATATGTATAAAAGCCAGTGATGCTAAATTTAATTGAAACGAATGATTATTTTGCAAAATTTTTATGTATTCAATTTAAATATCAAAAGCATAATTTTTTTCAAGCAAGATTAATATCACCTTTGTTGTTGTAAATATCCCTTCAAATGAGTTTAATTTTGGTTTAATTTATGTTGAACAATTTTTGTGAAAAAGAGTTTACTTGTGAAAATAATATGCTCTTGCACAATATAAGAAAAAATCAGATTTCTTCCACCAATCCAATTCAATATCTTACTGTTTCGTTAAAGAAATACGCAATTTCGCAAAGCAAAATGCTATCTATATGTTATTAAGACGAGTTTTTATATATATGATGATGCTATCTATATTCAGTAAAATAAGTATCTAATGAAAAACGTCAGACTTTTTCAAGGTAAAACAAAATATTGAAATCATCAAATATAATTATTCTTTACATGGTTGTTAGTTCTCTTGATACTCATCGTACACGTCAATTGTAAAATTTTAAATAAGACTAGGTGGAAAAGCATTATATTTTAAATAGTCACAACATATTTCAAAAATTATTGCTTCATTTTTTTATGATCAGTTTTAAACTTTTTTTTTTGCTAACACAACAGTGCGTTCAACTATTGTTTTTGGCTTAAAATCCATGTTAATCTTGCAGGAAGAAGTGTTAAACACTCTATTAAATGTTGTATCTTAAGCCACTTATGACAGCTTTACACCTCTTAATAAAATATATTCTGGAGGGTAACTATACGAGGAGAAAGTCCTCAAGCTAAATTGTATGCTTTGAATTAAATATTGAAATAGTAGAAATGAGCTTCACTGAATTTATTTCCATTCGTTCTCAATAAAACGCAGTGAACTTTTTGAGAAGCTTTCTAAGTTGTCATAAATGCAATTAAATCAGTATGACCAACAAGACCAAAAGATCCAATTCATATTATCTGATGTCTTAATGATTTTTCCCAGTTGTGGTCTGTATTGCCAAAAAATGCAATTGACATATTGAACCATATTGACACATTTATATGTTGGTCTTTTTTTAATAGACTAGCTCTCTCACTAGAAACTTAATACCCATTGCCACTTATGAGTTCACTGACAGTTGAAAAAATGTTCCATTAAATTACATAATGTTGTAAAAACCTGTCACTATGTCAATGTGTAATAAAGATAACGGACGGAGTTAAAATAATTACACAATTTAAAATTGGCGTGGCTCCAACATGTTTGCAGGTAGCTCGCCAAAACATTAACCTGTACACAGTAGACTGTTAAAAAGGTTAATGGGTTTAGAGTTCTGAGGTTGCAATTTATTAAAAAGCTCAATTGACATTGAATAACTAGGATTTGGATTGTTTCATTATACGTGGACGTTTCTTCAATAGGTTACGTTAAAACTCATTGCTTTTCTTTGAAATATGTTTTTTTTTATTATTTTTTTTAATTTTAAAAGCTTATGAGTACTGGCATGGGGTTTCCATCGTACTCTATAAAAATAAAACAAAATGTTACTGTTTTCGAATATTTTTAAAGAAATCATTGGTTCAGTTTCTAAATTGATATTTATTTTTTGTCGATACAGAAATTGCCAATAGCATTTTTAAAGTCGTGTGGATTAAAATATCATGAAAAAATACAATATCTAATCTTTTGAAATAACCATTTTGAATATATTAATTATTTCAATAAAAATTTCAAAAGTTTTAACGAATTTTAATGAATTTTGAATAACTCGAACACATTATTATATAGTGATAGTAGCAAAGTAATTAGTTCAAATTTAAATGTAGTCGTTGAAAGCAATTTTGGCTTAAGCCGTTGTCAAAACTATGTTTACACTTAATTTTAGCAAATCTTTATAAGGGTCTTAGAAATAAGAAAAAACAAAAATTAACACTTTCATTTATTTAAACATTATAAGATCTATTGTATATTATTTTCTTAAAAACTGTAATCAAAAATCATAAAGACTATTATTAGAAAATTATTGAAATTAAAAAACACAGCGTATACAAAATTTTTTCATAAAAGTCTTTTTTGTGGGCGAATATTTTGGAATGTTATGGAAAAATTCAATTCGATTATCTGATGTAGTTGGTTTTGATAAGTTAACATGATTTGAATGCGTTTATCATTCGAAAAAATATTAGAAAGAACATTTGATCGACTTAATAATTGAAATATTGATACGACTCCATCATCATAAAGAAAAATCATTTGGGTTTGGGAGTTGTTCCATGCGGAACGTGTGTTCCAATTAAAAGCAAGTCAAAAATTTTGATAAAAAAAAATGTTTCTTTTAAGATTTGCGTCATGTATTTACCACGAAAAAATTAATGAAAAATAATTTTATTCGTGTTTTTGGTGAATTCGTTCAAATACCACTGAGTTCTTGCATTGTTACATTAATAAAAGGTTAGTGGGACAATGCAATGCCTGCGGCGTGAGGTAAACATAAAACTTTACTATGAAAACAAGAAACAAGACACCGTTCCAGAAAAATTTAATGCACCGTTTTCATGGATAAAAAACTTTTATTCAGTGGGGAAATTTTTCATGAATACAAAATCAACTGATGAAACACCGAGAATTTTTTATAAATTCTTTAGAAAGAAATAATTATTGAATCCATATTTCAAATTATTATGTTCACATTATTGTTTTCAATGTTTTATGTCGTTGTGGTGAATTAGTATATTAAAAATGTAAAAGAATTCCTAAAGATGTGGTAAATCCTGGACTGTGTAAGTACAAATAAAATAACAATTTGAATATGAATGACACTTTTTATAAACACGATGGACGATGATGATTTTGATTCAATTTTGAGTATTATAAGTAATAAGTAACTTTAACGGATTAAAAAAATATGCAAAAACCATAAGAAATCTTAACGTTTGCGGGAATAAGCATAATAGTGGTAAAATATCAATACATATATATGTATATAACAAATGTGAAGATAAACATAAAATAAACGCTTTCAAATATCCCTTTCACACTATATAGGAACCATTGTTATGATACTGGCACTTATATGTGAATATTTCCTACCCTTCAAATGTTTCCATTCTCTGTTTCCCCAGTTGACTGAGTCTCGAGAGAAAGACAACTCAATTTTCACGTCGTTGGACGATACCACCTCAGACACAAAGGATTGCTTCATGGACTCTTGAGCACAAACCTTCGCCGTGAACACTTTAAAAATCTATTCTATTTATAATACGAAAAAAGCTTTGCGTATCTTTTGTTCATATCAGCCTCCATTGATTATCAGTTATTATATTTGTAGATAAGAATATATTTTTCTTTACAAAAATTTGACTTCAATGTAAAATATCTCTTTTTTGGATTTGTTAAGATTTTGTACGATTCCACATGTTTTTTCACAAACGACCCGGGTTTTTGCCTTTCGGCATCTTCATGTATTCTATCACACGGATGCAATAGAACTGACACGTGGAACCGTACAAAGTTTTAACAATTCAAACTTGATATTGAAATACCATCAAGCACCTTCAGTCGATATCACAAATTATGTAAAATATCTCAAATTAAATCGTAAATGGTATCTGACCATTATTCAATCAAAACTCTTTTTAGCTTTTGCGGAGAGGATTATAAAAGAATATATATATATATATATGAGATTTATAAAGGTCAAATAATTATACATTCACTCAGCTTGAGTGAATCGTTTGTAAGATTTAATGAGTGTGAGGAAATCTCTAGATCATCAAAAATCATTAGATAGTCAGTATAATATTCAAAGACTCAAATCCATCCGAATTTTCTATTGCCATAAAAAGGGTGCGAGGATGGATGTTAAAACTTTAAATAACTAATATATAAAAAAATACACTTATAGGCATAAAAATTAGTATTATCCATACAAAAAAAACCAATGGATTTTGATTGAACTTGCATTGTGTATGTATACATTATTATATTGCAGTGTGCAATATTCTTGGAAAACTATTTATCTGTTGATTTTTTCAACTGGATAGATCTCATCGCCCTGGAAAACCACTTATGACCATCTATAGGATATACTCGGTAGAGCTTTAGAACGCCGGATCATATGAGAGTATACAAGCAAACAGGCAGGGGACCGAGAATCTTGGAGACCATCTACTATGAGGAGGGAGTGGATATAATTTAAAATATAATTCAATATTAGAACATAATTTTTTGTATTAATATTATAATTAAGTAGTAAATATCTTTTTTCTTTAAATCTTAGACATTTTTTTGAAATTGTCTTAAAACGAATAATTATTTAATGAAGCTATAAGAAATACAAAATAAACACAAATATATTAAAAAATGAATACGTGATCTATATTCGAATAATTTAGTTTCTATAAGAATTGTGTCGTAAGTTATAATATTATCTAACAAATAAAGGAGAAAATTTTATGTGAAGCGATTTTTCACGCTTTATAAAAAGAAAGTACATACGAAAAAAAGACATCTGAACGAGCGATAGCGATCTATGGTTTAAAACTTTAACCAAACCCAATCTTCTTTTTTCTTTCCGTAAGATTAAAAAAATAAGTTCAAAAAGAGTTTTAATTTAAATGGACTTCTTAATACGTTTCTTTCATCCGTAGTACACGGTGCTCAGAAGTGTTTCACAAAAAAAAAACGGCTCAGAGTTATGCTGTACAATATTGCCTGTTTTTATGAAAGTGTATGTCAATTTGAGCACATTGTGGCGTAAGACGTGGATAAAATTTCAGTTTACTTCTATCTGTTGATATAAAATAAATGATAGCTTACATCAAATCTTAGAATTATTTACAGCTACATCGTCAGTAGATAAAAATTGCATCGTTAAATTTTAAATACAATATATTTTTTAAAGTAGAGCTTATTTGAAATAATGGTTTTATTGATAACAGACTTGATTGTAACATTTCGTAACAATCATTATAATTTTAAATATTATTATGTGCTCATTAGGTTTCCTATTGAATTTAGTTTTTGAAAAAGGATTTAGAGTGTTTTACTACTCCATTAAAAACATTGAAATGACTATTTAAATTTACCCTTAAAATAAAAAATAAGGAATACCACATTTTAAAGAAGATTAACCATTTATAACGAACGGTTTATTTTTACATATATACAGAAAGAGGAAAAAGTCTGCGTCAGGGCGGAATTTTTTCACGGTGAAGTATTATTGTTATCACTATTTAAAGAATTAGATTGACCATGCATTGAAGGAAAAGCATGTACACGAGTAATATATTTTTGGACGCAACAAAATACATTTATTTTGGAACGCTGTTTTTTCAATCGATGAATGTTTTCCGTTATTTTCCATCTCAGGACGTTTTAAGCCCCGCCCCTACCCTTTAAGCGACACGCTGTTAAATGGATCGAAAAATAAACGCCATGAATCTCTACCAGGGATTCTAAGCTATACGTATTATCTTCAACTTATAGTATGAAAAAAAAAAGATTTTTTAAATATTACAAAATAACGATATTATAGTTTACTGTTTATATTATTATTGAATATGTATACAAATTTTAATGTTTGATAAAACCACCTTAATTTTACATTTTTATCAAGACTGGACCCATTATATCAACCAAGACTATCAAGCTAATGTTTGTAATTTTATTTAAAAAAGTATTAAAAAAAGTATATTATTTTTTATTAAAATATTACTAAATGTGGGTTAAACTGTTTTTAATAAGCACCATCGTAAAAAAGAGCTATAAGATGTATGTGTATCATAATATTCAAATATGTATCTTCAAGCGAAACTTTTATTGAGAAAGTTTAAGCCGAACATTATATGATTATTGGTCTACATTTATTTTTCACCGCTTAATTTGCTTATACTAAAACTAAAACAAATTTTCACTTTGTGAAACTTTATTGTGTATTATAAAATACATCATTAAACACAATGGAAGAAGACTAGAAATATTTTTAATATACGAAGCGTCACACTGACAAAATGTTTAGTTAATTCAATGCTTTAGCAACTATATTTTTTATACTTTCTATACTCATTATTCGTCTTTATAGTTTTTACTTATGTATTCTATTCTTGTACCGCAAATTGAAATATGAATTATTAAAAAGGAAATATGAGAACCGTCAAACGCAAAATGGGTTTCCAAAGATTTGAAATAAAAAATATTATATATGAGTAAAACTTTGTTATTTAAAAAATACAACTGATTCTGGAATAAAAGATGTAATGCCATCTATACAAATACTGCAGATTACAAAAAAACAGTATTGGTAAGCGTGTATCGTCTTATTCTTTAAACTTTATTAAGCTGTCTGTCTTTCAGTCTGTCTGTAAAGCAGTACTTCTAATTTCTCTCTGTCAACTCATTTGAAGAGCACCTGTTGACATGTGGAGATTAATGACATTGTAAAAATAGTAACAAGTATTTAGTTTCACAAGTTATATAAAAGTTAACAACTTTTTAGATAAAAAAAAAAATATAGCTAGCTTAGTAAAAGAAATAAATTCAATTTAGATAATGTCTCTAAAGGTATCTAATGTTTATTGACGATAAGGACTCTCAATAAAATATTGTAGATATTTGTCGATGTCTATGGTAATGGGTTAGAAAAGTTGGCAGTCTATGACTTGAACTTCAACCTTGCGACGGGAAAACCCCTTATCGATGTGAAAGAGCTCATAAAGTAGGCGGGAAACATTTTTCACCGCGAGCAGGGAAGAAAAACAGTGATAGTTTTTCTACAGTTATTTGTGATTCTGGATACGATAAAGCCATTGGAATAATATTTATCATTATGTGTCATCATAATTCACAAAATAGTTGGCTGAGTAATAGAAGGTTAACCTTCGTGTGTTATTAAAATGAATCGTTCAGAAATTTATTAAATTAACGTAAGATAAAGTCCAGCTCATTCTAATCTATCTTTTTTTAGTTAAATTAAATTGATAATAAATGTTATACATGTGTATTGAAGAGTTAATTATTTTCAATTGAAAATGAATGAATATCTTTGATGGAATATTTATTTTCAATTACTATTTTATTAAATAAAAATATTAAACGGATTCTCGCATTATGTTAATCATACAATAAAGACAATAAAACTGAAACTAGTCAAACTAAAAGTTGTACGAGTAAAACTAAAATAGAGAGTTTTTTATAATAGATTTATTTTTATAGTTTTTGTCTTTGTAGAGATTAAATTATCGCCCAGAAAAATGTGCAACTTAATTTCAATCAAACAATATTTATTTGTGTAGTGTCTGTTGTTAGTTGTTGTTAGAAAAGCATTAATAAAATGACTCTGGTACAGGTGTTGATTATTTTATGTGGATGATAAAAAACCGTATTATTAAACCGCAAAGATAATATTAAAATCTTGTCATAAACAGAAAAAAATATGACTTAATTCTCTAAAATTATATTGCATATTTACGAAACTGTCAATGTGTATCATGAAAATTTTGCTCGACAATACTAAGTAAAGAGAAGCAACATCGTTTATTAATGGTTGTATTGTTAATGACTTAGACTCGTGTATAATGAAGCTTATTAATTGTATCTAAGAAGTGAACATTAAAGGTCCATATAACTAAAAAAAAGCTGTTGTAATTTTCCGAATATTTAAAATATAATATTTTATATCTCTTTCACGATTTAAAAACTAATAATCATTAAGTTTTTCAAATAGTATTATAGTATTACACGCTTTTCAAGATAATGAAAATTGTTAATATCCATTATCTTGGTGTTATGGAAGGTATATATAATAATAACGCTGCTTTTATAGGATTGCAAAGAACACCTATCCAACTTTTGTATCAGTGTTAAAGAGCTGCTATGCGCTCAACACATTTGTTGCATTACGGTTATACACTGTAATGTTACGTAAACGGCGTAGGATATGCCTTGCAGTAATTAATTAATTAAAAGTTGTGGGTTTCGCTTTAAAAACAGAATATATTTTATTAATTCCTGTGTTTTTTACGAAAATAAAGCTGATTTTTATCGAATGGTATTTCTGCATGAACCTAAAATGTTCTAAGTGCTCTATCAATTAGAGTGTGTTGCAATGAAATGTTATTTATATGTAGGTTTTCTTTAATGTTTTCCACCATATTTTTTGAATCAATAATCGAAAAAAAAATGATCGCAAATTTACTCACACTTAACTAACAACTTAAATGGAGACTGATTCACAGAGAAATTAGTTAAAATTCATAAAACAAATATGGTAAAATGATATGGAAATTGACATGGTAAAAGCTCAAAAACACAATTGTCGAATAACTACAAACTTTCAATTTAAAGATGTTAGCAGTTATTTTTTGATGAAATGGTATGATATTTTAAATAATAAAAACACATTTTTTTAGTCACACGGTAAAAAAATAGCAATGTTCTACGAAATTTTATTTGTATAAAATACATTGTTGTTTTTTCACCGCGTTGTAATGGAGTTATACAAAGAAAATGCCAATTCAATTAATACATATTAACAATATATTTTATGATCAGTTTTTGCCCATTGCAAGCATCTTTAAATGATAAGATTATAATTCTCGCGACGAGCGAAACTGTTCCTGATCATATATAAAATATATTGTGGAAATAAGTACTATAATGCCTTTTTACTTTTTTAAATAAAATGGACTACTTGAAAGACATTTTTCAAATAGAATACTATTGAACTTGAAATGTTATCGAAAACCTTTAACCTTTTTTCAGAATGATACAATAGTGTGTACAGAGATTTTGTCAGAGTTGCTTGCTCGTCAAAAGTTTTACTAAGACCAAAATTTCCCAAACTTTTTCAGCAACGTGGCACTTTCCAAATCCGAAAATATAGTAAAGTAATTATTCATAAGTAGTTTACTTTTTAGGACTAAGCCGCAATGTTGACTGTCCATTCGTATGAGAATATTGATTGAATAAGCATTTTTTTGATATAATTCCTTAAATATAGGATATATAATATTATGAAAAATTAAGTATTGATAATAAATAAAGCTTAAAATAGACTTAAGTTTACACGTCATCTTTTAATTGATTGTGTGAAGTCAAATTAGGTGTGAAATATCATAATACTCTGTAAATTTGTGAAATTCTTTTGAATTCGCTTACAGTGTTTGAATAATTTACATTTTATTTTGAAAATGGAATAGTTATGCATGTTTTCAACCCTGTTTATAATATAAAAAGAATTTATATGTTTAGTTAAATGTGTGAAATTAACGTATCTTTATTGTTTTATATTAAAACTGCTTGAAGCTTTTCAATGCAAGCCTTATCCAATATCCGGATATTCTTGAACCTCTCCGGTCGGTAAGTGCTAATTTGAAGTGGTGTACCGTTGGGTAATAGTATCTACTCCATTATACAATTGTAGGTAATGCACACTACTTTAAACTTATCCGTGAAAGCATTTTGTTAGAACATGATAAAAATACAGATGTTAGTTATCAGTAAGCGCATTAGAGCTGGTTTCTTTGCCGAGGTGTGATCATAGAAACAATAAATTTGAATGACATCTTTGTACGAAACATTGTAGTAATGCTTTTCTAAAGAATAAAATACTCATCACCAGGAATATTCTTGCAAAAAAATGCCTTGCTTCATGGAAAAATTCATTTTAAGCTTATTAAATTAAGAAATAGTATTTACATATATAAAATGTATATGCAAATATTTTATCAAAATTTATTGAAATGAAGAATACTGAAACAGCAACACTTAGCTATAATATGCTGAGTACTAATTATATTCATAGATAACTTATAAAATAATGGTCCGGATTGCTTTGCTCATTTAAACAAATATTAATTAACAAAACAAAAATTATTAATATTACTTGTATAAAATTTAATGATTATAATAATGAAACAAATAGTTCAACAACGCCAGGAAACAATTATATAAACCATAAAATAAATGGTATTAAATGGTTTATAAAAAGAAATTATAGGTATCTCTTCCAACTAATTATCTACTCATTTGGAATCAGAAAGTACATTCTATTAGAATATAATGCTTAAAAATTATTTTATAGAGAATCATATAAATATGTTAAAAACATAATGTATTAGGTTATCAACATTGCCGTAAGACAATATAATAATCTTATGTTTAAAAAGTCAATTTTGGTCCAACTCATCCACCAAAATTTTGAAATACATGCAAACCAAAACGTATCCAATAAAAAATATTATTTTTTGATTTTGAAAAACGATTTTCCGATTTCACCAATTAACCATAGTTTATAAGATAAATGCCTCTAAATTTTGAATATAGAGTATGATAACTTTCTTTTCCATCAGATCTAAGAAACAAATGTATGGTGAATAGGGTGAAAAACTTTTGCAAGCAATTCCCGCCTAAGTCTTATCTTTCTATTCATACCCTGTGTGTTATAACAACCAGTTAAAAAAACTAAACTTTGAGATAGATTACATCAAGACTCATGAGAGAAGATCATATGATCAATATTTGGAACAGGCACTGCGTTTTTTTTATCTGTAAGCATGTTTTTTATTGTAACGAACTTTATATGTGATGCACATAAATGTAATTAACACGATTAAACATCGACTTTCTTAGTGAATCACAACAATTTTGTTGTCAATAATGCTAAAAAACAGTAAACTGGCGGATACATGAACTGTGTTAAATAAGGTTAAGTATATTGAGCTATATGTTATTTAGTGTTAAATATATTACATTTTCAACAAAGATTCTCGCATGACTACAATTAGAATGCGGGTGCAATTTTGACCCAACAGAGCTGCGCAAATTCCGTTCCACTAAATTTATTTCATTGAGATAAATGGGGTTGCGTCTGCGGTTAACCGGAAGGCACGGTCACCGGTCAAAATACACCCTCTATATCACTCCGCCAAAGTTTTTGGTTGGGCGTAAGAAGAGATTATTTGACGCTTATAGGACCAGTGTGTTGTTGTGATAACGTGATAACCAGGATGTGTTGTTAAAAATGAATACACATTTTATTCGCATCCACAAATTCACTGAAACACACATCATTCAATGTTCAAAGGACTATGGAACCCACTTTGTAAACATATTCAAATAAATATATAAACTTTACAATAGCTTACAATAAAAATCTGTTTTGAAGGTCACAATTACTTTAAAGTTATTAGAAATCCATCTATCAATTACATGCTTGCCGGAAAATCTTTATCAGAATATTTTTTTAGAGATCTTTTATTCACGTTTATGGTGTTAATTGTCGCTTCTTAATGGAAACGCATGAAATTTTAAATAAAAAAACTACATTTCTTTATAACTATATCCATAATATATTTTATGATCAGGACCGGCTTCGCTCATCGCGAGAATTATCATTTTATTAGAAACTCAAATAATATTTTATTTGCTTTTGTTTGAAACCCAAGACAAGTATGACGGACATGTTCGTATTTAAAAATTAAATAATTTTTATTTCTTAAATGACTTAAGAAAATAAATGGAAATACTTCCAAAGAAAGCATGTCAAAATTAAATATTTAGTTCATCAATATTTCATGTCTTTTATTTTTGTAGAAATAAACTGATATTTTAACCCCACTCTAAAGGTCTTCTAAGTTGATGTCAATTTAATCGATTTAAATTTATATCCAGACTAAAATGGATAATAATAGTGTTATTATAAAGTTAAAAGGCAGTTTTTTCTTTGACAGTTTTTATTGTTCGTTGAAAGGGTTTACTATATATAGTAGCTTAGTGATTTTTTGCTCGTTTCTCATCCTATAAATAAAAGAAAAAACGAATTGTAATACGCGGATTTCTGAGAAAAATGTCTTGAAGAAATGAAAACGTTATCGTTTTGGGCGATGATAATTAAGTCGTTCTACAGACATATTTATTTACCTTTGATATAAAGCGATTTATAAAGAAATTTCTTAAAACAATAACTAATATTCTAAAACAAAAAACTAAGTTTGACGTACAGTCGTTCAAATTTAAATATATATCGAAGTATAAGTACGACAGCGATAAAAGACATGTTTTGATAATATATATATATGTATATATTTCAAACGACGAAAATACCATTTTAGACTATCCTAATTCATGTTTTTCTACCGTTTGGAATTGGATTGTTTTTTGTACATATCACAAAAAAACTTAAATATCCCATATAATTGTCCCTATTACATTCATAGTAAATTTAGACACGAGCGCTATGTAAGCATTGTTTTTATCATTTTCTGAGATCACTAAGTTCCTTTTTGAAAAATGTAAAATCGTTATTAAAAATATGAAATTAATGCCGAAAGAATTATTTACTCACTGAACACGTTTACTCTTGCTTAGTCTTTTATGTCTGACGGCAACCCTCTTTTTTTAAACATAACCATGTAATCTTCGCTTGAATATGTAAGAAAAATTCAAAGCAAAAGTTTATCTGAAAGACAAGCTTCGAAGCGAGCCGTTTTTCAACTTGGCGCCTCCGAAATGATAGACTTTTAATCTATTTTGTTTTTAATGTTCAAGCGATTTTCTAAAACAGGGGCAAAAACTTTGTTGTCAAATTATTTGCATACACACGAAAACTTTCTAAAAACTGCCCCCAGCTACCAAGTGAAATTTGTTCCCTCCATTCTCAGTTACGTTACGGCTGAAAGCGGGGCAAGCTAAGTGAATCGGAAATGTTACGCGTGTTGATATTTTAAACGGCTTGTATACCACAATCCTAATACTGTTCAAAAATTATTGTATTAATACTAAATTAATTTGTGGAAAATAAGTATCATGTTTATAAAGCAATGAGGAAGCTAGATAATTATTTCCTCCCACATACCAAGTAACTTTGGTATACCAATCGACTAGATGTGACAATTGAATTACCGTTTTTTGAATTTAAGACTTAGTTGATTCCTCACAATGGTCTCACAGATTTATACTTGCATTTTTGTTCTGTAGTATAAATAAAGCAGATATAGAAAATATTAATAATTGCTTTGGTTTCTGAATTTGTTAAAATATATTATCAAAGAACTAATCACATACACATTGTAAATTAAATAAAAAAGATATAGAAGTTTCACTCTCCTGCTTTACATTAAAATTTCATTCAGTAGAATCGTTGAACAATTCCTATGAGACTAACAGTTCTACGTGCCCTTGATGGACTCTACCACTGTTGATTAGCTTTTCAAAATTTGTCCAACTTAATGAACACGCCAAATGTAATTTTCCCAACAGGAAGTGTCGTTTAATATTTACGGTGCGTGTTGTTGTTTTGTAAACACGTACGAATAAAAAGATTTTTATCAGCGCGTTTTGTTTTCTTTTTTATACTCGACCGAAATACGTTTTTCGGAATTTATTACCTTTATAGAATATGCTAGATTTAAAAATAGAAATTGTATTAGTATGCATTTGTCCAAATACATAAATGGCGATTTTTTCCTTCATAATTGCTTCAATGGTGTAATAAATCCATAGTATTTTTGCTTTTGTGAAGGTATGTCAAAAATATATATGGGTATTTTCTTCAGATAGAAAAGAAAAATTTAATAGATCAAAAGACTGGCTGGTATATAAATGTTAAGGATTGGCACTACTGGCATATTGCTTACTGCAAATAAAAATATCATCAAGCTATCAATAAGACCTAAGAATATATTTTCACGGCTTGCTTTTGTATAATTATTTTTCGGTAAATTTTTACCAATTTTTGCTTTGAACCCATTAACATTATGTTATCATTTGCCGTTCTTATCGAGTTTCGCGCTGAGTAATCATATTGAAAATAATTCATTAAAAATGGTATTAAAAATGGCATACAACAAAAAAAGAATAAAGTATCTAAGATGAAAACATAACATCGAGGTAAACAAGCTCTTCTTTCGTATTCCGATATAAGTCACATGTCAAAGAAAATGATCACACCTTCTTATTGGGTTCACAAAGAGATTGCGCTCTTATTCAATTTAAGCAAATGTACCGGTCATACAAATATTCGTCATTACGCATTAAGCAGCAAAGCATTTTTGTTTAAATTGAAACATCTATAATCGAATTCAAAAATTTCTCGTCGATCGATTAGGAATTCATTTAAGGTAACTTAATAGATGATCTTAACAGCTATAATATTTAATAAACTTTGTTAATGTATACTTTAAAAATCAAATAGTGTCGAATCATTCATTATGTTAGTAACAAATAGAAAAAATACCTTCTAGTAAAATTATTAGATTTTTGCATATAAAAAGGTTTTAAGGTGTTAACTGTCACTTCTTGATGGAAAGGCATGATATTTTAAATAATAAAAACACATTTTTTTAGTACTTATTTCCACAATATATTTTTTGATCAGGACCGGTTTCGCTCATCGCGAGCATTATCAGTTGATAATGTTCGCGATGAGCGAAACCGGTCCTGATCAAAAAATATATTGTGGAAATACGTACTAAAAAAATGTGTTATTATTATTTAAAATATAAAAAGGTATTTAATATGCTTCTTTAATCTATCCTTTTCATTTTTGATCATGTCCAGTCTCAATGTGAAGTATATGGTCTTTAATGAAGCTTACCAAAAAATAAGCAAAAGAACAACAATTTTGCTTATTGATTGAATTGAGGATTACTTGGTAGATCCCATTATAATACGGTGAAAAAATAGCAATGTATTTTAGTACGCCCTCTATAGTTACATTGTTTTCAAGAAGACGTAAGCCGAAATAGCTATCAATCATATACCTTCTAATTTTTTAGAAATCAAATACATTGCTATTTTTTCACCGTGTAACAGCTGAATTTTTTGTTACGGAACATCTCTTCCGATTTATGAAACAATTTGTCTTGGGATAACGTCGAACACTTCACTAAGTGCCTGAGAAATTTTTATTTTTCATTTTATAAACAGATATTTACAATGATACTCATCGCTAACATGGTACTCGAAATTGAAAAGCAATTCAGTATTGTTGAAATTTATAAAGGGTCTATTAACGTTGAACTGATTCTGTATTCGCTGATATCTCAAAATCACAAACCATTGTCTAAATCGGCTGTCCGATTTACCTGTCACGAAGGGAAGATTAAATGGGGCTTTTGTATTTCTATTAGATACGTTATATATTATCGTATCTCATATAGCTTATCTAATAGAACGAAATACAGACATTGTTTTTCTATGTTATTAAAATTATTATTCCCATGGATCAGTTAAATGTTATATTGAAAAATAATTTTATTGTCAAAAATGGACTTGGATGGATATTAAGCAATAAAGTATAACAAAAAGTTTCATCAAAAATTTGGCATCCCGACTTCCGTCTTGTTGTAAGAATTTTTTTCCTGTGAAAAAAATATAACTATATTCGTCGCTATATCCACTATCACCCGAGGTTTGGTATTATGTACTTAGACATGATGAGAAAAAGCACAGTGCTTAGTTGAAATTTTGTATTCATCGACATGACTTTTTTATGATGCCCCAAAATTTGCTAAAAATAAATAATATCAAAAATAAAAATCATGGAGTACGGAATGTTTTTATGAGTGTTGGCTTTAAATGTGATTTCTTTACATGTTAATAAATCTTAATACATTATAATGATAACCAGATTCAATTGAAAAACGAAAACTTATCGATTATTATCGATGTATTGTTGATTGCTTTTGCGAACGTAGATTTGTATTTTAAGACGAGTATTTAATTCTCTTTGGCGTTTATCTTATTCGGCTGCAGTGCATACGGGCTAGTCTCTCGATCTGGTTAAATTATTCAACTAAATAATGTAAATAAATGTATTTAAAGGTAAAAGTTCATACGTACTCATTTTCCTTGATGCGAAGTTCATTCATCCAACGCTTTAAACGAATCATATACAGAGTAACTTTATATCTAAAAGTCCTCTTATTTGCTCATTGATATATTTTCATCCTCAAAGTATGATCGTATTGACAATTTTTATTACAGACTACTGCAATTAAATTTTCTTTACTTTTCCGATAGTTATTGCCATTGAAACCCTCCATATAATCGGATTTGAATTCTGCAAATATGTAATCCGATTGTTGGTCAATGCCGATGTTCTATTTACAATGAAAACAAAACAGAGTGTCTGTATATTCAGAACTATTTCTAGTTTTGAATGTGTTAGCATAACCTCTCCGAAATAATTTAACGTCCCGCAGCATGGTTTGTCAAATTGCGTATTGGCTTTTGCGGTCTCGTTCGAAACCTCAATTGATGCTAGCCTAGTACGACTGTACTATCACTGAACGCGGGAAAGGTGAGTATAGTTCTATATTGTATGTATACGAATATAACAGTATCCATGTATGTTAAGTAAATGGGATGAAAACGTATAATGAAGCGAGCTTCCTGATCACTCTTATTGAGTGCATGTTAGACAATATGTTACCGGAATTGTTTAAGTCTAGTGATAGTATTAAATCATTTATATGAGATGAAAAATGGATTATAGAATTCTTAATTCAAATGTTTTATCCGCTTGATTTTAACGTCCCAACTTAAATAGAAACTACTCTAATTCGTGATTTTATTTATCTTATTGTAAATATGACTAACATGGAATATTTTTTATTTGTCCGTGATAACATTTTTAAAAAAAATAGCTATTTCAATGCCGTTCTTTTGTTTTGAAAGAATATAAAAATAAGTCGATATAATCCAAAGATAAAAGATTTGATTTCGCAATCATAAAAATTATCATGTCCTAAATACAATATTTGGAAAAGCACAATGCAATTTGAATAGTAAATTAAATGTGAAGTAATTTTTATCATTCAATTAATATTCGGAATATAAAAAATTTGGTGTCAGAAAAGAATAAACCATAGAAAAGAAATTCCTGTCTTTCGTTCGCAAATTTAATTTTGGGAAGTTAATTTTTTTACATAGGAAAATATTTTTACATGATTAACATGTGTAAATAATTATAAAAATGTTTCATAAACATAAATGAAGGGAATTAATTTATGGTTTACGAGCACCAAAAATCAGCCACTAAAAAACCTTTCCTTAATAGTTGTGACCAAATAAACGTATTTTTATCTGCCTGCATGATTTTATTCTTACTCAAAAAATAAATCTCTAAAAAAAATATTAAAAATTATTCTATTTGACTGAAGATACATGGTTGTGATGTATGGTATTTTAGGTGGAGATTTTTTTTTAAATTCGTGTAAGAATTGGTGAAAAGATAGTTTCTATTTTGGTCTCGGAGAAATATCAAATTAATCTATCTAACCAGCCAAATGATTTGGCAGAAGTATTGCAATGTCAGACAATATGTCAATACCGAATACAAAGATCAACGTTAATTATTTCTAAAAAAATAAATATGGGAAATTAAGATCAATATCCGACAAATTAATCAATACCAGAAACGAAATCTTTATTGATAGTAGAATACGATATAATATTTTTTCACAAATAAATTATATTTTAATTCTTATATTCGACAAAACTAGTTAGGCTTAAAATTGTCTTTAAGATTAAACAGTTGGCACGTACGAACGTACAGTCATTATATAATTGCATCAAAGTAAAGCTAATCCACGAAATACCAAAATTTATAATATGAAAAAAAAAAACAGCCTGTACCGAAGCGATACAAAAATAAAACATATGGTTGTTCAATACAATAGTTCTAGTGATTATAATGCGTCTTGATTCAGTATGTGTTACGATTGGTCCACAAATTTTGTTTGGTGGTCTGATAAATTGATTTATTCATGACTCATCCTTTGTCAATAAAACTTTATGGTTAAAGGAATGGCTAACCGCCGGAGGCAAGATGGAGGTATATTAGAGCAAACTCGATATAACGCTGTCTGTTGATACTTATATCGCTTGTATTTTGTTAGTTTATTACTTGTTTGCAAATACAGATTTGAGTGAGTACGTACGTGCTCAGACGGTTTACCATACGATCCCCTTCGAAAAGTAAGGTTGAAGTTAAGCGAATGGAAAAAATTTTGTAGCAGCTTTATGTTTTGGAATACATTAAAAATCATCAGAACCGAAATATGTTAGCTTAAATTTGTTTTAAATATATAAAAAATATATTTGTAGGCTCCGTCACGCATTTTGTAAAATTATCAAAATACTTCCAAAATAATAACAACATCTACTTTTCTCAACCAAAACATTACATTTGTATTTGATGAGTTTGTTTTGTAAGTGTAAAAAATTAAATAATCGACCACATATTATAATTTTAAATGAATGTGTTATGATGTGAAATATTCGATGTGATTAATTCTACGATTTAGTTTTTTCATAAATTTGTATGCAAAAACGTGATGATCATTTGTTTGGCTGTAACCCATTTGAAAGGTTTTGGTTGAAAATACATGAGTTACAGCACTCACCTGGGCTCAGACATCAGAAGGTTGAGATATCTAGAGCTACATAATAAGAGAGATGACATTGTATGTACAAATCATGCTGTCTGACTTAGGATTGCTAGATTTAAACATGAATCACAGCCGCACTTAATTATAACTATGTGCTTTGTATTTCATAAAAGCATTCTCACGTTGCTGCTTCACGGTTGCGAATCATTTCTCATCGTTAACAATTTCTTGTTGGTGGCATACTTTTTTTGTTGACTGAATTACCTTGGTAGGTTGTTTGAAATGACATTTTAAATTATATACGTGGTTTCAATAATGAATATGTTATTAGTATTATATAATTAGATCAATTTTATAAAAAATAACTATGCTGATTTCTTTTTCAAATTTGAATATTGTTATAACATAAGTACGACTAAATATTGGTATCTTTAGAATTTGATGAGGATAGAAAAGATTTATTCCAAAACATAAAAATGATATTCAATTTTATATTCTATTAAAAGAAAATTGTAGCTGTTTACTTGACAAAAAATTGTTGAGAATGTACGATGTTTTTACCCAAATATTGGAAATCGTTAAAAGCGTTACCTTAATGTCATGTGTTTTTTTTACTTAAACGATTTAAGAAAATTTCAAGATAAAAATACATTTGGAAAATGTATTTTTATCTTGAAATTTTCTTAAATTATGTTTATGTTTGTTACTTGATGACACCCATGTTTTTTATTCTGAAATCAAAGTATCAAATCAAGAAATGATAAAAGTGCGATTCAAGTTTTAACAGCATTTGTGTGAAAACTAAAAAAATCTGGATCAATCATTCTAATTAAAATTAAATGTATAATATATATTTCAATAAGCATAACTAATTAAGAGTTAGTTTAAAAATTAAAAAATTAAATAAAATGGGATTAACGATTTAAAAGTAATACACATATATAAAAATATGTATTACACAAAGCTTAAAATTTTCAGTCTAACAAATAGAATATGATTTAAAGCGTTATTTATTTCGTTTAAAAATGTAAGAGATTTAAGCTCTCGCCACAGTGAAGTGGAGTGCCTACTTCTGCGATTACGTTTATCCCATTGACAATAATAAACCAAAATCAAATTAATATGCTAATGCGCCTCGCTTCTATACGCGGGAGCTTATCCCGAATTAAAACGGAAATAATTTTATTTAACAAGACTTAATCACGTCTTTCTCGCTCGTGCTTATACAAAACTAGAACCGTCACTGTATTTACATACAATCAGCCAATTTTGCATTAAACATAGAAATGAACTTACTGATATAATTTTCACGATTACACAGACAATCTGAAAACAATACACCGCTTAATTATTAGTTTTGTTTTGTGTCAAGAATATGTGCCGGTCTGACAAAATTGTATATTTTTTTCCATACACTAGCTAATAAATAATGGACGTTTATGATAAAGATTTACAATACTGAACAAACATATCATAGCCAGTATCATGACGGTATTGTACCGATATAGCGTCGGTCAATACCGATATAGCGAAAACGAATCAAAAACATTTAATGATAAATAATTCCGATTGAATATTGGTTAAAAGTTCTTAATAAAAATGTTCAATATAAGATAAGCGTAACGCACCTAAATCAATAAAGAAAGAAAATATTAGAACAACCTAGCTTTACCTGTGAACTCGATTGAAAATTAAACTTTTGAACACAATATATAATACATCAGGGCACTAGTTTTCATATAATTGGTATTGTACAATACCTACGATATTTTTTCTCTTCCGTATGACATCGACTGAACGCTCAACTACTCCAAATAATTTTTGTCTTTTGAACCTTGATTGTATTAATTGAATACAATTGCATATGATGTACTTAAAGTTGACTGATAATACAAACAAAATATTTATTCAAATTTAAGTAAATATTCTTGTTAGACATATTCAATTACAGCAATGTCATCTTATGGCGTTAACTGGTGGTAAAAACTACAGGCCTGAGTTGTATTTTCTTATTCAGACAAGGATAACTAAAATTGCCTTGTTTATATTTGGTTTTATTAAGGTCCCTTTGTTCCGTTTATTCTCAAATAATAATCCGGCATCGCGCCTATAATTGGATTTACGATCTGAATGAAAGCTTACCTCTCCTTAATTAAATAAAAGGGTAAAATGCCAAAACATTTGTGATAAGATTAAAACAGTTTGAGATGTCAATTTCTGAGTGTTTTGTATGCCAAGGTAAAACACACTTATTAATGAAATTCCATTTCTGATTTTAAATGATTTGTGACCTAAAATCATATTTTAGGTAGAACCCCTTTTTTGTATACATATGGTTGTTTCAATGAATATTTACATATTTTTGTAATATACATAATCGTTTATCATCAACAAAATGAAATCGTTGACTGTAATATAATCAAAGGGTTGAAAAAAATTCAAAATGATTGAAAGAAAAATATAAATACTGAAATGAAGAAAAGAAAAAAATGAAGAAATATTCATGGTACCGTTTGGTATTTGGTAATGGTATACGCTGGACCAAAATATAATAATTATATCCATAAATATCCATTACAATATTCAGATTCTTATGATTCTTTTTGATAGACTTAATTCTTTTATTTCCTCTTTATAACGCGTCGAACTATTTGTTTGCCGCGTCTTTGAAGTTCTCTGAGAATACTTTGTCCAAGCGATTGTACTTACATTTCAGATAGACGGAAGCCATCGTCTTCGATTGTCAATTTACTTCAAGGGTATCGTTCGATTGTCTGAGTGTCGTGTTCATAGCACTCTGCTCGCAAAATAAATTGTTACATATTTTTATAAGGTTGGACCAATAAGAACAAAACGTGTTAAAAAACACAATATTGTATAATTCTTCTTTGATTAAGTATCGGATATTAAATATTACAAAATGATTAAATGAAAAAAATACTTTCAACCTCAATGTATAGCGTTTTGAGTAGGTAAGGATATAAGTATTAGGCTACAAAAGGCATAGTAGTGGGTTTATCGCTCTTCATTATTCCCTGTTTAAAGAGTTTGATGTGAGAGAAGATGTAACCATCACAAACATGGGTTGGTTTGAAAACAAATCATTAAATTCATCACAAAATAAAAAACACTGCGAAAGTTATTAGTGAATTACTAGATTCGAGCCCATTGAAATAACACCAAATTCAAATGGACCAAACGAAATGACTCTCTACTGTGGTATCGCTGTATAAATATTATGTATGGATTCCCTTTAAATATATTGTATAAGCGTAAAAGATATTATAATTATTAAGGTTTGTAGAAAAATATTCCTCATATTAAATTTTCTGCTTGAAATTTAGATTTTCTGAGCTTATTACTATATGTCACTCATATTATTTATAATTTACAAGAAAAAACAAATTTCCTTACGTTAAAAAGATTTAAAAGTAGTCTTCAAGGCTCTCTCATATTCTGGCATCACGCCTATAAAATAATAATTGGAAATTATGTATAGATGCTACAGCCATGTCACGAGGCAGGCAGCCAATATAAGAAGCTAAACAAGAGGATGGCGTGTGGAATTGTCGCCTGTAAGGCATCGCATGATAGAAACGCTCAGGTTTATTTTTTTTAAAAAAAAATACCGATGGTAAAATTTCACTTAAAAAAATAAAAATGTATATTTAAAAAAAAATATTTTCAATAGTTACAGCGTTTAACAAATTATGCATTCTCAATAATTGGTTTTATCTAAGATTATAAAGATTTCAAATCGAAACAAGCTCGAAACTGTAAAGTACAATAAAACGATTTGATGTTTCGTTCGACAATCACCACACATTCATGTGGAGGTACACATCCTTAAATTTATTTAAGCAACAAAAAAAGCTCTTGATTATGGGGTTGGTAAGTAAACTTAAGTATCGTGCATTATGTCCAAAGCCAGTTTCGCTCATTGTGACCGATATTAACTGATTGAACTGATCACTTTATTATTTAAAATATATTGCTTTTCTATCAAAGAGTGACAGTTGACACATTTGAAACGAATAAAAAGAAAATCAATGACATGGTTTTTTCGTTTTTTTTTTTCATATTGCATTGATAAATAAAACCTTTTATAGATACATTTATATAGATTTGTGAATACATTTTATACTGAAGATAATTTTTTTAACATATTCACTAAGGAATATGTTAAAATAATCAATAATGTCATCTAAATCAATCCGTTTAAACTAAGTTGATGCAGTTATATTTATATACATTATTTCAATAATAATTTTTAGAACACAACCAGAAATGATACTAGTAATATTATATATGCAAGTCACTTATCATGCAAGACAAATTCATTGATTGAATTCATAAATACTTCAAAGAACCTGTTTATAATAATGTAGAAAAAAAGTAAGTTATTTATTTTATCTCAGACGATGTGATAACCTTTTTGCCATATCGTCAAATGCGTGTTGAATGGCATCTATTACTCTTGGAGATGAGATAGCCGCGGAGTCCATGAAATAACTCTGTTGTAACTAAATATTTTGATTGAAAATTAAGCTTTATTCCAGTCCGATAAAAATGAATCAAAGTTTTCTTTTAATGATTTAACTGTTTTAGATACACTTTAAAAAACCATGGGCTTTCTAAATGTTTTTTTTTTGTGATAAATGGAGTCTATTTTAGATTGTTATATTGTATATCGAGTCAATCTTATATAAAACGTTTTTTGTTTTATAACCTTTCCCTTCTTGTAATTCTTTTGTGTACGGTATTTCTATTTTACATCAGGTGTATTTATTGAAGTAACTAAAACGCATACATGGTATATTAAGAGTTTGTGTGTATATTGGTTCGTTTCTTTTATGATGTACATCTTCCACGTAAGCCTTGCAGATACAAAATTATAAATACAGCGGAGTCTTGACTGTTCCTGCTACTTGTACTTATCGAAAATGTAAACACAGGCTTGCCTTGCAAGAAGTAAACGTTCATGCATATTAATATTTCAACCCTCCGTTATGTTGCAGTGGCCAGGTATTTAGCGCTTAGTCATATTATGGTCTCTTATAAATATTTTCTTCTGAAATTGAGTCTAATAGCTGATTTTCGAATGAAATACATAAATGAGTCGTTGAAAAGCTACTAAGCCCACTATGAATCGATTTTATGTAATTACTGAGAATCACATAATGTACACTCAGAGCTTATTTAACTTCAATTTTGTGCAAAAACGTTTCAGATATTACATAAACTAATATAAAATTACGTCAATAAGTCACGAAACATTGTATTTTTAGAAACATGTGTTTACACATTATGATATAGTAATTGAAAAAATCTTTTGTATATAGTTATTGTAAGGCGAGTTATTTATTTGGTTTCTATCAAAAAAACAACACCAGAAAGCTTTGTTAGCAGTGAACTCCAAAATACAGGTGGTGCGTAAAAGGGTTGATTTTAGTTTGATTATTAAAAAATCTAAGAGAAAGTTTTGCAAGCTGAGCATTGTTTTGTTGAGAAAGAAATAAAATGACAAAGTCATAATATATATTATAGATATATATAAATATTGAAATTACACGATAGTTGGCATAATGCTTCTTTAATATCAGTTTCATTTGAAGATAACTTAGCAAACAAATCTTGGATATAATATTATAATACTTGTGATAGTGAATGCATGATCATTTCAATATTACATCGCAACAAAATGAAAATAAAACATTAATTTCCAACGACCCTGTTTCTCAAATGAGTCCATTGTCAACGGAGCGACATTATTCCCAAGAGATGTTTGTTTCTCGGTCATCATCATTAAAGTTTCAGAAGCATATTCACCACAAATGTGTTTCTCAAACTGTTTATTTTTCCGCCATAAGATAAATTTGAACCTTAGAAAATTCCTGTTTCCACACCTACTCAAGTTTTTAGTTTGGTTTCTTTATAACCAACCCAATAAACATCCGTATTCAAAGGATTTGAGATATTTATCATTATTTTTGAATGTTTTATTTGTTGTATTTGTCATCGATTCATTCATATTTTAAAATATCGTACGATTTTTTCTAATTTGTGTAGATTTTAAAAATTCTCTTCGATGCAAATTAAAATCACTAGATATAAAATAAAAAAGATTAAGACCAATGCACCAAATTGTTTTTTTTAGTCTTAGTCATGCGATTTTATGAAATAGATTTAACCAAGTTGTTTCACTATTGTTGGTTGTATTTGACTTCAAGTGGACTATTACTATAGAATGAAAAATGGTTTTATATTTAAATGTTCGTAAATTATCTTTTCAAACTTGATAGTTTCATACAGCATACAAATTAAAAATTTTGAAATACATTATTATGTTTATGATATAATGCTCTTGATAATTCGAAGACTTAGCAGATATCCAAGTATTTTTTTATCAATACCAGATACCGTTCCTTTTTTTAGTTGTGTGGCATTAAACATTTCAATGATATTCAAAGCATAATCTAAATCATTTTCAACAAATTTAGGTGACCTGTTATAAAGTCAGTATTCTGTAACACAGTAGAGCACTTTAAAATGACTAGCAGGAGCACTTTAGCTCAAGTAGGAACTTAGAAATTATTGCTTATAAAAAAGGAAAAAGGTGTTGAGAAACTGTATGAGAAAACTACGGCGCACCTACGCACACAGTAACATGTTTGTCGTAGGCCTCACAAGGCACTATGCCACAGTAATGATTGCCTAAATCCGCTGCAAGAACCTTATCGCAGGCCTTTATGTTCTTCACTGATAACGAAAATATTTCCGTCATTGCTAGCATGCGAGTATCATACGCGACTTAATTCAAGCTCTGCAGAAACAGAAATAACTTTATATGTCTTATTCACCATATCTTCGCATACCAATTCCTTCGACGAACATAAAACTAAGAATAGAAATTTGATAAAACATAATAGTGTGTACGAAAAGTTTCTCATATTATTAAATGGCGCTGAAAACTTACCACGATAGTTTTACTCAACGACATAAAAACATACTTTAAAAAATTTGATTCAACATTAATAATATGAATGATATATATTTAAAAGTTTTTTTTTGCAATTTAAGAAAGTATTTCAAAATGTCTTTTTCATATACTTTTATCTACAATAATAAATATTTTTTTTCTCCAATTTAAAAATGAAGAACATAAACTTAAAAAGTTATTATATAAATGTTGACCATGCTTGTAAAAATTTGGTGTATTTTTAAAAGCTATTTCTCTACAATACATACAAATTAAATGATTTTTCAAAAGACTTTTTCAATTAATCGTTGAAATTAAAATGATAATTCATAGATATGATGTGACTTGTAACTTAATATATTGTTTGAATAAAGTATAAAAATAATATTTAAGGTCAATGTTTTTCAAATAAATAAATTATTGGTTTTAGGCATAAAGTTTTAAATTTGAATTGTTGCAACTTTGTACGATTCCATATGTCTTGTCACAAACGACCCGGGCTTCGTACAAAGTTGCAACAATTCAAATTTAATATTTAAGTTCCATCAAGCACCTTCAGTATTACGACTAGTAGTTATTTAGTATAAATTAATGCATAAAGTTTAATTTCTAAAATTCAAATGCAAGCATAGAACTCCTCCACGAAAATAGGCTATATAAGGAAAAAGTCATCCCGCACTATTGTTTGTTTTATTTCAACCCTTATGTCGCCTTATTCAAGCCATTATTTAGCTTTATAGTTCGTACAAAGTGGAGACTTTTCAAATATTAAGTCAGTTCTACACTGAATTTTGCATATTGGTGAAAAAATATTTTGAAACATTCACTCTCGAATATTTTCTGAATCTTTGACAAAAACTCATGAAAAATAGTTCAGAGGTGGATTTTTGTTTTTCCATTAATAATAATCTGAAGAAATGAATAAGTTGAGCGAATGAATAAGTATTATAAATATTCTAAAGTAAGATTTATTGATTGAGTGAACGTTGATTTTCTGGAAATTAGCGTTGATTTTGAAATATATGTTTTTTTAGAAAATCGATATTGTGTCATATGTATGTATGATATATTAAAGGTTTCAATCACATAAATGTCCAAACAGTTTATGCGAAATAAAATCTTATGCATGGAATTTTGGTACACATAATTTTTGGTTAAAAATAGGAAAGTTAATCACTGTGCTTGTATTTCTACTTGAATTATTTGGTCAGCTAATAAGTAGAATTTCGCATTTTTTGAAAAGTTGATTTTTGCCGTTGTTATTTATTATAGTAAAAACAAAAAGTTTCTCATATATTGAAAAAAAAACATTTTGACAATTGAATGACACTATGAAAAAATATGATTGATTACTTAATTCTTATAAAACTTAAAATATCATGGAAATGGTTTGTCATGGAAAAAATACTCAATTGGTTTACAAAAATACACAAATATTTGTTTTTTTATCAAAAAATATTTAATCCTCCTTAACATTGGAAAACTTTAGAAATGAATTATTATTAGTTTACTAATGTTTTCAAATAATTATTAACCATTAGTGTCATTGTTTTTACAGACTATATATTGTATAATTACGACTAATGGCATTGAATGTTAGCTAGAAACCTAATTTGAAATCTATGACTGTCACATTATTATTTTCATAGTTTTATTGTTTAGATAGATATATTGTTGGTGTTGACTTTTGTGATCGTTTCCTTTGATGAGTTTTGATAGTGTCTAAAGCTGGCTTTATGGTTTCAGCAAGCAAAATGTGTATTTTTTCAAATGTAAGAAGACATCTTTCACACTGACTGAGATGTAATGCTACCGGTTAAACGTGAGCACACATTAGAGACTTGGATAAGCCGTTTTACTTGAGAGATGAAGTAATCATTCTTAGGCTACGGTGTTCTTTAAATTAACAATGTCGCTTATGGTGTTATTGACAATTTCATTCATTTATACGTATCTCAACATCAAGAGCCTACGAAAAATTTACAGAACTCTCAATGAGTGCAAAAGGAAATTGGAATCGCTTTGCAATTTTATTCAAAGTACTTTGATGCCGTATATACCATTAAGATTTTTGTGAAATATGTTAATCCTTCTATTAGAGTAACTGGTTTGCAAATTTTTGTTCATGCCTTATTTAAAATAAAATTTTAAGTAAATATCATAATATCACTGATCCATGTTATCAAACTTTTTTTTTAAATCATAAAAAGTAACAAAGATAAATGGAGTAGGTAATCATTAAATATAACACGCTTAACTTATCATTTTAAATAATAAAAACACATTTTTTTAGTACTTATTTCCACAATATATTTTTTGATCAGGACCGGTTTCGCTCATCGCGAGCATTATCAACTGATTGATAATTTGATTGATGAGTTGATAATGCTCGCGATGAGCGAAACCGGTCCTGATCAAAAAATATATTGTGGAAATAAGTACTAAAAAAATGTGTTTTTATTATTTAAAATATAATGCCTTTCCATCAAGAAGTGACAGTTAACACCTTTAAAGTAACTTATCATTGTTAAAGTCACCAGGAAATGTAGTGCCCAAAGATGAAGCTAAAACATGTCAACATTTTGCATTACTTCTTTGAAAAGTAGATCATTACATTTATCACGCAATCTATTTAACCTTATAATGTCCTCGAGAGGTTTTATGCCCCCCATAAACAAACGACTAACTTACTACTGACTTTATTAAATTTTATGACACTTTTCACTGCATTTGAGCTCGCGAGATTGTCGTTATGAAGCAATCATAATGATTGAAGACTGTAAATTTCAGAAAGGTTTTGTTACTTTCACTTCTGTACAGTAATTTGTTTCTTTTATTTCAAGCCACTTTGATGACATTTTGATAAATTACAACGATAACTTATAATATGTTTGTACAAAAGATATTTCAAAATAAAAATAAGTTTTGCTACTTTTTTTAACTATTGTGTTTACGCTCTCATTTTGGTAAAAAGATGAATATGAATAATTAAAGCATAAATTATAACATATATAATAGAAGATTTAAACCTTTAACTGTAATCAATTTTTTGTAAATAACATTTTTAATGTATCTTGTTACACTTAAATATAATATAATTCAGATGGAGATTTCATTTGCTTTTGTTTGCCAGTGTCTTATCCCCTCCCTATGTTCAATAAAGTTCTACCTCTTTCTTCATTTTTATCTTTAAATTTAATATTATTGATATAATAATTATTCATACTATCAAAAATAAATCAAATATTTAAGTGATCCACATATTACAAAATTCTATATTTTCTTATTTTTATTATTTCTTAATTTCTTTGGATAATTATATATGCTTTATGTACTCATTATTTGGCAATTTCGTTTATAAGCTTTTCAAATTTATCCCTTATTCCGATTGAATCATTAAAAAAAAATATGTTTTAATTTCTAAATGCATGTATTATTCAAAAAGAAAATATGTAAAATTTAACTACAGAGCTTTTCAGTTACAGAGAAAAATACCTCAATATGCCTAACATTATTTTTTTTATTACATTAATTACAATATTACATTAGAGCTGTGGTAAATTGGTGAGTAAAAAAGATCGTCTAGCAATATGCGTCGGTCGATTTTACAACCCTGACGAGCACAACTTCAGCTTCAAAATGTTAAGTAAGACTAGACATGGAATAAAAAAAACAATTTTTCATAAGATTAAAGTGTATTGCGACAGCGTTAACATAGAAAAACTTTATAAAATTCGGAAATTATACTGTTAAAATATTTTCTTTATGCAGGATTGTGTCTGCGTGCATATGGAAAAAAGTGGTTTATTATTAAATTGTAGTTTTTATTTAATTTAAGACAAGAACAAATGGAACAATGTTATATAACAGTTGATAAATTAATGTCACACTAGACGCTTTCGTATTATATTGCCATTTAAATGGGACTACTGCGCGATGCGAAGAAACGTTAACATTAGAACGAGTGAGATGATTAATGACGCCGGTATTGTTTTGCAATTAGACCCAAGTCATGTTAAATTACTGTACGTGCGAAACTAGAGCAAAAATATAAAAACAAAATTTTATTTCACAAAAGCAAAATGCGCTATGGAAAAAATGAAGAGAATTGGAATTCAAGAAAGAATCTCAAAACTTTTTTCTAAATAAAATATCATAAATATTTTTGATTCATTTCTTTTGTTTTTTTTTTGAATTCTTGAATAAATGAAAATCAAAGCGGAAAAGATTGAGTGAATATTGATGGTGCTGTAAAAATTCTATTTTAGTTCAATTATTCTTTCTACATTAATAAATGCTGTATACGGTTTTATCTTATCGTGAACCACTCTACTTTTAATGAACAGAATCTGATTTTTTATCGTCAATTTTTGCTTCATAATATTAAATATTATAATTACTAATGAATTAAACAATATAATTACGATGTGATGATTTTCTATTATTTAAAAAATATTTGTTGAAGAAATCAGCAGACCACCGTATATTTAATAGAAAATTTCAATTCAGTGACAGCCTGTAACCTAAGTTCCCAACCTGGGGATCGCGAAGGGTTTTTTTGGGGGTCGCCAACTTATACGGTCAACAATCTTTTTTTTTTGTATGCTTTTGGATTGTATAGGGCGTTGCGGGTGACATGGATTTTATGAAAAGGTGTCGCCACCCGAAAATGGTTGGGAACCTATGGCTTATAAGCTTCTTTACTCTTAACGATTGTCCTTATATTTTAATAATACCATATATTAGAAAAAAATATTTTACGATTCATTTGGATTGTATTTATTTTTCATAATTATCTTGTCTGAAGGCCAAATTCTTATTTGTTTCAGATTGCACGGTGTTACAATTCAATCTGACCTAGTTTAGCCCTAACGCGTAAAGCTAATGTCTACACCATATCCAATACCATTAAAATCCATGAAAAACTGCAAATAATAGCCCATAATCACTTTTAAGGTGTTAACTGTCACTTCTTGATGGAAAGGCATGATATTTTAAATAATAGCCCATAACTTAACATCCTTTAAATATTATGCGTTAAAAAGAAAACGAACTCATTTTTATACCATATATTGGTTTGAAAATTGTCTGTTTTTAACTTTAAATTAATCTAATATATCATAATAAACTACCAATATCTTGGGAATACAATTATTTTTCAATTTTTTTCAATGTGCAATAAATAAAAGTTGTGAAAATAGTATGACGTATGATAAAGTTATTTTTTATTGAGTCGCTCAATCTCTATTTTAAGATTGATAGAAATCAGCTGGAAAATATTTTTTCCGTTTGGGTGCCAAACATAGAGGCGTTTATTATAATATGCTGGCGACTGTATTTTTAAATGTGATCATATGGTTGCGCAGTGGTATAATAGGGCACTGCTTTTATATTAAAGTTGCATACATATTAATACATTTTTATAATTTATTTACATGAATGATCTGATTCGACTGGATGTTATAATCATTTCAACGATGCAGCGTTAATTATTTATTATGAATAGGTACCATAATAAAGTCAACTATAATTTTGTTGTATTTTTTTAAAGTAATAACAAAATACATTGTAAATACTATTGAGTGAATAATGGATGAAAACAAATAATAAAGGATGAAACTTGTTCTAATTATAAAATAAAATGGGGAAATAGTTAAAAAAATGTCTTGAATTATTAACAATTTCATGTTATTCCTCGAAGAAGTGACAGATCCAGAGACAAAGAGAATTAAAAGTGCCAAATCTATCCCACTAATTGGTGTAAATGGTTCAATTTGCAAAGCAATGGCAATAAGCATGGAAAATGATGTTTATCTAACAAGGAAACATGTTTTAATCTTTTTATTATTCATTAGTAGAAAATAATGCTTTCAATCTCGTGTCACAACCGAAACGAACGATTTTTGGCCACTTGACCACGGACCGACAAATGATGGTTTTCAATTATTAATGAAAAAAAATGAACGAAAATGTTTTGGTTTGTGAATGGAAATGAATATTCAAAATATATTTCAGCCTTTGATGTTTAATTACAACGGATAATCTCTTGTTTGGCAGCACTTGTAAATAAATAGGTAAACAGTATAATTTTATTACTTCAGAGCTCAACGAAATTTGGATGTTTGGTCTTATGCTTGTTATATCATTGAAATTTACGCTTTGACTCGATAAATTAAGCCTCAATGTCTCAAGTAAACCAATCATTGTATTATTTGGTTAAATCAGATGAATTGTTTGTGATTTTGATAAATTATTATAAATATTTTAGTGTTTTCATTATGAAAAAAATATTATTAACATATTATTAGTAAAAAATAAAAGTTCAGACTCTCTCATATATAAGAACATGTGATATGTAGAAAATTTATTGAAGCTCTGAAATTTTAGACAACATCTAAAAATTATTCTAAATGCATTATAAATTATTTACTCAGCTGAAGTTTTTATACTTCTGGCTTGTAGAAAGCTTTCACACCTTCTTTCAGGAACTCTCCTTGATTTATAGCACCCCATTAAATTGTAGTAAGAATATTGAATTTACACCTCAATCTGAGATTGCACTCGTAGAGCTATATCACGTCTTGTGTAAATTATTTCAGTTTATCAGTTAAAGTAAGTATATGAACCTTTAAGAAGAAAAGAATAAAATTTATTCTAGTAAGAAATCTTTTGAAAAAAAAGCGATACACAGTGTTGTTTACATGGTGAAAATGAAATTTTCTCAAGAAGTTATCTTTTTTAAAATATCATATAGCTTCATAATGTTTTTTTTAAGTATTTTTTTATTTATATATTTTATTTATATATTTTTTAATATATATAAACTTTATGAAAATTGATGCTTCGAGAGCAAATAAAACTAAGAATACTAATTGTGAATTATTAGTCTTATAGAAAAAAATATTAACGAGATTTGATGAACTATAGGGTGTATTTTTTAGAGGTATAGAACTTTGAACTGGAATAAAACAATGATGAGTTTTTTAAATAGACATGAAATTTATCTTATTCAAAAGATTTAAAAAATGTTGTCTCCCTTACCAGAATAATTTTTATTTAGAAGTAAATAATTGGCATGATTCATTGTAAACGCCGCAAGAAAAACTTTGTAATATAATGTGAAAAATACTTCTATAAAAATTCAAACAATACAAACGCCTAAATGAATTGAAAAAGTATGAATTTTTGCAAGAAAAAAATCTTAAAAAACATAGAAAAACGAGCTAACAAACTGCCTGAAGTTTTATTTTGATATAAATCTAGTGATGTTCTCAAATATCAAAACTTCTAAGTTATTCTTCGTAACTTTATAGAGCTGAATGAACAACTTTTGTGGAAAAAATCCAAATTAAATTAATGTAAGGATAAGCGTGCAAAAGCTTACAGATAAAGAAATCGTTTACACTCTTGTAGTGTGAGTGTTATGTAGTGCTTTAATTAAGCAAATATTATAAAAATAATATTCATGCTGTTGTTCTTGGAATTTAATGTTCTTATTGAATATAAATAAAAGAAAAGATAACTGGAATAACATAAATGATGGTTTAAAATTATATTATTAATAAATTAATTTACAGTGTTTGAATATTAAAGTATCATCAGCAATATATAGAAATGTATCGTAATTAAGTAATTTGAAAAAGTTCTAGTCGAAAATTCTACCATTAAACTTAGAAAATATAGAATAGTACATTGTTGAACATTTTTTTTCTTTTAACATATATAATATAAGAAATTTCTTCACACGTATGTTTAGGCATTATAGAAAACTTATAAGTTATGAGGAGCTTTTTTATTAATGAAAATAGGCTTCTTATTGTTAATATAATAACATTAATTTAAATATAAAATAAAACGTGCATAATATATATAAAATTTTGGCTAAATATAAAAATTAAATCGTTAAGTACATATTTATTTTACATTATAAATTACAGAATATCCTATTCCACCAAAACATTGAAAATCAGATTAAATATTTTAGCTTAAGAAAGATTTTTTTGTACAATATTCTAAGCCGAACATAATGAGAGCATGCCTAATAGAATGTTTTATCCGCATTTAATAGTTGATAATCTTCAAGATAAACTAAAAATTTTATTCAAATTGATACATTTGTAGAGATCCTTTTAAGGAACAAAAATTTTCTAACCAAATGTCATTTTTGAGTCCTGTTATTTCAGTAGATTTTCCCTAAAATTATTTGTAAATATTCCCATCAGTTTCAATTTAATATTACAGAAGAAGTTTCTGTTTCTGAAAATTTTAATCCACAAGCAGTCGATAATCGTCAACGAAATAACATTATCCCTACGTTACAAGACACAAAATGTGATGAATAATGGTTAAGAGTACTATTAAGTGTAATGTGCGATCGTCATCTTTATAGTGCATTTAATAAAATTTTAATGTAGGCACTCAAGTTATAAGTAAAGCGTATATTGTATGTAAATTTTCTTTATTAAAATATCCGTACAGTTTTGAAACAGAAATCTTCATATAAAGATGCAACCACTTTGTGACTTAAAACAAAGAGAAAATGTTTCAAGCACATTTATGTTGTAATGGGAACCAAATTGTAAAATTATTTTTTATGAAGTGAAAGTCGAAGGTAAATGTTCGTTGTATTTGAATTTGTAAGTAGGTTTTCCTCTGTTAGCATATTTATTAAATTTAAATTAGTTTATATTCAATGATGCAAACATGTTTATCAGTAAATAACATAATTTAGTATTATATAATATACTAAAATAATATAATACATGAGAATTTGAGCGCTGGTGAAATTTAATTAATGCTGGATCATCGTGCTTATTATGTGTGGATTTCCATCGAATAGAATTAAAGATGATTATCAATTTAACTTATTTTGACAGAATGCGCTCATCGACGAATTTTATATACTAAATTGATGTTAAGCAGATTTTTTCGCCTTTGAACAATCGAAATAACGCATGTTGAATTTTGTATCTTCAGTGAAAATTATTAAAAATATTATCGGAATGGCAATATTATTTTGGAATATTCATAGTTTTGCTATTTCGGTATTCACAAAAATGATTACTACTCTAAATGATCGCCACAAAAATTTGAGTTTTCTTTCTATGGTAAATAAAGTAACTGTAACTAATCTGAGACAAAAAAAAAACATAATGTACCCACATAGATCCCTAAAGTTTCACGGAATATGTATAGCTATTATTGTAAAATAACCGTGTACTAATTGAGTTTATATTATCTTGAGGAATTCTCTGTATCGTTTGTGGCGTACTTTATGACAATGTCATTCGTTATTTCGATTGAATAATTCAGGCGAATTCAATTTTATATATATATTGTAGTTTAAATTTTAGGTTTAAAACGCAAACGCTGTTGCGATTTGTAATGCAAATTTGAAGGTGTGTACGAAACCATAATGATTGTTGCTAGAAACAACGTCAAATACCCGAAAGACACTACTTTATACGAATATGTATGGCGGCGAGGAACAGCACATTTTCCATATAAATAATGAAAATAAGTTTTATTTTATATCAGACTCCGTTAACATCAAAGCCATGTTTCCTCAGAGGGAAAAACGTGATAACTTGTATTGCACCAGAGAAGTATAAACATAAATACACATTATTTGTTAGCCTCTGAATAGGTTGTGTGTTGGCAAGCTAATTTGTTTAAAATCGCACTTTCTAGGGAAGATATAAAATACATAATTCATCAGCTATATTAGATGAATACTGGAATCCCGATTAAAAAAAGAAAGTATATAGTTTAAAAACATAAAAAGTATTGTAGGTAATCGAAGAAACATATGATATTGGAATTAAAAGAAGAATGCTTTGCAAGCGATTTTTTGTTGATCATTGAGAAATATATTTTTATTATAGAAGATTCCATTATTTCCATAAAAGAGTGGTTCGTTGTTCTCAGATTTTTAAAGTATTATTTAGAAAGCAACAAAATTTTCTTTATTTTTATTCGACAAAATCGTTTTGCTATTGTTTTCTATTTTTGAGTGAAAATGTAAAGAAACAATTTTGTATTACGGTAAAATGTCAATAAAAATATTACTTCTTTTACTTAACATTCGACAGAAATATACAATTTTGTATTATTAAGTTGATTTGTCAGACAAAACATTAGTGTCAATTTTATTTTGGTCCTTTCTACGGTTTCAGAAAATTCTGCAGATCTAAAATAAGGAAAGTCAATGATTGGTTTGACGTATCGTTTGATGTACCATACATTATGAAGGTGAATATGCAGAATTTAAATTTTTTACCAGTGCATTTCCATCACAGCATTAATAATTTAATGATATGATAATTTTTTAAAAATATGTAATAAATTAGTTTGTTCTGTAAAAATAATCAACAGGGTGTTTGTTAAATCTCTTTAATATATTTTCTTAGATACTATTTTAAATAATACACAAGATCTTTTTTGCTGTACATATCTTATATACACCCACTTACTAAAAGAAAACTGTAAACACACGTTTTCAGACAGTTTTATACCTCAAGGGGCAAATGAAATATAACTTATTTCCGTTTCTTTGCGCCGAGAGAGGTATATAATGCTACAAAGAAATTTATAAACAAACAAAAATGCGGTAATATTTTATTTTTCAATATGCAAATAATATTTTTCATATAAATTTAACTGCACTGGCTGTGTTATAATTATCAAAATCCATAAAGCAATACGTTTTGTGTTATTTGATATGAGAGACATCAATCATTACCTTTTTATGAAACATTCAAGAATTTACAGTCAGTTTAATATGAATATTTTCAAGCAAGATTAAATTGCCGTTGATATAAAATGTAAATATTATAAAAAAGAGCCATTCGAAAGTGACTTCATTTATTTAAGAACTGACATTGCGAAGGACGAAATACTATTACATTTTTTTTTTTGTAAAAAGTATATTTTTAATAAAATATATTTTCTGGAACTAAAATTAATTTGAAGTCAAATTTAAAAATTAATTGCATTATTGCTGAAGTCGTCTGATGTCTCTTAATCGAATTCTATCAAAGTTATATAATAAATATTTTTTATCTAGACATAGCAATTTATTGGTCATATTGGTAACTTTTAATTTTATTTGATAGTAACGTCCACTCCATCCTCAATACAGTTGTGAAATTTCAATAAAACTGTTCAATAAAACAATACATCGAAGCATAATAATTATTATTTCATTGAGTAAAATCTTATAACTTTTATAGATCCGTCAAAATTATGAATATTATTAAAAGTTTTTTATAGAACTCCAATGGTGCTTTATATAGAACATTTGCGTTTATAGGTAATTGAAAATAGTCTGGCCTTATTTAAATTATTGACGCTTTAAAAAATCAGAAAGACATAATAGCTGCTTATTTTCAAATTTTAATTTCAGCAATTTGATTATCAATATTATTATGTTTACAATATTATGTTTGTACAAGCCTCATATATTGTATCATCACGATTCATTTAAATGTTTTTCATTGCTAGTAAAATATTAACTGAATAATTTATTGCGTCTTAAATAAAGTTATTTATATGGTTGTGTAATGGTTTCAAAACATATTTACAGCACAAGCCAAAATCATAACTTTATTAAGATTTGAGAAGACTTAAAAGGGTAAATACTAAACATGACTTCAGAAAATTCGTGGGGGATTTGGGAGTGTTCAAATAAATTTTGTGACATCATTTATGTGTATTCATAAACATATCACATATCACGAAAAACTTTCGGATGATAAATATATTGTGAGTTATTTATGAAATATATTTTCTAAGAAAGTTTTCACGTCTTTTACCCATGTATGTTAAGAAGGACGTTTTGATTAAAAGTGGATGATTGTCGTAAAATAACAACTACTCAAGATATATAAATTATTTAAGGTAAAGATTGCTTACAAGTGATATTTTAAGCTTTGATGATTGTAGATATACTTGCAAAAAGTTTAAAGCGAACATCTACAAAGTGTCAGAGTGGTAAAAATTAAAAGATATTATATTGTGTTGTTCAATGAACTTGAAAGTTTTTATATTTCAGTTTTATGTAAGAATTCGTTTGTTCAACGAAATATCGATTTTATTTGTTCAGAGCTACACAAGGCAAACGATAAGCATTTTTTAAATCCATTTTAATCGGGTTAAGAGGTTTATATATTTATGTATATCATATATTTATCAAATTATGTTCAATTCATAATTATTTATCCTAGGAAATTTTTTGAAGTTGATTTGAATCAATCATAAAACTGATAATAAAATCCATTCGTATTGAGAAAAAAGTCGCATTTATGTTATAATGTGATATTACATTATATATATATTATATAAACGAATTTACGATTGCTTTAATTTTATGAACATCTTTTTCTTTTCTATTTCTTAAATCAAATCGTCAATCACGTAGAAGAAAATTCGCTTATACAAAACTTGGTTAAGCCCACTGCTGACATACGGGTCAGAAACGTTAACAGTGGGCACTATTGACTCTAACCAACTAAAACTATTGGAAAAATAGATTGTTTGACCTGAATTGGAAGGCTAATATTTAGGAATGTAGTTACAATCAATGATTTGAAAATTTTAAATAATTTTCTCTTCGCTTTAAGAGTCACGTTATATGACAAAGAATATATATTTTTTAAATCCAAAGTTCCATTCAACTAATGATCGTGTTTTTTTTCAAAATTTCCACATCAATTTATTGATTAATCAATTATTTCGATTTTAACATCCTCAAACCATAATATATATGTCATCATAATAACATTTTGTACAGAATGACAAAGAAACATTAGTTGTCGTTTTAGTTTTTATTCTTAATTCTTACCATGGCTTATAAATTAGATCAAGTGGCATTCAATTTGTATGAATTGAACACTAATGAAATAGTTCATTTTGTCGAGTGATGTACGCTGGAAGTAATATTTAAAATATTTATAAATTTTGCCTTATATGTAATAAAAATTATTTGATATATAGTTTGCAGATAAAGGTATGATCAATATTAATTTAAAGGTCTATAATTAATATAACTCTGTATGGAAAAGGACATCAAACTAGAATTATAAATTTAATTGATCATTTTCCGAAATCCCTTTTGAGTGTTAGTTATTTTCAGAAAATAATAGTGGTTCGATACTTAAATAATTCAATAGTTTAATATTGGACCATAAATTGTCTATCATATTTATTCGTGGAAGTTGATATTCCGTTTTCGGAAATAGAGAAAAATAGAATTTCAATTAAATCACTATTATTTGAAACCTAAACTGGGCACATTTACCGTTCAACACTAACAACTCGCTAACTAATAACCTGGTTGGAATTTTGGGTATATAGTCAATTTCAATAGAATATATATATACATATTTTAATTATGGTTGCTTAACATACCTAACATAAGCTAAGCCTTCGGTACACACATTAAAGTATTAAAATGAATTCAGTAACAAAAAGGCCATTTAACCAAGCCCATTCATATTTTGTAATCAAATTAGATTATTCATTTATATTTAGTGAGAAAATTTATTTAAAATTTTGATCAGGTAATTAACTATGATGCCTTTGAAATTATTGATAAATGACATTTAGCACCGTATGCAATCAAAACTACAATGGTCTTTGTACATTTATAAACAAATATCTTTAATATAATTATAGTTATTTGCACACATAGATTTTATCCTATTATTTTAGAATTTTTAGCTTAAAATATACTTATAAAAATCAAATACAACCTGATAATTTTAAATAAAGAAATTGTAAATTTTAAAAAAGCAATAATGATATCTTAGGCTCCATTGTAATATAAAATGATTGTTGAATAGCAAAAAATGTATATCGCTATATGAGAGCAAAACCAAAGTAACTGAATTATTATTGTATTATATTACCAAATGAACCGAAAGTTTAACCTTTGTTAATAGCAATTAATCATTTCAGTGGAAAATAAATTTAATACAATAACTTTGTTGTGGGTATCGCTGATAATTTTAATCGAACAATTAAAGCAATAATTAAGAAGAAACAGCAAAAGCACTAATAATAATTTATTGCTGCCACTTTCCTAATGGCATTCATTTTGTTTCAAAGATTCAATACTATAAGTAACGTTGACATGTTATCCCTTTGTGTATCTTTATCAAAATCATCATCTCTTTACTGGAATCGAGCATAGTAAATTTTCATGGAAGTTTTATCGCGCAATAGAAATGTGATTGCGAATGAAAAAAACATGACAATTATATTTATTTTTTGGTACATTAACTTTTAAAATAATTTTTATAAACATATTTTGCTTATCGAAAATTGTCCTAATTTCAAGAAAATTTATATGACATAAATTTTGTTAAATAAAATCAAAATTTAAGAAATAAAAATTGTCTTGAAATCGGGAAAATTTTTGAAAAGCAAAGTATTTAATAATATGCAATTTTTATTAACATATACTATACTAATGCCTTACTTTTCTCGCAAGAAACCTATTTTAAACATTTTTTCTTCTTGTGTGCTACCTATCCAAAATTGAAAAAGAGTGTAATAAAGTAAAATTGACAAAGGTTTAGCTGGTTTTCAGGGATATTATTTCTCGCTCAAAATGAATATTTTTGCAAGTCGCCATATTAATTTTGATCTTTTTTGTATAATAGTGAGAGAAGAAAGACAGAATTCTCTTACAATTATTTTTAATATAACCTTAAAGTATTCTCCTTACACAAACGTTTTAACTCGAAAATCGTGAAACATTTTCGGTAACTGAAACCGGCATTTAAAACTTTGTAATAAAATCGAGCCAACCGTTGAAAATTATCTGGATAACTTTATAGACAAAATACTAAATATTCGGCCACTATAATTATTCAGTAGTTACTCTTGTCGAATATTCCAATATAATATGAAAATAATAGTATAATTACAATTTTGACAAGTTACATAACAAGTTGCACATATTTTTTTCAATGTCGGACACATCTGATTCTAAAAGCAAGACATAGCAAAAGTGATAAACTGATAACGAGTTCTGTTTTAATATTTGTTTTCATTTCTAGTTGCTAATAAAAAATAAAAAGATACGTTTCATAACTGATTAACAAGCAGTTCGCGCAAAAAGTTTGTTAGCAGTCCAAATGGTCCATGTTGAAAGTTAAAACGGTCAAAGAAGCTTAGCAAAATTTATGAAAAGCTACTTTCTTATTACAAAATATATTTCAAATAGTATAAAAGTATTGTCATTGAAATTAACTAAGTCAACAAACAAGATACGAATTGCATAAAATTATGATGTTGAATTCTTAAAAAAAAATATCAAATCAAATTCAATGAGTGCTCTGCTCGTTATGATTTCTTGTTAGTAAGTATCAAAGCAATGTCAAATAATTGGGAAGAAAAGAAGGGACCATAACAGGCTGTAGAAACTACACATAAGAACCCATCAAATACGGCGTCTATAACTTAAACTAAAATTGTGGTAATTTTTTCATGACGCCACCATCGAAAGTTCTTATATTAAATACTATACATACATAGAAACAATGGAAAAACTATTATTTCCTAACACGGTGCAAAAAATGTGTATTTAATGTGTAATATAAACAAAATCACTTTCAAAGGTAATTCTAAATGTAATTTTATAAATACCAACAATTTTTTTTATATTTCTCTTTGGACTAAGACATTGATAGTTTTTAATATTGATTTCATGCAAAAGAATTTATTTAAATTTGACAAATCTATTTTTTATATCAATCGAATAATATTATCATCAAAAACCTCAATATTTAATTTAATTAAAATTTGTAAGGAAACACTTTGATTTTTTTTTATAATCACAACATTTGTATTTTTCAATTTATTACCGTGGTTTTAGAAGCTTTTCAATGCTACGATGTGGAATTGCACAGGTAAACTCACGGCAGGCGTGTGTTAAAATCAATTTAAGGTGTTCCAGTTTCCTTGCTCTAAGCTCTGTAGACTATCAAAGGATTTTTACTTTCCAAGTAAAACTCTTACATTCTAAAACACTAATTTCAGAAGATAATACATTAGCTGCCATAAAATTTATTTTATAAAACTAACATCTATTCGGTCCGTTTTATTAACAGTTGAACGCCCAGAATTTTCTGAGAAAAAATAACAAAGCCCAGAGGGGAGGCAAACGTTCATTTTTGTTTTATGTATTATATTTAATTATTTTCACAAATTTATCCGTTTTTTACTGGTAAGAATATATACATATATATATATACTAGTAAAAATTAACATTACGAATCTGCATCATAAAAAAAAAACAAAACTTGGCAATCTCTTTCTTGTTTGAAAAAGTGATTAAATAGGATCACACAAAATTCTTAGAAATGCAGTAATATTTGTACCAGGACCATAATTTACACCAAAAAATCAAGGAAAACTATATGTGGGGATATTTGAAAATATTTTTTTATTTACTTGATGGGATCATCAAAAATGGGAAGAATACGAAAAAAATATGAATACGACAACAATAGATCGGTGATGCAGTAAATGATATTAAATTATATATAAAAAAGTTTCATTAACATGTCAAGTAAATCAAGTCATTCATTTTGAAAATGAGATTCGTTAAAATATATCACTTTATAATAAATTGGAAACGCATTACTGAATGCATGTTTTATCAATTATATTTAATATGAAATTTATATTAAAAAACCATATTGATTTGAATTTCACAAACGTCGTTGTTTTTTGACAACAAATTTGTTGTTTTATTTTTACTAAAATGATGATATTAAAAAATATGAAAAAGTCTATCGGAATAATAATTGCACTTAAAGTACTGTTTGGGTGATACTTTACAATTTTGAATAGTTTCCTCCAAATTTATTTTCTTCTATTTGCTATTGATAATGTGACATAATATTTTTATGGCGGTCTCCTTATGGGATATTTTTCTACACTAGTATAAATTTTGGAGAATTCTGAATCTCACCTTATTTAATATGAGATTGACTTGTTTTGAATGGATTAAGATAATGATCAATAAAAATAGTAGACAAAAATAGCATTCAACATAAACATAACAAATTATTTATATGACCGTCGAGTACAATAATGTGAGTGATAAAATATAACAATTAATAAAAGGATTTTTTTTGATTCATATAATTTTATTGAAAACAAAACTTAGATTGCACTTAATGAGCAAAGCATAGGAAATAAAAAAATCTTGTTTACAAGTCGTCCGCTAAGATAATTAACTTATGAGTTCTTATTTACTCGCATTGAAAAAGACTATGTCACGAAGGAAACGTTCGTGTAGTGAACTTCTAAAAGCTAAACCACTTTTTCTGCTGGTTAATTTAGTAATATTGTTTTGCGGTACTTTCAAATCAAAGAAGTTTAGTTTATGTAAAAAAAAGTAACGATTTTTCTTTATTGATTGAATTGGCATTTTTCTTCATTTGAATTTGGTTGTGTCTAATAAAGATAATTTCCAAGTATTTTTCTTACAAATCATTCAATTTATTTATTCATCTCAAAAACTAGATTTATTAAAATAAATTCCCTTCCTAAAATTAAATTAAATTAAAAAAATTGACATTAAATGTTGTATCAATTGTAATCCAAATTGATTGCATGGTTTGCAGTTTTCTAGTAAAAATTTTCCCATTTTTTAAATTAGTTAATCAATGTCTAAATAAAAATTCTGATGTCATTATATTTTTTACTTAATCGGTAAATAATGCAGTTTATAAAAGCTTCATAGTGTTTTTTAAATGTATTTTTCGCATTAAATTAAATATATTTTGTATGCTAATTTGTAAATACTGTACATCTTTGAGCTAATATCGTAAAATTTTACCCCAAATTTAATACAAATAGCCCGTTTAAGATTTACATTTTAGTTCTTTATTGTGCATGCAATCAGCAAAATCAAGCGCAATCATTGTAATTTAAAATGTGAACATAATATTAAACAAATATTTTTTTATGTTCATAAAGTAATAGATGTATTATATCAGTTTTCCTGTATTCATGTAAAATAATGCCTAAAGATACCGTAAGGTAAGAACCGTGTCATAGATGAAAAAGCATATAGAAATTTACAAAAAGAAATTTCATCCAGCGCTTTCAGTCGATATCATAAATTATAATTTAAGAATAATTTAATCCAAGCTATCGGCTTTGAAGAGTAAAAATATCATTTGAATTGTTACAACTATGTACGATTCCATATGTCTTATCACAAACGACCCGGGTTTCGCTCTTCGGCATCTTCAGGTATTCCATCGCACGGAAGCAATAGAACTGACAGTCAGTTGTAACAATTCAAATTTAATATTGAAGTTCCATCAAGCACTTTCAGTCGATATCATAAATTATATAAAAATATCATATTTAAACAATATAAAATCAACAATTAAATTGATGAATGTTAAGCAATATCACAGATGTTAAAAAATTGAGATATTCATTGACAAAGAAATACCACTTTTCATTTTTAAAATATATGTATGTTATACTCTATGACATAGGATAAATTTCACAAGTCGAGTGGCGATTTTCAACCCCATTTCGCTTTATCATAAAGTATTCAAGCCCTTAATCATCTATTTGAGAAGATTTTTTTGGGTTTAGTTTTCCTTTCTGTAGAATAATATTTTCTCTATCAGATTAAGCCAAACTGAATAATTGAATATCTGAAAACAGAGCTGCTTTTTGATAGTATCAAAATAAAATAATCTGCTCGCCGTGATTGGTCGCCGCTTGTTTGTTCTGCTTTCAAATATCCATTTTCATTAAAAATTTAGGTTTTTTTACATATTTATGTCAAGTACGTAGAATGGACTGGCGACCGCTAAACTTTTTATTCCCTTTCATATCAGATCCTTCGGTAAATCATTTTAAATTTCTCAAACAGAATCCAATATTGAATGGTATTGAAGTGTGAATACGTACCAAAAGCTTTTAGAATAATTATTGTTATCTAACGTATTCTTTATGCTAATATTCATTTCAAATTGAAAGCATTTTCAGATATTTATTCAACCATATACTAGTTTATTATCCATTTGGAATTTATTTTATCTATCTAAAAATGTTTGTGACTTTTTTTTAAAAATTCAATCATATTGAATATAATTATACAATCATAATTTATTCTTGGATGATTATTGTAACGGCTTGAAACATTTTTGTATCTTAAAATTGTTCGTTCTATCATTTGAACTCACTTTGAAACGTAAGCTTATTATTAAGATAAAATAACTGTTTTCAGAATGAGATATTTATTTAGTTTATAAATTTCTCGTTTAAAAGAACAACAATTGATTGTTCAACTTGTCATTCATTTTATATGATTAAAAACATATACTCGAAGCTGAAATGGCATTAAAGAAGAATAGAAAGTTTTTAAATTACGGAATTTATCTGAATTATGAATTTTCGAGCTTACGTAAAAAGCGGAATTTGTAGCAGTAAAATTTAAACGCAGTGTTAATGAATTCGTTATCATGTGAATTTTTCACATCGAGTGTCCAATGACTTGAACTTTTCTCAAAACTTTTGTGAACGAAACTTTGACTTTTCTTATTTCAAAGTTTCTTTCCCAGTCGCCAAACAGGTTATTAAAAACCTTTCTATTTAATAAGGAAAAAAACGTTCTTTCTATAATAGAAATTCGTTTCTATGTTTGGGGGCTGTAATAGTTTTCTATCTATTATTATATTTTTTATTATTTTGTCAAACTTTTAACTGTCAGCTGGCTTTTATAATAACATATAATTTTAGGATTACAACAATAGTTTTCGTTCATAAGCAGTCTACACTAATAAAAAGAATCTAAAAAAACACATTTAAACTATTTTATAAATATATTTAAATATGCAATGAGATGAAAATCTCATAAAATAAATTCCTATATTACGCAATGTGTTGTTTTTATTCCACCTTTAACCACCAATTTGTAATAAGAAGGTATCTCAATGCTTTAAATTTTCTAAATGCGTTTTAATGAGGAATTGATTATTATTTGCTGGAAAATCCTTTCATCAAACTCTCATTAACTATTATTAATATAACTTATCACGTGGAATTGAGTGTTGATAATAAAATCATTAGTTTTAAAGTTATTTTAGGTGTATGTTTGAACCTTAACTTTCACAGCAATTCCTCATGAATATAAATGATATAAAATATTTACTGTTTGTCAGTTCTGTTGCATCCGAGTGATAGAATCCCCGAAAACACAGAAAAGCGAAAGAAAGGCCGGGTCGTTAATAACAAATCACGTGGAATCGTACAAAGTTTCAAAAATACAAATTTGATATCAAAATTCAATAAAGCGCCTTTAATCAAAATTATATATTTGTATCATATGAGTTCAGAAATTTTCAATTTACAATTACCCAAAATGAATATTTAAATAAAATTCCATTATTTGATAATGCATTAAAGTTTTGACTAGATATTTTTTGAAGTAAGACTGAATATGAAGTATACTTTAATTTTACAAATAGTATTTTAAGTGTATAATTAGAAAAAAAAACATAACAAACAAAAAGTGCGATGTAAGTGCGAGTAAAAAAATACTACTGTTAAAATTGAAGAACATAAAGAATCATTCCAACGTGAGCAAAAAACGACGCATGTCAAGAGCCAGAGTTGAAAGCTTACTTACCACTGTATTATAATAGATATCTGCAGACCATCCGAATTATTAACGTAGGTTTTACCGCACCGCACTTCACTGTTCACCGGAGACTGTTTGTTTTTAAACTTTGTTCTCTACCGCTTTGGTTTTTATGTATGTCAAGCTATTTCTCGTATACAATTGTGTATATTACATGCCCAAATCCATTAAATTATAACTAAAGTTACAGTAAAGCTTAAGTGGAAATTAAAATTACATTTGAGAACCAAACTAAATCCTTCTTTAATCTCAAGTTACAGTTATATTGTTTTTAACTTAAGTATTGTTCATCGACAACTCATTGCTATGTTTTTACAAAACTACCAGTCAATTGAAGAGTTCCTTAACACCGCCTTTTTTGATTGATGGAAGGACAATTCGATCACATACTCTTAACTGACAGATTGTTTCTAGACTACAAGCACTTTATCTAAAACGAATTACGCTAACCACTGGGAGAGAGATTATTTTACTGTAATAGTTCATAATTAATCTAAACAATAAATTGAGTTTGTTTCTAAGTTTGAAGAAATGATATAAATCACTAAGGATTTGAAGAGTATCTCAATTTTATGTAATTTAAACGAATGTAATATGTAGTTTATCAAAAACTATTTACTGAAAAAAAACATTAATTTGAATATTTGAAAGTATTTTTATAATGATACAAATTACTTAGATTACAATGAAAATGACAATATAATGATTATAGTATGTTCTACTTGGTTGTCGTTGAATGATTGACACATAAATTAAATAGTAGAGTTTATGCAGAATAAGACTAGTAGTAAAAGTAGTCAAATTGTTGATAACACAATTAATTTACTTATTTTGCAGGATACCTCAGCTACGTAGAATTTTCGCCTTATTGTTGGATAAAAGTGGGCCACAAAAATAAGTGCAGACAAAAACCTCGCGAAAACTACAAATATATATCACGGTTTTTTTTACGGTACGAATCCTCTCAACATAAACCAAATGAATACGGAAACAAAGGATGGAGCTTTTAAGGGAAAAAAGCTTAAGTTTGTTTTGTAAAATGAGTGAAATTCAATGTATAAAAACTTAAGCAGTGTAACACGAGTCGTCCTAATGTTGTTTATTTCTGGAGCTGTTTCTCGTGAAAGCCAGTTCAAAGATTTTTGATTTACTGAGAGCAGCGACATTGCGTTTCTTTTATAATTCGGAAACAAAAGTTTCACACTTTTTACAATATTTAAATAGCATCAGTATGAAGAGAGTTTATTCTTTAGACATGCTTCATCACGGAGCACTTAGCAAATTAGAAATCTTTGTGAGCCCTCAGGGTTTTTTTTAATCATTTTATAGTCTAAATATAATCAATTTATGGTTTTCATTCTACATAGTCAATTTTGAACGTGAAGATCTATTTAAGAAATAATGATACCTGCAAAGTTATGAATGAACAATCCAATTCATTAATAAACCTGTCAAATTCAATTTAAAAAAAATTAACTCCAGATGTCATTTTTCAAAGATTAGTAATTTGATCGAATTTACATTCTAATATTGTAATACTATTTTTTGTAATTTAGTAATATAAAATAATTTTTGACATGTATGATAAAATAGTACTAGATAATATTAAGACGTTATACTATTCACTATTAACTTTATTGCAAAACTCGTTATTTAATAGACTACAACTTAATGATGACAATGGCAAAAGTTATGAACAATTTTTTCAAAGTAAAAACCAACATTCAAAAACCTGCTTTCTACGGTATGAGATCATATGTTATTTGATTTATGTGCGTAAAAAACAGAATTACGGGCATTAAATAAATTAATATGATAGTAAAATAATTAAAACAAATAAATAATTATTTCTACTAAATTTTAAGCCCACAATAACTCACGCATTATTATGATAATTTCAAACAAGTTAGTTTATTCAGCATACACATAAATTATCGATTGTATAATTATAATCCTTAAATAATATATACTACAGCAAAGTTGAGTATAATTACTTTTTAAGCAAATGTTATAACAGGCCCAACACAGATATCGTATTTTTTATAAAACTTAATTGTATAAATTTAAAAATTATATGAGAACTTATATCGATGAACTTAAACTGAGATGTGACATTCATATTATGAAATAAAATATTTGAACACACATTAATTATCCTCTAAAATATAAAGCTGTCTTATTACTATGATAGGAATTTTACTGCGTATAAAATGTTATTTTACATAAAAATTTATAAATATTGACTGTACAGGTTAAGAGGTCTTCTTTAACTTGGTGTATAACATGTCAGTTGTAAGAACAATGATTACGTGCGAAAATATCACGAAAATTTTACCCAAACCAACTTCTAACAGAAACCACGAACCCACACCAAAAACACCACAGCCATTATATTGAAAAATCAGTAACCGTATCGAGTTGTTGCTGAAGAATGGGTATCGAGCGTACGGTTTTTATGAACAGGGTTTTTCGACCAAAATAATGCTTTTATGTGAAGAAATTCTAGCATTTGAAAATAAGAATGAGACCTTATAAGTAAGACTTTAATATTTAGGACAAAAGGTTTATTTGAAAAGTAAAAGCTATATCAGATATAAATTGTCATCACTATTACACTAACGCTACACTATACTACACTAAATATATTTCTGTAATAAACTGGCTTGTTACTTTTGATATCAATTAATTATTCCTTATTTATACACAAAAAATATTATTATAACAGAAAGTCTAATAAAAAAACACTGAAAAAAGTGTCTGATAAATAATGAAGGGGATACATAAATCTATCTTTTCAATTGTTAGAAAACTTCTAAATAAAACGATTAGGACTACTTCTTTGTAGCCTTGAAATGGAGTTGAAACTATTCGCAGGTAATTTCTTTATCCGTTTACTAATGACGTCAGATTTATCTTACAAACGATTTTTTTTGAATATTTTGCTGTATTCACCCTCTAAGAACGTAGTTTAGTTAGTAAACAAATTTTTATCTCGATCCGTTAATATTTTGTAAAAATACTAACTAGCATTGTTGAATCCTGCTAATAATGGCCTGGTATTAAAAAAGCTACATTTCTATTTTACTGCTGGTAGATACCTTTCCAAGGCCACACAATTTATTTGTCAAAGATATTTTTTCATTTCTAGTGGCCGTGTTGAATCTTGATTGGGAAAATTTAGCGCACTGATTTCGTCTTCAAAGAGCTGAAAAGTCCGCTTTTATTTAATATAATATAACCGGACCTAGATGCAACGTGTATATTTTTGATTAAAAAGTATACGCTCAGTTTTTTATTAATAGGAAACAACAGAACTCTAGTTGTACGCCCGATAGGCTTCCTGAGACGATTTATCAATAATCAATATATTTATATTCTTGGAAGTTTGTGTTTATAATAAATAACGATTAAATTGTATTTTATAAAAAAATTGTATTAGTCAGACGAGATTTAGATAAGCTAATTTTTAGCAAAAACTGTTTCCATGTCTGGTTTAAAAATGAAAATGTTGAAAGGTTCGTAAAAAGCAAAAATTTATAAATTGAATTGGCATAAAATTGATAGAACTCCATTATTAGATGGTGTAAAATCTTAATTTAATGTAATATATGTATTCGAAAAAGTAAATTATGATCTTGAATACATACTAAAATTTAAAAGCAAATATTGTTTTGATATAAATGATATAATATGTAGAAATTGCCTATTTCAAAAATAATTTAGTTACATATTTTATATAAAATTTTACTTATCAAGTATTATATTTGCAAAATTATCACAGTGGAATAAAACGGGTTAAACCAAAGTCAGTGTAAAGAAATCTGCCCGAAAGAAAGGTGTTCAAAATGATTAATAACACCAGCAAACCTATAGTATTTTTGTTTTCTTGGCAGCATTTCAGAAAAATACGCCTTTCCCTACTTCTCAGTCTTTTTACTGTTGTGAAGAGACTAAAAAATCGTCAGAAATCAACCAAAAAAAGATCTGTTATGGAGAATTTACTATATGCTATGTTGTACTTGAGATCGCAAGGATATCTTTCAAGCCGAATGTAACAGAATAACGCCACATATAAATATAACATATGTCATAGTTAATTATAAAATATTTCAAATGGGATCGTACGTTCTACGTTTTTAGATTTTTTAATGTGAAATAAAGACTTGTCACTTGACTCATGTATGCGTAAATGGATATGTTATTTCAAAGCAGTTTTTTTCAAAAATAATCTTTGCCAAGTACAGGGAAAACAGTTAACTACGAGAAAACGGAAGTCAAAGTAACAAAAGAAAAATTCGCAAATTTTGATAAAAAACGTGACCGTAGTACGTAATGGCGGAGGACAATCTCGCAGCAGATAAAGTCGCCCGCCACAATTTACTATCTAAAACATGACACGCTAGGTTTTTTGCGTTTGAATGGAATAAACCGACCCGAGAGGTGAACTGTATTTTATACAAATAAATAATATGGACCATACAATATTTTCATATATATAAGAATTAGGAATATATTCTTATAGATTTATTAAGTATGTACTCTGTTAGAATATGTATATTGATCTATAGCATGACCGCAATATGGGTAAGATTCTTAAGCCAACACGATATAAATGACATTAGAACCAGAAAGGAGTAAAAAACATAAAGAATAAATTACGAATGGAATAATTGTTCCTGGTAAATATTACATAAGGAAAAAAACACGAGATAGATTTAGTTTTACAGATATTTGAAATTCATTGCATTTTACAGGTTAAGTGAGCTTTGAACGAGATAAATTTCTAATTAAAGCTTTTAACATAAAGAACATAATTTATGCCGATAAAATTACTACAGCTACACATTACTAATTTGTTGATATCATCATTTTTTTTTTCTATATTAAAATGAAAAATAATGCAAAGATAAAAATTATCAAGAAATCTACAAAATTTATTCATTTTGTGAAACTTATTTAATTTAATTTTCAGCAAATATATTTTCGAATATAGGCAGCTTTGGTGGAACGTGCGGAATTTCTTGCGTGTGGATTTTTCTATGGATATTTTTTTCTTTATGCATTTTTTGCGTTATTGTTCAATCACGTATATACTTATCTGTTTAGTACATATCCTAGTCTAAATAGTTAAATGAAATCGAATACTTATCATTAAAAATTTAACATACTCCAGTTTTGAGAATGTTTTAAATATTATAAGTTTGAATAAGCTGTGTAAAATTTTAATGTTTCATTTAGTTTCTTTATTATGCTTACATAAAACCTAAATTCATGGTGCTTATTTATAGTTATACCACAATTTGTTATGTCTCTTGATCTGTATCATGCGTTATGACAAAAGTCCAAAGTTTCATTACAAAGATTATCTGAATTAGTCACCCAGACTGCCATCTGTTATATCTCACGCTATTCATTTCAAGTATTGCTTATGAAAGAGATATTCAATTTATCTTTTATAATATATTTTATTCAGAAAATGGTTTTAAATTTTATATATTTTTGAATGATTGTTGTGAAGCCGAGCTATATTACTAATAATAAAATATTAAAAATAACCAATCAAGTTTTGGTTTTGTCTATTATGAGATGTAATTTTAAATTTATTTGAAATATGGATAAGTTCCTGATTGGTATCGCTCTTATCATATGAGTATTTTTATTTTATATTAATGATATTAACTCTGCAATAAGTTGTATGGTTAATTTCATTATAAATTTGTAATAAGAATTGCAGTTTCATAAAAATTTATTAATACAAAAATACTTGAAAATGAATAATTAAATAATTACCAATGAGTATACAGCAAAATATGTCACTTTCATGTTTCTGTATTTTATATCTTTATATGTAATTGGCATTAATATGTTTTTATGTAACAAAGATTACGCAATGATTTTCATGGACACATATAGTTTCTTTTCAATAGTTTGTCAATATTTGTACTGTAAGTGTAGCAGTAGATCATATCAGATAGAATACTAGTCGGACCAAAAGCAATGTAACAGTTACAGAAATCATACGACAAATTGGGATAGCAATCTTTTACTGATATGCAGAACTAACGAATAACAAATGTTTTAAAATATTTAAAATGCATATTCACTACATCAAAATTTATTGCATAATTTTATGGAGATATTTTAGGAATTATTAATGATTAAACAGCTTTTTATGATTTCATACAGATTATAATCTTGATTTTAAATATATCATATGAACAGCAACAGCTTTTATAGCGAACTTGGGTAAATGTATATATTAAGCGATATATGTAATATACAAACAAAAAAAATTGATTTCGTTTGGCATGGGTAGTAAATAATTTCTTAAATATTATTAGACGGTATAATGTTTGACTGTTCTTTCACTTAAAATTTTGACGGGTAAGTTTTGAAGGATTACTTGGTAAGAAAAGTAAGCACATTGAATGAATTTAAAAACAAGAGATAGTGGTTTTTCTTGGTATGCGGCATTTTATCAATTAACCATGTTTGATAGACCCTTTTCTTTTGCTTTCCGTTTGTCAATAAAACCCATTCAATATATAAATATAACCATTATTTGGCTTGGTTTCTGTTTTTCGGTTGAAATTTCCTGCGGCTTATCGAATGGTTGAGTGTTTCATCAAAATAACAATTCCCGACACTTCAGTAAACTCTTCACGAGCAACAACGGAATAAACAATACGAGATTTAGTTTTAATGAAATCCTTCCAACTGAAAGATTATCTCTAAGAACTCTTCCAAAAACAAATATTTAATCGAAATTTAAAAAGTAGCATTTTTTCTTATTAATATTGAATAAAAACTAAAAATGATATCATTGCTAGTCTCTCAGAAAATGTTTCCTCGCGTCTTAAAGTAAAGTTTTAATGTTTGTCGAACGATTTGAATATGTGGGAAATCTTTTTTTTTAAATAAAACTTTCTGTTTAGCATTCTAATGCCTAATATGAATCAGAAAGGTTAAATGATATTTCACAAATTTAAGCTCAACAAAAACTCAATTCAGCGTTAAAAAAAACTCTGGTGTTATTTGTAGTTGCATTATTTTCAATTAATATAGTAGTGAAATATTGGTATATTTTATTTTTAACTCATCGTCATATAATGATTAAACTAGAATACTCCGAAATTGAGCGAATCTCTAAACAAAAGCTAAATTACTATATACAACTAGTAATAGTAAAATCCATATAGATTTCTGAAACAATCAAATTTCTAACGATGACGAGTTGCAAGCATTTATTTTAATTTAATTAATATAATATGCTATGTTAAAGATTTAAACTACTGCTTCTTGGCGTGTTAATATTAATTATATTCTTTATCATTTAATTATACAATAAACAAATAGTAAGTTATATACATATGAAATTGATCATTTTATTATATAATAAGACAACTTGCGGAGTTTTCTCGGGCTTTGATCAGTATAGAATAAAAAATGTATTTTTTTATTCAATTTTAACTCTAATCATTTATAATATTATTTGTATCATCAGATATTCCAAAAATAGTAAATTAATATACAATATATATATTTATACATATTATACGATAGTTCTGACGATAGCTGAGCCGAAATAGCCATAAACTATACCTTATAAAAAAATTGTCGAACTAAAATACATAGCTATTTCTTCACCGTGTTATTACAATAAATTACTTGTATGCTATGCAGTAACAGGGTATGTACTTTATTGTAGCATTTAATTTACATTGTAGTATAAAATAACCGTATAAACACACCATTTACCTCAATTAAACTGAAATATGAGCAGTCACGAATCCGACGCTTAAATGGGTAAAGCAGTTTTCTTTGACTACGACGAGTCCGGACAGTAATGTCAGGCTAAACAGTTAGACATTACATCGGGCTGTATATTCAATTTCTGTATCGCGCCATCTGGTAGATGTCGTCGTTAAAACAAATACTTGTATGTGGTCAGACTCATTACCGTCGATAAAGACTTTTAAAATAATGAAAGCAGCCGTTGTTGCAACATAAGTTTATTTTCATACAAACATTCACAAAATAACCCATATAATTATGTAAATAACCAATATAATAATGGAACAAATTTAAATATATTTTTGGTTATTGGGATATCGTACTGGTAAGTTGTTGACCATGCGTTATAATCTCATTACTTTCACTTTTATTTGACGATTTTTGAAGAAATTATTGAAATTTTACCTAAAAACTTATGTGTAGCGTAAGCAAACCTAATGTGTTTTTTGACCATCCTCGCCTATGTGCAAGGAAAAATTAAAGGCTTGGTAGATAAAAGACATAACCTTTGCATTCGTTAACGTAATCTTGTGTAAACGGAAATTTAATTGACTATATCTACGTCTCTCATTTTGTGGAAATATTTTTTTTTTTTGTCAAAATGGCGATGCATTTCAATTATATTTCTGGACCCACCTCCTGTTCAATACGCCAAAGAAGAATAATTAAAATTTCAGATTGTCAATTATTTGAACTAATCACATATACAATAAGGATGAATTAGAGAGATTTATCATCAGGCACCAAAACTGTTTAAATATTAAATAAAGATACACGTGAAGATAGAGCATGAATGTGTTAAATTATTATATCATAATAAAGGGGTTCATTCCCTGTTTTATTAAGAAAATTAAAAATAATCTAAGTCGAAAATGCTAATAATTTAATTACTATGTTATATTACATTATTTTATATTCAACCATTTCCCAGCAATTAATTATAAGAATGTATAAATTACCCAATTAAATTATGCTTAAGCCTTGTGGTTGATATTGTTTCTGATATAATTTATTTTGTATATAACCGATACAAACTATTTGATATGTATCATTTCTTTTGTATCTTTGTGATAGAATGCCTGTTATGGGAACTCAAAATTTCAAGATTTTTAAAATATGTTACATTTCAACAGCACACATAGAGAAAAAAGAAAAAATATGTGTTATTTATCAAACTATGAGAATACTGGATAAAACTTGCTTGGTTTATTATATTTTATAAAAATATTAAAAATAGATCGTCATAAATCTGCTATCCATATTGATTGTCATTATATCGATGACTGACCACTTTAATATATAATGTATTCAACAAAATATGTTATCTGAATAACAAAATGTATTTTTAATAAAATTGAATTACAAATTCGAATTGGCGAGACAAATGATTGACTATTTCTCAAATTTTATTATATTTATCGAAGTGCTAAAAAGTTATTTTTTACATTTAACATATAACTAAAATGGTATGTTGGTTTCAAAGCGTTACTAGGATTAAAATAATACTTTTATTGTGATCGGTTTTATTAAAAAAAGTGTTTTTTTGAGGAAATGAAAAAATTTGCTGTAACAATGGAAAAGACCGTGAAATATTATAAGAGTATCGCAAAGAAAATGAAATTATGAATATTGTACAGACGTCAAGTTTCAAAAATCACTTCACCATTTAACTTTTACCTTATTCTCATTATAACAAATATTCGTTATATTATAATAATATTTTTGTGTCGGTGCGTAATATCAATGTATTTTAATAATAAAAGATCCTAAATGACAACATAAATATATTTTTTGATTATACAAAAAAACGAAAAGTCATTTAAATTTTATAATAAACATATCTCGTTTAATATCAAAAATAGGTCCAAGAAGGGTGTTGTTATTTTAATTTGATATGGTAAACCTTACGATTGATTGATTTCAACCATTCATTATGGGTTTCAGTTTAAAATGTCTGTTTAATAGTCCTTATCCTAGTGATCAAATACTCTCAGCTCAAAACTCCAGAATGTTATTGTAATTATTTAATGTAAAAATATCATAGAGCACTGTTACACAAGGAGTTCGCATGTTGTAAAACTATTAAAAAAGATTATATGTGACCCTTTTATATCTACTACATATAACAGGGTGAAAAAAATAGCAATGTATTTTAGTTCTACAAAATTATTTAAAAAAAATTTAGTTGATAGCTATTTCGGCTCGCGCCATCGTCAGAACTATGCTTAAACAAACATTTGCTTATCTATATATAGCTGTGTAGAAAAGGTACACAATACATCTTCTCTCTTGTTTTAACAGCCTAGCTTTGTTTCTTTCTTGCAATAAAACTAAATTTTTCAAAAATTGTAAATTAAACTAAAAAATGCGGCTATGACAATAAGTTTACATGTGGCACGGAAATGGTCTATTACAGAAGCAAATCAGACCCCTTCACCCCCGTGGAGCGGTTTAATCAGTGGACTAAATGATATATTAGTTTGTTCGTTAAGAATCCTTTGTGATAGTTGTTGTCTATTGATTTCCAGCTGTTCCAAAGCGGTCATCCTACGACCCTTACTGCAAAGATTCAAATTACTGCATATACTATGATATATCAAAATAAAACAGATGAATACTCATGGCAATTATAAATTAAATCAAGTCGAGGTGAATCATTTATAAGTTTGGTAGATTACTAATATTTGAATCGAGGTAAAATGTAAGACTTTTTTAGAAAATACTAGCTAGTTTTGAAACTTGAATGCTTAATTGCGTAATGGAGACCTTCGTCTTTCCGCAGCTTTTATTCTACTGAGATATGGAAATATGAATGGACACACTTGCCAACCAATTCGGCGCAACTGATGAAAAAACGTCGCTTCTTTTCGTTTTTTAGAATTAGATTATGAAAATCGTGTCTTTTTGCAACAAAATTAGAAAAGTAAAAACTCTTGTTAACAAAATTTTTTTTTTAAATAAAATTTGAAGATTTCTTCCGTTTTTTCCTTACTAAAAAAATAATAAAAGTCTTACTACCACACGTTGCTAAGTGACATTGATTTTAAACGTTGATATTTAGGTAACATTAAGTCGCAAGCATACGTTTTAACTTAATTTTGAATCTTATAAAGTTTAAAGATCCTACTTTTACTCAATCTTCTTTCATGGTCCAATGAAGCACCAGTTCTTCATTTTTTCTCTTTGCCATGTAGCATTTTTAACAATTAATGTTAAGACCATTAAAGATATAAATACATCACTTAGGATTCCATTTATTGTAATAAATTATTACAAAAGAATTAAATCAAATCTAAGAGTGTAAATATCTTATAAATAACTATACTGCCAACAATAATTCTACATTTTCGGACCAAATTTGTTTTAATACTAATGGCGGTTGATTTCAATGGTGCAGTAGAGTCACTTAAACCTCTTTTGTATTCATAGCATCCTGCAATTATTGTTTAATCGATAAGTGTATTTGTAAAAGAATTATGATTATTTTGGATGATAAAGCAACTTCACATCCATTTTGTATGTGGTTTTATACAAGGCGCAGAGATTGTGAGTGATCACTTAATATCGTATGCTTTTTAAGTCACAGACTTTTTATCAACTAACATACTTACAAAAACAAGATTATAATATTTTTTTCGAAAACATCGTCTGTGAGGATAATGATACTTTATAGCCTAAATGTATGTTATGCAGCATTATAAAATATGGAAATCAACATTTTTTTCCACTGAGCAAAATCGATTTATTTTTAAATATTGTTGTGAAATAATAACTATGAAACTGCGTGAGTCTGTTTTAGTATTTGTACATATAAAATAAAATATATACTTTTTTATGATTAAATACCCTTTAAATTTAATCCAAAAACATTGAAGTGAACGAAATAGATAAAAATTCAATCAGTAACTATTATTTATTTGCATCAATAAAATTAAGTGTACTGCATTCGAATGAAAATATTTCATTTCTGAGTATTCATTGTTGTTTTACAAATATTGTATAACTACCGGAAAATAAACGTAGCCTTAAAAAAAACATATTTTATTTGTTAGGCACATACATATGCTAAGATTCTCAATTTATCTTGTCACTGTTTCGATGGAGAAAATTATGATTTACGGAGGAAAAAAGGCCTCAAGAGATTGACTTTTTGGAGTTTCCTATCAAAATTTCGAATAATGATTAATGAAACAGCCTTCAAGGAGTTTGGTTTCTCAATACCATTGACCGAACTTAAAGTCTCTGAAAAGATTAAAAAGAGAATTGTTTTATCGCAGCAAATATATTGTATCGTATATTTCCCATATTGGTATTGAAGCTTGACAATGAATTTCTATAAAAAATATTAATTTATAACGTTTTTACACGTCTTGATACATCTTTTACATACCTAACAATTTTTTCGTTGTCAAAAGCTTAGCTTTACATATACACAAAGCATACATGTCTGCAATCTTTTTATTTGTTCTGGATGTTGTACGGAGAAAAAATAGACGTAATTTGAATTTGGAAAGTAAGATTTTTTTACATAACTACTAGGATGTAAGAGGATACTTTGCAAATAACTCACCGGAAGGGTAAAGTGACTGACACAATATATATTTTTAGAATCCACGTAGGAAAATCCGGTTTTTTGTAATTTACAGCTAATGATTAAATTAACCATATTTTTATATCAAGACTTATATCCAAAAATATTGATTTGAATTAATTGATATATACCTTTTTTTAAATATACCGAAGGTGTTACTTTTTATCTATAATGTATATTTGTCAAAAAATATCAATTTTTCTTTTCATTTTTTTTTGAAATGGAATATGTAAATATAAATCTGTTACACACGTGGAAAATAAATATAACCGTATTTTTTGAATAAGGTTCGTAAAGTGTTTGAAATTCCTGGCAAAAAAATCTTAAGTATGTTTCAAAGAAATGGAGTATGTTAGTGAAAGCGGAATCAATATGCACACAAGTTTCCTGTCAGTAGAATATTTCCATATGTTGGAGCGGTAACTTTTCATTCTGAGGGCTTTCTGAAGTAACATATTATTAAAGTGTGAAATTTATGCTTTTACGCTGTCATCCCTGTAAATATATTGAAATCTCTTTCCATAAACCGACTTTAAAAACAAGATATCAGCATACCGTTCAGCATGATTTTACATTGAAAATATGGTTGTTGTGGATTGTTATTTTTGTAAAGAACATTATAAGTTATTCTACCTGGCTACAAATGAATTTTGGTGAAAAAATAAAAATTATCAACAAAATCCAATTTTTGTTAATATCAAGAATTTAAACGTCTTTTGTAACATTCTTGTAGACAAAAGTTTTCAGATCAACCAAAATCAAAAATGAAATAACATTTTAAGCTAGCTAGCAACAAAAGATTTTTCACATTTAAAGAATAGAATAAAATCACCATTGATTATAATCACTTTACATAATCAATTCAGTCGTCAAAAAATAAAATCTGCAGGAATTTTTTTGTTGGTTTTTTAAAGATATTATAATATGTTAAGATATTGTTATATTTCAATTGAACTTATTGTAAAAGAATCTTTAAATTTTTAAACAACCATTGTCAATCGATCAATTTTATTTCAGTAGGATTTCACAGTTTTTCTTAGATTTTTATAGAAATTCTTATAATAAAATGACATCTATGGTTGATAAATTTAAGAATAAGTATCAAAACAATAATGATATTTATAAATTCTCTTTGACGTAGAAATTCTTTCATAAACCACGATAGGTTACTCATAAAATATAATATCTACGTATTACAAAAAAATTGGTCACTACACAAACTCGATATGTGAAATGTAATATTTGCTCAGTTACCTATATTTTTCTGTTAAAAAAAATTTTACTCAATATTTAATTTTGGCTCCGGGTATTAATTTTTAGCGTGGTTTATTCACTCAGGATAATTTTAAGGACCGTTAATGGCATCGCATGAAATATCGACTGAAATTGATACTTTATAACAATAACTGCTAATAAATCCAATCTGTTCTTTCAATAGATTTCAAATATTATTTCAACTGAACAAAATTTTGCAATACAACCCTTTTGAGAGTATTTTAGCTTGAATATATTTATATAATTTAAAATTCTATTACTTTATTTCCGGTGATTCAATTACGGCATAACTTTATAAAATGTAATGAATTAATAATCTAATTATGTTAGTCACGTGGTTCGTTAAATGTGATTTAAAACAAAAACGTACGCTCTGAGAAAGTTATTTTATTGCTTTAAGTTGAAATTAGATTGCAAAATTAAGATACCTGCAGATAGCGGGTAATTTGTTAACTTCAGGAAGAGCTTTTTTATCTTGAAAGCTCTCTGAGGTTTTATGCTAACTGTAAAAGAAGAATTTCAAAATATCTTCTTTTACAAAAGGTTCATGCTTTTAATTGTACATGTTTATGAAAAATCTTGTTCTTTCAAAAATCAACAGAACAAACACAAAGGCTTGCTTTGAAGCTACAGTAAGAACAAGCTGTCAATAATTCTAAGACTATCTTATGGAAGTGTATTTTTATTTTTGTTACTTGATTTAACTAAAACCATTATTAATTGTGTTAACCAATATATTTCCTTTAAAAAAATGAAAATAATTATATGATTAATGGTTAAGAAAATATAAACATATTTTTACTTCAAAATATATTTTTTACAAAAAAACTTGATGAAAATGAGAATTTACCAAGTTTACAACAAACGACATGTCATAAAAATATGATTATTACATATGTAACAATAACTGTTTTATTTTTAAGATCAAAAGTAAAGTAAAATCTCTCCAAATTTCAATACTAAAACCTAAAACTAAAAATGTGAATAAAACCGGATTACCAATCTGACTATCTACAATATTGTAAAAATATGAAAGAAAATAGACGAGGTTCAAGTTTATGTGATAGGAAATGATAACTTCAGAAAATTTTCTCGTATTATGCATTGTACAAGTAATATAATGTATATTTGGCTAGACGATAAGTGTAAATTTTGAATTTGCATAAAGCACCGGCAACTTGGTGTTCAAATAATATAAGGATAAAATAAACGCTACGTCGGGATGGATTTGCATAATACAGAACAAGAAACGTCAATAGCAAGCAGTCTATCTTTAAATATCATGTATGGGAAGATGTATGAAACATTTTTAATATTTCAAACATGCGTTGAAAATCCGTTTTGTGGTCATTTTAATACTCAAAGATTACAACTCTGTGTATAAATATAATATATTGATTTGAGGTTTCCATATTCTTGTAATGTTTTAAAAGTACACGATAGCTAAAAGAGATAAACGTTACTCTGTTCTTTGGTGTGGGCGTATCACCTTTCATTTTTTCCTTTTCCGTCTTTTTATCCGTAAATGTAAATGTAAATATTAATACATTATTGTATCACTGATATTCATAAAAATACGCAATTTATAGATGATCGTAGATAAATGTTAGCACACGCCGTAAAAATAGGAGGGATTTACCCTTTATATCAAAAATTATATTTGGCTTTGTTTAGAAGCTTATCGGAATCCCAAGAAGAAAATATGAAAATCAAATATATTTTTATACTTATTATGTTTAACACAGATTCAACTTTTAATAATAGCGATATGGACTTTTTGTCACTATCTAAGATAAGAACTAGGCTTCTCATTTATTTACATATTTGTGTTCAAATGCATGTGATTTTTACGCCTTTTTTTGTTCAAAAATAAAGAATAAAAATGTAAAAAATCATTTTCTCCTAATTATTAAGCCATTCTTTACAAAAATATTAATGTATAAGCTGTAAAAGTTGTTGATAAAATAATAACCCATTACTTTATAAAAAGATTGCTTAACACAAATTAATATCTGGTATAAATGTTTAATTTTTCATCCATGCATAGCAGAGTTATTAAAAACCATGTTGTATATATTTTATATTATAACTCTTTATCGTACAAAACGTAAGAGTTTAAAAATAATAATGGTAAATATTTATATTCCATTACTATCTCACATTCTGTTTGTACTTATTTGGTATCCCTGTATGGCCCATAAATATTCAAATGTTTATTATACCAGAGGATGTGACATGCCTCCAATCTCTTGTTTGAAATCTTTCAATGAATGAAATATTGCTTCTGTGTCTATCAGAAGTGAAAACTCCGCCGGGATCCCCCGATAAACCTACCGAGATTGAGTTTCTCTTGTGAAAAACTTCATGTTTGTTTGTATTGGCTGTGCCTCCTTGAAAGTTTTTTCTTTGAATTTTATTTTCTACGCCTGTGTTGCTGTTTTTTTTATTAATGTTTGTCTTTGTAAGGAGATTGGACTTTTCATATAGTTACCTAGTTGGAGGTGAAATGAAACGTTGAAGAAAAACTTTGAAATACGTCTTATTGACAGACATATTGACTCGAGAATACATTGTTGTAAAGTTAAATATATGATACATAAAACACATGACATTGAACTGAATGAGCTATTGCAGTATACAGTATCAAATGAATATCTAAATATTGGTCAAAGAGAACATTGTGTTTTTTTGTTTTTATATCATTCAATAGTAAATTAAATCAAAAAATATCTCACCAAGTAACTTAACTACTTCATTGGAAATATCGTTAAAGTTATTCGAGAAATAAATATAAAAGATTGTCGATTAAAATTCTGGTAGAGGATAGTGTGAGTCGGTTTATTATCTATGCCTGGTTAATCTTGGGCAAGGATTGTTTGATATAACCGTCTTCCAATTGTAATTTATCTTCCAAAACCGGTAATTTTCTAATATAAATTTTTCTGTGAGATTTTTGTTGAGAATATTTGAATTAAATGAAAATAAATCGACCCTGATCGATTATTGCATAAAATATAAAATCAGTAATGTTGAGTTGTTGAAAATAATCATGATTTTATTTGTATTATTGACTGATGGTGCTTAATGGAATTTGAATATAAAATTTGAGCAGTTGAAAACTTGTACCATCTCACATATGGCCAGGGTTTCGCCTTTGGGCACCTTCAGGCATTCTATCACACGGTTGCAAAGTAACTAACAAAAAACTCTCATTTCCGTTTTACCAGTGTGATAGAATGCCCGAAAATCCTGAAATGCGAAACCAGGGTTGTTAATAACATAACACGTGGAATCGGCTAACTTTCAAACAGTTCAAATTTAATTGTGATTAAGTCAAATAAAAAAGTGCTACCTACTTATTTAGTGCAATGTTTCCAAAAACAATCATTGATCGAAAGTTTTTGTTTTATTACTGGTCATTTCATGAAGTATTAGAATAATTAGAATTGTGGAAGCTTTTCCTTTAACATAGTTTTCAATATTTTACACTCTGACTCCAATTTATTTAAAAAGCGAAGCAAAGAGGATTTCTGTGCTTTCCTAAAATTAGCATATACTTAACACACTCAAAATGTAAATCATTCTATTTGGTAGTGAACATTTCGTATTATTCATGGACCGCTCAGGGTTAAGCTTTATCGCCATAATAATCATCATCATCAGACGTTATCAATCTAAGCAGAATGAAGAGGGCTGTGCTTTCATAGCTTTTCTTATAAGTTATCGACTTTATGTTATTGCGTTCCGTACGTTAACTTTTAAAGTCTACATTTAAGTTATTAGATAAGTAATTATTTAGAGATGTTTTAGTGTTTTAAGAAGAATATTTAATATTTTTTCTGCGGGTAAACATCTGTATTTCGGATTCAATAAAAATAAACTTAGTTAAAAATTGATTATAATGCGATACCGCGAGTGCGAATTAATCATGTTGCCTAAGATTTTTAATTTCAAAAATTATTTTATTTGTTGTTGTAATTGACATTTAATGCGTAACGCGTGGCAGAAATGGTTACAATAAGTTATCATAATATTCTACGAGTATGAATAAAACAGTAGTAATCTGCTGCAATTCTTATATATCATTTACGCACTCTTTTAGTTTATTTTTTGCAACGTAACGTGCACTATTCTTCATATTTTTGCAAAATTTCACATATTATGATTCCAAAACTTTTCCCTTCCCATCGACCATGTTTTACATGCCGAGCTTCAATTTTAATGAGACTTCTATGTTCTCACAAAAAAAGTATTTTTTTATTATACTGTTACTTAAATTTTCTATTTTTAATCCACAAGTATACATAAAAACAACTTTATTGTATCTTAATTACAGGCGTTTACTTGGTAGAACTCTATTATAACACGGTGAAAAAACGCATTGTTATCTTTTGATCGTTTTATCTTTATTTCGATATCAAGAGTTGAACTGGGACGCGAACAAGTTTTCTTCGATATTCGTAGCTCACTTAGATTTATTTCAGAGAGTTGTATATGTATAAAAAAAAATAATTTTGTAACTTAAGTCGTATTGAAATTTTTATTGAAAAATATACATTTATTTTTTGACAACGTTTTTGTGAGCTTTGTATGCTAAAAAGAATTATTATACATGATGAATATTTAAAAAATACGAATAAAATAAAAGTAATTGCAGAGTTGCAATGACAGGTCGGTTTTTAAGAAAATTCATAACGAAAAGTTTACGGAATGTGAACAGAAGAAGAAAAGGTAAAAATGAAGGTACAATGGTTTGCTTGAATTAAATTTCGTGGTAGGAAACGGAGATTTTTATTTTTATCATTTTCGGATTTGTAAAAAAAATTATTGTCACCTTCGGATGGCATACAAAGCAAAGTTGTTTTTTCTTCGCATCGTATAATTTCTTCAAAATGTTTTTATTTAAAACTTTACCACTATTTTTTAGAATACCGCAGTGAAAATATATTAACGTTTCTTAAGTTTTTCTCAGCTGAGGTAGAAAATCTTAAAAAACGTTCTTGGAAACATACTGGTTGGCTACCAATTCCACTTTCAATCGTTTTCAGTTTGATCAAAGATCAATTCCGTATTTAAATTCCTCGATTTTCTAACACAATAACAGAAATTGTTGATAACATTCAAAATAAAAAGATATATACCAATTGTCTGAGATATATTGCAATAAAAAAGTAGCGTTTCATCAAACTAAAAATAAATAACTGTCTATTTTTTTTAAAGATAATAAAATAATGATAATTTTTGTTCGCTCTTTTGTCATAAGAACTATCAATATCCTAGAGTTAGTTTTCTTATCATCATAAAAGAAAACGTTTTATCATTTGAAAGGGGATAAATCTTTATAAAACCCTGTTTTGCTTAATAAAAATATATTAGTTTATTTTAGAGTACAATTTCGATGAATTTAGATTGTGAAACTTTTTCAAAGTACCGAAAATTTCATCAAATCCATTTTTACACAAATAATCACGAACATCCGTTTGGTATTGGATATTGAACAAAAGGAGTCTTTTCCGCGCGGAAAATTGAAAAATAAAGCCCGGCTGTTGCGGAAAAATACAATGAAAAAATACTCACTCCACGAATACCAGATAATTTTTCATTGTTTTGCCAATGCCTGTATTTTTTACTCCAGTTTATCAGAATAAATTCTACGAAATCATTAAAATGAGCCAGACATTTGCTCCAGTAAACCATTTTAACTGAAATGAGCATATCCTATCCTGAATACTATATGCTCTATTTCTTTTTTATTATTTTTAGCCATCAATTAATGTCAGTTACGGAAGAAACAGTATTTTGTAAATAACTATTTGAATGAGAAATAGTTTTTTGTGGATTCATTTCTTTTAAAGGAAAATACTAGAAAGATTTGAGTAATTTAAAAAGATTAATTATCAGCTGATCGAATGCATCTAAATACATTATTTAAAACTATTTTTATTATAGACCAGTTACGTTTTGATATTCTTTATAATATAAGTTTGTTTATATTTTTCTGGTCTAAAGCTTTTATTAAAAAGATGTAAAAACTGACTTAAGCTATCAAGCAATTGAGTTTAAAAAATCCTCCTAACTAAAACAAGGATTTTTAATACGCTTTAGAAATAATTTTTTCACATTATTTGGACTAAAAATGTAAATATTTGATTGTTTTTGTCTGAACTATAATAGATTAACGTGTAATGTTTCATACGGTTTTGAATTGTTAATAAACATTAATTTTCAAGTTATTTTAATGTCGAATCGTGTCTTTATTCATTTTTATAACACAAAACTTTCTAACAAAAGTTGCTTAAGTTTATTTTATATTGAAATCTTTGTTTGTAAAAATGATAATCTTGTACAAAAATGATAAAATTTTAGGCGGAAAATCATAAAATAAATAGGATTCAATATTTTTTTGTGTTATCAATTATAAGAAAGATTCTTAAAATAAAATTCTGAACATTGAAACAAAACTTATCGTACATATTTTTTATAGCAAAAAAAATGTGTAATTCTATAAAATATGAAGCACTGCTTTAAACCATTCAGCTATGTTAAGTAGCAGTTTCTCGCATTTGGAAACAACAATATGACATTTTTAAGCCTCATACTCCGTTTATTTGCACAGCATTGTCTCGCTAAACCTCGCATAACCTGAAATATTCAAGGCTTTCTAAGGATTTAGCCCGCAATAAAATACATAAGCAGTATCATTTTAGCCGGTAATGCCAAAAGGTATCGTCTATTCCTGACAAATCTCACGATATTCTTTGTATTTGAATAAAAAAGCGACATTATTGTTAAAATATAACTGACATAATATTACGATTTCAGCAAACATTTTTAAAAGTAAAAAAGATAACACATACGAACGTTTTGATGTTTAAAATTTGTCAATTTCTCTCGTCATTTATGATTGTATTGCTATAAAGGAAATTTTTATATATAATTTTATCTTATAGAATTACTTTTATAACGATTACGTAATATAAAAATATTATACAATATGTTCGTTAGAATGGGTTACTGCATTTTTAAGAACATCAATTTTGATTGTTCAAGCTTGTCACTCTTAAAGTACCGAGTTGAAAATGCATAGAGAAAAATTATTCGATAAATCAATGTACTTAAATCCTAAAAACCTTTTATCAGAGTAAATCATTAACCATTGTACTATAACAATCACAAAAATTGTAAATTTTTTTGTGGAAATAATGTGTCATAAGAACCCATTTTTTTCGCATAGCGAATCATTTTGAAAAAAACGTTTGAGAATTTCACCCTAAAATTAGTTGATAACATTTTAAATATTAGAATTGGATGCTTTGGACTTGATTATCATTCCAACAAGACGCTTCTTCACATACAGCATATTTTACAACGGAAATACTGAGGGATCTATTTTTAAAACAAATTGTTTTTAGAAATGGAGGTGTTACTTGACCACGATGGGTACTGTATTAAAAAGCCCTAGAAGTCAATTTGAAGGGATATTTTAATCCAAAATTTATGTCGAAAATCAAAAACATATGAACAGCTAAAAAAATCATGATTCAATCAATGACATACCGATTGAAATGTATGAATTTATGATGAATTTAATATATTTTTATAAACTGATCTCGCATTTGTCAGGCCAACAATGGCAGAAATTACAATTATTGTCTTCCATGAAGTATTTCAAGAATTCAGTAAAATATTATAAGCCACTTCTTTTGTATCTTAAACTTAAACCTTCCCGAGGAACGTTTTGTTTATTGAGTCAGTGTACTGTACAGTTCTCTTATCCAAATATGTATATATATATAAATAAATAATAAACAAACAATATGTTGTATTATTTTGGAATTTTTATATTCTTAAGATTAGGACTAGTTTCGTTCATCGCAAGCATTATCAACCGATAAAAATGCAATAAGGAAAACCAATCTTAGTCCTAAAATTTTAAATAGTGTTTTAATTATATAAAAAAATATTTTCAAATACTCGTATATATTATAATATATATATATATATATAAGTAAAATATCGTTGTTGTTTGTAGCGGCACTTTGCCTGTAAGTAATAATTATTTCTTTTAACATATTTATAAACGTTTAAATGTTATTTGGAAAGACAAAAACTTACGCAAGAATAAATTTAAATACTTCATCCAAAAGCAATTAGTTATAATCCAAGCAGTTGAATGTTTGTCATTAATTATTGGCAAGAGTCGTGCCCTGCCGGAAATTAAGCAGTGATGTACATTTTCCAGGCTATTGTATTTCCAATTAAGCGACAACGAACAATTATTATTTTGGTGCTTCAATCTTAATACTTTAATAATTGGTAACAGAGTCGAAGTGCCTTCTAACTGTTCCAATAGAAATAAAGCATTCTCTTCACATTTTTATTTGAAAATCTTTTATATAATTTATAAAAACTTTATTGTTAAAATAGAGAAAACAAGTATTCGACAATCATCAAATTATTTCAATGTTATTTTGATTATTAAATTTTCAATATAAAATTCCTGAAATATCATCGTGGACAGCGACAGTGTTCAATCTATCGGTCTACAAAAAACGGTTTGCCAGTGCTCTCTCACGGCAGAAACCACAATTCATCGTAGTTTCTTATACACTTTTTGACTTACATACTAACCAATTCACTTACTCAAGCGTGTCATTTTTATTTTGGTCAGGTACGATTGTATTGCTGAGTTTGTCCAAGAGACGCGTTTCTTCTATGATGTGACAGACCCAGTGTTGTCAAAGCTTTTTAACAAACACTATGCCTCCGTAAAAAACACAATTTTGGCCGGAAAATATCTAAAATTTATTGTGTAGTCTACAATATTCTATCAACAACAAAATAATCAGTAAGTTTTTTTCGGTATATCACATTGAATATGCCATTGTAAATGTGTGATAATGTTTTCAGAATTCCAAATCAGCAGTCTTCATTTTCTAATCTTATAATTTACTATAAATTTACCAATCTTTGCTAAGAAAACTTTTGGCAATGAAAATTTTTATGGAATTTTAAAGCTATTACTCTTTTTGAGCAAAACATTTACCAGATGTAAATAAAAATTATTTAAACATAAATTATTTGAAATGATAGTTAAAGATCTGTCTTGTGTGCAGCGTAAAAGTTAACTTAAATGTTTTAAAAAAATATTTCAATTGATGTCATATTTTAAGCTTTGACGTATTTCTTTATACTCAAACTGTTTTGAAAACTTTTCTGTGATAACTACGGTCAATTTCTACATTTTTAAGTCGTTGCTTAGAAGATTGATTCATGTATTTCATTCGCTTTGCAGCATTATCCGTGGTTCGATTCCACCTAAGTAACTTTATTCATGATCCATCGTTCATTTAAGTATTATAATATTGGAACCCTTGTTTTCTTCATATCCTTATATAACGATGCCATTTTATAAGTGTATGATATATCTAAAACTATTTAAAATAAAACAAAATAAAAAAATTTAAAATAGGTAAACATTTCCACGAGTTCGTGATATTTTTCAATTTAAAAATCATACACTGGTTTTGAGTGCTATTAAAAATAAGGGCAGTTTTCTTTCCATGTTTCTCTGTCTTATTATCACAATAAATTTATATTAGAATACTATCAAGTGAATGAATTATCCGATAACAATTGGTTGTTTACACCACATGATGTTATGAATTGATTGATTTAAGCGACAGCTTAGCGGTGACGCGTCAGTGGTTTTGAGTTAAAGGCTGGTGTAAGTTTCGACAGCACCTGCGCTTTTTGGCAAAAAACTCCATATGTAAAGGCTGATATTGACATGCGGGGAAATTTGTTCGTGCTTATATTTTATAATTGAGCTTATATAACCAACGAAAGCATAATAAATCAAAAATAGTATTACAGCGCTTAAAAACAGCTTATATATTGCTAATAATGAAGAATGTAAATATGATTTAAATTAGTTGAATATTTATTAACAGTTGCTTTCTTTGAAATCGTTGCAAAGCAAGTATTAGTAAAAACCTTTTAAGGTGTTAACTGTCACTTCTTGGTGGAAAGGTATGATATTTTAAATAATAAAAACACATTTTTTTAGTACTTATTTCCACAATATATTTTTTGTTTAGGACCGGTTTCGCTCATCGCGAGCAGCGTGATCAGTTGATAATGCTAGTGATGAGCGAAACCGGTTCTGATCAGAAAATATATTGTGGAAATTAGTACTAAAAAATGTGTTTTTATTATTTAAAATATTAGAAAAAAATGATTCTTATGTTGAGATTTATTTATTTAAAATAATGTTAATCTTATATTGCATTTTGAATACTGATATTCTTAAGAGGTATTTCAAAAAAATTTTGTTCTACAAATATTATTTATATGAATCATAAGCAATCTATAACCCTTCAATTTCATTGAAATAGAATGTTCTTAATATTAGAGATTCAAGAACAAATATATAAATATTTTATGTTGTAACAGATTTTTTAAAGGCACTATGCATCTTGTTCATTTTGAAAATCCTGAGCAATTGTCGAACTGTACTCATTATCAATAACAAGTCTTTAATAATGTGGAAATTATTGCGACACTTAAAATATCCTATACCTTTTTAATTTCTACTGTTCAACTGCGAACTTTCTGCTAATACCTTAAAAGCCACCGACTGTCGGCGATTTCTTATAGCATAGCATTTAACACTTTGAAAACCAAACAATTAAAAATATATGGAACACTTAACATATTTTTTAGGTTTGATAATTTATAATAGTAAGTAGTAATTCATAAGAAGCTTGATTTTTGCAGAGCCCCCATTAAGGTTTCGCAGAATATAGATTTGGAAAACCTGGTGTATAGGTTTAACATATATTATATATAACAACATGGTAAATTTACAACATAATTATTATACCAAGCACATAAAATATTCTTTATTCTGTCGAGTTATTTCAGTGATCACCCATCAAATTCTCACCTTTGAATAATAATTTACTCCACAGCAAGCAGGTATAATAATAAGCACATCCGTTCCGGCTATTTGGCGTCGCAGCTTTATTCATACACCGAAATCGATACAGGTTTATGGACGGCTAATCGAGTTTCACGGAAGAGCAATCAGGGAAAGTCCCGTTTTGTTCGCGATAATAATTTTATCATCGAATTTCTGCTCATTTTTTTCTACTTACAATTAGATTATCCGAGATTAAATTATTGGGCTTTCCGCAGCTTAGTAAGGTGAGGGACGCACGTTTTTTTTTATTATTATCAATATGGATGACACGTATCGAAAAAATATTATATGAGAAATTTATATATAAGCCACCGTCGGCTAGCGGTAAAAACTCATTAAAATTTTTTATATTCTGCCCCCATCCATTGCACAAAACAAAAAATTTTCTATAAAATTTATATAGAAAAGCTTGGCCATCTAATGTTGCTTGTTATTTTTTCGTTGAATTATAATTGAATGTTTTTTTTAGATTTTCGTCGAATAATTATTGCATATGTTTGATAACTAAATTTGTGAATTTAATTTTGAAATTTTTATAATTATTATTTAAAATATCATGCCTTTCCACTAAAAAGTGATAGTAATATAAAATACCTTTTCCACAATTAAGAAGTTCTAACTTCTAGGATCCATGGTATAATTTTGTCTATAGCATTTATTTTTATTGATGGGTTATTATATACATTTTAATTTAAAAAGAAAATTATTTAATCTATTTGATTATAGAAAACGTATTTTATAAAGATTTTTCGACATTAGAATATGAACCAAAAACTTTTCGTTTCACTTTTATTAACACATACGCTTACATATACTCTCACCAATTGATAAATCTAAAAAATATTCAAACTCATTCGTATATAATATGTGAAATAGAAAAGAGTTAACATGATGATATTCTTTTGGATTGGCAATCCAATTGAAACAGCGCAACTTCTTTATGGGATTAAAAATTTACACTTCAGAATTTCCCTTAATTACACATAAAACTCTAAATAAATATTACATTCGTGCTACGCTGTCGAAATAAAATATTTTTTTACGTCTGCTAAAGCCTGTACAAAACATTTAAGCAAAGCTACAAGCTTTCTTTCAATGCTTACGTTTATTTAAATGAAAAAAGCCTTCCAAAAATTGGTATTGTTGAAATATTCACTAATATAAATATTATTTTATCAACTAGCCTGTTTCATTTAAATGTAAATGTTATAAAATAAATATCCGGGGTGATTCAACAACATGGTAATGCATTTATTTTGTTGTATCAATACAAATATAACAATATTTAACTACACATTTACTAATGTGAGCAGAGATTTCACACACGTAACCGATTCACAAAAACATATAATAAAAAAAAACTGTTATTTTGTTTAAAAATTTAACTGACGATCTATTTTCATATTGTCTTTTCCTTTATAAGATATCAGCCAAAATGAACTGAATGAACGTTTTCGTTCGACGACGAAATGAACGACGAATCAATCCGTATTGATGAATAGATTGGTTACTTATATCTTGAACAGGTACTGTTACAATCTGTCAAATTATCAATCACAAAAAATCGAGTGTTATAAACGTCAGATATTCAGAATTATTTATATTCACTTTTTAAAAAGCGGAGAGGTCTTGTAACAGACGTAATTTTTAAAAAAACCAAACATTAAATGCTGAGTTTTGATATTGAAAGCTTGATTAACGATATTTCCTTCACTATTCTTTTTGTGGCATTTTTCTAGTGAAAGTCATAAATGTAATACTAACAATTCATGGGTTTTGACATATTAAGCACTAACTTATTCGTATCCTGGTGTATTATTTTTTAATATTTTATAATTGCCAACAAGAATATTGCGTCCCTAAAACGCTCAATTTGTACGCGCATGCTCTATACAAAGTTATTTAGTGTTAGTTGGAGAAAAAATTACAAATGCTGTAGGAAAAAAAAATACAGGAACGAAACTTTAAATTCGTTTTGATAAAATTTATCTCCGAAAGTAATTGCCAAGGTGTAATAGTGCGTGGCGTGCATTATAATACTATCTTTTAGTTTTTAATGTATCTTTTACCTTTATAAAATTAATTAAGTGAACCTTTTTACCTGACTTAGGGTAACGATGGTAAGTAAAGTTTTGTAAGTTATTCGAAGCTCTGACAGCTTTATGAAGCTTTTAATCTATTTTTTGATTGAATTATGTACACTGCTCTGTTTTTGTCGGAAATTTAATTATTTTAACGATTGATTTGTTGCGGATTTTCCAGCTGATGGATACAAAAATTAAGAAAAAAAAATCCATATCATTTTCAAAAATATTTAATGAGAATAACGTACTTTGCTAAACATATTCAAAATAGCAAAACGAAATATAGTATAGTAGTTTAAGTTGAGTTATAATTAATTAATCAAGTATTATTTTAACAGTGGTTCTAGCATGAAATTTTATTGTGAATTATTAGAAAATATAAATTAAAAATAGCAGTTGCGTTAAATAAAAACATGGATAAAAATTATAAGTAATAAATAGTATAATAAAAGAAACTGCTTAAGCACATACATATTTATTTATTTAAAGGCAACGCAAATGGAAATTATTTTTTCTTAATTTTCTTTTCCAATGCAAGCTCATCAGAAAGCAATATTCTCTGGTGTTCGAACAGAATAAGTTATTTAATATTTTATCAACTACCGATTGTTGAACACATACTTTGATTAATTTATATGAAGAAAGAATGATGAGTTTTATAAGACTTGCTAACTTTTCATCATTACCTTTTAGTGGAGATTTATACACGCGCATCAAAAATGTTGTAAAAATGTACTTAATTTGCAAATATATATACAAGTTAGCTATGTAAGATTATTTGTTAATATTCCAAAACAACAATTCATTATTATTTATGATATCAACAGAGAGGGCTTGATGAGATTTCAGTATCAAATTTGAATTGTTAAAACTTTATACGGCTCCACATGTATTGTCACTAACGACTCGGGCTTCGCCTTTTAGTATCTTCTGGTATTCTATCACATATATGCATAAGAATCGACCAGTTTCCAGATCGTTAATAATAAAACACGTGGAATCATACAAAGTTCAAAAATTTTAATTAATATGTCTTGCCATACCATACCATTTTGAATACCATAAATTAATATGACGAATATAGGTAAATTGGTCATGCAAGTAAGTTTTGGGGATGTGTAAATGAATTAAAGTTTTGTTGTATCGGTCTATTTAAGCTAGGTAACCAGGAAACACTTAACAAAGTGGGAAAGCATTAGTTGTGAAATTTCAAACCCAATACTTTTGTATTGTAATAAGTTAGTAACATCGTTATAGTTAGTTCTAAAATATAATAGGGAAAAGTTGTTAATTTATGAGCTTTATATTGGTCGAAATCTGGAAATATATACTAAATAACTTAAATTATACGTGATTACTTCTTACTAACAATATTTATAAATAGTAAATGTTAGAACTAACCGAATGAATTTGAGTTTTCACAAGATTAGGAATACAGGTAAATGTTATCTAATAAACCAAACTAGGCTCCTACGCATTTCTTATTAAGGTTCAAAACAATGTTTTAAAATAACAGACCAACACTTTTTGATCAATGATCCAGGTTTCAGCTGTCGGTATGCTCAGTCGTTTTAATATACGTAGTAATTTAATATTATCGTTAATAGTTTTTATCGTTCAATTATAAGACAAGCTGAGAAAAATGTCCACGAAGCTTAAGTAACGCTAAATTATAATCTGAATTATTTTAATGTCGATAAATCTCGATTGAAATAAGAGTGACTAAAATTACAAAATAAACTTCAATTATTTAAAAAAAAATATATCTCTCAAAAACATTTATTTTAAATTGTAAAATGTTCTATACTTTTATTGTTAAACTTCGAATAGCTACTTTATCAAATTATTTTTTTTATTAGCGAGTAAAAGACATTTTTTAGCAGCATAGATATTTTTAATATTTTAATTCCTTAATTTTTTTCTAAAGCGCTAGTATAGAAATAACCCAACTACTAATATTTTTCTAACCGCATTCCTACACTATTAGAAATAGAAGTAAGTTATAAAAAATGTTTTTAAAGTCTCTTAAAACAAAATATTTAATTGAACGAATCTATTAATGAAATTTGAAATTGTAAGTCCTTGACCATATAATCGAAGGTGTCAAAAGGCCATTGTAGTAAGTTAACCACTTACACACGACAGCTATAAATACAAATTTCCTTCAAAGTCAATCTTCATTGTTAGAATGCTGCTTTACAAATAAATATCTTATTGAAACGCGAAATACCAGAAGGAATAAATTAAACAAAAGTAGCTACGCTTTACTTAATCCATCTACTTCTAGAAAGTCTATCTAAAACCAAATGGGATTGTTTCGTGGTATTTACCAAACATAAATATCCCAAAAAGGACGTCCACTATGTTTATTTGGTTTCTTCAGATAGGCTCAGTGGTTTTCGTAGGCTGAACACATTATAAACGCACACAACGTAAATGATCAAATTTTGTTAGAAGTTTGGAGAGGAAAGTTTTTTTTTGTTAACAAACGTGAAAACCAATTAACAAAGATTCTGTCTCGGAGAAATATAAATAAACCTTTTAATTTATTCTGCAGCAATTTGACATTTAATTAAACAAGATACACTAATTAAATACGACTAACTTTTTTATATAATGTTAACGAAATATCGACGAACGCTAAACAACTGTTTTGTTTTAAATTCAGTTTGAAGTAAATATTTCTATAACATTGGATTCTTTTGACATCGAATTGAAATTTTCGATCAAAACAATCATAATCTTTTCTTATATCAAATAACATTAAAAAGAGAATAAAACATGCATGAATGATTTTGAAATTGTAAGGAATGAATTTTTGGTTTTCACTCTTTTTTCGTAAAAAAAATGAATCATGTGTAGTAAACACTATTTACGTTTAATTTCTAAACGCGAGTGTAGATATTGAACACAAAAAAACGAAATTCTTAATATTTCGTTTGAAGTTTTTCTTGAAAGGATGATAGAATTATTTCATAAATAGAATTTTCGCGTTGAAATACAGCAAACTCTATTACCAGATAGATAAATGATGCCAATATTTTTTAGAAGACTAAATCTACAGTTAAGGAGATTAATTAATATACGTACGATTTCATGTGTTTTGTCACGTAAGACCTGGGTTTCGCTTTTCGGAATCTTTAGGCATTCTATAACAGGGATGCCGAAAATCGAGTAACAAAACATGTGGAATGATTCCACGAACGATTTGTACGATTTCAATAGAATTGTAGGAAGTTTCAACGATTCAAATTTAATATTAAAATTCCATCAAGCACCTTCAGTCAATATCATAAATTAATACATGAACATTTTGTGAAAATATCAAAATTAATTTACAATTTAAAATGATTGATTTAAAGAAACCACACCAAAAGTTTGATGTTTTTCATTTTTTCTGATTTGAAATTATCATTAAAGATAAGGATTTTTGTGATTTTGACCGTTTTTAAATTATGCCGAAAGCCATAAAAAAAGTATTTTCAAATATCAGTTTCTCAATCAGAGAAATATTCGACATTACTTTTTTCTCTTATCACTGAAACGTTTAAGGCTAAACAAATGATTTTTAACGGCTCTTATCTTAAATAAAAATGCTAACCTTTTCTACTCAATGATAAAAATCTTAAACGGATTAAAATAACAGTCGCATTGCGTAACAAAGTTATCTATGTAGAATTTAAATTGAAACTTATGGAATATATTTTTTAATTATAAAACAACTTTACTCCAGTAGCATTTAAATTTCAATCACTCTCTCATTTGAATTTGGAACAATTATAATTTAAAATGAACTGTTTATTTTTGAAATGAAAAGAAAGTCGTCTTGTCCATTTCTGTATAGGTATTTGTTGTTCATGGACTAAGTTTATTTTGAACACATTTAAGTAAGACAGATATTAATGAATCTAAAAATTTAATTAGTTTTTCATGACTCGTGTTTTGCGACGACCAACAAGACGTCTGAGCCGATTTAAAAATGTAGTATCTATTAATCTTATACTTAATTACATTCTAACTTATTAATCCTATCAGTCTTTGAATTAATTAGTTGTATTATTATTAGATATTTTAATCATTACGTTGTAATCTTCAATCTTTTTTCAAAATAGGAATTAATGGATATTTTACCAGAAATAATGCATGATGTGCTTACCTTAAGTAAGTATACATATTTGTCATCAAAGTTGATATTTTATTATTTTTTTAAACATATGAATAAAATATGATTATTTGCAAAATAAAATTGCATTTTTTCTGTGAGTGATATTTTTGAAACACGACGACTCAGATTTATTTAAAATTCATTTTTATACGACTGTCTTCAATAATTTAACTAGTTTCAATAATTTTTTCCTTTTGATAATTATTCACATTCTAGTTGATACAAGTCCGTCTTGTATTGAATATTTAAAAATTTTCCTGTGACAAAATAAGCTCTTTCATAAAAAATGGGATCGGCAATAAAGGAAAAAAAACAACATTCACAAATTTACGGCTTCAGCGGTTTATTTGAGTGACCTCTCGAGGTGTAATAATTTATGGGAAACGTTAAAAATTTTTTGTTCATTGCGGGTTCCGAAATATGTCCGAAAATAAATAAATCTAAACGGAGCGCTTGTTTTGACGACTTGATGATTTTTATTGCAGCCGGGTATTTCAATCATTCACACACAAAATAAGAACACTAAAAAGTATTTTAAACTATTTTGTTATTATCATATCTAAACACTCATGTTTTCTAGCTTTATTGTGATGCTTATTATATTTTTATTTTGACCGCAATCACTTTCTTGTTACTATATAAAAAGATATTCATTACTTAGAAAACGTTTACTTTTTTCAAATATTCAACGTTTATTTTGCTTGTATTATTAGGAAATGAAAAAAAAACATTTACCAAAAGAACTAACAAGAAGAAAAAAGTCAATTTGTAACGCTTAATAATAGCTTTTCAGCAGAAAAATAAGTATTTTTTTTAACAAAGATACTAAAGAAACCTTCAAATATATTTATTTAAAGCAGGTCTTAAAAAAATAATGATATACGAATAACATTGAATAAGCTTTCTTGTTCAAATATTTATTTTGGCAATCAAGCAATCTGTGACATTGAAATTGGAATCTATAATTGACTTTCTAAAATAAATATGTACATCCTGAGTTTGAAACGTAAAACAAAGCGTGACATATCCTCCTCATCGGAAGTAGGATGGCGTCACCAATAATCACGGTTGGGGACATTTAATATCGACTATATTAACTAGATTATTTTACCTGGAAATTAATGAATAAGTGAATTTCGATTGGTAGTTATAAGCATAGTTGACTTTCACAGTGATTGCATAAAGTCACGCTGATTGTAAAATGCAACTAATCTATCACGTGGAAGCTGATTCACAGACAAAGAAAAAGAGAGAAAGTACATCAAAGAATTGTAAAAGTAAGGCATACTGTGGACTCGACTCTTTAAAAAAAACATTTTTTATTTATGTATGTACTATTTATCAACTCTCTAAAATATGAATTTTATTAATGTTTCACAATTTTAAAAATAGTTTGGTGCATGAAAAATACAGCAATAAAAAAAGGATAACTTTTATTTTGAACGGAAAATAAAACTTTAAATAATAAAAACTTATTTTTAGTACTTATTTCCATAATAATTTTTTTGATCAGGACCGGTTTTGCTCATCAAGAGCATTATTAACTGTTGAGTGAAACCGGCCCTGATCAATATATATATTGTCGAAATAAGTTCTAAAATGTGTGTTTTCATTAATTAAAATATCATGCCTTTCCAACGATAAGTGACAGTTAACACATTACAAGTAGAACATAATATATTAATATGTCTTCAAGAAAAATAAGAAACGTGTTATCCATCGGATAAATGAAGAGAAAATGAAGAATATCCATTTTTAGTTCATGGTAGTTTTTTTCTTGACAGTGTGTATTTTTGAAAAGCACATAATAAATAAATTGGATGTGTTGAAGTGGAATATTCATTTAAAATTTGAATAAATTGCATTCATTATATGCAGCAGGAATACATTTGTGTCAAAATAATTGCGTCCGTCAAATATTTATTCAATAAAAACCAATAAATTTTGTTACAAATAGTAAATATTATGAGAAAAATATGCAATAAAACTACAAAAAATAAACATTTAATTGTAAATATAATTAGGATTGCAATATTACAAATTCGCAAAGTGATATTATTAGTTTATTTGCCAAAACAATAATTTAATATAATTTATGATTCCGACTGAAGGTGCTTGATGGCATTTCAATATTAGATTTTAATTGTTGACACTTCCACGATTTCACATGTTTTGTCACTAACGCCACGGGGTTGACCTGTCAGCATCTTCAAGAATTCTATCTCACGGATACAAAAGACAAACTCATAAGTGGTGTTCAACAATTGAAATTCTATAATCCCTCTTTTCCGGATTAATTTCTATAGAGGTAGTACAGTTATCTATATTTGAAACCTCTAAACTATCAAGTCCATTTAGTTTTGAAGTAAATATCCTTAAAATTTAAATTTATTTTTTATTTTTGAAATACATTTAATAAAAGAATGTGTATACATTAAACTTTTCCAAATCTTTCAAGTAACTTAATAAGAGTATGATTAAATTAAAATTACTAGACGTTTTCATTCTGTTAAATATTATTTTGAGAAAATGATAAATTTTAGTGTTATTATATAAATTCACAATTTAACACGTGGTAAGATATAAACAGTCAAAATATGTATTTTTTAAATAATCCATAGGATTTTCGCATGGATGATTAACAAACTAGCAAAGAGTATGGATTACTGGGAGTGTAATTTATATGATCAATCCAATGTTATATCAAGGAATGGGTGTGGAAATCATCAATCATCAAGATACGAGCACAGTGATAGTCTTAGTACACAAAGAATCGATATCAACTGTATTTATCATTTAAAACTGCTTTATTTTTTTATTAATGATATTCCACACTAAAGAAAATTTATAATCTATGAATATGTAAAAGAATATATGCATAAGACGACCCTTCAGCGTGAAGTTCATTATGAAATTATGAGACAATGCTTTTCTTGCAAGAGAAAACAATTTAATTTCTTATATCAGTGTATTAAAATGTATAAAAATAATCTTATTTTTGTATATTGTGACTCTTCCAGTAAAGCGTACATGTAGATAATCAATCAACTTGTTCCATAAGTGGTTTACCTCAGAGGGAAGATATATTGTAACACTTAAGAAATATTACCACAACAATATGTGATTTCTATATTGCATATGTATTTATATCGCCATTTTCAAAATTGAATTGCGATAGTATTCATAAAAAAATCTTTCCATTCTTAGAAAAACGACATTCTGAATTTTCATAAAAGATAAACCCTTTTGTATTCAATTTTGTATGAGAAGAGGTTGAAGTATTCACAGGGTACAACCAAAAAACGCAATTTTATGAGACACTTGTAGAAATATTGGCATTTTTGTTGTCAACTTTTAAATGGTACACAGGTATTATTTAAACATAAATAATATTGCTCAGGGCAAAAGACGAGTATCGTTCGAGCTTTTTTGAAATAAATGAATACATTGACTTGAAAAAAATCTTTCTTGAAATAAATATGTAAAACAAATTTCAAGTGGATCCAAAAGACAATATTTTATTGTCTGTTGGTATGAAATATTTTTTAAATTATTAGCATTTTATACATTTATCATTACTGTAAAATAAAATATATTGATTTGAAGAAGAAAATGACAAAAAACCACATTTTAGTTTAGTGACGAAACCCAGCATAGCATCGATGTTTTTAGAATAAAACCCTTATACGCTAACATAACTTTTTCAATACTAGTTTGGTATCCAAAACTTTACAATTTACATTGTTTGTTCCGTTGCTACCTATGGTTAACTAATCTAAATTTGACCCCAGCTGAGCCAGTAATTCAGTTACAATAGTGAACAATAGTTTCTATACAATTTGTTGAACAAGTTATGGCATAGTGCTGTATAATGCATATTTCCAATGACTTAATGATACTTTGTAAATAAGGAACAGAACTAATATTCAAAACAATATAGAAACACAAATTCTTGTAATTTTATATAACAATTTCAAAATTTATTATAAGTTATTTTAATCCGATTAACCATTTAATTGTTTAACTGATATTATAATTTATTATATAATATCATTTTATAGTTAAACTTGTCAGTGAAAGCGCTGACATATGAGAAAAAGTGGTATAACGGGTAACATTTAAAGTATGTTGGTAACCAATATTATCGTGAAAATAATCAACGAATCAACTAAGTGACCAAACCAATGCTAACATTTTTGTTATTTTTGGAAGAGTATGACTTTTTATAACTAAACCATATCAATATATCGTAAACAATTTTTTATCAAAAAATACCACTTTTTATTGACATATATAATCAAGATATTCATATTGAGATTAAACTTGAATTGATTTACTGAATTTACCGTTTGTATATATTATACAAATAAGAAAACAAGAAAAATTTTAACTCGTTTAAAAATAAATTGAATTGATGATCAATAAAGATATGGTCAAGAAATCGCACAAATGCTTTGTCAAATTGAATTTTTAAAAATCAGAAAAAGCTGATCCATACTTGAATAAAATAAAACACTGGATATATATTTTATTACATTCAGCCTACAGTTTTTCTATTATGTTTAATAAATAATGAAACGTTTATTGAATAAATTATTAAAACCATTTTTACGCCGTATTAAAAATATAGATAAATAGAATCAATCATTTTGACCATATAACTGAGTGTTATTTTTTACTGAAGTTTAAAATTCTTGTTCTATCATGAAAATGGTATAAAATATAGGTTAACGTAAGACTTAGGTGTTACAAATTTTTCAACCAAAGTACGTACAGTAAAGTTTTTATGCTTTCGGGGTGTGATGTGAATAAAAATCCAAACACATCAGGAAACAGTACCTGTTTGAAATCCAAAGAACGGCAGAAAAACAAGCCTTGAAAGTACACGTGAATAGATTTTTTAAGATTAAAAACTCACCATGAAAAATTACGTGGCTTTTCTTTAATCTTAGTAAAGGTTTCAATAAAAAAATGAAAATTTAAATTTTTTAATTATTTACAATATTTTATGGACATCTAATGTGACTAGAAACATTTTTGATATGATTTTGAGTGCTACAATTTTAATGTAAGACGTGAGAATATTTATATTGTTTCAACGCTTCAAATATGTAATTTTATTACGTTCATGGATGGGAAACAGTTGACAGCTTGCTGATTTTTGACCGACTTTGATGTAAGCCAGTGTAAGAATGTGGAAATTTATGTTTAGAAAAAATAGACATAAACATAGAGCTTGAAAGCAATAATACGCAAAAAACTTATTTGGAATTGGACAAAATGTATTCGACATATTTTTAAAAATATTGTTCATAAGATAATATTTTTTTAGTCAGCATACAGCCTACACCTACAAAATAACAACCAAATTTGCAAGAAACAATAGAATATTTTGAAAAAAGTTTTTTTCAATCTGAAAGACTTGACGTACACTTTTTATTCCAGCAAAGTAAAGCATAGTACATAATGTAGCTCTTCGTTATTTATTGGCCATCAATTAGGAGAGGATTGATCGATTTTTCCATCTGAAAGTACTCACCGGTACTCTAAGATTTATTTCGGTTATTTCAGTAAACAGTCAGGCTCATTCTATTTTGAAAGCAATTTAATTTTGGCAAAATAATGAAACGACTTTTAAAACATTTATTTATTCTACCAAATTTTTGATGTTCTGAATAATATACTAGTAATCAAAGCAATATATTTAAAATTTGCTTTTGCTATTGATCAAAGCCCAACAATGTTAATATTTTTTAAATAACGAGATTAATGAAAAAAACACTCAACTTTTTACGGTGTGTTTTTGTAGTAATATTTGAAGAAAAACTTAATTTTATATTCAGAAGGCTGAGTAATTTAAATATTTCAAAGCATTGCCAAAAATATTACAGTAATTACATTTTTTATGTTATTTTGAATAAATTTTGAGAATAAAAAATATCAAAATTATCACACATAACAGAATTTGGTTAAATCGGGTTAGGTGACATATTATATTTATTAATAAAGGTTTCACGAACAATCAACACTCTATTTTATATATCATAATAAACGAACAATTAAAAAAGAACTATTTGAATTGGCTCAGACCAACGCTTGAAAGAAAAGTTGTGCTTTGTGTTTGGTGGCATTTTTTTGATACTGCCTATTTTGAACTTTTAGAAAACAATCATAAGATTACAGAAAAACAATATTGTCTACAATTATCAAATTTAAACATCGCTCTTGTAAAGGATAGACCAGGATTAATAAACAGAAAAGGATGAGTGTTTCATCACGACAACGCGCGACCACATAAAGCGATGATGACCCAACACAAGCTAAATGAGTTAAATTGGAATGTTATCAAGCACCTACTGTATTCTCATTTTGCTATTACGTAATCAGAAAGGCGAGATAAAGTTAGAAGAACCAATTAAATCTATATATTTCATTAAATAAATCATAGAAAAGTAAAAAAAAAATGTTTTATTTCATATAAAAAAGCGTCAGAACCTTTGCATCAATCCAATATTTATTTGAACGGTTCTAAAAGGTTTTCGATTCACATTCTCGCTTTTTGAATCCACACGTATATCATGATATGGATTTGACAATTCAATATAAAATATTTGTATTTAATTATAATGTGACACGTCAAGAGAGTCAAATTACGTTTTTCTTTTTGTATAAATAAAGTATTACTCAAGGGATTGCTGCTACGTAAATGTTATGCAAGCTTTCGTTAACAGTATGTAATAATAAGCGTAACGTAACCTGGTGTTATTTAAGGCTTTTTCATTCTGAAAATAAGGACATAAATCTCAGTCACAAGGCAAAGAAAAATACACCTTTTACGTAAGCGGAAAGGTCGATATGCTTTTCCAAGCCAGAAGACATTGACACGTTTAGGGTCTGTATTTTCAAATATACATACTATACGTAATATAAAATATGTATGTTAATATGAATCATTTTTCGCTTTTACTATCTGCGACTTAACAATTAACGAACAGACTTTTAAGAGCGAAACATATTTCAATGTGTTCAGTTTTGTATAATATGAAAGCAAATGCACAATATTATTTTCAATAAATTTAGTATTCAATAATGTTGGCGAAATGTTTGCATTTTTCGTAAGCCTCGCATAAATATGAGGTTTTTGAATCAATCTTATTGTTCATTAGTGTATTTTAAGTTTAAAAATCATTATTCCTTATGAATACCTTTTCTGTTTCAATCATTGCTTCGTCAGTGAACCCTTACATTACTGATTCATTCGTCAATAACTTTCTTAAATTAATGTAAATGTATTTTAGCTATGATAACTTCGAAAATTATGGATGATACCAAACAGCGTCTTGTAGTACTTCAGTTTTCATGGAGAGACGTTAGAACTGGCTTAGTCATATGTTGTTGATGTCTCCGGAGAGCCTTAATTCTGTTTAAGTTTTCTACTAAATGCTTGGATTCCGTCATCTAAATAAATCGCTCGAAAATATTCATGTAAGTAATCAACGGGGTTAAGGATTGTTGGTGGTAGTGTCAATTTGCAGGAAATTATAGAAACACTACAAAGTAGCCAAACTCTCCATATTGTAAGCAAACATAGTAAAAAATAATAAAATCTTCATTGTATTAGCGATAATAATGTTTTTTTAAATTTATAATATAAATGTCAAATACGATAACACGGTTTCACACAGTACTTGATGTATTCAACACCTTGGTTGCTTAGCATAAAAGCATGCTAAAATATTATTATTTAATCTCAAAATATGCATGTGTTACTCATGTTTATGTAAATAATGTTCATATTAAAATTAATAGCAAAGTCTAGATTGCCATGAAAATCAATTTTATAAAAAATATTTGATACTCTGATATAATAAAAAAAATGTTAAATCTAATGAAACGAAACCCGGGTAATGAGTGACAAAACATGTTCCATCAATTATTATATGATATTGAAATTCTATCAAATACCTTCATTCGATATCGTAACCTATGATGTATTCAGAGTTTTGACGTTCTCTAGTGACTAACAGAGTACAAGAATATCGAAAATTTGTAATAATTAAACATTTTGTATGTGAAATGTTGTATGATTGTTATTCAACGTATTTTTATTTTAAGGTATTGCAATATAAACGTCTATACTCCGTACTAAACAAGGGAAATGAAACCGATGATTTTTAACTATAAAATATTTATTTTGAATGATAAAATATTTTTTTAACTAAATATGTCTCTCTTGCTGGATAACAGGCTATTGTGATATAAATCAAAGTTCGTTCTAGAAGTATCTAAAACCAAAAACGACAAACTTCCTGGCAGTTGGTAGATATAGGCATCTCTCTTATCACTAGCATTGAAATTTACATCCTGCTACTACAAACACGTTTTTATGATCTTTGTCGAAATCAATTCCAATATTTCTTTTAAAGTATTTTCTTTTCAGAGTTGAGTTTCTGTTTAGCAGTAGGGCAAGTGATATATTTTTTCAAGATTCTGTTTCATTTCACTTTCAAATTTGTATTTATGCTAGAATATTTTTTTATTTGTAATATATTTTAAATTATTATTGGTCAAAAAAATCACACTAGTTGAATAATCAGGTAAAGAATATTTTGATAGCAGATTGTAAGGCAAAAATGATTTAGTGCTTGTATTTTTGTCAGAAAGCGTATTTCTTAATAAAAAAAGTATTTATTGTTTTTTTTTTAATAAACGTACGAAAAATTATAAAACGATTTTTATTTGTCATTTAACGTAGCGTTTTTTATTTCTGTAGTACATATAAAAAAACATGTTTTAGTATAATATAAATTTTAATACATCGAATTCAAAATTCTCTCAGATTGTAATGAGAACTAAATTCTTTTTTAAACTGAAACACATTTTAATGACTTATATTTAAAGTCGTGCTCAAATAATTGTTCATTTCCTAATTTATATATCGATCAACAAAAGTAATTAGCGGGATTATATTTTACAAATGTGATAAAATATTATTAAAAAAAAACGATTATTACATGAACAGAGTCTACAGTAGCTATAATACCGTCTTAATAATGTACATACACACATCAGAATAACTTTTTCACGTATATAAGAGGTTATTTCAAATGTGTGTATCCTGAGAGGTGTGGCGATACTTTAGAGTTCCAAAGCTATAAATATCAATAAAATTCTTCCAGGAAGTGACCCATATAAGAAGTTGTTTGACGCTTGTTAACTCCAACTGGGTACAAAAGCAGCATGAAAATTTACTGCTGAATATATTTACTAGAAACTCATGAGACTTGAGGTAAACATTATTTATTTAAACGAATTTAAAATAAATACCGTTTTTAATCGGCAACTACATACGTGATTAAATGATTTCTCGATATATATCATTTAATTCTACCAATAACAATTCCAATCCATGAAATATTACATAGCGATAGTATTGTTTGAAAATCTTAATGCATATTTTTTTGTGAAATGTGTGCAAATCACAAAGAGACACTTTCATTATAAATGATTTTAGATCTCTTTATTGAACTAGTTGCCATAGTGTATAAAAAGAAGGGTATCTCTACTTTCATGACTAATTGTTAGTTAGTGTGATGATCCTAGTGCTAACAAATGAAAACCATTACACTACTCGCTGAAAATGTTATTCCATTATAATTGACTGCGATAACGTAGTCGGTTGAAGTTTTACATGGAAAATTAATTTCAATACAATAATGAAAATTCAGTAAAAAATATAAAAGCAGTTAATTTTGTGTGTTTTTATTGCAAAAAACAAAGCTTTTTAAATTTGATATAAAATAAACTTCTATTTTTCAATTCATACAATTACCGTAATACATATTTTGCTCGTTTTTTTCGGTATCAACGACCAGGCCTCTTATTCTTCTTTTCAATATTACACGGATGAAACAAATAATATTATAATAGCAAGAGATGTTGAGATTAACTTCTTGAAGCTTGAACTACGAGCTTCTTGAGTCGAATCAGCGAAAATATCGCATGACAACTTTTTGTCATGGAAAAGTACAAGCTTAATATAAATATTATATTTATTTTGACATATATTCTTTCTGGGTTGTATTATTTCATATTTTATCTCATTCTTTTTCTACATTGCTATTTTCTTCTTTTACAAAGACAACAAAAGATTATCTTTAACTCATAGTTTGAACAGCCAGAATTTCGAAGTTAATTTGTAGAAAGCAAAATAATATTCATTCCTTGTTTTTCCATTCGGTATCAAATATGACATAATAATATATGTCATATTTGATCGATATCTCTTCCAATTCAATTAAGAACATCCTTTAACCAAAGACAAGTAAAAATATCTTTTAAAAGTTTCTATTTTTTTACCGTCTCGTTATTAATAATGTCAAAAAAATAAATTAATTTAGTTTTTAGTTATTTTCTAATATCTCTTTATATGTTTATATTTATTTCAAGTGAAACTTTATTCGACCAAAATTCACCGATCTAATATACATAATACTTAAAATAATGCGAAAGTGAAACAATTCAAAATAACTCAAGTTGTAATATGCAGGCTATTTTTAAATAGATAAATTTCGTTATTTTTTTATTTATTTTCTTCTATAAATTCAATATTTTTTCTCGTATCAACCCAATATAATTAAAAATTCCTCTATTCATTTTTCATATGTAAAATAAATACATTTATCCGTACTATAAATTTAAAGTTAAAATATAATCTGTAAAATGATTCTTCCCAAGGAAGAAAAATATTTCAACCAGTGATTTCAATTTTGTTTTATTATTACTAGAAGATTCTACAATACAAAAAAGGCCGTTATACTCCTATCTTTAAGAAATTAAAAGGCTTTCAAAAAGTTCACAGTGGCATATCGAAAGTGAATGGTACTTATTTTTTAAAAGTGCTTTCGGAAACTCTCATAAATATTATTTAACGTTTTTTACACAAGAGTACATGCAACTTAGTCTTAAAGAATTTCTCCTTGAACAATTCTGGTAAAACACGAATTAAGTTTGTTACGCTTTGTCATACGTTCCGTTAAAGAAGTGTGAGGTCGTGGCCTTGGTATTGGGCACAACATTTTGTACCCTTGATATTTTGTTTATTTTTTAAAGACATACTATCTTAAATACTAATCTCTTCTAACAGTTAGGGTGTTTGTTGCCACGATAGCAAATTACAGTTTTATTAAACTTTTTGAAAGTTTCGCAGCAATATTTTGTACAATAAATCCTCTATGAGTAATAACCGAAAAAATAAAGCGTATTCGTTTATATCCAGAGAGGGACTGGAAAATAAATCTTTTGTGCTTGTGCAACTTAAACGATATTTTTCCTTTATGTTAATAATGAGGGCAATATTAGGCGGTCTACCCTAATATTTTATTTCAAAGAGACAAGTAAAAGTATTATCTCCATATGAGGCGTAAATTGTCGTAATTGACCGGCGTTGGGATAAGAATTTATGCTTAGAAACTCTGAATGCTTTATGTATAAAAAATATGATAAGCTTGCCGGCTAATTTTAAAGTTTTTTTTTCAAAAAAAGGATAAAAATTTTATATATATTGTCTCGGTAATTTTTTTTAACACTATCCAATTTTCATTTAAATTTTATGTGATGTTTCGAGATTGAGCGATCGAATAATAAGTAATTATTGTACCTAGGTAAGATTCTTTTGAGAGACCTACAATATATATATATATGCTTCTCGCTGTGAGTAGACGAGTAGACATGGCTTAAAAAATGTATGTTGTTGTCAATTCAAAAAAATTCCAAAATCATATTAAAAATAATATGTATCTTATTTTTTTTTTGTTTATTTACTGCACCCATAGCTTAAATGTCCAAAATTGAATTAAATGTATTGTTAAAAGATTGTTGCAAAAAAAGCAAAGAGGCTTTCTTATACATTCCTTAAAAAGACCGATTCCTTTAATGTTCAATGCAAAATTGAATTGATTCAGGTATTAAAAATATTAGTTTTATTTTTCATAGACTTCTGCTTTTTTGTAATTGGTTATGTACTTTTTTTTATTTTTCTTGCTTATCATCATATTGCTTGCTTAAAACATATACATTTATCAATATTATTCATTCTGAAATTTCTATTATCAGTAAAAATTATTTATTATTGAAAAAAAATAAGACCTCAGCCTTACGGTTTTGAATATTTCAATGACTAAAAAGGTTTGAGGTACGCGGTAATATTGCTTTATGGTTTGGTCTTTTTACTCGATGTTGCTTCTAATACCTACACCAAGTCATTTTTTCTTATATAAGTTGTTTTTTTGCAATTTAAATTTACAATGGCTATTAAAAAACCTTTAAATGAAACAGTGTAAACTTCATTTTGATGTGTTCATTGAAATTGAGATTGTTTTATGATAGTTGAGAAATAAATTAACTACACCTTTAATTAGCTTTATTAGCTTTATAGCTTAAAATAGTTTTATAATAGTGTGTTCCATACGGTGTTGTCATAGATCCCCTAGGAATATTTGAGGCAAAAAATATGATAAATATATATTATCTTTATATTTGAATCGGTTTTGATCGAATTATGAAAATAATATAAAAATATAATATACAGCTTGTGTTTAAGACAACCGTGATAAACGATAGATTGGTGATATAATGTATATGTAGACTCGAAGACGATATTTTTATAAATTTTTATACAATATTTTTTAGAAAGGTTTAGTTCTTTCATTATAAAGAAGCGTAGAATATTAAAACAAGATCATTATTTTCTGTTGTGAGCATTCGCTCAATATAAAAATGTTGGAACATTTACTTACTCCATTCAAGTGCAAATTATTATATATATACAATATATATGTTGTACTAAATCTTCTGCATATTGCAAAAGGAATTCATTAATTTTCCATAAGATTGATATCTTCATTACATTAGTTTAGAACAATATTTAATTGATTTTCTCGGTATGTACTTATTTTAACAATATTGATTAATTAACACGGTGAAAAAATAGCAATGTATTTTAGATCTACAAAATTATTTTTAACAAATATAGTTGAAAGCTATTTCGGCTCACGCCATCGTCAGAACTATGCTTAAACTAATATTTGTTTATCTATATATAGCTGTGCAGAAAAGGCACACAACACATCCTCTCTTATGTTCCAACGGCCTAGCTTGTTACTTAACACAATGACACTAAATTTTCAAAATTATAAATGAATCAATAGGTGTCTATGACAATAAGATTATATGTGGAACGGAAGTGATCAACAGGAGAGAGGATGTGTTGTGTGCCTTTTCTGCACAGCTATATATAGATAAGCGAATGTTAGTTTAAGCATAGTTCTGACGATGGCGTGAGCCGAAATAGCAATCAACTATATTTGTTAAAAATAATTTTGTAGAACTAAAATACATTGCTATTTTTTCACCGTGTTATAATGGAGTTCTACCAAGTGAATGCCAATTCAATCAATTAATTAATTAAATTTCCCCGCTGAAAATTTCACAATAAAATATTTCACAATTCATAGTTAACTAGATTTTTTTAACTAAATTACACAACAAATATACGTAGTGTTAGCTATTGAAGTCATTTTCATTCAATTGACAAAAATATTTGTTATAAAAAAATTAAATAAATAGTAAAAATACATATTGTGCCAATTTTAAGCCAGGAATTAAATACACTTTCCTGAATGATACATTCATTACTTAGGCCAATCAATAAACTATATTGTATGTATGAAATCAAATAGTTTGAGAATTATAATCGTTAGAAATATCGATTGATAGATATTAGAATAAGTATAAAAAAGTTTTGATAAGTCTATGAAAGTAAATAGATATTTATTTCAAAAAAAGTTCGTTGCAAACGAATATAAAAGTGTTTAAATTTAAATGTGATTTTTTACAGTGTACATTCATCATAATAACATATAAAATAGATTTAATTGGTTCTGTGTTTTAGCAATTACAGCACTCGTAGGTAGTGAAAATAGATCGTTACAATGAATTAGTAAAGTAACCTTTCGGATAATTAAGCCGTTAGCTATTAATATTTGAGGTAGATAGAAATCATTAAAACCATGTAAGTGGTAAATCGTATTAAATGTGGTTGACATTATTATCGTTTCTCTGGCATTAATTGACTAATCTATTTTTGGGAATAGGGTTTATCGTCTTATTAATATTGTTGAAAGATGGGGTTTTTTTCTCATCAAATTTGAATGAGACTACCGGAGTCATCCAATTTTCCTGCCTTCTATTTTGGGATGCTCCATCTGAAATATCCGCATATACAAAGCTTAAATTGTTCGAAAAAATGAGTTCTAGATTTCATCCATGAGTTAATAACGAAGCTTCTGAGTAAATTTATTCGTTTATGGAAATTGAATCGGAACGACTGAAAGAGAGGAGCGCTTCGATGAGAGTTTCCCTCTGGCAGGTAATAAAGTCGGAAATAAAAGCACAGATGGTGCAAGTAGGGGGTGAGCAACTGGCGAGTGGACTGACTACCAAGTATTAATCTAAGGGTGAAGTGTGAAAAATTGATATCATTATTATTGAGTTATACAAAAAAGGAAAGTCTTTAATTTTCAGTTTTAGGCTGTAAATCTATTTTAATTATAAAACTATTATAAATAAACTATTACGATGATCATTGATAGAATAGTTATTTCATTGAAATCAATGAAAAATCATTTATTCTGGTTATTATTCATACATAATATAAACTTTTACAGTGGCTAAGCGACGCCAAGTAAAATTTCATCTGTACAACGGCTAAACGTTCGAACTTCCAAAAGAATTTTTTTATTTTTCTTTTCCCATCTTTCCCTCTCAACCCTTGAAAATTCATTGTTAAGACATTAAAAGCCAAGATTAGAGACAAAGATAAGCTGACTACCAGTCTACTCTAGAATTATTTCGCTACAGTTAGCAGAAAGAGAGAGCTTGATTGACCAATCAAGTTTTGCTTCACACTATGAAGGGATAGCTTTTTTAAATTAAATTATTTTTTTTATCGATCGAAAAATACACATATCATGAAAAAACAGCATATCGAAAGAAAATAAATCTCGAATTTAAAATGTGAAAAACTTCAAAATGTTAAATTATTAATGTAGTTTTATAGTGTCGATATGAAAAGTCTATAATTTTAATCTGTCGCTTAACTTTAAAAAATTATCTACATATTTAACGATAAATAGTTAATATATAATATATTGATGGTTATGGTAATTTAGAACCAAACGCTATATGAAATTATAAATCTTTTATTCATAATACAATATTAAACATAAATATTGCGTGCTTTCAATGATGTTGAAAATAAAAACTTATTTTATTGCACAAACGAGGAAATCAAGTTGCAAATTGAACGTATAAAAACATTAAGAAATTATGATTTCATTTTTTCTTTATAGATATTGTATCAATTTATAAATGATGCCTTGAAATGATTGTACTTTGTAAGGGTCCACATGTTTTTTCCATTAACAAACCGAGTTTCGCCTTTCGGCATTTTCAGATATTCCATCGAACGGATGCAACGGAACTGGCAGTTCCGAAAGGCGAAACCCGAATCGTTAGAGATAAACCATGTAGAATCGTATAAATTTTCAACAAGTAAAATTTTATTTTGAAATTCCACCCAGCACAGTCGATATCACAAATTATTTTATCTAAATATATCACTTTTTTGCATCGTATATCATCTTGCAATATTAATTTATGAATGTTATAACGGTGTTTAATTATTTAACCATGATAGAATACAGGTATAATAATACAAGTGCGTGAATTTAAAACCCCATTCATTAGAATTAAACATTCACAATGGAGATTACAAATGACACATAAATTATGCACAATGAAGTTTCTACACAAAATTTATCGCGCGATTTTCAATATATTGCCCTTATATTAAGCCTCATAGAAACAATATAAAGTTTTTGGGTGATTATTTTTGATTTCGACGATTGCTCTGTGAGTGTAATTAATTTTATGTTAAAATCCATTATCTGATATTGATTGGCAAATGAAAACCGATACGGCTATATTGTTAATATTGGATTGCACATCGCTTTATATAATATCCGTATCAAAGTGGAATTTCAATACATTATTTTCGAATAAACAATTAAAAAATATTAGTATCGTTTAGATGTTTTTCATTTCAGAATATTCTTTGATTGTTGGGAATACATGTTGCTAAAACTGATGACAGTAATTTAACAGCAATAAGTAGTTTTTGCTTGCACTTTTTGAGGAAGCTTATACTATAATCCTTACATTCCATTAAAGGCTAAGCCTACAAATATAAACCTTATTGATTTTGAATATTTTTTTTTAATAATGATTTTTTGTAATACTTCATTCAGTTCATCCAAAGATGTTATATTTATGAAAGTCAACGTTTGACGCGAATATTAAATTAATAAAACCATAAAGAATATATTCTTTAGTATCTTACACACAAGTTTTCATTATACTTTATAACAAACTATCAAATAAAGCGATAAAATACACATCTAACATAAGTATCATATAAACTGATAGACTGTTTGCTAAACTCCTTGACCTGATAGCTACAGTATAATAATGGTAGGTAGTTGATGATGAACGGATACTCCACTTCGTGGTTGAAGGGTGCTGGGTTATTGATTTTATTTTCTGAATAGTTCCCGAATGAATACAGCATAAATGTAGTCATATATTCATAAAATGTGTTATAGAATAAATACCGATGACGTGCAGCAATTTAAAATTAAAAGGTACAAATAGTACATTATTAATGTCATGAATATGGCCAGTATTTTACTGAAAACTTATTAAATATTGACAGATTATTTGTACTCATTTATAGAGCACTCGGATGAACAAAAATGAATTTATATTTAAGAAGCATTTAACATCAATTCTTGAAGACCCTCCTTTATTCTATAAAAATTCAAATAATTTGTTAATATATCACAATTTTTTCAATATAAAAAAATATAAATAAACTTCCAAAATGAATATTTGAGACTTTATAAATATTTCATGCTCGATTTTTATCTTGAGTATCTAAATAAAAATTCTTCGTATCATGTTATTAAGAAGATCTTAATTTCAAAAAAAAATATATTACTTATTGATTTCAATTATGTAAAATTTATGAAACATACTGTCTTGGAGAAATGTACCATCAAATGAGCTCGCATGACAATAGGTTCCAAAGCCTTGGCGTAGAAAACATTTGAACATTTAGGTACTTACAAAAACTTTTATTCTAAGGTATGTGTACAAGTTTTTGAGACTGCAATTGCTGGGGAAGAAAATTGTTATGAGAAACATTTTCGCCAAATATGAGTTCATGCAATTTACCAAGTCAGACTTTTTTTTAAAGCAAAAACAGTCATTATAAGTCAAGACGCGAGTAAATTATAATGCTCACCTTTATCATAGAATATATTTTACGTGTATTTGAAAAACTATAAAAACTATTGCAATGGTTTCTATTAAAATTGTTGTCATTTATAATTGATGAAGCAAATGACATTGTTTATAGTAAAACATATCGTAAATTTGACGATACATTGAATAAATGCAAAAAACAGCTTTGAAAATTTTTTCAGATTGTGATTATTTTGTTCAAAATGCTACACAAGTCTTATCGATTTAAAAACTTTCTTCAAATAAAAGATAATATAAAAAAACGTTTCATTAACGTCATAAAAATATACATATTTAAATTTGGAGCTAATTGTCATATAAATTTAAATAACCTGGCGGCTAACGTTCCGTTTGTCAGTCATTAAATTTTTAGCTTACAATCTAGCGAGGTTATTTTTTTACACAGCAACATGGATGTTTGTGACACTTTGTTTTTGAAGTCTTTTGAAAAATTCTAAATGATCTATAAATATTAATTTAATTTTTAAATTAGACTTCTACGAATGTCTATAGAAAATGAAAAGATAAAAAAATAGTTTATCGCTTTAAACTTAATATATAATGTTAATACCAGCACTTTTATTTTTAAAAATCATGGTAAGTTTTTTAATGGAAATTTATTTTTCGAAAGTGAGAAATTTATAATAAGGACGGCGGTAACATTGTGTAGAAATGATAAGGCATTTTATACAGCCTCTCTGAGAAGAGGTGATGTGTGACGCTTTCTTTGTTCGATACAAGAGGGTTGCCACTTCATTGATATCCGAGGTAGGATGGTGACTTAACACAAAGGAAGTACCATGAACGAGCGGAATAAATCCAAGTATTAAAGAATCTTTTATATAGGCTACCTTGTTTTGCTTTGGCGATGTCAACATGGTAATAATTCAACATCGATACCGTCACATGATTTTAAGAAACATCTAAAACTCTAAGAGAAATTATACGACTATTTTAGAGAAATTATTCCAAAATGAATATTTTATTTTATAAGCTACCCATTTCAACATGTGTTAGCACACGTATATTCATATAAATAAACTATCTACCTGAGTTTTGTCTTTCGACACTTTCTGTCAAATGCCTGAATGAAGATGACAACAAGCGTAACCCATTAGTGACAAAATGTGTGAAATTGTACAAACAACACGTATGTATGGACATAAGATTTGAATGAAGCAGGTTATTTTGTATATCAAAACGATGTTTTTTCAACCCTATTTAAAAGGAAACAATGATTTAAGGTTAGTTCAATCTTTTTTGGTCTTGACCTACTAGAAGTGAATTTATTATTCTACATGTAGGCGAATTATCCCTCGGAAAAAACTTCCATTATTAGAGATTACTTTATATATAGTTGATATAAATAGCATTTTCTCTATGAATATCATACAACATTTGCTGAAAATATTACTTTCTGTGAAACATAAATATCATGAAAATTCAATTTTAGGCCTCTGCAGTATAAATAAAAATCTATTTAAAAATTCTTTTAGAAAACTTTCTTAATTCTTCATCTACTTATTCTATACCGCAACGATTTTAAAATAAATATGTTATAAAAGCATTCCGTAAAAAATGTGTATAAATTTTTTTTCGATTTTTTTATAACTTTTTTATAATATTGGTTATAACAGTTCTCATAAGAAAATGTTAATAACATATATACATTAATAAAAAAAACCAGCATCAATTATTTCGGTTATATTGTTTTTAGGAATAGTAAATTATTGTGACATTTTTCTGCTGTGATCAAAGAAGTTCTTTCCATCTTTATATTAATTATGAAGTTACTAAATAAAAGATTATGGTACATGCCACATGTTTTTTTAAATATTACTAAATTATAAAAGATACAATTATAAAAAAATGTTAAATTAAATAACATTATTTTATTTCAAGAACTTGAGCATACTAGCCTAGCTCTTGTATACATTTGGAGACAATATTATGTACATACATATGTACCAATATTTATCCTATTTCTTACAAAACCAATTAATAAAAACTAAACTTTTTATTTTTGAAAAAGTTTACTAATTTTGTAAATCTTATTAATATGAATGATTTGAACCGACCTATATATATTTATGTCCTTACACACAAAGTATTTTATGTAATAGCAAACAATAAAGTAGACATGGAAGGGTGTTATACACTATTAATCCATCAGCTTTAACACACTTGTAGTGAAACTTGAAAAGTCTAAACTGAGGTAACGTGTGTATAATATGTATCAATATTTCTGAAAATTTTGCTAAATCGAGTTTAATTAAAATCATTATAAAAATACATTGAATAAATCTGTATTTTTTTATCGAAAAAATGGGTGGGAGTTATTGAAAAAAAATCATATCTCTGGAATTAAAAGTAAAATAAGAAATTTACTTATATTTTTTTTCAAAATTATTGATAAAGCTTTGACTATTCGTGATTTATTTTAATGAATTTCTATCAAGGAAGTGAAAATTATTTTGAAATTTTCAATTATTCAAGCAATATTTGCTCAAAAAATAAAAGGGAGGCAAAAATCAATAAAGTAAACATGGCTTTAAAGTTTCATTATAATCATTTACTTGATTTTCGCCGACAAGTTTCAATTTTTCATGTCGACTTAGAAAATATTTAAAAGTGGTACATTTGACATTTTATAAACAACAATATTATAATTTTAGATGACTATAACGATTGTTCTAATTGAAACGTGTTTATAAAAAGTAAATACATAAAAAAATATTATTTTCGTTACAGGTACGTAGCTTTGGAAAACTTTATAAGACCGATTTGTTTTTGAAATAAAATAAAACTTTGTAAGAACATTCACAGAGATATGTAGATATGCTAACGCCCCTCTCTATGTCTCTAGTCAGCAAGAAAGTTGATACTTCGACGACGGTTACTCCCAAAGTAAGCTAGGTGTTGACAAGGGAATGACAAGTGTTTATCCAACTTGGAGATGTGTGAAAGAAGTACCTGTAGTCCCTAATGACGAAATTTCATCTCTCACAAAGCCTGTTTTCTGCCAGTGCACTTGTACGGATAGGGATCGGGTTATCTAACCAAGCTGCACGAGAAGATACAAGTGAGCATAGCAGATAATATAACAATAAATTTGAAAATAAATAAAAAAAAATATATTTATAATGTGACATTTTATTATCTCTTTTTGATGATCGCTTAAATTATTGCAGCACGTCATTCGTTATTCAAGGCGAAGAAAAATGTTCAACTATAAGATTTTTTAAAATGTAAGTCAAATTTTTATGTGTTGAGGAGGACTACTTGTAACCTTGACAAAACTTATAGATGTTAGCTATTATTGATTGAACCGTTTTCAAAAAATATGCAATTAAAGTATTTGCTCTGTTATTCGCAATTCACTTGACTATTTTGTATTGGAAGTATAACTTTATCTTTGATGCTATTACTCGTCATGGCGTCAACATTATGCAGACAATTGGAGTGCATGCCACTCGTTTCATATTTCATTTAGACACAAAAGTGTTGAGTAAAAGATGGAAAAAAGAAATGAATAAATAGAAATAAAAATATTTTTTTCATCCTCTGTTACAAGCAATGAGATGGAAAGAGAAGGTCATAGAGAAAAACTAAAAACTTCGCCTTGTTATAAATGGCGAATAATTAATCACACAAGGTACTAAAAACGTTGGCTTTTCATAGAAAAGCCTGCAAATGAGGTCTTCGGATGCAAACCTTTCAGTATCTTTTATTTTTACATATTTTTTTTGTAACGCAATAAGCTATCTCAAATATGAAGAAAGTGTCTTTATTATCAATGTTGATTCAAAATTTATTTATTTATTTATTATTAGTAATTCCTTTTTACGTAGGAATTATTGTAAAATTGAGTTGAACACACCTATGAAATAAATAAGGAAAATATTAAATTTTGGTCGTTTTTAGGAGGATTCTTCAAACTTGTTGTATTTTATTTCTGAAAATGCATTAAAGTCACTTCTCTTCAAATACAGGGATTTATAATATTTTATATCGTAGCTTGATTTTGTGATACCTACATTAATTTCAATGGTTCAAAATAAAATATTACATTTTACCACACAGGTTCTGAGAAATTCATTGAAGTTGAAATAATATATGTTGCCTATTACAGAATATGGCAGTAGCCAGTTTTAGATGAAAGTATTTGACTTGCGGAATTCCCACAAAATGCAGCGGAATTGCATTCGTCTTTTACGTTTGCATTATTTTTCCCTCCAACGAACGTTTTGCGCAAATTAAAGCCGCCATACTCCCAGAATTCTTTTCATCGCAAACGGTCAAAAGGCGAACTATAAAGGCTCTTGGTCAATAGATTCAAAAATACTTCGTGCACAAACAATTTTTTTTCGGTTTATAACTATTTACCAGAAATAAATAATACAAAATAAAAAATATGCAAAAATAATGATCAATAAATGTCATTATATGTTTATTGAATGCATCTATCCAGATCGGTAATATTGATAATTTTTAAAGTAATATTACATTTTTTCATTGCATGAGCTAGTTTAGCGCACTTTCATATCGAATCGCTTACGTATTGTGTACAATATTTTTAAATTTAGTAGCATATATAATTTCATTTTACGAAATTACTCGCAAAACATTCGCATTTTTTAAATTGTTTGAATCAGTTTTATATATCGCTTCGATTTTGAACTTGAAGTTCTGATGTTATGAATCTGCGTTTCCAGTGATGAGATAATTGTTTCCGTTACGCCTCGTATAGACAATTTATGACACCAAAAACAACCGTTCACTTGAACAGAAATCTATGAGCTAGATCATTGAAAAGCAATTAATGAAAACTCTCCGAATTTAAATTCGTGCTTAAATCGACGAACACGGTAAATATGTTTTTTAATCTTCCATCATTTCGTTATTGGCCCAAGAGTCATGATCATACAAAAACATTAAAATCTCAGTTTGAGCTGTTAGTATCTTCTTTTAAGGTCCATCGGTCTTAAAAAATATACTTGATTTACTCGTGATTGTGATAATAATGTCAAAACTGTATTCGTTTGCCAAAATACTGCTGAATTTATCAATATACTTGAATATATTTCATAGTATTTCTTGTTTATAATAAAATTTTCCGTGGGTTTTTCGACGTTTTTTTTTTTTAACTAAAACGTTCTTTGTTATTATATTAGAACCATTTTGCTTATACAAACAATCCAAATTGTTATATTAGGTGTAGTAAAAAGTCTTGACATTTTTTTTAATGAAACTCAAAGTGTTTTTTTAGTATTTTTTTAAATTTTTATTCATAAAAAGTAATCTCCCTGTCTATCTATAACCTTCTGCTACCTATTAGACAAGTCTAAAATCCATTTAGTAAAAAACTCTACTGATTTGGAATTAAAATAGTCGGAAATAGCGTTTTTTATGTCATTTTTTGTTTAAAATTTTTTATCCCTAAAAGTTTTTTATATTAAACGGAATAAATGGTAATCCGATTGTGCTAGATCTGGTAAACTCCTGAATTTTTTCCCAGGTCATATTCGCCAAATGCGGTCGCGCGTTTTTGTTTTGCAGTTTATCGTTGCATCCATTCATCCTGCCCGGCCTCTTTCTTGTCAAAGCTGCATTTAATTTGTTTAATTGGTCACAGTATACTTGTGCCGTCATAGTTTTACCATATTTTAACACTTCGTAATGAATTATTCCTTTGAAATCCCTCCAAACACAAAGAGTTTCTTTGGGTGTAAACCAGTTCGAGGGGTCGGAATTGCTTGTTGTCGACGATTTAGATATTGTTTTTTCTTTGATGTATTCGTATATAACACCCACTTTTAATCTCCGATAATCAGGTTTGGAAAAAATGGTCGTAAAGTGTGTTTTTTTTGCAGCAATTGGCACGCACTTAGTCGCTGCGCCTTGTTCCGATCGCTCAACGCGTGTAGCGCCCAAATTCCTACTTTTGGAATTTTTTCCAGCCTTTTCAGGTACTTTTATTGTATGGACCATTTAGTACCGACTATATTGGACCGTTCATTTTTTGTTAGCATTGGATTTTTTTCGATTTCAGCTTTCAGGGCGACTTCATCCACTGTATGGGGTCGTCCACTTCGAGGGTAATTTTCAATGCTTAAATTGCCAAATTTAAATTTTGTAAACCATCTCTGACATTTTCGAACCTTTCACACGTCTCTATAAACGTCGCAAATGTCTTTAGTGGCGACGACTCACTGTTCTGGGCGTAACATTGAAAAAGCATGAAACCGCGCAGATATTCTTATGAAGGGCAAAGGTCGTTCATTCTGTTTGGGGCAAATGAACCCTCTTTTATATACGGAACGTAGCTTGAGATGTCACACAACACGAAAAAAAATATTATGACATCTTATTTAACCAAAGGCCCGAAGTCGACCGATTTTAAGACACGCGTTTGAAAAAAACGTCATGACTTTTTACTACACCTAATATTTATTAATTTTCATAATTTTTTAAATTTTGTTGGAAATATTTGTAGTGCATTAATTTATCTTTAATTCCTTTAAACTTGGAATACACATGCCAGTTTATTGAGTGTTTTGACATGAAAAGTTTCTTACGATGGCGATTATTAACGTTTAATATAAGAATTTTGTTTGTAACTATCTCAAGCACATTTGGATTTTCAGCATTTTATCTTTACTGAAAAGTCATGGTGATATATATTTAATGGCTATGTCCAATCTATAAATATTTATTATTCCTACGCGTAACGAACATTAATTTAATCATGCAGTATAACGTAGAAATAAAATGTTTTGGAAATGTTTTTATATTTCAAGCTTTTTCGGGGACAAACCGTGTACATTGTAATTGTAAAATGGCCTTTGGGAAATAACTTTCAGGCGGCAGTGCTGACTGTTAACTCTTGACTGCAGTCATTGAATTTACAAACAATGGATGAGAGCTGCACCTTAAAGTTTTTGAAATTTCATCAAAGTATAATCATAAACTGTGTAAAAAGATTACTTCACAATAAAAAAACATTCATTTAAAATCAGCTATTATTTTAAATTGTAGATAAATCGTGAATGAAGCTTATGCAGGAATCCAAGAACTGTATTCATCTAAAAATCTAAAACTGAAATAGTTTAGTCATTCAATCTTTGATGGTTTTAAATCTATCAATCGGTTTAATGCTTGAAGCATCTTTAAAGTCTAACAGCATTGTTTTACAAGTAAAAAATATTTTTTCAAAGGTAATCGTTAAAATAAATTAAAGTAAAATGTAATACAAAACAATTACAATTTGTTTATAAAATATAAAATAATGAAATACTCGCATTATTTATCACTCCAATTTCGATTGTGTTTCATGTGCAATTTCTTTATAAACCTTAATCAAAATGAATTCATCTCGCAATCAAAATATATCATCCATGTCAATAATATATAACAAAATAAATGTTTGCTTATGATGGTCAAATTTTAATTAAAACTCGACCCGTTGTATAAATGCTTAAATACACAGAAGAATTTAATACATGTGATATTATCATAGTGCAATAAATGTTTGTTAAAGTGCAACAGTAAGCGGTATATTAAACCTTTAAATTAATTAATGTAAAATATTTACATTTACTGGAGCGCTTTGCCATAAAAACGTTGGTGAAATTTTCATACGAGCTGTTGAAAAATAGTAATGAGTCACTGAGTCTACTCTATCGTTTAAAAGGCCTACGTACAGAGATTTTTTTGCAATCAAAAATAATTTAAGCCTGCACTTTTTTTACTGCACAAAAATATTTTATTTGTTATTTTATTTTTGGTACTAACATTGATGAAATGTGTTTGTTTTTCGTACATTTACAGACTTTTAACATTTTTTTAACTGGATTATTTTTTTTTTTTTATATTTAACATTTTTACTAGTTTAGCTTACATTTTTAGGCATGGAGGTGAAGAAATCCAGCTTTTTTTAATAAATATTCTATGTTTTTAGTCAGAGATCTTGAGAGTTTATTTAAAGCTGTGTTTATAAACTTTCGTTGAGGCAAAAAAAAAATGAAAATTTATCCATGCATCAATTGTTTTGCCTATTTTTAAATGGTCATTCAAACATACAATCATTGCCCATAAAATATGCTAGATAAAAACTAACGAGTGTCAATATAATCTTATTTAATCAATTATTTACACCTTTACAATTGAGAAAGAATATTAAATGTATTCACTTTGCATTTTGTGCTTCGTTGATTTTATTAGAAACTTATGGTTTAGTTTCTTTACATCGAGATTGAAAAAAAATTGAAAACTCATTCAAATTAATAATCAATCTGTTCCTTAGATAGATAGTCTAACATTCGATAACAAAACAGTTGTGGCTGATAAAATAATGTTTCTTGAATAAACATGTAGAATCGTACAAAGTTTGAATAAATCAAAATCGATAAAAGAATTCTGAATTATATATATTTTTGGGACTTTATCTTAACCAACTGACAGCTAACATCTCAACCGTTGAAGTGATAATAGGATGCTAGTAGATGAGAGATAGATCAAACGCATTAAGCGTTGAAATTTTCGTGAGCACTTTATTTTTGTGTAAAAATATAGTCTGATTTTTCCCATAAGATTTTTTAATAGTAAAATTGTCGAACTTTTTTTGAATTATCTAGTGATGGAATGTCTCGTATTCTTGCTGTGATGAGTTAAATTGAAAGATCTTATATTGAGCGGTAACAATATGTTTATCGCGCAAGAATTCCCTTTGTTTATACGTAAGTTTATTTACCTCAAAGTTTGATTTTAACCTGAAAGCTTCATCAATTATATTTGGAATAGCGGAGGATTGCTAACTAAAACGGGTGTGCGGTAAATCCTCTCATATAGAAACAAATAAAGTTTTAATTTTACTAATAGTCATATATATACATATACAATGTATTGATCTTGTTTCAAAAACCAAAAATGCTTTTATCAGAAGCGTAATAGATATCTTTGACCTGCTAAATAAAAATAACCAATATTGACGACACCAAAAACATTTATTGAAAAATGTCAATAACTTTGCACTCACAGAAGTAAAATTATAAATATTTGAATTCAAATTGATATTAAAACCAGCCTTAGTATTACAGTTCAACTGTCTTTTTTCTGAATACTGATTATAAGTTCTTTAAATTGAATATGATACATATTCAAACATGACGAGTAATTTTTAAACACACTTTAAGAAAACGTCTGACACAAGGCTTTACAGTTTTGTGATTGTTTAAAAAAATATTTAAGTCTAGATATAAATTTCTCAATTCAGTGCACTCTCGATTATCCGGGCTAATGCTGGGGAGGGTGGTCACGGATAATCGAAAAACACGAATAATCCGAATCATCAATTTTTTATTTTATTTTCGAATATAATATCATATACACAATACAAATTTTTAACATACTATTTATATATTCATTATTTATCAAGAAAACACAAAAAATACGTAAAAATATAATATTTTATCATTATAACAAACGTAGTCCCGAGAGCTGACAAATATAGGCAATAAATATCGAAATTAACAAATTTACTGCGGGCACTCGCGCTGGTTTATGCACTTCACTGGAAATGTAAATAGAAACGCATGTGGAGTACAAAGGATTTCAATTCTTGACTCATTCTTGTCCCATAAATTGTTTTTTTTATTGCGGTATATGCGAACATTCATACATTCAAAACACACAAATGGTTAAAATAAAATCCCCGATTAGTTACGTAAACACAAACACATCGCTAAATTCATCCTTTTTTTCAAACAACGCGCATATTCAAGATCGCAATTCATTAATGCGTCTCATAATCGTTTTGGAAGAAAAAAAATCAGATTATATTTGAATTAAAAAATATTTATTATCATGCACGAATAATTCGCAAACCGGATAATCCATACACGGATAATCGAGAGTACATTGTACTTGAAAACTTCATGACTGACAATTTTTATTTACAAAAAATTTCAGAGTCAACTTAAATAGTCCTATACAAGAAATATTCAAAACGATAGATAAATATATGATGTGTGTACTCATCAGTCAGTTAAAATGAAATAAAAATTCATCATCCTCACGTTTTCTTTCATTGTATTATCTCTTAACAACCCTCTATTACTCTACAATAAAAAACAATGAAATGGTGTGACTTATTGGTTTTACCAATATAAAGTTATGCAAAAGAAAACTATTTCCAATGAATCAATTACAATATGTTATTTATTATAAAATATTTTATCTGTTCAACTTATAATTAGAAAACACTTTTCTTTAAATGATTAGCATAGATTACATTTTTTGATTCTGAAGAAAAGGTTTCCGATTTGATATGTATACAGTTATTTTATTTAAATAAATACCGGAGAAATGCTCATAATTGTCGATAATATGGTTGAGCTTGTGATACAAAGCAATTTGAATCTATTAATATGTTTTTTTTTTAAATTTATTATGAATTAGACTAGACATTAAATAAGACATAAATTTCCAATATATTATAAAATTTAAACGGAAACACTGTTAAACTCTTTGAGAAAAAAAATTGCCATCTTAAATATTTAATGATAGTTTTCACGTTTGTACATGTATACATATAAAAAATAAATTTTCGTTTTAAAACCAAATTTATATGTATAAATATTTCTTAAAAAAATGTAGATATTTATTTTGAGTGAGTTCGATAAAATCCATGTATTTCATCCATCCCCTATTCAGAATAATGAAAAAGAATCTTGAAATATCTGACTTTGCGGGACAATATAATAGCACCGTTTCTGAATTTGTCAGAAGTACGAACACGTAGAAAGGAAGTCAAGAGATTTGTATAAATCTTTAGTACATGCTCCTTGAAAATTGGCTCTACTTGTCACATACATTTGTGCTGCGTTACTTCACACATCTTTTATATTCCTGTTCCTAGAGTGGATGCAGAAAACCGAGTGCATAAGGATTTGCCTACATAGGTAAAGCAAAAACAAAAATCGAGGCAACGATAAAATAACGTAACCTGAACAAAGAAATGTGTCTGCGGTATCTGACGAAAATAACTTAGAAGCTTCAAATATTTGAAATATTATATAAATTGGTTTTATGTCTATTTGCTTTCAAAATAATATCGAACAACTTATCTAAATAACAAACAAAACAAAGGGGTTTATAATTATGGAATTTTATTCTAACGAATAGGATTCAATTGCATTTTTTTATAATGAAGAACATGGTTTGAATACATACAATTTTGTTTTTCAGTGTTGTCATAAAATCTCGTATAAAAAATATTTATGTTAATCATTTAAGAAACTTCTGAAAAAACGTTTTCTATTTGATATTTCACAGCCTGAAATATATGTATTAAATGGTACATAAAACAAGACTGTTGTTTAATTTTGCAGCAGAGAAATGTTGCAGTGCAGTGAAAACCTTGGAGCTATTCATGAAAACCGAAATGTTACCGTTATAAAAGAATAATTTTCTTGAATACTTTACATCACTTGTCATTATAATACCAATCGTTACCATATAGAATATTTATTTTATAAATTTTCTGCAAAATTAAATTTATCAAGTTCAAATTGTTGAGACTGACAGACAGTTGTCAGTAATATTGAATCCGTGCCAAACCTGTGGAAATGTACTCAGTTTCAACAATGTAAAGTTTATGTGAAATTCCATCAAGCACCATCTGTCAACATCTTACATTTAATTCATCATTGAATATTTACAGTCTATATCAATAAAAATATGCTTGAAACTATTTGAACACTTTGGATTTGAAATCAAGACTGTCATTATTATGATTCTTTATTAACTTTTAGTATTAAAAAGGATTTGAACTACTGACCCAAATTAAAGTTTTGAGGCTACATATTTTTTGACATTTTAACATATATACAATTAAAATCAAAATGCTGCTTGCTAAAATCAATTTGATTCGAAAAATCGTGACTGAAATTCTATCAAAAGGATTAAATTATGTTTTAAATAATAAAAACACATTTTTTTAGTACTTATTTCCACAATATATTTTTTGATCAGGACCGGTTTCGCTCATTGCGAGAATTATCAACTGATAGAATAAAATTTACAAACAAGTATATTTATACAAAACAAAAAAATAATTTGAGATAAAGGTAGCATGTGTACAAAACCATGGGTTCAAGAACTAGGAAACAATTTACATAAAATCATACAATATTGATACAAATAAAGTAAATTAGTTTAAAAATTAAATGTTCACAATCACTTATTAAGAATTACAATTACAATTATGGTAAATCAATAATCCATTAGGAGCTCTGAACAATCAATAAGGAAGTAAGGAGTGGGAAATTTTAATGACGAAAATAACCCACATTTACTACTTAATGGAACAAAAAAAATTAATACATGAGAATTTTAATGATAGTCAATTAAAGATGTATCGATGAGATGGGAAGATATAGTCAGTCAGGGGCGTTCCAATAATTTACTTTATTTCTATCAATATTGTATGATTTTATGTAAATTGTTTCCTAGTTCTTGAACCCATGGTTTTGTACACCCGCTACCTTTAACTCAAATTAATTTTTTGTTTTGTATAAATAGACTTGTTTGTAAATTGTATTCTATCAGTTGATAATGCTCGCGATGAGCGAAACCGGTCCTGATCAAAAAATATATTGTGGAAATAAGTACTAAAAAAATGTGTTTTTATTATTTAAAATATCATGCCTTTCCATCAAGAAGTGACAGTTAACACCTTAAAAGTGATTATATTATGTGTTCTTTTTAAGACCTACAATATTACATGCTGAGTGTAAGTTGCGATTTTTCAACGGAAAATCTTGTATCAAATTTTTTTTTGGGACTTTTCCCAACAATGTTCTAAGTCGAATGTTTATAAAAGGGAATAGCAATTTAGAATATCGAGTCACGTAAAAAACTATTTGTCGTTTGTTTCAATTTTCAAAGCTTTGCTCGACTTTTATGTGACTTTGTACAAGTTTGGAATCTTCGGTGTAATAATAATTATTACGAAATTTCACTTTTTAAGATGCAAATTTTCGTAAGCTGTGTTGGCAGATTAGATTTTTTGTATCTATTTTTTATGTCAAACACAAACTTTGTTTTGTACCAGACGACTTGTGTTTGTCAAATCTTAATATAATTTTTAAATTAAATTGACAACGTTCATTAATAAAATTGTTAATTTTATTTCACCATTGAGAAAACTCAATGTGGGTGTATTTTATTGAAATTTCTAATTTTTATAACAAAATAAAAAAGTGCCCTACACAGAATGAAATATTTAAAAAATAAAAATAGGCTTTGTTATAGTTTATAGAAAAATAATGAATTAATTAAATAAATCGAAGAAATCCTACAAAAAAAAACTCCAGTAATTCTACTCAACTAAGCAAAGATGTCCGTGACGTAATCTCTAGTTAAAGCGTATGATTTTGGCTACACCGACCGCTGGATAGCTTGAAATTTTTAAGTCACACCAAAATCGATAACAATGTCTCACTTCACCAAGCTAGTGATTTAAAAAAAAAATTGGCTCGTTTTGATTTATATTATCCAATTTTTCTTCCACTAGTGGACCATTTTTATACTAATATTTGTAAAAAAAAAAAAAATTGCTGGTTAAGCTATAGTTTTTCAATCAAATATTGTAAGTTTTAGCCATGCTTTGTAAGGTTACAATAAAAAATCATTATTTAAGTAAATTGTTTTCTGTAAACTTAAACCCATTGGAAATACTTTCTGTCGTAGACACATTATTTTCCAAAAATGATGATACGCTCCGGTTTAAGCACCATAGATAGTATAATAATTTTATCGAAAACAATCGAGATTTTTCTTCACACTCAAGTCTGTCTGAAAAACTTTGATTAAATAACTTTATATGACGTTGGCACATGTCGTTCGATGATATTATAACTTTTGTTTACAACGAATGAAATATTGTACGAAATTTGTTATTTTATGATTTCTTTGAGTATAATATGTTTGTAACACTTTACCAAACTAAACATATATAAATGGAATGTTGTGCTACATTTGGTTTATGTATTTATTATCATACTTAATCAGAAATTGTATTTGAGTGTTAGTGTTTTTAGACCTTAACCATAATTTCAAGTCATAGACGAGGTTAAATAAAAAAAAATTAATAGATAATGGTGCACAAAACATGTTTGTAATTTCAATTTCCTTGGCCTATCCAAAAAAGACATTTCAAAACCACCTTTGTATCAGCTCCCATTTTCAACATTTATCGATATTTTCCTATTTGAACAGCAATTGATTAGAATAATTAGGCTTTGAAACAATGCCCTATACATTATTTTATCAAAAAAAATCGAATTATAACAGTGTTCATAAGGTTCCATTAAAGTATGGCAACGATTTGATCATGTAAAAAAAATTTGTATTTGTATTCATTCGTTTTTTAATTAATCTTCTCTTCGTCTATCTTTGTATAATATTAAACAAAAATGTCTTAATATGATAAGTTAAGCTTATATTAAGAAAAATAACGTTAAGAAAACAATATTTTATTCAATAGCCAACCCACTGTGAAAGAGTATCATCTGGTATACTGCGACGATTTCAGAATATATTCTTTCGACAATCTCAAAATAAATTTAAGAGAAGATTTCGGTTTCTATAAAATGGATTTTAAAGGTTAAAAAACCTGTGATACACTGGTGAATGTTATTGAAAAATTATTCATTAGTAATATGCTGTAGTAAAGAAGAGGTAAAGGATTTTTTCTAGAAAGAAAGAAACATTCGAAATATTCACCTTTTTAAAATTATGCGAAATTATATTTACCCGATTAAACTAAAAGGAAACTAGTTCTAACGAAGGCGTGATCCAAAATAGCTATCAAGTATATCTTATAAAAAATTGTAGAACTTAAATAAATTACTATTTTTTCACCGTGTCGTAATGGAGTTCTACTGAGTAAATGCCAATTTAATCAATAAACTAAAAGGATCCCAAAGCGGTTTTTCAGTTTTTAAGTTGATCTATCTATTAGGTAAGTAAAAAATGATTTTCCTCTCCATTTTAAAGAAATATTTCTCAAATAACTTTTTTAACTTAGATTCCAAATAAGATAATATTTTAAGAATATTATTCAAGAATATTACTTTTAATTGCTTATTTTGACTTCAAACTTCCTCTGAACTAAATATTTAAATACCATTTCAAAATGTTGAACGCAAAATCTATTGTTTGATTGTTTTACATATTCCTCATTACGATCGAATTGGACACTCAGTAAAACATAGTATATAATATATGCATTATATGGTAGTCAAAAAGAAAGACATCTTTATTTTGCATATTAGAAATTCTTAATACGAACGGCTTACTTGACCATTCAAACATATTTTTTCTAAAACAAATAATTACAAAAAAACCAAAATCATCTTTTATTTACCAACCATAAATCATACATATTACTGCTATAAAATGCAGCAAAATATTTTTTAAATATATATTTTTTCGAAAAATCATTGAAGATGTCATTAACACAAATGATTTCTATTCATATTGTATATAAAATAATCTATAATCAATTTAACAGAGAATCAAATATTATGCCAAGAATTCTTTTTGAACACTACTCGGACCGGATATCATTTGATTTATATGCCATTATTATAGAAATGTTTGTGATATTCTCTTTCTATTGTAACACAATAAGTGATTGATGAGAGTTTTATTTTTATCTCACTGAAAATAAATTCCATAGATAGACATATAATATAATATTTTTGGCCCACTCACATCGAAAGCAAATACCACACCTCAGATGTAATATTTCATTATATATATAAAATTATTATTTGCGATTATTTTTAAGCAGAACCAATAAACTTTTCAATGATTTTTTTCAATTGACGATATTGGTCGATTTCATTTCTGTATTTTTTTTTACTTTTTTATAAAAAGAAAGATGATTGATCGGTGTTTTTTGGCGTAGTTCAAAGCTTTTGCTTAAAATTTAGTTTTTGACAAAAAAAATACATGGAATCCAAAAGCAATCTTTAAATGTATTTAAAATATTTAAACAAATTTTAAATTAAATTAATATCATTTGTGAGATGGTTAAGAATTTCAATTATTAATATTGGAAATGACTTGTTGTTTTTCCAATACTGCATACAGCTTGAATTCAAAGTACATATTGAATCATAAAATAAATAATATAATTATGTTTCTCAAATGTGACTATGCCAGATTGTAGATAAAAATAATTTATTTCATAAAAGTTTTCTGTCCATAGGAATAAAATGAAACAATTGATGCGCAATTTAATAATTTAAAACATATTACCAAGGTTTTGTGTTTCAGACTGTCAATCAAAAATTAGGATCTTATATATGTTGATTTTGAATTACCGTAGCATTTAAAATCATATTAATATGGATTCTTACCTTTGTATCAATATATTATTACCTAATATATTGATACTTTGCATTTAAATGACGATTTTTTTACAAAATATACTTAGGATCTAGAATTTAATTCATTGGAAGTATTTTTATACAGTTAATATAATTTTCTTCAGATAACAGGATGTATTATTCAAAACTATAATGAAACCTTATATGAGTTTATATAGTGTTTTGCGTTGAAAGAACGTAACGTTCTCCCGAGTTTGCAACATCCCGCAGACTTTCAAAATGAAACAGCTTGAGGAATACAAATGGCGGCGATAAGTTTTCTCGGAGTTTTTCATTCTCTGAATGAGCTTGCTGTGCATTTAAACGATTTTTATCTCGAGTATTAAGGGATTCGCGCTTTTATAGTGTGAAATAGGAAATTCAAAACACCTAAATCTGTTCTTCTATAACCAACTTATGTTACTAATGATCCTGTTTTATTACATCTTTTTTCAAATCAAACAATTCATTTCATGTTATAAGTAATAAAGTATATTACATTAATCTCAAAGTTTTTGAACAAAATCTTATAGGGATAAATAAAAAAATAAATAAAACAACCGAATTTTTGTAGACTATCTATGATTAATTTAATCACGAATTATTGATCCTGTGTGTTTGTTACTTTTTTCTCTCTTTAAAATTATGACGAAATAAGAATCACAGTCAAATTTTTTTAAGAAAGTACACAAATCGATATTTAACGGAAACATACATAGTTTATAAATACATATTTTTAAATGGTGACACATTCACAAACTAAGTCTAATTGTGTCATTACTTATCCCTCCTTTGTTTTATTAAACCGTTATATAGACAACATCTGTATTATTAGAATAAAGCATCCCCGTATTTGATTAATCTTAGTCATAAACGGTTATACTACACCGCTATTATTATTTTAATCAGCGATGAGCCCTTATATTCTAAAAGTTTATCTATCCCTGATGTGAAGGTATACTCTAATTATTATTGTGAATGCCTTTCAAATTCATCTCTCTCATCACTCAAACAGTAAATGTCAAATTGGCATACGTGGAATATCCACACACCGAAGCATAGATGTTTGCTTAATGAAATATTGTTATGAACGTACAATGGTTTGAAATGAAATATTTTTTTTTACATTCAAAATCCCACTTCTTACACAACCACAAAGTTTTTATATTATATTATTGTTTGAAATATTTTTATTATAGTATTTTTTGTACTTGTCTCTTTTTGGAGTCTGTTTTAATAAATACAGAGTGACTATCATCCTTGAGTAAAATTATGTTAAAAGTATTTAAATTTGTTGAATATTTTAAACTAATGTTTAGTGAATAATACCGCATTATACATGGTAATGCCCGTATCTAAATGAATATGATGTGCTTTTCTTATCCTCAATTTTATTGTCACATATTTGAATCTCTCAATGATCTATGATCAAAAAATAAAAAATAATAATTATTAATCATTTTTTATATGAAGCCACTTTTGGTAGTAGCATATACCAATTCAGCTTAAAAGAATAATCTCAAAGACTATTAAAAAAATCGATTCGAATTATTTTCAGTATTTTAAATACAAAATAAGAAATCATAAACTAGTTTTAATGTGAGGTAAAATTAGATAGACGCGTAGATCTAAAATATCTTCTACGTATTATGAATTAAAGAAATTCGTTTAGTTCATATAAAAAGAAGTTAATTTATTAAATATTCTTATTTTTTATTGCAAATGCCTAAATAAATAACATAATTTTGGTAGTATAAAATAAGAATCAACTGCCATCGTAGTTTTAGTCTTATATACAAGGCAAATGGAATAATTTGAATTATTGTATAAAGCTTTTATGTTTCCATCTCTAGAAAAATATTGTATTATTCAAAAACAATGTTTCGTAGTACGGTATATATTTTTCAGTAGAATTTCTATTAATGATAGAAATTTGAGGGTAAAATTGAAAGTGTTTTAATTAATACATTTTGATTGAAATAATTCTAATATAAAATGGGTTTGTTATAAAAGCTCTGTGGTAAGACGGTTAATTTATTTATGAAAAACACTAATTCCAGCCATGATGAGCGACGGTCATATTTTATTTATTTAGCTTAGATAACATATTTTTAAACAATATTTAAATATATTTTTGAAAATATTATTAAAAATCATACCACTAGTGGTAAAAAATGTAAGTTCTATTATAGTTTTATTGCACTACAGTGCAAATAAATCCAATTGTTTATCAAATAAATAAAATATTGTTTTCCCCTATATTCTGTTATGTACATTATCAAACGTCGATGATTTGCAGTATACATTTAGTAATATATGGGCTCATTTTATACAATATCCATTAAATTCATAAATAAGAGTATTGTTTTGTTATTAAGTGTGTACTATTTGAGCGTGTGTAATGTTAACAGCTAATTGAGAATTCTGGTGAAAATCTGCGTACCACCTCACGTCACGCAGTTACCTATTACAAAATAGCTGGCCAAATTAATAAATTTAGAGAATGGTGCTATTGAGTGAGGCGTTTCATTAATGCCACATCTTTATCTTAAGTAGTCAATTAAAAAGACAAGCCGCGCCACGCTATGCTATGCTAAGAAACGCGAAACAATTTTGGAAGTAGCTTCGGAGCGCGGAAGTTTGCGAGGGTAACAGTAGCGGACTTATCTCCACTCTGTCTAATTAGCACTACTAACCTCATTTTTCTCAAATTCTTTTGTTGAAAAAGTATGATCATCACTTTGAATGATTTTAAAATTTTTACCCGAAACGTACTAGAAATACTTTCCTTAAAAATGATTAACTAGGTGTTTCTATATACTTACCTAAAACACTTTTTGTTTATTTGAAATTCAAAAAGGAAAATTTATTGCGTGTTCCATAAAAAAACAATTTTATTTGATCACGTATTGTTCAAAGTATTGCGTGATGCTTAATAACACAAATTTTTATATAATATTCAAATGTAACAAAATATATTCCATTACTTATTTGAGTAATCTAATAATAAAAACCGTTTTCGCAAACTCTTTAGTACGTCCAATTTCTGACTAACCCAATTATTCCATAGGTATGTAAATAAAACGAAGTCAATACAGAGATTAAAGCATAATATTTTATGAATTCAATGGCAGATTGACAGCATTAAAAAAATCATTAAATCGTGTTTTCAGTCGAAAATATTCGATTAAAGACTGGCAGCAAGCTTACACTAAAGATGAAATTTTTTGTGTAAAGAACGATTATGCAATATTGTTATGATTTTACGATTTCACAATATTTATTATGCGTTTACATTATTTACAGCATTAAAAATTATTATTTTTTTCTTGAAAATTGTTCAAAGTGACCGAAGTCCGGTCACGGATTCCAAATTAAAATGCAAAAGAGCCTTAATAGAAGAAAATCCATATTTTCTTTTGAAAAATAAGAAGATTTTTAAGGAACTCTAATAATTTTATGTTCTGAATACAGATCTGGCAGGCATGCTTTATCGAGAGAAATTCTTCTCTAGGCTCGGATGGGATGGCTTCAATTACGCTCCGAACTTCACCCATTACCCATACTGAAGCACACGGATTCTCAAGATTTCACTCAAATAAGACTATCAATGAAAGAAAATTGCATTTACCTGTGCCCTAAATATTATCAAAATTTTGTTAATGATCATCTACAGCGTTACTCAATTAATTGAACGAATAGCTATCTTTAATAAACTTTTTGGAGATTTGTATTCTTTCTACCAAGCAAATTTGTAAATAAATATATTTTTTTAATGAAAATGTTTTTTCATTAAATATTTTTTTTTTGATAGAACTCAAATACTTCATATAAAAAATGACAGAAGTTATGAGTCTCACTCGAATCAAATCACAAAAAACGGTATCTTTTTAATTATCTTTAGTACTGATGATTGCTTGAAACAAAATAAAACGCGTGCTACTTTCACATTATTAGGATGTATTTTATAAATATTATGTTGTCATATTTGACTGCGATGTGTTTATTCACTTTCTCAAACAAATATTGCCCAATTAAGCCCAATATTTCGTACCTTAAGATGTTAGTAATTAAATTAGCGACATCGCCTTATTGTGTGGAACTATGCAATACTATGTTATATCTATTTAAAAACCTAAAAAAATCAAAAAATACCAATTTATCGTCAGTTATATAATTTAAATACTGGTATTTCTGAATTAAAAACTGAATCTAAGAATGAATGAATGCTTAATCGACATTAAAAAAAATAATGAATTCATAAGTCATGATAAAATATTTATTTTATAAATTGAAATAAGAGAATATTTCATTTTATGCCTATTTTGTGAGCAAGCAAAGATATTAATTTTTTCTATACTTATATCTCAACACAAGCTTAGAGTTATAAGTCGGATTTTTTTTTCAATTGATATTATCATCTTTATCAACGAATTTGATTAAAACTTAAATAAAAATTAAATTGAATTAAAACCATAAAAAAGTATTCCGATAATATTAATCTAGTAGATAATTTAATTCTCCAATATTATTATGTAAACTTTTTCATCGCTATTTTGTGCTACCTTTCTTGATATCGTATAGTTAATACTATTGCGTTATACTTTTCAGTGCCGATATAAATTGTTCTGAGTGACAGTTTGAACAGAGCTGGAATAAAGAAAATTTCATTATTCACCAAACAAGGCGCTGAAATCTTTCTGAGCTGAAAGCTGTTTTGGGGCGTGAAATATATCGCATATACCGTGTACTCAGAAATATATACATAATATATACATTACTTCGTATCTGTATGTATACGTAAGCTAACGTGGAAATCTCCACTTTTCACAGCGAATGTTTAACCACCTTGCACTTAGATTTTTTATGTTTAGGCTCAAGTGAAACGATATTTTATTTTTAAATTTTGAACCGTTAAAAGCTTGAATATTTTAATTAGCACGGCATCTTTAGTTATTCTCATACACCGATGGCCTTAAACTGATATTAGACTGACTTATTATAATACAAAGTTTTTCATTGTGTCATTAATAGGTATACGAGGTAGTTTAAAATATTTATATGTTTAGCAGGTAAATTGATATCGAAATAAATTTTAATTCTGATTTGGAAAAATTTACTTATAATCTAAACTGAAAACTAGTAAACGAAAAATATCACTGTGTCATAAAAATCATCGAAAGTCATCATCTAATCGAGAATAATTATAATTCAAAAAAATTACGGATTTAAAACTGATAACTTTACTTAAATACATATAATTTAGATTTGAAGTAAATAATCGATTATGATACAAGATTTGTATTTATTTGTATACATAATTCTTCCATAAATATAATATAATACATTTATTCATTGTTATTTTTAAAAGAATATATTTTTATCCGGTTATATGTATATCACTCAACAAGTAAAAATTTTGGAGGATCTTATTCATTTTTTCTAGTCAAAACCACTCCTCAGATGAAATATTGGCTTCAGTGTTAAAAGGCAACTTCAATTTTTTTAAAATGGTATTGATTAAATACATTTTTTTCACATAAAAGCACAAGATTATAAATTGTCAACAGCAGAAGTAAAAAAAAATACTTTACTTCACAATATATAATGGAAGTAAAAGATGTAACGAAAATCAAAAGATTTCGAGTAGACCAAAATAAAATTATTGGGAATTTTTTGGTTTGGTTGTGACAAAACACTGATCAGGGGTTTATTTTAAAGAGACCATTATACAGTGAAAAAATTTCTCGTATTCATATCAGTCAATCCTGCCATTGATACGCATATACGTAGTTTCTAAAGATTGTACTTAGAAACATAACAAAGTAACATGTACGTCCAAAACAACAATAAAATTGAGTTTCTTAAATATGTCTTTTCATTCATAAAATTTTTGTATTTAAAAAAGATAGAGCAAGAGCACTTTAACAGCCACTTTAAAATATATTTTTTGTAATAAGCAACGGTTTACGAATGAATTCTTTAATGGAAAAATAATACCTCATTTCATTGACGAGCTCCACAGATTAATATCATGTTTTTTAATGAATTCGCCAGATGCCACCGACCGTAAACAAATACAGCGTGGGTAGAAATTTTATTTAACTTCAAAATATTTTTTCAATGATCAAAGCATGCAATATAGCAAATTTTTCGAGTGCTGAGAAGCCGTTAAAGCAAATTAATTTATATTTTATATATATTCTGGAAAATTGTTACTGAAAAATTGTATACTAGGTATTCATGCATCAAAGCATTTAACGGTATGGAAAGGGTGATAAATTAGCGAAGTAATCGTATACGTGTTTATTTTTAAAACATTATTCTACATACACTCTTTTACAAATGAAAGAATATTTTTAATTTTAGTGCACATAATAGATATTAGCTATTTGCATTAACTGAGCAATAAGTCTCCTTCGAACACAGCATTGCGCCACAAACTGTAATTATAGTAACCTTGCATCTGCCTTATTATGTTTAAAATTTCATTAATAAATAATTGAAAAATGTCAATTCTCTAACTCAAAATTTAGGCTGAATAATTCAAAATTAATTAAACATTTTGATTGGGCCTCCAGACACAATGAATCGGACCGGAATTTTAGCCCGAGGAGGGGCAGCGTTGAGTGGTCTAGATAAAAATAATAAATATATTGATTTGTAAGTATATATCGAAAAAATAAAATGCTTTATTCTACTTATTTATTTTTCGGTGACTTTATTTAAGGGTATGCTATAGTCAATCTTCGTTGTCAACGTTCACGCAAAAAGTAGATATTTTAAAAAGAAAATACATTGTCATTGAATGTAGGGATTTGCTTATTTCAACTATAAGAATATTGTCATATAAGTAGATACTTTCACACCAGTCAATTAATATTGTATATTTTGATATTATTTTAATCTGAAACACATTTGAATAATAAGTATGGCTGACTTAATTACAACAAATTGTGTTATTTTCGTACAAAGTTGTTGCATTATTAAATTAATAATAACAGCCACACGATTTTAATAACCATCATTCCCAAAAAATATTTCATTAAAGACTCAAATTTGAATAAAATTTTATTCTCAGAAATCTTCTTGGTATGCAAAAGGCTTTTGAAAATGTATACCTTTTAATTCAATTATTATTACCTACTCTACGAAGATTACCAAATAAATGTTGATTAAAAAAAACCCTTTTTTAATTTTGAAAGTGTCACTCAGTTAGTCAACATTTTCAATTACACGGCAAAAGAATACAACGACCTGCCATTTTTTCAAAAAAATATTTCACGAGCCTCCAAATCACGAACGATTATTATTTTTAACTCGCTGAAGTCTACCAGCAACACAGTTGATAATAACAACAAAATAACGTGAGAAATTTGTATTTGGTTTTTTCGATAAAATCTACTTTTTTACATAAAATTTCTTTTTTTTATATAATTTTTGGGAATGAAAAAATATTCTTTCTCGAAATATCAATTTATTAACATCTCTCAGCTTGCAATTTATAATACATAAGTCTTCAATTAATTACAACGTTTCGTTCATCAAAAAAACACTTTTCAGTTTTAAATGTATATCTTGCCGTTTCTACAACGTTCCGGTAATGTTATCAAATTATTTTGTAAAAACAAAATTTTAATACACGCTTAAAAAATATTATAATAATAATTAATATGTCAATTCAATTCTTAGTTAGATGGAGCCTCTCTCTTAGCAATCCAGTAATTTTTTTCTAAAATGATTATACCATGAATGTTTCAATAAATATTATTTAAATATTTTATCAAAAATTGATATTGCTAAAATAATAATCAAAGTAATACGTAGATTAGATGATAACTCAATAATTACTTTTTTTAACATTTTTACTAAAAACATTATTTAATTTATAAACTTTTCAAGGTAGGTATTCAAGGTGTTATATGTTACCTAGCATAATATTATATATTGCATAATCAATTGTTGTAACAGTCACATTCTTTCAAAATGAGATTGACTAGGAGTGTTTTTGAAGGACACTCATTTTTTCTCACATAATGACAGTTGTAAGTGCATTCTTTCCTTGACTAAAATATTTTTTTACGGGAAATATGATACGAGCTCAAGAAATGTGAGAAACAATGTGAATTTTTTCGAAATTCTATTATGAAGGTGTTTAATCCACTGCATTAAAATTTCTTTTAAGATTAAAAATGGCCATATAATACGGGATTTAAGAAGTTAATCCCCCACCTGTACTTAAGCCATTTAAGAGCTTTTGCTCCATTTAATTAAGCCACTCGGTATTCGTGCTTGTATTTTTTCATTTTTGCATACTTTTTTTTTCGTTTTTCTCGTAATTAGCTAGCTGTTTGCCCTATCTCCCAGGAGAGTTGATGAAGATAAAAATATTTTTTTACTCCTGTTGGAACGTAAAATACACACTCTGTTTTGAAGTATCCATTCCATATGACCTCTGAAATAAAATAAGACTTGCTTCAAACGAAAGCAAAATAATTACTGAAATAAAATAAAGATGTTGTATTATGATGATTTATAATGTAAAGTATTTTTTTCTATTGAAATAATTCTTGACAATTTTTATTATACGAGAATATTTTTTTAAGGCGGATATTAAAATTTATCTTTTGAATTCCTCTCAAAACAATTGTCATTTGTTTTTGATCGAAAAAGAAAAATAGTATGCTAATTTATACAGCTTTTTTAAGTTATTTAAAAAATATTGAGATTTTTCGTGTCGGAATCCTCTTTGAGTATTGTAACTTATTTAACATTGTGATTGAGTTCACACGTCTAAATCTCAATTTCTATAGATTATTCGTTAAGCTCAAAAATTTAAAAAAAAGTTGGTTATAATAAAATTCGTTGGCTAAAAAATTTTAAGCTTCAATTTTTGATTATCATGAGTGAAATGAGTTACTTTCACAAATAAAAGAGTATATTTACTGTTTCTTTGAACATTACACTAATTTTCAACTAAGTCAATCATCTGAATTGGAAAATTTGTTTATGACACCACAAGCAGTTTTTTCTTTTTTAAAAAAAATTTTTTTAACTGATTTATCTTCATTAAAACAATAAAAATATATTTACAATATTTTTTCACGTATCATTTTAATTTGAGAACAAGCCAATCATTTTTTTATTAAAAAAATTAATTATTAATTTTGAAATGCTTCTAAACAGCGATGCAGTGTTGCAGCGTTTTTATAACATATACTATAGCAAAATTTTTGTATATAAATATAGTTAAAAATAGCTCTGACATCCTTCACAAAGTTCTTTTACAGCAATAATAATGATTTTTTTTAATATTCCGTACTGCATTATTTATTATGTAGCTCAGAGTATAACGGGTTAAAAACATGAGGCTTAACACATGATGAATTAAATTCACATTTGAATTTCTCACTTGCGTAATGTTAAAGAAAACTTTTTTAATTAAATACTTAACACTTCGCTTTATATCGTTAAGTTTCTTGATTTTCTATACAACAATAGAATGTAATTAAGCCTATTAATATTTGAATGCATTCATAATTAACAAATCTTAAAATTGCGTCGTTAAATGAATATGAATTTTTCAAGAAGGATGTAATATTTTTTCATGTCAAATTGATGGAGCGTCAACATCTATGACGTATGCGTTAGCTTATTTGATGCATACTTGCTGTGACGTTGTTGACAGACGTGATTCGCTACAGAGCTGAGCAATCCACAATGAAACCGGTTCACGATGTCACCATACGCATTATTATTACATGTATATCTCCATATATAATAATATGGTGTGCACACCAACCCGCCTGGGCAGCGTGGTGTGCTATGTCCAAACAACCCCCCTGAAAGAAAAGCAGGGGGGGGCCTTCATCCAGCAGTGGATCGACCCCGGCTGATGATGATGATGATGATATAATACTATAAGATTAGTATATTCATACATTTGTCTCTTGAATTTGTTTTTTGTAATTCACAGTTGAGAGAATTTTTGTGGATTAGGCATGTTAGGAATACATGAATTATAGAAGTGAATGTCGTCCATGGATAAGAAAGTGGTCAAAAGCTGCTTCTTGCCTACGATGGCAATAGTGCACTGTAAAATATTGTGCTTCATTTTTCTTCAAATCTATATTCAATAGGCATAACCATATTTCCTGTTATCTATGTATGAAAACTACGGAATCATTATTTTTGTTGAAATAATATCATATATGTAGTATAATAAATATCCAGCTTTATGTGGAATATAAAAATGGGAGCACAGTAAATAAGCGGATGTGTATTTTTCTGTTTCCGGGCGTCTCTTTTCACAATAATTAGTGGCACTTCCATGTGTATAACAATTAGACATTTCTCTTTTTCCTTTCATGTAAGAAATCGGATAAAAAACTTATTAGTATTAATAAAAGACATGTATGTGTAAGGAATCTTATTTTATTTATTCAAAAAATTCTAAACAAAAAAGTTTCTTTATTATACAGCTTATACACATCGAATATTTACATTTTTTTTTTATTTATTGCTTGGACAAATAATATGAATTTTTGATATAAGTAAGTAATTAGTGATAGATGTAGAGAATACATGTTATTTATCATAATTTATAAAATTCAAAACAGTTTTCCATTAAAACATAATTGAGGAAGAAACACACGTTTTTCGCACACACAAGCTCATTTTTTACATCTTAAATAAATAAAGAAAAATAAGTCAATGGAAATATTTTCCTGTATATGATATAAGAAAAAAATTGGCACGACTAACGGTGCAATTTCTTATGGTTTCATATGCCATGTAATGAAAAGGGAATAATAAGGAATTTTAAATGTATCGTCTAAAAATGATCCTGTATATGATACCACTTAATTTTGATTGCCTAAAAATCTGCAATATTTAGTGCCTTCGGCAAAGAAGGGTTGAATGACTTGAGTATAGTCCAGTTTTTGTAAAATCTCCACTTCGAGTCACTACACAGACTTTTGAAAAACTTACATTTTATGAAATGAAAATCAAAACGGCTCAATTTTCCAAAACAATGAATAACATTTTTCCAAAATAGTGAATCATTTTTTTCTCATATCATTTACACGCTTGGGAATATGAGTAAGTACTATTAACTTTATATTTATTTAAAATAACATATGCTACACAAAAAAATTAATATTGTTTCTAGGCAGCTAACATATATTCATACAACGAATATTATGATATGATGAAACCTAAAAAATACCCGAAATCTCATGTCTCATGTTTTTATTCATTCGTTAAATGAATTATTGTTCATGATATACTGAACTGATTTAAAATATATAAATAAGAATATTTTTTTTAAATGATAAAAGATAAATACACAATTTATCCATTTTTTCTTTCACTTTTATCTGAAATGCATGTTTTATTGGATATTTAATATTTTCAAATAATAAATAATAGCTAGGCGCATTCTAAAATTTTGAAATATGAATTGATAAAAAGTATGGTATTTTGTTTATTTAACATCACAAAATCGTTACAAAGTATGCAGCTGGTAAGGGTCAATTTATTTTGAAATGAAAATGTTGAGAAGCCGTAAGAAATAAATTTTCAATGAATGGCTTAAACGACTAAATTGTCTAGACTATCCAATTAAGTAGAACTTAAAAATGACAAATAAATATTATATAATCAATAACTAAAATAATAAAGATTGAATTGACAACGTGTTTGTGCTTTTCTGAGAAACAATAATATTCTTTTTCATGATATTTTTGCTAATTTAAGCGTCAGGTAATGCAAAAAAATACTTACAAAACCTTTTCAGTAAAATTTGGTTTTTGTAAAATGAGATAATTTTTATGTCAAAAATTGTTTAAGATATTATTAATATTTTCCCAATATCATTTCGTTCACTTTAATGACATAAGTTGATACAGATCAAGCGATGACTATAAATACAATAATTTAAAATAAATATTTCGGTAGCTTTGGGAAAATATAAATAGTGATTTATATTTATGTAAATAAAGAAAAAATAGCAAAAAAACTGAAACTACTTTTATTTATTTAACATAAGAATGATTCTCATTGAAAGTGAAATCTTTGAATTATTAATTTGTATTATTAATAGAAGATAAAAAAATCAATAGAAATGGATAATTAATACTAACTCTCTGTATCAAATTTGATAAAGAAATCTTAAAAGCTTTGTTGAGCCCTATTTTAATTTTGGTCTTTGTGGTCAATCAACCACTCGGATGGTTGTGTGAATTTTTCATATTTAATGCTTGGTGGTTCAAATTTGAATTGTTGAAACTTTTTACGATTCCGCATGTTTTGTCATTAACATTTATACAAATTTCACCTTTAAGCATTTTCAGTCATTCTATCACACGGATGCGACATAACTGAGACACAATAAAAAGTTGCCATCGGCTGTATACCAAAGATGTTAATTACAAATGAAAAACACAGACCGTAAGGCCAGGATTCAAATAAACCGCTGAAATTTTATAAATTTCAATAATATCGATTTAATAAAAATGATACTCAATCACCTATGATAAGTTTTATTAACACTAAATACTATTAATGAATCTTCCATGAAAACAATTCAAATTTGATATTGAAATTCCATCAAGCACCTTTAGTCGATATCATAAATTGAATAATTGTTTGCTGCATAAACAAATAGTTTGATTTGATTTATTACATTTTACATAATTACAAAAATAAAGCATCAACTCGATATGATGAAATAAATCAGTAATCACAATTATTACAATCTTCTAGTTTATTATAAGTGTTTTTGTGCATCGTAAGTAAAAATACTATGGAAATTTATCATAACATAATCATTGTTACTTTTCAATCTCTTAGTTGCCCACCTCTACTTAACAACGTTGCTGCAAAATTTCACTTGTTGGTCAAATTGATTACGATCGGATAAAACACATACCATGTACATATGTGAATCATTATAGTGACCGAACAATTTATTTAATAAAATAATCTATCCACAAACGAATTAGTTTTGAATGTCTATCCGGTATTCCCAAGACAATTTCACTTGTACTAACTCAAGCGTCCGAAATCCATTTTTTTGTGTTAATGTTGGTTTCATTTAACTAAATTCAATTGTTAAATTTATATACTTAATTACTGATTAACGTAAAAGGTTTGATATTTTAAATAATAAAAACACATTTTTTAGTACTTATTTCCACAATATATTTTTTGATCAGGACCGGTTTCGCTCATCGCGAGCATTATCAGTTGATATTATTTAAAACATCATGCCTTTCCATCAAGAAGTGACAGTTAACACCTTAAAAGTTATTAAAAAGTTTGGTGAGTCGTATTTTAGGCGTCCATGAAGCCGATTGCCGTTGAAAAAGGCAAATCGACTAATTTTTATTTCATTATCAAATTATTCTAAGCAAATATTCGGCATAATAATAGTTGTTTCACGGAACATTGATACATTATATTTAGATGCTGGAAACTAGAAAAAAATAAACATTTTTTTATGTTAAGGTATTTTTATACTTAAATTGTGTGTGACTGGTACTTAAAATAAATATCATAACAATAAAGTTCACATTATGAGATATAAATTTTTATTACCTTGCTGGTAATTATCATTAGGTTTTCTTTATTTTTATAATACAGTTATAGTTTTAGAGATGATAATAATATTTACAGTTAAAACGTACAAATTATGTTATCTAATAGTTCATTTTTTAAATAAGTTATATTATGTTTATTTTATATGTATCGATATCATATTGTTATAATTTACGGACAGTCGATTTAAATCCTTCCAATTTGTCATCTTGTAGCTGATCTAGAGTAGAAGTACTGAAGTGCAGTCGACAACAGTATGATCTTCAACGAAGTGCATCTACTGTAAGTGCATCCACCGTATTGCATTGCGTCCGCATGTTCACCTACGAAAACATAATAAAGTCACATATACTGAAAATGGATCTTTGGAAATTTCAATGCTGTCAGAAGTCCGATTAGAATTTAAAAGAAACAAGAATAAACAAGAAGTAATGTTTCAAAAACAATTTAAATATGAGCTTTAAAGAAGCATTAAATGATTAGAACACGAATACACAAACAAGTATAATATAATATAATCACACTTATTTTTAAACATGTATAAAACTTACAATATTCCACGAACAAAGAAAACTAAACTCTTTTTAAAATTCTGAATATAAAAATGATAACAAGCTCAATATATTCAAATGATTTTTTTTAATGAAAATGCCAAAAAAATATGTAAGTGTCTTTATCTGTTATTAAACAAAATTATAAGGTATTCGTAATATATTAATAAATATTTTATCCATCAGTTTTTTGTTGACTATCTGGATATTTTATTGTACATTAATTTAAATGTTGAATAAAAAATGATTTATCATTAACCAAAAGATTTTTACGGTGTCATTTTTTTTTAATAAATATTTCAATATTGTTTGATGAATAAACAATTCAGTTAATAATTGATTTTCAGTTTCAAAGTTTATGATTAAATATCAATCAAAAAGAATAAAGAAGACTTTCGTCATTCGATATATGATCATCATTGCATTTTTTATGATATATTTTTTTTAATATTCACGAATAATCCAATGTTTTCTTTTGAATATTGTGTCTGACAAAATTTTTAATCATTCAATAATGTTATTTGAATCATTTAACGTTTATTTTTGCGAAACTCGTGTTAATTAGTCAAATATAATATAATACATACACACACTAGTCACCACCATGTAAAAACCAATCAATATGGCAAAAAATATATAGTGTTTCACTCAACCTTAATCTCGCAAAAAAAACCAATCTCAGAAAATGCGATATTTTTTTTGCATTTGGATAATTTCATCACTCACCTTCAATCAATTATACCAATCATTAATTTGATTGTAGTCTATCAATATATTACTAACAAGCGAAACCTACATCATCCAGTATAGTACCGTTACTTAAATGTATGTGTGTTTGCATTTGCTGAAAACGAGGAAAAGCACTTAGCATACAAGTCGGCTGCCAAAATAACCGTTAAAATTCCATACAGAATTAATCGTTATTATCACTATAAACGTTTTATTTTTCTTCAAGTCCCTTCATGGTTTCATGTTTCGGCACTTTTGTATTTAAGTGAATTTAAACAATTAAATGTATTTAAAAATTATAAATTTCAATTTTTGAAGAGTGTCATCAATCATAAAAGTCAAGCTACTGGACCGACAAAAGATCGTGAGTAATAAATTGTTTGTTTGATAAAAAAAGTTAATAATTTTCGTAATACATTAATATAGGGGGACCTGAATTGAAAGTCGAATTTTTTGCTCTTGTTCTTCAATGGTCAGCTGTGCTTCGCCAGGCAATCTTTTACGACGTTTCAAGACGAAGTTGTATCAATAACCATACATACCTAAAGTGTATTGTGTTGTTAAAATAAAAAAAATAATAACCATATTTACAATGGAAGGCTTTGTACCAAATAAAGAATTTGATCGAAAAATCATGTTGTACCATTTTTGGAAAAAAGAGAACGCAACAAGTGCTTCATAAAATATATGTGTTATGTTACGGAATATTTCAGACATTCATAAAAGTCGACAGTGGTTCAAACAATTCAAATCTGGTGATTTTGATTGAAAAAAACTTGGAAATGTAAAACCAATTAAAGTGGATGATAATATTATATATTAATCAGTATAATTGAACAAAATCCAACGTTCATGAATCAACTATCAGATAAACTCGGATACGCATGGTTGAGTATACAGGAATACTTCAAAAAAGTCGGCAAGACTTGAAGACTGGGAAGACGGGTGCTGCACGAGTGAAGCGAAGAAACCCCCAGTGAGCGAATAAACACGTGCGAAGAGCTTTTAGAATTAAGTTCTAAAACGCCATTTTTACATCATGTAAATAATAGGACAGGAGACTATCAGATATCCACCATATCCACCATATTCACCAGACATTTCTCCGTCTGATTATCACCTATTCTGATCGATGCAACATTTTTTGTATGTAACAAATATGCCACTTATGAAGAGGTCAAAGTGGGCATATCCGAATATTTTAATTCAAAACTCGATGATTTTTATAAAATAGGGACTGAAAAATAGCCAAATAGGTGGATAGACCTTATATCTAGCGATAGAAATTATGTAATGGACTAATTTTTGACAAATAAATGTTTTTATCGTATCAGATTGTTTCAATATAAAAACGTCACTTAATTCCGGTCCCCCTATTAATAAGCTGCGTAGTTTTTAAAAGGGTGGATAAATTTTCGGAAATGTTTTAAAACTTAATAAATGTAACAGCATATTTATCTAATATAAAAAAAGAGTTTTTGCGAACTAATAGAATATTTTTGCAAAAGTCTGTCTTATTTTGATAGCCAAACTATTAAATTGTAGACTAGTACCGTTTATATAAATAATACAAAAATAAATCTTAACATTGATGTATTAAAATACAGGTTGAGATTTAGTTGATTTAGTAATATTATATATAGGTGAACAATACAAACAATATGTTTGTATTGTTTTTCATAACGGTGCTATCTAGGAAATATCGTATAGTAAGCATTTTCAATAGGTGTATTGAATATTATATGAAATTGTCTTCCATTCACAACAAAAACCTAAAATCAAACCATTTTATAGCTGACAACAGCAATATTGTGTTAAGAAATCCTGATTTATTTTTGTCCATGCGGAAAAATCTGTTTCTCGAAAAAGCTTTTGGAATAGAGAATTATTTTAGAATACACCATGCCATTTTTCTTCCTTTTTATGACTAGAGAAAGTGTGTTTTGCAGCTTCTATTGCAAATAACTTTTAATCGAATATAGAAGAGGCTCTATTATATATTATTGTATGTTGTTTTTATAGATAAACTAAATTTCTCAGAATAAGGTTCATTATAAATACAATTATCATACATATTTATATTGCTGTATTAAATATGTTGTCCTCCCATTGAAAACAGAGCTTTAACATAAATTATCTTTTGAGAATTTACTGTCAAAAAGTCAATCGTTACTTAACTTTGTTACGTCATCGAGTATAATTTCAATACAAGTTGTAACTAATCAATCTAACATATTTGGCATTGTGCAAATTTTTACCTAAATAATTATAAAAATATTTTCTTAAGCTTTAAAAAACTAAACTTGTATTTTCGTCTACACAAAATATTCACTATAAAAAAAAGCTTTTCAAAAATACTACAGTACTAATAATAAGTCATGATATATACAATATAATAAGTGAAATATGTCATGATACTAAATTAATTACTTATTAAATAAGAAAAATAAATTTCCATCAAACATATTTTTGTAATATTACAACATAAAGCAAGTACTTTCTTGATTTGTTTTAATCACGATCTAATATTTGTATTTAATAGTTTTTTATAAAAGAGTTTCTTTTAAAAACAATATATTTGTATCTGATTTTTTCCCCGAAATATCAAACAAAAAGTAAAACTTTGTCCAAGTTTATATAATATATTGATGGCTGTTATTGGAAAGAAAAGTAATTTCATAAAAAAAATGTTCAATATAGCTCATAGAAGCACTTCCATATTGAAAATATATATTTTTAACATTTGTTTCATCATTTTGCAATGTAAAACATTGTTTTTGTTTTATCCGACTTGGATTAATTTACGCAGTGTTTGTTATTGAACCATATTTAATTATTTGATCCGCATAAATAATGTTTTCTGACAGCGCGAATTATTCGCGATGTCATTTTCATAATTTGCCTGTCTCAAATATGTAAATATAATTCAAATGAAGGTATCAAAAGTCAGAGAATTATGGAATTTATAAATACTACCAGTATGGCTTAATTAGTATTTCATCAAAAGAATATACTCGTTTCACATCGCAATGAGATCTTATAAAGAAAGGAAAAATGATTGGTTAAGTAAAAATAACATTTTCAATATGATTGTATGAAATCTCCATTTTTTTTTAAATCTGAGTCATATTTTCTGAAATAACATAAAATAACTGATCACCTTTGAAAATTTCTCCAATTTACAGTACGAGATAAAGCTTAAATCATCGTTACTTACCGTTCAAGACGTGAACGAAAATTGTAGTAAGGGCCGCCTCGTCTAAGGAGCAAGTGTAGTTGCCAGAGTCCAGCTTATTGGCGTTTGCTATATAAAGCCTACTTATTGCCCCCTCAGGCTTCATGTCCGTCTTTACGCTGTGCGGGTATAGATAAAAAGGTATTATGTTAGTTTAAGAATCAAAAATAAACAGAAATTCGGAGAATTTTATTATTGTATCCATAAAAGTATTACTTTATTCTTTTAGAAAACATAAATAAGTTACAATAACCAGTAAATATTCAATACTTTTATATTATAGAAATACCCATACTCATTTCTATGAAAAATTTTAAGGTTAATGCAAACAAATAATAAAATTGAGAAAGAGGAAACTGAAACAATATTTTCAAATAATCGTGACAATATAAGCTTAAGTAAAAATACTGAAATAGACAAAAGTAACATACAAATATTTGAAATAATTTGTATTAAAAAAACAACATTTTGAAAGAAAGCAAGGAAAAAATATTTCACAATCGATTCATCAAGTATATGTTAAAGTATTTAGAAAATTTTTAAGATATTGAAAAAGGATTCAAGTAAACATTTTTTTTTTGTTTCTCTTTGATTTTTTGATTAGTTAGTTGCAAAATTCTATTAAACTTTAAAGAGAACTTGCCTAATACCACCTCGTGTAGTGTCATAATTAAGAGTTCTTAATCCATGTTTCCATTGGACGTATCCATTAGGCTGAGGGACTCTGCTAATGACGCATACAAGCTCAATTGTTGAACCTCTTTTGTAGAACTTATCATGAACCAAAACTCCTCGATTGTCAACTATTTCCACGCGTGGAACTGGAGATAGAACAAAAAAATGCATGAAACATGCTTAAAATTTTCATAAATTATTAATTTGATAGAATTTTAATTCTGTGGAAGTTGTTTCACTTCGATTTCAATAATTCATTTTACAAATCGAGTGAATTAATCTGATATTTTATATATATCTTATTTCTTATTAATTGAATCTGAATGGAAAGTAACCCACAGAAAACTCTCATTTAATGTTCGAGTCATATATTTTATTCGGATGCAATCATGATTTAAAAATATTCATGGTCAATTGTTTAAAAAAGTAAAAAATTTAGAAACGATTTTTTTTTTAATTATTTAAATTTATTCAGATTGATGGTAAATTACAAATAAAAGGAAAGTTATTTTAGTACTGAAAAATATAAAAAAATCACATATATAATGGTGATTTTCAAGCTGGTTTCAATCAATTATTTAACACTACAAGCGCGACGAACACTTAATTGCCAATTACCAGTATGGTTAAAAGTAGAACGCTGTTCGAAAACAATATGAACATATTTTTATTTATGAGATAGAGCAAATTTTATATTTCTTTTTGAATATGCTTGAAAACATAAAAAATACTGGTAACATGATGCAGCGAAAGACGCATTTTTCTGTAATTCTAATTTCTGTAACAGCATAAGACGGTAAAAATATACATTTACATAATTTGATTTTAATCTATATCGGTGCTTGAAATGAGATTAAATATGTTTTTTCTTTCGTTATTCAAGAACTTTTCAGTATCAATATATACATTTATAAATGTATATTAAATCCGTAAATAAAAAATGAAAAAGTATATACATTAAAAAATTTTAACAAAAAATCATAAATTGACCGTATAACTTTTTTCAATAATGATTAGTCGTATTCGAACCAATGAAAACCGAAACCATACAAAATTACAAATGTTTACTGACTGACCATGGACAAATAATATATACTGTGAACATGTCACACATGTTGATTGTCTTATACATTTAACTAGTTATGTAAATAAATGTTGATCAACAGTGGATAGGTAGCTAATTAATTTTGTAGCGTTTAAAAAAATAAAAATTACTGTGGATTAATTTTACTTGATGCCATCAAATTCTTCATCCAGTTGTATGAAACAGTGGTCTTTCCTATTCTGCTATACATATTTATGTGGTCGACTAATACTAATGATACTCTTGATACCTTTTGCTATTGCCTCGTCTTATGTACTATAAACATAATCAATCCCTATTTGGACCCAAGTCTGCTATTACCTATCAACCAATCGCCAAGAATATTACTAAGCTTTTCAGCGTGGATCCACTTAAGTCTATGTTAACAGAACTGGTCCTATTCCAAAAGCCCGTAAACGTGCTTTATATTTACGTGCATGACACAATGACGATATACGCGCTGTGTTTTAACAAAATATCTTGACAAGTTTTAGAACTTTAAATAATGTAATATTTTAAACCTACTCATAAAACCATGGTGAAATATTAAAATGCGACATATTGTCAAGAGTTATCGACTAAAAATAAATGAATTGTAAGAATATCGTATGAACTGATCTCGTATTTTTTTCAACACGCTATTGTTACATATACTCTTCGTATGCCATCATATTTAAAACAGTCTGTAAAATAAGAAATTCTATTAACAATTATATTTTCCACCTTGCCAACTGATTTTTCTATTAAAAAATACTGTTAGATTGTGGCACATTCTTGAAACAATTTTGAATAGCATTGAAAACATATTAAACCTTCAAATCAATATTCAATCTGCATTGTACATTGTTTTTTTTTCATATAATTTTCTCCATATTCAAGCCTAATGTGAATCATACAATGTACACTGAAAGTCATACATTTTTATGAGCACTGATTATCGTTCTATTTTTAATGATTCTATTTATTTAAATCGTATTTTTTAAGCTATGTGGCTTATAAAATTAATTTTTTAATTTAAAATTCGAAATACAAACGCAAAAAGGAAAATGATGTCCATTTAACGATAATAAATACAATGAACTTGAAATATGTTTTGATTTAAGCTACCTAAGTATGTGCCCAAAAAAGCAATAAAATTTTCCTCGCTGAATGCCGTGGTATGCCATAAATTTATTTTACATAAGTACTAAAATGTTTAAAGTATTGTAATACGGAATTAACCGAAATATCAGTCGTATTGTGCTCCAGCCAGAAGATTTACTGCGAGGTCACTTGAGAAGCACTACCAGCGTATTTCTTTTTTTTTCTTTTTAAATCTTTACTCGGTTATAACTGGAAAATATAATATTATTATTTCAGAGTGGCAACTGAAGAAGAGATACGAGGAAACATGAGAGTATTCAATTTTATCATATTCCGCATTTTCAAATAAATGTTGTTATTTTTTTTTCAATTATATCACTTGACCAAAAATTTGCTGGATATTTTAATTGATATTTGAGATTATTTATATTGATCTTAAGCTGAACCATGTTACCTCAAAACAATATTAAATGCAAGCTTTTCTTAATTCGACCTTAAAAAAAATTCTCTCGATAGTAAGAATGATAAAACTGCTTTAAAAAGGACTGAGCTAAAAAAATTAAGTATCGTTTATTTCACTTGATACTATTATAATCTATGAAAATAGTGTGTTATTTCTATTGCTGACAGTAAGTCTTGAGCCAAAAATATTTTGTGTATGATCATCCCTGCGAATGGAATTCAGCTTGATATTAAAACTTATCGTTTTATATTTGAGAGGCGCGGTTGGAAAACAAGTGTTTCAATCATTTAATATTATCTCTTAAGATTAACAACTGCATAGAAATTGATTGTGAAAAATAGAATGAATATGATTTTATAAGAGCGTATTTTATGATCTTTTGTGCTATTTTCTGTATGTGTCGTTTTTACAAGTACGTATACATATGCCACGACCATACCACGTTGAAAGCACCGGCTCTCTGCCGATCTGCGATCACCGAAGTTAAGCAGCATTGAACGCGGATAGTGCTTGGATGGGTGACCGCTCGGGAACACCGCGTGCCTTGTTCTCTTGGCTATGGGAAGGAAAACCCAGACAGAAAACCGAACCCGCCTGGGCAGCATGGTGTTGCTATGTCCAAAAAACAACCCAGAAAAAAAAACAGGGGAGGCCTTCATCCAGCAGTGGATCGATCCCGGCTGATGATGATGATGATATATATATATATATATGTTTATATATATATTTATATAATATTACTCTTTATTGTTAATTGGTGAGAATTATACGACGTTTTTGTTGAACCATATTATACAAATTTACAAACTATTTGGTTCAAGAGACTTTTATAATGAATGTATGAATGATCAATATCAGTTAAAAATACGCAGGAAAAACAATAAACGTGAGTCGCATTTTTAGTTTGCTATCCTTTATTAAAAGACGCAATGCCAAAAAATAATATACTATATTGTTTGTACAGATTCATCGCTATCAATTTTTTAACAATTTATAGCTCACACAGAATATAAATTATTGCTTTTACAAAATAAATTTCTATGTATATTATTCCATTGATGTAGATAAATTTGAGGGTTTTGAAAAATATTTTTATTGAAGATTTTTTATATCATGACATGACAAATTTAGGTACATCCATCGATTTATGTGTTCAGGCGATTAATCTGTCATTTCCTGACAATTTATTGTACTACTCGAACGTTAGAATACACTTTGTCATAAAATGGGGCTTCAAGGCCCGCGACGTATGTGATTCAGCTCTGTGGACGTGTAGCAAGGGCAAGTGGCGAGTGGTGAGTGGGCGACTTGCTATAGAAATGGGACAATGGGAATTTGCGGCGTGATCAACGAACCGAAACAAAACGAAGTGTCTTAGTTGAGCATTTTCCGGTAAAAAAGTATCTATTTTTCATTGAGCAGAGAATTTGAGGGTTTTTTATTGAGATTGTAATTATTTTTTCATTCTAATACTATATGCTCTATGTGGAATATTTGTTTATTTAATATCTTAATAAAAACAAGCTTCTTGGTAATTTGATGTGACATTTTCATAATTCAACATTTTTTTAAGTTCTGTTCTGGGTTTTTAGTTCAAAACAATCTGCATGAATAAAAACTGAGATTAAAAGACATAAACCGCTAAATCATTTCATTTATCAAATCCTCTTCACAATTATTAAATTGAATACAGTGCTCCATAATAAAAAGAGCTAAAATACCTCCATGACATTTCTAGACTGAATGCTCAATAGACAAAATTTAAATTGTAAATAAAAACGTATTCGTCTATAAACTTTTTGAAACACACATGTTAAGAAGGAAAAGTATTTGAAACTCCTCCCACGTAATATAAAATTTTATGCCACTGTTTTCCAGTCTTATAAACGGTTAACGCCTTTCAACAGCCAGTCTTCTACCGTATGAAGAAGCGTATATATATTTATTATGCTCGTAGAGTTACCATAGATAAAAATATTCATTATAGTTTTGTATTGATTGTATTGAGCCAAAAAAAAGAATACACAATTCATTGTTTTATATTATAGCGCTTTAGAAACGCGAGAATCGTGTCTTCAAATGTTATCTTGTTTGAGGGCCCGTTTTTATATATCTGTCATTAATTAATCAAAATAAGATTATAAATAGCAAGTGGCATATTAATTGACTCGCCGTCAAAATGTTTATGTATGTAATGTTTATAGTAAAGCTTTATTTTATAAACCAAAATTAAGATGTGGTCGCAAACATGTAATATAAAAAAAACTTTCAAACTATTTTCTAAGGATTTTATTAATAACAGCTTGATTTGTCAAAATTACAATACCATATGAATATTTGATTACAATGGGTCAAATACACATTTATTTATTTTTTTAACTTAAGAAGTAATTTTTAATTTATTAATTTTTGCTTTGAACAATATTAATGGAGATATATGTAAATACAATACAATATTCTATTTTCAGTTGAAAAAGTTTTAAGTTATGTTCCGCAAAATTATTAGGTTAAGAATTGAAAAAAAGTTTTCAAGAAAAAAACCAACTTAATTTAAATAAAATTTTGATTCATTTGGTGAAAATTTGTTTTGTAAACAATTTGCTTAAATCAAGAGACGACTTAAGCATAAAAAATGGCATTTAACTTTACAAAAATATTGTATTTCCAATAAACTTTAGAATTAAAAAAATCGTGTTCTACTCTTAAACAAACTCAAAAAATACATACAAAATTTGAATTTATATTATGAGGTAATAAAGGTATTCTATTTTAAAAACTGAAAGACAGGCAGAAAATCTGTAATTATAATAAAAATAAATAACATTATTAAATACAAATTATTTGTTTAACGAACACTTGTAACTGCTTTAGTTATGTTAATAAATTGATTATAATATAAAACGCTGATTGTTCATAACCACAATATATTACGACGAATTAATGAGTAGTTTATAATCTATTCAGATTATTTCATATATAAACAGAGGCTCAGTACATTATTACTAAAATTCATAATGCAACCACACAGGGTTGAATGCTGTAACAAAAGGCCGCAAACGATCAATAACTGTTTATGTTAAAACCCGCAAATTCTCATGAAATCCCCACTTATTATTTCATTAGTGTCAATGTTGTATTATTAAAAAAAAATATCACAACCAGATAAACGACACTATTTCCACCCAGCGATTAACATTCTCTTGTTAATTGTTATTAAATTAAAAATTATATGATACTTAAAACACAATTTAATATGATGTTTTTATTTCGATAGAAAAAATCAATGAATTTCATTGAAATTTGTTGGAAAATAATTTCGTTACGAAAAATAGAAATATTAATCACATTACAGCCCGCATATTAAAGAAACTTATTGAACTTTTTCCGTTTCTAGTATTGCCGCTTTACACTATTAAGCTCAAAAATGCTTAAAATAATTTTGGACTTCAAAAATAAAATATAACCAGGACTAATCGAATATTTGTTTTCATCTAATTAAACTAATGCAACTTTTTAGAAATAATAAATTACAAAAGAGTGGTTACATACTGATTCAAAAATATCTGATTATACTAAATATGTATAATACATACACTGATATGAAGTATTCTTTTATTGAAATTGTTGATCTTTTGAAATCGGAAAATTAAAACTCTGGCAACTACTTTTACCTTACTTTTTTCACAAACACTGAAAATTTTTCTTTTATATAAAATTGACTTCCAGACTCCGGTGCTTTAAGCGTAGAGAGAAAAATAAATATTTGTTCTTGTAAGATGCAAGTTCATAGCTAAATTTTAAATGAAACCAGAACTATATATGTTAAAAATTTCCAATTTAATTTGTCTTAAAAATATCAAAATATTTTCATAGGAAAATTTTTATTTATAAAATTTTTTTTTTCGATATTCACCTTAAATTTCGTTAAAACTAATCATGATTGAATTAAGTTTCAGACGTTAATAACAGCTTTTTTTACTCACCGACAACAGTAAGATAGACTATGTAGACAAGAGGTGGGTGACTTGATACTTGGCATTCGTAGACCCCATCGTCTCGTTCATTAGCGTAGCGTATTAGAAGACGCCAGTCATTTGGGGGTTGATAGTCCAAAGAGTACCTGAAAGTAAATCATGATTTTCGATGAAAAAAGTTTTTTATTTATAAGATTCTACTACTTTATAAGGTTTACTGACAAATCGGAACATATATATGTTATAACTTAGGCGATAACTGTGCTAATATCACGGTACAATAGAATTAATTAGTTAATTGAAATCATTGTATAATAGATAATTACCAAAAGTTGAGAATTTTTTTTTATATATAATCAACTAATGATTTATCATTAAAATATTTTTTTCTAAAATATATTGATTATGAATTCACGATAACAATTAAAATACCTTATTTTTTTACAGTTTTACAACCCGAGTAACTTTAAATGGAATTGATTTAATGTATGAATATCACTGTTTCGAAATATGCTATCAATAAACATTAAAACATTGTTTGACTTGTTTTAAAGATAACTGAACGTGTTCAAAGCTGTTTTCATCACTCAGTTATCAGTTATCGTCTGCCACGAAAATAAAAAATCATTAGTTAACTTTTTTTTTCCAAATAGTAGTTTTGTATTTTATAATAGTAGTCTGTTTTTAATATTAATTTTATAATAAACTAATAATTTTATCGGTTTTTTTATTTAAAGTCGTCGTAAAAAGTCCCAAGACGAAAATAAAAATGTCTTTTTGTGATAAAATTTAAAGAAATAAAATGAATATAGTTTTTATACAATTAGACTTTATAATCATTGCAATATGGTTGATAGTCCTTAAGAAATACTTTGTCTCATGTAAAATTACATTTTTATTTTTGTTTATAATTTTTTTTAGCTACTTAAAATATTTACTAAATACCTGATATTCATAACATGTCATAAGACTTTTGAATACATATTAACAAATTGGAATTTTATTTTGTAATAAGATTTTACATTATGTGTCATTTAGGATTTATTTCTGTATTTAATTTTTAATAAAGCAGTTTTTAGTTCAGTATAAATTCAAATCAATTATCATGGAAATTTTGAAAACAATAAGTAATTTGCTGCAATAAGATATATTCATGAGATATTCTTTTTAAATACTCAAAGGGTTTTTTTTATTAAATTTCAATTGCTGCAATTCATTCTGAGTAATTCTAAATTAATAGAGATAAGTGACTTCAGATAAAATCATTTTTTGTCTCAAAGGAAAGTTACAAAAAAGGTATCATTTCATTGACTTAGCTCAAAGATACTTAGTTACAAAAGGTAAAATAAAAGATTGAGTACGTTTTAAATAATAAAACGAATTATCGGAAGAGAGTTTGGCTCTCACGAAAGAAAACTTTAAGGTTATCAATTGCTTTGAAATTTGATAATATTAAGTAAGGAAAAGTATAACTGCAAGACAAATTTACGATGAAATATCATTAATAAAGTGCAAAAATGAACGAAGATTTTTTTATTTATCTCTTTATTTTGTTGAATATTTAATAAAAATTTTGTTTATTTTACAACATGGAATTTTAACAGTATGAGATTTTCAAAAAAAAATATACGTTTAAATGGCGTGGGTTGAGACGGTATTTTTCATAAAAAAAATAAAAAACTTTATTTGTTAAAAATATTAAAGTGATATCGAACGTTGAGGATATTTTAATCGCTCATTGTTAAGCATATATTCCAATTACGTCAAGTGTATTTGATGACAATCAAAATTTTCACAAACATGCCGCCTAAAAAAAGCTTTAAGAGCTTTCTTTCTTCTGTTCAGTGAACAGAGCTTTTGTTATTTGACAAAGACCTTCGGATCGAACCATAAAATGGTTTCACAATGAATTTCAGCCTGACCATAAATTGTCAAATAAACGATTATTATAATACAATTGTTGGACAATCAACTTAATTGGTTGCCGAATGACCTCACTTGGAAATCGGGTACAAAGAAAAAGACGTGCTTTATTATACTGGGATTTATTTCTGATAATAAAAAATTGTTTTCAGGAGATTAAATTACACCCACGTTATAGTTAATTACAACACTGTCTGGGTTGTTTCTTATTTAAGTATTCAATTTAAATCATCTAAAGGTTTATATAAAAATCAATGTATTATTTAATACATTAATATTATAATTCCATGGAATTAATTAAGTTCATTCTCGTTGCAATATTTTTTCAATGAATTTTTAAATGATTATCCAAAAGTTACGACAGCGATTTTTTTTCAAAAAATTCACAGTGAACAGCTCATGATATTGAGCTAAAATTATTGATGGCAATAATATGTACTTTCATTTCTTTTGATTTCATACACAAAAGCATCTTACTATTATTAGATGAAAGTTTTATCTTTAATCTAGCTTCTGAAATGTTGAGATAAAATATAGACATAAAACCAGCTTTCAATTTCTTATTTGCAAAAATTAGAATTTTTTAAATATTAAATATCGTATACTATTATGAGTTATGTCATCCAAACATTCTCACTATTGTTTTTCATTGAACTTTCATTTTAATTGTGCATAAAAATAAAGTGAAAGAATTGATTTTTATCAGTTCCGTCCTCTGAGATATTATTATCCCGTTTATAACAGTTAAGGCGGAAAATTCGAAAGAACGAAAATAGCTGAGCACGGAAGGAATCAATTTTGAAGAATTTCCGTTTCAGAGGGAAATTAAGATATTGCATTGGGATTTATTTTAAGTAAGACTTCAGGAATACGCTGACATTTTATTTGATGAGTCAATTAGAGAGGGCTTGTTATTTTTTAACCCTATTATTTTTTGAGTAACTGCTTCATATAATATTTTTCAATTTTGAGAAAAAATGTTTACTTAAATTTTTTTTGTTTATCAAATAAATTTATATGTTTCGGAAGCGTATCGCTTAAATTTTTATTTATCTTGCTGAAATGTATTTTTGAAGGATTTGAAGAAATTTATGTTTCTATGAAAATCTATTGTATCCATAATAATCCGTGCTTAATCCAAATATTTTATAAATTTTTCTCAACATATTATGAAAAACCTCGTCACTATTCTTTTAATTTATACAAGATCAAAAGGAAAATTCGGTCATCTTTGGTATACCAAATTGTATATCCCAGAAAATTTTACGAAAACTCGTGTTAATTTTTTGTTCTTCTAAAGCGTACAGCCTATATGCCAATAGGAATGCCAATGATAAGAAGATTAAAACATTTTTCAATAGTATTACTTCGGTCTTAGTTTTATTATACATGGAAATAAGTTAGTTTATAGTATTGAAAGATATTTTGCATGAGCTTGTTTGGTTGAATTCCTTATTTTGCTTGTTATTTCTTCTCTTCTACGCCGCAAAGACAATAAACTTTTATATTTAAAATTTTTGTAACGCATATGTACAATATATATATAAATAAATAACAATCGAAACAAAAATGAGGTCTAAAGATTTTACGGTGATGTCAGCGAAATTCGATTGACCGATGGTGAAAGTCGTAACTCATGAATCTTATGATAAAATTCAAAGAACTATAGTATGACGAAGGGCGATTGGAGGACTGAGATGACTGATCACTTAGAAATATACTCTCGCTTACATAAATCATCGTTAAAGCAAGATTGTTACTTTCACTACATAAATTTAATACTATATTTAGCAAAATCATTCTCCATCTCATGTTTTTAAACAAATAGTGTATATACTTTTTTTACTTATATTATAAAAGTGCCCGTAAATCTTATATATATAAATATTTAGATTGCTACGTTTCTCCACTTTGTTGCAATATGATAATATTGATTTTATATACACAAAAAACAGGTTTACATATCAGTAAAAATCTCTTAATCTTCTCCGTGTTAGCTAAAATGAATAGAAGGAAATAAATAGTGACGTAGAACGTAGATAACTCTCAGTTTTATGTGAACGTATAGGCTTCATTGAATTTTCATGCCATTAATATTAACTCACCTTTTGTTGGTGAGTCACTTTATGGTCCATATTGTCCCGACAGAGTTAAATTATCGTAAGTGGAGTCAACTTTGTTGTGTATTATAGTTTGATATATTACACATTTCAAAGACAGTGGACATTGTTGTGATAGAAGACGTTTTTGACAACATTTGATCATAATAAATATAAAAGCCACACGTATATTTTATGAATTGATATTAATGTATCTAATCTCAAAATATTGTTGTATTTTTTTTTTCTTCTGATGTTTATAACATTAAAATTCAAACCTTTCGAGTAGGATCAATTACACAATGATTCCTCAATGAATTCGCGGGTTCATGATATAAATTTATGCAAAATACTAAAAATTGCACAGTAAACGAAACCATCAAACTTATATGTATCTCTATTGCTGACATCTTCTTAACATATTTATTCATGGGTGAAGCAACTAAATAACCATTTTGAAAAAAAAAATTCTAATCAAAATTTTTTTTAAATGTTTTAATTTGAAAAACTGCAATATGAAAGAAAAAAGGTGTTGGCGATATCATTTTAAATGATTTAAAATGACAGCTACTAATGGTGAACCTGTAAACAACTTTTTTGTTTCAAAAAAATCTACCGTCAAATATAACAGAACCTTGACATCACGGTATTTAAAAAATATCATGATTACAATTTTCAAGTGCATAAAAAAACAAATTTTAATTGTTGAAACTTTGTAAAATATTTTATATCATGACTTTCGTTGTTTACAATTGTCATTATAATCAAATAAATAGTTATAAAAAGTATTTCAGATATATATTTGGATCCTAGCCTAAGGGTCTGTGTGTTTCCTGAGTAATTTCTCTTACATATATTAAGTATATATATAAATAATTAATAAGCAATTTCTTGAGTGGTATTTCTATTGTATCTGTATGGTAGAGTGGCCAAAGATTGCCGAAAGGCGAAACAAAGGTTTCAAAAATTCTAATTTGATATTAAAATTCCATCAAGCAACCACAGTCGATATCGTAAATATATAAAAACACTTTATGACTTTACTTATCCTTGATACAACCATAGGCATTCATAAAGATACGTAAACTATCGTATCTCCAATGTATTCTGATTCTTAATAAATATTCACATCGTTGAAATTTACTCTTAGCCAATTACTTTTTTCTAACTTTTATTCTGAATTTCATGCCATTCTTTTCAGCAGTCTTTGCTCGTTATGTTATATTTGAAATCTTTTTCTTAAAAATATATTCAAACAAGTATTTTAAAAAGAAAAGCAATGCAGTATCCAAGGTATTAAGCTGTGTAAGAAAAAAATCTAGACTTTAGACGTTAAGCATCATTATTCAAGGTAATCCAATTATAGTGCAGTTCGCCGGGATTAATACGGTATCAACACTAATTCAAAAATCTTTTAGAAAATCTGAACAAATAATATTTTTTTTTTTCAACGCGTTGCGAACAATCAATTTAATCATTATTGTGTAATATAACATAAAACGTTACTATATATTTTGATCTCATAAAAATTTACTGAACTTGTGTTTGAAACTATTTTATTGCTGTATAAAGTATGTGATTATGTGAGATGATCTGTCTGTATAACTATCCTGGTCGTTAAAAAGGTATAAAATTGAACTGCATCATTTCAGCTTTGCGGGATACAACATTTATTTTTTTGTTTACGGTTGCCAACATAAACACTTGTCAATATAAAACAATGTGACCTCAATAATATTGATTAGTTTATTAATGAGAGAAGCTCAAAAATGATGATCACATTAAAAAAAAAACAAATCGATAGGATTAAAACTTAACAGCACTTAACTTACAGTAGTCAAATTTAAAGTCTGTTATGTTTTAATAAAATTTTTCCAAATCTTCATTTCGCAGCTAAGTGATATTCATGCATTAGCATGACCACCGTAGATACTCAATGATATAGATGGAAAAAACACTTGATAAGGGAAGAAAAGAGAAACGATTGCAAATATTTGAAATACGAAATTCATGTAAGCAGTCATATTAAATATTAATGATCGATATCAGTAATTTTAATCGAATTAATAATTTTTAAGTGTTCAACAAGCTTAAAGTCAACATTTTTATTCAGAAAAGAGGAAAATAAGGACACGAGAAAAAAATACAACCTCTGTTTTTTTTCAATATTTTTTTAACACATCAAAAATTTTAATAGAAAATATGAAAAAACATGATTAATATTCAAATATTAAAATTTGTAGCATAAATTAAACAGTCTATACGATATATTTTTTACCCCTTTATTTAAGCCTCCGATTTTCGTCTTAAATTTCAATATGACAGCCGACAAGTTAATATTAACATCATTTATTAAAAGTTTTTAATAATTTAATTTCCGATATCGTTAAATAACGGTCACAAGCTGTTGGTAGAAGTTTCGGGATAAAGTTTTGAACTTTTACAGAAGAAGTTTAAAAGCAGTCATGATTACGTAGTATTTACGTTGTAACAAAACCGATATAATTAAAATACATATAATATGTTTACAAAGATTTTCATAATAATTGTTTATTTTACATAATTTTTATTTGTTTACGTAGTTGATTGTCAGGTTTGATTTAGTCATCCTTTAACATATTTAAGCACCGGAAATGAAAAGTTTTTAAATGAATACTTTATTTACCACTAATATATTATAACTATGTTAATGACTTGTAAATTATCCACATTATTAGAGAGAAAGCGAGAAATATTTTCAATGTTAATTTGATACATAGTATACTCTACACACGCGTGAAAATTACTTTTGAATTTTATCCCATTTGAATGCTGTGGATATCGGGTTTGATCTTTGTACTAACCCCACCAAGAATATAAGACTTTATCAACAATATATCAAATCTTAAATTTGAATTGTTGCAACTTTGTACGATTCCATATATCTTGTCACAAACGGCCCGGGTTTCGCCCTTCGGCATCTTCAGGTATTCCATCGCACGGATGCAACAGAACTGACTGTTCGTTAATTCAAATTTAATATTGAATTTCCATCAAGCAACTTCAGTCGATATCATAAATTATATAAAATCTTATTGAAATGCTTAACTTTCTTTGATGATTTAGTATCTTTAAACTAATTCGATTTTTTTTACATCATGAACAGTATATTAATTTATAATTATTTGCGCCTTTCATTCTGTCCAAACGAAACAATTATTCTTTACAAAAGAAAAATGAATTTAAGGATAGATTTACATCCTGTTCTAATAGAAAAAATTATTACTTGTTAATAAAGTTTTTTTTTTTTTGAAAAAGATAAACATACTTTTAACTTAATTATCATAAATTTATTAGAAATCTATCAATAACATGTAATAAATTCACTCTACAGAACACAAATACATAAGTATTTCAATGTTTTTTTGTGGAAAGTAAATACAAATTTTTATCGATTTCGTCTTGGCAAGATCCATTGCACGTTGTCAAAACAATATCATTCATAATGTGGATTATAATTAATCAGCAAGCTTGATTAAAACTTGCTTTCGACGTGAGAATTGCCTTTCTCTATTACTAAATTGTTAGGATTGACTCGCTGGCGTGGATACAAAACGTTTTCACCAGTTTTACAGCGGAAGACTTTAATGCAATTATTCTCACGACAAACACATATTTGTGTTTTTGGTTTATTTCATCTCATTTTCAGTAAAGGATATTAACTAATAGAAGCGATTAAAAACCACCCTTTGAAAGAATATTAATTGAGTTGTTATTATATACTTAGTAGAAGTTCCACTCGGCAACATATAATACTCAAAATTAATGACTTTTTAAAAATATAATATAATGATTATTACATGATATAAGGCTTGAAATATATAATCAATCTTATAAACGAAACTCGTTTATAGGGTGGTTTGAGTAGGAAACAATATATTTTAATACTTCTATTCTACTTCTTAATGATTCTACAACCTAAAAAAATGTAGAAAAGCTGGAGTTAGCGAACGAAAAGAATTGGTTTCGTTAGAATCATTTGTTTATTTTTTTTTTCAATTTAAAATTTACAAAATATATAAAACAAAATTTTGTTTACATTATCATTTTAAAGTGCCTTTTTGTGGTGATCATATCAAAATGCTTAAAACTATTGTTGAATCAAGCTGTAGCTTGAGATAATGAAAATGAGTATAATTTTATATAAAAAAAATATTTGAATAAAATATAAATTTTAAGCGCATTAAATATTTTTATTGCAGGTGAAATCCGAAACTGGCGCTGTTATAGATAATATTGACCAATACAACATTGTATATGATTATTAAATTGACCAATATAACATTGTATATGATTATTAAAATAGAATAAAAATGATTTATTTTTGTTTCGATATGTTTCACTCGTATATCGCATAATATACAAAATTGTTGTTTTAAAATTATTTGTAGATGTTAAACGATTGTTGATTAATAAACATATTATTTAATAAATATAAAAAAGCATTTAGCTATGCACTCAAAAAAACAATAATAGGTGAAAGGTTAGCGGATTTGTTTATTAAATTGAATTTAACCTTTAACAGCACATAGCTATTTTATATAATAGAGTTTTGTTATTATTTGTGGTTGCAAAACACTCTTGATTCTTTCCCCAAGAATTTGAATTCAAATAAGCAAAACTTTTAGACCACATAAAAATCCCTTAAATTGGAAATAATGTGTGAATGTGTAGGCGATTGAATACCGCTTTGAAGTTTATGACAACCGATATCTGAAATGTGGTACTTCTTTAGTATGTATGCCTTGTTATTTTCAATAAAAATATTTTAGTAGAAATGTCTGATATATGATGAAAAAATACACCTAACAAGCGAAGTTTTCTGTTGAGTTTTTAATAAGAAAACTTTAGTTTGAATTTTCTTGGAGAGCTTACGGGGGTTATAAAAAGAGATAATAGACATAATTTATTTTTCAAAACATTCTTTTTTTTTAAATCCGTTAAATATAAAAACGATGGATTCAATCAATAAAACGTAACAATTTGGCTGATGTCCTTACTTTTATACAAAGAAAAAAAATATGTATCAAAATATGAGTGCACAAATATGTTTTTCTAATATGATATAGCTTCGATTAATTAAAAATATTAAAAATACCCGTATATTGGTACTTTTAAGGAAATCTGTTTCACCACACATAATTTCTACGAATGCTTCTTACAGATTTTTTCTTTTTCTAAGCAATTCAAACAATTCAATGTGATATTTTTATAAATACTGAACGTAAAGATATTTCAAATATTATATACAGGTAGTTACAAAAACTATTTAATTGTCAGTAAAAGCATATAAAATTTATTTAATTTCTTAGTTATTAGGTATTATGAAACATTTATTTATATAAGAATTATATAATAACTATAAAAAATCAAGTCTTTTTTTTATTAATTGAATTATATCAAAGAGAAAAAATTTTATTAAATGAAGCTCCTTCAAATATTTTTCTAAAAAAGTTGCAAAACTTTAATATTTTTGGGTTTTTAGTCCAAATCCTAAGAGTTTGATAAATGTATTACACAACAAAAATATGGCACCAGAAAACATGTCGAAAAATTAACATTTGAAAATATCAAACTTTTATTTTTCACATCTTCTCCCAACACAAGATGTAGATTGTTGACCAATCTTTTAAGGAATATGTGATACGTAACTTGTTTTAAAATTATTCATCAAAAATGCGTTTATGAATTCGACAAAAGGAAAAGTTTGGCATTCATTGAGTAGGATATTCGTAGACTTTTTGTTGATGTATGTTCACTGGATTTTTTTTTGTCAATTCGCACCTTCATTATCACACTAACTCACAACTTCACTATCGACAAAAAAAACTCTTGAAAAATAATAATCATTTTAATATTTCTTAGAAATTAAATTTTCATGTAGTTATAATCTAAGTAATAAAACTTATAAAATAAATAATTCACTTCTAAGGTGTTAACTGTCATTTCTTGATGGAAAGGCATGATATTTTAAATAATAAAAACACATTTTTTTAGTGCTTATTTCCACAATATATTTTTTGATCAGGACCGGTTTCGCTCATCGCGAGCATTATCAACTGATCGTGATGACTAAAGAAACTGATGATGAGCGAAACCGGTCCTGATCAAAAAAAATATTGTGGAAATAAGTACCAAAAAAAATGTGTTTTTATTATTTAAAAAAAATGAATAATTCATATTTTTTTACACTTCTACACGTATCATGACTCACGTTCTGGATATTGCCTTTCAATAACTTTAGAGATCCAAATCATTGGATGCAGTTGAACTGACAGTCAGTAAATACTTTACATGGCGTGTATATGTCACAATAAGCATTAATTATAAGATAAAACAATCAGTGAAATTGATTTGACTTTTTTAATACTGAGGTGCTTCTAGATATATAACAGCGAAGTATGACTGAAACAAAGCATACGTTATTTTATTGTGGTGAATATTGAGATTAAATACCAGATAACGGTTATTTGAAATGATCTAGTTATCATTCGTAATGTGTACATTCGTTGGAGAATAAGTGATTTTAATTTATTCTTTAAACTACTGTCCCTTTTTTATTTTCCATTTTTTCTCCAACGTTAGTTAATGATTTCTCAATACTAAAAAGCCGACAAATTCCAAGTAATATTTTTAACATAGAAAATCAGCTACTTGCTAGGATACGCATGTAACTAATGAGTTCGTGGTTTTTCCAAGTAAAACTGTGAAATTTAAGACGAAACGTTACTATTATGGCCAAAAACTTATATGTAAGTTACAAAAATTGCAAAAGTGTAAATAAGTTTTACGTTTTGTATTATTTATTGAAATCGCATTAAGTGCCAGCATAGATTTGTTTGATTGAAATAAAGCATTTCTTTATAAATCAGTTATAAAATTTTATAAACAAAAAAGATGATTGAAATATAAGACTAAAAGCATCCTGTAGTAAATTTCAAGGGAATCATTATTGATGCGATTCCATTATACTTCAGCTCCAACGAGATCGACTTGAATTTATCAACTTTTATCACCAAAGAGGCGTTTGTCACCAGCGTAGCACTACGCCTCCTGTGTAGAGGAGCGGTCGTAGCGCTGCTTGCGTTGAGGAAAGAAGCGATAAAATAGGAATTAATTCGATATAAATTGACCGTTATTTAAGGGAAAAGTGTTAAAAACCATTGAACAGAAAATAAAAATAAAAAAAAAAGACATAAGTTCGAGTATTACTGATATGTTTGTACGTAAAAGATGTTTTTATAATAACAGACACTTATTATTCTCAATAATAAATCAAAAGGTTTTTTGACATTTTTTTTGTGAAAATGAATTTGAAAGAGAGGCTTTTTTGTCGTGATAGTTTTACAACTCTATCATTTAAGTATTTTCACAATAAATAATATAAATTAAAAGAAGTATATTAGCGGATTCTCTGATACATTGTTTTTTTACTACATATCAACAATATGGCAGTTTGAAAATGAAAAACTCTTAGAACAATACTTTATATAGTAATTGTTAGTAGTCAGAACTACTTTAAGCGAGTGATAATTTTTCATTAATTTTAAAACAAAACATTTTTTTTTTGTTTATTAAATGTCTTTTAGTAGACTAAAAAACTAGATAAAAATGTTTCGATCACAAGAAATATTTAGATACACACATTTTCTATACCAATATCTATGGAAGTATTTTCATTTACAAAAATAGTGTTAAATTTATTTCATAAAAAGAAAATATGGCAAATATTCAAAATCAGCTTTAGCTTTTTTGAATCGTTATCCAATGGTATATCCTCAATCAAAATAATTGAGAATTGCAAACATACGCTTCCATTACTCAACAAAGTTTTCATGACCGCTAAAACTGTTAATGACTTGAGCAGTTTGACAAAGTTGAAATCATTTAGTGTTCTAAAACGTTTCGAGTTGAAATTTGATAATGATTTACACGAATAGAATTTTTGACTTTTAGAATTAAAATTTTAACCAACACCGATAGTAACTATAATTTAAAAATTTATAATCTACCGACTGACGACATTTATTAAAATAATGAGACTTCGATTTTGAGTTCATATGCTCTTTAATAGAAATGAATATTGAAAAAAATATTCATGAAATGAAATGTTACACATATAGTTTTCAGGTGTTAAGTGCCACTTCTTGATGGAAATGTATGATATTTTGAATAATCAAAACATATATTTTAGTACTATTTTCACAATTCATCAGGGCATCAATTGATCAGGGCCTGTTTCTTTCATCGCGAGAATTATTAACTGATAATCTCATAATCATAAAATGTGTTCTGAAAATAGTACTATAATATGAGAGTAAAATATGTTTTTAATATTGAAGAAAAAAACAATGTTTATGTGTTAAATATTAAATGTTTTTATGTCATGCATAGTATTTTATTTTGTTTAAATGTCAAAAAATTAACACAATCATTATGGTTTGTAAAATATATATAATAGTGTTTCCAACACCGTTGTCACACCGACAACAACAGTTTCGAAGAATTCAGATCACACCCGGGACTGCTAGATGCATACAGGTGTATGGAATAAAGCTGTACTGTTATTTCCAGGTGCTTTATCTGTGTTATATAGTCTCATGAGAGCGAGAAGATTTTTCCAGAGAACAAACATTGAATACAAATGCAAAAAGATTGGCCTACATATTGATATAAACTTACCGATTTGCTTCAGGCGTATTCTCCGAATTTTATTTCTCTGTTTCAATTTTCACAGAACTTCAAGTTTACACAGCTAAATGATTATTATGATTAATTTCTCAAATACTTGTTTCTTTTCTATAAAGGTCAATTGATCAAATCTGCCATGCATATTTTCTTTACCAATATATAATACATACGTAAAAACCCGATTCCAAATTTTAATTAAATTAATTATTTACGGTATGTTTCTTTGATAGGAAATCGCCTATAATTTTTGAAACACTGAGGTTAATAAAAAATTTCTTGGCGATGAAAAATCTTTATTTATACAATAAATTATTCGAATTATATTTATTATATTTAGATTAAAAATAATCAATATACTCTTTAAATGTCAGCTGACATCTATTGATAATATCAAACTATTAACAATTGACAAACTAAGCTTGGCTCTTTTGTATAAATATTGGTTAATTTAAATGTCTTGTGCAAGTGACATTGTATTAGGAATTGGGCGTCTCTTGATGAAATCCAAACTCTAAGTTCTTAAACACTGACATTTTCTCTATCCACATAAAAAAATTGAATCGAAAAAATAGTTAAAGCATTTTGTAACTGTAAAGTAGATTCTAAAAGGTGAAAACTGGTTCACTGATAAAAAAAAAACTACAGACACTGTTTGAGATTTACCAAAAAAAATCTAATTTTGTTATTTAGGCATTGATCGAAAAAAAGGAACGGCATAATTGAATAGCTTAGACGAAAGACTTCAACAAAGTATCTTTTAAGAAGAGAGAATTTTAGCTTCCCGTTTAGTACAGTTCTATGACTTAGGACTTTCGTATTTTTGTTTTGAAGATTACAGAGCCACCTAAAAAAGTGAAAAAAGTAGTCACAGAATGATTGATAAAAAAAAATCTTAGAACATGACCACAATTAAAATATTGCTTGACTATATATGTACTCAAAGCTGAAATAAGATATGATGAAAAATATATATTTTATATATACATATTATTTTTTATTAACCAAGCATCTCAAAAACCTTTGAACAGTGTTAATATCTACAAAAAATATCGTTTGCTTCCTTGAAATTTTCTTAGAAAAACAATTTTATTTTCCGAAGCGTTTGCTTGAAATGCAAGAAACCTTATTTAGAAGAAATTTGATATATTCAACTAATATAATTTTTTGAATTAGTCTAAAAAAATCTATCCCAACATACTATTTGAAGCACATTAGAATGGATGCATGTTAAAATGTTTGATATCAATTTATATTTTGATTTAATTTATCTAATTTTCAGAAAGAACTTTGATATTTCCGTAATATTTTCAATCGAAAAAGACATGAAAAAAAAGTATGAAATTTCTTATTTACCGAAAGCAACGTTTCAATTCATCTTGAGTATTTATGGTTCCACTAATAAAAGTAACAGATCATTTATGGAAATCTTCACTTGACGATAATGTATGCGAGCTCGTTAATAATTTATTCTTGCGATAATACGTACAGCAATAACAAAAAATATATATAATTTTAACAAAATGGTTATCGTACAATAATCGATGGAAAACAATATTAACAGAAGTTATATTAAAACAACAAAAAATAATAAATCAAAAGAAGAATCAGCAATAAAAATGAAACATTTGCGTTCTAATTTAATCAGATTTCTTATAAAATTTTATAATATGCCGCTGCCAAAAGTGTGTTATAAAAAACATACATAACAAAGCAATCACTATGCATAAATTAAATAAAAAAGATCATTTATTAGAAAGTCATTATTGTCAGTTAAACTATTATAATAATATTTTTGTTTTAATAATTTTAAAATTTCAATTCATAAATGTTTATCTGCTATGAATAAAAAAAGTAAGTGTTCATGTCTTTTTTCCTGAACATAAATTATACTACCCAGTAGATAATTTTTTTTTAGCATTTGAGATTGTTAGTATTCATGGATACCCTACATTTATGTCCTTAAATTCTATAGCTTGAGAAAAAGACCAATACTCTCGTAAATTTTCCAAGGCAAACATATTTCTCGCATAAACTGCGGTAGAAGAATTTTATCACATCGAGCATATAACTTGTACAATGGCGTCCTAAAAGTCAAATTATTTTTAATCAATCTTTGCTAACGCAACAACATTAAGTAAAATAACACGTATTTAATACTATGTTTAGCTCTGAATGTAAAGAATATAAAAATATTGTTTATTGTATATGTAATTTGATTAGGTGAAGCCTGTCTTCATTAGTAAACTATAAAAACTTAAAATTTTAACATATGCTGGAAAGTGTTATTATAAAAAATAAAATTAGCAAATTATAACAAAACGTTTAATTATTCTAGCATGTATATGAATATATAATACAATATCAACCTATACTGTGTACGAATGAAGAATACGATCACAGATAATAGTATTTGATAATTTCTCTCATTGTTAGTTTTTTCTTAGCGATTGGCAATTGTATTCTGTTTTGTTTTAAAACAAAATATTTATATATACTAAATATAATTTATGATATTGACTGAATGTGCATGATGAAATTTCAATATCAAATGTGAATTGTTGAAACTTTGTACGATTCCACATGTTTTGTCACTAACCTCCCGGGTTTCGTCTTTTGGCATCTTCGGGCACTCTATCAAACGGATGCAATAAAAGTGAGAATCAGCTCTAATTTAATATACGTGTTTTGTTGAGTAATTTTTTTATATATCGACCAGTGATGATATTGTTATTAAATTTAAACTACAACTCTGCTACAATTATTGTTGCCGATCTGATAAAATATGAACGTGCTTCACTGTTACAAAACTCATGTGAGTTTCGTAATTTAACCGAAAACGTGACTGCTTACCTCGAAACAGAATGAACCTTCTGTGAAATTAAGATTTTTTATCTCAAAGGACTTTATGTTGATATTTGCTTTTTAAGTCACATAAAAATCGGACATTCTGTTTTTTTCTGGCGGTATCAATGGCTATTACTTATAAATGTTTGTAAACATTATAATTTTCAGTCACGCCTTCATTGAGCATTGTCATAAATATTGACAACAGTCCTTTGTTAATTAAAGAAATACATTTTATTTTAAATATTATTTTCTTTGTGGGGCAACTCTGATAGTTCGTTATTTCATAAATATTATGTTTCTACGTTTTTTGTCTTCAGTTACATCTAATATGATTTTTTATTCAATTACTTAGTTATATGATTATGAATACATTTTTTAAGGTTTTTGATACGTTATTTATTAAAACATATCATTTTTATCAATACAGCACCAAATTAACTTTCGAAAACAGTATAAAACTGTTCTTACAAAATTACGAAATCAAGCCTACGGGAGATACATTTTATTGAATGTTTTCTTACCTTGCACGGTATAAAATTGAACGAAACGACTCTCGTTTCTATTCAAGATAACCGAGGAGAAAATAATACAAAACCTGCATAATATAATGATAAAAGCTCTAAGACTTGTACGCAGCAGTAGCGCACGCAATATTTGCCAAAAAGGAAAAACTGCTTTATGATTTTTATAAAACGTATTTTAGGGTTACCACACTTATTTGAGTATGTGTGCGTAAGAGTTTGAGTCACCTTTGCTTATGCCACATTTATACGAAAGCAAACAATGAACGAGATCATGACATACTCCTCCGCTTCTGTTCGGTATTGTATCGCAGCCCTTACTCAGGTAAGCGTATACATTTTACAATGAAGTAAATTTGAGAATATTTGCTATACATCACGTTGGAATAGTTTCCAGGAATATAACGTAACCAATTTAACGCAGAGCCAAAGTTTAAAATAGCATTAACGATCTCATATTCAATGTTCATTAATTACAAAAATGTATGAGATGATTTCAATCGTCTTAAATAAAAACATCTACCAGAGTAAGGTTTATCAGTTGATTCAATACGGCTAAAAATAAATAAGTGTATATACTCACAATAAAAATATTTATTACATATAGTTTAAATTTAGGCAAAATTAACAAGCCAAAAAAAAGTAACTAACCTGGCTTCGTTGCTGTAGGTCAGATGTCCAAATGTAATCAAATGCAAACTTTCTCCCTTTCTTCGTACCCAAGAAACCTTTCAAAAGAAAATCAAAAGAGAATGATTATTTATATAAAGATTTTTTGATATCAAAGTTATGTTTACTTACGTAAAAACATATACGATTTTTTGTGCTATTTTATTTTGCGTAGTTACAATATGGGATAATCTCGACAAAAAGCTACGAAAAATATACAAAACCAATTATAAAACGAAAAAAAATAATCCGCCAGATCAATTTTTCATGTTAAATTTAAGATTTATAACGCAATCAAGTGGCCGTTGGATACTTAATACAAATAGAACGTGAAAAACCCACACAAAGCGTGGGTTTAGCAGAAAATCAAGGGGCAATCATTTTCTTTTCATGGATTTGGCATTGATTGATCGATGTGATTTTCATTTCCAGTCAATTGGGTAAAGCCATAAGTATCATACGTTTCTTTTTTTGTGAAACAGTCATGAAAAAAATCGTTATATTTATTGATATTATTGTTTCAGACTATGTCTGTTTACACTAGAGATACACAATCAGGAATCTCTATGTATAATTTTGCTATCTCAAATAAGATATTGATTATGAAATAAATTATTGACGACACTTGCTTAAACTAAAATATACATCGTATAAATATGAATTGATTTGAAATGAGCAACAAAATAAATATTCGTTACAAAGACAACGTATTTGAACGTAAATAAAAAATATTATATTTTATCTTAGATCTTAATTTAATTATCTATGACATTTCCTCACCGTTTTTTCTTTCAAGTCGTTTACTCTGCAGTGAAGGTGAACACTCTGCCCCAACTGCACCGTTACATTAGTGACATTATACGCTTCTTCAAAAAACGGTAGCGTTTCTTCAGTTGTTGAGCTGAGTGAATCTTCAGAAGGATTCTGTGCTCCTACACCAGACTGAGCTGGGACGCTTGTCAACGGCATGCTAGTGTCTCGCACCAAATAGTTTGCTGGAACATGAATCTGAATCTTAGGGTTGGAACGTGGAACTGGTGCGTAGTCACTTGGAGGAGATGGTTTCACCACTAGAAGAAAAAAATACTTATTTATTCAAGGGTTTTACATATTTTTATGTTGTTCAATTCTCTCATTGAAAAATATGTCATAAATAACTCAACAGCATGAAATGGTTTATATAATTTTGTCAATTTTCTGTAGATGAAATAATTGAATGCTATGGTTTTTATTATTGCGTAACATGTAAGCGCATTAGACAATTGAAGTAGAGAAACAATCATGTAATCTTGTTATGTTTTTAGTTACTAAAAATGTAGCCTTTTCCAGAAAACTTTTATCTAAGAAATGTCTGCTTTTTAATTTTTAATCTAGCTCTGAAGACGGTAAGCCGAGATAGAAAAAAGTAACTTATATAAATAGTTACATAAAGACGACAATGTTGTAAAAGTAAGGGATAATCCGTCATGTTATATAAAAAAACGAAAAATCTTAATAGAACTGCTCAATTAAAATGCCTTATTATCTAGTTCTGATACCTGCTTTTTACAAACGTGGCTTTAAAACTAATTTTTAAATCTATCGAACTTTACATTAACCTCAAAAACCAATCGAGATACCGATTTAAAAAAGTGAAAAAAATAGTTTTTTTTTACTGGCAGAAAATTGTTATCTACTAACCACGGCAGGTAACCGGCTTTTGAATCCATTATTGACCATTGAATAAACAACAATTATTGTATTTTTATTAAACTATAGACTATTTTATTATTCAATATATTTCAATTAGTTTTAACAAAATATAAAAGATAACTTATACTGTAGCTGAAAAACACTTTTGAAATGGTATGATTACAGCGTTTTAAAAATATATTTTCTTCTAGAGTAAAGTAAATTTTATACGTGTAGTTTGTATTCTAAAAAACATTTTTATTTTATAAAACTACAGGCGTTAATACCCTTCTAATATATGAATGAAAATGAAAATGGAAAACGCGTAGGTATCGTGCACTCAAATAAATGAAAAACAAATATGATTACACATATTTCTTATTGTCTTCAACAATTCTCTTCTGTGGCTTTTACGTATACATAAATACAGTAGTTGCCAAAATGGACGGACCACATTACGTTATTTTATCACAAAATTGATATAACAACATTATGAAATATTACTATTTGCAGCATACATGAATTTATTTCTTAAGCTGCAACTAACAATCAAATGAGTACTATCACTTGCAAATTATTTTATATGAGCTACCTAATTTAAGTTTTTTTACAAAAGTAAATTCAATCATTAATTGTTATTCGAAAATATTACGCCGTAATGAACAACTCGTTTGCAAATGGACTTTTCTTCACCTTGTATTTCTCAAACAATAAGTGACGATAAATAAAAATATCATGTCAATAATATTATATTATTACCCACAAGGAGTGAGTAAAATTCCTATATGACAAAGTTGGAAATCAGTTGTCTTCAAATTTTATTGAAATCTAGAAATAGTTTCTAGCTGATAAATACTCTATTTAAATAATCATAAATATTTTCTTACCAATCTAATAAACTCACTTCATTTTAATGCTTTATAAAGACACTTACACACAGAGCTCATTTTCTATTCAGAAATGTTTTTTGGTTAAGTCTACTTTACATATTCAAAAAAAATCCGTTTATCCATAATCTAAAATGTTAAATAATAAAAACACATTTTCCACAACAAATTGATAATCAAGACCAAAATTCCAAAATAAGCGATAGATTTCAAAGAATTCCATATATATATATAAATATATATATATACATATATATATCAAAACAGACAAAATCAGCCTATAATTTATGTTTGCCATCCGATAATCGAAGGAAATTAAAGGAAATGGAAATATTTGGATATTTAAAAGTATTGGAATGCAGAAAAGCTATAGGAGAATTCAAATACGAATGATTAGAACGATATAATATTAAATATCTTGGAATTGTAAAAACTCTATATAAAATTTTTAATATGATAATGTAAGCTATATAAAATAAGCTTTAGGTTAAAGAACTAAAAATGCCGATGCTGAAAATTATTATCTTTTTTTTTTTAAACATAAATCTTCATATATTCAACATGGCATTTATGACTAGGAAGCCAACCTCAGCTCATTTTTTTATAATTTAATTAAATATAATTAATTTTGATATTAAAAAAAATATCGATGATATGACAGCTTTATTAGTTGGATGTATAATAAAAAAAGAGACAAATATTTGTCTATTAAGCTATGATAATTTTTTTGGAGAGAAACTTTACAATTCATTTAATTCCAGGATAATTTGTCTGTATTAACACATTGGGTTTTAAGGTTTATTTCAAATCTCAAGCTGTGGTATTTATTACTTTATATCTTTTACGAATTAAAATAATTTTTCATTATGTTTTTCAATATGTCTAAGTCGTTGGTTAGCTTTTCAATACATTTATTCCTGATAACTTTAAATCGAGCACTTCTAAATCCAATGCCAGACAAATCCAAGGCTTTACTAAAAAACCAATTGAAATTTAAAAGTTTTGTATTTTATGCTATTTGTATATTTTATGTGATTTTTTTCTTGATAACTCGTAGTTGATTAAATAACAGTAGATTAATCTAAATATTTTAAAATTCGAAATTCAAATAATTTAGTTTATTAATGCTTGGAATCCATAAATATGTGTTTATTAAAGAACAAGTTTTAACAACTCATAAAAAATGAATAACGGATGCTTCCGTATTTTATTTCAGAATTATATTACTTATTGTTTGAATACGTCGTAGTATTATTTCATAACTTGTATTCAAAATCTATTTATATTATATATAAGTCGAGTATGAAACTGTATACCATGCTCGATTTTATTACATGCATACACGCTATGTACATAATACACAAATAAATTCAAATCGTTGATTTTTTTATCTCTTTTTGAAGTCATCTTATTTTTTAATAAAATTAATGTTTTTTACAGATTCCCCGATTGTAATATTACAAAAAATAATCTGGGGGAGGTATAAAAACATCGCTTCATTGAAATTTGTCTTGACAATCATACAAGATGACATGATCGCTTTTTCACTGTTATCTTTTATATCAATCAGAAATATAATATGTATATAAATGCTACGATTACTGCCTTATACCGTAATAGAAATCTCATAAGCTTGCATCGTAAATCTAAACGTAACCTACGTGTATTTGGAATACACAAACGTATACATTATATCCTTTTATTGCGATTTATTAAAATTCTTTAGTATAAATAATATAAACTGAGGGGAAACCCTTCATAAATAAAAGTAATATACTGTTTATGCCGTCGCATTTTGGTAGAGCTGCCTCTTAGATAACCATCTCTCACTTGTAAACGGCAATATGGGACCTGAAAAAAATGGTCCAAAACAAGTTTCCAACGAAAAAATCACTTAACATTGCGTAAAACTTTTGGCAAAACCAACCTATGAAGTACAGATTTTTTAATATTTAAATATTTTGTACATCCGAATTGAGCCACATGTAACGTTTCCTTTTTATTTATTGTAAATCTAATAAATAAATAAAATATTATATTTTATCTTTTTAAGACTTGTAAAAATATAATTATGAAAATAAGACAATCTAGGGAGCTTAGCAAATCTAATTCTCTACGCCAGAGAAATAAATGCAACATTTCCTTAATGTCATTGTTTAATGATGAAATATTAATTTACTTCGCCAAGTCGCTGAAAAATGAAACAAATGGATCGATCGGTATAGATAAAAAAAAAAGAATAATATCGAACTTTTTTAATGATATGAAGCAAATTTCTCATTAAAATAAGTCAAATATTTATTTAAAGTTTGAAGAATCAAGAGACATCATATAATAAATTTAATAATTAATTTTTGATTTACGGTATTTTAATGTCAAATTGGAATTTTTTAACATTATTACATTTCCATATTTTTCTATTACATACATGTGATAATGAATGAATGCCTCAAGATAACCAAAAGCAAAATCTGGGTCTTAAGTGACAAAACTTGTGGTAATTTATATTTTTTCAAGAATTAAAACTATCAATAAATAGTCAAAGATAAAATATCAAATGTGTAATGTATTAAGTTGATAAAAATTGTAATGTAATGATTTAATAATAAACTTTATCATATTTTAAATTATTGTTTTTTTTAAAGACAGTTTTTTTTTTGAGTACAAATGTATGGCCAATTGTTTGAGATGAATTGGAAATTCCTGAGGGAAAGCGATGCGGGTTTAGCCATTTCATATTCACTACTGGTCATTGGACTTCAAAAACGTGGAAATGGACAGATTTGGGATTTTTAGATCCTGGTAAGGATGTTTATATTAACATTTTTAGATGCTTTACGGCCCTTGGTTTCTATTTGTTGTACTTCAATAAATTTATGTATCAATAGACACTTGCAAGAAAGAAGGTTAAATAGTCGTAAATTTTATATTTGGTTCTTTTGTCGGGGAACAAAAACGATCCAATAAATTTAAAATTCAAACACCACCACATTTTTTATGTAATATATGTAGACTTTCAAGCTACTGATAACAATAAATAGAATTTCTTTTTTTTTCAACAAACATGACAACTTAACTGATATTTTGAACTAGTGCTTATTTAATAAAGCTTCATAAAAATTTAATTTATGAATTTATTCAGTTCTATTACAAATTATTTTTCGAATATTTGTGATAGCTTTATCACTGTCAATTTTCAAGTTAAGGTTCATAACTATGTGAAAGTACTTTGTTTTGTCTTTTTTATTATGATTTATTGAAATATATATAATTTATTCGCAATGAATATTGTGAAATTTATTCAGCATTGCCTAAAGAAAATTTAAATAAATAACTTAATAGGCTAACGTTACACAGTATTATATAATACATTAAAAATCGACATGTTATACGATATTCATTATACTAGCTAGAAAGAATTGCTATCAAAAACAATTTGTACGTATATAAGTAAAATAATGTAAACAATTTCATCTGACATAATATTTTTTATTACATAAAGAATATCCGATCAGTTTTTTCTTGCGGTAAGGATTAATTCGTTGGTTCAATTAGGCGTATTTTCTTCGCAATTTTATATTTTTTTGTTTTTTTCTCCCGCAATATGCCGCAAAGATAAAAAAGACGACGTAAAATTTGCTCTATTAGACATCACTCTCCGTTGAGCAATAACTTGCAAATCCAGGCTCACGAACTCTTTCAAGTTTTTTTTTTCTGTTTTTCTTTCGTCTAATTTATTCTTGTCTTTTTGTTAATAATGAGCAAAAATACTATTCTTGATCTATCTTAATAACTGATTTATTAACAATGTGTATTATTTTACTGAATAATTAAAGTAAAAGTTAAAATACAACCGAATGATTCTCATACCAAACATTATAAAACAATTTACTCCATACGACTCGATTTCAGTGGAAAATAGCACTGATATGTAAATCATAAATGTGGTTTATATAGAATTATCAACATCGTAAATATTATAACTTAGAAACTTAGGTATTGATCATTTTTTAATTGAAATATATTACATATTTTTTTATCAAAAATAAAAAAAAAATATATAGAAAAACATTTTTCATTCAAAAGCGAAATTTATCGCAAATATATAATGTTCTAGCTTAGAGCAATTACCTTTGTTTGGCAATGTCAGAGAATTGATAGAAAATCGTAATGCTACTTAACATAAATATCATTTACGATTCACGAACTCTGTCCTAGTCAGATAACCTTTGACGATCTTCTTTCACTCGTTCATTTCAAAATTTATTGTAATATAAATTTTCCTTTGAAAAATCGATCATTTTACCGCCCCATTGGGCACAATATCGCACGAGCCACACTTGTTGCGCCCTCACTCGTTTATTTTTATAACAGTCACCAAAAATGAACTATCATAAAAAAGATTTAAGATTTACGGTGTGTCACTTTGTTACTATGTTATCTTATTTATTTTCGAAAAAAATACATCATTTCATGATAGAGTATTAACCGCCAAAGAATTTTAAGTGGTATAGTAATAATTCAATTGCTTCATATCTTTAATATCTCTGGAGAACGATAAGTAACTCTTGCAAATACCTTGCTTTAATCCAGACATTAATAAGAAGTAATACAATTAACATTTTTTCACCTTAAAAATCTCTTTCATATCAATTTTTTAAAGATAAAATTTTTTTTTTGATAGAAAGGATCTGTATATATTATTAAAAAATAAATGTATACCAGACATTAATAAACTCACAACTGTGATAGGCTATGTAGATTTCACATTTCCGCTGATATCAAAGTGATTTCGAGTAAACATCAATATTGACACAGTTAAGGCTAAAATCATTTCATTGGACGATATAAAGCAAATAAAAGATAACCTCGTGATTGGTGAAGTACCTGATTTTAAAACATATTATAATTGTTGAAACAGGACCATTTCATAATATATTTAAATAAAAGCTTATTTTTTATAAAAGGAATTAATTTGTAATACAATTTATCAACTATTTGAAAACGAAATATAGTGATTATTTTCATTTAATCTAATAACGATCAAGAAGACCGTGTCCTCCATCTCACAAAAAAATAGTGTATGGTAAATTAAAAATATAAGTTTAATGCTTTTACTAATTAAATTTATTTTCTTGACATCCCTTCATTTCAGAGTCTAAAAAAATCATAATCATTGATTGCTTTGACTTTTTATCAGCCCTAAATGAAACTTCTGACGCTTAAAACCTTTAGTAGTAATTCATTTATTATATGTTAACTATTATTTCTCAGTGGAAAAGCATTATATTTTAAATAATAAAAACACCTTCGTTAAATTATATTTCACAATTTAATGTACATGATAAGCATCAGTTTTGCTCATAAATAAACTAAATTGTAGAAATAGTACCTAAAATGTGTTTTTATTTTAAAAAAAAACAGTAAGAGTTTTAAACTTATCTACAACCGTAAATTGTTTTTTATGCAATTTTTTAGAATGATATCTCAAACATTTTAAAAACTGGTGATTGTTGTTCAATTTATTTTGAAAGATTATTTACCTAATGATGAAAACAAAGTTTCTCTCATAATATTTCAAAACACCTATTTTTCTAGATTATTTCTCGATAAAATATGAAATAACTGCAACATTTTTACCCTTCAAGTGATTTTTTTTACGAGATCCGATTTTCCAAATTATTGCTTCCTTATAAGCGTGCAACGCCGCGTAAAAAATTCGATACCCTTAAAAAATGAGCGTTGGAGAAATTCGCCGGAATTCAGGGTAAGCTAAAAATGATATTTAGAAGATTCTCTGATACGTTTGGTGGCCTGTCATTGCATAACATAATAATTCCATCTTCGTTTTGAGTAATAAACCGTCTTTCAAAAAAAGTTTGGAGGAAAATTTTTGTTTGATGTTTATTTTGCATCCATGAACAATTTAAAAAAGCAATATAATAGAAATATGTGTTTTTTTTATTATAAATACGATTATTTTTTTTAAATACGCTAAATCTATATATTTCTATTATATTTTTCACCGATGCGTGCTCTTTGAGAAACTTGATATTTAAAAGAATTCTTGCGTTACATCACCAGACGAAGCAAATTGGAATAATAAATTAGTAAACATAACTAGAAACATGTTTTTTTAACCTAAACTTTGTTTAGAATACTACATATTTTTGAGAATTAAATGCACAATGTTTGGGGATTGCATACCCGTTATTACTGAATGCAAAATTACAGTATTTCAGCTCATTTTTCCACTTTAGAGCGTTTTTTTTTCAAAATTACCGGTAATAATTACAGACGTATTAAGTATATCATAAATTAACTGTTCATCCATCAATTATTCAATTTTTGAAGGCAATTAATGCAGCTAAGTTCACATGATATGATACGAAGATTCGGTGTAGATTGGCCGATTCTATCATTGAACATTGATTGATTGATGGACTGTTTTATTAATTCAATGAAGCGACGATCTTAATGCATTGACAAACGCAGACCTAAAATCGCTTGATTAATCTATTTTTTTCCGGTAATTAATACAAATTATCGGTTTTGATATTTATAATACCGGTATTCTTATATTCATTTGATATTTCAATTTTTAATCGTAGATTAAGAACAAATCATTATTATTGGTAAACAATTATTCTGGATATTTTCAGTTTATAATCAGTTACTTGATTTTATGTAATTCACACCGTTTTTTGCCTGTATTCAATTCCTCTCAATTAAAAAAAACATACAATGAAATTGTCAATATATCAACGTTATATCTTTGTCTAGTTATAATTGAATACAAATTTGAAATAACAAACCATTTAAATCAAACTTGTTTCTGAATGAATAATCAACAATTTACATGATCATTAAAATCATTTGCAGTGTGTATATTTTTACAAAGAGGCTTTATTTATTCTTATCAATTAGATTTTATTGTAAAAGGACTAATGATTGTATACACATCCACACGATTGGAATACAAACACATGAGGAGCGTAGAATTAGACAGTCAATCGAAGTCGTTGTTTGACCTCATCTGAGAAAATAGAAAAATAATACAATCAATTATATAGCGAAGATAGGCCGTGTATGTTGTATTTACTAAGTGTGGCGCCAGCCATTGTCGAGACGGCAAAGCGAGAATGGAGACAAAATATCAGGACATCCATTACATACTCGAGTATCGTATATTATTATTATCTAGAGCTAATGACTTCTTCAATTCCCACTGCCTCGTATTGGACGTTATGTTAAATGGAAATGTAGAATTGTTATGCAACATAAATAGAACTAAGTTACAATATAACAATTTGTATAGCCGATGCTGTGGTCGACTGGTTTTATTTCTTTTCTATTACATCGTAGTCCATATACAAGATAATGAACGACAAAAAAATCTGTTGGATAATTCATTTGTAAATAACGTAGAAGTAAAAGATGGGCTGTACGTGTTTGAGTTAGATTTCATTTCTACTTCCACCTATTCATATAAAAGTTTGTAACAGCAACACCGTGGATTAATATTTTAATATTCACTTTTTAAATATATATATATTTTTTTAAAATATGATTAACCTTTCATCTCGTGATTAGCTGGTATTTGATGCTGCAGATAACACAATCCCATATATGGAAATTATTATATTCAAATCAAGTAATTCTTTACAAAAATATGTATATATAAAAGTGGGTTGGTGTGTATTTAAGCTTTTTTATTACCGTTTATTCAACTAGATATAAATTACTCGATAGTGAATCTCACGAATTTATATAGTATTTTAACATACCTTCGTAGTCGATAGTGTATTTACCGAATGATATTTCCATTTCTATATGCCTTCATTTTATGTTTTGATTCAATATGCTAAGCACATTTTAACCCAAATTTTAAATATCACTTCTAATACAACAACCTCTTGTTTTAATTAGATGTTATTGTTATTTGCACCCGGTCCATACCCTTAGGATTTTGCCATCCATTAGTATGCTTGTCTTTTCAGTATCCTTTTCTCATATTTTAAGGTTTCAGTATATTTAGAGTCTCTTAATTTATGATTCTACAATCTTTATGTTCCATGATCATTTTTCTTAAATTTACTTTCCTTATATCAATTCTAGTTTTTTTAAACCCATTTCTTTTAAATTTTTATTTTTTGTTAGCTTTCATCTGTAGACATGTGAAATAAGCACAAAAATTTAATAAATTCAAAAAACAAAAACTCATACTTCATTATAAAACTTTAAATAGTTGAACGCTGTGAACAAAATTTTATGAGAATTTTTTCAATATGTCAACATTTGCAATGTTCAACTTATGACCTTACAAAAAAAAAGTTTTGTATATAGAAAACTACAAATAGTCACAAAACATTTGAAATAACGCTAGACGACACTGATCACTCTTCTTTTCCTGTTGTCATTAATATTAAGATTACATGATAAAAGTATTTCATCGATAAAAATTTCCTAAAATAATGGTAGTTTAATATTCAATAGATTTTTTGAATTCCATTTCAGCTTTGACCAATATAACTTCCATTACTTTTGGAAGTAATGTAACTTATCGATTCCCAAAAGCTCATAATTTAAAGCTCGCTGAATAAATAATCAAATGGACGGTTTCCGAAAATACGTTTCGCATCAGTAATTCAATCACCCTTTCACTTTAACTTAAACCAATTAGAATGTTGATGGTATTGGAACGTTTAAAACAATTACTGGTGACAGCTACCGTTGATGCAATATGATTTAGCAAGCTTAAATAGGATATGTGGCTTACTCTAACTTAATTGAGTTTGTTAAATAATGGAATATGTCGATAAGATTGTATAAAAGTCAAATGCGTTATTATAAAATCAAATGATTAAAATTTAAATAAATATTAAGCTGCCCACTATTATTTGAAATGAAAAAGTAGCACGTTATTAAAAAGTTCAAAACGTAATGAAATATGAATATCTGCTATCAAAAATATAACCGAAATATTTGGTTGCATTCTCTTTTACTTTGTATAGTGATCGTTTACAATATTTTTGAGATAACGGTTAATTCAAACAATGATTATTTTGATAAATATTTTTATGCTATTGATTATAATTAGTCATAAGAATGGATATCCCTTAATAAAATCCTATGACTTGAATATTGTCAAAAGGCGAACTAGTGTTCCTAATGATAAATTATTCAATATTGGGACCATCTTATTTCTATTCTTAGTTTTCTGCTAATAGCATAATAAATTTAAAAATTTTATACAACATATAAAAAAGCATGCAGAAAACTTGCCAGCAATCTGTCTAGGAATTAGTTTGAACTGTTTACATAAATACTGTCTAATACGCTGTACGATAAAAAAAGTTGTAGATTCAGTCAAAAGTGATCTTAAAAACCCAAATTTTTATCAAATATTTTTACTTTTACTATTAAAATTTTTTTTTTTAGTAAATATTTAAATATAAAACATTACGGTGTAGGGCTAGCGGTAGAATTTAGCAAACTTATCGGGTCATTAGAATTGCTTTCATGTTAATCAAAACCTTTTGTATAAATATTGGAGAACAAAAATTTTGTTCTTAAATTAAAGACAACAGATTTCAAGCACATTTTTAAGCTCGACTCAATCGGAAAAATTTGGGTATATAATTTGTCCAATGCAACCCTCTTAGCATTTATAATTGTATACAAAAATACGACAATAGGGTTATTATATTTAATAATATTTTAAATCATAGTTGATATCTTTTCCTTACCTATAAGTGAACAAAATGGTAGATTCATCATCAAGAGAAATGATGTACACACCATCTTTCCCCACATTTCTCGCTCGATGCAACGCATCTTTAACGCCTTTTGCTAGACGACACTCGCTGACGTCTTGCTACTTTTTTTTACTCTATGGTCTTATTCATTCTTCTTTTTAAGACTGTTGTCACCACCATAGACCTGAAAAAAAAAGCATTTCATCAAGACTTTTTTTTGTTCAAGATTAAAATATTAAGTCAGCCACTGTAAGGGTAACAGATTTACTTATCAAGCCTTCCAGGAAGAAGCTTTCAGAAAGGTTAATGAATTAACGTCAAATACTTTTTGTACGATATACATTTTCTCACTTAGTAATCTGGGAAATTCTCTATTAAAATTGGACTTACCTAACATTTTAACTGAACTTAATTATTTCATATTTTAAAAAACTCTTATCATTACATAAATGTATAAACTTATATTTAAATTGTTTACTGTATTTTAGTACACATAGTGCATTGCAATAACTTTAGTTTAATTTTCTCCTGAGAAACTCCTAACAATTGTCTTATAGCGTTTTGAATTATGATGTTAAAGAACACAGCTACTAAGAGGTGTAAATGTACACAGATCGGTCTGGTCTGGATTTATCCACGAAAAAAATGAGGTTAGAAAAAAATACCAAAAATTTCCAAAATACTAAAATTATAAAAGAAGATAATAATTAAATATGAAGTTGTACTCTTTATTTATTGACAAACTCATAAAATTATATGATTTTTCAGTGGTAATTTATTGCGGGTTTTTATATTTCCAAATCAATTACCTGCCGATATTTCACATTTTAGTGTTTATGTTTTTTAACGTAATTTTTAATAAAAAAAAACAGCCATTTATTAAATATCGTATAAGTGACATAACGTATGTGAGTATCGACTAATATTGAAATAAGCATGTGTGTTCATTATTTGGATTGCTTGAACGACAGATATAAATTAAGTTATTCTCAAATGGTTTGAGCTAATTTTATCAAATTGGCATCAACGTACGAATGTTGTAATAAGAATATCTGATATATCCTTAAACTTACGCAAATTAGATATAGAGACTAGCCGTGCTTTCCATAAGCGCTTTGTGTGTCAGAAAATAGAATAGAAAAGGGTTCTACTAATTTCTAGTAGCTGTGTATTTTAGGGTATTAATTTTAATCAGTGATCCCTGATGTAATGAGGGTTGGGCAACATACAAACGTCCGTTACATGTTACAATGTTACGAGTATCCTGCCATATTTCTACCTCACCCTATCTTTCAAGAACATACATTTTTAGTGCTATACGCAACATGAAAACTTAAGCTACGTTACATACAAACTTTGCTTACGCTTGATATCCTATAATTAGTGCTAATGCTCAATAATATATCTTTTTAGGGTACCTTTGCACAATTGTATACGGTATTTCATATTTCTGTTATTTTCAAGCAACAGTAATCTGATAAATGGGCGTCTAATAAAGTTTAATTTGTATGTTTTGAATAATTAATTTGTTTATAAAACTTTTACCTAATGCTTTGTAGTACGATAAGCATATTATGATACATAATTATATTTCATTTTTCAGTAGCTTTGTTTTGAAATTATGCCATAAATTATTTTCTTGATTTAAGTGAAATCTACATTTTTAGCTTATATATTTAAAAACGAATTTATCAAAATTACTTTTTTTATTAAACGCAATAAAAGCAAAATTTGATTTCGTTCAAAAACATTTTTAAAACTTTTCCAATATCGTATATTAATTAAGCAGCTTACAGATGGATGAATGTTCTAAATAACATTGAAGATGCATCAATTATTTTATTATTATTCAATTTATCACATGAGAATATTTCACAATATAAACAATACAAAAAAATAAAAAGCGATCGATGACTTGCTACAAGATATGTATAAACTTTTTCTATTTCCATGCTAGAGACAGTGAATTTATTAAGTTAAGTAAATTTTTTTTAGTTGTCTATTTGCTTTGTGATACAATATCTCGTTTTTCGAACAGAATAAGGATGAGACTAAAACTATATTGAAAATTTTAATACGCATGACTGAGACTGTAAGACGGACAAAAATCAAATCAATTAAAAAATCAATAAATTTATACAATATTCCATACTGATACGCGAGTCAGTGAATACAGCAACCAAAGAGCACATCGGTGATCACTCAGCTACGAGCCTGGAATCGTTTTTTTGGTATCTTATATGGAAAATAATAATTTAAATCACCCGTTTATTTGCACTCAAATATTTAGTAATTATCTCCAACGTAAGTTAACCCAAGGATTGAGTGATTATAAAGTTCATAATTTATTGAATATTTATCTACTATAAGAAACACCAATATGATACAAGCACGTTTATTTAAATTAACGATACCACAAAGACTTCAATAAATTCTGCTTGTGCAAAGAGTGAAAACTTTTATGTCTAAGTATTTACCTACTCGGGGGTGTATCGAAAGTAATATGTTCGCTTAAGTAAACCTATCGTAGTAAGAAATACCGTTAAAAATTCTTAGCGCCTGCTTCTTTGACAAGTTTTTGGGCTATTTTAATAAACATAGTTTTTATTGCAAAGCTTAAAGGTTGCCTGAGAAAACTTTTGTAATAGACATTGTTATAATTCGTTCATGAAATTTTCAGTTGTTTTATGTTATTTAAGTTAAAAGTTCACAAATCTTTTACAAAATGAAGTATTAAGTATTTTCATCATTAAATATGTCTTTTGAAATAAGTACTTAATATATTTTAATGACACAGGAACGCATTCATACAGAACAAACATTATCGCAAAAAGTGTTTATAATAAAAAATAGTTCAGTTTTATATTTGAACTATTACAACTTTGAAAAATTCCACATGTTTTGTCACTTACGCCCCTTACGTGTTACGTCTTTCGGCATCTTCAGGCATTCTTTCAAATGGAGCCAAAAGAACTGACAAAAAGAAAAAAACCCGGGTCATGGTGAAAAAACATGTGGAAGCCTACAAAGTTGTAACAATTCAAATTTGATATTGAAAGTCCGTTAAGCACGTTCAGTCAATATTATAAAATAATTCAGTTATTTTGTAAAAATTTACTTTTCACCATTTTATTATAAAATGAATATTACATAGAATTTTCTATGTTATCTTTTCCAAACATATTATTTCCACTTATACACTCTGTCATGCCCATATCTACGAAATTATTAAATAATCAAAGAAGACATATTATACATTTCAAAATATACGTGATGTTTGTTCTGACTAATAAACGAAACTATGAATAAAAACAAACAGTGGAGGAATATTCAAAATAAAATACTAAAGAGAAATGTTTTCCAAAAAACAAGTTTTCTGAAAATTTGTCTGGAAGAACGTTAGATTCATAAGCACGGTATCTTTAAACCTTTTGCGATAAATTTCAAAAGTTAAGTAACTTTTTTTGGCAACAGCATTTGTTTACGACAGGTTTGAGTAATACTTTATTTACTTTTCATTTCAAACATACTAACAAAAAAGCAAACGTAAGTATTTTTGTACTTTCTACTTAACAAAATATACTTAATGTGCTCGTCGAGTAGAAAATCTATTTTTTTAACGAACCAATCCATTGTGAGCTTTGAAAGTTCAAATTTAAAATGATTTATATATTCAACTTACATATTTTTCGAAAACGCAAAGTAAAATTTAGTTCGAGAAAATTTGTACCTTATACAGGCAGATTGTTCACTGTCTTCGGAAAGTGAGTTTTTTGAGTTTTACTTTAAGTTAAGCGATACTTTTATTTAAAAAAAATAATTTCCCAATTGCTAAAATTTTTCAATCTAATGTTCAATTATCTTTGAGAATAATTTAAATAAATAATTTTAATATAATGCATTTCACTACAATGGCTGTTGCATGAAATCAAATTGTAAAATATTTCCTTATTTTCTAACTATAATATAACACGCTAAAATAATCTCATTTGACAAGTGTGTAACAAACAAAAGATACCAAAGAGGAATTCGATAAACATCGTATTTGCTGAGCTGTAATTACAATTCGCAAAATGAATTCTACGAATTGGCATACTGTAATCAAACTTTTTCTTTCCATTACTGAAGGGAAAACAATTAAACTTCATTTCGAGCTTTATTTAGACATGTTTATTTTAACTAAACTAATTCTGTAATGGACAAAAAGTTTTGCTTCGCGCCGTTTAATGTCGATTAGCAGAAGACAAAGTTTTATATTATACATAGACACTATTGTCTTATCCCTGTATTACAAAATACATCTCATAATCTAACAAAATCTCAACACGACCATTTTGCACTGATTTGTTTTTCATTTTACATAACTCCTGTCATTTATCAATATTTATGGAAAATAAAATATTATTTATTGTGTTAAAACATTTGAATATCCGCATAGCTTTGTAGAAATGTATATTTGATACTTGATGCAACCGTTTTTTTTTAATATGACAAATTATAGTAAACATCTATGGTCAAAAAAAGTACGTTAACTGCGAATGTTGGATGTTTGAACAAAACAGGTCATATCATTTTTTTGTTCTAAATACGGTGTATATGGCCTCCTAATGGGAGTATAAATACAGATTTAATTCTATGAGGCTAAATTGTTCCTCGGTTGTTTAATTATTGTAAATAAGTTTGAAATACAGGGTAGGAGTAGAATGCGTAGAAAGCTAGTCACTTTCTTAACGTTCCTTTTTTATTGAAAAAGAATTTATGATAGCACAATATATCATATTCATTTTCAAAACTGTTCATACTGGATTACGAGCCCGTGAAATTCATTATTGATGACAAAGATACAAAATAAATATATATTATTGTAATTTTACTTTATACTAATTTCCAATTGATTAACTAATCCAATTTTTTATTTTACCTATTTTATAAAAATATATTTTTTCGGCTATTACATATGTTATATGAAGTTTCAATTTATTTTGAGCTCTGTGATTTTAGCACAAATGATCGCTTTTTTTCTAGGTCAATGATATTTTTCAATTTTATTCAACTTTCTTAATTTAATATGTTTGGTAGGTCAAAAGATGCGAAATAATATTTCTTTAAAACTTGCAAAGTTTTATAACAGAGAAATATAAATAAAATCGGTCAATATTTACTCTAAAGAACTTATTTTGTACAAAGAATCATTTCCTTATCTTTGATCCCAGCAATTGAGAATTCTGGTAAGGCTACTTTTCATTTGAATATTTGCGGAGTGGAACCAGTTTTATTATAGCAGTGGGTATATTTAAGTTACACTTTTAAACTTAAATAAAAACTGAGACGAAATAAAAAAAAATCCTCGAGAACTCTCGGATCGGTTTATCAATGAGAAGAAAAAGTTACTGATTAAAAAAACATTTTACTTTCGAAATTGTCAGTAATCGCAAATCTAATTCAAATTCATTTTCCTCTCAATCATTATTTTAATTGTGGTGTGTGTCAATAATTTTTTTTAAACTTTTTCTTTTACATTTAAATATTTTAAAAGTGTATCCGTATTTTTATGGTTTTGTTAAAATTACAGATATCGAGATAATACTCATTGTTTTTTTTTTTATCAACATAAAATTATTATACAGTTGTAATGATTGTGTCAATTAAATTCTAATATACAAATGTTCATTTCAACATTTATTTTTTTCTCAAAAAATAGGAAATTTTCTATAAGTTCAAAAAAATTACTGGCGTGCGTCAGTAAACACTCACTTAATTCGAAGTCTATTAACAAATATTACATTTGAAATTTTCTGTGTTAAGCCTTGATGAAACAACATTTCCAAATAATGAGAAAAATTGTGTATCATATTTTTTTCTGAAATATTGAGAGTATTTAAAAATGATCGAATCAAAAGTAATTTATGTAAATTTGTGTTGATGTTTCGTGAAGCTTTTTTTTTTGTGAATGCAATTCCAATATGTATGTATTAAACTATAAGGTGGTATATGTTGCGTGTTATATAACTTTGCTCTAAAGCTTTTTTTGGAGTTGAATCAGACATCATAAACATTTTACTTTGCAGTTTCTGCGTATTTGATTCAACTATTCTAAAAACTTTTCCAACCCTATTGTATCAAACCTTATGGATTCTGAATCTTTACGCCATCATCGTAAGACATGGCACGTAGGATGAAGGGTACGTGAGGTCAGGATAAATAAAGGAACATTGTAATGTTTACATAGTTAAAGATGATTTACGAGATAAAAGCCATAATTTATTTTTCGACCCGACGCCAAAGGTTAAGCTGGAGTTAAGCGAAAGGGAGATAGCGTAAAAAACAAAACTTAAAATTAGTACGTTGTAACGCAATTCATTTTTCATAGTCGAGTGTTGCTTTTTTACAGATAGATAGGATATTTTTTTAACTAAAGAAAAGATAAATCATACTGCGGAAATCCTTTTTGGTAAAAGGGAATTATGGGCATACCAAAATCTGCGATACTAAATTTCAGTGAAAGAGAACATTTTTGAGCACTTTGCATAAGACCAGAGATAACAAAAAAAAAATTAAATTTATCTGGAAATTCATTATCCAAAAAGTAAATCTGATATATTGGTATATACAATAGTTTTATCCCTTTGGTGTACGGTAACTTCGGTGTCGTAAAATGACAATTTATTTTACTGTTTGGATACAGCCTCAAAAATATGTAATATGGATAAAAATTTATACTCTATAAATATTTTTTTCTTATTACCTCATTTATACATAAGAAACCATAGTTTTTTCATATATTTTTGTTTGTAGTATGTTAATTCTGTAATTATATGTATACTTATTTATTGTAGTCTTCAACATTTTTAAATCAGTTCAGATTTTTTTTTTAAAGCCTCACAAACATTTAAGAATAAAAAATATATATTTTTTAATTTGAAACAATTTTACAGTTATTTTCACATAAATGATAAGTTTTCTGTAAAAAAACATAAGTTGTCTTGAGCTATAATATTCATGGAAACTGCCATAAACAAGCGTGCCAGTTCGGTCAACAACTTACTTGGTTTGCCAAATTACTATGCTAATGTGGGTGACACGAGCTAAAAGAGGGTTTCTTTCTTGTATAATACAGCCAAATCTCTTATAAATAGGTTGTGACATTTTTGGGTTCGGTTTCCTTACGTTAATTCGGAGTTTAATTATATTATCATAGTAATGGCGACCACTGAAATATGTCAAATTATATTTTCATCACACTCATTATGCTCTTAATTTTTTTCGCAGAACTCGTCAAATATGTTTTGTGTAATGATTAACAAGGCAGCTTCTAGTTCGATTCAAAAAAAAAAATCATTTTTTTTACTTAAAATTTAAAAAAAACTTTATTACATAAAAATATATTTTAAGAAATATATTTTTTATTTATGGATATTTTTTATTGAAATGAAGAAATGCCATAATAATTCAATAAAGGAAAATATCCGTCTAGACTTTTTTCAGAAAAGGCATATTGACTGAAGATAATTAAAAGAATTATCAAATGTTTTGTCGTTCGTTCAGATTTTTCCTTTTAGTACTTTCAGGCATTGAAGCTTAGGAATGACTTCGAAATTAAAAATAGTTTCTTGCTAGTATCTTGCCAAAACTATCTTTCAAACATTTTTTTTATCTACTATTAAGATATTCCTAGATCCTTTTATTTTCAGAATTATATACTCATAACTAAATGATTGTTTATTGAGTTAAGTAAATTTCTAATTCTGATCTAAATTTTTTTTTCGAAAACTATATTGGAGAGAATTGATCCTACTAAATAATGATTTTCATACCCTCTACCTACTCAGAAAATAAGTTTACGGCATGCATTCTAAAATATTTTCCTTGTCTCTCGATTTTTTCACTTCCGATATAATAAACATTATTTAAGTTTCACTTCATTCGTTTTATTGCTTGCATTACCTATCTACGTAATACCATCGGATTGGTAAGATAATTTACCCGAGTGTAGAAAGATAGTTTTAAGCTTATAAATGATAGAAAAATTCGTTCAAATATCTTGAGATATTCAATATATAATAAATAATATTATAATGAACCTCTCACTTTAATGACACTACTTTTAATCCAAAAAGCTCAAATCATTTCCTGTGAAATATGTATATTAATTTTAGTAACATGGGTTTATACAATGAAGTTGAATATTAACTATTATGATCTCAATTTTCGTTTTTCGACAAGGTTATTTTTAATTTATTCGTGAGATTTTTGTTAAAAATATGGAACACAATCAAAGCATCTATATCCTGATAAAAACAATAAATAAGATCTAGCGTTAGCGTTATGAAATACTATTTATTATTTCTAGCCATCTCGCACGCTTAATTATAGCCGAAGGGATAACATATCTTTCTAAAATAACTATTTCAATTAATGTTATCACATAATTATGATCGTGTTGTTAGTCTTCTCGATTGTTTCGCTGGTGGAAAATATCTATTGTTAAGGGTACTGAAGCATAAATAATATGTACAGCATCGATAACGATATGGCGTGTATAAACTGATGACCACAAACAAAAGCTGATCCAGAAGTAATACAGAACAATAAATAATTTATAAGTTACGTATAATTGCAAACGTTTTTCTATAAATGAATATTTTTTCAGAAAGTTAGTTTCAGAATGACTTTTTTATTAATCTAAATCTTTATATCCTCTTGTTTGTATGGGCAAGGGTTCAAATGTCATAACCGACTTTTCATAAGCTGATAATAATATTAAAAATAAATTTGTTTCAAAAGTTTACGCAGAAATATAAATGCTAAAAAATGTAACAATTTAAAATATGAAATAGCTTATTTTTTAATCGGGATGTATATTAAAAGTAAAAATTGATCTAAAGATTATCAAATAACATGTAATACAAGAATAAACAGCTGAAATTATGAATTAAAATTTGAAAAATCATTCAATCCCACCATTTTATAAAAATAAATATGATGATTCAAAATGTACTCTAAATTATTGTTACTATTTGAGAATTTGAATCTTTGAACACACTCCAAGTAGATCGAATATGACATAGAGTATTCAGCTATTCATAAATAGACTGGCAATATAATATAATATAAGTTCTTTCGACTTATCTCTTAGCCCCGTAAATAATAAATTATTTTTTTAAGCATTTTTGACACTTATTAATAATTTCCACCCTGAAAAGGATAGGTTTCAGGGTAGGAGGTTTAGTTACGGTTTTTACATCGCCGTCCCTCGACGTGATATAGCTTCGGAGTCAAAAGGTCACGTTCGCTAAAATTAATGATCTTCCCAAATTATTTCCAATATAACCGCTGAAAATCGGCACAACTGGTTAAATTATTCACAATTCAACTATCCTAAATCAGTCTACAACCACTAAGCACCCTAAGTATTTATGATACCACTTATTGATATTTATTACATTGTATTATATTAAAGTTAAAAGTTACAAAAAAGTGTTTTTTGCTGCGAGATTATTTTATGTGTCACATAAATAATAAAAGTGAAAAATTCACATATTTTGATACTTTTACTACAAAAACATGTAAAAAACAATAAATCAAAATTAATTACTTGTTGAACAACACAATTATTTGGAAAAAATCCTGAACGTGTAATTTGTTTCACATGGCTCATTTAAATCTTTTATGAAGTAAAAACAATGTAACGGCTCCAATAAGATTATAAAATTGATGTGATCGGTGAATATCTGAGGATTGAATTAAATTGAACTTGCATGATTGTCTATTTCCGCGAAAAGTTGAAACCGCATGTTAATTGGGATATCACTTCCTGTGCAAAGCTTTAGCATTCTTCAAAGATGTTGCTTCGGTTTTTGACATATTACATAAAAAAGGCAGACAAAATTTGATGATACTATTATAGATTCAGTTGGTATTTAATATGTCTACCTACTCAATAGATATATTTTTATGATTTAAGTTTTATAATCAAAAAACTAAAAAAAAATATTTGAATCGATTTCTTTTGTTTAAACGGTAATTGACAGTTTAAAGTATAGCTTGATTGATGGAGGACTATAATTTTTTTATATTTTTGTACTTTATTTTCGTAACAAGCAGTCAATTCTATAATTAAATGATATTTTGAGAAAGATTTTTTTTAATATACAAATGAAAAATTTAAATAAAAGTCCAAATGTAACTAAATTTGTTGAAGTTTAATATGTGTGAGCTTTTGGTTTGAAAATACGGTATATAGGAATACAAAAAACTTTTCCTCCGGTTTAATAAAGCCGTAACGTATGGCGTAACCCTACCCAATAAGTATGTGGGATAGATATTTCGTTACATTTTCTTATATCAAGGTTTATCTTTAGTAGATACTGCGGACAGATGGTGTTTAGCTTTAAATTTAATAACGCTTACACTGGATAATATATTGCCTTCGAAAACACAGGATATTTACGAATTCTTCGTTCCAATTAATTTAATATTAATTTTGATTTTTATTTCTTCATATACATTGATATACTTTTGCCTTGCAATTAGATTCAATCACTCTTTTTTTTATAAAATAAATAACTTGTTTCGAAGTATTTGACCTGAACATAATTAATTAAAATACTATATTATCAACTGATGAATGATTTTTTATGTAAGTAATTTTACGATGTATAAAACTGACATTCTAACATATATAACCATATACATCCATTTCTTATATTACGTATTTAATTTTTACATCTTTCAATCAAGGTACACAAAATGTAGCTTAACTCATTTCTATCATGGTCTTGTCTTTTTGGATAGCTACATTTCCTTGCTCTTTATCGAGCTAAAACTTAAAGAAAATTGAATTAGCTTACAAATGAAAAAAATGTAAAAATATTTTTTTAGGGCATCAAAAATTTTTTTTGATTTAATTTTCCTCGTATTTTGAATATTTTGTGGTCACCTTATACACGAACACACGCCCGTGCATTTAGTTGACCCTAATCCTGTCTACAAAGCCGAGGGTCTTACAATCGATACTAAGCAAAGGCAAAGATCTAATACCGGGCAACAAGACTGGGTACAAGCTTTTGTTGAAAACTGCAAAAAGTTTGATGAAGGTAACATACCAATCTTGAAAGAAATGAAAAATTTCTCAACATTATATAAAATTTTGAATCACAATAACGATAATAAATTTAAAAATAAAATTATCGATTTTTTTAAAAGTGTCCGCTTAATGTATGAAATGGTATTTACTTTGAATGCGTCATTGTTTAAATATAATATTGTGTTAAATATAATATTCAAAATTTTTTTTTTTATTTCATTAAGTACAACCACCAATGTTATAATGAATATTGCCCAAGAAACAGCAATGTGCCATAACCCTTTTACTTTTGTTAAAATGAAGCAACATTCCGTTATTTATTCAGAATATTTATAATAGCATAATTATAATATAATATTATATATTAACGTATTATAATTAAGATTTATCTTATTCATAACGAAAGTAAAACACAATGAAATTCGAACAACTGTTACACAAATAGATATGTTTTACCTTTAAAATGTAATTGAAGTAATTACATTAACATACCTATATAATGTTTTTTTATAAAAGGAATTTTCTTATTTTCATATCGGAGCGAAGACATATATAGCACACGATAATTCCATAGACTTCCAGTAATTTATCTAATATGCGTTCTTAATTCATTCTCTTTCAAGAGAAATCCATCATACTTCACATTGTTAATATTGTAAGGTTTTGCCAAACAGTCTAAATCATCTGTCTTTTTCTTACTTATTGTATATTATACGCGAGCAAATTTTCTATTTGAGTTACATCGATAGGGCAAATTATGGGAAGCCTCAAAATATATCTCATCTAAATCTGTATATAATACAATATAATATTAAGAAGATTGCCAAAACTTCCAGTGAAATGTTTGGTACAGCGTGTTTGTCGAATGGTTCGTTAATTTGTTTTTGTATAAATTTATGTAATATAAAATGAAAACAAAGTAGTTAAATACTAATCAATATTTCATGAAATATAATTTTTGATAATTATATGCCAAAGACACTTGACTTTTAAATATCTACCTCTAATATTTTCACAAATGTATTTTTTTTATAACGGTTTTCGTCTAGGTTCACACATTTAAACAGGTATTTCATTAGCGTCGACATGATTTTTTAATTCAAGAGACTAAAGTGTATTTGGTTTTTTGAAATGGGTCTCATCAATCATTATGATTTTTTTTTCATTAAATTAATGAAACCGTGTTATTACCAAGCTGGACCACCACATTGGAATATTCACGACGGTAAATAGTCTTGTTGGATAAACTGTTGGGTCAATGAAAATTTAGACTAAAACAAATACATCTCTTAAACAAAATTTATCATAAAGTTTTAGGCTTAAGCCATTTTGCTTAATTAATATTGATGGACTATTTTTTATGAACACTTCATTGGATATCAGTGATGTTTTTAGCCAAACCTCTTATATATTGCGGTCTAGGCTTGTGTTAATCTTCTACAGAAAGCTCCCTATTTAAAAAAATCTTTCAATAAACGATAAATAGTGAATATTTGTGAGACAATTTTATATTAAAAATTTCACATAATTTTCTGATCGTCATAACAATTAATAATTGGCTCTTGGTACATATTTATATCTTTAAAGGTGTTAACTGTCACTTCTTGATGGAAAGGCATGATATTTTAAATAATAAAAACACATTTTTTTAGTACTTATTTCCACAATATATTTTTTGATCAGGACCGGTTTCGCTCATCACGATCAGTTGATAAGGCCCGCGATGAGCGAAACCGGTCCTGTTCAAAAAATATATTGCGGAAATAAGTACTAAAACAATGTGTTTTTATTATTTAAAACATATTTATAATACACCCAGTCCTTTTTTACGCGATACATTGATTCCAGAAAACGGCGCGTAAAATAAATCGCGTAAAAGAATCACAACTTTCATATAATTTGACAATTTGGTTCCAAGAATTAAAATATCGCGTGAAAAAGTACCAGAAACATATGAAAAACCAAAATTTGTGCAAAAAAAAATCTTTATTTTCATGCTTATAAAAGTATAATTTTTTTCACTTATGAATTCTTCGCTGCTGTCACTCTAGGTTGCGAAATGTAATCGTTTGCGATTTTTGAACGAAAGTATTGAATTTTGTATGAATCTGAATTTTGTTCGGACTCTTGTATATCGGAATATGTATGAAAGCCAAGTTAAAACTGTCTTTTTAAATACTCATGCAAGTGTAAATTATTTTATTTTATATGCTTTTTACTTCAAGGGCAATATTTTTATCATCGATTCACATTTAATATTTAACATTTAAAATATTTGAACGTCATTGGAGGGCATTTATTTGACATAATAATTCAAAGTGGTAAAATTTATGGCCGAGAAAAGTGCTATTCAGCGAATTTGATAAATGCATTGTGTTTAAACAAGTTTACGAGCGGAAACACATCCCATGATTTTACGCATTTGCATTATATTTCTTTACACACCCTAAAACATAATTTCGCATAATATCCGATACACTTGTCAACATTTAGCAATTAAGTGTATTTAAAAAAATGGAATGCTTTACAAAATTAGGTTTTAAAAATACACGTATTTTTTATTTAAAAAAATAATGAAACTTACATGCCTCGCATTATATATAAATTTCTTCTTTAAAACAAATTTACGGAAAAAATCGCGTAAAAACGAGTGAAGCGCGTAAAAATTGTAACGGTGCCGTCCAAAAAAATCGCATGTAATCGAATTCGCGTAAAAAAAAACGCGTAGAAAAAGGACTGGGTGTATATATATATATATTAAAAAATTGGCGATCAATCAAAACAGTTATTTTCCCGGTGAACATTCTGTATTAAACGATAAAAAAAGAATTATTATAGTTTGAAAACAAGACATCGAGACAATTTAATAATCATTAAATTTTGAAAATTAATGATCATTTAAATTAAGTTCAAACAACTTGTTTTTTAAAATGAATGTTGACGAGTATGCTTGCAAATTGAGTTTTTCATACAACCATTTAAACCACTACTCTGATACATATGGACATTAAGTCGCCTTCTCATGTTGAATATTTTTAGTTTATTTATTAAACAATGTGTTTCAGTGATAGCATCCATTAATCTTAGCAAAATAGATATTTCCTTTAGTAAATTATGAAACATTGTCTATGCCAACAAATTCTTGGTATTTTTTTTAAATAAAAAGTTGAAAAATCATGCGTTCGTTTTTTTCTAACATTTTATTCGTTTATTTTATATATGAGAAAAATTATGACATACCACGAGGGTAATAAACCCGATCAGAAACTGTGCCAAGAACTATCCGAGTCGGGAACACGCTAATATTGACAGTATATCTATGATAAATAATGCGGCAAATAAGCGTTTGGTGAGTGCATAAGGCTTGATGCTAATAATTATAATCTTAGGAAAATTTAAGTATTTACTACGTCAATTTATGATTACTGTCATATCATTTACTAATGCACAATTTTTCAATGCTTTTAGTTCTATAAACAAATGTAACAATATGTATTTATAATATACTATTTTAGTTCAAGTATGCAGAAATATAATCCTTCCAGGCCCTTAAGTGCGACTTTTAAACTGAATTCATTTTTTTTTCCTTTTTTTAATTTCCTACCCATTTTGATTTCCATTTCTATTAATATATGAAGGTGAATAAGACATCAATAACTAAATTTGAAATTGTTAAAAGTTTGTACGATTCAACATGTTTTGTCACTTAGGACCAGAGTTTCGCCTGAAGATGCCGAAAGGCGAAACTCTGGTCCTAAGTGACAAAACATTTGGAATCGTACAAAGTTGTAACAATTCAAATTTGATATTGAAATTCTTTCAAGCACCTTCAGTCAATATCGTAAATTACATCAATAACTGTTTATCAAATCACATTACATTGAGCATCAGATAAAATATATTTTATTTACCGCACTGCATTTTTTTTTTCAAATTAAAACTAAGACTGTATTATTATATATATATATTGAAATTATAGAATCAAATTAAAAATGATTGATTTCTCAATGATCGCATTTTTTTATCAATTTGAAAATAATATCTAAGATCGGACGTGATTTTTAATAAAAAATCATGTGAAAAAATTACACGTCAAAAACAGCAAACAAAAATGTATGGATTGACTTCATGAGCACATCTGACAATATCGGAATGACTGAAAAAGTTGAAAAAAATAATAATAAAAGACTGAGCATGTATTGACGGTTACAAAGCTGACGTCAGTCAATTTCTGATTTATTGCTCCTGATTTTCTTTTACATCTCACTTTATTTCATCCCATCCTCTTTTATTCGTTTGATTCCTTAACAAAGTTTCGGCGAGGACGTGATTTTCAACCTGGACGAAGGACTGTTTTTTCTAGTAACTCCTTTCGCCCTTTGAGATTTTACGGAACGATCATTACTTCTTCAGCATGAGTTTCAACAACAGCTTTTCTTTTAGGGGTTTTATATTACTAATAGAAAATTATTACCAAACAGTTACACAATATTTATTTGAAAAGCACAAGTGTAAATATAATACACTAAATGATTATAATATGTATGAATAAAATATAATAGAAAAACTACGTGTGTTTAGTTGAGCTCTCGTAATTTCTCGTTCTCGTCTTTTTTTGGTATACGAAAACTAATGTAATGTTAATATTGGTTTGTCAAGTAGTTCGTACAGAACCTTGCACACTGGATAAAAAGTAATACCGTCCGACGTCATTCTCATACATTTAGAATATATTGATACACAAAGAAATAATTATTAAACTAGTTATACGATTTTTAAGGACAATTAATTCATATCCAAAATGTGGTTTGGCATTATAAATAATATATTAGTAGTGATCTCATTTCAACTTCAAATAATTATCATTTCCGATTTTTCTAAGCGCATAAAACTTCAAAACGTGAACATGCCTAGGAGAATTTTCTTCGGGTATAGGCAAGGGTAGTATCAAAGCGACATAAAGTAGAAACATCTCAAAAACTTCTTTCGAATTTTTAATCAAAGTAGATTGCTGTTATTAAATAAACTTTTTTCCATTTTTAGCACAAATTTCTTATATCTAGTAAATACAACACTAATTCAACTAAAACGCCTTCTATATTTATTAATAAATATAATGCTTTCTGTGATGAATTTTCAAATCTATTTTCACGATTCACGATTTTTTACATACGATATCCAAATAATAAAAATACAAAACTTTATTTGATTAGAACGAATTTATGTCCAAGTCTTTATGTGTACATTCAGTATAAATTTTATTAGAAATATAAATAAGCATTTCGCAAATAATTATATTAGAAAACACTAAAGCATTAGGATCTTTACACGTTATAAAATTAACGTGCCTTATTTATTATTTGTAGATTTTTGCTTAAAATGTATACGTTTGCCGCAGTTTGCTTTAAGTTTTAGCCATTAGCTTTTTAAAGCATTTTCGCATAAAACTTGCTATTATAACATTATACATGGTGTTTTAATTACAAACGCCGCAGGGTATAAGCCAACCAAATGGACTAAAACAGAGGTAACTAACACCCCATTAACCTTTCAGCGAATCGCCAATAAAGGTGAAAAATAACAGAACTAAGAGTAGAATTTTGATATTGTTGTTAGCGTGCAAAATTTTATTTTAGCAAAACAAACTGCTAGAACAGATAGTTTAATTTTCTTTATTCTAAAAACTAGCATATTTAGGGTTATTGATATTTAGAAAAAGCTATTTTTTTATTAGCGATACGCTTATACTATTGAGTATGTATATGATTTAAATCCCCAATCCGCCAAAATGTATACATGTATAATATTGTACCAAATATTACGTCACTAGCATTTCATAGTTAACTTTGTTGCATAAAACGCTTGGACCACAATCATTACATTATATTCTGTTTCAATAAATTATAATTACAAGTTAATCTTAGTTTAATCTATATTATATTTTAATGCAAAGGTTGAATTCACTGAAATTGTAGATTATATATAAGTTCAAAAAAACATCAACCTGTTGTTAAAACTTAAATAACGTTACAAGTTATTGGTAAAAATAATTGTTATTGTATGTATTTTACTGAAATAAAGTTGTCCGATTTACTTCATCTCTGAAATATTATTCAAGTATAACATGTATTTGATTCATTCAAAAATATATTTTTATATAAAATCAATTACATTATATCGTTCAAGAATCACTAACGCCTTCCAAGCATCACTTAATTTTTAAATCTAAATGTTAAAAGATTAACAATTATACATGACAAAAGTTCCAATTACGTAAAAGTTTGTCAATCATAATTTGATTGCAGTAACTTAAATTTGTCCTTTTGGTAATAGCTGACGAATGAAATTATATTGTGTAATAATACGTCCAACATAAATTAATACTATTTTAGTTTTGGAGATACTTTTTAATATTTTACATGTTTTAAAGCCTTACAAGTTACATTGAAAAACGTATTCATTACGAATATAAAAAATGGCAACGATTTAATTTTAAACGCTTGTCTATATTTATACATCAGTAATGTTGAATAATTGTTTTTCTTTACAAAGCTTTGCAGCTCAATAAAGAATAACATTAGGTATAAAAAGAAGATTCTCACAAAAAAAATGTGACACTGTAAAAATGCGAAATTGATATTTGAAAGTTTGTGTTATTGTTATACGCTATATTAAAATGACTTAGTATCATTCATATTTTAAATATTTTTATATAAATGTAATAGCTTATATTGAAAACATAAATATTCTGTAACAAAATATGATGCGTTTTTGGATAAATATTCAATAAATAAATTTCAAAGTGTTCCATAGAAGTCCGAAAAAGCATAACCAAGGTTTCTAATCTAATTATATTTTTAATATAGGAATTAATCAAATTGTATTAATAGTTCTAACAGTATTTACCCGTTTATTATAAAAACACAAAAATATTTTTATTGATTGAATTGGTTTTCACTCGGTAGAACACTAATATAACACGGTGAAAAAAATGTAACACATTGCTATGTTTTTCACCGTGTCAAAAATATTTTATTTAATTATTACTTATTTTCTGCGATACACTACAAAACGTGCATTTTTAACGTCGCTTTTGGGATGGATAGCCTTGACCTACTCTTTATACATACATTTCATATTATCACCCTGTTTTCTTTTCATCAGTCCCTTTCAGAATGCCCGCACCCAAAAATTTATTTTATTCTATACCAAAGCGAGGGTTATGACGAAAAATAAATACGTCAACAGCAGTGGTTAGAATATCTGTTTGAAGTTTATTTGTGTCATACAGTTGCCAGAGATATAATGGGTTGGAGCCCTAAAAACACACACTTATATTATGGAAACTTAACATTTTACATTACACCAGCTACATTGAAAATATCTGCCGGAAACTCTATTTATAACATTTCGTAACTTTATGCTGATAGGATTAGGAACACATAATATAATGATGGATTTTATAATATTAAATTTGACTTACACAAAATAACGAAGGCTACTGACTTTAGATATTTAAAATTAATCAAAACATCTTTAAACTTTTGGAAAAACTTTTGAAAGCCTACAATAAGCCTTTCAGTTTTACATTTCATGTTGAAAATATCATTTTATTAGAAAAGTATCGTTTATAATGTGTTATTCAAAAAACTCTTAAATCATTCAAAGATATTCTGTATAATGTGATTTTAGGGTTACTTTTATGAATTGATTACGTAAAAAGTCTCTGTAATGCCTATATATTATATTTTAAAACACACAAATGTTTTTTTAACTAAATATTAAAGCAATTAAAAAAATACTATTGGTGCTTTCAAGATTAATTTTCATTTACCATCGCTCTGTAAGGTCGAGATGAAATAGTTCCGAGGTGTCAAATAGCATACGAAATTGCGCACTGACGTTATCCCATGCAACATAACTATCCAGAGGTGGATCTTCAAGATCAAAATATAAATACAAACATTGAAAACTTTTTTGTACGTGGAAAAAGTTGTTAATATTTTTTTGGCTTCCTTAATTTTTTTTCCATGCTTCATTGCAGTAATGATTATTTAAAACAAATATTATCTCAGTGATAGATAACTCAAATATTAAAAACTATTTCTTGAATACTAAAGATAATTAATATTTGTCTTTTTTTATTTTTATATAAAAAATAAAACATATTTTTATGCACAATATTTTATATTTATTTCCTTCACCACGAGCATTATCAATTTATCTGACACTTAACACTTAAAAAGTAATATAAAAGTTTCACTCAAGTTTATATAACTCCCAAGCAGCGCTCTCGTCATACTCGCAGAAAGTATTGTATATGGTATGGCACACTTCGTTTTTCATATTTACACTCACACTAATAGACTACATAAAATATTACAACCTTTTAACTTATTTGAACTGTGGAATAAAAAAAAATAAAAAGAATATTGTCTAACTTAAAGTTGAATATTTTGATTTCAACAAATAGTATACATCACGTCCATTTTAGCTATCCACCCCTTCAGCCATATCATCTCATATTGGAGGAGTAAGCATGTATGAGGTCAATGAGAACACATTACATAAAAAATAAATTAATAGAAAAAAAATGAGGAAGATATTTGAAATTTGGAGTAATTTTTTAAAATCAATTCGCAACAATTCTATAAGATGTTGACTGGTAAACTTTGAAAAATATATCAATTTTATGAACTTCGTATGTATATGTTTTAAAAAAATTTTTTTGCTACGAATCATCGGACTTTTCCTCCGTTAATAATTGCTCGCAAATTTACACGACCACAAAAGGTATAAACCAGATAAATTAATTCATATATGGGTGTAGCATATATTAGCATAATTATAATCATATTCGGCAATATTCTCCTTCCGTTTAATACGAAAGGTAAACATTCTAGCGTCTTTAATTTTAAATCAACTTGAGAAGATATTTAAACGATAAATTAATTTACATTTACTTCATTAGGTTGAAGTATTATGGGAAATATTTTACACGTCCATTATTTTGTTGTTTGATTGAAACCTCTAAAATTTTCAATTTGTGCTTCGTGCCAACTTGAAGAAAAAGCGAAACGAAAAAATAATTTATTAGGGCTTTCCAGAGTATTTAGCAGGGGATCAGTGGTTGATGCACGTGTTGATAAGTCTCAAATAGGATTATTAAGATGATACTTTCTTGCTGAGTGAGTTTGATTAATTAAAAAAACCATAAAAGCATCAAAATAACTACTCTTTTTTTCTAACAGGAAAGGTTTCCAAAAAAAAATTGAGTAGGGACAAGTGCTGCTTTACCTTTAATATTTTCACTGTTTGTATCAAAAATACTGACAGTTTATATAATAAATAAGTTGTTACTGTTTAATTTTCTGAAAATATATTAATGATACTTAATATGTACTTAATCCATTGCTATTCTCTCGATAGTTAATTTGAGGATAGAATATCGGCAAAAAATAAACATTGGAATCAATAAAACCACGTTTCTTTGTTACTAAAATTCATCGTAATATAAAATTGTTGGTCTGAAGTTCTTTTTGACATAATATGGCTACTTTTTCATGGCAATGTTAATATTTTTGAATTTACGTATACATATTACAGTTTCTCCAATTCATAGAAAAAAAAAATCTATTTTTTTCATTTTCCTATTAAGTAATTAAATTTGTAAATAAATATATTTTCGCGGAAAAAAATAGAAAGACGTTAAAAATTCTGTGAATCAAACATGTGAAAATTTTTCAGAAAAAAATTCTTAGATTTCATTATCTAGTTTTGAGAACTGTTTAATTTTTAAATATAATTTATGTTTGCAATTGTACGAGACTCATGATACATAACAAGCTGTATTTTTCGACTTTAACTTACGCATACTAAAAATAATATAAAATAAAACAAAACATACAAAAAAGCATTATTTTAGTTTTTAAATATCAAAGCATATAATATTCGTTCCGTATAAAAGTTGCCAAGTAATGTATAAAATTAAACTCAATAACAAAAAAATTCAGGCTTATAATTTTTAATATTGTTATTTATCTTTATCCGAATGTGTGGGTGTTTTTTTCATAGACCCGCTTTGGTACTATGCTTAAAAAGCGTTAGTCCAACATGTTTTTGCATAGCTAAATTTTCAAACGACGATATAAACGAGGGTGAGGGCTCAACATATTAATTAGTTTACTTAATATTGGTAACTATTTTTTGAAAAAAAAATCTACCATATTGCTGATAATGTTGCTGTTTTTTTTTTTGGAAAAAATACATTGTCAGTGTGAAATAAATCCAAAATATTCCTTATGTCTGAATATGTAAGTTAAACGTATCAGCAATCTATCATCCGCTTCTGTTTCGCTATGACAATGAAGAGATAGTACAAATTTCTGTGGTCTCTGACTTCTTTATCTGGGCGTGTTATTGCAATGCGTCAGTCAGTTCATAGCGGTCGGGGACATTTCGTAGTTTGGTCACGTTTTTTATGAAAATTCGCCAAATTTTCTCCTCTTAGTGTACGCGCCTTCCCGCATTTCGTCGCGTAGACAATAAAACCATATTTCAACCACCACATACCGAAGTATTGAAATAAAATAAGGGATGTGTGAAGAAAAACTTGGACAACCCATAATATCGGTTTTGGCCGTAGTTTGTGATGCTCAATACTTGAATGAGTAAGTAAACTCAGAGACAATTTTTGGATACATTATAATATTGTAGAGTCGAATTTAGGGTAATTGTTTTCGGTTTAAAATAATATTTCAACTAAATACACAATTGATAATCACGCCAAAACCAATTCAAAGGTAATAATATTTCATATTGTTGTCACACACAACTAGTCTGAGCGTTTGCGTTTTGTATAAGGAAAATTGACCTCATATTATTTTCAATAACGAAATACTCAGACAAAAGAAAATGGCGAACGGATATGTGGGTAAAGCATATGAGGTGCAACTTTTAAGAGTTAAAAGAACCTTAGAAATAAAATTACCAATATAAACTACAAGTATTTCATTAGTTCAAATTTAACATAAACTAAACTTACAATAAATGAACTGTCCTACGTTATATTTGCTTTAAAATAACGAGTAAAATATCATAATCCATGTGTCAGTTCCAAAACTTTTCTTTTTAAATAATTGGCTAATATTTAAAAAATGGAAACATACTCGTCTTTCACATACTACCTAAATAAAGATTCTTTGTTAAACAATGTTTCCAAATTCGCTGTTTCTACTTGTCGAACAAAAACAACATCAAGGTTTTGAACATACTTTTCACTTTTTATAGATTGGTAGACTCTCCTGATCTTTTTAGGGTAGTATTGAAAAAAGTAATTTTTAAAAGTACCAAAGTTTTCCTTTAATAACGAACATACTGACAAATAAAAAACTTTACCTCTGATCTATTCTAAGACAAGTCGAAAGGCTGAATATGTAAGAGTATTCATCATAAGTCACCAAAATCTAAAAATAAGCATTTAAGCTTTCATTCTGTTGTGCGCGTACACGTAAACATGTATATGAAATTTGCCAATGGTTTATTTATCATGTGAATAAAAACAAGTTCATCGCAAGATAAAAACGCAGTTATTTCATTGCTTGTGTGACTAGTTGCGACGTGTGTTTTGCCTCGTTAAGAAGGATAATCTGACAACTGATACATTGAATTTAATCGACAAATTATAGAATTGATAATGATTCCTCCACACTCCTGGTTATCAATAATGGAGTCGTTTCACGCACGTATTTATCTAGAAGAGAGTAGAGTTTTTAATCCTCATATTTCAGAGGTGGGAGGAAAAAGTGAACTAATTACAATCATTCAAGCATGTTGATATTTTTAAGGAATATTTAAATTATGAAAAAATGTATGGGATAGTACTCGACTTTTTATTTCAGTGGCTTATAAATTAGAAATGTAATACGTATAATAAAATAGAATTGGTCTGGTACTGCGTTAACTTTATATTTTTAATAACAGTGAAACTGAAGTTGTGACTTTTGGAACATAGAGGTCACTGCCATATAAGTAAAAGCTAATTTGAGTAAAACAATTAAAGAGATCTTTTTATCACCAGTAGCAGTATTTTTGTACGCTTTTCTTAAATTTTGTCATATGTACATAAAAATTATTATTCTTTTTGGCAGTTTTCAAAGAAATTCCATACATTCTATTTGTATGCCAGAAATCAAGGAAGTAAAATTATTTCCGTCTCAATTCCAAAACGCAGCGAGAAATATATTGTTCAGACATCGGCTTACGACATAATTAATCGCTTCTTCCGCCGAGCTTTTCCGTTCATATCCACGCTTCAAAACATAAAAGCAATTCCCTAACTTGAAATCGTTTACATTTTTCATATACATGATTGCCACCACTAAAGTAGGTACTGAAATGCAACTCGATTAAATTCATCAGTATTTTCATATATCGATACAACGTCGTCATCTAAGAGTTATGGAGTCGGATCTCAAAATTCATATTTCAAGATATGAGGACAAAACATTAAGCAAAAAATGCAATTATTTACGATGTAAAATAAAGCACATATGAGCACACACTGAGAAGAAAAAACATTTTTTTTAACTATTTGTACCGTACTCAAAATTAAAAAATAAGAAACGATTTTACTACTCAAATTTATAGATATTGATTATTACTAACGTGAAATAATTTATCACATTTTATATGGAATCATCACATAGACCAAAATTATATTCTGAATATTTCTATATACTTAGCTAAATGTTGAAGATTAATTAAATCGTCGTAACGATCAGAGATGGAACTATTATAAAAAAAACCCATTCTGTTTTACCTAAGTGAAACATCTTGATACAAAAAAATGCAAGTGCTGTTGTTGATGTTTCAGATAATATCTGAGCAAGTAACTGGATAAATGTCAAATCCACGTTTTCACTACACCAGCAAAATAAAAAAAGCAAACACTCAGTACTTCGCAGCTATCCGCAGGCGAGATTCTCCATTAAATTCACTTTTTGTTTGTTCACTACGCTGTTTAAGCTCCATGTGAAAGACCCCTTCTAACAGAACCGAATAAAATATAGCCGAAAGGAATTAGAGATACAGCTAACTATTATTGTTAATTTTGACTTCTATTGATAGTTAGGATTAAGATTTAAAGCAACACTCGACAGTATGATTCATGAGTAGAACCCTTTTATCATATATATTTTTATATAATACAATGATATTGGAATAACAGCATAAATTGAATTGTGGTAAAGTCAATTTAAATGATAAAATTCAAGAAAAGATGTTTTTTAATTACACTATAAAAATATTTACTAAAAAACATTTATGAAAACCTGTTGTCAGTAATGTTCTTTCTATTTTATGGTTCTATGTGTCATACATTGTTAATATTTCTGTATTTTAAAGACCAATTCTCCACAAAGATAGAATCCGTGGTTTCTACCAAAGGGGTCAACGAGCGGCAATATTGAATTATATATAAAATATATCGAAATGAATAAATTTATTTAACAAAAATATTTTTCTTTTTCATTGAACTCTTATGTGTCACATTGTTAACTTGGGTTAAAAAATGCGCATAAATGCCTAAGTGGTGTACAGATTTGAAAAACTTTAGCAATGTGAAAATAAAACCAAACTTTCTGTAATAAGGTATGGGCTATTTTTTAGTTTTAAAATAACTATATGTATACTATATGTCAAATAACTTGCTTTCAATGCCGTTAAGTAGATTTTTTTATGTCGCACAATTTTATTTATTATTCTTTTTGGCAGGGCTATTTGGAAAATTTAGGTTATAATTGAAACATTGTGAGCTTAATAATTGAATTTCATTAACAAACTAAAAACATCTGCAACTCTTTCATTTCCGTGAACAAAAGAAAAGGAAAAAGTCTTTGACAAGATCCTCTATAAAATCAAGGATATTTTTATTAGCACGAAGTATGCAAAATAAAAATAATATTTTTTGATATTGTAACATTTTTTTAGTAGATATATATAACATTGAACTTCTACTTAATTATTGTTTTTAATTTACTTTCCTGTTTTGTGACATTGAAAGAAATGTATTAATATAAAGATGAAATATTTCTACTCGATTTTTTGACTAGGTTGTGAATATGATGGAAATGTTTTGATTTATTGATTGAATTGGCATTCACTTGGTAGAACTCCATTATAACACGGTGAAAAAATAGCAATGTATTTTAGTTCTACAAAATTATTTTTAACAAATATAGTTGATAGCTATTTCGGCTCTATTTGTTAAAAATAATTTTGTAGAACTAAAATACATTGCTATTTTTTCACCGTGTTTTAATGTTGTGATTATTCTTGTTCGTTACCAACAAACTTTTACTAATAAAAGTATTCTCATTTTGTACCCCTTATAACGGAAAATAAAAATATACATTCTTAAATGATCTATGGAAGGAGCTATATAATAATTTTCTTTTAATTCTATGAATAAAACCATCAAAATAAAATGAAAATTTTGAAAAATATCAAAAGATTATTCAAATAATTCTCAATTAATTTTTACTTTAATAATCAAAGTTTTAGGATATTATAGCAACTTCCTTGTATAATCTATAATATGATCTCTTGTATTATATATTGTATATGTAATTTCACGATAGCAATAAACATATTGTTTATTGAGTGCAATTTACGTCAAGTACATGAGTATAAGCCAGATTTTATTCGTTATTATTTGCATTATTTCGGTATTTTTTCGGCAACCTTACCCCCGCGGCTGTATTAGCATTTTCAATTCCTTTCAAGCGACCGAGCGTGATCGAATTTACGGTACAAAACGCCTTATCTCGCATGTCAGTATTGCTTTACTTGAAATGACTACATAATTTACATGTTGAAAGGTTTAAATACTCTTCAAATAGCATCTTTGGGAGAAAAAACACAAAAAACAAACGGCCAGTGAAATTTAAATGACTGGAAATTCGTATTTTTTTGGAATTCTTCTTTTGGTTCTCCGGTGCAAAAAAATCTTAACAATATACAATACAGAGTGATTAAAGGGAAAAAGTATTTTTTTTTAATAAAAATAGTTTTCTTTCATATATTTTTTTTTTGAGCATTGGATATTTTACTCTTTCATGAGTATTTCAGAAACGTTTACTGAATGTAGGTTTATCTTCAAACAAATTAAAAGTATCTTAGTCTCATTATTCAATCTAATATATTAAATTATCTTAATAAACGAATGTATGCAACTCCTGTCCTGTAATGTTTTAAAAATTAGTATCATATGCACAAGATTACTTTGCTTCAAAACCAAAAGAGTAGCGTTAAATTTTGCTTTAAATTTATTTTGAAAGGCGATATTATTTTAATCTTAGACAAAGACACTTCAAAATGAGTAAGAACCATTCGCTAATCCACGAAAAATATCCGCAAACCAATGAAACTCCACAGATCAGCGGTTGAGAAACGGTAATCTCATGTCCTTCAACCGGTAACTTGACAAAAATAGATTTCCGATATACGAATAGGTGAAACAGATTTGGGAGAGCTATTTACCTTTTATAGTTTAAAATTATGATATAATTAATCACACAATACGACCTTCTTGCTCGATTGTTTTGAAAAAATATTCATCAAAACAAAAAAGTATTTTTCTACACTAATTTTACGATGATGACTGAATGTGACTGATTTAATTTCAATATCAAATTTGGATTGTTGAAACTTTGCACGATTCCACATGTTTAGACTCGACCCGGGTTTTGTCCTTCGGTATTCCACAATATGGATACAGACGAACTGACATACAATATACAGTTAGCATCGTTTATATACTAAAGACGTTAATTAAGAAAAAGCATAGACCCTAAGGCTAGGATCCAAATGACAACAAAAATAAATTTCCATAATATTAATTTAATAATTATAACACTCATTTTTCTGTGATAAGTTTTATTAACGCTAAATATTGTAAATGAGTCTTTCATGAAAGGGTTTTAAAACACATTATAATCAGGTATAATCAAAATGCAATTTAGAAATTTTGGGCTCAGAAATACTTATTTATTTCAAGTTGCCAGGTAACGATAAATATTAAACATTAGGTGACGTAATAAAGGAATTTAATATATGAGGTTGTCGACTCATTGAACTGATCTCACGTTAAGGATATAACAAGGGGGAATTGTGTTGAATTGAGTTGGGAAATACTTCACGTGTAAAATACTTTTAACAACTACTTTCTAAAAACTTTCATAATTTAGATCATGAAATCTCTTAATAAAGGAAATTTTGTTCATCCTTAAAAAATACATGGTAATTCATGGCATAAACATTGTGGAACAACAGTTTGCCGACACCATTATGATGAATCAAGAATCACTTTGTTATGATGTTAACTGTAGAAAAACACATTTTTAATATTATTTATGCAATATATTTAAAGATAGAGAAGACTGGTTACGCATTATTACGCAAGTATTTTAGGGAACGTAAGGAATTTAATTATTATATAATTCAATATTCAAGAGTCATATAATGTGTTTTTATAATTGAAATGAAAAAAAAATAATCAAATAATTTGATGTAAGACAGAACATTTGCCAGGCATCCTATGATAGGTACTCGTTCTTAACATTCAGTCAAATAAACAATGAAAGACCGTGAACATAATAAAAGTCTCAATCTATCTTTATATTATTATAATGAATACCAAAAAAGATAATTTTGTTTTAAATACAACGCTGTGTCAACTGTTAACGTCAAACAGTCGATCCGTTTGGGAATCCACTAAATAATAATTTTCCTATAAATTTAAATTTGCGTCATCGAAAATAAATAAAATATTTGATTATTCTGTTAAAGCTTTACTCAACGAAAGCTTATTTGAAGTGAAATCTAAACATGACAATGAAAATCTACCGATAACCCAATTAAAAGCTATTTCCATTCAGTTAATACAAGTTCGATTTATTTTATTACCGTGCTCAACAACATTGATCAATTGTTATTGTCGCCTATCCAAAGATATAAGTGCAATCAGTAATAAAATAGATTCATTACGTATTTCTTCGTAAATATTAGTATAAATTTAAATAAATGAAATTAAAAAAAATATATCAGCAGCTGTCTTAAATCGAAAACTAGTTATTTAATACCCATAGAGGCATTTTAAAACTCAATTTATGTTCTCTGATCAATTAATATCAAAAAATATTTAATTTTTTTTTTGTTACAGTACCGATCAAAATTATTCCCATCGATGAGCATATTCTTTATATCTAGTACGGACATTGCTAAGTGAAAAAATGATTATTGAGAGTGATTAATTAATCAGATATTTTATTATTATTCGATCGCATTAAAATATCATTGCGTTGATATTTATAATACCGGCGTACAATTTTTTACTGCTGAAACCGTGAATTTTAGATTTAAAGCTCTCGCGAAATCTTAATTTGGATCAAATTTTACAAAATTTATTATTTTCATCCGCTCCGTTTCAAGAAAAATCTCAATTTACGATAGCATTAAATTTAAGGCATAAATTATTTATTACTTACATAGGAATTCTTTTACATGATTTAACGACTACTTTTTACAGCTCAATTTCGTAAAAAATGTATGTTATGTTTTTCTTTCATCATAAGAACAAAGAAAGCTGCCGGGTGTATCTAAAGGTTTTCGCAGACGCGGAGCAATATTGTTAAGATATTTGAAAGCATTTTCTTACATAGAAGAAACACTTAAAACGAGTTTTTTTTTAAGAGGATAATCATAAATACTTTTCTATTTTTATTAAAATTATTTGATCTTCATTTCGAGTTCCTTCAAAAATGTAGAAAGAAATTTGATAATTCTATACTTTCTCTTCAAAGTTAAGCAACATTGTAAACATTTTTAATGTGTAAAAATGTAGGTATTAAGAACTTCATTGAGCGTTTTCATGTTATGGTTTATTCGGACGAATACAAAAACCTGTTTTGTAAAAGGAAAATAAAATAATTTCAAATTTTCAAATGAATGTCGTCTTGTTTCATAAATTATAAAACAAACCTAGATTAAAATTAACTGATTTGAAATTTTGAACGACACACTGGCGGAAACAAAGTGACCAAATTTCAATATTTAGAAGATACTTAAAACAATCAACGCAATCATCCACTAGATTGCTAGATTAACCCATGACAAAAAATATTCTTTAATACTGTTATCAAATAATTGATTTACTGTTTATATTTTTAAGATACAAATACGATACAATAATAATGTTTCAGTTATTACATTTTATTTACCTGTACACAACAATATCTCATTATTCAAATTTGTTGTATGACTATCAAATTATTTCCATGAATTCTATAGAATGTCATCGTTCTTTTATGCTTGGCATATTTAATTGTGGCTGTTGGTTTTTCATGTTCTCAAATTACGCTTAACACTCACGGCATCATTAATCAAATCGTCTGTTAATCTTATTGCGTCGCCATAAATTGTCGACGAATTTAACACAAAGGTGGGAGGTTTTTAGAGTCTCGGGGTTTTGCAAGGGGAAAAAGAGCTAACCGGAACCGGATCTTAGGGACTTTAGCTTTTTGATGAGAACTACGGAATAGCGATAGGAGCGCTGCGTAAATATACGGGTAAAATGAAAGTCGCTCAAGAAAGAAGAGCTTTAATTTCTTTTTATTTTAAATGTCACGATTGTGTCTTAGCGCTTGAAAAATTCTCCGTTATAATTTTATCCCAAAAACAACTGCTTAATGAATAGACTTTTGTTAAATTTTATGTTGCTCGGTATTAAAAAATATATGGACTACAAAACCGTCTTGAACATTTTATTTTTTCAAACTTTCACATTTAATATTTTATGTCCATTCGAATACTCTCTTTTTACCTACCAGGGGACCATAAAAGGGGTCTTTAATAATAACAGTTGTTAGATAGTGCTGTAGTCTTTGTCATCGAACAGTAACAGTGACAAAACGACCAAAAGTATGTTCGTAAATATTGTGAATCATCAGCCGGAATCAGAATTGAGCCGACATCATAATAAAAAATCAACATTTGTGAATTTCTTGCTAAGGTGCTTATTAAAAATTTGGTTTAGTGGTGCGCTCATGCGTATAGACGAAGTTATATTCTTTTATTTGGCAAAAACAATATATCATATATTCAAGATAAAATTCGTGACGAAACAGCCATAGCGGTTGAATAAAGTCGTGCATACTTCGTTATCATTTTTGTATTACGATTATGCGTTCAAACTTGATCCTAACATCATATATTTTTGAAAGTATTTGGTTTTCACACATTTTTTATAAATCATATGATCTGAAAGCATTATAAAAAAACTTTTGTCATATTTGTCTTCCTGTCAACTTGTATTGCTTTTAATTTGTAGCAAATTAAAACATATCATCTTTGATAAATGAAAATCGTTATTGAAAATTAAAAATTTTTTTAATTCAATTTATACAAATATTGTATTTCTTATCGTAAAATTTTAATCGAAAAAACACACACACTTTTTCTCGTCCGACTCTCTCGCATGTATTTTAACCGTTACAATCAATGTTTTTATCCGTTGCGCTTTAAATGAATATACCTTTAATTGACTAACATATAGTAATAATTTTGTATTATTTATCTCTTAAACTTGATATTTCTTTGCTAAAAATAGTATATTTATTAGAACTCTCATTAAATACAAGATTAATTTGTCAGTTTTTTTTATGCATGTGTTAATTTATATCAAATTCAAACTATTAATTCAGAAAGAATTATCTAAATGTTGTTTTCGCAAGAATGTTTTCTTCTGCAACCAGATTGAAAAATTTCAAATGTTATATTTACCACTAATCAATCAAATCATTTTTTATTCAAAAACAATGTAACATAAATTTCCTGAACAAAAAAAAACGCCAGACAGATGAAAACTAAAAAAAACAGCACATTGAAAAAACGTTGATTATTCGTTTTGAATCCATCTGAAAAATAAATAAATAGTCTTTAAAACAAAAAAATAGTTTTTGTCGACAATTAACGGATATTTATTTTATTTCTCGTAAAGTAATCAGTGATTCCATTTAAATTACGTATATGTAAAATGATCCATTTGGTTAGATTGTTCTCTAATCCATTTGATGGTTTGCTCTGTAATCTGATGAAAACCAATGGATTAGAGAGCAAAGATTTAATGATTTATGTCAAGAGGCTTAAAATGAAGCTGTGCCGGCGAATAATTGAAGAACACATTTCGTCTGGTATATAAAGGATATCAGGAAAGGTATAACAGAATAAAATGGATTCGTTGTGAGCCTCATATTGCCGTTTCAAGCTCTGTAAAATATATAATAAATATTCTAATTCAATGCAAGAAATCTATTTATAATCTTTAATTGATCTAAAAAATATTGTTTTAAACAATCTACTTGGATTTTAGAAGTCTTAATTAACCAACTGGGTGAAGAAATCCAACAATGTTGATTACACATCTGGTTCCGCAAATCACTTCTGATTGAATTATTGAAGTAAATGATAGATTTTAATTTTTACGATTGCATCGATATTGCCTTTTTTCATATAAATATGTAGATAAATTTGATTTAAGTCATTTAGGTTAATTAAAGGCATTTTTTGTTTATTGTGTGAGCTTCGAAGATTTTTATTGTTTTTTTTATTGATAGCGAAAATAGTAGCCTTAATAACTATCTTATAGCTATATAGCTTTTTAAATTGATAGCGACAAGAGTAGTATTTGTCGGTAATTAGTAATGGTGAACATATAGCTCAATGTGATATTTTTTCATAAAAAACATTCTTTGTTTTTTTTAAATTAATACTTTTATGCTGTGTTACTAAGCATTTGTTTTAAATTTATGTTTTGTTTTATAAGTCAAAAAAATCATATCAACCGCCAACAGTAAGTAAAGATAAATGAGTCTTAATAATTTTGTTTTCTTTTTGTGTTAAATGTATGTTAAAATTTCATTTTTAAATATTTTTTATGGCGTATATTTTAATTTACTACTAGGGAGAAAAGTCATAAAAAAAAATCTTTTGCTAAAGTAAAATATTTAAGATTTTTTATAGAGAAATAGTCAAATATATTCTATTCCTGAGACAAAATTTCCGACCCATTATTTTTCATTGAAGAAACAAATGGACGCGTAATCGATACATTAAATACCGAGAAAATCGTTGATCACGGTATTGATTGCGTGCGATATTTTTCTTTCTAAAGCCATTTTGTTTTCTCGTAAAGCTTTACGTGCATTTTGGGTAATTTTCAAAGAAAACCACGATTGATGATGTCACGTGCCAGGAGAGATTTATTGACTCGGGCCAAAACAAAACACGTCGGACTGGCAGGTGCCATTTATAACGAAACAAAGAGAGTGACGCCAATTGATTTCAAAACAACAGCTGATTTTGCAATAAAAATGCCAATTCTATTCATAAAATAAAAAGACGGGAAGTATTTTATTTAAAATAATTTCAACGGCTTTCAATTAAATAATTAGACTTCAAATAATGATTATAAAAGTCTTCTCGGTGAGAAGGAATATTCTACAACAAATAAATTATGATAGTATGCCAAACATCAGATAGAAATTTTTGACGACAAAATATTAATCCTGATCAAAATGCAAACGTTGTTTTCTAGTGCTGACCATTCGATTTTAATTTCATTTATCAGTCTGGTTAAAAATATTCTTGCTAAGGATTTCCAACTGTAATGAAATAATAACGAGCTTTTGAATTTAGGAGAGTTATTAAAGACATAATCCAAAGATGACTTAATTATGTATTACCTGTATACTGTGATTGATTTAACATTTGTGATGAATTGATAGCAAAAAAACGTATTTCTTAATTTAAATGTATTTGCCAACAACTTGTTATAATATTTTGCATTCTAATGATTACCATAGTGATACATGCGTTATGTTTTATAAACGGTGATATAAGCTTGAATTATTGAAACTTTTTTCGATTCTATATGTTTAAACAGTTCAAAATTGATATTGAAATTCCATCAAGCAACTTCAGTCGATATCACAAATTATATGACACAAGTGTTGAATATAACTTTTCTTTATTACGAAAAAATTTAATAAAAAAAGATCGAACCGATTAGATTGCATAGAATAGATAACGTAACATACAAACAAATTACAGGTGGAACCGAAATGTTGAGCGTTTACCTTTCATAGGCAATTACGGGATGAGTTACCTTCCGACCGTCTTTAACTTAATTTAGTACTACGTTGGGTCTTGCCTAATCTTTATTTTTATGTCCCACCTGGAGAAATAAACTGCCGGATCTTTTTATGGACGCCGTGCTTGAGAAAGATTTTTAAATACTATTTTTGCACGTACGAAAACAGAATATAAACCTGTTAATTGGTAAATTTTTTATCAAGCTTAATTACTTTGAGGTACGCTTTGTTAGAAAAAAGCACTTTGAATTGTTTACAAATATTAAACTATACGCTAAAAAATCAGTCTTTTTATGCTTTCAATATCGTTATTAGTAGTTCACTTGCTCAAAAATTACTTATTTTACGAGTTTTTGGTGTTGGTATTGGTATTGTAATTGAAAAGGTTTATTAACATGATTGTACTCCTACGGTTCCCAAGAAAAATCAATTTGAAAATTGTTCTGTGCTTAATTTTTTGATCTGTTTTTAGTGCTTTATTTTTACTCATCAAGCGTACTCATGCGATTTGAAAAATTTTAAATTCTTGCGACATTGAAGCACATTCTTAATATACAATAGCACAGCCTTTTAAGTACTCTATTGCATTATCATATTAAGAATAAAATTTAATAGCCTTTGGCCATACCCTTTCGTTAATATATAGTGTTTTATTTATTGAGTAGTTAGTTGAAATGAATTGATTCATGACAAAAATAGCTGATTACTGTTTGAAGATCTCATTAGCTCTACTTTCATCTCAAGAGCTATTTTAATAAACAAAGATAATAATTTTTAAGTAAGACTGTGTAAAAAAACTTATTTCATAAAAATCATCCACAGATATTTACTTTTATTAAATGGCGAACAATGCTATGCTTTAAAGAATAATTTTCTTTTGGAAATGAAAATAAAAATTTGATTCATTAAATAATATCTTTGGTTTGAATATACAAAAAAAAATACTAATTTACACTAATATAATAAATTTATTTCTCTATCACTTACCGATCTTCGGTGATACTCTTATAGATTACTTGTTGGTTACGTATTCTGCTTTCAGTGCTCATAAAATCTTTCTTTGAATTATCATTCAAATTCAAACCGTCATATTTAATACAGATTGATTTAATTTTCTTTTTGAAAATTCAAATAGAGCGTATAAGATCATCAAAAAGTTACGAAGTGGACTTTCCGCAAGCTTTCAATACAATTTAAAACTTCGGTACACAGTAATTCAACGCTCGTTTGATGAGATTTGACTGAAGAGCACTCAAGCCGTAAAATCCGGATGTACTTTTGATGCTGAGTGTTTCAAATACTCAAAAACGACGCCTGACATTTTGCGTTTTTGCAATTTACGCTAGCGGATATTAACATTCATTTAAAGTGGAATAATTATTTATATACTTATATTTAAATGACTTAATTTTTAATTCATTTGTTGATCTTAAATATACAATTGAGAATGTACTAAATTTCATTTCTTTTTTGTTGCTTATTTCTCAAATGAATATTTGTTAATAATAAGAAATTTTAGTAAAGAAATCTTTTCACTAGCACTGTATTAATCAGTTTAAGATCGTTTGATATCGTGGAACCTGAACTTGGTTGTTGAGAACCGTTATTTTTTTCAGTAAAAACGCTTTGTATCTTAATTATAAGTATAGCATTACAAACAATGAACAGCAAATATCTCAACATTCATTAACCGAGAATCGAATTTAACTCAGTTTTTTAACCATCTATATGGGTATAAAATGATCCAAAGAATTAACAAAATAATAAAATTTAGCAATTTAATCCGTCAACAACTCAGTTTTATGATGAATAGGCTTGTTTTACGACTATCCAGGTAAAGACATCAAAATCAATAGACGAAAATTCATAAGCCGATAGACAAATAAATAATATAAGAGTTCCTTCAGGAATTTAGGTAAGTGAGTCATCATCCAAGTAAAATTCAATCCCTAAATGGTATGCCTTTAGGAAAAAAGTACGTTTTGGTATAAAATTTACACAACTTCTTAAGCCTCTTATAAAGGTCAGTGAATAACTGCTAACTTATTTTTAAAAATCGCTTGTCCTCAATGTGAGTTTCATAAAAAAATGCAGAAATCTTATAACGAAAGAGTATTATTTTTCAGATATACGTCCAAGTAATAGTAACATCAAAAAATATGTTTCTTGAAGACACCTTTATTTGGTGATTGCGATTCAATATTTTTATTATAAACGATGTCTCATACTTTATTATGGAATTTTTGATAAAAAAACATTCATAAAATAATTATTTTTGAAAAGGTTTTATTTTATTTTGAAGTCAGCTTAGAGTTTCACAAAACTTAATCATCAAAAAATTTGATACATTATTTAGTTCCTGTACCTGTTTCTATGAAAAATAAATGCTCTTCATTGATTAATAAAAATATAGTCGGCTCTTATTACTATTTCATAATTATTCAGTGTATCACTGTTTCTCAAATATGTATGCAAAGTTATATTTGTTGATGTTTTCAGAAAAAAATACAATTTAGTCAAATCTTTTTATAACAAGGTACTCTACATACATGTACATATGTACATAAGAATATGCAAAAGAACATCCCAACTCGTCGACACTTTTACTGCAATTAACTTAATTTATCTGCGCTAGCCACTTCAACATAGAACCTCTCCTTTTAAGGGAAATGTATTTTCCAACAAGTTTGCCCGTTTATGTCACTTATACGTAAGATACTTTGCCAAGATTTATTGCACACAGTGTATACGTATTTGAGGACATAACGTGTGACCTAAGAAACAATGAGTTCAACAGAAGTAAACAATTAATTCTAATAATATCAAAGAAAAAAAGCATATTCAATGAAATTTTATTATCGCTACAACTCTTGATAAAAACACAAGACAATTTAAATTAATCCATAAATCGCAAATAAATATTTTATATTACACGCTTTTTTGAGAATCACATGGTTTTTCGATAAATTTTTAATATTTCTTTTATGTTAGGAAATATATGGATCTGATTATAGTAAAAAGCTCTATTAGCAAACACATTTTCTTGCAATAAAAGTGTTATTTTGAAACAAAAGATCATAAATTTCAGACACATAAATCTTTTGTAGGTAACATAAAAAGAAAATCAACAAACAACAAACGAGAATCGATAAGTTTATGTGGAGAGCAGGAAAAGATAAAAAGGAGTTATAGTTTTTTACCACCTTTCAAAAATACCCACTGTGGAAAACATATATTTTATTTCACCCTTTTTAGTTGACGGAAATAAGATATTCCTGAAATCAAATTTGCATTACATTTTTTATTTAAGGAAAGTTTAACCTGTGAAAATGTTTTCCTTGTTTGATTTATTATTTAGGTTATTTATTATTTACTTTATTAGGCATTTCGAACATACAAAATATGTCACAAATCCGATTTAACTTTAAATAACCTTGTTATCGGCTATGATTTAAAATGAAAAATATTTTTAATAAGAATTATATAACAAGTTTGAGTAATAAGTGCGTTAATTAATTATTATTTCTGATGTATAAAATGTATCTTATTATCAAAAATATCCATAAAATTCGTCAGTAAATTTTAATTACGATATTAAATACAATTTCGATTGATTTTTAATTATTTTATTCAATTTATTCACCATTCATTACAAAGTAGTCGAAAATATGACAGCAAAATCAGCACACAAATTGAGAATTCATAAATCTTAAAAAAATCATTTTTTCTTTTAGTGTAGTTGAACTGTCATCTGATTTTTAAATAAACTTCAACATAAAATTCATATTCTCTTAATTCAATGAACTTAGTATTTGTTCAAAATCGGACATCCTATTTTCGATATAATACTGATGATTTTTACGTATTATTATTAAAATATTTTCAATTAAATACTTTCTCGATTTAAGCCAACTCATTACATCATTGAGGTCATTAAATGAAATTCACACACTGTAAAGAAAATGGTTTTTAGGATTATTGAAAATTTTCATAAAGAATCCGCAAAAATTTGTAATCTCCCTAGAGCATTTGTGTTCTTGATGCATGGCATTCGAAAATGAGTTAACCAGATAATTTTTTACTTCGTTGGCTATGATATGCATATAATTTTTATTCAGTGAAAACGTATTTATATTATGTTACATAGAAAAAATAGGTGACCCATATAGGATTTTATTACATCGATAATGGAAAATCTATATTTGAAATCGAAAGAAATATCTATTAAATAAATAGAGAAAATAATATAAATTGTATTGTTGACTCTCTGGTTTGATGCTGTAAGTTTTTATGTGAAATTTTCGCGAATAACAATAAAATATTACAAAACAATCCAAAAGAAATTTCTGATAATATTTTTCTTTTGTTGTTTTTTTTTGTTATACAAAAAATAAGTGAAATTCAAAATATTAACTTCCAATTTTAGCGATAGCTGCTTGTTACACTGAAACTCAACAACTTTTTTTTTATATAAAGTTTTACTAGTTGTTTGCTTACTCTTCCTTTTGGTGTAAAAGATAAAAAGGCTACATACGTCAATCCTTTTTATTGTTTGACAATTTTGTAGCAACCAAAAGAATTTAAAACTTAATTGTCCACAATTATAAAAACGAATTTTAGTTAAAAACATTGAATCCAAACAAATTTTAATATACCGTGGTTACTAATTTTAAAAGCAGAGCTGCAATATATTTTATATTTTCAGTCACAAATCAATTATTGAAATTGATTAAACAGCAATTTTATAAATGTGAGCATGCCTCAAGTATGTATGTAAATATATATGATTGAACTTACTATTCAGAAAATATTTAATATTTTGTCATTGAAATAAAGGAATCGGGTATTTTCTGGTGTTTTACTTAAAGCATTGCCAAGGGTTTTCAGTTAGTTGATATCTTGGTTAGGTAACATACTTTTTATAACTGCAACGTACTATTTTTATGCTATACTTAGTTTTCTATAAGTTGTGCCGTCTGAGTGTATTTATACTTACTCAAGACGTATAAAATGGTACTTACTCTAGGCGTCCTAAGTATTTCAACGTGAGGACTTGAAAGGTTACGTGACCTCAAAAAATCAATTCCTTTATGCTGAAATGTGAAGTCTCTGACCAATAGCTTCGAGCCATTAATAGTAAACTGATATAAATTACAACTCAGCATATGTTTCATTTCTAATACTACATTTTTATTGCCATGTCCGCTCTTAATGTGTACCATATGCACTATTCATATTATTTATCGCATGGAAAAGTTTTCTACGAGAACTGATTTGCTATTCCTCCTATTTAATGATGAAACAATTATTTTTCAAACTGCTTATTTTGTGACAAGAATGGAGTGAGCGAATTTCGATATAAATAACTGTACTTTTTAACAAACACTCAAACATTGATAGAACAATCAATCGTATAGAACTTTCAATGCTATTGTTGAAACCGTTAACATCGTTGATACAACTATTGTTAAAGTCGAAATATTGCCTCTTAATTTGGAGATTTAAAATGATATTCTTAAATCAACTTGTCAAATATTTACAAAGCTGTTTGGTTGAGAGATGTATTATTTAAAAAAAATGATAACATCAAGGTAGTAAGGTTAGGGTAGGTTAACGGGTTTGTTATTTTTAGGGAAATTGGAGCTTCCGAAAAAAAAATTAAAACTTGCCAAATACTATTTAACGATCATTATTGACAGTCTTAATATCATGCCGAGGACTTGAATATTTTCTGAAATGATTCACTAGTGAAAGCACCTTAGTGATCCACGCATAAAATCGGACATTACGACGTATTGCATGACAATTGTCGTTGTAGATAATTTGGAAAAAAAATCAAAAATACATTACCTTTTATTATATCAAATAGTTTAATTAACCGACAGGAGCCTTATATAAATAATACATCATTTTCGATATAGCAGTAAAAATTTAAGAAAAGACAAAAGTATAATATAACTGCATAACATAAGTGGGGCGAAAATTGTTCAAAATCAGCTCACAAATATTGTAACGTTTACTTACTCTCAATCAAATGAAGTAAAGCAAAGATTGTAAAATTTAAATGTCTTAACAAAATTCTCTTATTATTTCTTCGACAAGGGATTCAAATACATGGGCATAAAATACACAGAAAGAAAAGAAAACCCATTAAAACCATAATGAAGGACTTCATTAAAATGATGTTGTCGATTTTCAACATTTTTCACGGTGACTTGTTAAATAGGCTTTTATATTCGTCGAATAAAACACAGTAGAAAGATTTCAACAAAAAGCCTTTTCTGGAAAATTTGAGACAAGATAGCAAAACAAAGAAGAAAATGAAACTTTTTAAGTTCAAAGAGTAATTCAGACATTAAGCTTTTACTTCACGATAAACTACTCAGCTGTTTTATGTATAATTTGGTACAAAAAACCGAGTGTCACTTGTTAGAACACGTGTCACAAAATCTATTGTAAGTCGCGTAAAAGATTCACGTATCTCTACTACTCAACAATAAGCGTTAGAAAAATGTTTGTCTAATTAAAATCAATTAACTTTTATTTTGACTAAGTATTGTTGCTATATATATATATATATATATATATATTTAATTATCAAACGTCTGGTACATTTTGATTATTTGAACAAAGTTGTGACGCTTTTTCAATATAATATCCAAGTAGAAAGTAAGCTTTTGTCAAACGATCCCAACGGCGTTACATATTATGTGAATTATAAAATTTTGAGCGCAATTATAACCTGAATAAAGTTAAAAACTGCAGAATATATTTTTTATATGAATAAGGTGAATTGTATTGGATAATAATCTGTAATTTTTTAGCAAAATGGTTTTACAAATCGTGAGATTGATGCTTGCGAATAAAGCTTTTATCAAATGTCATGCATAATTTTATTGACGGAAACGTCTCATCGTCTTGAAAATAATAATGGGAGAAGATTTTTTGGAAGCTTATTATTAATGTTGTCTTTGAAAGCAAAATTTATTTCACTCTTTATGTGCCGGTCGAATTCACATTTTATAATAGAGATTGAAGTGCTTTTGAGATATTAAAACGATTAAGATGAATTGTTAACAGTTTCAACAGGTTTTCTTCAACTATACATTTGAAAATTAGCAAGCCTATATTTATAGATATAATAAAACACACCTATTTTGTAATTAAATATAATAACATCTTTCGAATATTTACAGTCATGGTATATAATCTCTAATATTTATCAACCTAAAAAGCAAAACGGTAAAGGCACTGCTGAGCAATGAAAAGATCACAAAGAACACCTTAGTCAACAAAAACATCATAAAAATATTGTTTTCCATTGTGTATTGTAGTTTGAAACACATTTTTTCCTTGAAAACATTCAAGTTGGCTTAGCTAACAACAGATAAATCCAAAGATTTTCGTTTATAAAAAAATCTTATAAATAATTGTAATATTATAGTTGTATATGTAAGCTTTTTTTTAAAAAAAAAAAAAATAATACATCCTGCAAAATGGATTTTTATTGTTTTTCGATAAAAAAAACTCATTAATGAATCGTTTATAATAATAAATTCAATTATTCAATTATTCAATTATGTAGCTTATTTATTGAAACGTTTTGTTGATGCTATCAATATGATGTAGATTTTCTAAAGTTATACGTACTTAAAAACGTCTGCAAAATAGTTTGAAAGCTTAGAATCGAAGTTAAGCGATACTTTTCATGTATAAATCACCAAATAAAATCGCATTGTAGAACTTTAGCGATTTCGAGGAAAAACGTTGAAAGTTTTAATCTTAATTTAATGGAATTAGTGCCATTCGCAGAATAAATGCGTTATTCATTCGACACTTTCAAAGAGATTTACAAATATTACAAGAGTAAATTACAAATAAGTTTATTTCAATCATTCATTCACAAACCTTTAAACTAATCTCCCAAAGAGAAAAGGTTTATATTTTATTGAAATATTATAATCCCTTCTAAAAATAGCAATGTCTGAATGGATAATACAGTGGCTCTTAAAACACGGGCCAACAACTGAAATTTGAATATTTATTGAGTTCCAAAATATTCTCAATTAAAAAATATTTGAGAATATTTTTTTTTAATAATAATAAGATAAAATGATATAATTGGTTACCAGTGATTGTGTTGAAATAATATTTAAAATCTAGATTTATAATAATATCATTCGTTATGCGTAGTAAATTTGACTAGCATTTTTGGAAAATCACAAATATTTGTTTTAGTATCAAAAGAAATAAATGTTGTGTTATTCACTTCACCGTCAACCAAAACTATCACACTCATTTGAATATGGAATAATATTTTTTTTATAAAACTGCTGGACCTTTTGATTACAAGTTATGAATCTCAATTTAAAAGTCAAACTTAAATTGAACTATTTTCAGCAAATTTTTCTTTATATCACGGTGAAAAAATAGCAATTTATTTTAATTCTACGAAACCCATAAGGTATATAGTTGATATCTATGTCGGCTTACGCCTTCATCAGAACTATCTTCTAACGGTATGGAACTAGTATTGGTAATTAACTACAATACATTGCTGTTTTGTTCATCGTGTTATAATAGACCAAGTAAATGTCAATTCAATCAATAAATTTCCTGTATATTTTTCAAAAACTAATTCATACTTATTTCCAATCAATTAGCAATATGTAAAAAACGCTTTTCAAAAACTATTAAACGCCTGTATTTTTTTTTTGTAGTTGTGTTGATATATATAGAGGAAATCAACGAGCAATGTTTACTCGCTTACAGTCCAATCTCGTCTATTGGCACATCCAATATGCACTTCGGACCGTGTTTCGAAATTGAAACATCGCACAATGTTGAAGTGTTTTGTTTTTTATTTGGGAGAAAATATTACAGTTAAAATTTATCATGCAGTGTGGTATTTTGGTAATAGACCAACTCCAATCTTTATTTGTAAATATTTTTACTAAATATGCCTTCTCCTATGGAACGTTTTAGTATACTATAATACTTCTGACAAAACTGTTTAAAATTTATAGGATTATTTTGAATGCATTTTTTGTGTATAAAAATTCATTTAATATTCAAAATGTTCAAAAAGTTGTAATTTTATGTTTATTTTTGACTATTTCACTTTATTTATTTTAAATTTTTATGCAAGAAATAATTTTTGTTGTAAAAATATTCAAAATTAGCAAGAACCCGGAATGGTAACGAATGATAATTTTTAAGGATTTCTCTGAAATAAGAAAATAATTATTACACACAAGTATGTGTGTTTATATAAAAAGTGTATTTTTTTTATTCTCAAAATTGAGTCAACAAAAGAGAGCGATGTGCAAATAAGTATAACGCCCCACTTTTACTAACAACTAGTTCTTACAAAATGTTTGGTATTTCAACACTTCACTATTAGTCTTGTCCGTATGCAAAACAAACGCCAATTTTTTTCATATTATTATTCTGATATAGTTCATTATATTGGTTGAAGGTCAAGAAATTTCAAAGTGAAAATTGAATTGTTGAAACTTTGTGCTATATTTTGAACTACCTTTACAAACTTTAAAAGTTTCGCATTACATGCAGCATACTGCAATCTCATGCATGTTCATAGAGATTTGATTTTAAATTATACATTTCACTGCAACTGATATTTTGGGCAAATTTAGATTACAAAAACCAAATTTTGTAATTAGCAGCATATCAGTGATTATTTTCAACAACACGGGCTCAATTTATATGATTTTATGAAATTTTGCATGTTTGCTGTTATTAATACACAAATATTGTGTTGAAATTGGATTGCGGATAAAAAGCAAATTCTATACGATAATTTTTATATTCGTTTAATATTTTTTATTTATATAAAAAAAACTGAAAAATAACAAATTTTAAAACAGATGCTCGTTTTTTTTATCTCTCGTTTCGAAAATAATCCGTCAAATAGTTATATCTTGAGAAATTATACCGAGTTTGACCAGCTAAGAAAATATAAAACATTTCACGTGATATTGAAATCACAAATTTTATGAATAAAATAAGGAAATATTGTTTTTAAATTTAGCTTACTATAAATAAGAATCACATATATTTGAACATTACTGACTATTTTTTTTATATAATAGCTTTATAAACATTCTATAAATTTAATATAGAATCCATTTACAAAAAAAAATAAAACATTTTCATTGAATAATATATAAAAAAGATATTTCAAAATTTGAAGCCAACCAACCGCAAATTTTTTTTTTTGTACTGTTTTGTGTTAACTCTCTGTTACTCGATAATTTTTTTTTAGATATACGTATAATAGTTGTAATGAAATACTAAAGCAATTTTCAAATATTTTAAGTTTATCGTTCACACCTGCATCCAAAGTTATGCAATTTTCTTTTACGACACCACATAACGTCTACAAAATTTACAGATTTCGTGTTATTAAGGTGAAAACGTAAAAAAACAAACATCTAATAAAAACACAAACTGGCCATCAAAAACTTTGGTGAAAAACTGTTATTTTTTAAGCGGAAAACGACTCGCGGGACACAAAATGTACAAAGACAACAGGCATCGGAAGGATGTGGGGAGAGAAATTCCTAATGAAATTCTAACGTGCTTAAAAGTTTAGACGGAGGTCTCTAGGGTAATAAACGGATACAGGACGTGTCTTTGCAATGCCATTGGCAAGACCTTTCTGGCAAGCTAGCGTTTGTTTGAAAAGTTTATGGCTATTTTGTATCCTACGAGTAAAGCTCACATCAAGGGATGCGTGGTTTGTGTACTTAACTGATTTGTAAACAGATAGGAATTTTTATTGAATTCAGTAAGGCGCTTTTGATTGTCAAAGGTATTACTAGAAATTCAATTATAGCGAATAGTTTCTGTTCAACAATATCAGCGTCAAAGAACAATATTTTGAAATGATAACACCCTACTTAAGCCAGTAGTGTTTCCTGAAAATAAAATACATCTGGGCCTTGTATACCACGGTTTTATGGTTCCACAAAAACCTCGTGTAATAAAAATCCGTTTTATGCAAGGTTTGGTTTTGGTTTTCATGCATAATTAAGATTTACGTTAAAATAACCGAATATTGTTCATATAAATATGTACTTTATTTTTTTAAGGAAACAAATATACATTTATATATTAATTGAAAGAAACTTTAATAACATAATATACCATTTATTCATATCGCATCAGATAGCATTCTATATTTTTCGAGATTGGTTGTGAGTTTTCATCATCGGAGGATTCTGAATTTTTTGTGGTTTTAGACTTTAAAAAATAGTTAATAAACGATTTTCTGCGTTATAAATCTTTTTTGCTTTATAAAAAACGTATTTCCTCATACGGTTTTCCAAAATATTTTGTAATTCTCTCTTTAATTTTGAACTATTTTCCATCATAGGATTATAATCAATGAAAAAAATCTAATTTATTAGCCAATTTCAATCCGCCATTTATTGTTTTTAATGTGAAACACATAGCTACTTCGCTGCAACTGCTTTCCGGTCATTAATAAATTGTTTTAGGTTCATTCAAAATTTCATTTTAATTTAATTTTTCCCTCAAACCGTGTTGTGTAAAGCCGCGTTATATGAGACATGGGTGTATCTTTTTCGAAAAAGATCAGTTTTAAATAAATTAAAGATTAGTGTAAAAATATCTCAAAATTGGCGATAAGTATAAAATTTCAATTGAATGGAATACATAATGCAATTCAAGGTGAAGGTTTGTTTAATTATACTGTTAAATATAAAAATATGTTATTTAATTTATATAATGAAATGACTACTTTTTGAAAATATAACCAAGGAGTTCTACCGTTTAAATAATAGAAAAACAAAGGTTTTGTCTTGGAAAATATAGTACATATTAAATTTCATCATTTCTACGCAAGTGCCATTTTTATCTGAAAAGGAGCATTATAAAAAAACATTCATTTGATAATAAAGGTTTACCAAATGGACTCAAGTGGCTCGCTGAAACAAGTTTACTATGTTCAATTACACTAATAGTGGCAGCGACGTAAAAAATATTGGAGCTGTTTTATACTAAGTTAAAATAAAAGTTACCGGCGGATTTTTGCATTACAAGCGCCACAAACTTACTATAAAACGACATTGAAGGAATACGTCACAAAAACCTCGAGAAAACATCAAACTAACGAGGTCTTCCTCTAGTGACCTGTTTTTTGACGACCAAAACGTTTTATGACAAAGACATAAAACTGAACCGTATTTAGATTCAGTTTCGATGAGAAAGGGTAGAATCACTTTCACTTTTTGTAAACAAAACATGGAATCGTCCGAAAAGAATGTTGCTCCAATGCATTTTTACATCAATAATTCATTGTTAATTTTTTCAATTGTAATTTTGTTGTTAAAAACGTTAATTATTAATTATTAATTAACCGTTAATTGTTATAAAATATGGAGTTAATACCATTACTAAATTTACAAGAGTAAAAACGGCCATCCGGATATTTTTTCCGTGAGTCTTTACTACTTAAAATAAATGTATCACGAAAAAAACTTCATTATGACAAATATCTGAATTATTTTATGAAAGAATTCTCGGCAGATATGAAACATCTTAGAAATGCGTTGATACATTGAATGAAAATAGATTAAAGAACTCATTACAGACAAAAACAGACCCGTATGTTTTTAATATGATAAGCGGACACATTTGCCTGTTGACTTTTGCATTTTTAACTAATGTCACTGTGGTTTGCATTTTACGTTACGGTCATTTAACATTGGAAAATTTACAGTATAATCTGTGTATGAACATACTAAATGAAAAATATATGTTTAAGGAAAATTTACCAATCGGAAGATAATTTTTCTAGAATAAAACAGGAGGTACACAAAAGGCTTAAAATGAATATTGAAGGGACGTCGATATTAATTTGCCGCAAAGAACAAAGGCTGCGGTCACTAAAAGCTCGGACGATACCGACATCGTTTTGTACAGAGCTTTGCACAATGGACGATCTCTTACAATAACTTTGGCTTTGCAAAGAAGGTTGGTTATATTAAAAAAATATACATACACACACAAAAATCTCCGAAAATATGTACTGTGCATTTAATGGCAATATACTCTCACAAAAAAATACCTATAATTTTTGCCAGCCGATTTTCTTTCTATATTATTGAAAGTTGTTTCATCATTATAAATAAGCTCATGTTAATAAAAAATAAAAATTATCATTTTTCATTTTCTTTTGCAAAAAAAAATAATTGATAGACGGAGGTTATACGACCGATTTAAATAAAGGTAATTTTTAATTAAATACGTATTACATATAATATCTTTTTGAATAAATTCAATGTGGACTATTATAAAATCCAAAGAACCTGGAAGGTAAGTAGTGTTAAGCTCAGTTTCTTGGTAAAACAGCAACTAAATACAAGTGGAATAACTAATGTAAAATAATACATATACCGTAGCCTACTGGTATTGATTTACACAACATATGAGTACTGATATACTGCATAACTTACAGTGTGAACATGACATAATGATGTATTTGATTGATCAACGCTAATTATGAGAAATGGCGAAACCAACGATGACTGTGTTCAGCGATGCACTTTTGCAACCGCAATTACTGTGACTCGTGAATAATGTAAGTCTTTGAAATAATTAACAGAGAATGACCAGCTATTATGCGTATTTGAATTGAAAAATTACGTCAAATATGTATATATTTAATAAGTTAAGGCCTTTGAATAAATATACTGGTATGACATTAACATTTATGATGGATTACATAAAAAATTAGGTTGTGTTAAATTCAATTAATATTTTTTCAACTTTGTTAGAAAAATGCGGACCCCTTTACAGTTATTGATTTGCTTCGGACCTGATACCAATACAAATCAACCGTATGCACAAACCCAGTACTGCATAAACAACCTAACAAGGATGATGATTAAGAAAAGCTAAGAAAACTATTCAACATTTAATGACTACGTTCTTTACTTACCCAAAACTAGAAAAATAGCTATCAAATTTGAAGCAAAAGCTTTGTATTGATTTTATTTGGTGGTTTTGTTTATAGCCTATTTTACATATAAATGCATATTTGCTAAGCACCGTGTGGCAATTCGTATTGGAAGCTTTAATGTAATCTGTAACTCATTTGGGAATATCATCGATAAGTTACAAGGGTAAATACAATTATAAGCACTGATTACGAGTTAAATACGTCTTACTTCATCTATTTATTACATGAATAAAAAATTAAATGTTCAACAATTAGTTCTATTCAATGTGCCTACGAAGTAATTGATATAAAATGCCATTCATAGTAATCGTGTAAAACGCTTAGTGTTTCAATAATAAATCCACTGTTTTTATTACCAAACGCTGCAAAAAATTCTGTAGGAGTGTTGTTAGTATGGCTATAAGACTTGTTTATAATTATTTATCTATTGCGAAGTTCTGCACGAAACTAATTACGACTTTTCAATGTAACGCCGTGAATGTGTTGAGATTATATTTCTTACCTACGCTGAAAAAGAGATCAATTTCTTAGTTTACAAATATTTCAAGTTCTTCTAATTGCAATTGAATCCAGCATAAAAAATAAATGTATTCAAATGTACTTCAATCCGATTCATTTGAAATATAAAATTTAAAAAATAGGCCCAAAATTAAATGTTCAATGTAATGGTACATTACCAAACCAACTGTCATTTCAATTGACCATTCAAAATTATTTTTCTTTTATAACTCGATTCATCTTTATTTATTTTTCAATAATTTATTTACCTGGTTTATAAAAGAAATAAAAATGTTCTAAAAAAATAGATATCATTTCAGTAGTAACAGCGAGTGGTAGAATGAAACGATTTTTTTTTTAATCTTTACAAAAATAGTACCCCAAATTCCTTTTGTGTCCAATAAATGTCAAGACGACCCAATACCTGTCAAATACATGAAAAAAAAACATTATGTCAGCTGAACCAGTAGGAATATTTTTTCATTCTTAGTAATGTCGAAAACATACTCGCTTTGTAGGACTCTTCGACAAATTCTCATAAAAGCAAAAATGATTATCGCTCAACGTAGATATAATATATAATAGTATAAATACTTTAAGATGGCGGCTTTAAAAAAACGCTGAGCAAACATTCGTGACAAATTCTGATATTATCATTATTCAAAATACGGCTCCAGTGATTTGGGATCGAACAGATCTAAACTACAATTCTAAGAGACTGTTATTGCAACTAAATGAAATTTCTACATACTTCACATAAACTACTTTTAACAAGAGTCTTTATAACTTCGATAAAAAAGATTTAACAGAAAATCGAGCTTGTGTTTGCGAAGCGTCGTTTATATGAAACAAAAAGTAATGATAACAATAATTTTATTGTTTTTAATTTTAGGTGTGAATTTTTCTCCTAATACTTAATACTTTTATTCATATTTTGATATAAAAAGGCGATTATTGGTTGGTCTTACAAATCTATAGATAATTTTAAATACTGAGAAATAAGTACGTGATCGAAAAATATGTCGCTCTGACCTAAGTAAACCAGATGTTTTATCAATACAAAAGCTATAATATTATACTTTGTTATCCCCTGTCAGCAGATGATCGCTTCTAGAAACTCCCAAATCTTCGGATTTTGCTAGAACGCTATTTGCCATCTAGCCTTATGAAATATTTATATCGTCTACATGCTTACTCGCTTTGCTAAAACATATGAAAGAAGATATTCATGAAATACTTAGTATACGCTGTTGTATTTTGTATATGCTTATTTCATAATTTAATGAAATATCAGATATTCAGGTAAAAAAAAACACCAAAAGGTAAAATATATTTTGTCCATTGACTTAATATCATCTATTCTTTTTTTTCCATGTCATAAATATTGTATTTTATTCTTTGGATTACAGAATAAACTTGAGATAAATATACTTTTTACTTCTTCGAATAAAACTCTTATTAGCTGAATAATTCTTAGAAGTAATAGTAGCGTGCATTATTAAATAAACGCTATCATATTTAAATAATAAATTAACATTCCAAGCTGAAATTATAAAAATCTTTATTTTTTGAGCTGAGTTTGATACAAAAACGCCATATTTAATTTTAAATCACTAAGCTAAATGATTAATCCAACATTTACAAGACAATAATATTTTCTTACAGATTAATTACCTTCTCGGTTACTGTTTTCTCCACACAACTAAGCACAAAACAACTATCATTGGTAAAATATTATTTACCTCGGTAATTATGAAATAATTACTTATCTGAATATAATCTCAAACATTAAAATCATATTCTTCAGAAAATTTGACAAATTTGTTACAACTGACTTGGCAATAATATTATTCCTTCTTTGCTCAAAACATCAAGCTTTCGTCTTAGCATATAACCAGGGCAGAAATCAGAGCAAAATATGTATCATTAAATAAACCATGGCTGAATTGTATTTAAATTAATATATCAAATACAAGGCTTACAAATTGTTGTTTTTAAATTTTGATTTTTTAATATCTTAAAAATTTTACTCCTTTTTTCATTGCTCATTGAATTCATTGTCAGTATAAATACTTTTTCATCGCAAAAACATAAATCTACTGAAAAACTATAATCAAAATTATTAAGTGACAATTCACCAAATATGTTCTTTTATAATATCGACTGAAGGTGCTTGATGGAACTTCAATATTAAATTTGAATTGTTGCAACTTTGTACGATTCCATATGTCTTGCAACAGAACTGCATTCGTGCGATCGTTTGTGACAAGACGTATGGAATCGTACAAAGTTGCAACAATTCAAATTTAAATATGTTCTTATTGCATTTGACAAGTTTGGTTAAATTTATTTGTATTACGTTATACTTCAAAAGTATATCATGTTTTTATCTCATTAGTAAGATTTTCGTATCCTCACGTAAAGTTATGATTTGATAATGTATATCATTTATGATGTGAACATTCATCCTAGTTAAGAGAATATTGATAGTTTCACGTACTTACGAATACGGATCTGCACAAAACAGGCAAAGTTGCATTACAATTTTCCGGAAAATATGATTATTAACTTCGTCTTTGGTGTTTGTTTAAGCGTTAAGAATAGACTTAACACTTCACAGTTCACTTTCAAGAGCCGGGAAAGTCCTTGTTTCAGCTTTCAAGTGAAACTGCTGTCTTGTGGAATAAAGTTAGTGGCTTATCAGCTTACCGAATTATGAACGGTGACGATTCTCATTTGTCAGAAGTTGTATATATTTTTGGAATGACAAAAAGTTTCAGAATTAATTAAGGTAGACATAACGTAATAAGCCAACTATCAGGTAAAGGTAGCTCCAACTATCATTTAAAAATTATTATTCAAACTGAATTTATAATATCGAAAGTTTTAATTGGCTTCTTGAGTACAGATTATGAATAATATTTTATATAAATATTATTCATAATTCATTCGGTTACCAACATCATTATCGCCTCGAAGCCTAAGGAGGGCTATAACATCTTTATTTTAATAATATTGAACCTTTTTTAAATGATAGAAAAATATTATTAGTGTGGTAAAATCCATTTTTTTTTTTGATTATAGGCTTTTATCTAGCAGAAAAATATATGTAACCCGTACGATTGAATCGACAATAACATCATCAAAATGTCACTGAAAATAAAAAGGTAATTCAAGTAATATTTCACAACCCCCAACGGTTCAATTCTTAACTTCACTCCAAAGAAAAGTTATATTGGTAATGCCGTACTATGTGAATAATTAATGAAAAAAACTATTTATTACATGGTCAGTTTAAAATGTGTGATAAGCTGGCGCCATCAAAAACTCAAACCATTTTTTTTTTGTAAACAATGTCCTGAAACGGAAGGTCTCTAATTGAATTTTGTAGAGAAATAAATTCGATTCATTACAGTAATGGACCATTTAGTGCGCCGGTCCGTTCTACTTGGGTGAACTAAACAGTATTATGTATCAAACGTAATGTCCCAAATAAGTTTGTCCTCGAGTATTTATCGCTGTAAATAATCAAGCAATTACACCACCTTTTCTAATGCTTTTCATGTAACTGTGTACTTTACTAAACGTATAAAAAAACTCAGCAGGGCTTAACAAGTGGCTTTATTCGACGAAATGGTTTATAATCATAGAAATAAAAATAATTTTTAACTCGACGATCCCGTATTTTTATACTGAATCTGTATCGTCATATTGGGTACCAAAACGGTACATAAAATAAAATTTAAAAAAATAGCTTAACAGAATATAATTAAGGAGATATTTAATTATCCTTTTACTACGTAAATAACCAAGTCAAAAGTATCGTTCATGCTTATGAATCACGTATTAACATAAAGGATCAAAAAAAAAGTTAATATTACATGACATTTTTGAATAAATAAATATATATTAAAACTGAAGTTAATTAAATACTTGAATTAAAATTTAACATGTCTTACTTTCAGGCAGAACTGATTTTTCACAATAAATACGGTTGATGAGTTCATTGTTCAATATTTTGTTGGATTTGGCAGCGTCTACGCAGAAATTAATTTAAATATCAAATGAACTATAAACGATGCTTCGTTATTTGGCAGGTTGTTTCGCCTATTTTAGAAAAATCTGTAAATTTTTATTAAACAATATATTTAAACTAATATATATTCGTCATAATTTATTTTTATATTACATATTTACTTAGACATGAACATATCATGGGCCAGAGTCCTGTTAAATATTTTTTAATCATACTAAGGTCGATTTAATTCAGATGACGCTCATAATTTTGCTAATAATTTAATAATTTTTTTGCCCTATCTCACTCATATATAATCATGTCACATCCGCATAAATAATAAATAACAATAAAATAAATATTAAAAAATAGCCTTTATTTTGTAGTTGAAGGTGAAATTTGGTATCTTTGAAGATGACAATGGGATTGTGCACAAGAATAAAATTCAATCGGAATGTACATATCATAAAAAAAAATGTTAATATTCTCCAAAAATATTTGTATATTTATAAATATATGATTAATATCTTCCAGGTGAAAAAATACAGTAAATTTTCAAATGAAACAACATGTATCAATTTGAAGAAGAATTGAGAAAATAGCGGTTAAACGAACAGCAAGGTGAAATTCATTTTCTTTCATGTTGTTCCTGGCACGAGTGGCGTAAAATTATCCCAAATAATGAAATCATCTCTACCGTACAAATGGCAAAGTCCTCACGTACTGACTACAAAGACCAAAACTTTCCAGCGGTTAGTTTTTACAAAATATATTATATTAATTGAATGAAAGGGGAAAAATATTTTTGATCGAAAATGCTTTAATTACAATTACTTGATTGTATTTATTAACCCTATTTTCTTAGAGCTTTTTTACATTATTATGGACATATTTCTTTTTAAAAATCTCACGTTAAGTAGACTTCGAAATCTAAATCTTAGAAAGTTTTACGGTTATTATACATAGATAATATATTTGTTTCATTTAATATACAACATTTATCAATCACAGTACAGCATGTGTTGCATAAAGTAATTTTTTGCCAATCAATCTTATATATTGCATGACTATACAATATATGTTTTTTTGAAACTATGACTGATAAGTAATAATGATTATTTCACTTCAAAAAGTTTTCTAGAACTTACATATAAAATATATTGAAAAACAAAGTCTCATCGATTTTCTACTTTTAGATGTACTACTACTAGAGGAAGTCTATGTGTATTTATTATTTGAATCGGAATTTACGTGATAAAATTCCATTAAAATATGATTTAACAATTGTGTTTTTGGTAGCTGAGGATAGCGGAAGCCAAAGTGCTTTTAAGCAACCATGCATTTAAGAAATAGATCTATTTTCTATCCTATATTTATTATGTTTTTAGTACGTTTTTTATTTGATTGTAAATACCGAAAGTCAGCTAAATCAGTTATTCGCTTTTAAACGTAGCTCACCACTTTCAACGAGTACTTAGCGACGTCAAATCCAAATTTATTGATACGAACGTGTCCACTGAACCAAATAAGCAATTACATTAGGGTTGGATTTTTGTTTTTATTTTCATAGCTTTCTTAAAAAGGTGAAAATTTTTATTTCGAAAAAACTTTGATGTTTAATTCAATGTAACCATACTTTAATTCAAGGTTTGCCAAAACCATTGGGCCTTTTTTGTTATTCGGTGACTCATATGGCACAATGAATTTTGTGTGAACTGATATGCATTACGATAAGCTTTATAAAAATAATCAAAAATCTTGATTTTTTTACCAACCAGTATTCAAAGTAAACAATTCTTTTAAAATTGTTAAGCGACCCAAATTTAATTGCTTAGTAAAACTCTGTAAGCTAGAATATTTTTAATTCGCGAGGCTTTAGATCATGGAATGTCCACCATTTATTTTGTCGTCTTACAAATCATTTCTAATAATTCAAGCACCAAAACAAAAGTTACCGACAAAAAATTAAGGCCAGCCTTATATTTAGCCATATTAACACTTAATTCAAACTTTTCAAACATTAATACTAAATGATATTTTTCTCGTGTATATTTTAATTAAATGTATAATACACATAGAATCAACAATCAACCAACCATAGATATTCTTGATATATTTTATTCTATTGTCATTACAATGTGTTTACATTATATAACCTCTTTACAAAAATCATTCAAAATTTATCCAACGTTATTCTACGAAATTCAAATGCATGATGTGACATCTCTTGAAACGACTCCTTTAAAAACAACAATAAAAATATTTTTCATTGAGATGTATGTTACTAGTTTACACAAATCCCTGCCAAGTTTTTCTTGAAAGGTAAAATACGTTCGTGTCAAGGATATATTATCGCAGAAAAAGATTTTACAGATTTGTATTTTACACTCACACCACCCTGCATTTTAACAAGTAAAGAATCACGTACAATTGTAATAGAATTTTTACCTATGTCTCATTTAAGAAATATCAAACATTATAATAAAATATTCCAATCTATATAAAATTTACGGTTCCAATATATGTTAGATGGATATTTTTTTTTGCACCGCTTTCATTAGAGAACATACAAATGTATATTTTTGAAATAAATTTCAATGCGTCAATTATTTAGCTAGACTACTTTTTTCACCTTTTGAGAATGAATAAACATATTTTAAATATTTAAAAATTACCATCATAAGATGTGAAATCAATTTAGATTTTATATTCTACCATGTATAAAGTTACAGTCTACATATTAATACAAGTTTTCTTTGAACCGTGATTTTTATTTCAATGAGCAGATAACATAGGCCGCAAAAATTTTAAATCAAAACATTCTTAATCTATCTTAACAAAACAATTGATTCAAGGATCCTGAAAGTTTTCTGACCATAATCCATAAAGCTCAAACGGAAAAACTATAAAACGTTTGGGCGACTTGAAAGGGAGAAGATTCGAAAAAGAAAATGAGTTTTAGGCAAGGTTAATTTTTTAAAAGTTATATAAAATAGAGTTTTAACTTTTAATTTTAAAATATTACCAGGTATTATTTGCTTTATAGTTTTAAGATCTTTGGTGACATTCATAAAAAGATAGTCAAAGATCTATAATACTTTATAATATACCATATTAGCGAATTTATATGTAGATATACATAAAACGTATATTTTAAATCCTCAGGAAATGTTATCGGTTACATAGATATATTGAACAAATTAAAACTCCTTTAAATTGAGCTACATAAATATATTCTTTGTCATTTTTAAGTCAGCAAAAGAAATTGCAGTAAGAAATAACGGCGTCAAAATTGTGTAAGGACTGACACATACTGAAATGTCTGTTAAATCAGGCAGAAAATTGCCTACGTTTGGAACTGATTCCGATTGCCCTCTCATTTTGAACATACGTTGCACGTTTGATTGATCGCCAAAAAACGGAATGAAAAAAATAGTCAGATATTGAACATTTTCAACCTAACGCAAAAAAATAATAAGCGATATTCGTTGGATTTTTGGGGGAACTAATGATGAATTATTATGGATAAGGATTTATTTACAACAAATCAATTGTTTTTTAGCCTTACGGTGTTTTTGGAAATTATTTTCAAACTTTTTACTGATAGAATATCTTATATTCACCATCTCCTTTGTTTCTTCTTTTTTTGCTATACTTTTCAAATAATGTCTTCTGTGAACATAAAAATTATTTAGGTTAAAAAATAGTCATTATCTATCTACCAAATATCCTTATAGCTAAATATAATAACATATTTCTCGTTTATCTGGGTCAATTTCAAAAGTTTTTAGATACACGGAAGCGAGCCCCATCGATCTTAGTTTTTTGTGAAATAATCAAAAAAAAGTCGATTTACCTTTTCCCATTATAAAATTTCATAGTTCTACATTTTTTTTTTTCAATAATTATGGTTTTATCTAATTTAAATTTCTCGGTTTGTAATATTTTAAAATGAACAAAAATGCGTCATATTATTTTTTGGTGTAGTGTAATTATAATATTTACGAAAAAGTTTTTTGTAATAACTAATTCGATAAATAAATTCTGTTTCATTATATGGCTATAAGGCAAGTTACATAAAATCAAGAGACTGCTACATTTCATAAAATTTATTTGTATTATATTTTGAAGGATTATGTTAAACTTTTAATTCTGTAAACAGCAACTCGTACGGTATTACTTCCTTAAACTTATTATCAACAAAAGTTAAAAGCATCTACCACAAATCGATAAGTATTAATTATATATACATTATGCAAGTTAATTAAAAACAAGATACGTCGACTTTTGCAAACCGTTTTTTATAGGATATTAACTCGATAAACGCGGGCAAAGGCGTTTAAATATAATATAATATATAAATAACTTATATTTTTGCATATCTGCTCAAAATATTAAGCATATGAACTCATAGCGGAGTTATATAATCAGAAACTTTTCTATGATAACCACTTCAATTATTTAGTGTTTACTCTCTATTATCATAAAAATATATTCTAATAATATTTTTATAATCGCTTATATTTGAAATAATACATTATAACTCTTCGCAATTATATATTAAAGGTATTTACATATTATGATCCCCAATTAAGTCGAAGACCAATAAATATTATTAAGGCTTCAAAACGCTTATAAAATTCAATTATTCAGTATTTTTACTTGCGCTCACATTTTGTTTTATTATCTATTATATAACTATACTGTCAGCCGGGTGCATTCCATTTTTGTACTAGAGAGACTAAAGATGCTTAAAGCTAAAATCCAGATCGTCAGTAACAGTCAAAATGAAAAAATTCAAAGCTTGAACGATTACATAAGGAATGTATCATTATCGTATCGTATATGTATTTATCGGTAGTTTTCCATCTTTGAGCTAAATAAAAAAAAGTTTCGTAAACATGTATAAACGATTTCAATGAACTTTTTTTTAATATTAGCAAATTTTAAATGAAATTTACTTTTCAACAGAAGGTAGATCGTCGTATCACTTTAATATTTTCGTATACGTCATGTAACGGCTATGAAATATTTCATTTCTAGGAATGCATTGAACAAAAATATAATGATTCTATCAAAGCCATTATAAACATGTTTTAAATTATAATTTTTTTAATATATTTTTCATTTATATCAAATAAGTATTGGTAGGCTTAATTAACTTTTAATTTTTTCTATTAAACATTTTTTCCAAAACGTTTGGTGATCTTTTATACCTAATTATCATATTTACCTATATATATATATATATTTACTTATTTTAATTCTATAACAGCATATAATTAAACTTTTAGAAACATAGAGCAAAAAAAATCTTTTTATAAATATAATTTTATATTTATTCCAGATATATTTAGAACAATAAGAGTATTGTAGAAAATTGCCGGTGTCTTATTTTTTGAAATGATGTAATGAAATAACATAAGCATTCTTTCGATTAAAAAATAACTACAGTAGAACCTTGATAATCCGGATTGATTGGGGATGAAGATAGTCCGAATAAGGTCAAATCCGAATAAGCGAAAAAAATCATAATTGACAGGAAAGGATAAGTCTAATCAGTACTAATAATTTTTATTTATTTAGGTTAATGAATAGCTTTGGTATTATTTTTTTAAATTGAACAAATCAATTATCGATTTCTGCTTAAAGCTAGCTTTTCTTTTAGATGCTGCGAATACTTTCAAGATATACAAGATGTCCTAAATTGCACTCGTCTTGACTCTCAAGCCACTTCATGGTGAAAAGTTTCAGAATGTGTAGGACCTACGTCTTACCTCTCACACAACTCTTTTTTGTCTTCCTGATCCTGATGGTTCTTTGATTATTTCCACATCATTCATAATTTGGGATTCAGCATCGTTTGAATAAATATTTATCACTTTTTGCAGAAACCAATGTTCAATGCGCATCTAATTTGGACGATTACTGACCCATATTTTACACAGGACTTCTTAAAACAATTTCAAAAAAAAATAAATGTAACGATCAAATTTTTCAGAATGTTTTATAAAGTGGACGCAATTTTCCACGTGCATATAAGCAAATTCGTAATAGTTTTGTTTGTTTTGATCGATCTGGATAATTAAGGTCCTACTGTATTAAAGATTATTAAAATTCAGTAATCTTGCTCATAATTTACAACTTCTTGGCAACAGTAGCCGATTTATATTTGTTGAATATTTATTTACCTATTTTAGCAAAATACGCATAAATAAGTAATATAAAAGTTTCTCATTTAACATGTTTGCAATATTTCTTTATATATATTGAAATTTTACTCTAGCAAAGTAGGAATTGCGTAACTTTTAATTAAAATTTTAGAGAAACTAAAGATACCGCATAAAATTTTAGTTGATTCCTTTATTCGTACGCCTTTTTGTTAGTATGGGTAAAATGTAATTCTTTCATTTGAGTAACATCTTTAGACTATTTGAATTGTTAAACTTATTTGCTTTGTAGGTATTCTAATTAACTTTAGTCTACCAGATATAAATTAAGGAAGCGCGTAAATGTCAATGGATGAGGGAGGAAAGCTATAATGTGGCTTGGAAATATTATTAACAGTTTTCGGTTTGAAAATATTGCTTCTCAAAAAATCAAACAAGTACGGTGAAGTGTATATACTCCTACAATTAGTGTACAAAAAATTTACACTGGTTAAATTACGCACACATCACATCATTTTTTAGATTGTCTTGACCAATTTAGCATAGTTAGAAATGCTCCTTTACTGTGCAAATCTGAAATTAAAATAATATATATTCCCTTGCTTTATATTTATTCTCATGACAGGTTTCTGCTTAATTAACGAAAGGTAACAAATAACACAGTGTTTCAATACATTTATAGTGTACATTTTTATATTTTATTACATCATTCGGCTTAATTCCGCTTGGCTTTTGAAACATCTTTTGTCTTTACGCATTGTACAGGTTAAACTGCTTTGCCAAACAAGACTTTCAACCGTCACAACTGTCTACGCTTCTTTTGAAAATCCCCGTTTTTGTTCTTATGTGCACTACCTAACCTGAGTATACGATCAATTCAAGGTGGCTTTTTTATCATGTTCACTACCACCAATGAGCACAACGTGTACTCCTAATGGATTTTTTAACGGAACCTTTCTTATGACAACTGGTTTATTAATCAATCACTCAATCTCTCTCGTCGGATTGATTTACGGAGAAAAGCTGAGATTAGGAAAATATATATTCAATTACTTTCTCTGCGCCTTATTTTCGGAAACGAATTGTATGTATCTTTCATAATAATTTCACACAAAAAAAAATTATTGACCATTATTTTTAAATTTTTTTAAAATTTAATTTAATTTAAAAAAAATTCAATTGATTACCAGTTTGCATTTAGAGACTCAAACAATTACTTCACAGTAGAGTAAAAAAAAATCAATAGCGCTGATGTCACCTTCAAATATTATGGTTTTAACAAAATCATCATTTTTGAAGCAATGTTTTTTACAATATATGATTAATATATTCAAATGCATTCTTTACATTATTCTGAGTTCATGTTTTCAAAAAAAAAAATAATTACTGGAGACAATTAAGCCATATATTGAAGAACATATCTTTAATCCAAAGAGCTACATAGGTAACATACCAAAATATGTGATATGATTAAAAAAAAACCTATCCATCACATGAAAATGGACCCTTTTTATGATATATTTGGTGCAACGAATTTTTTCGTGATTGTTACGACAAACAAAATGGAAATTTACGTAAATAATTTCATTTCTTCTTTGTTTGTATATTCATACAAAATCATATTTCAATCAGAAAATCAATGTTAGGAGTTTGCAAAAACACTTGAAAGATTTAAACTATGAAGCTGAAAATTGAGGAGTCTAGATAAAAACTTAAAAGCAAACCTTCTCTCAGTACAAATACGCGAATATTTATTTGGTTATTTTGTTTTTACTAAAACATGAAAATTAAATATTTATTTTGAGATAACCCCAGTTTCAAGTCACACCAGTTGCCATTAACACAATAGTTTATAGTGAGTTAACAAAATTACTTTTCAAAGAAATTAAATTAGTCAAAACAAATCTAATATAAGGCCAAAAAAAATTATATACAATACTTCAAAGAAAAAAATTGACTACCAAGTACTCTGATAATACTCTTTATGGGTTATAATTTGACTTCAATCATTTTACTTATTTATTTGAAAGCAAGTGAAGAATTTTATCTCCGCATAAAATAAGCCAGAACATTGATGTTTTAATTTACATTTTTACAAAAATAGTTTACAACATTAAATGACAATTAAAAAATATATGGTTCAATTCAAACATTGGAATCAAAGCTTGAGGGATTAAAGAAAGTGCTAGCAAAAGTTTGAAAGCTTTATAAATGTGACGGTATCAACGTTAAATAAAGATTTCCTACCCTGATCAGATCATCAAGTTAAGAGGATATAAGTTCATCCGATTAGTAAAGACATCTTATAACGACATTTGATCAGAGTAAGGAAAGACGTAGGTAGAAAAAAGAAGTTTTTTCGGCTATATTACGAGAAGTATTTCAGGATAAAAAGATGTACACCATGCCAATCTTTTATAGTAGAAAACATCAAGATAAGTGATAAACACAATGTATCGGACAAAAGTGTTTAATAATATCATCATTTTTTAAATCCATTACTTATGAAATAATAAACAGTTAAGAAAAATACATATATAGTTTCAAAGTGTCGATATGCGCTCTAGACCCTGTTAATATTGTGTGACATATTTTTTTCAAAAATAGGTCACACAATAAGTATTATTTAATATTTTATTTTGAGGATATACGATCCAGTGAAACAGGGTGACGTATAATAAAAGAGGATTGAGCTCGTAAAAACGAACGATATGACCATACATGACGATATAGCAATGTGATGTTTTGGCGACGGTACAAATCTCTCATTTTTATATTAAAATAGAAAATCGATATATTTTTTTTATTCTCATCGCTGCACGTATTATTGTTCTACGTTTCATAATGTCGTGAAAGGTGACGGAAGCTATCTTTTGTGCAATGAAATAGAATTTATTCATACAATCATTCCAACCTTTCATTTTCTTAACGGCAACTCAATGCGATAACCCGTAGAATACATATTTTTCCTGAAACTATTCCATTGTAACTCATAATTGCGTGGAATCTCCCGCATGATTTTTCCAAGGATATCCAGCTTTTTGAAATGTTTTAGCGACGTTTTTGACTCTTCAAATACCAGGCTCACATATTTTTAATGAACGTTTTATTTTACGAAGTAAACCGTCGAAATATAATAAAATACCAACTGTTGTCAAACATAATTACGATGATAATTCGAACGAGCCAAGTTTTGGCCAAACAAAACAAGTTTTTTTGTTTCAATCCACAACAGATAATATGTTATCAACTATTTCGAAATATAATTCATTATACTTTTCAAATTTTACGATGCGCTGTTATATGATATATTCGTATTTGATAACGTTTTCTGATCCTATGAAAATTTATTTACATTTTTTTATTTTCCTCATATTATTTGTGAAAAAAACTGAATGAAATAAATGAGATCCACCTTATTTTTGTCTTCTCGTGTTTCATCATTTATAAACTCATTTTCAACGAAATAAAAGAAAATGGCGTGAAAATCTGATCATTAAATATTACTTACTGTTTGTTTAAATTTTTTATAACCAATCTGTATTGTAACAGAAAACAAGATTTTCAACAATAATATATTTGATGAACCATTTCAGAAAAAAAAAATTCTTGATTAAAGTAAACACCAAACGACTGTTATATTTTGTCAAGATTTGCGTAATTCATTTTTAATACAACACAATAAACAGCGTGAAATAATACCACCTATAAATATATAAATCCATGAGGAGGAGTTAAAATGTTTTACTGTTTTTTTGAATCAACGAGTTTGTGAATTGCCTCGGGACACACAAAATGATTAAATTTCCTAAAATATACACACAAACAGTGAGCGTAGATATGTTATTGAATTTAATTATTCATACTCAAAAAATATTCTGTGACTGATTTTTTTTGTAAAATTACACGATTGGTATTTGAAATGCTAACCGAAATCTTTATTTTATTTAAACATTTTTTTTACATGAAAGCTTACCAACTCAATATGGATTCCAACGTCAAGAAAGCAGAAAATTTATTCTGCCTATGGAGGCTTAATTCCCGTTTATTTTTCCATTTGTGACTCTACACATTATATTGATATCAATTTTTACTTCTGTATTTTTATACGTCTAAAATTATGGTTTACAGTTAAATGCTGATTGTGAATAAATTCACAAAATATCTCATGTAATGTAAACTTCAAGTTTATTCCTTTTTTACGCGATACATTAGTTCCAGAAAAAGGCGCGTAAAAAAATCACAACTTTCATATAATTTGATAAATTGATTCCAAAAATTAAAATATCGCGTAAAAAAGTACCAGAAACGTATGAAAAATCAAAATTTGCTCTTTAAAATTCGTGCAAAAAAATTAAATATTTTCATGTCTTTATTGCTTATAAAAGTATGATGTGACTATAAAAATATAATTTTATTCACTTGAATGAATTATTCGCTGCTGTCACTCTCGGTTGCAAAATGTAATCGTTTGCGATTTTTTGAACGAAAGTATTGAATTTTGCATAAATCAAGTTTAAGTTTTGTAAACAAAATTAAGTTTTAAAAATACACATTTTTTTATTTTAAAAAATAATGGAACGTACATGTCTAGCAGCATATATAAATTTCTTCAAATTTGGGGAAAAAATCGCGTAAAAACGAGTGAAGCGCGTAAAAAAATGTAACCGTGCCATCCAAAAAAATCGCGTATAATTGAATTCGCGAAAAAAAAATTGCGTAAAAAAAGGACTGGGTGTACTTTGATCAGTTAGTGTATTTGTATTAGATTTTTTTCATAGAAACTGTAACACAATGTCATTTTTTTCTAAAACAAACAATAATTCTAGTTGTTAACTTAAAAATAAGATTGAAGGATTATTTTTGGATGGACTTAGGAAGGACTACTATATCATTTCTTTATGAAAAAAATTGATTAGAGGAAAACATTCATAAGGAAATATATTTAACAGTGGTAAGCAGCATGATGATTTAAAAACATATACATACATACTATTTACACGATTTATAATTATAATTAATTACTGTTTATGTTTTTACCAATTCAAAAACTTTAAGCTCTTAATTTTATTATCTGCAAAACTTACATAAAGGAACAATTTGAAATGTTTTTTTTTTAGATAGTAATCGACATCAATGAAATGTTTTGAAATCTCGGAAAAAATATTTTATGACATTTATATATCTTTCTTCGTTAATTATTATTCTTATGAAGAAAAAAAAAACAAATTTTTTAGCTTGGATTCAATAAGATTTTTACCCGCTTTCAAGTTGAAAGTGTTGTTCAAAGTCATATTATTCTAAGCGACATAGTAAATTTGCCTTATATATTTTTGATAATGTAAGTTTTCACATTCATCCACTTTTTACTCATACATTCACTGATAAATTTCAAGAAATAAAACCTACTGAAAAAACTTAAATGGCGTGCTAGAATAGGGGCTACACTATTAGCCCTGCCTCAACGATAAATGGCAAAATAGCTCTAAAAATGATGCATGATTATTGACTAGAATTTTTTTATTATAAAAATAATTTTACCATTGGATTTATTATGAGTACTTCATTGAAATAAATACTTACACGAACATATAAAATTCAATTTCTTACTGAACTACGATAATGAATATACCTATCAGAATTCATTCAATGAGCATATTAAATTTGTAATCTTTGTAGTACAAACAATCGGATGAATCGAGACGAATAGATATTGTAACGAGCATATTGATTCGAAGTGGCGGTGACACAAGTCGACAATAATTTATGCCCGCGTGGGAGACTCGCGATTACCCATTTCATCATCCATAACATATCAATCAATCTAAAAATCATTTTGTAAAATCATTCGTATTGAAATTTGAATCCGTAAACACTGGAAAATGAGCCAACGAAGGTAACCACTCAATATTTGGCAGTAGTTTTTTTAATGTTTTAAAAATTTTACTTATAATTACAAAATTACAATTTAACTTAAATGAACTGATTGAAAAGGGAATCGTAAGCCACTTCTAAAAGGTTCCTTCTAAGCAGCAATAGACAAGCTTTTGTAAAGCAATAGAGATCAATAAAATCAATTCACACCTCACGTTATAGACCCAATTCAGATCTGAACGCGGTTAGAATAATTAAAGCAAGACCATTTGTTTTTGGTGTGATATTGAGTATCTCTTCAACGCAATATCGTCATATAACATATAATATATTTTTCTTTATTGAGCCAATGCTACACCACTGTGGGCGGCCGCTTTTCGAACCAATATTATTTACTTTGAAATGGCCTCAAAGAATACTTCACGCATTCTTTTTTCTATAGTTATTTCCATGTCAGGATATAGAAGAAAAATTTATTCGTTCTTTTATCTTTTTGATGGATTTTAAGACTGCTTTTAGAAATAAATATTGCTGAAAGTTTAAAAGAGAAATGAAAATAGAATTAATAATATAAAACCGATTGATTACGCAAGCGATGTTGTCAGTTACTTTAGTTAGAGAAAGAATATATTATATATGGTGATTCAATTTGTCGTCGTAAAATTTTGAACAACCATTTTTCTAGCTCATACAGTGCTTAACATTTTTTTCACTTTTTCAAAACTAATAAAATAAGGTTATTTTCATTTTGACGGTAATAAACCATGACAAAATAAAATGTGTACCACAAAAAAGAATGAAATTCAAATATAGAATATAATGGCATGTCAACGTCATCAGTAAGCCATATTTTGGCTTGGAATATAAATACGAAATGTCAGAAACATCTTTACTTTATACGTCAGCTTGAATAAACTTATATTTATAAACAATATTCTATCAAACATATTATTTTATACACAAAACATTTTTTTTTTTGCAAAAAAGAAAATTATATGTTTTTATATGTATATTAAACATTTTTTGGAACTCGCGGGTTCAGCATCAGCATCTGATTCCAACATTGATAGATGGTTAAAATATCAAGATGGTTTTGGAAAAAAGCAATTCGAAAGATGGATTGCAAAGAGAATATCATCAATTAAAAAGTAAATCTATTAATGTGTGCATTGTATAATCAATCTCTTGACCGTGCAACCGTTCAAGATGAAACTCATTCTTAGGTACAAAGGTCGACAAAAACTGTTGTTCAATCAATCTGTTTAAAAATGTTGTGTTGTTAAAAAATATTTTTTTTACTTTAATTCTCAGATGCTGGTTAAAAACTCCGAGCCCTAAAAAATTATTTTCATTTTACGTTTCACGGTATTGAGGAGGTACTAATTGTAAATTTAAAAATATTTTTTCAGTAAATTTCGAAAATGTTATGAATTTTGAGTTTTGATAAGACATTAAAGATTTTTTAAATTACACAAAATCACCATGTCGTTATTCTGTAAGCTAATTCTAATTTAATAATAAACATTACTCAAAAAACGGCTACTTATAATGAATTCTTTTTACTTTGTAAGGAAAGCTCTTCTATATTAAAAATACATTTTTGTCATTATAAGAGTATCAATAGACAGACAATAATTTGGTAGTATATTTCATATTGTATTCCATAATCGGATTATCCCAGATTAACGTTTCAACTATTAGGCCTGATCTAACCCAAAAAAAACCCATGAAAAGATAAGAAGAGAGAAATTCTGATATAAAACCACTCACTAAGCTTTAAATGTAGGGTTCTTAGAAAAATACCCACGTCAGAAGACGGTCTGCCGACAAGCCTTAAGATATAAATTCAACAAATATATTACAAAAGTACTTGGTTAGAACTTATTACTTTATTAAGTTTTTATAGACGACGCCAGATAGCCGAATTCCTGTAGTCAGTAATATTGTTAAATAATATACACCATGTTATCTTGTATAATAATATGTTACATAACAGGGAAATTTCCTAAGAGGAGAGCATAAAATTCTATTTCGTATTCACCCCGTTATAGTAGATGTAGATTTTATATGACATTGTCACTCGTGTTCTATATCAAAATGACTTCCAGAGTGTACGTAATAAAATTTGTTTGATAATTTTATTCTTTATCACATATAAGTTTGAATAATATTTTTTCATTATTTATTTCTTTATTCATAAAAAACGCTCAAAGGATAACGTTTATATTTATTGATCGCGTATCCGAAAACAAATCAACTACGCTTACAATGGTTAAATTGAGTTGTAATGGTTTTGGCGAGGTTTACCCAACTATTATACCCAAAATTATATAAATAATGCATTAATTCTCCATTCCTTTTTCCTTTCAGTTTCTATAAAAATAACGCTAAGAGCTCCTTTCAAATTTTAATTTAAAATTTGTACTCGTTCTTAAAAGACGTTAACTGTCAATCAATTCCTTTTTAATGCATTATATTAAAATATTCTACCAAGATTCTTTTGACTTCACATTCTAATAATCATTAAAGTAAATGCTTTATACCAAATGGGAATGGTGAAGAAGATTCCAATATATTTCCATTAAATTGGTGATAATTTATAATTACAAAGAGCTGTACCTCTTTTTCGTGAATAGGACCAATTATGCTAGCGAGACCAAAATTTATATCCTCACAAATTAGTAGACAGGTAGTTGATTATGAATTTTACAACTTTTGAACTTTGTACTTAGTATTTCTATACACAATATTTCAAATCGTTACTTAAAGCCCGTCAAAGGAATTTTCAGTGGAAATAATTTTGTAGCCCTTGAATGTTATTTCATGGCAGTTGGCCGATGATGGGAGATTTCCTTATTTATGAGAGATTCAAAAATATCTTTTTGTATTTATTAAATAGGCTGTTCATACAGCCTCTTTATCGAACTTTTAGGAGCTAGTTTTAAATATCATGAATTTAGTCATTGAAATTGGCTCGTTGGATGTCAAACTTCTCGAAAATCTTTAAAGTTGCTTTTATTACAACTTAAGTATTATATCTTTTATATTATATAAAAAACGATAATTCAAAAAGTGTTCGCAGTTTAATAAATTTAATATATTTTTTGTTGAAATCATTTTTTTCCATCTTCATTTAGTATTTGGCATACAATATTTTCGATGGTTTCGGCGGTAACTTTGTGGAAGTTCATTTATAATTTTATATTTGGCATACAAGTTTGTGAACATTTGTTTCTTATTTAGTTGTTTTGGTTTTATTGAATTTTATTGAATTTTAACAAGAAAATACCACCTCAATACCATATCATAACCATATCATAAATCTAACAAATTCTAATAAAAATTAACCTACCATTGTATTCTTTATAACATATTTATTTTTCTACTAGTATCTACGAAGAAATCAATTGTAAATTAAATTGAGTCAGTCATTTATTTATATTATTAAATATTTATTTTATTGTAAGCGTACAGTCAATAAACACTGATATAAAACACACTGTGAGAAAAATTACTATAGATACAAGAAGCTCTTTCCTTATAGATTTTTTCGGATACGTGTAAAATCTTTTGAAACAATTGTGAACAATTTATTCATTTAAATAACATTAAAAAAATACTTAAATAATTACAGTTCTTGTAAAGCATCGTCTGATAATTTAATACTATTCACATTACTTTCTGTTGTAGATATGTATTTTTTTTTAATATTTTCACGACTTTTATAATGACCTTGCTCAAATTTGACTCAATTAGTCTAAATTTCTATTTCATATTTTAAATAACGAACGTTTAATGGAGCTCTCAATACCTACACACTTCATCAGGTACAATACAACTTCTCTTTGAAGTATCGTCGCAACTTTCAACAATTTCCCTTTGTTCTTCCATTCTCTTGTTAATTAATAATAATATACACCGAGGTAAAGTAAAACTTTACCAAAACATCATTCTGAAATGGCGGCGAAATCCTTTTCGTTTTTTTTTCCAAAAACATAATGCTGAACTCAAATTATGCTGGGAATGCGGTTTTAGAATTTATTTACCATCCGCCATTTAAAGTTAACTCTCTGGAGACTTTTATTTAAAAAACAGGCCAAATATTTCAATGAAAACCTGCAGAGTTGTGATGTTTTTTTTTTTAACATCGCTTTACTAATGTATAGGAGAAAATTCTATATTTGGACATTTTTCTTACTTCTGTGGAACTGTAAAATAAATACTAAATGTATCATAATATTTTTTTTTAACTTTTAATTCACGCCTTTGTGGTTCAGTGAAGATTTTACTCTAGCAATCAAATGATCGGCTAAGGTCTAAGTTGCATCAATCTCAAACAATTCAGACAATATCATCTTTCAATTTTATATTTGACATCTTTGACATTGATGCTCTCGCTTTTTACTTATATTATATTTTATATCATTTTTAAGCCAATATATTTAAAAAGTTCAGATTTAAAATTATTAGAAGAGATGCAAAACCATACGACGATTCAAAACTGTTATGAGTTTCATCTTCAATGATCTAATTTTTTGGAATATTTTCAATGATGCTCATGGTTTTCAAATGTCAGCAGCTATTATTAATTAAGTGGGTATTTTTTATCTTCTTGTGATTTTTTTACATTAAATAATTTATAAATTTAAGGTATTCCTCCAATCGTATTTAAAATTTTTCTTTTTACTTTTTAAACATAATCTCTTGATATTATGATTTGAGCGTTTATTTACAATAATCAATACACATTACAAGCATATTGGTAAGCCTTTTTATAAAAAAAAATACATTCACAATACCCCATCAAATTAAAGATAAACCTTGAGGGTAAAACGGTTAAGTCAGTTAGATATGTTTAGTTATGTTTGTAGCAACGATTGCCTCAAACTACCACAACCAACAAAACTACTAGCTGCCGTATACAATTCTTATTATTTTTTAATCTTTTACCACAATGCGAGCAACCGTTTGCAACAAATTCAGAGCACATACAAGCTGAAAGCTGGCTGTTAGTTGAGCTTACATTCAACTCGGTTAAAATAATAGCAACCCTTTATAAAGAACAAGGGAGTGTTTCCATTTGAGAGCATCTATTCTAATTTGGTTAGCGTATGCTTAACTCTTAAGGCTCAGAGCGGTATGCCGCAGAAAGATGAAGCTAAACACAACTCATAATATTTAGCTAGATTTGTTTCACACAATTTTATATTTGAATATAAGTTTTACACGAAAAGGTCTATTCAAATTAAACAATTGCTACGAACAAGATTTTTTTTCATACAAGTGGTCACGGAGTTTTAAAGATTTTTTGAATATATGTATAATTATGTTTTTAATATTGATTGAAATGTAATTTTTATACTAATTCTATTGAATTTAATCTTACAAATATCTCAAAAGAAAGCTTAATGTTTTCTTAAGTCCTGCTCAATTTAATAAATTGTTTCTTTTCGTATTCTTTTGTCAATTTTTAACAAAAGGTGATTGTGACCAGAATGACACTGTATACATTGTGAAATAAATGTACCCTAATGGGCTTAGTGTGAATTCATAATGTTACAGCTTAAATGGATAGTACCCTTTACAATTATTACAACATTAAGTGTGTTTGTATCATTAAAATTGGAGCAGTTACTGACTTTTCACAGTATTTATATTGTCACTAATTTAAACTTGTAAGCTTATTTGACTCTGGTTGTTTTATATGAAACATTTTAGCAATCGGTGACTACTTAAAATTAACCACTGTTTATTTTGTTTATTGTTGTATTTCTTGTTTTTTTCAAACTTGTAAGCTTTATTATTTGAATAATAGATCTCAAACTCCCAATAATATTCTGGCACATATGTTACTTATGTTCACACTGACATTATGTTTGAAACTGATGAAAATTGTAAAACTAGTTTTATATTTAGCAAGATTGGTATATATTATGCACACTTATTTCATATTAAGAACAAAAATCGAATACAACTCTCCAATATGTAAAGTCAGTCATACTGAGTAAGCATGGCACGATAACCTAATTCTATCAATTGTAATACTGAAATTCTATCACGCACCCTACGATATTATCGTAAACTAACTCTTTTAGACCAATATACATATGTATGTACATACATACAGAATTGAAGTAAAAAATAATATTTTTGGTAGATTTGATGCGCTGGATTACTTTCTATTTATTTTAGCTGGCTTCAAATTATATCCAAAAGATTTGTTATTAACTGTAAATGTGTAGGCGATTCTAGCAGTTTTGTTTATTTACCTGAAAAAAATTTAGATTAGATTTCATAGCATTGCCTCTGACGTCAGTAATGTCATTATGCAAAAGAATATTTTTAATCAAAATACAATTTGTAGCACAGTTATATAATGTTTATAATTAACAAACATAATTAATTTAAAAAAAACCGATTTTAATATACTTATTTCTTAAACATCAAATGTTTACATCTTTTTTATTTGCAGCCACAGAATAATGACTTTTTTTTTTAAATACAGTCAACAAAAAGGATGCTTGCGAAAATGAGTGAGTAAATGTTAAATTTTATTTTTTTATGAATAAATTAAACCAAAAATTTCTGTATTAAATTTATTTTTCAAATTCTCGCAATCCCATTTCGCAAAATAACAATAAAGCCCACGGAGAAAATCAACTGCGGTAATTGCCAAAAACACTTGTTGGTTATTATTATTCAGTATAATTCATGAAATGAAATATCACCGCAGAAACGCTTGGATCCCATAAAAGTAATACAGTGGCTCTCAATTTAAAAGGATTTTGAAGAAATATTTAAAATTCAAAATACGCAAGCAATTATACTACGCAGTGTTATCATTAAGAAGCGAAATCAGAACGTAATAACGTTTTAATTTTGTTGTTATTTAATGCCTTAAAGAATTTTTCCTATCTTTAATTAATTAACATTGCTTTTAAAGCGGTGATATTATCCCTGGGTGATGCTTAAATATGCTTAGAAACGTTGAATGATTGAATGCAATCGATGGAAGTTCTACATTTTCGTCGTTTAATGCTTAGTAGAAGTTTTATTGTGTTATATTTCGTAGCAAGTTTGAGTGTCTCAATATCTGATTGGATACGTAAACGCAATTTTTCGATTAATTTATGGTTTTTTGCTTTTTTACATTTGTATATATAATAACATTTTCATACCCTATTTTACCTTCAAAACAGTAAAAATACTAAATATATGCTTGTACATTGTATGAAATATTATTCAAAGAGACTGCATAAAAATGTGTCCAAAACTACTTAACCATGAAAAAAGTAAAGAATAAAGAATTCTTATTCAGCTCTGCAATTCGTTGTATATTTTTCAGTATTCTTGCATATTTTTTTAATTTCTAAAGCTATCTAATATATATTCTTGACAAATAATTATAATTATAATCACAATCATTAATAATTTTGTAGATTAAAGAAATAAATTTCTCTTAAATGCGTCTCAAAATTAAGAACCATTCTCAGATTTTGGTTTTTTCAATTAATTTTGATTGAATAGACGCAATCAACGCGAACATTTTTTCTTAGCTTTCGCGACTTAATTTTTCACCTGCTAAAATAGTATGGCGGACAATTATTTTTAATGTCACCATTACAAAATTGGCTATAAATTAAATGGAGCCAACGTTCTATCAGCATTAATCTAGAACGATATTATTTTACCATAATTACATAGTACGCCATCATTTTTTCTGAAAACCGCTTATTTTTTTCATCAGTTTCAACAAAATTACGAACGTATTTCAATGAAATTCCGCTTTGCTTTGATAAACTGAATAAAATTCATGATCTTGAATATATAAATATTAATATATTTTTTTAGTAGTTCTTGCTACCTGGCACAGAATGGTATCCTTTTTGGGTTAATAAAAAATATCAATATGATATATTTCATGTGCATCATTCTATTTTATTTCATTGATTACAATATAAAAATTAACTTGAATTCTAAAAACTTTACACCACTTATGTTGACGTTTCTAATTACATGCAATGTTATCAGTTGAAAAAAATCTTAAACATATGCTGATTATTTGTATAAGCATTATGAACTTATAGATAAGTATTTAAACCATCTTGAATTTTAACATTTTCAGTGAATTAACTAACTGCTTTATTTTTTGTCATCTTAATAAAAGTGGAAAGATTATTTAATTTTATTAAAGAAAATATATGAAAAAAAGGTTTTGTTACAGTGCTTAAAATATTCATGTACGATCTTCAAGGAATACTTAAATAAATACATAACTTTCGATATAATGCAGATAAATCTGCGTAAAAATAGCGTAATTACAATATAAAAAATCTATGATAAATAATCACATGTCTATATTACGATTTTTAAATAATTTTTGATATTTTGAAGTACTGAGATTCAGATTTAGTACTGTGAAAATTTCTTTCAAAGCCTTCATTATTATCAATGTGAGAATTTTTGTCATTCCCTGAAGAAATATCAATAAATATTTAACATTAAAAGAAAATTAATTTGTACTACTTCTAAATTTTTTTTTCTCCCTCCTTGTATGATTAGACGTTTTATCTTAAAAAAGTGATTAGACTATTTTTTATACCAGACAATAAACATTTTTTAGTTTAGTTTCTGTCGGCAATTTAGTTATTCTTTTAGAATACAAATTTATCATCATAGACGTAGCATGCGACAGTCGATCTCAGACAATCAAGTCTCTTCGCTACATAACACATAAAGTAAATATAATGTAAAAATAATGTCAAACAGTTGTAATATAAATACAACCACCATCAAATATATAATTATCTTATGCGGGCGGATAAACAATGAAAGCTCGCCTCATTTAGTGTGTTTGAAAAAATAACACAAGTACAAAACACAAACATTACCAATGACTGAACTTTGATACGCTAAATTTTCCTTGTCGTGTTTGTTTTCAGAGATTTTGTATTTCTTAACTAATACTTCGACACATGTATGTATGTATTATATTATAAATACACCAATCAAGCAAATGATATAAGGAGTACAATATTATCTTTTAACAAAAACTATTTCATATTTGCGGCAATACACTGATCCTTGAAAACTATTATATACAAATACAAGATAGAAATGCATTATCAAAACCAAAATAGAAATTAAATTAAATTGGAGCTGACAGAATAGACATAAATTGACACCATTGAGTAATGGTAAAAAAACAGTAAATTTTATAATTTAAAATAAAACACAATTTTCTTTTCAATCAACCGATAACCAATCGCATTGTTCGCGTTATTTATATAGAAAAACTTGCCTGTATTTTTGATAATAGAAAGAATTTTTTTTATAAATATTATATAAGATATAATTCCAATATTATTCAATCTACCAATATTGGTCTTTTTACAAACATTCTTCATCCTTATTTAATAAGCGTGTCCATATCAACATAGTATTGCCATTCATTGGCTGTTACTTTTTTGATCAAAATGGATGTCAGGACGTACGTAGGATTAAGACAACAAAACATTTTCGACCATGCCGAAATTTGCATAGGTTTGTAGCGTCAATAAGAATGCGAAAACTTTTACGAGTTGTTGCGATGTATTACGTTATGGTTGAAAGAAATAATTTATGCTATTACATTTTATCTACTTTTCAATTTTCGTGATGGTCTGGTGAGCTATTCCTAATAACATAGAGTTTGCCCACCCAAAGGGACTAATTTAAGGTTTCCATTTTGGGATTATCGACGATTTTCAATTTTACGAAGCCATAATCATAATTTATTATTATAACGGCTGAGCTATTGCAAAAGTTCATTTCGCTTCATTGGTACTTAAATTTTATGTGGGTAAGCAGTAAAGATATTGCCAATTTTTCTTCATTATATTATAATTTATCTATAATATTTTTCTTCAAACGCTATCAAAAATCCAGTTGTAATAATTTAATTGTTTTGCTTGTTGTCACACAGCTCGATCTATCAGGTTTCCCTAAATCATTTTGCTTTTCACAATCAAAATTTTACGATTACTTGGTACAATAGTTAGTATTAAATATTTAAAAATGCAATCAATGTCCCTTCAACCAATAAAACTCTGATCACTACTTATGGTGCATGTAAATAATACATTACATATTGTGTTTCTATATCTAATCTGGCTGGGTAGCACTCATAGTATTTATTTTTAACAATAAGTTTTTACTAACCTTTTTATGTTACCTAGTAGTAACGACTGTTAAAATGTATATATTTCCTCAAAGGGCTGATTGTGGCATAGTTATAATTGCTAGGTTTTATGCCAACAAGTGTGGGTTGTGTCCAGCAAAACATCATTTTACTATGCTTATGTCAACGACTATTTGACACTACACGCCATATTCACACAATAAACTATTTAAGATATACAGTGTTCTCTCGATTATCCGTGTATGCATTATCCGGTTTGCGGATCATTCGTGCCTGAAAGTAAATATTTTTTAATTAAAATATAATCTGATTGGTTTTTTTTCTATAACGATTATGAGACGCATTAATGAATTGCGATCTTGAATATATGCGTTGTTTGAAAAAAACGATGAATTTAGCGATGTGTTTGTATTTACGTTACTAATCGTGATTTTTTTAACCACTTTTGTGTTTTGTATGTATGAATGTTCGCATTTACCGCAATAAATATCACAATTTATGGGACTTCAATGATTCGAGAATTGAAATTCTTTGTAATCCACGTGCGTTTCTATTTACATTTCCAGTCTCGGGACTACGTTTGTTATTATGATAAAATAGTATATTTCTAAGTATTTTTTGTGTTTTCTTGATAAATAATGAATATATAAATGATGTGTTAAAAATTGTATTGTGTATATGATATTATATTCGGAAATAAAATAAAAAATTGATGATTCGGATTATCCGTGACCATCCTCCTCAGCATTAGCCCAGATAATCGAGAGTGCACTGTATTTAAAGCAGTGCAGTTTTAAAAAGATGTGTCTCAATAAAAACATGACTGTTAGCTCAAAGTATTTGCTCATTAATTCAGTGGCTTTTTAAACTTTTTTTTTTTAATATGTAATATAACTTTTCATAAAATACAACCATGCAATATTTTTAAGATAAATCAATAAGCTTCGAACAAAGTTCGTTTTAAGAACATGCTTGCACATTACGCAAATCTTCTCAGTAAAAATTTTCTAAAAATCAATTCGGCGATGAAATATCATTAAAGTAGATATTTGAAGATCAGTTTTGATACTCGATTAAGAACAACATGCTATTTTATATATTGTTCTGAATTATATACTGATTCCAAAGAAATAACAAAATTTTACTAACACAATATTTCTATATCCAAAGTTATATTATGAATTGATTCGTTCTACGAAGCCCACGCAATCTTTTGGAAAACCTAACATAATATCATGCTTTGCAAATTTCGTCGAAAAGTCTTTTTCGTTTCCATATTATTTCTGCAATAACCGAGGTAACTTAAAATACGGGCCTTGATTCCTGAGCAAAAAGTCTCCGAAAAACTCTAACGACCACTAAGGTATTCAAACACGTTTCCCAAATAACATAGGATCCGGGTTTGAAATATCGTTTCGAACGAAATTTTCCAATAACCAATGTATAACAATAAACGGCGATAAAGTTATAGAGAACAGCGTTATTACCAAATCGTGATTCTTGCAACAAAAGCTGATTTCTACGCAATGCGGCAATATAAGAGAGCTTTATTAAGTGATGCAAATTGTTTTAGATTATTTGTCAGAATGCGCCGTTGAAAACACAACGTCTTTTTTCGATACCGTTCATAACGAGTCACTAAAGTATACTTCTACTTTATTTATGTTAAACAGATACGCATCTAGAGACAAAATGTTATTTTACATAATTCGATAAATATTTGACTAAAACTATTAAAATTCGTTTAAATTTGATAATTAAGAGTAAACATTCTCTCGATTGAACGAATCTGTTCCGCCTACGATAAGAAAACAGAAGTTATGAATGGCGTCATCATTGACTATATTTGAAGTTTCTTACTTGAAACCGCTTCGTCGTATATTTTTAGTAATGGTTGTTATTTGTTACCCTTAATATTCGAATACAAATATTTGCTGAAAAATCACGGTTAGTAAATTAATCAGTCAATCAGCAGATCGACTCTAACATTTTTATTCTTTATGTAAACATTAATCAACAATTCGACAATTGTACGGAGGTCTAAAAGAAATCCATGAATACTTTTAGCTTGATCCCAATTATGTGCTACAGCAGCGGTCGGCAACCTTTTTGGACTCACGGACCACTAGATGGATTAAAATGTCAAAATTTTGATCCGGCGGAACACCAAATGGACTTTTGTGTTAAATATTATATATTAAAAATAAAATGCAGCTAGTTCATAAAATAAAATATTTAATTATAAAATATTATTCATTTTTAATGTGATGGTTGGTCGGTCTTGGACATTTGAAGCAATAAAATTGATATTTGGCTCCAAAGACGAAGAACTAAATGGATTTCAAGTCAAGATTGATACCGTGTTTTGATTGGTGTCACAGATGAAAACGCCTTTTATCATAAATACATTGTAAAGTTTTTGCGACAACTGAAGTGTGACATCATCCGACCGTCTCGTATGTAGTGGAAAGATTCCGAGAAGAATATAAAACAAGGTGAGAGAGTAAGACAGAGCATGCAATGCATCAAAAAAAGTATATAAAACCACCAAAATTTCCGCGCGGACCACCAGTTGCCGACCACTGCTACTGTGTCCCGCCTAGCAAATATATTAGTAAAACTAACCTCTCACTGCTTTCAGTAAATACGCGTCTTTCACATGAGTGGATATCTATTTATACATGAAGCTAGGTGATTATTATAAAACTGGATCAAGAATTATATACTTAATATCTAAGCGGATATTAAATACTCATGTACTTATTTTCAAACCTTTAACAAATGATACTCTCATGCCATCAATGAATATTGATAAAGTTTAACAAGAATATTAGAGGTCATAATATTTTACACGGGAATGCTTACTGGAAAGTAAAAACGATGAAAAAAGTTGGAGCCCGTATCCTATTTCACTCATATTTTCCCCTGACTAAGCACTATCCAAACCAATTTCGTATGAAACCACGATCAATATTCATGTATAGAATAAAAAGCATATTTTCATGCAAATGATAAACGATTTTAATATAGTATGGCTATGATTCAAATAATTAGTCACAAAAAAACACTCTTACTTAATTAAAAGACGCCTTGATTTTATAGATGACCTACTACATATAATATAAAGTAAATGTAAAAGCCAAGCTTAAATAATCTCTGAACACAAAGCCATGTGTTATATTTTAAGAATATTTTAACAAAGCAAATAACATATTTAATTTGTTATTCTCTTTACGTTGCCATTATGTATGAAGGCAAACAGCCTCTAAAGATCAGTGAAATAACATTATATTACTGCCAATATGTCTGTATCCTTGTGTATGTTTTGTATTATATTTTAAAGTTTTAATTTACTCAATAATTAACAGTTGTTATTTGAATTCATGAAAAGCGCTAGAAGGCTATATATTTATGACAATAACGAATAAAAATTTTGATATAAAAATGAAACTTTAATACGAATTATAACCAACCACAATTGATATTAATATGTTTTAAATTATTCTCAAAACCATGCATTTATATTGAGCGCTTATTTTTTCACACAAGTCAAAATCCTAGACGTGAGTACACACCATATTAATTTTTATAAAAATATTCGTTCGCGTTTCTTAAAGTACTTCAAAAGATGTTTTACGGAGTGGTTGCAGAATATATAAAATGGTTTTATGAAAAATTTCGTGCTCAAATGAGATTTGAATATTTTTTATATACATATATTCCCGAAGACAGTAATGTATTTTCCCAACCTTATTTATTAATGAAAATTCGAATGAAATCTCAATTTTTTTTTAACAATTTTAAGATGTCATAATATTTTAAATAATATCAATTCAAATTTGATATTGAAAATCCATCAAGCACCTTCACTCGATATCATAAATAATATCAATTCATTTTTAGCACTATTTCCACAATATATTTTATGATCCGGATAAGCTGAAGAATTATCATCAGTTGATAATACTCGAAATGAACAAAACTGGTCCTGATCATGAAATATGTTTTGGATATAGTACTGAAAATGTGTTTTTTTTATACAAATTTGTTAACAGAGATACAAAATTATCACTTCCGTCATATCGCAGCCATATAATAATAGTGAACAAAAGAGAGGAATTTTTAAATACTCTTAATGTTTTCATTTCATATTTGTCATAAAAACCAACATAATTTATGATAAAAAAATCCATCTTTTATTTCCCGTCCAAAATTCATACGACAGCATAAACGAAATAATTTCAGTGTTATATAACCTCGGGTCTAAATTATTGCGAACCAAGTTATGTAAAGTTTTATATTGAGTGGTCTTTGTGTGCACTGTGATGTTATAACGCAAACTACAAAAACTTTTCCGCTTTTCAAAGCTTTCCATTTTTATGTTATCATAATTCATGAAATGACAATCATCATAATACATCATAATTCAGAAGAATACGCAATTTCTTTAGAGCGTTTTTATATTGACCTCTTAGAAGTGGCATAAGAGTATAGTAAAATATTCTTGATATAAAACAAAATTAACTCAGTAGGGCTTTGTCAAGCTGTCGTTTCTTTCATTAGACAAGCATCAATTCTCGCTTTCTGTTTATATTTATGATTTATTATAAGAGTATAAAATATAATATCTTCTACAAGCAGATTTGTGGCTCAAAATAACCCACTTACTACTTATTATTTATTGCCATTTCTTTCTTTAATATCTTGATTACGTCACGGCATATTTATTTTCAATAATATTTCAATAACGAGTCAGACACCACGGCGTTCAGGCACGCAAACGCGATTACAAGTTTATTTACGAATAAATATAAAAATTTTAAATGCAATGTAATGCAGAGACACCTTTTGGAGGCTATGTGATAATAAGAATATCCATATATTGAACCGTTTTCGTTTTACTTGGAGTTTAGTTACGGTTATCACTAGGGCTCGCACCTTATTATCGTAAAGATCGTTCGATTGATAGATCCTGCCATGTAAGTACAAAAAAGAATGAATAACAAGGAGACATAATACATTTGCAAACAATGCTTAATACCATTTTGTGCTGTGCCGGGTTTTAAATTTATCATACTAAAATAGTGTTTTGAGCATTATTATACATAAAATTAGCAATAGAAATAAATAGTAGTTCCACCGATTGTTCCTGCTTATAAGGCAGGTAGGTGCGATAGGAGAAAATTATCAATTGTGTTTTCCTATATACATTTTATTTATGCCGACTCCGGAAGCATTTTGTGTTTATTATAAAATCATTTTTCTATGAAAATCAATAATAACTTGGGTATAAAATGGTTTTCGGTATGTTACGTGGCATTTTCATGGAAAAATCGATGATTGAAAATGGTGGCGTATAGCAAAAATTCATGGAAATGGCCTGGCGACTAAAGGGTTAATAACAATTAGCTGATGGGCGCGACTCCACATGACTCTTAAAAATAACTTAAGTTCATAATTTTCAATAACATAATAAATGTTAAGTGAATCGCTAATGTAAAATATTTTTTTAAATATAACAATACAATTCATAATCGATTACAATTTTACCTTGGATACTTATATTAAGCTTATGTGTACTCGTTATTCGTATCGTGATGATTAAAAATTAACAAAATAATTTTTACTTATAATTATTAATTAATAAAATAAAAACATAACGACGTGTTTCAACTAAACCAAGAAATAATTTGTGCGAAAACGTATAAAAATTACCCAAAAATAACTCATCACATTACTTTTAGATTTTAATTAGAAATAGCACATATAATAAATCTTGGACCAGACCTAGAGCGTGGGCATGTTTACTTTGTTAGCCGTAGTAATTATGATAATGTTCTACACGTCTACGCTGCCTCTTCTGTGAGTTTGTCATTAATTTTACGAGTGCTAACTTTTTTTGATTAGTCCTTTGAGGCTCGCAAAAGTTTGCAGACCAATGAAACATTTTTAACCTATCTCAATTATATCGTGCAACCTATATATAATACATTTATTTTAATAATATCGTTAACTCATGAAATTAAGCGAATATTAGAGTGAAATGTAATTGTTTAATATATACATATATTTGTCTGTATATATTCGAAATGTGTGATAATTTTTCAACGTTATCAAAACGTTTCATAGTAAAATATGTATATTGTGTGACCATTGATCAATTTGAATAAGAAAATAAATACGTTTGAAAACTAGTTTAAGTTTATACTGTCTTCCACTAAAATTATTGTTTTATTGAGAACATTATGCAGCGTGTTAGTAAACAATAAATTTAATAAAAAATATAGTGCTTGAAACAGAAAAATTTATAATGTTTTATAAAAAGTCGTTTCTCATCCCATCAAAAAATTTCAAAAATATAACAAGCAATGTTTTTCTTTATTTTCACAAATGAATATATTAATGAGTATATTTTTAGTGTATACAAAAAATCTTGAATATAACGAGTGCTAAAATATCAAATATTGGAAATCGATTTGAAGTTAATTTTTTTGTATTAAATTTTAAAATAAACTAAATTTTATCATATGCTCAAGATATTTGAAATAACATTATTTTATACTTCATATATCTTTATTCAGTACATGCTGCCACAATAAAATATCTCTGGGGAAATTTGAATAAAAATGTGATGCTATAGAAGATCAAAAGAATAATCCGAAAGAAATATGTAAGAAAATGTAATTCATCAAAGAGTTTTACTATTTAGATAACGAATAATGTTCCGAAAATTTTGTCAATGGTCTAAATATCTAGATGGAATATTTGATCTATTGATGAAACGTAATTTAGTCAAAGCTTCAAATGTACAGTCCACGATAATAGATTTTTTATAATAGAATCCAATCAAAGACTCAAAGTAGATATTTTTTATAGTTTAATCACAAAAGTTTTGAAGAACTCAATTTTGACGTTTTGAAAAAAAAGTCATTTTCAGAATAAATCTCCAAATATTTCTCTTTTTTATTAATACCAAAATATATATGAGAAAACCTTAAATCTTGAAGTTTGATAATAAAAAAAAATGCAAAAATATGGGACATTAATTTGAAAAAATATCAAGATCGAAATTCGCGAAAAAAAGATTCATATTATTCAATCCAAAAATAAGTAGTATTTTATCATTTAAGCTCTTCAGTTGATAAGTTATTTTTTGAATGAACTTTTGAAAAGTAATAGAGGTATCAAACAGTGAAAAGGCTCTTTGTTAGTTCATAGTCAACGGAATTCGAAAAAGGCCTTCAAACAAATAGCTCACACCCGTTCGATACAGAGGCGAATCGATAAAAATCAAATTTGCTTTAAACAAAATTATGCATTTATAGTAATAGTCGATTAGATAACCAATGAACTCTTAAAATTGATGATCACCATAAAATTATAGATTAAAATACTGTGTATTCATTGTTCATTGTACAAGGTAAATTACAGAGTGAATCAGCATATATTTTATAGACATTATTATATTTTTTTATACAAACCAAATTCTGTCACCATTATCACAATTGTAATGGTAATCATCAACATATTGGATAATTGACATTGTATGGCATGAGTATTTTGCTGTTTATCATTGATCCAAAATAAATCTAAACCAATTCCTGAATACATTTTTATTTTTATAGAGGTATTCAAATTTGATTGGTTTCCTTTGTTTTTGTCAGTAATACACACTTTTTTATTTTAAAACATATATGTCATTCTTACAGTTGAAAATATCCGTTTATTTATGTGGTATTTGCCAATGAATTTTTGCCAATTTACAATAATTTAAAAATATTTTAGTTGATTATTGGTTCTTATTGGTTCTTTTATCTGATTTCTTAACCTTCAACGAGTAAATTATATTATTCGTGAAAATGTAAGTTTTTAAAATAAATACTCATTCTTTCGTGAGATCTCCTCATAGAGACTTGAAAATGCCTACAATTCGAGAGTTCGTTCGTGAAATGTCTCGAAACTTTCACAGCGATATAGGCAAACATTATAACCCTACAATTTCTTATCTACATAATTATGATGAGACAGTACCGAGTAATCGTCTAAGGCCGAGAGCGGTTCTGCTCGATGACCCGCCATAGGTTTGTTGTTACAGATCTTAATCCCAACATAGACAACCTCGGCATCTGAAAATGACTTTCCTATTTTATTTCCTTACGTATTGTATATGCATGCGTGTGGCTGTGTGTGTGCCTGTATGCACACGTATGCGTGAGTGAATATAATGTGTATGGTGTCCGCGTGAGCTGCACTCATTGTGGGTTCCACGGCTCAGCTGCGACCTAATATTGTCAACAATGACACAACAATTATAACAAAATTAAATCTATATATGAGAGATGGAGGAGACCTGAAGAGCTCTGATGCTAACGCGTCATAGATCTTAACGCTCCATGAATTTGATATCCCAAAAAAAAAAAAAAAACGCCAAATGTTATTCATAATATTAAGCGTTGATGCATTTTATGATTTTTTACTTTTAAATCATCGATGCGTTCCTGCACTGGCGTGTTTGTTTTGACCCCAAAGGCTAAATGCAATATCCCTCGATAATTGAGTAAATTCAAAAAGAAAGGTAAAGATAAAGGCATGCTCCTTACTTAGGAACGCTGTGTAAGCTCTGAATTCACTTTAATACTACGGAATAAGGGTTTTCGTTCGTCTAACTTTCTTGCCATCGGGGATTTTGAATTTCGTTACGTTATCGATATATTGTTACAAATCGATGTTTATCTTGAACAATATTGTGTGTCGCATATTATTTTTCCAAAACTAATGATAATTAAAAATTTACAATTTGATTGTGTAATGGCACCATATTTTTTTGTTATTTTTAAATATAATATTTAGACGTCTTTCATAATATTTGAAACTTTTTAACACATGTAATGAACCATTATTTATGTTTTACTTGTTTTCTCATCTAGGAAAACCCATTCTTATCTTAAAAATGCGTAAACGTTGTTTTTATTATTTAAATATATGTTATAAGAAATTTCGATCGCCAATTAAGTATGAAAGCATTACATTATTAAAAACAATTTATTAAATTTAATGTGCTATATTTTTATAGATTTAAAGACTTGGCGAAACAGCAACAACTCAAATCAACTTTGATTATAATATTTGTTTTTATTACAATTTGTTATCCATAATATTCCATGAATAAATGAAGTGACGTATTAAGTTAGTCTCTTCCGCATTCTCAATACATACGCGTGTTTTAAAATGTGTGCAATTGAGTGAAAATGAAAAGCAAGTACACCCACCATTATTTATAAAGCAATATGTATTTATTTAATCGAATGCAATTTCTTTTTTAAGACGTCTAACGTGTGAATGGAGTTTCTATTACTTTTGTTACCCTGGAGTCATTCGCGTTCATGGAAATATGGATGCCTGATGTTAGATAGTAATAACAAAGATAGAATTTTCTTTAACACTTTTTAATTATGAGTTATAAGGGGATTTTTCATTTCAACTGGAAATAATATTTTTATTTAGATACGTTTCTTTTTTAAACACATTAATTAATTTTTTTATAATAATGGTCCTGAACTGAATTGGTCTTCAAACAACGGAAATTTATTTTCATTACTATCTGTAATTGCTTTTGAATTCTTCTACAACCAATCTAATACTATCGACGGTTTCGGCGGTAACTTTGTGGAAGTTCATTTTAATATAAAATTTAAAATAACTTTGATTATTCCACGTATTGTGCTACTAACTGTGACACGTGTTTCGCCTCTTTCAGATGCATCTTCAGACTTACTATCGCAAAGTTTGTTTAAGTAAATGACCAAAAAACCAATCTAAGCATACAAATAAATGTTTGAATGTTTTCTGTCGAGCGCTTATATAACTGAGAAACAATCCTTCCATAAGTGCTTTAATGATTTCTCTAAATAATAATTATTATATAAGAAAACAGTGCACTCAAAGTATTGTATCCGTGGAGCTTAAATGGCCGCTTTTGGTTTTCACTGAAAATTAGTGTTCTTTAGAATATTATTAAGGACACCATAATTTATATTCACTATAAATACTACAATTACATTTCATTAAGAGATTGGTTTATAGAAAAAATATTAATATCTCACATGTGATCATCACATGACATGTATTTAATGAGTATTTTTTTAACGATAATATTTTTTTTACAAATATTGCGAATGTCAAACAAGATCAATTTAAAAGATTAAGCCATGCCTAAGCTATAAGCTGACAATTCTATATTTTGATGCGAACTGATGTTTGTCTTTCGTATTAAAATTATTATTTTAGCTTTTAAGTCAATAATACCACTTGTTTACTTCCTTAATATTTGTGGATATAATACAAAACAACACAGTTGGACCTCGATTGAATAGATTTCAACTCAAACGCCATTTTTTATATAAACATTCTAGAGCTTTAATCCATAGTTGAACAAAATTTGCTTAAATAAAATCAATTGATATTCCATTTTGATTGAATTTATATATTAAATTCTTACAATATAAAAAAAAGTGTTTTTAATAACCGGAAAGCTTCCGCTACCAAAATTATTATTTAGTCTTTTACAAAAACCATTATTGTCCCCAGTTTAAGTAGCATCCAGAGACATAACTTAGACTCGATTCTCCGCCCATGAGTTTCATAATATGTAGGCGGAACATGGTTATGCGAATTCCAAGATAAATCTTGTAAAAACAGAACACAGCTCCGTAGGGCTTTTCACCCCTCAGGCGGGTCTAAAATCATTCGCAGTAGGGCTATGTATGTTAACTATTGCAAAGTACAGAAAGTCACAGTCAAGTGTAAATGTATTATAATGTATAAAAGAAGCTTTAATTTGAAGCAGGTGACAAAATGAAATTTATATTGTAGTAATAATCTTAGGTATAATTGAAATAACTCAAGCTCGCATCATTTATCTTTTAAAATAGTTTGTGTTTCGGAAACATTAAGTCCCGCTATTTCTTGATATTTTGATTATTTTTCACTTGAAACATGAACAGCAAATTTTTCTTGTTTATAATACAAATTTTTGTCAAAATCACAACAAATTTTGAATTTAAGTTATTGTTAAATGACGGTGAAAGCGATTACAAAATATAAACTCACTTAATTTTCTTTCTTAAACACTTATAAAATTTAAAATTTAGTTATATACTACTAGTAGTAAGGAAATATTATTGGTGAATATTTTCTTTTTTTACCTTTTGAACAATGGATATAATATAAATAGTGGATTAAAGTAATGAAAACATAATCAGATTACTGTCTTCCCTTAGCAGTATTTTAGGAAAACTAGAATAAATAGAAATATCGCAGAAGCCCTTTCCTTAAATATTTTAGAAGCGTATAAATCTGTTCATAGGGTTTTTATACCTGGTAAAATTATTTAAAATTAAAATCCGCATGTATGTATGAGTTTTGTTATTAATCACCGGATATGATTCACAAAGCTGAACTTAACTTAGGTTGTTTTTGTTAAAATTTTCGTTCGAATAAGAGGAACTTGAATTTTTTAAATTGGGCAACCCTAAATGAGAATTATTTTATTGAAAATAGAAACATTTTTACACGTTTTGCCATTACTAACACAACGCTCGATATACTTTTATTGATGATAAACAATTTTCGCTTTGGGATGCGGCTTTTTTTCTTTTTCATCCGAATGTGTAAATATCTCTGAGGGGAATGTTTCGCGCGTGATGTGATTTAACATAGAAAACAATTTCGCCATGGAATAATCCCGATTTATCTTTTCGCGGGCACTTTATCCTCACCTCGATTTATTCGAAAAGGTTTAATTTTTTCATTGATTTATGTATACTGTACAAATATAAATGCGTGTGCGGTAAATGAGGGCGCAAAAAATCAGAGAATAACAAATTCGTATTCAAACATAAAAAGTACATGTAAATTTAATTCAATTTTTAAATATTATATTTTTTAAATTCCTACAACACTTGCTCCTTAATTCGTGAATTTTCCAGCAGTGAGTAATAAAGCGAAAAGTCTTCGGATATTTAACAATTCATTTTTTATTTATCCCCCGTTTTCAAGAAGTCTATAGTAAATAAATGTTGAAAAAGGAATTACAAAATATGATCATGATTTTTATAATTATTAATGATGTATAATTTCAAAAAATATTATCGCCAACGCTTTTGAACTGTGATAATCATATCTTATTCCAAAAAATATTACCAGTAAAATGATAACTGTTTCAAGATCTGACTATTTTACAGCAGTGTTACTTTTTACGTTTTTATATAATACATTTTTACTAAATAGTGATTATAAATTGCCTAGCAAAGTTTTATATACGCTCATTCTCTTATCAAACTTGTATAATAAATTAGAAAGCTATCCAAAAACTTATATTAATACTGCAAGAGAGTACAGAAGTGCGTGCTTTTATGTGAAAATACAGGATATGAACTGAATTTACCATAAATCAAACAACAGGAGTCGCAACAATTCATTAGGGCAGTAAACTGAAGCGGAAATATAGACATGACAACAAATCTCTCGCATTTCAACCTGATTGTGAACACTTTTAACATTTTATAATAAAAGTTATTTAGTAAATTTATCCTACTACAAACTATTGAATTGAAATAATTGGCACAAAATATATTAAAATAAGCAAATTTCTTATAAATTTTAATCTAAATAAAGAGATAAAATAGTTAATAAATTTACACATAACTTAAAGTAATATGTTTTCGAGATTGGGTCAAAACAATAAAGACAGCAATAAATTTTCCTAGAAAGTACCTGAGGTACTAAATTAATTACGTGGGTATACTGGCAGCTGGCCGCTGACTATCAACTCACGTCTGCAATATATTAAACCCTTAAAAGTACGTTACATGATATATTTTTTGAAGTAATTTTCGCACTAATGTATGCGAAAACTTTCACAAGAAACGTGTTATTAAAAATTCTAAATATTTAATGTATTTTTCAGTATTTAATTTATAGTAAATAAAATTTTATGTATGAAGACATCTCTAGAAATCACATCTTGGATATCTTTTCACAAAGTAACGATAGGTATCAAGCCTACCTCGAAAAAATCTTTTTTACAAACAGTAATTCCTTTCGAAGAGATGTTTTACAATTAATTAAACTCTTGGAGGCAGAATTCCGCAATGTAGTAAACTTGAGATTAAGGTTTTTCCCCCTAATTATAGCTTAAGTAACAAACCGAGCTACGCAAAACAAAAAAATAGTTTTAAATAATTTATTCTGGTGACGTTAGTTTTATTTGGGCTTAAATATATTTTAACCTTGGAACCTGAGATGGAAAATCTGCAGAATCTAGTATTAAAAATGTTGAACGTCGACTTGTATCTCATTCTTAATATAAATTTTTCGTTCATTTCGTGAAATAAAAATCACACAAAGTCAACTCACTGAAATCGACGTTGCCTGAACACAGATTGACTTCATTGGTATGGATTTTTTTTCACTAGATATCAAAGGCTGATTTCCTTTAGACACTTGGTTTGTTAATAACCTAACCGGAAACGCCTTCTTATTATGTCATATTAAGTTTTATGTGCACGTAGAATATTAATTTTAACAACATCACTGGTTTTACGTTATGATTATTATGAACTGATGGATACCGGTAGAGAAATAAATTGTTGATTATAATATTCAGACAAACTTAAATACGTTGGTATCACAAAAAACTAAAATTTTTAGGCAAACTCTACTTAGTATTTATATATATATTATATTTATCTTAGTCATTTTTATGCAACGTTCATTTTTTCTGTAGCTATGTGGGTTATCATTAAAATACCTGAAAAAAAAAATTTTTCGCCACCATTTATTCAGATACGGCAAACATTTACTGTTTATAGTAATGGGGATAAAATATTATGGTAAACAAATGAAGTGGATTATTCATTTTTAATGAAATCAGCCGAATAAGATAAAAGCTATGAATAATTAATTAGATACGAAGAAATAGGGTCCGTGATGGAGAAGTCAATATATTGACTTTCACAAAGCATTTCCAATCAATTTATGGACTTTTGATTTTGATTGTGACATCTTAAATTTTTCATTAGTCTTATCATAAAAAAAGATCTAGCGAGAACAACTTACTAACCAGTAGTCAAGCTCTTGTTTTATCTTGTCCGTTTCTCCTTTCCAATAATTCATAAAGTTGTCATATAAACGTTCGTTAAGATACATCCATTACTAGGCCATATGTACCACATACGAACGGAGATGAAGAGTAAAAAAACTTTTTTTAATCCAAACAGTGTTTCAAATGTTCTCCTAGTAAATGAAACTAAGCAAATAAAAGGTTAAAAACCTTGTATAATATAATCTTAAAATAAAACTGTATGTATATATTATATATAAATTAAGACTTTACAAGAGAGGACTCATACAAATTTGTAATTTTATTTACTATGACTATGTGCGAGTATAAAAAAAATTTTACAAGATTGTAATGCGAGTAAATAATACGAACAAAATATTTAATACATCTTAATTTTTAGTATTTTCAATGTAGCATACGTATAAAACTAGAAACAAACTCAGAAACTAAATAAATATTTATATTAAACTCTAAATGGTGTTTTTGAAGTTGTCGAAAATTTTTATTATATAAAATTTTTACCCGTACATCATTTCACTGACCGCAAAAGCAATAGTTTTGCGCTATTTTTTATAACAAATTAATACACAAATACGTATGAGTTACCATTAAAGTCCTTGACATCGCATTTGAATGTTACGACATATCGATTTTTAACAAAATGAACGTTTTTCTTGAATACGATAACCAATTATTTAATTTTCATTTTTGATTGATGATGAGTCTTGCGCAAATTATTGCACAATATATATTTATTGTACAATGAAATACACTTGATATTGAGGCGTGGTTGTAAGAAAACTAAGTTGCAAAAGTAAGTTACATTATGAAAAGAGAATTTAGACATGTGTGATTAAAGAAAAGGTATTTTACCTATTGTAAATTAGATTTTATAATTTTCAAAAAAAAAAAATTTTTTTTAATCATCCATTTTTATGACACATGAAAAAACATTGCCAAAAAAATAATGGCATGTAAATTATGATATCGACTGTAAGTGCTTGATGGAATTTTAATATTAAATTTGAATTGCTGAAAATTTTTACGATTCCACATTTTTTGTAACTAACCAATTCTATCCCAGGGATGCAATAAAACTGACAATCTGTTGCATCTGGGTGATATAATGCCTGAAGATATCGAAAGGCAAAACCCAGGTCGTTAATGACAAAATACGTAGAACCGTACAAAGTTTCAATGAAGGCGAAAGCTAAATCGTCAGACAAAACATGCTCTCATTTTGCTTAAAATAATAAATTAGAAATTTTCGCCTGTAAAATCGATTCATATATATGCAAAATTGTTTTCAGTTTCGTAAAAAAACAGGTTATTACTGCTTAAGTGGAATTGATGTCAAAAAAAATTACAAAAGATTTACCCAAAACTATAATGTGTGACATATTTTTTTGCCAGAATAAATACGATGTAACAGTTCCCATAAAACAAAATTCACTAGTGATAATTTCGGTACTGATTTTAATCATTTGATAAAAAAACAAAGGGTATTTTTGGAAAACACAAGAATTCTTCGCATTTCAGGAAAACACGAGAAGGTATTTGCTAGCATTCTTACGTTTTCTGAACATTCTTTTTCAATAAACCTAACCTGTCAATGTGATAAATGTGAAAAACATTTGCGCCCTGTACCTATTTTATTCTACAATCCTCGGCTTAGGGGCAGACTATCTGGCTATTTCAAACGTTCGTGTAGTTAAGATAAAATATCTGAATTTATTGTACATGCTGGTATACTTTTTACGATTAAAACGATGGTGAAAAACAATCAGAAGTCAAGATGATAATACACAGAAAACATACATACTACTTTTATATCTGAAACATAACAAGTTTTAATTGTTATAAAATCTTGAATTTCCATTTATTGTTAATAAATTTTACGGGTTTTTATATTAACTCACGTATGCTACAATTTATCGGTAAAAATAAATTGATGCTCAATCAATTTTGGATATCAAAATATTCTTTCTTTTAATGTAATAATTATTATTTAATAATAATATTAAAAATAATTTTGATGGTGGAGTAACTCATGAATGCACTTTTTTCACATGATAATTCATAATGGTATGAAAAATAGAATATAAAAAAAAATTGCTTGATATTTTTTTTTTATAAATATGGCAATTATTTGCCATATTTAAAAAAAATTTATATACTCAAAGATATTAAGCAAAATAAAAAAATATTTTTTGATATCTGAAATAATGTTAAAATTTGTCAATAGACTTTTTAAAAATGCAAAATAGTTTTATTTCAAATCAAAAAAATTTGATAAATATTTACCAATATCGATCAGTTTCCTCGAAACATTCTTCAAATAACTTCACAATAACAAATATATATATTTAAAAAACTAAAATAAAATTTAGCAGTTTTTCATAAACTAAAAAAAAAAGTATATTTTTACCAATGACGCTTTATTTAGTCAGCTTAAATAAGCATCTTGCAAAATCACATTATACATGAATTATGAATCTGAGAAAACTTTATAGTACTTTTCTATCGACGAACAAATAAAACTTTTTCTAACTTCCTCACATTAAAATACCTATCATATACAACAATCCTTGGCGTTTTAAAAAAATGCGATCACTTTTATATTGTTTTTTTTTTAAACTCCGAATCAGGATAGATAAAAATAGAGGCGTATAACTATATGGCGACTTAACAAAGCGACAGTCGTGTGAATACTGATTATTACTTGGTAATACGCGTTCGGGCCTGTAAAACGAACTCGGTAAAGTTCGCGGCCGGTCGTTTCCACACGGAAAATTGCAGGGTGCGTATCTGAGGAAATTCAAAAAAATAAATCATCACAGGATTTCATAAAGATTTTGATGTTTATTTAAATATTAATAAATGCAAGCTCTAAATAAGGCTCCGTAATGATAACAGAAACCTTGCATTTGTTCATTACACGGAAACGTTGGATATTAATCTTATATTCTCAAATCGTAAGCTTAAGCATCAAAGAAAATATTGTCTGAGATCGGATAGCAAAACAAATATGATTAATTTACAATTTTAGTTTGTTATTGAAAATTAATATTCACAATATAATAACACTTTTTTTTTGTTTTCTAGCCCGCGACATTTTTCATCCGATTTAAATTGACATATATATTAAATAAAACTCATTTTTAATACGCTTCCCTTCATTACTGAGTATTTAAACCCTAAAAATCACTTTTAATACGAATGAAAATTACATAAAATATGCATCCTAACTGCGATTTTTTTCAATGGAAAGTTATAAAGTTTATCAGCTCAATTATTATGTAAACATAAACGAGATGATTCTTTTATACATAAATTATTATTATTAAAGGCAGATAATTCATTGTAATTTACTTTGTTGATTCATTGCACAGAAACTATTTAAAGAGTGTTAAAAAAACTATCGAAAAGAGTACAATATTTTTTTGACTGATTTTCACAAGAAATGTATGAAATCGGAAAGAGTAGAAGAGTGTATATATCAATTCATTCAAACAAAAGTTTCAAATGTTGAAAAACACTTTTGTGTTCTTCGATACTGTCCCAATTGAGTGTATTCAAAATATTGCTTGTTCTATCTTGACACTTTATTCTTGCGGTGTTAACAGTTCATAACACACCTATTCTTCTAAAATATACATCAGTGAAGTACGGATGCACAGTTATTTTGTACACATTGTTTGTCTTCGCAAATAACGTTACGCTTTCTTATTTAAAATTCTGTTTAAAACAATACTATTGTAAGTGAATTTTGGTATTATAGCTTCGATGATCAAAATTATTTTTTGATTCAAAAAACGTACAGTCGAAATCATTCAATTATATCCATGTTGTTAAATAAATCGATAATTGTATGGAACGTAAGTACAGTGAATTTTAAATCGATGAATTCGATCGATGTTACTTCATTGCAATTTAAAAATAAAATTTGAAAAACTAATCATTTCTAATTTGAATTGTTCAATTACCTTGCGACATCTTCAGGCATCCTATCACACGGATGCAGCAGAACTGACGTGTTCACGTCAGCGAAAAATTTTATGGAATCATACAAAGTTGTAACAATTCAAATTTGATATAGAAATTCCATCAAGCACCTTCAGCCGATATCATAAATTAGTCATTAGTAATTTTAAATCAAAATTTTAAAAATCTTACCGCCGTTAACATCAAAAATACTATCGATTTTATATATTTTAAACCAATACTGATTTTTATTCTATTTTTGGTAAAAAGAGCGCGCCAAATTTTTTGCCGCATTTAAGATAATATATAGTAATACATTTCTCGAATCTGTGAAAAAATATTTTTTTATCTTAGAAATTCAAATTAAGCTGTTATATTAATATTCTTTTGTTCATATGGTTATAACGGATATAATACATCTCGATATAAGTATCAAAATTCCAAAAATATGTATTTAAATACCATATTAAATAAAACTATTTTCGATGTCATGACAAAACCTGAAAACATTCCGACCGCTTAAAAACATTTCTATCGTGCAACAAAAATATTTCGATCTCAATTTTCTTTCGAATACGTGACGTTATTATGTATAAATGGCTTTATTACAAATGTCGAAGATATTAAATTTATCTTATATTGAGTACGATACTGAATTTTTGTTAGCGTATCGTCTTGAAATATGAACGTAGCAGTTTTGTCGCCTGAGATCCTCCTGAGCGGAGAAAGGGCATCTACTTTTTAACATGCCAATTTCTCTCAGGAACTTTGAGAAAATGAAACTTTGTAAAAATACAAATCACGGGGGGCATAAGAAAACTAGACTTTCTTCCGTATTTTAAATTTCATAGATTTCTATTTAACCTATTTTAGGTTTTTTAGGTAAGTTTCTTTTATGAAATAATCTTTTACTGACCCTGAAAAACTGTATACAGATACTAATTTTTCTCTAGCTTCATTCTTAGGGGTATTTTTCTCTAAATAGTTAATAAAAACCATTGTTGGTGTAAACAATATCCGGCGACATGCTTCATTTAAAAGCATGAAACTTCATATAATCTTCATTTATTGTTACTATGAACTCGTCGTCATGATAATAAATTCCATTTCTCGATTTGTTTCAAATAGTGTAAGTTGAAGAAAAAGTCGTAAAATACAATCATTAGTATGGTATGTAGTGCTTGCTCACAAGAAAGCGTGCGATAAAAATAAAGCTTGCTTATTATTTCTTTTGTTGTTTTTTTCCCCAAGATAATATATATGTAAGTTCATTTAATTGTGAAAATTGACATAGTAAAAAGATCTTATATTGAACATGTAACATTTTTTTCTGTTAATATTGATTGATTCATTTCATGACAGAACAAAACAGCGACGCAAAAATTTTGATAAGACCGTAAGCAATTTCATTTTAATTGAGTTTTTTTTTTTATAAAGTGTCGTTTTTCTTACACTCAAAAGTCTTTACCTCAAACAATTAAATATTCAGAATTAAATTATTCAAGCCAATTAATTTGCTGCGGCTAAAACACGACACGAAAAGTTCACCTTAAAAATGAACTTTTACACGTATTTTTGCTGCCACTTTTTGATTATAATAATATTATAATGATGTTGACTAAGTGCTAAAAATATAAAATTAATTTATTTGTCGCCCCGATATAATATTCTATACGGGGTGAATATTTGTCTCTGGGGTAATTATCTTTGGAAAAACGACATTAATTAAAAAATTAGGAAATCAAATTTTAATTTCTTCTTGCTTCACTACCAACAGTCAACTTCGAATATTGTGACTGCTTTTAATTTTTCAGTCACACAAGTGCCAGCTGCAAACATGCCATTCTGAACGTACGAAGAATAAAAAGACCCTCCGTATTCCGTTGGGTTAAAAGTATTGGGGCTTTTATTCATACCTGATAATACACGTTAAATTCTTGCTAAAGGGAAAATATTTTCGACAAACTTTTGCCGTTTTTTTGTGTGGTACCTAAGTAGTTCTGTATATTTTAGCTATTCTGAAATCCACGCGTTCAAGCTGTCACAGTACCTAAGAGTCGTTGAATACAAGATAATAACGAAACATGGCATAATAATAGCACACTTTATATGTAACGCAATTGTACAATTTAAATAAAAGATTATTAGCCGATACAAATTTGTGTTTTCAGTATTTAATGATTAAAAATTTCTTTTTTCACTCTCAACTTGACATTTTTACTTTGCGTGTGTTAAAAACCTAATGTTTATAAGATGAAAACTACAGTGAGGACGAACACTTTTAAATCGATAGATTCGTTACTACCTCTACATATAAATTTTAATTGATAATGCTCGTGATGAGCAAAACCGGTCCTGATCATAAAATATAGTGTGGAAATAAATACTAAAAAATGTATTTTATTATTTAATACACATCGTATACATATCGGACAAATTTTCGTAAGAGTAAAGATTGTTAGAAATATTTGTGTTTCGTCATTCTAAATAATTCTTTTCGATTCATTCGTTGAAAGTAGGTAGATTAATATTATGGGAGAGGGAAAAGAAATAGTTTCGATAGCTGCTTGGTAAATAATATCTTCATTTTTTGTTAATGGATTTTTTCAATCGAAAACATTTTTAACGATTTTTCTAAATGATAGTGGCTTAGTTTTGTTTTCGATGAGTATTAAGATTAAACGATGAAGTTCTGTGAAACGTAATGAAATACATACCACTCTATCTGTCTTTTCTCCACCACTTTCTATCTGTTTTGAAAACTGTTTATTTTCAAGAAAACGATATATTAGGATAAAAAATACTAATTAATTGATAAACGAATATTATGGTCACTTTGTTAAACTACTGATATACTACTGAGCAAAAACGACTGAGGTATCAGGTTAATATTATGATGGCACTTTTGGTCAAAAAATCTATTTAACTACGTCTTTTATAAATATATGGTATGAAAAAAAATTTTACATCACAAATACTCTTTTCTTCGAACAGTAACACATGAATCGATTAAAAAAAATTAAATGATGAATATACCAGTTCTGGGATTAGAACATAAGAGTACTGTAAACGATACATATTTTGTTGGATTAAATCACAAAAAAAAAACTTAACAGAGCAAACCAACAATCATACTCTCTCTCCATTCATTAAAATAATTAGTCTTAATTTAGTCTTTAATTTATAACAGCAACCATATATTCTTTTCACTTTCTTCTTTTGTTACTAACAAAGGAGATATTATTACTAATCTGACATTGAAAAACTATTGAACAGCTCTAAATGATGTAGATAGATATGTGAATAAATTCGAAAGTAATATTTCGTTCATAAGATTTTATTTCAAAATTGAAAACGCAAAAAAGAAGATAGTAAAATTACGTTTTTAATTTCATTCAAATAACAATGACATCTTATTTATACTAATCTTCAATCATGATACTACATTTTGAACAGCGTAGAAACTGAAATGTGTGAAATGTACTGATTTTTCCTCTATTATGTACATTCTAACTTTTGAAAACACTTCATTATTTTACCCTCCCTTGATGAACCTTTTATGACATTTTTACAAACAGACATCATTTATGACTAAGTCATATTGCCAAGCTCTTGTTTGTTTTTTATCCATGCCTGCTATCAATGTGAAGCATAATCTTTCTAACGGATGTATTTCAACAGTCTTTTCAACAACAGCTGCTTTTCACTCAGTTGCGTAAGCTATCTTTATCACAGAGAATAAGTGGAAGCTGAATTTTGTTGCTTTAATTTTTTGTAGGATTTAATTGGTGAAGTGAAAAATGTTAAGACAGTATAAACATTAATGCTTTCAAACAGGTTAATTAACGAAACTGTCCACACTAGTAATAGAGCTTTTGAGATCAATAATCAAATCAAACAATCATATGCACTATTCCACGGACACGGTTATGCTCAAAGCTGGCGATAGCTTTTCGACTAGTCACGAAAAGATCTTCCGATTCAATAATAACCGACACTATCTATTTTTTAGTGTAATGAAAGTTTTCAACCTATATAAAACAAAAGTAACTGTTTTATGTAAATTTTTATTGCAGCAAAATTTATTTAAAGTCTTTTAAATATTCTATTATAAATCAATTGGGGCCAACTAAACATCTGCAAAAGCAAATGTTTTGCAATAAAAAAAATAGGATTATCTGCAAGATTTTTTATTACATAGAATGAGTCAAAGGGCTTTGTGACAAATCCAAAGATTGGAGTGAATTCAGTTTTATGTCATTTTTCTTTGTATTTTATCTGTTTTTTGTGTCTTTTGTACAAACAATTTTATGAACAAGTATTAGAATATAACATATCATTGTCATTCATTCAAAAGCTTTAATTTGTCAAAGGATGTTTCATTCTCATTTTCTTATTTATTACTAGCGTGTTGCCGGCATGCGTTGCAATGCCACTCAAAAAAAAAGAAACCGCGACTTTATGGAAGCGCCACGTCGGGAGCCTCTCGCTTTCCGATTGGATAAGTCGGACTTGAGGCGAGGCTGGAGCCAATTAGAAGCGATAAGCTTAGGCTATGTTTTTCTTACCTAAATTTGACAGTGGCGGTCGTATGTGTTTTTATTTATTGGAGTTCTTTTGGATACACAATGTTTTTTGTTTTTCTATTTGGTGCGTACACAAATAAATCAGAAGGTTTTCCAACGCGTGAGCACGCCACATACAGTTGTCCATGTGAGAAGCATGGATTTTCTAAATTTAGTCCACACACTTGTAACGACTGTCCTTGTGCCTTATTGATGGTCATTGCAAAGGTGACTCGCACTGGAAACTGCAGACGTTTAAATTCAAATGGCATATCTGTCGGAATCATTGGAATGCGTGGCAACATTACATCTTCTCCTTTGAATGTTCATTTAAAAATGGAGTTTCAATAATATTGTTCATCATTTTTATCACTGAAAGCCTGGTACCGTTACAAAATCGTGGTGGATTTATGTTTCGAAGATTGATAGGCACATCAATTTTCAATGTTAAAACATGCGGTGGCATGCCTGGCAAATAAAGTGAATTCAATAATTCTGTTGGATAATTGACGACTTCATCTTGATTCGTTATAGTATCGATTGACTTATACGTTGTCGCTTCTCCAGGTATTTCATTAAGTATGCTGAAATTGATTATATTGACATCCTTGTTTTTGGCTGCTAATATATGCACTAATAGCACGTTCACTGAGCCATCGATGATTTTAATGATAGTGTGCCATATATTTGGAAAAAACTTTGTGAATCAATTCGTCTATGGTTGCGGTTATTTTACAGAAATTCGCTGGCAATGTGATACATTGTGTGGATTCCTCTGTTGCCGTTTTCCCATTTCTTATATCCAACAATTGTTTTGCGAAACGTTCAACGGATGCATCATGTTGTAGTTGTACACGCATATTGGTCTTCAAAGTGAATCTATGTAAGTATCGCCATAAAACGCATGATTTGAGACATGCATTAAGCTCTTCGGCCACTGTTGAACATGATATAACAGGTAGAGTTTGTCGAAAATCACCAGAAAAATAAAATGAGTGCGCCACCGAAAAGTTGTTTATTTCCTCTCAAATCTTTTAGTGTGCGATGAAGTGCTTCCAACGATTTTTTGTGTGCCATAGTACATTCGTCCCATACAATAATTTTACACGATGTGAGTGGTTTGCCCGTTTTAGAATTTTTGTTGATATTGCATGTTGGTGTCTCAATTATTTGCTGTTCAGCCACCATCCAAAAGAGTTGCTGCAATTCCAGATGATGCGATTGCTAGTGCAATGTTTTTTCGTGATCGTGTGGCTGCCAAAATAAGTGAAATGAGGAAGGTTTTACCTATGCCTCCGGATGCATCTATGAAATAAAATTTACCACTTTGACTTGTAATTGCATCAATAATTGTGTCATACACTATACGTTGATCTGGAACCAATTTCGGAAGATTCGTTTGAACAAATTTACTCAATTCATCCACATCAAAGTGTGTTTCTCGTTGGAAATCACGATCAAGTCAATCGTTAGATTGATTCAGCGCAGCGATTCTCAATTGTACCAGTAATTTGTTAGCAATTACTAAACATATGTCCTCAATCAATAGCAATGCCTCATTATACACGTTTGGTGTGAATTGAACGTGTGGATTTTGAATTGTTGCACGCAAACTATCTAAAATATCTTCACTCGTGTAGTCTTTGTATTTTCCCCAAAGATCTTTTGGATTGGACGGAAAGCACATTGTTAATATTACTTGCAAATAACGCACGTATTTGTTGTGGGTGAGCAGTATTCGATGAATCAGCGAGTGAAGTGTCCCAATGTGCATCGTTTTCTATAAGATTTAATTCGAGGCCAGCTTCACTATAAGTGACACATATTCGACCGTTTACTGTTCTCGATTCTTGGAAGAATGTCGGTTCACGTATGTTGATTAACAGTAAAACATATGTAGAATGTTGGCACTTTAGAGTAAAGTAGTGTCTTTGCAAACATATCATCCCTACACAATAAGAAAAATGCAGTTAACGACAACAAGAAGTTGTTGGCTGTGGTGACAATGCTCTTACACGTGAATTTTCTGTTGTGAAGTACACTCGCTGTGCATTTTCAAGGTGAACTGCTAAATGAGTAACTGTTGGATGCCGTTCATGAATTGGAAATTATAAAATGCGCCATATTGCTTCATTGCTACTAATGTAGCGTCCCAGTTGATTTTGGTTGATTTCATCGATAAATACAGTTGAATTTCCCACTCCAAAAATAGCCATGACGCTTCCTTTGTTGACATATTTCCAAATGTATTTGATGGATTTCACCGAATTGCAACACTCAATATTAATGTGTGCTTTGTACGTTTTCAAGAGAAGCGGTGAATACGGTACAATCCAACGATTATCAACTTTAACGTCATTGTTTTGCTCTTTTCTTTCGTGCTTGAGTATACTGAGTATGATTTGTTCTCTGACCTATTGCTTTTCGTTTGGGTGGCATAATTGATTTCACAGTGAATGTTACGTTTTGAAATTCACTTTTGAAAAATAAAAAAAATTATTGATATAATAATATCCGAAGTCGACCGGCAATTGGAATTTATACGTAACATTTATTTAAATTCGTTCTGTTATGCGACACAAAACAAAAACAAAAAACTCGGTAAAAATTCAAACATTGAAATACTTTATTCGAAAATCGAATTTTATTTCAAAATATTCAGTACCTACTTAAAATACCTACAGGTGAGTGCATGTGACAGATTTTACATTTTTGTTTTCGGCGTAGCTATGGATACAATGCTTCATAAATGGCCATTCTGTATTACAATAGTCTTGTATGAAAACATTTTTTTCGTAAATATTCAATCAATTTTCGTAATCAAATCAAATTCTGAGTATTCTATCTTTTGCCCGGTAGTCTAAGCAATAATTCGACAAAGTTTTATCGCAATCGGATTAATGGTGTAGGAGTTTATATAGGACAGACAGACATACAGACATTTTTATATATTAGAAGATTATACTAGCGAATAGCCGGCATGAGTTGCAATGTAACTCAAACAATGAAAGTGATCGTCTCTAACAAGTCTGTTCATTGAAGTGCTATGTGTATATATAATATATATAAAGTATTCCTTGTTTATCTTTCTGTGTCGTACAGGATTAAGTTGAAAGGTTTTACGACGCACTAGCAGACCACCTAAAGCTGTCCATATGAGAAACGTATCCACATAGTCCAGCATATCAGTTTATAGCGCTTGCGAAACCGGTACTGATGTAAATATTTCACTAATTCAGTAATCTTTGCAAGCGTGTGAAATTTTGCAATCTTTGCAAATTTTCGGTTTTCAAGCCATGGTATTCAATTAATATTTATAAAAGCAACGAATGACGAATGGTAAATATTCTTATTCATTCATATTTGTTAAACGTACAGTAGGTCGATACCGATATAGGAATTATTAGTTTAATTATCTATTTTATATGATATTTTACATTCAGAGATGGTTTTTTGAACAAATTCAGTACTCAATAAAGTGCGAGTGGCGAATTGGCTTTTGGCAAAAGTCTTTTCCTTATAATTATCATTACAATTAAATATTTGGAAGCTTGTGGAAAAACATAAATCATCTTACAATATCATACTCATACTAACCGCATAAAAAATAACCAAGCAATCATACAGTATTATACGCTTGAGCTGCTTGAGTATATAAATAGATGGGCTAAAATCCTTCAGCGCGAGGTTATTTACCACCCTTAGATTCAATATGCCGTATCAAGATGACACACCAAAACACAGTCGCGCCCAAACAGACGAAAGTTGCAAAGGGAAGTTAGTATTCGGGTTTAAATTAACCGTCGAGGATGTCGTAAGTAAGTCTTTGTGTGCGCTTCAACTCTGACACTTATTTCCATACGAAGAAGATTGATGGAAGTCTTAAAGTGTTTTCATAAAGTAAAGACGTGCCATTACTGAACCTTTAGAGAGATTTTTGGGCAAGGTCAGGTTTGGGCTTGCCATGTTTCTGTATACCTGCCGTGGCAAAGATAGTCGACATATTTACATTCTCAAATTATGATACGATATTAAATTATGAAACAGAAACATCATCAGCGTTTGCATTTATCTGATAACGAAAACTTTTTCAATGAAAAGTCAATATTACTTATTCTTTCAATAATCCATTTTAAGATTAAACAATCAAAGTATAAATCTATTGGCTTTAAAAGATTATCACTGACTTTTCAATTGAGCAGGAAGAAAGTAGAAGATAATTTACATTTTACCTAAACACTTATAAATTCTGATGTAACATTTAATAACAATATGAAATATGACGTCAACTGTTTTTTTTTTTTCAACAACGTTGTTTATTTGATTTAATCAATAGCTTGCGCAAATCAATTAAATATTTGTCGATATCCTGATATATCATTCTACTTGACTCACTAAGTGGGATTGCTTTGTGAATCTACTCAGCTTAAAATTTTAGCTCACCGTCTGCCATTTTTGCCCTTTACCCTTCTACGGTTTGAGTAAATATGTAAACAACATCGCATCTCATATTTTTGCTTTATGTTGGCGGTGCAAACGTGATTTCGAAATGACTTGAAGCAGCTTAAAGCAAAATGGCCACGCAGTTCTAGACACGTTCTGATACTGCCGACATATTGTACACAAATATTTAAAAAAAACTCACACACAAATAGATTTACAAATATTGCATGGTTTAACAGTGAAAACAAAAGCAACCCCAAAACCAATACCAGTGATCTCCAAACTCAATAAGGACGTGAGAACTTTGTGAGACTTTCAGAAATTAAAATTGTTTGGTGAGCGACCTATACATATTCTTTCTTTATATTTTTTTATCATCGTTCTTTATCGTATCATACATAATATTATTATATTATTTAAAATAAATTTGAACATCAGATTTTCAATAAAATATAAAAAGCATACTTTAATTATTTATTTATAAACACAATAATACTGACTGTCATTCTCACCTTAGCGGTGATACAAATGAGCAAGAAAAAGACAAAGTGTATGGTGCAGTTCGCATTAATTGTAATACACCTCTGGCCGCTTCTCTATTTTACTTCGTTGTACGCAAAAATTGTGATGCCAAAAAATTATATTACAATGGCCACCTTTCAAGCATTTCGTTGAAATTTAGCTTGATTCATTTTTTTTTAATTTTAGAGTTCAATAATAAAATTTTATAGACAAATTTATATATAAATATGATAATATATTACACACGAACTACCCAAAAAACTTCGGCGAGCGACCGTTTGGATATCACTGATCTAAACTAACGCTCAAAAAATATTTTTGTCTGTGGAATTGTTCATCTATTATAAAAATATTTTTTACGGAAAAGAAATAACAGCCCTTATCTATGTTACGATGATCTACTGGAACGTTTAAATGCGTCAATTAGTATTAAGAAATCAGTAATATGTAGGAAAACGTAGCGAAAATATTTTCTTAACAATACTGTACACGGTGAAAATTCCTAAGAATAAATTGACAGAATAAATGAAATGTATATTTATAACCTTTTTTATTACATAGAATTAATTTTTATTTAGATGCAACACTGTTAATCACATTTTTTCCAAAGATATTAACATAATGTTTACTTTTTACCAAAATCAACAATTATGAGAATGATTTACTAAAAATATTGAATAATAATGTTTTTATGTATCTCCTTTTTACTTAAATATATTTCGTGTTGTACACCCTATAAGCGTAATGTTTTAGATTATTTAAGAAAACAACATCTAATAATTAAAAGGGCAATTTATTTAATATTATAATTTTATCTGTTGAGGGAAAATACACCCGTAATTTCAAGTCTCCTGGCTTTTAAAATTTTCTAAATATTGTTCATAGAAGGAAGAAAATGTATGAACATGTTTTTGCTCTTCCTGAAAATTTTGTGCTCAAGCACTTACCAGGTTGTGAAATTGGACAGCCTTATTGCTCAAAACAAACTTTGATCTAAGTGTTCTTGTATGTTTGTTTGTCTAAAGCCCTCTTCCGATTTACCTCGCAAATTCATTGTTGGAAATATGGCGATCGTTACTTTACATGCAATCTCTTTAGTACAGCAGTAATGAAAAAAAAAGTTTTTAATGCCAAAAAATTATGATATACATATTTAATAAAATAAAATATATATTAAGCGAACTTAACCTTTTTTTGATACGTATTTAGTCAAAGAGCTTTTATATCTTTCAAATTTAAAGCATAATAACAACAACACGAATTAAATTTGATTTTTTAAAAACCCTTTAAATTGTTTTAACAGTTCAATAATTGAAGTGTGGTGAATTGATACGAAAGTCGCTCAAATCAAAATTATTAACCCAGTCAAATAGTACACTATATCAATAAGATTCTTACTCATTCAAATATGGTTTTAACTTTTTTTTCGTCAAGTTATATTGTATTATCGATTTATCAGAATCTGTCTCTAAATTGCTTAGAAACCATACAGGCTTCTATTAAATAGCTAACAGAGCTATTTCACAATAACTGTAAAATATTCCTTCGCTATTTTATGATAAATCACTAGAATCTTTTAATATTTTCATAACTTCAGTAACGTTTCATAAAATAATATAATTCATTCCTTAACATATTTCTACTTGCAATTTATTCACAGCATATTTCTCTCTGGCAATAAACAGAATGAACGAGCTTTACAAAAAGAAGCGTATGGAATATTTGATAAAATATTATGAAAAATATATGTTATAAATATGTTCACACTTTCAATAAGATAGTTCGAAAATTTTTCACCAAATGCTAGACTTGTCATTAGTTTTAAAAACTCAGACTATTCATTTTAATCACCCTTCATGTTAATAACTCCATTATTTTAAACACAGCTAATAAAATCTTGTTTCAGTTATTTCGCTACCTTCGACTAAAACAATATCCGTAAGCATGCTTTGATTTTTAATATAATACACCCAGTCCTCTTTTTACGCGATTTTTTTTTACGCGAATTCGATTATACGCGATTTTTTTGGACGGCACCGTTACATTTTTTTACGCGCTTCACTCGATTTTACGCGATTTTTTCCCCAAATTTGTTTCAAAGAAGAAATTTATATATGATGCTAGGCATGCACATATATGAAAATGTAAATAAAAAAATATGTGTATTTTTAAAACCTAACTAAAATTTTGTAAGGCATTCCATTTTTTTAAATACACATACAATTGCCAAATGTTGACAACTGTATCGGATATTATGCTAATTTATGTTTTAGGGTGTGTAAAGAAATTTAATGCAATTGGATAAAATCATGGGATGTATGTCCGCCCGTAAACTTGTTTAAACACAATGCATTTATTAAATTCTTTGAATAGCACTATTCTCGACCTTTAATAATTCATGTAAATGTATATAAAATCATAAAATATATATTTTTTTTGCACGAATTTCAAAAAGCAAATTTTGGTTTTTCATACGTTTCTGGTACATTTTTACGCGATATTTTAATTTTTGGAACCAATTTATCAAATTATATGAAAGCTATGACTTTTTTACGCGATTTTTTTTACGCGCCATTTTCTGGAACCAATGTATCGCGTAAAAAAAGGACTGGGTGTATAAAAATACGTTTCATATGAATAAAACAGCGTTTTAAGATGACTTATAAAACATAGTATGAAATATTTTCCACGTAAGAGCTATATTTACTTTATCAGTTAATCCTATTCTAAGTTTTATTTTAATCGTTATCAAACATATTTAGTTGGAATTTTCGCATTGCATTTGAGCGTATTGTGTGTTGGCCACTCATTTATAATTAATATTTTTTTTAAATGGCATTATATGACAAGATATAATCGACGAGTGACGTCTATTAATACGAATTAAAATTCTATGATTATATTTTGAAATAATAATAATACAAAGTTTAACAAAATATGTTTATTTTAAGTCATCATAAAATAAAATATAAGTGTTCATAAAAATGAATCAATAACTTAAAAAAAAAAAACCTCCAATTATGACCCAGTCGTATCTCAACACGAAAAATGTTTTTTTTTGCGATTTTTTCAGATCATTAATTTAATCTTGTCACATATGAGTCTAACATATTAATTTATGTCATGGCTAATGACATCAATAATGAATACTTATCTACAGACATTTATTTCACTTAATAGGGGAAACTTTCTTATAAAAACCATGATACTAATAGGCATATAATTTATATCTAACGAATATGCAAACCCTCGACAGTAATAAATTAAAGTTCTTTTTACTCACAAAAGCTCTACAAAGCTACTACTTTTCTTCCTAGTAATAATTTTTCATTCATCGTGTATTTCAAACATATTTCTTCCAAAGAAAACTCATAAGTTAAGCCTTGTGGGAATATTTGGTATCCTCAAAGGATGAAATATGTTTCAGGCTATTTATCAACGGAATCAATCAATCACAGTAACATTTTAAGATTTACTAACATCAGTCACGTTTCTACACTTAAAATATTGACTGATGATTTTAACTTCAGATTTAAATTGATCGTTTAAAAAAATACTACGTTTGTTTTAAGCACATTGTATTCCTTAAAAGTTTAAATTACTCAACACACAATGAACGATGCGTAACTTTATTTCAACTTTATGACAGAAAATACATCCATATTTTTTTCTGCTGTATGTCTCTCATAAGGACTTCTTACAAACGGTATACAGTAGTGGTTTTGATATTTGCATATTCATTTCTAATTTCCGCTATTAGATTAACCGTGCAATATTTTCAAAATTGGAAATTCAGATTTTAGAATGATTATTCACTATTTTTTGTCAGTAACATAAGGTTCAGCTCATAATTAAGCTAAGAAACATTTATACCAAAAACATTTTTATATATTGTTATATTATTCATCAATAACAAAATTTCATTTTATTTTGAGCAAGTTACATCTATGGTGGTGCTGTAATATTTAAGCTACTAACATTCAACTTGAGAATTCTACCCCTAACGAAGGAGAATAATAAATACTAGTTTGGTAATTAAGCTATCTGGACAATACAATTCAAGTATCTATTTTTGACAAAATATCCTCTACATTTTTTGTATGGTAAACCAATTCCAAGAGCTGTTCAGTTGAACCATCTGTGGTATTTTTAAGATATTTATTAATTTATCAAAAAAAAAAAGATTTTTTTCCATTTTTTTAAGCAGTTTTTGTCGTCAGTTATTTTATTTCAGCAATAGTTAAAACAATGGTGATTTTTTTTAAATATTGGCAGGCAAATATCTATTGTATGTATTGGCTGCAATAAATTCATGATAGGTAATGGAGGCTTATAGAAATTTAAACTGATTTATATATATTAAATTTAAATACATTTATTTTGTGAAGGATAATTTTTTTATATTTCATAATGTGTTTCTAATATGTAGACTCTTGCAGATTGACAATGTTATTACTAGTCACCCATACTCTCTTTATCCGAAAAGTTGAGACATATTCGAATACGTCTAGTAAAAGATTATTAGTAAGCAGATTGGTTTTGCTGCGCTAACGTTTTTAGGATTTGAGGATTAGAAGAGAATTTAAACATGTCTTTAAAATCAATTCTTTATAAATTCTTTTATGCTATTGGATACAATAATAAAGAAAAGCGTTGTTGGGTGTTAACCGTCTTGTTACAGGACCGAAAAATATAAATTTATTTAATGCCCATATTAAAATGTATTCTTGTTTCTTTATATGTTCCGTGAAAGCAAGCAGCTACCGAAAAGCACAAGGAGCATGTGTGTATGAATATGTGTGTGGGAAGTTTGCCTCATAAATTGACCGCCGGATAAAACATTCACAGGGTAATCGCAAACTTTCCTCTGCCTACTTGCTGGATTCAAAACGCTGCTAACTACGAAGCACCGGGCCACGTGTTTCATACCTACATACTGAATTAACAGGGCCAAAAACAGTTAATACGTGCACTGAGCATGTTGCAAGATGTACAACTTCTTCAAACTTTAACTGGTTACATAATAGCATTTATTTCAAGCCTTTATTAAACTTTAACATGTATATGTGGTTTTACTCTTAAGAATTTTCTTTAAAAAATTGGTATTGAAAATCCTTTTAAATCAAATTCATAAATGTATCTGTACAGCACTCCCTAATAAGGGAGTTCAGTTTTGCCTTATGTAATCAGAGTTATCATATTATATTTCAAAATTCATTTAAAATGATTTCAGTTTAAGTGATATAGAAACACAAATATACTTATTATGGCATGGAAAATATTATAAAATAAATGATATTTCTTTTACGTACGTCTTTATAAAGATTTTTTTAAATACTTTGAATATATTATGATGATTCAGACTGAGAATCAAATATCTTATTCATTTTAGCTGTCAGTCAACTTTTAATAACCTTCGTACGGGGCCCGTAACAAAAATATAACGAACATTTATAACACTTTGAAATTGTTAAATATTACTACCTGATTAATATTACACTAAATATATAATATATTATATTAAAATAATAAAGCCACTATATGTACAATTTTATATAATTAAGATCGGAATACATTTGGTTATATTATACCTGATATAAGATAATAACCAAAATGGGTCCTGATTTTTATAGAAGAAAATTGTGGAAGTATTAATAATTATTGTATTTTTTTTTTTGTATAATATTTTTCTGATATCGAAAATATGTGACGAAAAATCCGAAAAACTAGGGTGAAATTTAAAGTGTTCTTTTTATTACTGGAATTCTCATTTCGATAATATTTATACATGCAGTATTATACTTGTATTTACTGTCAATAACTGTTAAAACGAAGATTAGATAACAAACTAAAATGTTTTCAAATTATATTGTGATAGTAATTTTCTGAAGTATTCGTGAAACCGTGAATCCGTGTATGATATTCGATTCATGTACATAGATATATGAAAGATCATTGGTATCAAGTATGTATACCTAGAAAAATGTATCAAAATATTTAATCAACAATGATTGATATAACTATTTTTAGTGTCTGCAAAAAATGGAATACGAATGAAACCACTATTTTTGAATTTTATAAAATAAAGCCGTGTTAACAAAATTTCTAACAAAATAACTATCCCACTTCGAAAACAGGAATTAAACAAATAAGTAGAAATAATTTTATTTTTGCTAAATCAGGAACAGTTTCATTAATAGCAAGAATTGTCAGCTGATTAAATACAAATTAAGAACAAGAGAGACTAAAGAATTCAGTTACAGTGTACAGGTAATAATACAATATTTTACTTGCGTATAATACATTTTTTTACAGTTACTTTGTTTGATTATCTTGCATTATTAATGAAGTTTTTGGTAATGCAAAACTTTCCATAAATTGGTAAAAAATGTTACCTTACTTTTATATACATATATATCACTTTTAAGGTGTTAACTGTCACTTCTTGATGGAAAGGCATGATATTTTAAATAACAAAAACACATTTTTAGTCCTTATTTCCACAATATATTTTTTGATGAGGACCGGTTTCGCTCATCGCGAGCATTGCATTGCATCAGTTGATAATGCTCGCGATGATCAAAAAATATATTGTGGAAATAAGTACTAAAAAATGAGTTTTTATTATTTAAAATATATATATATGATGACAAAAAGTTGTTTGACGGTCATTAAAATCATATTATTATAGGAAATATTTTTTTACATTAATACCACCGTGTTAGCCACAACGGCTCGCTGTATGAGAAAAATATGGCTGATGTAGAAAATATTTACTTTAAGATAAAAATAAAATAAATGTCGATTTATTATTCTATATCTTAAAAATAATGGAATATTACAACGATAATTTCAGTAATTACACAGTAAATGTTGTTTGCGAAACGAATTACATCCCTATTTCACCCCTGCACGAGTACGATCTGATATAAACTACCCCCAAAAGGAGTCTCCGACCAAAAAAATCCTTTCAAAGTATGATTCGTTTTGTGCTTCACGTGAGACACCAAATATAAAAAATAAACTTTATAAAACGGCGGCGAGAATTCTCTTGCTCCAATTTTCTAACTTTCAATTTTTTCCAAGTACCTATCCATATACACGTGTGTGTATTTTACTACACGTGCGTAGAGCACACATGGGTGATTTTTCTACCAAAAATATTACCTATGCTCGTAATGAAATTTATAATCAAGTATTATTTAAGGAAAACAGAAATATTTGATGGTGAAAAAGGAGTAAAAGAAATATTTCTTTTAAAAAGTATGTTTGGAGTATTATTTAATATTTTATTGTTCCGCTTTACTTTTTAATTAAGTATTTTTTTGAAGTCTTAATATATGTGTCATAAACACCATAAATATGATTTACTTCTTTATATACATTTTTTGCAATTACTCAAGCCAATTAATGTGACTTTAAATTCTATTCAAAAGAAACTTTGCAAATTGAAAATATTTTGGATATTGTCTGCGTAAAGTTTGTTTTGGATAGAATCAAGAATTAATCAATGCATATATATTTTGAGTATCTTTCGATTTTCCAAGTTTACCTTTTTAAGTAACTCAAAAATGACTGCAGAAACATTATATCAGAAAATTATCTAAGAATATATTAATTTTAAAAGCTTTCATTACGGCTTGAATATCTTACTTAGTACAATAACTTTTCAATCAGTTATTCATCATCGGATATCGGATCGGGATTTCTATCCCCACTCCGTCACCCTTTTACAACATTTTTCTTTCGCTATACGACTGCATTACAACAGTGATCGACACATTAAGTAAGCAAATAAAGGAAAAAATTAGCTTTAACTTTGACAAAAAAAAAATGATTTCTACAAGGTTTATCTTCAATTTTAATTTATCCTTTTCTAAGGGAAAACTTTTCAACTTTTGTATCAAGTCAGTTTACGAAAAAACAATAGTTATATTCGTTTTTAAATACTATTTTTCAAAGTCATCAATATATATTTTAAATATTTAAGCGACCTATTCTGGTTAAAATTGAACATTTTTTCTGAACCTGGATATTTTAATATAAAATTTAAAATAACTTTGATTATTCCATGTATTGTGATACTAACTGTGACACGTGTTTCGCCTCTTTCAGAGGCATCTTCAGACTTACTATCGCAAAGTTTACTTAAGTAACCGGATATTTTAGTTAATGAAAATCTTTACAGTTGGAGAAAGTGAGAAATTTTTGATAAGCGTTATTGATATGTTTAATAGATGAACAGTACCAGTAGTCTGTTGGCAAAATTAATTCTTTATATAATTGTTAATATGCTTTCTATTTTTAATTTTTGTTACACTGTTTCCTATTCTAACTGCATTCTCACGTCCTTGTTTTATACACGGCGTTGCATAACTTTTATATTATCGTGGTGTTATTTGTGTATTATATGTCGTGTTCTCATGTGAGACCACTAAACCTGCGGAACTATGTAAAACTTTCCAAAACATTCCAGGCATGCCAAAATGCGTTATTTATAGGTTGGCTTAACACCATTTTGGCGACGCTTCGCGGAAACCGACTCATACATTTATATTTATCATTTTATCTGGATGTTAAAATGATAAGCAAAATAAATATTTAACAAAATGAACAGTCATTAAATTTTAAAGCATTATAAATTTCTTTATTTAATATTTAAGCTCGATGGAATAAAAGCACTTTTTGTTGCTTAAAAATAATTGTACGCATGGTAATTCTTATCGTACAAATCATAAGCGATCCCAATTAATTAATGTACCAAAAAAACAGGCTTATAAAATTTTTATGACTGACAAAGTATTAAGCACAATCTTTTTAATATAACTCATTTAGAATAACTACACACTATTTCATGTACGTAAATTATTTTCAATGAGCCCTACCTCAAAATAGACAACATTTACCTTATTGAAAACTATATCAGATATGATAATCACGAATCGTTCTTCAACAATGAAAATCTTTTTTTTTTAGTTTTATAATAAAATCATGGAAACATTATTTAATACGGATTACAAAAATATTTAAAATACCAACTGTCAAAACTTTTAATCATTTTTCTTTTAATACTTTTACCGTGAGTTATAAATAGAAAACCTCAATCGTTTTAGCGAATTGTAAAAAATATTAGACTTTTTAGAATAGAACTTTCTCGCAATGTAATCAGCAAGAATAAATTTGTTGCAATGTTCATTGATATTATGATTTATGAAACAATTTGTCTTGGGATAACGTCGAACACTTCACTAAGTGCCTGAGAAATTTTTATTTTTCATTTTATAAACAGATATTTACAATGATACTCATCGCTAACATGGTACTCGAAATTGAAAAGCAATTCAGTATTGTTGAAATTTATAAAGGGTCTATTAACGTTGAACTGATTCTGTATTCGCTGATATCTCAAAATCACAAACCATTGTCTAAATCGGCTGTCCGATTTACCTGTCACGAAGGGAAGATTAAATGGGGCTTTTGTATTTCTATTAGATACGTTATATATTATCTCATATAGCTTATCTAATAGAACGAAATACAGACATTGTTTTTCTATGTTATTAAAATTATTATTCCCATGGATCAGTTAAATGTTATATTGAAAAATAATTTTATTGTCAAAAATGGACTTGGATGGATATTAAGCAATAAAGTATAACAAAAAGTTTATTGATTGAATTGGCATTCACTTGGTAGAACTCCATTATAACACGGTGAAAAAATAGCAATGTATTTTAGTTCTACAAAATTATTTTTAACAAATATAGTTGATAGCTATTTCGGCTCACGCCATCGTCAGAACTAACTTTCTAAAGTTCTGACGATAGCGTGAGCCGAAATAGCTATCAACTATATTTGTTAAAAATAATTTTGTAAACTAAAATACATTGCTATTTTTTCACCGTGTTATAATGGAGTTCTACCAAGTGAATGCCAATTCAATCAATTCATTGATATTGTTATTTACGAAGATATATATTTTTGATTTTTCAAAATATTCAAAGTATTTTTTATACAAATATTACATATTTGTTGTATATCCAAAGGTTTAAGATTATTTACCGAATTTTTATGAACACAAAGAAATGACTTTTCCAAATCGTCATAAAAAGTAACCAGTATGAGAAATCTTTCTGAAATCCTTCCTTTTGGTAAATTTACATTCTCATATTGAAGCCCTTAGGCAAAAATATGCTATGCAAACGTCATTGGAATAGAGAAAATGTTTTAGAAGCCTCTTGACACAGTTTTTCTTTACCGGAGGAAATTTTAATACAAGAACTAGATTGTATTTTGTTTATTATGTTATATAAAAGCTATTTTCATAATTTCTAGTACATGACATGATTTTCTTAGTATTTTCATTATGCGGAAATTATTTTCTTAGAAGTTTCTTGTGTGTAATGAATATTAAATCTGATATACTAAAACATCATTTCACCATAATTTTTTTAATCATATTAAAATTTTGGCTATTTTTAATATTCATATTTTTTTTATTTAATATCAACGTAAACCACTTTTTACCACATTCGTGAGAATAATATACAATGCAATAGAACCTTCTTTCTCGTGTAAATTTATCGATCACTGTATTGGATTACTCTATTCCATATAAAGTTTTAATTGCAATACATGCACAGAAAATAAATATTCTTTTACTTAAAAGCAAAACTTTGCTTTCATATATAACCAAGAATATTTTTTCAGCATAAATTTCTTTTTGGTGTATTAAATTCCTTAAAATTCTAATATTATAAAAAATGTTCTCAATTTTCATTTAATAACCGTTGCCATGACCAAAGCTCATTTTTTTAAATCTTTTTTTTATTTATACATTCATCTAAAATAATTAACTACTTTATTTATGCTCTCATTCTTTTTAATATTGTAAATTACAAATTTTCAGCGTGTTTATACGATTTCATGATTCTTTCCAACCATATTTTTTTGTCTTACTTTTTGACAACAAATATTTCATGTTTATACGATTTTTTAGAAACACTCATTTTATTTTCCGTGTCTTGAGATGTACTTAACATATGAAAAAATGTTAAATAATAACGAAACATTACAAAGATATTCATAATTAAGAACAGTGTGTTTTCTTTTATTTTCTTCATTCGAAAATAGTAATGAAAATAACCTTTTTCGGTTACATTGATAAATATCAACTGTCTACAAGAAAAGTACTGGCTTGCCTAACTTGAAGCTTACCGGCCACGTGTAGCTCAATACAGTTCATAATGCAGCCCCAAAACAAATGATACAATTTTAAATTATTTTAAGGATAGCTCGATTTAATTGTTATCAAGCACTTAGAAATATAAATTCAGCAGTCGGTAAAAAATGTACGGACTCGATTATCGATTTAATGCAGAAATTTGAGAAAAGGATAAAATCTTTCTTTGACTCAAATTTTGATCGATATTCTACGATACATAATTACTTCTCGTATAATTGCGATCTGATATTGATATAATGGCTTTCTAGAGGTTAATAATATTCTTATGAAATTTCACATTTTAAGCTAACGCTTCAAGCATTTGTTTTTAATGACGAAGAAATTGAAAAAATGAATACTAACAACAATTGTGCTAAAAAGGTAATGCTCAATTAAAATAATAGAAAATTCAAAAATTACAGCATCTTTTACCAAACTGCGTTGAATTTTACAAAAGATGCGTTGTAATAATATAAAAATGATCAAATATCTCATTAGTCGCTCTTTTCAATTCAATATATTAAAAATCTTTAAAAATATGCAGTCAAACTATTTTATGTTTAAATATCTTATGTAATCCCAAAACGATTAAATTAATTTGATCTCAATAAACAAGACACACAATTGGCATGGCACTCATTTATTAAATTGTATAAATGTGGATTTTATCAATGGCTAGAATTCATCATTGACAGAAAATAAATTTCCTGTTATATTTCGGAGTATATAAGAAAGAATATACTTGCAAACAAATTCTTATTTATTCAGTCAATAATTTAAGAATGTGTCAATACTTTTATTTGTCACGAGTTTTCTTCTTCAAAGTGTCTACTCATTTACAGAGTTGGTTTGCTACGTACAGTAAAAAACAACTCACGATACTTCATCTATTATATTATTTTTATTACTATTGGTGTGTTAGTACATTACTTTTCAAATGTTGGCTCATAAAAAATAGTTTCCAATGGATTTTTAATAATGAAATTTCATTCTCATATTCTAGCATTTATTTGATGAAAATCTATTGTTATAAATATATTAGTCACTAATTTTGAGATGATTTTTATTTTCATGAAAATGCAGATTGATAGTTTTTCAAATACTATATCTAAATACGCTAAGGCATATTTTGTGATTTAAACTACAGTACACGTGCCTTTGTATTACTCTTCCGAGGCAAGACAGGCCAACAGCTCGAAGAAAAAACAAATCGACAAACGGTTCACTCCCAACCATCAAATTCTTCATGTGGAAAAGCGAAAAGTCAGAAACGTTGGCAGGTTTCAAATTTTAAGAACAAATAAGGTACTTTTAAATAGAAGACAACGCAAATAAAACTATCCGATCAAATTTTTAATCTGTTAATAAAATCAAATAAGACAAGTCTTTCAGATAGACAAATTGACATGTGTGGAAAATTACTTTAATTAATATTTGTTAAATAATTTTGCTATATTAATTGATACTAGGTTATACAATATGGCCTCATAAATATTTGTGGTGATTTCATTATTTGGCCTATTTTGCCTCTGTGTTATATAATAAGGGTTGACTTTTGATTTGTAAGTAGAGGGATGAATCAATCCATTACGAAAAGGCTTATGATAATCCTTCAGGCTTACAATGTAATCAAAGCTTAACGACATACGTAAGACTACACATTTTATGTCCAATTTCAATAATCTCTATGATTCTGAAAATTATGATCGAATAATTTGGCAAGCAGATTAAAGAACTATTTGCTGAAGCATGGAGACGGTGTAGGCAAAGTTGAAACGGATAGTATTACTAATTAGTATTGCAGAACTGGTTTTCTATCGTGGCTGCAAAGGCTTGAGAATGGCTTTGTGGGCTCGAATCCGTTTGCAATGGCTTAATTTGCAGCATGCATCCTTCTGCCAATGACGTGCTTGTACATTTTATTCCTCATACAAGTTCTAAGATATTTTAAATCAAAATTATCTCCCATCAAAAATACATCAATTTATAATGATTCATTTTTAAGATGTTCACTGTCACTTCTTGATGGAAATGCATGATATTTTAAATAATAAAAATACATCAGTTGGTAATGCTTACGATGAGCAAAACCGATCCTGATCAAAAAATATATTTCACAGTGCATCAATTTATTACACAGCAGTAAAAATATGCAGCATGTGGTTTTGGTAGTGGGTTCTCTTTTTGTTAAAATCTTACTTCTAACAATCTCTTAAGTTTTGTTTCAATTTTCCTTGATGTCAAGCCGTTCATTTTTTTTCACTAAGCCATGGTTTTGTTTTAAAAAAACCTAAATTGAAAAACCTTTCCAAGTTTCTTGATATAAATCTGGACAGTGATATTCTTGTGTGATAAAAAATGTTAATTCATTTAATATCAATGTATTTTAATGCTGTTTTGTATTCATCATTTAATACCGCATAATTTGCGAAAGAAGCGAAGCTGTGGTACAAAATCGTACATATTTTTTTAGTTAATTGCTTACAAATCAACTTTAAGGAGTTTTATGAATGGTTTATTGGCTTTTTATATAACCCACGATCGAAAAGTAAAAAAATATTTTCATGAACTTTAAGTCTTTGTTTAGAGTTTTGCTAGATAATGTACCGACATACTGACCATATATCCTAATTGATTTTAAAGATAAAGATGATTATTCTAACAAGCAAGAAAAAAATAATAAAAAGACTCAACAACAAGCAATAAAATTCAAAAAGGAGTATCATCGAATAAATTTTATTTTATTATATAATCAACAACTTTAGTTTTGAGTTCTTAAAACTTTGTGCATCCAAATTTTATGTCAATAACAACCTAGTTTTCGGCATTTTCAGACATCCTATGTACACGAATGTGATGAATTAAATGTAAAATGTTTCGGAAAATTCAAATTTTAAAACTCTATCAAGCACCTGCAGTCAATTTACTAAATTTGAGATTTGACTTTAATTTATTATGTAAAATTTTGTCCGCTTCAGTAATATTATTTTGAAGATATTTTTTATGCACGCCTCTCATCGACGGTGTATGTATGTAATAATGTGACCATAAGAAATGAATATGGATTAAATAACAATTCAACCTTTTACATTGTATACTTTTATAATTAACCAATAATTAACTATTAATTAACTTTTGATTGACAATTTATTTAATTTTATAAAAGATAAAAAAAATCGTTTCTCAGTGTTCATGAAATTTCCATTTTTTTTTAATGTCTTTTTGTCTATATTATTCAAATTTCATTATCAACATACAATCATATTTCCTGGAAAATTTAATCTTACATCACAAAAAATGGTTAGTTATCATACGTGTGTAAGGGCTTATGATAATATATATTTGGTAAATGTCGTCCATGTAAAAAAGTAATCGGTGAATAATAAACGGCAGTAGCCATATAAAGTAATATTGTTGTTCACTTTTAAGGTGTTAACTGTCACTTCTTGATGGAAAGGCATTATATTTTAAATAATAAAAACACATTTTGACACATCAGTTGATAATGCTCGCGATGAGCGAAACCGGTCCTGATCAAAAAATATATTGTGGAAATAAGTACTAAAAAAATGTGTTTTTATTATTTATAATATTGTTGTGGTAGCTTTTATTCATTATATAATAGTTATGGTAACGGTGAAACTTAGAAATGATTTTTATATTCAAATCGCTAAGTTGACTCTCGTCGAATTTATTGGAAGGGATTTAAAAAAGAATCATATAGGGCTGTTAACAACTGTGTGTTTACGATATGCCCTTGATCAAAATAGTGAATATATAGAAGAAAAAGATAAATAAACCGAAACATTATTGTGTCAATATTTACTTACTCGTCCAAGCGTTTGGTTACAACAACGACACATTGGAAAACCTCTTATGCCTCTATAATCAAAGACAATATGAAAATTGGCTCGTTGCACTTCATTAACTTAGTATAAATTTAATGACTGCACCGTTCCCGATAGTACATGTCTGCAATGCAATGTGCATAAAATCAAATATGTTTATATCGATCATACTTCGTTTGGCATACACTATATGGGAGTTATGTAGAATGTCAATTAATTTTGACACAAATTACATCTCATATTTTTTTATACATAAATAAGTCATCCAATGAAATAAGCTTACAAAATACGACTTAAAAGAACAATACATGGAATTCTGATATATCATAAATTCGAAGAAAAATTTTACTTCTTTACTAAAAATCGAAAACCAAAAAGTAGAGTTACACAAAAAGTGAATGAGTAAAAACTTATAAGGCTTAATGAGCCTCAACTCTTAATTAAAATCATTTTTATTAAAATATATCAATAAGGTACCATTTCTTCAGTAAAGTTTTTTTATCTTATACAGTTAATTAATTATATCCATTTTGAAATGTAAATTATAAAATTTAAGCCCAGTCCTAATTTTTGATTGGTATAATGTACATAAATATTAAATAGTCATTTTTATCACTTTTTCGTTTTTTTTTAATTAATCAATAAGTCAATACGTTTGTTTATAAAGTCTGCAAACTTGTATTTTAACGATAGAGAGTTTTTTGTTGTCTGCAGTAAACTTTAATAATTATTTGGTCATTTGTTTTTTTGCTGCTTTTTAATTTTAAAAAAATATAACTTTTCTCTTCACAATAGCGTTTTACTTCTTTTTCGTTAAATTTATGCATAAATTCGTAAAACATATTACCCTTTTGTGTTTTTTTAATAAACGGGTCATACATTTTCAACGAAAATGAATTCGAAAACATTTTCTAAAGGAAGCCTTGGCGCAGCGCCTAGATATTCTTTATATAATACGTCCTTCATTATTTTAATCTTAACAAAAAGTTTTTTCTTGATTTAATCGCCGGACGATAATTTAAATGAAAAAAGAAAGTTTTAATACGGCTTGCTGAGCTGAACGTTTTTTTTTATAGTCGGTTAACCAAATGAACATAAAAAAGTTTCTTTCAGTTTTTAGAGTATTTTATGAAAGTTTACTAGAGTACGCATCTTTTTAAATTTAATTTGTACTTGTCGGACATGCCGACTTCTTAAACTAGGCCAATTTCAAGTTATTAAAATTTTAACACCTTTTTTAATGGCCACCTTTAATTTTTTGTTCGTCGTGCTAATTTTTTGTCTCAAATTTCAGTACAATTCTCATAACAAACCAAGCTATCTACCATCATATTTTTTAATTATTAATAATATTTTTTTTAATTCAAGCAAAATATACATCAATACTTCAATAGATAACATAAAAAACAAATTTATTTACTTAAATCATTTAAAAAAAACTATGTACGTATTCGCTGAAAAATGGTATTTTAATACTTTTTGACACAAAAATATGTTAATATTATTAAATTTGTACAAATGAATATAATGGTACATTTAATAAAAGTGTTGCACTTTAGACAATCTAATTTGAAATAAAAATTTCAAGACCGCTTTATTGAAAGACATCATCGCATTTGGAAACACGATTCAAAATATCAAATTATATATATATATATGTCTTTTAGTATAATAAGAAAAATATCTGATAAACTATCAGAGGGAAAAAATAACGGATTTATCAGTGTTTTGAATCATTTGTCTGTGCTCTATCTTAACATCTTTTGTAGGAAAAAATTATTAAATGATTTTATTTATTAGAAGTTTTTGTTAATTATAGTTACGTGGATTTTTAATAAAGATGTTTTCCATATTCGCTAGTCGGAAAAATGTCACAACTGTCTTCACAGCATGCGACATCCAAGGTACTTCTTATATATATTATAATATGGCGGGAAATGGCGCGAATACCTTTCCCGCCTTTTATTGCATTTCAAATCCGAAGTGTTGGAATGCGAAAGGCACACGTTACAAACACAAAACACTGAATAGAAGATATGAAAAGGACTTTACTTGACAAGGCATTTGGGAACAAATTTCTGTACAAAAAACATACTACAACAAAACTTCATGTCCAATAAATTCAACATTTTTTTCACATAATGCTCATTTATTGTGTAGTACTCCATTTAAACGAGCGAACAAGTTCAACAACCTTTTTCATTTTTCTTAAATCGTTTTGATGGTTTTAAAGAATATTGCATTTTATCAGCAAATACTTTCGCTTGAAAATGCTACTATCGAATGCTGTTTTCTTTGTCACGCTTTTTCAAAGTCTGAATCTTTCTGAGATGATCTATAACTCTTATTATAGCAGCCATTTAAAACCACAAAATAAAAAGCTTTTAGTTTCCATAGTGAAAAGACATACATTTGTAAACTAAAAGGCTTTTAAATTCAACGCGGATATAACTTTCCGTAATCAAAAAAAAAAAAAAAAAAATACTTTAATCGTATGTATCTTATCTACATCGATTTACATTATATTTTTTTTTTTATTTTCTTTTTTGTGACTTTAGTCTTAAAATTCCAGAGAATTTTATGAAAAATATCGATTACGAAATTGAATTGAGTTTCGAATATCTATTATATTTGTTCACGTGGGGATTACGATGGATATCGCCAAATCAATCTTACTTACTTTCTCGAGTCACGTCATTTAAACTTATTTCGCAGTGGCGGCAACCTTTATGTCAGTAATAAAGCATTATATTCGGTAATACATAAAATATGATCAAAATAAGCTTAGTAACTTTATGTTTAAGTGTTCCATTCATCCAAAATCTTCTGCTTATGATATAATATAAAAATCAATCTTTTTATATCATTTGTTATACATAGTTAAATGATAATTGAAATGAAAACACTATCAATGTGAAAAAATTATAGTTATACATTGTATCGCTCCATTTTATTTTATTTTTAACATATCAACTATATCTTTAAAACAATTATGAAAAATTGAATATACTGATCGGAAAAATGTATTTTCCTATTTTCTTTGTCTTTAATTACAATTGGCACTAAGCATCATATATATGTGCTTCTTAACATTGTAACTCTTCATTGTTATTCAATTAGTTTTACATCGATATAAATCAAAATGAAAAAATAAATATTTCTGTTTTTTTTAACTGTGATAAAGGGGAATATACAATTCAAAGTTTGTCAAACATCACTTATTTCCCATAATAAAATGCCCCACTTCCCTGTTCTTGCGACACATTTTGAAATCAGTAGAAGAGCGTGCTTTTGCTATTGTGTAAAAGCTGAAATGTACATGAGTACCAAGTACAACAAGATGAGAAATTATTCCGAGTGGGTATCATTGTATTTAAAAGGACATCCTGTCACGGTGTCATGTCAATTCACACATTTCAACAATACACTTGTAAGGCTATTCCGCATTAGAGAGATTTCCCCTGTCTAGCTTTTACTGACTGCTATAATTTCAAAATAAAAACGAAATCAAGGACCATTCAAAAAACTTGCTGACAAATACTTTGAAGAAAAGAAAGAAACTGCAGTAAAATATAATCTCTTCTGAATTTTATTTTACGTAACATAATACAATATATATAATTTACATCAAAACTTGTATAAGATTATTTTAATCTATTCTTGAAATATCTAAAACAATGTATGAAACAAATTATTCCTGAATTTTTCTAAAAGTAAATTTGTAAATTTATTGCATTTCAAAAAAAAAGTATTTGAATAATTAGATTCACAACAAAAACACACTTTCTACTCACTGCACAAATATTATTATATATTAATAGAATCGGTTCTTTTTTTAATTTTTTCTCATTTTTCATTTAAACTATTTTTTATACAATTATAGGTATTTCTTAAATCATAGAATACAAAATATTTTCTACAACAGGAGCAGGCTTGGATTTTGTGATGCAATTGATTTACTTAATAATCTGAAAGAAATATGACGTTTTTTGCTTTATAGAAAAAAATTAAAATATTTAATTAATAGAATATAATTTAATTTTATGAACCAAACTTTTTAGTCGCGTAAGTAATTTTCTGATAATACAAAATATAAAGCAAATTACTTGCCTTTCTCAATCTGAAAATCTCACGTCTGTTATTGGATTTTTTTATCATATGAGCACGAAAGTATCTTATCTACTTTTTGGCTGGTCAAACATTAATTTAATATCGATTTTCGATTTATCCGTACTATTACTAACTCGTTGTAAAAAAAAACTTTTCGCCGACAATATTAATAGCCATAAACGTCTTGAAATGTTTCAAAATGATTTTTCATTGAGTTATATATGACTTTCTGGCCTATGCCAAGTTTTATTATTTATTTATATCACATAACAATATTAATCATTATTTTTTGATTACCAATGAAAAAATAATTAAATCTACAGCCATAATCAATGTTGAATTCAAGTCACGCAATGCACAATTTATTAAATTACACACAAGAAAGATTTTGTCAAGATAAAATTTATAATCATTTGAAAAAAAAAACGTATCGTGAAATCGTACAATATAAATTGTGTTTTACAGACTCGTTTCGCGTAACTTTTCAATAATAAGGTGTGGCACGCAATTTATTAACGTCATTTCTGCTGTGTGAGTCCATATTTCAAAGGTAGTTAAATAAAATTTTCTCGTGCATATCCGTTTGACTGAAAAGTAAGTTATCACAGAAAGTTTGTCAGGCAACACTTGCAGGCAAAATTGTCACCCTTACTCGCTTTGAATTAAGACCGGATGAGGATGTAGAGTAAAGTTTTCAGTAAGCTCGTAACCAAAAGCAAAGGCAGCTACTGCCTTCGTATAAAAAACCATCAAAGTTCAAATTCTCTTTCCTTTTATTTTTAAAACCATATATTATACATCTATTTTATATTATTCGAAGTTATAGGTAGAGCTGACTCACAGTAAGTGATTTTCAAATAGATGTCTCTATTTATATTTTGGAATTAATCATCTTAGAAATATCCAACAAAGATTATCAAAAGTTTGCTATAAATATACCTCAACAATCGACAGAAATAAAAATTTATATTGTTCCATGGTTGCTTTTCTGAAATCTGAATAAACATAAAACCATGAGAGCATGTTACAATAAAAATATTCTCAAAATGAAGATTTAATTTATATTAAAAAAAAAATCACAATATACTTATAAAGCCATCACTTAACTTATAACATGTATACAATAAGTATGTACATTTATTTTAAATACATATGTTATATTACCATTCAAGTGTTTTTCAAGTTTTCAGGAATATTTTCTTAAGAAACGTTGTGTTGCTCTTTTTTTAAATTATTTTTTAAAGTCGTACTAAGCGGTATTTTAAGCATGAAAAAAAGAAAACAACATTTGATAGGAAGTCGTTTCATTTCGTTTCCATCAGGTGTACATACTATAAAGCGATTCCTCTATAATACAAAGTATCCAAATTATAATAAAAAGATTATATAAAAAACAATTTTATTTATGGAAAACAGTTGACTTACTTTAGGGGGAGAAGTGCAAATAAAATTCAACCTCAATGTTTTTCAATCTCAAAACATGTTAAAAGTAATCATAAAAAACTAGACTGTTGGAATTTTTTTAACGAATCCCTCGGCAACAAAAATAACACATTATATAAAGGTACTCCAGGATTTTTATTTTACGTTTATGTATAATATATAAGTAAGTAAAATCAAGATAAAAAAAATACTTGAATGTATTGAAAAACACTTGTTCAGTATGAATGTCACTAGTGATACATCATGGTATCACAAAATGTGAAAGTACAACTAAAAAATGCTTCGTCTATCAAAATATAATTCATTTTCACATGATATATGCTATCAGTTGTGTCTTTGATCATTTAAACCTTAACCGTTATGAAACGCTATGGCTGGTAATGCTGTTAATTAGTCTAAACTAGAAATGCCACAAGATTTCGTCGCGTGAGCTTTTCTGAGAGCTTTACACACTTATCGTTGCAGGTTTCCAACATTATGCTTGTTTTGCTATATGTACATACTTATCATTCACATTTATTATAAAACAGTTTTTCACTTACTCTTAGAATATAATAACTTTACTGTTGAGTCTGTAACTTTAAGATGTGAATATTAAGTAGTAATATGGATGTTAAGTAAGTTTTATCCATGGAAAAACTTATGACAATAATTACAAGATTATGCTCATTATGTAACAATCAATTGGAATATATTTTTTGAATAATTTTTTGATAATATTCTACATAAAGCAGATTAAATTAAAGTGACAGACTGGTTATGTAAGGTCATTTTAAATATATAATGATAATTTCATGATTTTCGTCAGTCTCGCCCTTTTTAATTTTTTATTAAATTTAAAAATAAATTCCTTCCTAATTTTTTTATGAAAAAAATATTTTTAGCAATACAATAAATACTCTCTATATAAATGTTGAGTAATGTATTCAGACAGTTTATTTCTTGAAAGTCTTTGAGAATAAGACTTTTTCTTCAAAATCAGCTAGTTTTACATTTGAAAGTATTTAAATATACTTCTGCTAAAATATTCAAGGAATGTTTAAATGTACGCATGTTACAATAAAAATATTTAATTTTGTATTCGGTAATTTATGTCAAGAAGATGAAAGGTTTGGTAATATTTCTTATAAAATACGAATGAAATATAAACCTGAAAACCGATTGAAAACAAATTCTACTGTATGAAGTCGTTTTCTTAATACTGGTCTGATGAAAATATTTAATCGGAAATTATTATTCAATTAAATATATATGTCATATTATTTAAGAACATGTTTGACTGAGGTAAATAATTATTTTTACGAATTTTAAAGATGATATTATCACATAATGTTGTTTGGTAGTTATGACAATTATTATTTAACAGTATAAAATTTAATTTTTCAAATTAAAATATGAATATCGCCTCTTAAAAAAGAAATGGGCACTTGGTGGTTGAGAGCCATAAATCTAGTTGAATTCTTATCATAACGCAATTTGCAAATTTGTTTTTGCTTAGCTGGTGTTGACAAACTAAGCATGTTAGAGTCGAAGTCGCAGTCGTGTTTCTTTTAAGCGGCTCCACGGTTCTGGTAAAAGTGCTCATTTACAAGACAGCTTTAAAATTTTTTTCTTAGTCCAAAGCTCAAAAACATTTTTCCAAAAAAATGACATTCCATCAGCTATAACCCATTGACTTGTTCAATTTTCAGCATACAACTTCATCTTTAAGACTTAAATCTTACTTTAAGAAGTAAATAAATTTAATTTACGCGAATATTTCGAGTTAAGTGTGACTTCAATCCTCTTAAAAACCAAATTTTTATATTAATGAATGTAAAGATTATTTTTTTCTTGAATTTTTTCTACGGCACATTTGCTACTAAAATAAAAAACTTTCTTTTAAAAAAATCACTTAAAATTTTGCAACCATTTTGCTAGAACTGCTGAACTTCAAAAATCTTTACTTTCATTTTTTACACTCTCAATCTAAACTACTAATAGAATATAACTCTTTAAACTTCTAACTTCTCTCAGCGAAATCGTACTTCTAGGCTATTCAAAGAAAAACCAAAATTTTCAAACAAAGAGAGTGTCAATAACACCAAAAAATCATGAAATGCCTTATTTATGTTGGGTGTCTGAAAATCAATCAGTATTTACACTGAATCACTACAACTGACAACTTGATTTCATCAATTTGCGAAACGATTGAAAGCGATTCCAAATTCATGATTAGATGTCTTCAATGCTAAGAACGTAGTATATAAAGTATTTTAAATATTTCACAATCAGAAGAAATTTCTTCAGTAAATTTGTTATAGTATTGGTTGTGGAGAGAAAGAGATAGTAGGAACAAATATAAAGTAGATACAGATGAATTAATATCGATATCACTATTAAACGTTAACTGTCACATCTTGATGGAAATGCATGATATTTTAAATAAAAAAATACATCTTTTAGTACTATTTAATGAGTAGAACCAATTTAGCTCATTGTGAACGATATCATTGCGATGAGCAAAATCGGTATCATGTCATAAAGTGTATTCTGCATACAATATGGTGCTCGATATATCTGGATAGATTTTATATATCATATCCAAGACAACAGAAGTTGAAGTCGTAAAATTATCGATTCTTCTTTTAAACATCTACCTATTACACGTTCATACGTAAAATATTTTAAAGAAATTAGTGACGATTTTTCCATTGAAAACAGGATCAAAAAGATTATTTGTATCGACTTTAGATATATTATCATTTTTGAACGCCCAAATAAGTAAAATCAGTGAGAGCTACCTATCTTAATTAATATATCATTTATGAATACACATTGTAAGAATTGTATTGTAAAAATATCATTGTCGTGTCAGAAATATCAATTTATCGTTAATATGAATTATTATCATTAGCATTGATAATAATGGTCGTTAACGTTTTTCTGCAAAAATCATTCACACACATCACAACCTTTTTTCTTCAAATTTTACATAAGTAAATGTTAAAAATCTCTTTTTAATATTAAGTAGTACAATGTAATTTTCTATTGCATTTGTTACATTATAAAATATTATTTAATAAGCACCATTAAAAATACACTTCCACTTTCAAACAAATGGTCAACGGGCAGGCACGTAGAAGCGTAAATCTTTAATGCATTTAATTAAATTTCTGTTACAATGCAGTCAAAGGGTAATATTACAATGCAGTTGGCGGAACGCTGCAGCTGGTTACGATTTTCGCTTTTGCAGATAATTTTCTATCACCATCACTAGGTAGTTCGATGGGCCGGAGCATCCATATTCGTGCTTTTCTTCTTTTTCGACAATTCTTAAGAAAAATTCAATTCTACTATAATTGAATCGAAACTATTAATAAAAAAAACCTCTTATGGAGTATTAAATTAAGCTAGACGTATTCTTAAATTATATATATGCCATAAATTAATTTAACATACACAAATTTAAAGTATATTACTTGTTTAAAAATATATACTACTTTCATCTTAATGTATCTTTTTTGGAAAGAAGGGGTCAACTACGTTTAATGGCTATTATCATAAACTTAAAACTAGATAGCATGGCCAAATATGTACATGGTAAAATAGGAAGCTATTGTTTTGTTGGAAATAAAACTTTAATCGATTTTTTTTTTACACTTTTTTGTTAATTTTTTTTTAATGTTCTTATTAAGTATACATCGCAATTGTAGATTCGATTTTGTTTTGCGTAATTATTTGCTAACAGTTGACATTAGCTAAAATTGATTGTGCTTAGAATCGATTAAGAGCTTTATATGTGATTTTGTTTGCTATTTGAATAGTAATGTTTTTATTTAATATTGATATATCACACTTTAATTTAATGTATTAATTCCGAATTAGGTAGAGTAGAAAATATTTATTATTTAATGTTTCTAGTTGAATTTAGTATTCTTAATTATTGTGCATAAATATATCAAAGCGTCTTATAATAATATATTTGTCAAGGTGAGCAACTCTCAAATTTTTCTACGAATGATTATTGTATAATCTATGTGCCTACAAATATTTTATTCAAATTTAAGAATATTACACCTTATGGAATGAAAGTTACAGTTTTTCTGGACAAAAATTTTGCGCCGGCCCATTGTCAGTGTATAGGCAAAGCGCGTGACTATTCACAGAAAATTCTATTCTCACCACAATAGAACAATGCTAAATTTCATTATGATAATTTGTGAAAAGCTACACCTCGCTTCGTATTCACACCTTTGACTTTTAATCAAAATATCGCAATATTCTCATAAATATCATGAAACTACATTTCTAACGTTTTACATAATTTATAACGATAGAGAAATTTAAGCATTTAGAATTAAAAATAAACATCATTCATTCATTAAATAAATCCTGGAAAATATTGTTGTAAAATACTGTTCAACCGATAACTATCATTGTTATCATATGGTACCACTTATTTTAGAAATTTTAAATATTTGATCGAAACCGGTTTTATAATTTAAAATACTTGCAATAAGCGACGCTGGTTATAATAATTACAGTTATTATGAAATTAATTCAATAAAATAGATTTTTACTTTAATGAATCAAACAGAGTAATATTTATGCATTTAAAAATAAAGGTTTTGTGTAGTTATGACGTCATAAATATATTTTATGTCATTCTTCTTTTTTTGCGTATTTTTGCTTTTTAGTAATTGTCAAAAGCTATGAAATCTTATAAATATATATCCAGTGTCGTATTTAAAAGTAGCATGATATAAAATAAATTACACGTATAGTCATTTTTAGTGGATTGGTGATCATAAGTTGCGAGGAATCTAAGTGTCAAAATATAAAATTTTAAAACCAATTTATTGTGTATATAATACACGCATGTAATACACAATAAAATGTTTTTGGGACACAAAAAAAATTATCCAGTACAAAAGTTCACTTGTAAGAGCCACTCAGTCTCTATTATCAAAATTGTGACAAATGTTTTAGCAAGTAAACCTCCAGTATTTTTATTTTAGATGGATTCAATATAAAACTATCTTTATTCGCATAATTTACGATATCGTCTGAGGAAATTTCAATTTCAAATATAAATCATTGAAACGTTATACTTTTCCACGTGTTTTTTCACCCGATTTCTCATTCCGGCTTCTTTGTCTATTTTATCAAAATAGTGCAATATGTAGAAGTGATAATATTTTGCAATACATTTTTTTAAAAATAAATAATTTACTTTGGTAGTTACAATTTTCGTGAGGTATTTTGATTAAATCACGTAATAAGGTATTCATCTGTTTACGTTTTCATCTATAGTTATAGTTTATGAAGTTAAGAACTTTGCACTCTGTCGGTATATCGCAACGTTGTAATAATTAGAGCACGCATAACATCGATCACTTGCGCCGATGTTTTAGTACATATATTATAGTATATGACGTCTTCTATTGACATCAAATTATATCAACAGAACCATACTAGCCTTGCATATTAAGGAGTTCATTAACAATAATGTTCAACCAATTTCGTGAGATATATACAATAGAGCATGGCTTATCGTAAAAGATTGACAGACGGTCATAAAAAATACTTATTTGTAATCATTTCGTTTTTAATCAAAAAAATACTTATTTGTAATCATTTCGTTAAATCACTCGATATTTCCCTCTCAATACGATACTATTTCATTTTTGTATAAAAACTAAGTTTCTATAAACAAATAAAATATTATGAAAAGCATTAAACGGTGATATTTTTAATTTTGAGTGCACCTTTTATAAATGTATTCGAATTTTTCTTTTTTCAATATTCATTCTTTTTTTGTAAGACCGATGATGCATTGCTCACACAAGCTCAAATGCCATTAAATATATTTTAAAAAGAGCCATATTTCAAAGGAAGCTTATTTGATGGCATTTTTCTATAATATACATATGAATAATATACATGCTGAAATGAATGAAAATTAGTACTTGTAATAAGTTCATTGAACATACGCTTTAAAAATCGTGATCCATGCGTCTTTTCTTTTTTGAAATGAAAATATATAAATATATTTACGAGTATTAATTGGAAGAAACCTTTTCAATCAATTTTCCTAGCATGTAAACCTTTTAACCATGATTTTCCCTTACAACACATAATCATGGTTAACATTATACCGATTAAAGATATCCACAAATATTTTTTTGCAAAATATGTTTTCAAACATAATAGAAAAACGTCATGGAAATTGATTTTATGCTTCAAAAAAACCACGACATGTATGTTCTTAATAACCGTAGAAAGTTGATAATAACTATATTCTCTTTTTTTCTCATAGACTAACCGTAGCATTGGTTATTTATACCACAGATAAAAAGTAACAACTAATAAATTTGTTATGTAAAAACTACAATCATACCTATCAATCTATAATAGAATTTCCAAGAAGATTGAAAAACGTAGATCACATTAAATTTGAGTTTACTCATCAAATTTTACTTTTATAAAAATCATAATCTTTACGATAAAATCTTTCCTAAGATATATTGTTATCCTCTTTCATATTTTGCCGTATTATACCATCCATGTATTTTCCGAGTCATTCATTTCTGTCTGAGAGCCAATATGGAAAAAAATAATGCTGAGTTTTTGAAAAATTAATCTTCTTATGAAAAGATTCAATAAATTAAATTCGATTCAAAACTCTGAGTGGTAGGACTAATTTAATCAATAGTATGAAAAGGATATTGAGTTTTAACACATCAAAACCGTACTCAGTCAAAATATATTGTCCATATTAGGTAATAGTTCGATGGTGGCATATGATACAACCATGTTTATATTAAATTATTTTTTTATCATTCAAATATGCTAAAATTTTTGAATCGACGTAACTTTATTACGTATAATCAATATATTCTTGAGAGATAATTGTGTCATTTATTTTTATTTTGTTTCACATTTTTTTTTCAATTCTCGTTACATAATAAATAAATATTACAAATTGAGATAATTTGAGGTCAAGACTGAAAGAAATTTATCACGGACCTGTCTGATCATTAGGTTAAGGCAAATATACAAATTCTATAGTCTTTGTTAATACACTTATTTTAAGCTTTTTACAGAAAAATTTTAATTACTACTATTTGCAAGACGTCATAATTAAAAGTTGTATATAGTATATATATAACCTCGAAACCTTAAGAAACTCTAAACACTACATATTAAATAAATGTTAGGTAACAACGGTCAGTGTAATTAATGATTTGCATTTAAATCTAGGGTATAGTCGTAATCTATAGTGCGATATATTATAAAAAATGGTCACTTCCAGCCGTGATATCATAAATAATTTACACTTAATATTAAAATAGTATTCGTCAGTAAAATAGAGTCATACTTTTAATGTTAGTCTTTAACGTGTTAACGTATTGTAAATTATGAACTTTTGCAATATTACCCGCGCGTAAAAAAGTACTTGATTCCAAGATTCCAAAAGCTTTATTGGATATGAAATAACGTTTTAAAGTTTATTTAATTAAATGTAAATCCAACAAGCCATCATTTTGTTCGTACGAATCTTTGTAAATCTTCCATTCTTCATTCTTCTACTTCGCTATCTACAGCGACAGTTCGAGGAAACATTTTTAATCTTGTAGAATTCCTTTCATTTATCTTTTATGAATTTATAGAACAATTTATTCATGTACTAAGTTTAAAACTCAATTTTTAAGAAGACGCTTTTTTATCAAAGATATTTGAATATTCAAAAAATTAAACACAGAACTGTGACTTTTAATAATCGTATAGTATAACACAAAATAGGGTCGTATTGATAATATATTGAAATATTTTTGTAAAATATGATTACATGTATTTCTTCTTGGTCAAATATTTTTGATCTTTACTAGCACCTGTTTTTTGTAAAAATATTAACGGATATCATAAGGTTTTCAGATTTTTTGATTTACAAAAAATGCACACAAGAATTGACTTAGTAAAATATTTAATTTTCAAAGAATAAAAGATTTTTACGACTAAATTAAGCTTGCCTCAAATTATTTTGAAATATTAGGTCAAAATTTTATCATTACTCTTAATCAGTGGTGCCCAAAATGACTATTTTCTTACATTGAATGTAATGAACGGTTAGGTGGATAGTACTTTCGTCAATTGCAATTCCGAAGTGTTGAATAAAAATGAGGAGAATACACACAGAAAACAGATAATATTTAATCAAGTAAGATGCACAAAACCAATAAATAAGTAAAGAAGAATTGTTTTTACGTGCTTTTCACTAAAAATAAAAGAATAAAAATTTCCATTATTGGAAACAAAAATAACTACATAACGAATTTGTTGGACAAGTTTAATTCATAGCAAAAAGGTAAAATTTTTTTTTGATACATTGAATTAATGAGTATTTATAATAAAAATAAATTTTAAACAATATTACAACTTGTTGAAAATTTTTCATACTTTAACGTGTAAGGCTTTATATACGACCGTTTTATTTTTAGTTTTGTCCTTAGAACATACTCTACTTCGTCTGTGAAATCTAATCTTTCTGTGTAATAGCTACCAAATAGACGTTGTCTGGACCTTCAATAAATAAATGTTCAAACATGTGCAATGTTTCTTGAAATATATGGGCCATGATTCTTCACAATTCTATCTTCGAATATTTTTTTAACCTGTGTTTGTAATGTATCATTTTTCAATACAATATAATATTCGTCTTTCTTCATAAAGAGCTCTTCATGGTTATATAAAAAAAACCTAAATATATAACAATGATTTAAGTAAATACGTTTTATGTATGACACGTCGGTTCTACACAAAATGTCACGTAATTTTCTCATCGTAACAAAATTGAAAGTTGACTTTAATAAAATATTTTTACGATCAAAACACGTTGGTTTATCGAAAATTTTTTCTATCATTACATTGAACTAGAAGCTAATATATTTTATAATTATTCAGGTCAGAATTGATGCAATATTCGGTAACTGAAAAAAAATTGAATAATATCATCTCCCCAAGATAAAAATCAAAATATTTTATAATTACCATCCGCTAATTTATCCGCATCATTTTGATAAACTCGTTTAACGCCATAATTTAAACAGAAACTCTCTTTCTTAGAATCACAGTTTTTTAACACTAATATTTCTTTCTGGCAATCTAACAGCATTCTAAAGCACCATAGCTACACCAGCCCTTTTTTTCCAGTTATATAAGTATATTTCAAAACATTTAACACTTAGTTTATTAATAATTATGAATAAAAAACATTTCAATGAAAAGATTTGCACCCGGAACAATCAAAAAATTCCTATCCAATATTTTTATCATTGAATGAATTGATACTGACCATCCACTATATGGCTTATCTAAATCTAAGTAGTACAGTGGTTAATCAATGTTATGACAGGGTATTATATTGCACTGATTAGACCAGAGGCTTAAGGTGCCGTCTTGTTTGATTGAACAATATTGTAGTACTCAGGCAGATATACTTAAAGAGGATAATAATAGCTTTGTGCAGCCTTCTATTGAAACTGCATCTTTGTTCAGAAAATTTTTTAATGTTTTACAAAATATTTCCTATGAAATATGCCATTATTTCCACTTATAATAGAAGTTTGCTTATCTTTCTGACAATTATTTTAACTCAAATTATTCTTTATACACCCAGTCCTTTTTTTACGCGATTTTTTTTTACACGAATTCGATTATACGCGATTTTTTTGGACGGCACCGTTACATTTTTTTATGCGCTTCACTCGTTTTTACGCAATTTTTTCCCCAAATTTGTTTTAAAGAAGACATTTATATACGATGCTAGGCATGTACGTTTCATTATTTTTTTTAATTAAAAAAAATTGTATTTTTAAAACTTAATTATGTAAAGCATTCCATTTTTTTAAATACACATACAATTGCCAAATGTTGACAAGTGTATCGGATATTATTGCGAATTTATGTTTGAGGGTGTGTAAAGAAATATAATGCAATTGTGTGAAATCATTTTTTTACACGATTTTTTTTACGCGATTTTTTCTGGAACCAACGTATCACGTAAAAAAGGGACTGGGTGTATTCTCCGGTGGTATTGAACGCCATCTCTCAAAACAAGCTTACCTTATGCAATACGATTGAAAAACATGGTGCCCAAATAAAATTATATGTTTGCGTGATGTAATATACAGTATGTAAGAAATATTCAGTGAGTCGAAAAATATTATGAAGTTCATACGGAATTTTTTTACAAAAAAAAAAAACCCCCTATTCTCTTTAGCGACGGCAATACAAAAGGAACCTTAAGTTTGATTTCAGTATTTTTTGAATAATATTACTATGCTTTTCGTTTTGTTCATTTTGAAATATGTTTTTTTAAAGTATCCTAGACTTTCTTCTCTATCATAAAAAACAAATTATTGCTTTGGGTCTGCAGTATGATAAGGAGTTATACACATATATACAAATATGATTATTAAGTTGTATCTATTATAAAGATTTTTTATTTCAAAATTTTATATTTACTTCATTATTCATATTTTTTTAAGCTCATGCTTAACATAGTATTTATTGTTTATTACCAGTGAATAAACTTTTGGATACTATTTTTCATTTTTCTACAAAATTTGTACATACCACCACAAATACAAAAATGTGACTATTTTTCCGTGTCAAAGTTTTCATCAAGAAATATTAATAAACATCAAATATCATACAAAAATTGATATCAGTTTATAATGCGTTATTATAATTGCGTTATAAAGTTTTACAATGTTTAAATTAATTCATTAGTAACACATTCCACAATTACGACAAAGTTTTACTGTCAGAGAGGCGGGAGAAATATGAACTGGTCGTAAATATCTCGTAAATATAGAGAACAATCTATGGGACCATCTTAACCCAGTGACAACCAGAGGTCGAATGAAATATTTTTGGAGAAGGTACTTATTCTCCATATGTTCTTTTTGACATATAAATCGTTTTCCCCATTTCTACTCAACCGAATTTAATGGTACTTTTCTTAATGCTTCAAATTTTTCTATGAAACAATTGCGGTTTTCTGTTTTCAATCGTTTTCTTCTCAGAAAAAAATCGGATTCAACAGATAATTTGTATCTGTACAGTAAATAGATGACAGGAATAATGCGATAAAATTATACATGAGATATATTTGGTCTTCTGTTGCATTCTTGGTCAAATACGAAAATGAAAGAAGAATTTCAATATTCATTTTGTTAACATGTATTTTTTTATAAAAATTTTCTACCTTCGATTACTTGAATCTAAAGCTTTTACTCTACTCAAACGTTGATAATCTATAAATGTCAAAATTGTATACTTATTAAAAAAAAAACAGTGTTTGATATTTACACAAATAAGCTTCTCCATTTTATTTCATTAATCTCATTTAAATTTTAACACACCTCAAGTAAATCGTTATCAACTTTATTTATCATGCGTTTTTTGTCAAACTTTATTTCTTGACACCAAACTTTCAATTCATATAATTTTTTACCATTTTGAATTTAATGGTTGATGTGAATGCATTCAGAGAATTGATCCATAAACATTTTGTATTCATATGCATGTAGTCGAAACCAGAATATTCTTTGAAGCTTGTTTATTATAAAACAATTTGTATTTTGACACAAGCATTGAGATTCATAAAATCGAATAAAGTTTAGCTATTTCAGGAGGACGTTCAGGCTAATAAAAAGTTTATGGACGATAAAACTGTATGGGACATAACACAGACCTACAAATGGCCATCTAACATATCTATGTTTATATCCACAATTATTATGATAACGCTTCCATTACGTTTTAGGTAAAGGATTGTTTTATGTTAAATTGGCTATTCTGATTTTAATGTTCCAATTTTCCATATTTCCGACGAGAGAACACGTAAGAATTTGAAATGCTCATTCATCATATCAATTCATATTGATTCGCATTTGATACTACTAAAGAAAATTTATACTAAACTGAGAATTATAAATGATCTTAAATTCAATCATTTCAGTAAAATCTTCTCTTTGTTTACTTTCAATAATAATTGGTCTCTTAACAATATTTTTGTACTGAAATATTGTTCTATAACTTTGGATTTCACCTAATTTACCAATATTACTGAAGAATAAAAAAGGTCAAAAAATCATTGAATCAGACTTTATATACAACAGTTCTAATCATTTGATATCTCACTTGGTAAAGGAGTCATAACGATGGTATCGTATAACCTGTTAAATACTGATCATCTTTTTTAGCTGTTGTCTCATGTTAAAAGTGGTCGGCTAAAATATCGACATTTAACCAATGCTTTAAGCAATTTTTTCGATAAAATAAAATTACTCCCACAACTCGTTTACCTTTTGGGTTCCAATATGTTATATTAGCTTTTGCTGTTACTTTCTCTCAAATGTAACACTATCGTTGAATATGATTCCCATACATTTAAAGAAAATTAAAGTGCATCAGTCTTTTCTTTAATTTTTAAAGCTATTTTGATAATGGGCAAATTAAAGTCAACTTTTCAAGCCAAGCATAACATTATCTTACAAAAGCGAGACAGAAATTTTACTTTAATTTACGAATACTCTTTAATATTCTTAAAAGAGTTTTTTTTTTATATCATATTTTCCCCGTTTAAAATATTCAGATGACAGATAATGAATAATACATATGGAAAAGGGATACAATAATGTCATTTGTTATTGACATATAGACTCACGCTGAAAATACTTGCTTTGTGGTATATAATTATCAATAAGAAAATACGAAATAGTCTGTATTTATTAGCTCGAAAGGATATCATCCAATAAATCTTATTTTACACTTTTATCATGTGACGTGACTTTCGAGTATGAAAGTAAACAGGTTGAACATATGACACACGAACCTCTCGTTGCTTAGTTGCGTGATGAGTATCAGTAGTATAATTAAAATTAATGTAACCCCTGACAATACAGCGCAAGTAGATTTGGACCACAAATCACGTCAAATTTTACAAAAATCTCTTCATTAATAAAAATATTAGTTACAATTACGAGGTGAAATCCTCCGCTTTATTATATTTATGACGGATGACTTATAAGGTGTAAGCTGTCACTTTTTATGTAAATCCATGATAATTATATAATAAAAACACAATTTTGTTCTCTAGAGTAGAGTGCAAGGTAAAAAATATCCCGTAGACTCACGGTTATCGTAGTTAAAAATAATTGAGAAGTAACTAATACTTCTTCAAGGACTGCTAAAATGTGACTTATGATAGAAAATCTTATTGTGAGTTATATAGTTTTCCAATATAGTTACATTCATTAGATACAAATAAATCGGACCAATCTAAAAATATTTTTATTAAATTATCTCCTACTCTATCTATTAATAATCGTTTTCTAACTCTCAAATAACTCTAACATATATTTGGCCATTTCACGAATTTAATCTATTGTGACTTTTATTATATCGGTAAAATGTGTACGCCTTTAGCAGTGTGCATCAATCTTTAAATCATGTATTTATCGTGTCAGCACTTTGATTGTAATGCATATTTAAGTTGGCGTTTGTAATATTTAATCTCAAAGCTTCATGCGATATGCAAAAAGCAAAGCTTTTTCAGCCTTTTTGAGAAATGTTTTGTAAAGTTTGTTTACGTATGTCACAAGAGTATTAGAGTTCTGGGAGCTACTGAAAGTTAAAAGGGACGCTATAATGTCCTGCTACTAAATTATTCCTGAAATGTCTTCGCAATACTTGCTTCGTAGAAAGGTATCATTGGGAACTGTAAACTTTGTCAGTTTACTTCAACAAAGTCGTCAACAACAATCATGAAAGTCTATAATTGCACCCAAAAAAGTTATACAACTCAAAAATCGAATGTTTTATCGCTGGATAAAAATAGTACTTAGTTTTTTTTAGCATTTATAAAGTTAATTTTGACTTATATTATTCAGTCAACTTTCTTAAGTTATACCCTATCAACATCAACAGATCAAGCACGGCTCCATTCTTAGCTTAAAATAGATATGTTTATAAATTATTTCACACTTTTATTGTGACCAATTTAATTTAAATTTTTCGAAATCTATATTTAATAAAGACATAATGAAAGAAATATAGAATATTTCAATGAATCATTTTAATAAAAATTAAAAACTTCACTGTGCGTCTTTTTCCTTTGCAGATTTTTCCTATTTTGTACTTTTTAAATTGAGTCCAGGAAAATAAAAACGTACTTTTAGGACTGCTTAATTTATTTTGTTTTGTCTATGAAATAATTTCTTTTTTAGTGTGCAAAAACGAATATTCTTCATTGTTAATTTAAAGTTAAAAAACTATTACAATACATATTTATTTATATTTTATTGGTTGAAGAGTTCTTGTGGATCCGACCTACTTAAATTAAAAATCATTTTTGATTTCTTCAAATTACTTTTACAATCAGTTTACTTAAATGCTACAAAAACATTTCCTTAGTTACTTACATACTTCTTGCACAAAACTATATATAAACAGGTAAGGTATTCTATACAATAATCGAAAACAAGAATATAATATTGCTTAAGCTTGTTTCTTTGCTGTTATCCATTTACAATCTAAGACAGGGTTTATGGTATCTTATGTTTTTAACAAAAAAATAAATGTATATAAAGTTATATAATGTGTAATATTTCTACGCCCATAAAAAGTACTTTTACACAAAACGTTATTGTTTATTTTAGGGTTTTTTTTATATACATTAAAAACACTTTTATTTTCATATTTTATCATTAACTCATTCACAAGCTGCAAACAAAAGCTTTCTTAAAATATCTTTCATATCACTTTTCTTCCACTACTATATATTTCTTCTTCTCTGAGCAAGTGCCTCCTTTATTCGTTAAATTGCATATGCTTTATAGATTTCTCACACTTAATCAAAAAAATATGTCTCTAGTAATGAAAATGGATCATTGTTTCATGGGAGACATTTAAGGAATAGTCAATCATCAATGATCTATAAATGGAAAAAGATGTTTTTTAGGAAGGAAAACAAAAGATATAACAATCTATACAAATATTTATGAAAAAAATTGTACTTAACATAATTGTATATAATTATGATTTTTTTATTTATTCGTTGAATGTTATTAAATATAAAGAAAATCTTAAGTTACGTGTCTGTTATTAGGCAGATGCCAATACTAGACTATGAAATATTTGTCTTATTTTTTCACCAATAAACGTTTGTTGAACTCGATAAAAGAAGCAGAGGAACCAAATTTTCTTCATCAAACAGTGAGAAACTCTGCCAAATTTTTTGCCTATAGAGCAACAAATGACAAATGTTTAAGTGTTTTAGAAAGACATGTCTAGGAGGCTTTATTGTCTGTATGTTGTTTCTCTGTTTGTTGATCCTTCAAAGGGTCAAGTGTCTACTTTAGGAGACTTCTTGGGAATGGGAAAACATTTCAACTCTAACATTATTTCAAATACCTGCTTGCACCTTTGTAATTTTACACCTCAGTCTCAAGGCTTTTGCTCTTCAAATATTCCAAGAGGGCTAAGTTAACGCCCGTTGAAAGTTTAAACGAAATGTAAAGAATTTAATATAAATTTAATTAATCTAACTTTTCGCTAATTAACCTTCAAAAAACAAATTCATTTATTTCCAAAACAAAAAACAAACATTGCTTATTTTACAATCAACATTGCGGTAGATTTCTACAAAAACTTTTTAATTAAGCATCTAATTTATTTTAATCTATTTTGAAATTTGGGAAATATTGAAATCGGTAAATATAATAAACAATAAATAATACATTTTTCTTATTTTCCCATGTAAACTTCAATGAATATTTTAGCAATAAAATTATTTAAAAAATTCAGCACCCTTTCAATATAAATAATCAATGATTATAAAGGTTTGAAAAAATTGTGGTTTTTCTTGTAAAGTTGTTTGGTAACTGCTCAAAACTACGTTCAAATACGATATGACGCATAAAACTTCTAGCGGAGCATGTCAGAACTCTTTGCTTCAAAAGAACTGATTATAATTGATTGACTCTTCTTCCATTTTTATTAAAGTATTGATATAAAAATGGCGCTAGGAAATGACCGATAGTTAGGTCTCGCTACGCATCGTACTTTGTATCAAATGGGTAATAATGATCACAATTGTAGCAAAAAATTCAATTCTCTTCAAGCTGAATAGTAAAGCTTAAATTCTTTCACATTTGTAAACATTTTTATAAGCTGGATCAACAAACTATTATATCAGCAATAGCGATGTTTTATTTTGAACATGTATTTTCATCACAGTTTTAATCAGCAGTTGTTGCAATTGTAAGTAAATAAACATAGTAATTGTCAGATTTCGATAGTTTCTTTCATGGTGTGGCCTTTATTCTTCTCTTTATAAAATTTCTATTCGATATTACACGAACAAAATGTGACAATGTCTAACAAATTCAAAACTCTTCATGAACATCATTTTTTCCCCAAACAATATTGCTTCAGATGTGAACATATTCAACATTGACGTGAGTGTCTTTTTCGCCTATAGTGCGTTTTCACCGTTATTTTAGAATTAATGAACATAATATAATATGAATTAAATATTATTTGCGAATGGTCATCTCATAAAATAATGCATTAGTTTCATTTTTTAATAAGTCAATAAGTAATTTGTATAATTTTAGGATAAATGATACATAAATCAATAATACTCGTTGTGCCAAGTACGCTCGCATGATTCTTAAAATCCGAATTGCTGTAACCAACACAACATCAAAATTATATGTGTTACTATCTCTATAAATAGAATATGATAATTTTATAACATTGGATTATTTATTATATATATATTATAAGACCTTAAAAGTTTGAGCAAACCATTTTCAGTCATACTTCCTTAACCCACCAGAGACGAGCGTGACCATACGGCAACAGTAAACACTATGGTGTATTTGTCCATATTGCGGTCCTTTTTCTACCTGAACATCGCATCTATCACTCAGTTTCGGTTAATAAGGATCTTCACCACAGTTATCCTGCAGTCGCGGCAACAAAAACAGTTTCCAAATACATTCGCGCTTTATTTTATTTTTGGTAAATTTTTTCCTTCAAAATGAACATTTCAAATAAGTAAAAAAAAATTTCAATATTTTTTATAACTACTTACGTAACTTTCACTAATTTATTTCTTATAACAACATATTGATCTAAAAAGATAATGTCGTAAATATTTCAAAATATTTTCGGTGTGGCTGTATTTCAACCCCAAAGGTTAGTGTTGCCGTATGGTTACGCTCGGCCTTACCGCCGACAACCTTTATTATATGAAATTTTATTTTCTTTTTTGTTTTTTGTATGAATTCTAACCTTGAAATATAATTAATCTTTGGTATATTAATAAGATTTTACTGATGGAAAAATAATAAATATATTGGAACAAACCCATGTAAAGTGAAGACGATGATTTTAGAGATTTGGAGACGGATATTTTACATTTGTCCTCCCAAACCAAATATTTTAACCGATGAAGATAGTGGTGATGAAGATGAAGGTGGAGTTTTCAATAATCTGAGCAGGCGTCAACTTGATGCTTCTGCAGAAATGTGGTTCACACAGGGGTGAGCAGGTAGAGGAGTTTGAAAGCTACAAAGCAACGAGTGATTGGTCATGGATATATACCAAATATTCCATGTTGACACCCGTGGACCTCTTCGATCTCTTTTTTGATGAGAAGATGATCGGATATCTTTTGGAGGAAACCTAAAAATATGCGGCCTTCAAAAACTGCTCAAATCTTTCAGTAAAGCGCGGAGAAATGAAATGTTTTTTGGACATTTTGATATTATCCGGGTATAATAGATTACTCGGATTTTTTTACTGGGTCGCAAAAGATGGCATGCACAATAAGGTGGTAGCAGATTCGATGTGAAGAAATTGCTTCATTCAAATAATGAGGTATATTCACGCAATCGATAAGCTTTGGAAGCTTCGGTCAGCAATAAATATTTTGAAAAAAAAAATGTTTGTGACTAAGATCACTCCTTCCGTGTATGGATTTTTATTTTAAAAAAAATATGTGGAATATTGACATTATGACAAATGAATATTCACAACGTGCATCTAAGCAATACACTTATATACACGGTCCTTGCAAGGACGAGCGTGACCATACGGCAACATCTCTCAAATCAGCTTTTCTACATGAAACCATAGTTTATTTTTTTTTATTTCATTTTTGCTAGACGTATTAGACTACAAGTTGATAAAATACAGCTTAAAATTTTAATTTTTAGCAAAAAAAATCCTCGTCTCTGGGGGTTAAATAAAATAACTCTATAACTTTAAACAAATCAACACTATTTTATAATAATGCAGATTATTTTTTCACTAAAGTAGTACATTATATTCAAATATTCTACATTCTCGTATTATAAAAGCTTAAGAATGAGTTGGAATATTTTAGGCTTACGTTATTAAAATGTGTACAAAATCATTTTGGTTATTTTCATTTTACATTCTCAAATTATTTTATCAAACTTCACTAACATTACTTAAATATGGTGGTATGATCAACCATAACAATTTGTTATATCACATACTCATAAAAAAAACTATTAATTCAAATTTGACAGTTTATATTTTTTAGAAAACAAAATCTAACGCTTCTATAATTTTTGATATTGGCTGAAGGTGCTTGATTGAGTTTTAATATCAAATTTTTAAGATTCCGCATGTTTTATCACTCACGACCCAGGTTTTTCCTTTCGATAACTTCAGGCATCACACAAATGCATGGGATTATTAGTGAGAAAACGTGTGCAATGGTAATAATGTTCAACAATTTAAATGTAACACTTCTATATTTGATATTTTTAATGCGTGCATTATGTTTTCATCAAGACAATGCCAATCCTCCATAGACTTCAATTTCGCTTAGATCTGATTTACGAAGCTTTTGCTTAGATTGTGTTTGTCTACAAGAAAAAATGTTTGTAAGATTTCTCAATTAGTCATATGCCAGTGTCTTTGTATCCTTATCAAGAGAAACTCAGAGAAGCTGAAAACATTTAAATAATGCGAAACTCTTGTGATTGATTAATTTAACCGGGTATATTTCGGGGAATTTTATTTCCAGATAAACTAATTGCATTTTGATACTTTAACTTCAGTCCTCATATAATACAAAATTGAGTGAACTTCATTATCTTTCCAAGCTAACAGCTTTAGGATAATTCCTTACATTAAAGTTCCCCAATTTAAGAAACTTTTGAATCCTAAACAGTTTTTGAGTAAAAGTCCTCAATTTATTGTTCAGACAAAGTGTCGGGTATTCCAATCTTGTTGAAACGTCTAAAAAACATTCTTCTTATTATTATTTTGTTCTGCACGCGATTTTACTGTCAGCTGTTTGAGATTAATCAAATTTAACAAATGATTTCAAATCACAAAGCATACCTGTACGTTACCCATGGTTCAATTATTTACGAAATTTCCTTTTACACAGAAACTCTTTCGAGAGAGGATTCCAGTAGCAGATTTCCCAAACCTATTTTCAAAAAGATTTATGGGTAATAATCAATTGACGTGCCTATAATACTATCAAACTTATTAAAATATATTGCTACTTTTACCAAATTAGTCCCAATAAAAGGTTTTCATATCAAAAAGAAAACTGTTAATTTCGTTACCGGAAAACAATAGCATTTCCAAAACAAGACACAATTAATGAGAGTTATATCTACGTCTTTAATACTGGTCTCCTTTTATTTCTTAGTTATTCATTATATTATCCAATTATTAAAAATTAAGTTTATTTAACTGGATAAGATTAAAGTAAAAAGTATACGCACAAAGGTAGCTATGATCTAAAATAAATTACACTAGTCGAATGTCCATTAACTAGTATTTAATAACTGTTAATCTCTTAAAAAGCTCTTACTGAGAAGCCAAAATTACGTATAATATATTTTATTACTATCTCAAAAACACATCGTTTCACATTTATAATAAATGTACTTTCGAAAAAATCTTCGTTTCAAATTTAAAAGTAGCTAGACTTTTTCCAGACTAAATCATATTTCATTTTAAAATATTTATACAAATAACACAGTTTGCTTCATCAAACGTATATTTATCTTTATTCCGTCGATCCTGTATATTAATTTGCGATATCAAATCATTTAATAATCATTCCTTGCTCAGTAGCGATTCAAATAATAAAATTAAAAGTGTGAAACGTTTTCACTCGTTAGCGTTGTTGCGTACCTTCTGATAATATTTTCACATTAGAATTGTTGAATCTTTGAAGAGAACTGACGAGTTTGTTTCGTTGCATCTATGTGATAGAATGTTTAAATATACCTGAACCCGTCGTTTGTGTCATAACATGTAAAATAATACAAAGTTTCAACAATTTAAATTTAATATCAAAATTCCATCAATCACCTTACGTCGGTAGCTCAAATTTCATAATATTTTCATTCATTCCGTATACATGCACATCTTGTACGAATTGCATGGTAATGATTTTTTGTATATTCACTCTTCAATGGACACGATAGTTTAAGTTCTAAAGATTAAAATATTTAGAGAAGCTTCACATGTTTATTTAAAACAACGAGCCTACGTAATTTAAAAAATGTCCTCAACACAACTAATATTCACAATAATTTACAAGCTTGGCTGGTATTTTAGGCTTGTATTTTGATGGAATAGAAATAAGAGGCATTACATATTTATATTTAAAAAAAAAACGATATTTTTTTACCCGCAATATACATCTCTTAAAAATTCACAGATAGACAGGACATGTTTTGATGCATGAGAAAACTATATTGTTTCAAAAGGTAAGTGATGAATCTTTACTATACATGTGTCACTCGGTCCATGAACAGCACCCAAAAATATATGTCAGCATTAAGAGCAGTGCAAAAAATTTAGAAGTAAATAGTTGAAGGGGAGAAATCAGAGACATGTAATAAAACATATAACTCCAAGATTGTTGTGGAAGTCAGCCATTGACGTAAATGAACCGTAACGCTAGCCAAAAAAGAAACAACATACTATTATTTACTACCCTATTATCACGAAAGAGGACAGAAGCCAAAAAAAAACGTGTACGATTTAAGCTTCGATATCAAATCAAGCCATGAATTTACTGACACAGCAAGAAGTTTTAACTAATTGAAAAATAATTTTACAATTAAAGTTGTATATTGATTAACGTTCAAAATTAAAGGATATTTTATTGTATTTCTTGACTGCAATTTTTCGACGAAAATTTTATGAATGCACCTTAAAATCTTAAATACTTGAACATTAATTCTACGGCTTGAATTTTAATAAATTTGATAAATACGTGAATAAGGATTATTTTATACCGTAGCTTTATTATATCATTACGTCAAATAGACTCCGAATCCACAAATCTGTAAGTCTCTTCAAGAACATGCCGATTTCGCAGCAAGTTTTCTGCTAATGTTAGAAACGTGATAAAATGATTCCTACAAATTATACAGGTAAATAGAGATTTGGCTAAAATATCGAATTTAGTCTGAGGTCTTGTTAGAATAGACTCTCCCGACACATTATTCGTACGAATGAAGTCTGTTGCCACAGAAGTGGAGGTCTAACTGGACAAAGTTTGTTGAACTAAGTGGACAGTTCGTTTTGTTCGTAAAACGGAATTCCACTAATGATACTTCACACAACTTACGAACACTGTCCTCTACCCTAAGGATTGTGATGCTTAAAATACCACATATAAATTTATGTTACGTATAAGGATGGATTGACATTTACACACAAATTGAACATTTATCTGTTATACTAGTGACCTTGGGTGTATATCATTGTGACAAATTCCATAGTTTACTTCAGTATCTATAGTTAGTATTAAATTAAAAATTAAAACTTTACATCTTTTAAGTAATATTTATGTGATGTCGATATAAAACTACCTTATCCAATCAGCAACACGAAAACGTTCCGCTAACTTATCATCTTTGTCTGACCTTATCAACAATCCATCCCTAATAAAAAAAGCCTTAACAAATTATCAACAGCCATTTCATAACTTAGGAATGATAATATATTATATTTGTGTAATGAATATCTGTATTTAGCGTCAACACTCTCCAAACTCTCGGTAGACATGGTGAACAAAAGTAAATGAATGTTAACGGCATTACCTTATTTGATATTTTGTATATCCTAAGTTTACGATATTTTCATGATAAAAAATACCCAATGCGTAGGTTTTCTATAAAAATGTATCTTTACGAGCTAAACAGGTGCTTAAATCTTTATAGCTCAACGTAAAACTTACTTAAATAATGTATACAATATAGACCCTCTTTGAATACGAGATATCAATGAAAATAAACCGGTATCTTAAGATTGGGTTAATATATTTCAATCCCTTCTCACTCCATTACAGATGTTTATGTATATTAGATGTTGTAAAGGACAAAACATACCGAAAATGTATCCATGTCCAAATGGTTTTATACGAAATACAATACCAACACGTTAAGTGTACATACGACGAACGACTAGTGCTGTGAATTTGGTAACGTTCCATCTAATGCCATTATTTTTTCATTATTTATTTTATCGAAGTGTCAATATCATAGATGTTTTTATCGTCTCCATTCATATAACCTTATTATCTTTACTTCCTATATTTATTCTGAAAGTAAACAGTCAACATATCATATCACAACAAAAATTTGGTCTAAAACTTACCAGAGATGAGTTACTAATACTCAACAGACTGCTCAATACTTTTGGGTTTTCACCGTACATGGTTGCATTTACAACAATTATATTTTCAGAATGAAAAATATTTTTTAATGTTTTTTTTTAATAAAAGCATATATCCAATTCAAAAAATAGGAAGTAATAAAGCAAAATGATTGGCCAGCTGTCTTACCCTTTCATGCATAATATCTTTCTAATTTCTTAACTTTCTCTCAAGAGACATGTTGAGTGGTTTACATACAACTGCTTCTCGTTGAAAAAGAAATGATAATATAAGATAAAGTGTTGCAATCATTTTACATTATTATTTAATCTTGACCAAAGTCTAAATTGAACGTAAATCAACTAATGAAAAATATTATTTGTTTTGATTTAAAAAAGTAAACCGCTTCAAGCAATGCCCAATCTGCTTACACCAAAGTGAAAATATACTAGACCTAACAATTCTAATGAAAAAAATACTAAACGATAAGACTTGTTAGATGAATACAAAGGATGAGAAATAATCAGTAGTTTACGACAGCCGGTAATAAAAATTACATGAAATACCTGAGATTACTTAAACTCAGTCAACTGTGACAATAAAAATCAAAGTGAATTGCTTTTTTATTTTTAAATTCAAATTAAGTTTTTGGGATATTCCTTGTTTAAGAATCAGTTTATTTATTAGTATTCAGCTTTTATCACTAACACAATTTTATTACACTACTTTTTCTCTTCTTCCTTGTGAATTTAGAATTAAGTTATGCTAAAATAATGCTTTTTTATCGTCGCTTCATCTTTGAAGCTAAAGCGTGACATAGCACTGTAGTACTTACTTAATCATACTATTTCCATCTCATTAACTTTTCAAAATTATAGTCTATTCAAAATACGTCTCTTCACCTTTAGTAATAAGGCCTTTTCTGAAATTAATAATAATTCAGTGTAATTATTTTGATACAACGTATTTTGATTGTTGTTTTTCTTCAGAAAAATCTTTTAGAAAATACTTCAAAGAATTACAATATATCTTATAACCAAACTTAAATGATTGAACATAAATTGTGTGTATTTACTTGATAAACTGAAATAAAAAAATGAGTTTTTTCTTTTCAATTTTGCTCTGTGTTCACCTTTTAAGGCTTGTAAAGTTTTTTTGTTATATTTTTTCAAAATGTAACCACTATTGAATTAAGTATGAATTTATTTAAAAGAAATATAATATTTTTCATCAGTCTCAGTATTATATTTTTTTTAAATAAGATGATTTGTAGTAGTTTGTCAAATATCGTTTAAAATTATGATTATACACCACTAACTTAAATAATCCAATACCAATACCAATAAAAAAATATTACAAAATTGTTTTACTCAATTGGTAAACAAATAGTTTTTATATTTCTTTCATATTACTATTTTGGAATATTTTTCCACCGATTGTTAAGAGTAATCATTGTAAAATTGTATTGCCACAACGTTAGGAGTTACTGTTTCAGTCGTTTGATGTTTATTTGACTATTATAAAAAATTGCATGAAAGATAATAAAGTATTTTTTATTGTTTATTCCTTGCATCAGCATCTTATCTGATATAATAATTCCGTAAAGAAAGTGGATTGGAACAATTTTTCGTACGCCCTTCTGCGCATTGATATAAAACCGTATGGCAGGAAAAGCATAAAATTTCACAATTGCCTTGTGTTTCTTCTCTAGAGTGGAAAAATACTATTTAATATCTCGAGCCATCTAAATATTATTTCATTTTTTACCAATATTTTTCTTTTATATATTACATTGCTTAAGTGTGCATATTTGCTCATTTTATATTTCGGCAGGCATTAATTTTTGTTTATTATTTTTATTTAATTTAAAATGAGAACACCTAGCTAATCACCAAAGTATAATGAAAAATCGTTACAAAACCTAACTTTTCATAATTTACAATGAATAAGAAATATTTAACAATTATAACATATTAAAAACTAATTGATTCAGAAAATTTTTAACAACACTTAACTATATTAATCGGATTCGCGATCCGAAAATAAGACCAAAAAATATCTGAAAAATATATCAGTTACCATCTTACTCACCTAAACCCGAATTATATTATTACTACCGGACGTATCCAAAAATAATTACAAAGATAAAGCCAAGCTATTTTTGTAAATATCTAGAAACATGAATCGAATGACTAAAAATCATTAGCATTACTGGCGAAAATGACCTTTTCGATTTCCGATCCAATTTGAATACCTTCATATAAATTCATTTTCGGTACTCTATTACAGCGCTCATACGTCGATGAAGCTATTATGATATGACAGTTGGATAAATACACGACTACTAAAACAACAATTACATATGTTCTAGAACCACTTCTCAGTAAGCAAATGAACTATAAAATCACCAAGATAGGCTTTAAAAGGCTAAACTTTGAGGGTGCCTCCTTTCTGTTCACCATACTTCTAGCATAAGAGATGTTTGCAATTTATTTTATATAAGGGAACGCTGAAAGCCTGAATAGGAGGAAAAAATGCTGATTTGTTAAAGGCAATAGCCTCTGAAAAGTCACGTTCTTGGGTCTCACATACAAATGTTTTTATAAGATGAAACTATTTACTTTATGCAAATTCGTTCTTTTTTTTCATCTCTCGTTTCTCTGGAATGTAACGATAATACGAGGTTACAAATTGTATACCCGGGCCAGCATAAAAATATCTTCTTTACCCTTGCATTCAACAAAAGAATCTTCTTTCATATTAATAGGCTTAATTTTTTACTGCTATTGCATAAATCAAAAATATTTCTCCGTTGCTTCGTTTAATGCATTCATAATAGTTCACATAATACTGACGTAGATTGAATATGTTATTCTATCTTCCAAATTGAACTTATTTTGAGCTTTTTTTCTCGCCGAACTTTTTTACCGAAATTTTATTCCTCGAAAAACATTTATCTAATACCTTAACAAGTAAAGCTATTCTCTTAAATATTTGCCCAAATAATTTATTTTCGTTTATTATTAAGCCCAATACAAAAACTTTAGTTAAAGTATATTTAAATGAAAATGTAAATTCCAAAGATTTTCTCATGAAGAATTTTTCAATAATTGATAAAATCTATCTAGTTCGAATTTAGACACATCTCAATTACAATATTACGTAAAGCATATACAATCAAATAATCATATTAAGCATACAACATAATATTATTACTTTTAAGGTGTTAACTGTCACTTCTTGATGGAAAGGCATTATATTTTAAATAATAAAAACACATTTTTTTAGTACTTATTTCCACAATATATTTTTTGATCAGGACCGGTTTCGCTCATCGCGAGCATTATCATCATATACATCAGTTGATAATGCTCGCGATGAGCGAAACCGGTCCTGATCAAAAAATATATTGTGGAAATAAGTACTAAAAAAATGTGTTTTTATTATTTATAATATTATCACTCATGTATTTTGTCCATTTTACCTAAATCTCGATATTCATAGTAAACTTTATAAAAGAACCACTTTACAAATATAAATAACGTAGTATGATTTACAGTGAATTCAATAGCTGATATACATCTTGAAATAATATAACATTCAAAGATTCTGGAAACACAATAATAGTCATTTCTTGTAAATAAATTATTTTTACAACAGCCTATTTCTCGATTTGTATTTTATAGCGCATGACTATATTTATATTCCATTTTGCTATCAAGCTATTAACAACATATTTGCGTACACTTTGATTCACTAATGTAATCAGTATGCATTTTTATTTTTTTATAATTTATTTGAATAAATGTAATGTTGGATTTTTCGCAAAAAATGTGTTCACAGATATGATTACAATTTTATTTATGCATTTTTAAATCAAAACACGTTCTTTATCCTCGATCTTGCCACCTCTTAAGCTGCTGTACAGAAAAAAACTTAAATATAAGCTAACGTTTTTATTCTACATAATAAATTTCAATGTTATGTTTATTATTTTAATCAGGCTCACCGCTTAATCCAGTGTTGTATATTTCATGGTCTTTATTATATCTATAAAATGCAAAGCTCCATTCAGTATATCTTTCTTGGAAACTTTTTAGCTTTCAAAGCTCGAGCCATTAGTTTATTCACAAGAACACTTAAACAAAACACCATAAGATATCGCACCAACCAGGAGGTAGGTAGATACACTACAGAAAGGCGTTGTGTTTTTTTCTTCCACGTAAGGTGGAGAACTCGGCTCACGAGTTATTTAATGATGTGTAAGTATTCCGGTGAGGCTTTTAAAAAATATCTAACGAGTTTTTCTGCCATTTCTGTTCCACAGTTTATGTTGTGTAGTACTTTCACGGTTTATGGCAGTGATTTCGCACCTTTTAACAACATTGCTACAGCGTGATGATTTAAGCATTATCATGTGGTAAAAGAGCAATTTAAGTTTCAAGATACGAAGGGTATAATTTTTATCTGTACATTTTTTATTGTTACAAAAGTTTGTGCGATGAAATTATCCGAATTTACGAACGTTCATATGACCTGAACAATTCACGCTTTATAAATTTATGTAAAGGCTCAATCATTTACTAAGATCCTGTGAATGAATCCTTTGGTTCAGAAACAACTATAACAAACGTTAAATATTTTTCTTCTTTTATATTCCTGGCGCGAAAAACATAAAGGATGGGGTTTTATCCACACAAACATTATTGCTTTTTTTAATTACAATTTATTTTTTGCATTCACATTCAATTTTCACATTCTTTCGTTGTGGCCGGAACGAGCGTTAACATAACATATGGCATGAAACGTATTTTTTGTAAATCAATTTCCCTTTACACACAAAAATTCTAACGCAAAATTTAAATGAATTCAAAAAAGTACGGACACCAATGTCACAAATATCAGATTGCAGTAACCAACGATATAAATTTTACCGCTACACAAATTGAATATTTGATTTTCTGATCGCTTTCAGATTTCTATAATTATTTTGTGAACACTGGAATTAAAAATCATTACAACAAAACATGCAACACATATAGTAATATTGCTAGCTATATTTTTAACGGATGTTGGAATCATACTTATAAGAATTGATCGCACGCTATTAGTCACTGCACTGGGTATACAAGTTAATAGCTCTGAAGTTTTAAATTAAAGCTCGCTATAAGTTTATTGCATTTCTTGGGCACTTAATTATTTTGTTTAGAATAGTTTACAAGTTATACATTAGTATTGATGTAAATGTTTACTTTAATTGTTGGAAATAAAATTGCTGATTATAAAAAATCACTCACGGTAAATCGTTTTCTATGCTAGACAATTTTCCCTATTACTTTTTATGATAATTTAAATATGGTCGTTGTGTTTTGTAGCGTTGGAGTATATTGAAAATTTAATTCAATGAATAAATCATGTCATTCTAAACAAGTACCACACTTTATTTGTGTTGTTGATTTATTATAAGACGATTCTTAATTGAAATCTCATCCTTTTTTTAATGTTAACTTTTTACATGAAATCTATGTATTCAAACTGTATTTCTATTGATTATCATAATATAAATCTAACTTTACTTTTACTTTTACTTTAATAATATAAAACTCTGATTAATAATACATATACACAAAAAAATGTCGATTAAATCAATTTATTCCATTCTGTCTGATTAAAATCTCAAATTTGTCTATTCACATTTTTTCTGCAATATGTCCAAACACATAAAAAGATGTTATATATTGAATGTACTGATAGGTGTAATAATTTTTGACATCTACAAATAATTCACACGGACATGTTTGAATTCCGAATAGAGCTTATATAATGAGGGTTTTTTTCAAAAAAAAAGGTTTCTCAATTTTCGTCTTTGTCATATTATGAGATAATGTCGTCTCATATGAAGAATATCAACTGACAAAGTAGCCAGGTAACAGGATGTTTCTAAATCGAAAAATACGTTAGCATCCTCATTTTTTTAAAGTTGTGTTACAATAAAATCTATATTTTAAGCATGATTAGGACTGATTTTAGGAAATATACTCTAAATTAATTATCGTAGAAAAGTTGATTTTTACAATTCGACATTTTATAACACGGTCAGTGTTATATAAAAAATATTTTCGTATTTTAAAAAGTATAAAAAATCAGTCGATTATCTATTTTCACAAAATATTTAAAATTCAAAAATTTAAATTGGACTTCGAAATGGATCACTGAAATTCAACTTATTCAAACATTTCTTTACAAAACTGTTAGATTGTAGTAGTTGAACATGGAATTTTCAAAAAATGACCAAAAAATATATTTTCTTACGAGATATCAAGAAATGCTACAAAAAAAAAAAAAAACTTTGTTACTTCATTATTGTGTTTTGAATGTAAATAGCGTGTTTCAGTGTTTAAAGTATTAAATTGTATTCCATAACTCGCCGTTAATTTACATTTTTCAATCTTTCCGTCTGAATTTAATTACGAAAAAACTATTTTCTGCGAAAATATATATTGTCATAGCCAAAACTTTCTGTACTCCGTGTTTATTTCCCAAGACAGCGTAAAACTGTATCCATCGCCGTTAACGGAAAATATTCTTTGATACGAGATACCTTCCCTGAATTTCCACGCAGGCAATCCAATATTTTCCGGTCATTTTTCCACAAAGCGGCGGAGCCATCGACGCGAAGAATAAGGCCCAGGATATTTATCATAAGTGTTCAGATACGTCTTAGAAAGTGCTACTTTCCCAAAGTGACTACTATTTTGTTTCACCAAAAGGCCTAATATGCTTTGCGTCGATATAGTTATATGAGAAATATCTGCAGTCTTCTATCATATTTTGGTCTGGAACAATGTTTCGGTTGGAGATTTCTCCTTAATTTATGAAGATCTTTATAAATGTCTCTAAAATAAACGTAGAATATCTCGTATTTTAATGACTAGGCACTACTTTCTACCATCATTCATTTGTTTCTCTTCATAAATTATACAAATTAAACAGTCTTATCGATTGACTACAATCAGAATACTGCATTTATTTATAAAAATAATTTGTTCACTATCAATGTCATTGTAGTGAAAATGTTTTGTTTCTCTATCAACGTATTTATTTTATCAGAAAAACTGATAGTATTTATATAATTTATGATATCGACTGAAGGTGCTTGATCGAATTTCAAATTTAATATTATTTATTTTAATAATCAATGTTGTTAACTTGTTTCAATTGACAAGAGAGATCATCAGATAGAGATTATGCATTTTTACTTTGTATCCTTTTTTCTAAAATAATTGTCAAATATTTTGCGACAATATTTATATATATATGTATATATATATGTTTATATATATACGATGTTTTAAGTTAATACAATATGTAAAAAAATCATTATACTTAAAGAATATATTATAGATATTACATATATTATTCTTAAAGCATTAAATATTAATAGTTTCCAATTGCCTCAAATTTTTAGTTTTCTTTACAACCTTCCTGTTTTGAATCCACTTCACTTCATTTGCAAATAAATTGTAAAACGTTTATCATAAATCAAATGTTTAATTTTATTTTAAAGTTATTGGATATGCAATATTTAATGGACGACTGATATATACAAAAAACGTTTTCTCATAGCATTAATCAGTTGCTTTGTTTAATAACAGTCGAGGAAAACATGTTTTAGTATAGAATATAAAAATACACTATAACTACAAATTAAATCATTATTTCGTTCGAAGCTCCTTGTCTACAATGGTTTACGTTCATAGTTAAATAGTAATGTTATTGCACTTACAACCCTCTCAATTACACAAGAGGTTTTTAAATTCCCAAAAAGACCATATTTATTTTTTGTTAAATTACCAATTTATTATTATTTAACACTTTTTTTATTCGTAAAATTTTAGTTTAGATATAAATATATGGTTTTTAATTAATCTTTTCTAGCAGTATCTGGAACTCAATTTTAAAGAACTGATTTACTGTCATTAAAAAATTTCTGTGGCATTTTTAAATAACACAGGCTTAAAAAACCGAAATATTTAAAAATCAAATATTTTTTTTTGAAAAAATGTTTTATGTTATATTGTTAAAAATATCCAGCCTTAGATGATCAATAAAAATTTGGATACTAAGAATCGTACAATTTTAAAAGATTCAACGACTACTTTGAAAAACTCCTTATTTTTAAATATGAAAAAAAAAAAACTGTGGATTAAGCGATCACTTTGTGCACGTGTATTTTAATTTCATAATAGAAACGTTTTTTTCCACTTAATGTGTTACTAAATATGACACGATAAGCATCTTAAAATTCGCTGAATTGTAAAGTTGTGCATTATTATATGGAATAACAAATAACCTAAATTTAATGATATATAATATTTAATAGTTATATTTTTTTACATAACTTATATCCAATCAGTAAACATAGTAGCAGACTAAAGCATTTTTCATAGTTCTATAATTTTATATTTCTTTTATCTTACATAATTATAATATTAAAATAACTTTGCGCAGTATAATGCTTTTCAATGTGTCTCGCTTTACCTTCTAGTAATGAATTTTTCGTTGATTATTTTTGTTACATCATTAATTTGACAGCATATTTAAGGGAAACAAAACATGCCACAGTCTTTTGTGATAGACTTAAAGAGCAACAATCAAAATTCAAATTTCTTTTCCGATATATCATAAGAAATATTTCTTATGCTCTTACGTTTTTTTTTATTGCAACAATATTTAAAAAGAATAATTCTTTTATCCACATGAAAATTGACAAAATAAAATAACAATGCCTTATTCGTTTTTTTTTTTATTGTTATTTCACCCTAAAATTGGTATAAAAAAAGGCAAAAGTTGCTTTTACGTTTTAAAAAAAGAATGAAAGGAAGAATTGGCACATTCTGAAAATACTTCATTAACTACAAAATTTTATTCTTTTATTAACCGTTAATTATTTTTATCCAGCGCGTGCTTGTTATAAATGCATTTTCATTTTCGTCTTTTCATTCACATTTTTTTTCAGCCTAGATTTCATAGTCATATTTTTAATCTTTATAATCAATATGTATGGGTATTTAATTTAATAAATCAATTTTCAGACTTGCTATTAATTAATTCTTCAAAATGTATCAATACCCTTTTTAAACGACTCGAGTTGAGTTTTACTTACTTATTTCATATGTCTTTGAATATCATATACTTCATTTAACAGTAGAACTACAAGCAATAGCTGACACTCGGCAAATGTGCCTTCGCCTCGTGAGCAATAGTTATTTTTAGTGTTGCTCTAAGACATAAATAATATAAATCTTTTTATGAATATTTGTCTGATAACGTAAAATAAAATTTACATTTTTAAGTATTTGCGTTATAACAAAAAATGTGACTTTCAAACGTCAGTCGAATATAAAACAAAATTTTTTCGACGATATTTTTTTAATCTCTACTACCTATCTACATATGTATTTCTTGAATGTGCTCTATAGATCTCATTAAGCCGTAACAGTCTCTGTAAACTTAAAAACGCAAAGTATTTACAAAATATCTATAAAAAAAGTTGCCAACACTTTCCTCGCAAGATATAAAAAATTCACTTTTTCTACAAAACAAATATATATATATATATATTTATATATATATGTGTATATCAAATTGAAAAGATGAAATCCCATAGTAAAACCATTTTTTTTTAAATCGACAACTCAACATTTATACGAGAAGAATCGAATTCGAAGGAAAAAATATACGATTTTTCCTTAGAGGTCTTTTTTTTCAAATTTCATTAAAAGAAATTTTTAATCAGATCTTCAAACTGGTAAGGTATAGTAATTATCAGAGTATTTTGCGAATTTAAGAGTTATTTGATTGTTTTTCTTTGCATTAATATATCTTGCTAATTAAACATATTTATTCTCCAAATAATTATTTCATGAAATAATAACGAATCCTGCAGTTTATTATAAATTTTCAATCTTTATTATTGAAACCTTCTTAAGTATATTTTGCATAAAATAATTTTGTTAAAAATTAGTAATATTTATTTGAATTCTCACACCTTGACATTTATTATAATTGATCATCTATTTTTTTTTATTAATAGATGAATGCTTAGAATTAATCAAACTGACTTTTAATAGATTTTGAGTAATTCGTTATCAGCTTATTTGAAGTCAATTAGAAAACTAGGGCTAATAATAAATTCTTGATAAATGAACAAATCGTTGGTGTGGAATAATTTTAGGCTTTTGATCTTTGTATTGGAAATTTTACCGGAGTACAGAAAAGTTGCTTTTATATTTCAAAAATCAGTTTTGCAAAATTTTTATTCGTCTTGCAATAATATTTGTCGTCATATTTCGAAGCTTTGAAAACGATACTTCTTTTGGGTTTTTCAATCGATATTATATATTCCGTAGCTTTGTGTGGGAGGATTCACTCAAAAAGGCCCGACGGCAATTTAAATATGATTATAGAGAGCTTTTACAAAGTTTAAATTAGGGCTGTCACTGGTTACGTCTAATAAAGTTTAAAATATTTTTCAAAAATACGGGTTTCGTCAATGGAAAACACATTTACAAAAGTGTGTCGTTATAATTAATATTCATTTATGTCATTACAATCAAACAAAATCGTTATGTTTATTATTCACCTAACAGCCATTTTAACATACCGCTTAAAAATGAATATCAGTATTGTAATTTTTTTATAAATTAAAATGAAATCATGATTGATGTTAGTGAATACGTTGGATTTATAATAAATTTTTTCTCTGAAGCAATTTTATGTTTTCGTTATCATTCTCTTATATAATTTTCTTTTAAATAATAATATTTTTACTAAAAAGCATTTTAAAAAATCTTCGTCTGTATACAAGAACTTCTCACAAACGGTGTAAAATATGAATGTGAAGTTTGTATGTGTTGCCGTAGCTGTCATTGTGAAGTCTACAGCGCAGCATTTCCTAAGATCAGCTGTCAGCTTTTAGTATGTTGATGGGTTTTACACGCGGTGCAGTTCGCGGTAATATTTTTAACTTTATACTCCCAAAATTCAGCATAAGCTTTCACCAAAACAATATCAATATATTAACGCCTTCTTTCTCTTGCAACGCTGCTTTGTAAATGATATAAAAACTTAAATATATATATTACATAGTTAAAAAACTTCAATATATATATTACATAGTTTTTTAAGTATCAATAAGTGATCTATTTACCAGTTTTATTCCTACCAGAATTTTTATAAGTAACTTTACATTATCAAAAACTATAAACTATTTAAAAAAAAACTTTAAAACCATCTAGAGCATTGACCGTTTGACCTCATCTCGAAGGTAAGTAAAAAAAAGGTTGGCAAAAAAGCCCAACGACTCAACATGGTAGTCAAGCCATTATTCTAAAAATAAAGAAAACATACATTTATACAAGTCCGAGGTTAATGAATCAGCGATCAGTTTCACCAACTTCAGAGCGCTACGCACCAAGAGAACTGTTTCAGAAACAATAACTCCTGAAGACGAAACGAAAAATCAGACTTTGACATTAGAATAATATATTGGCAACAGGTAATCTCCAAATTTTATTCTAATAAACGATTTTATCGAGCATTATCCATGGTTTTAATAAACAATCGCAAATAAAGCCCATGTCACAAATATGCAAGACTTATTTCGTTATAATGAGCCATCTCAAAGTGTTTATGCAGATAACCCAACACCTTTGTAGATAGTGTTCAGTTGTCGTGTTAAGTCTATAAGTTTCGAAGCTTTGGTCAAGAGACTGAAAATAATTATTTAAGGCTGTTCCATATTCACCGTTTCCATTTATTTATTGTTTTCTTCAAATCCTCTACAAAAATAACGATTTAGAATTCCGTATACCAAAAAAAAATATCAAAAACAATGTCGTGATTTTTATTATTTTCTCGTTTGCTTAGTCATATATTTACAATTTTAGTAATTAGTTACTGATCAAATGATTATTTACCTCAATAGATGATTTTGAACGTTAGGTTCAAAATCATAACCTACGATAAAGCTAACACAGAGTTAAGGCTAATGAATACATTTGGCGTAAATCCATCGTCATCGAACTAGATGCACATGGCTATTACAAATGCTGACTTTGTTCTTAAAATTTAATAATTAGTTCACTAGCACGATAATTTTCAGTCTTCATATAAAAGGGGAATAATTTTAGTCTTTGGTGATTTTGGTGGTTTTTAAGCGCCAAATGAGTGAGTTTTTATACTTTAGAAAATAAAAACCTACGTTGAAGTTATCATGTATATTTTCTTTTGAATATCTAGATTGGTGAAATACTTAAAGAAACATGAATACAATACAAATTAAACTTTGTAATAAAAATTACTTTTCTCAAAATGTACAATTTACTGAATATACTGTTGAAATTAATATCATTTTTTATAGCGTTTAAAATAAAAAATGTTTTGCTATTCATAAAATATGTAGTCATTTTAAATAATTTTAATTTAATATTGCGATGAAAGGATTTGACAAGTAAACAAACAAATTTACTGTTTTGCCAATTAACAACATATTGGTTTATATGATCAGTGGGACCGAACGGTAATTACAAGTACCAAATATATATTAGATTCAGTAGACATACTCACTAGAGAATATTTCACTCTTGTGAGACAACTCTTCTTCACTCCACTTGAGTCTTCACTCCACTTGTATCGATAAATTAATGATTATTCACCTCCTACGTGGCAAAAGAGTAGGGTTAATAGAAACTAAATGTTGAATCGTTTTCAGGATAAGATAATGAGGAAAACAAAGTATTAAAAACAACATACGCTTTTTTTATGTAAAAAATAATGAATACACTAAAAATATTCATTTTAGACGAAATTCCGGATTTAATCTGAAATTTAGTAAGGTTTCATTCTTTCCTATATTTTTGATAGTCTATTTCAATACAAAAATTGTAGGTTTGAAGTGTTCTAAGGTATATTATATTCAATTACAACACGTGTCAAATTGACATTTATTTTATGATAACTTTCATATTTCCATTTGTGTGAAATCACTTAGTGCGTCCCTAATGCTATTTCTTGCATACTAAAAGTATGGACGCGTGTCTTCGCGTCGTGCGTTTCCATCATCAGTATGTGGCGCAGCCATTCCTCTTCAAGAACGTGTCTCCCAGTTAAATTACATGACCCGCCACATTACTTGGTGAGTAAACTGCTCAGAAATGCACTTAAATGGTGTTGTTTTTACTTTTTCTGTCTGTCTCACACGTTGAAACAACTGAAAAATTCACTTAACAGAAATGAATATTTTATGTTTTTCACTCGTCTACAAAAAATGATTTATTTCTTTCGCATTGAATACCTCACTGTATCAAAATTATGCTGACTTTTCAACATAGCAATCATAAAAAATAAACTTAAAATATGTTTTATATCTACAAGCTATTCGCCGGAAAAGTTTAATCATATATGTTCGTTTAACTTTGTGTAAAATGAAATACAAGCTTAATGCTAATGAAAGTTATATTTTATTTTAAGAATTATATACGGAAGACAATGTCAGCTAAATGTCAGCCCCTATTAGAGTTACAAATGCGGGCTCTTTTTAAAACACTTTTCGTTATATTTTCACACATTTCCACCGATATGTCGTCAAGAATGCTTTGTACAGGTATCCTAAGTGTCTCTGCTATGTTGGCAAAAACTCTTGGTTTTTAAAATCTTCCACAAAAGGAGGATTATTAATGCCACCATTTTCTTGAGTTGATTTGATGTGGAAATCGATGTCTCAAAAATTATGTTATCTTTTAACAAACGTTAGCTTGACGTCACGTTCATTTTTAAAAAAGTAATAGCAAATGATTCTTGAAAGTCACATAACGTTCAATACTGTTATGTGATAAATAATTTGAGTATTTTGTATTACCCATAATCGACTACTTTATTACTTTCGATGGTTTCGGCGGTAACTTTGTGGAAGTTCATTTTAATATAAAATTAAAAATAACTTTAATTATTCCACGTATTGGACTACTTTATTATTTAAACTATCCATTTATGTTTATAATGACCACAACAATATTTTCATGAAACTTTGTTTATTTTTAACAAGCTTAAGATATCTCGATGAAATTTTCATGATTCATTGTAAATAAATGATTCTGTGGAAGAAACTCTTATTTTGAATTTAAATATAAAAGAAGCAATTTCAAATCTTCATGCATAATTTTCCATAAATTATTAAGTTTAATTTCTACAAAACGGTGTCGAATTGAAGTTGATAGATTGTTTGTAATTCAATTTCGCGTTTTGTTTAATGTAACTATAAATGTCACCATGCCAATAAATGAACGAAAATATGTATCAATATCTAAGTATTATGCTTCCTGAACTTGGTTAATGAGTGTCAACATAATTCATTATATTTACTTGGTCAAGTGCTTTCAGTGGATTCTAGGAATATTTTTAGCGGTTGCATTACAGTAAAAAAAATTAAATGTATCACTTTAATTATGATTTAGTTCACAGTTCTAAATATTTTATATCAATCCTTTTGATTTCAAATAGTACCTATCAACTTAAAAGATTTTTTCCTCAAACATAATTTTAATTTTGTCTCACAACCAATCATTTAATCGATCTGATTTTTATTTTTTAAAAATTGAACAACCAATATTCATATACCGAATTGGGAAAAAATATGATAATAATTGCAAAAATCATTAGAATGACACAAAAGTAACGAATAAATGTAAATAAGTCGTTTTCTTTTTTTCGTTATGCCTGCACCGAGCTAAGTAATTGTTATAACAACTCAAATCAATGATTATTTTACAAAGACTGAAAGAATAAGTGGAAATAATTCTACTTGCATTCACACGCTGCAAAATAATGATAACCTTTTTTAATTGATTAATGTTTTTGTAATGAACAAATATATCTTTCGAATTACAATCGTTTTATCATAAGAAAGATATTATATATGTTCAAACCCATCGTTTGAATCCCATTGCATCAAAAGAGTAAATAATATTTCGCTTTTTTATTTATTTATAAACTCACAGTAGATAATTTACTAATGATAATATATAATATATCATACTTGTTAAATTTAATGACATAAAATGATTTAACAAATTACCATTTGATCAGTGGTCCAAGTGTTAATAAAATCAAATGTGAAAAATTAACAATTTAAAATAAATGTATTTCTTCAGTATTTTTTGTGTATAACTCATCAATAAAATTACTCAATTAAAGTATGATTATATCTTGTTCTCTAACATTAATTAAATATTTTCATAGAGATATTATGTTTCATTTTATGCGTGTTTTAATTATACCCAAGTAAGTGGTGAAATGTAACTCATATTAAAAAGATAACGAAATTGGCGGTAATGTTAGGATTTTGGATCTCTTCTCCGCGTCGTAAGAATATGAGGCGGCCATTTGTCTTTATGAACGTGTTCACAGGAAACGACACGTACCAATCCGGAAATGGTACGATCGGCCGGATTTTTTTCCGTTTCAATAATATTATTCAGTTATATATATCTGAACACCAGTCCCTAGACAGTTGATTAGTTGCTTATGAATCTTTTGATTGATGGAAATCACACAAAATATTAAGATAGAGGAAAACTATAAGACTGTAGGAAGAAATATATACTGTATTTTATGTGCATCTATAAACGTAAAGATTTTTTCGAAAGCAATTGATTATGCTTTTTATGCTAAAACCATTTTGTTGTATGACAATACTTTCTTAATTAATTACGATATTGAAACTTGTATTAATTTAGACTTAAATATATTTGAGGAAATAATGTGTTATCACCAACATGTGCAATTAGGTGTTTTTTTATGTTTTGCAAAAATATTTTAAGGATTTTTTTGTAAAGTTTAAGCTATTGAATAATAACAAATATTCGATGTCATATACTGTGAAGCATTTACGATACTAAATTAGATGAACATGACTTAATTCCAAAGAAGTGGCCCTCGGATCTAACATGTCACTTTTTGTAACATTTGTCTATGATAAAGATATTATTTCAGATTTTTAATGTTGTTCTGTGTAATGTTGTAATGTTTTAATGTTCAGATATGCTATCTTGTATTTTTTTGTTTCACGTATATGGATAAAGCAATAAAAAAATGGATTTGATTATTTTTTATCAACTTTGGAGGAAGTTAAATGCTCCCATCTGGATCCCTCAAGGCTTTGTTCTATCTTTGATTATATGACATCTAAAAGACAAATAGATCAAATTATAGAGAAACGCCAATAAATTTCCATTTTTAGTCCATTTACTTTTTATTTGTATCAAAATCACGCAAGGGAAATGAGATCGTATAGCGGCACATATTTTGATAGTTTTCTTAACCTGGTTATCAGCTTTATAAGCAGAATCGTCTTGTGACATTACTTTCTTCTGGATGAGTTCCGAAGCTGATTCGTGCGTTGGCAAGCATGCGTCGAACGTGCTCCGAATAATGACATGGACGATCTGAGACGAGGCATGAAGCGTGACGCGTAAGCGAAGATAATGATAATAGCCTTTCACTTATGTGCTCTACACTTTCAAAAGTATTGATATTAGCATGCTTCGCTACACAATTTCATTGAATCACCTGCTTTTAATCTAAATCTGTTATAGCGATTTACAAGTCGTTTTGTAAGGTTGTTATATCATCAGTGGTTGCTACGGATTGTATTCCGTATTCCCGGTATTCCACTTTTTATCATAATAATTTTTTACTATTGAATTGAATATTTATTTGGAAAACTTGAAATGGTTTTAATTTAACCTGTTTTAATTTTTTTCTTATTTTTTCCATTCATTCACACACGTATGTGCAAAGCTTACATTAATTACAGAGTACATAATAACTGTTAATATTTCATTGCTTTAAAAAATTAATCAAATCATTAACTACAAACTACATTAAAAAGAACATTTATTTGGTGCGATTTCTATTTTTCATCTAAAATTGGATATTCGTATTGTTAATTGGAACTTCATCACTCCCAATATACCGTGTATATGATTTCACATCTTTTTACGTCCCTCCATTATCTTTATCATAGTTTTGTTGAGCCATAGTATTATGCAAACAGTTTTTTTTTCAAGATCATTAAAAAGTTCAAGACCTTATGTTTTTAGCCAATATTACATTGTCACTTATTCGAAAGACTTTTCAAATAGAGGATTCTATTGCCTAGTCAAGTCTTATAAAACAAATCCTGTCAATACTTTTTTATCCAAGATATCGATGGTATTTAAAAAAATGTGATGTTACTAAAAAAATAGTAATGTTTTTAAGCGTAAAAAGTGGTATATTTTTATGGCTGATTATTTGATGCAACAAAATAATCACAAGTACATCCATAGTTTATAAACGGCACTTCAATTAAGGTGTGGTAAGTACGTTTGACGACAACCCCAGAAGGTTTCTAAGAATTGTAAAACGCACAGGTATATTTAATAAAAAGTGTAAAATTTGTTTTAAGCATTACTACTACCAATTTTATTACATAAAAGAGAATCATATTCCTCAGAATTGGGACTTTCAAGCACTGAAATATGTTTGACCTCGTCCATTTTAATTCCATCAGTATTATTTTGTAATCTGTGTTCTTTTTGTTACAATATTGGTCATGGGATGACACAAAGTTAGGTCAATTCTCCCAATGTATCGCGATGACCTATACTTCTGTCTTTGAAATGCCCTGCAGCATGCAGTAACATAATTGAACGCTGGATAAATTTCCGCCTTTTTCCGGGGGTTGGTACACGAAAGGATTATTCAATTGATTTACCGTAGCTTTATTTTAAAATTAAATTCAATTAACTCCTGATAGGATCATACATTTTTTCGAACATCAAAACAACGTTACACATGCATTTTATGTTTTTTAATATTTTTCTACTTTAAAAAAAAGAATTTTTATAATTTGTATCATTTAATAAACATAATAAAAATACCATTTAAAATACATTTTTTTATTCTATACATTTGAAACTTGAAAATATTAAAATGCATATATTTTTTCCGCAATGAAAGCAAAAACATGTTTTTATGTGTATGAACCAATTATAATATATGATTTGTAATCCATAAATTTTAATATCAATCAAAAATACAATCATCGAACATATTGGTACTTCCATAAATTTAATGTAACTAAATTTTCCCCGTTGGTAGAAGTTTTAACTAAGTCATGATTTCTCTATTCAAAATATCCAAATTTAATTAGAAATGCAATCACTGTGCAGTGATTGTTTTGTATGACACTTCATTAAATATTTTTCAAAATTTAATTTTCGGAAGAACGTTTAAACTCATATTTATTAATATTTATCAACCACAGTGTATCATTATTTTACATTTATTGATGATAAGTGAGAAGAATTTAATTTTTTACTATGCTGCAAAATAGCATTTTCATTTCAATAATTGGAAAAATATTTTATTATTCTCACAATGTCAGCTTTCACTTTTTCTCCACAGTATTCTGTAGAAATATTGTCAAATAAATTCTCATGAAGATAATCTTGTAGCGACATTTAAATCAATCTTAAAAAAGTTTTGAAATCCCTTAAACGAATCCCTTTTTTGGATTATTACTAATACTTTTTACTATGATCATCTTTGAAGAGAATATAATGAACTAAATAAAAATCAGTTTTTTCAAGGTACACATAACCTGCTGAAAATTAAAGCCCTTAAACCGCTAAAAATATTTAATGATGTTTCAAGAAAAGAATTATTTTTTTAAACACTGGTCTTCTTCTTACTTCTAATTATTTTTACTCATTTTGACTTTTCATTTATGTTACGCTTATACCTTAATATCAATAAAAATCACGTACAAAACCTTGACTTTTTTCTGAAAATTTTACATTGTTTTTTTGTTGAATACATGTGATAAATTTGAAATGAAACAGTTTTAAAACATATATAGATCCAAACACGTGTTTGGTTTTGATTGTCTTTTGGTGACCGATTTATAAAGTATTAAATTTTGATAGTATTATCTGAAAGTTCATAGAATCTTCGTTTCATAATACGCATTTTCTACAAAAGACTTTGAAAAATGTCATAACTAATAAAAAAATAAGGTAATTAATGTTCACATAAAATACAATATTGTATTTTACGTAGGGGCGTAATTAAAAAGCTATCAACTACTTATAATAATAATTATAAAGTAATTACGAGTTTCATTTCAACGTTTATCTAAACAAAATGTATCATTCCATACGATAAAAAATTAATGCTGCTATTCATTCTTGTAATACTTCAGTGAAAATCAAACTATTATATCAATAGGATTGTTAAATTTTAAATGAATATGTTTTTATATTTTGGGTGTGTTTGCTCCCATTATGAAACGTTTACTTATTTATAAAACCTATCTCAACAGAATATGTCATGGAAGAACTGCTTATTATTCAGTCCTTCAATTTTTCTTTTTCGGATATGCTATGCAATAGAAGCATAATGCTGGCATAAAACTTTTGTTTGGTCTACTATACGTCCTGTTTATTGCGAAATAAAGTTTCTATATCTTCAAACGTAAATCTATAAACCTGTTAAAAAATCTATTGATGAGACTATCTGCAATTGACAATATTAACTAAATGTGTTGATCGATAAAATTTATATATCAAATGTAAATTGTAGAATCTGGCCGTCGGTTCTATCACATCCGTGTGATATAATTCCTGAATGACAAAACCCGGAACGTCAGTGACAACACATGTGGATATATACGAAGTTTCAGCAATTCGACAAAGTGTCCAAAGGCAAGGGGCGTTTGTAATTCGATTACAAATCTCGTAGATAAGTTTAGAAAGGATTTTCAGTTTTCCAACTGAAGTCATCTCTTGAAAATTGTTTTATTTTTTTTTTTATTCATAAATACATAAATAATCATATTGTTTTATTACGCCACGGTGCACGATTCAATGTTGATCCAAAAATGTATTATATTTTAATTTACTAAATAAAACGAAATAATTTTTATTTGATTCAAATTATTATTACGCTGACATTTTCAATAAATAATTTTGATGCTTACCTTTTGTGACACTCGTTTACTTTCTGAATCCTATAAAATATCATTTTATAATTTAATAACGCAACAGAAACAAACTTTTGCAGTTAAAATATGTAAATCCATAAATTTGCCTACTGGGTAAAAAATATTTTTTCGAAATAAATTACGACAGAAAACAGTTTGGAATACTGTTTATTCTCTTAATGACCCAGGGGTGAAAAAGCGAAAGCATGAAATCTCAATAAAAACAATACATTATCTACACCATTAATCGCAAAAATGAGTACAATTGTTTGCTTTCCCCTATTTCTTGCTTACCTTATTTTATATAAAAGCAAAACAATTTATTAACGTGGTGTTATAAACCAGTTAAATCATAAACTTTTTCAACATTTTATTATGGCATTCTATTGACAATTTATTTTTTTATAAGTATATATGTAATACTTTTGAAGCCAATTTTTATCACTTCTCGACTTACGAATGGACCAAGCTTTTGAGTTACAATGTAAATAAATTAATAACCGCTCTATTGAATATAATAGTTTATTTTTCAAATAATTTATTAGAATTACATTGCAGGCTTTTGTGAGTATTTTCGGTATCAGTGATAGGTGAGATTGAATTATCTTTATAAAATATATTAACATATCCAAAATTTATCTTTATCATGTCAAGATTTTAATTTAATCAAATTTTATTTCCTCTCCTAAATGTGAATAAAAAACTTATCTATTTTGCTTTAAATGTAATAAAAAAAAATATAACAGACAGAGCTTCCCTTCCGAAACTTGATTTAAATTTCAACGTTGGCCAGATTGGAACCCTCATCAGTGATTGGGAGAGAAAAAACGTCACCACTTCATTGTCAGTTTAAAAGGTCGCATTCGCAAAAAAACGACACTTTCCGTGGGCAGCTATAACAGAATTTACTGTTCGCTTTAGCATTTTCGGAAAGTTAAATTTCCAATTATTTATTCCTTTGCTATGTGACAGGCTGCTGTATTACGTACCTTTCTCGCAAAACTTTCTACTGGTAGATACCATATACAATATAATCCAACAATTATCAACAAAAACATCATATTTCTACCATTTTTTGGAGATCAATCAGCAACGACCGACGTTTTTTAACAGCCGTAGCAAAAAATATATTCAATATACGATATGTTTTTCGCCAATGCTTTTTTTGTAATAATTTTTAGAAAGAAAAAATTATTTCATTGCAAGCTATTGAAATAAGTTTTCTTAGTAATTTAATAAAAAAAGAAGTTTTTGAATGTCAGCCGATTTTATTATCAACCTGAAATTGTAAAACAATTTCACAAACAGACCTCAGTAGACCTAGTACAATAACCGTCATGAATTCATTCATCTTCATCTAGCCGCGCAAAGTAGTGAAATATGTTTTGGTAAACATATCCGATTTCTGAAAACTAGTAATCTGCGAGAACCAATATCAAATAATATGTCTAATATAACTCCACTAACACAAAGCATAACTACCGCCATACGATAGATCGAGAGACTACGTGGCCTTCTGGCCTCCTCAATATAGCTAAATATACCGCCGCACGGAAATCTGTAATGTTAATTTCAATATAATACAAAGATTTTAACCAATATTATTACTTTTTAGCAGTTAAACCATTACCTTTATTAGAAAAAAAAATCTTTAAAAAATTTAAATAAAACCAGTTAGAGAGCTTTCGCTTATACTGCAATTAATTGTTTTCAAATGAACTTAGTCATATTTACTTCTTATATAACATATACATAAACGTAAAATGAAATAAGTAATTTTAAATATTTCAATTATTTGAAACATTATTACTATTTACATATAAAAATATTGAAACAAAACTCAAATAGAGAACACATGCAGTTGTTATACTACATAATTCATATAAAGACGTAAACCAAAATAACTATCAACTATATATCTTATGAATTTTGTAGAGAAAAAAATACATTACTATTTTTCCACCGTGTTGTGTTATACTAAGATTTTTTCACAAAACCTAAATGTTTGTAGAGATATCTTCATGCTCTGCAAAACACACATTTATTCATATATAAATTAATTTTGAATGAGGTCATTCAATTTGATAAAGGTCACACACAAAGGTTTTAAAGACAAAACTTTCAAGGAAAGTTTGTTAAATTGTGTGTAATCAAAATTTGGATATCAAATATTTGGAGTACGAGTAAGTGAACTAGGATCAGGATTACCTCGTCCTCTGCGAGGGTGTGCACCACAAATTCTAACAAACTAAATCCAGTAATTTAGAATTTTTGCACGTAAACACAAAAAGGATAACCGGACGGTCATATTGCTAAGGTAGCCTCAAACAATACCAAACTTTAATTTGAAATCAAAATACTACGGATAAGCTGATATTTTCTATAAGTATAAGTATCTTATTAAATTTTGTCTCCAACCTTAGCTGGGTATTTTAAACGTAGTATTTTCATAGTTTTCGACTTGTAAGACAGATATATTTGAAATTCAAGAATTACTTCAATGAATTTGTTGGACTTTTTGAGATAATTTTTTATAATATTATATTATAATTATAATTTTATAAAAAGTTTTTTGTTTAATTTCTGAAAAGTCTTTCTTTAAAGTATTAGTCTGAAAAAATATAAGACTAACAAAATTAAATTTATTCAAGTTAAGAAAACAACAAGAATGTTTGTTACAGTTAAAACCGTATATAAAAAGGTTAAATGTTCTTGAATATTCAACGAAAGCGCTCAGCTTCTCGCTTTTTTTCTGTCAAAATTTTCAAAAAAGGAAAAAAAATAACGCATTAAAACGAAGTGTTTTCCCACACAAGTCTTTTTACTTCGCTAAAATTTGAATACTAATCAAATTTTATAATAATATTGGTTTCTTTGAAATGACCGGCTATATTCAAAGCTAACAAACGGGAATATCATCGCAGGGCTCTGAGTACTTCATGGAATAGAATGAAATTAACCGCAGTTGAAATTAACATGGGGCTCTGCTGGAATTAGTTATCCGCTTATTTAATCCGTCGGTCAACAAAACTTTTACTTTCAAACTTTTCTAATTAGATAAACAGAGTCATTCGATTTTTATAGATGAAATTTTCTTACTTCCAAAGTTTTTCTTTTTTCTTTTATAGAAGACACTGTTGTCCTACAATAATATTCATAAACATCAAAGACTATCTCTATTTAATAAAGCCAACGTTTAGAGAACAATACCGTCGAGACGGAAACTTGAGACTTGGTTGTATATATGGCTTTGTTTTTTTAAATTAATTGCTAAATTTTAACTCAACGTACGTTTCAAAAATCATGTACCTGATATACTTAGTAATTAATACCTGTAAATCTAGTAAGACTTTTTTGTTAAGAGATAAGAGCTTAGTTTTTTTTTGTTTTAGCGAACAGTTCTTATACCATACATAACTCTGTTGAAACACTTATCATTATAATAGATTATATACATCGTGATAGCGAAAAAATAATGTTTAATAATCGTGTTAACATAATTTTTGAATTTGCACCAAAAGAAGTGTGTATAGCTTGTTAATATACATAAGATATCCTTTTAATTTTATTTCGTTAATTTCTTAGTTATTCAGAGATAATGAATATAATATGAAATGATAAGAGAAACTGACCTTAACTTTACTTTTAAATTCAGCATTTATCTGAATACAATCGGCATTAGGTTGTTTTAAAAATCAAGCTTTGATACATAACTTAAATAAATAACCAGCTTAATTTCGTTGACTGCGATGAGTTATTGTGAGACTTAATGTTAAAAAAAAACGTTATGTGTTTTACAAAAAGCTTTTATGTGGCTCAGAGTATTCAACAAGGAGCCGTTTTGAATTTGAAACAGCTTAATTTGCTAAGCTTGAAAAGCTGATGAGAATAGCGGCAAAAAGCAATTCAAAGGAGGTAGAACCAAAAATATACATAATTATCTCCGCAAAAATGGCTTCTTCAAATAGGAGTAATTTTACTCGTTGCCCGTGAATACATTATTTAGTATTCGCTACAACACCACGGTCATTTCAGTTTATTTGACGTTTTAATATGGCGATTATTTTGCTTTCAACAATGGCGTAAATAATTACTTATTATTCTACCCGCTACAGCAGCTTTTGGTTTTAGTCATTCCGGTTCAATTAATTTAGGTATTCATTTTGTTGCTGTTATCACGGATAACCATTTAATTTTTTAATGTGTTGCTATTATTTTTAGCTTGTGAATATTTTGTGATTTTGAAATCTGCATCCTTGTCTTCACAATAAAGATAATTTAATATGAAAATTATTTTTCCTTGTAATTCATAACTCAATTCTGTGATCTTTTAATATTTGAATATTGTGAGCTAGCAAACCTAATATTTCTTAATATCTTGCTCTTAGCCCAGTAGTAGCAAATCCGCTTAGCGATTAGAAGATTCTTGATCTACTAGCCAGCTCAAGATCCTTTTCTTAATATTACATGTTGTTCATGGGTTGCTGATTTCTTTTTTCTCGAATAGACCTCAAATGACATATATTTTTATTTAATGTTCATAACTCTGCTTGTATTTCGTACACCACCAATCAATTAAATGTCAAATTAAATTAACAAGCTTATGACAGCATAATAAAATATTTTTATCGGAAAGTAAATAATGAAATAAAATCATGAATAATATTATAATTATCAAATGTGATTTGAATCAAAATAAGATTCAGGATTGTTTCTTTGAAATCTGAAAACATATAGTTTGTCCAAACTCCAACTGTTAGGTATATATTTCCGCTATTACACGGCCGCCTTTCATAACGCAATACTGATAAAAAAAAGACTTGATTCAACTCATCATTTTCTTGGCCAGATACAGAGATGCACAAACCGATCTTTAAACCATGCACTATTTTACTTAAAAGAGAAAAAAGAAAATATAACTTGCTCAGTCACATAGCTTACGTGATATTAAGCCTCCTGTGTATCTGCTGCCGTTGAATCTAAAGACCAATTTTTATTTTATATTTCGTTTCCGTGTGATCTTGAAAATTAATCGAAAGCCTCAAAGTTGGCCTCAATTGATACTATAAAAAGTCAGCGTGGTATATATGGGCCCATATGAGAACGGACCACAGCAAACAGCTCTGCTCATTTGACAAGAATATAGAACCAATAAAATCTTTAAAAGAAATAGATTACTTCCATACGGAAACTTTTATTATATTTTTAAGGTTGTCTTCCAATTATTTTTTAATTAAGCCAATTTATTTTATACTAGAAAAATAGCCCAATACTTGTATTCAAAAAGTAATTGAACTAAATTAAAATAAAATCAACATTTCCTAACAAATATAGCGTCATTAAGCAGCTTGTCTACTTAGTTATATTAATAGACACTTTCTAGAAACAATCTAAAAGTTATTATATTTAGAATCTTATATTCACATAACAAAACAAATATCAGAATCGTCAAATACAATTTCATATTGAGTCTATAACTGCGCAATCAACATCGAAATATTTTTATTGATTGCTTTATTCTGTTCCCATTCAAGAAAATAAGATTTTTCCGTCCGCGAGGCTGATTTTTGGCTTTCATTGCAAGTTTCGTGAGTTTTAGTTTTAACACAAATATTTTTTTTCAACTAATCAACTGACTTCGTTTTTTTTTGTTCGAGGGCAAAGATTTTTACGATGGTTAAAAATTTTTCCTTATAATTCTTTTTTACTCTTTTCGAAAAAAGTTAGGTTGTAGTGACCAGTAGTTTTTGGAGTAAAAACCTCACGAGATGCCTTCATTACAAGGCCAGCTGTTTCACATTGGAAGTGGGCATTGATTTAAAATTAAATTGATGTCAATATTATAAAATTCAGCACAAAAAAAAACATGCAAATGTTTTTATGTTTTCTTTGATTGCAGAAATTTTAAGTATAAAGAAATATTTTTATATTCACCTCATTCAAAAACAGCATAATGGTATTCATTATTAATTAAAAACATATCTTGAAATAATAAAAACATATATTATTTATGGTCAGGCCTTGTTTTACTCAAAGAAAGCATTATCAATTGATAGCATACAAATTACAAGCAAGCATATCCATAAAAAATTTTGATTGATTGAATTGGCATTCACTTGGTAGAACTCCATTATAACACGGTGAAAAAATAGCAATGTATTTTAGTTCCACAAAATTATTTTTAACAAATATAGTTGATAGCTATTTCGGCTCACGCCATCGTCAGAACTATATATATATAACTATAACTATAGATAGATAGTTCTGACGATGGCGTGAGCCGAAATAGCTATCAACTATATTTGTTAAAAATAATTTGTAGAACTTAAATTCATTGCTATATTTTCACCGGACAAAATTTTGAGTTAATAATTGTAAAAAAAAATCATAAATAATCGGGCTCTTGTAGTTATTTTGAGATATTGTTCATCGTACCTCCAATCACTCGTATCAATCAATTTGCTGTCTACCATCATCTAGCGTTAATAAATAAATATATTTTTGTGATAACATTGAAACCATATTTACATTGAAACCAAAGCCTTAATTTATTTATTATTATAAAATGGTTTGAAAAATCTTTTTCTTCCTCACAAAATGTGTGCATGCAATTGGTGTCCTAAGTAAACGTACACAAGCTGATTACAAAGGTGTCGCCCTCCGAGTTCTCGTTTGGTTGTTTGCTATCATTTTGTACTTCCTGCTACTCATCACAATCAGACTTGGGTTGGTTGCTTTTGGATACACTAGAGGGACACAACAAACCACTATTGCATTCATTCAGACATCTTTCACCAGTTTAAATAACATAATTCAGTAATTCAATATTTATTTTATTTGAAAAATGTATTGATAGGAAATATGAATTTAAGATTCATTCATTTTATTTCTTGAGTAAATAACTGTTTTTTGATAACCTCATTAATTTGCGATTAAAAAACCTAACAATAGCAAGCTCTTTCATCAAATCAAAATTTTCTGAACATAAATGATGATAAGTTTATTCAAATAGATATTTTATCAATTCGACTTACAACCAAATTTATTTAGCTAAAAAGTAAAAAAAAATATGTATGCCTAAACTATTCACTCTTTGGTAACACCGCTGGACTTATTTTCTACACGATCTATGATAATTATCACTGAATAGAAAAAGTTTTTGTTAACTTTTTTAATCAATGTATGACATTTACATCGCTTTCAAGTCATCACATGTTATCCGATTATTGAAACGCAACAGAGAAAAAGTGATTACCTAACTCTAAGTTCTTGCATAGCTCCTTACGTATCCAAAAGTTAGCGATTACGATCGAATACACAATCTACGTTTCTATCGATTCTAATCAACGAAAATATGAAATGCTTTTAATTAAAAAAATATTCCTCAAAAACTGTACATTTATTGACTTAAAGTCACAATACACGCACGCTAATTTTTATGTGTATTCGTAAAATACTAATTAAAAGTTTTATGGTTTTATGAGTTTTTGGCATTTCGAAAAACAAATAAGGGTTCTACAAATGTTTCACACGAAATCAACGTTTTGCGTGATTTTTTAGAGATTTAACAATTAAACTGCTTAATTAATAAACAATTTCAAATAACTTTTCTTAACGATTCAGTCGGATATATGGTTATTTGGGTAAATTAAATAACGAAATTAAATCCAACTGAATTTTTCAGTGTAGCAAAAGTTAAGATATAACAATTTTAGGAAATTTATCATATAAATACCATAATTACAATATGTCTCATATGAACACAACTAAGCAATAAGACAAAAAATGAAGTTTATTTTTAACATACATTATACGCTGAAATAAAAATTATAATTTATATCGTATTAAGATTTCGTGGAAGCTCAGCTAAAGCACCAAAAAAAATAATGAAATGAAAATCTAGATTCGTTAATAAAAAAATACTTAACATTAATGATATATTTTTTAATGAATCTTGTATTCTTTTTAAATAACATGGATGTTATTTATAAGCGAAAAAAATCTATTTAAAAATAGTTCATTTGTTAACTTGTGATCGTGACGGAAATTATTTGATATAATTTAATATAGCCATATCCTTACTTGATAATTATATTATCAATATTAGATAACTGAATGAACATTCCATGAAAGTTTCGGAAGTGGCTTAGCTTTAAAACATTAATTCTTTTGATTAAAATAACATTAAATCTTCATGTATTGTTTTTTTAGATTTGAATTGACATAATTTATAGAAAATTCATAACAGAAAAACATGTGGTCTGTCTATCACAAGACTTTTTCTCAAATGGTGAGCACTGGGGATTTAAAAAAATTGAAACATCATTCTGACTGTCATTTCTCGGTTAACGTAGCTTGTTTTTACTTTGAACATACAGTAAAAATAAAATAATTGACTTTATTTAGTAGGTGTGTTACATAATGTACTACTCAAGGCTTTATGTTGAGCTTCAGAGATTCAATAATAAATTTCCAACATCGTAGTTTGAATCCGTCCCATGTGAATAATAAAAATTTGACAGGTAATAAATACTTCTCTAAATAATGTCTGTTCGGCCGATCGTTTATGATTCAAGTTATCATTGGCTTGCTTGTCTTTATTGTAGTTTGATCAAGATTTTTTTGGGTTTTTAAATATAAAATATAGCATTATAAAGTAATTTAAAATAAATGTGTGTCGTTAATCATAAAAAAGAAAGTTTCTTTTGAATTATTATGATCAAGAACTGTTGTCTACCTATCACTCACCGCTGATCGATGCTGAAACGTACCTCCCCGTATAATTGAGCTCAACCGGAAAGAAAAATACTTTGAAAAAAACAAGGTGAAAGCAGTACTACCTGTTCATTCTGCATGTAAGTAATAGCGAAAAGAAAAGAGGATTTTACAATCCACTGAGTAAGAAATAATGCATATTCACTTTATTCAATGAAAGCGTTTGTTACAACCTTCGTTTGATAGTAAATTGATAAATGAGTTCTTAGATATCGAAAGCATGTAACCTTTTAAAATGTAAATTTGTGAAAATTAGTGAACGTAACTTGATATTTTCTGAGTTAAGCGATTATTAAAAAAATAATTAATATACATATAGGTATCTGAATTTATTTTACTAAACAGATTGATGATTGATAGAATAATAATGAATTTACCATACACCAAACTTTTCCTGTTTAAAACTGAAATAATTTCACGAACTTCACTTACGGACCACTCGTGATTTGGTTTAGATTATTTCAATCATGTATGATCCCAGTTTCAAGAATGCGGGCTTTTCCTTGAGCATATCTAAAAAAATAATTTCAATGGGAGTAGTAGTTAGTTAGTCGCTTTCTTCTCTCATCATAGCCAGTAAAAGACGAATAGAGTTATATAGCTATAATAAATTTTATCAAAAATATCGGCCAAATCCGAAATGATATTTCCTTTTTTATATTTCAATGACATACATTTTCTTTTATTTATAATAAAATTACGAAAAAACAATATTGAGGAAATATACCATTTCACAGGTTTTAGCGGAATTTTCACACCAAATAGTAGAATTAACTCATTTATTACAGTATTTTTTTATATAATAATATATTTTTGTATATTTTATATGTATGTTTTTCAAGTTCTAGTGCATTAAAATTTTATGGCTTATTTCTCAGAATATCATTTTCGACAGTTTTTGAACGGCTATTGTGTGCCAAATAAATTTATTAGGCATTACAAATCCCCAATAAAATTCTCCAAGTAAAATATTGCTGAGCATTTAAATAGTATACAAGTCATGAAAAGCTATTTGCTTTCAGAAGACAATGACTAGATGACTTAGTTATTTGTAACTATTTAGTGTTACATCAGCGAAATAATAACGATTAATAAATCAAATTTTATCAATGCTTCCATTACAATTTCGAAAACAAATATTGGCAGTCATATTATTTATGATTTGAAAGTCATAAAATATCATAAATCATATTGATATAATAATTATGTTTCATTCACAATAACATTACATTTTATTAGTCCAATGTGAACCGTGAAGCTATGGTTTCCGTGACATGAAAATCTATTGTTGATACTCATTCCATTTTTCTTTGACAAAAGCAAATATTTCAATAATTTTTGACTGTCATTACAATCCCAACAAATAAGTAAAATCGTATTAATCGTAAAATCAGACTTTGAAATATTTTTAAATGTAGCTTTAATATGAAGAATCGAAATACAACTGACATTAAAATGCCCGTTAGTTACTTAAAATTAACCCGATAAGGAAACATAAAACGATCACCAATGCTAAAAACACTAAACATTTAATGAACAGATTCTCAATTTGATTTTAATTTTACCAAGCTTTGAACTAAAATTCATCTTATCACTTGGGTAAGACTTTTGCTCTCAGAACTTAGCAACCAACTATCATTAGACAACATCAAAATTAAAAAATATATATAAAATACCTGTTATTAGAAATGATATAATTTATAAAATACAATACAACTATGTAACTTGATCAAACGTACCAATGAACATAATTGAATGAGTTCTTTAGCAGACGAATGTTAGAGAAATTTTCGCTAAGGTGCCAACTGTTTCTTCTTGGTGAAAAGGCATTTAAATTACAATAATGAAACACAATGTTCGGTTATATGTGCACAATTTCCAGAGTAAATATAATAACATCTACCATCAACAATTAACATGATATGACGTCTTCAGCATGATGCTCTACGGCAGTGACTTCATTTATCTTATTTTGACCACCTAAAGCGTCAAATAATTTTTACACAACTCTTATGTGAATAAAATAAAAAATAGAAAATATGTATGAAAGACAACGTCGGCTAAGTATTCACCTCACAAATGGGGCTCTTTTTATAACATTCTTTATTACGTTTTTACACATTTCAACGGGTATTCCATTTATTTTGTCACGAACATTTTGCTTAAATTTGTCAAATGTTTCTGTTTTGTTTTCATATACTTGCTGGCATATTTTCGGTGATGTCAATTATCTTATCGATCAAGTTCTCATGTATATCGATTTTAATGAAAAAAACGCAAATTTTTATGAAAAGCTTTCTATAAAGATGTCATCATAACTCCGATTTCTTAAGCATGATACTTTTTTTGACAGCATCCATGCTCTCACCTGATCTTCTAAGGCCCAGGCTTATGTTTATCTGTTACAAAGCTTCTTTCTTCGACATTGACTTAAGTAGATATAGTGGTTTTTAGTGGCACATTATTTGAACACAAAATTTCACTATTTTTTCTAATCATCACAATAACTGATAAATAATTTGATAGTGATATTTTTTTCGTAAGAAAACGTTGGCATATCAAACATTGTTACATAGTACGTTTTCCACGTGTGTAGCCATAAAAAACGTCACTGCTTCTAAACATAAACTGGCAAAACTCTTACTGAAACACTGTGTATAATGTCTCATCTCAATGTTTTTCTCCCATTTCCAAAAACTCTTGGACCCTTTTGTAAAAATTAAACACAATCAACGCTCAAAAAATGATAGTTTTTCAATCCTCTATTATATATTTTCCAATCAAAAAAATTCAAAAAATGTGAAATCATAATTCAAAATATTGGAATATTCCTTTTTTGTAGTATTATTGACATGGATAAAAATAATGTAAAAATAAATAACAATAATTTATTTAAATCACATTTCGACGGGGTTGATTTCTCGTTTTCCTGTGGTGACATTTTCTATTTGCGAACGAACCTTTATTTGGGTCGAATCGTTTTCAGGATAGACCTTTTCAGCTTGTATCGTTGCCTTGGCCTTAAATTAGGGCTGTCAGTAATAATACGTTAACTCTCTGAATTCTATTAGGCACGTTATCCAATCTCGTGAAAAGTAATTTTATTTTCTATATTACTTTAAAAAAACATTAATGTTCAGCTGTGGAGTTACCGTATTGTGAGATATATAAAATAATTCAACCAAATTATTGTCGACTCACGGCCCATGTTAAATTGTCCATTCAAATTAAAACTTTTGTATACACACGACTTAATATATTTGGAAATTTACCCGTATTGATTAGTCGTAAACAGCTAACCTTTGGAAAGAGTGTTACTAATTTCATTTTAAATTGTTATTTAAAAAAATATATTCATTATTTAACATATAATGGTAATTTTCTTTTTCTGTATCTAACTAAAATAACAGAGGCGAGTGGCTAAATAACGATCGGTTGAAAGGTTTTGTTGAGAGAAACTTTATTTTAGACATACATGTTCCTTTGCTCTACATACAACTGAATAATTGTAAATCGATAAATTTAGACAACATTTTTCTACTGCTCTGTGATGCAGCCCTGTTTGATAAAAGTCTCTCACCCTCAACATCCCAAGGATCGGTCATTCGATAGCATTACTCTTCAAAGGCGATTGCATCGATTGTTGCTAAGCCGTTATTATCACAGAAAGCATTTAAAATAACACCCTCATAAAAAACAATCACGGATTTCTAACATACGTCAGCTATAATACCCATCCGTTCATTGGACGTTTAGCTCGATATTTGTTTAGTAAAGGGATAGAAACGTTTGTGGTTCATTTAACATATTGACTAAACGTGCTTGGTAGACATTGAAATGTAGAACATTTTAATTACTAAAATTTTTGTTTTGTTCAATTTATAATGCACTGAAATTTGAATTATGCATTTTACTTTTAGTATTTGACATATATTTGATATGCATAATTATCAATTTATCAAGGTATAAAGAGATGATCTCAATCAAATCGCATATATAATAATATGCTATATCTTTTATAATATTACAATTTGATGATACTAAAAGTTTACCTCACAATAAATCATGATATCAAAGGTTTTCAAATACTCGAAATAAATCATGGCTTGTGTTTAATTTCTTGTTAGCATGTTTGCATGTATGACATACTACCTAATTGGTACATCAATTATCCCTCATCTGGGGTGCCACGTTACTGATATCTGATTTATAGTAACAAAGTGCCCATTCACATTCATACTCTGATCCGAAAGGCAGTCAACTAGAATTTTCTATTACTGTAATTTATTTGCCTCAATTCAGCTTAATCCTAGCTGCCAGCACGTTTTGAACAATAAAACACAACTCGACATTCTGTACAACCTGTGTCTTTAGTGAGTACCGCAACATGTATCGATAAGTTATTACCCTAATGCCAATTGCGCAGCTCTATCGCATTCAGCAACGGCGTATAACTAATGCGTATTGCACATCACTATCGTTATATCGACATTACCGATGTATTCGTACCCGTATTACCAACCATCGATTTATTTAGGCAAATGAATGAAGTGCTTACCATCAAACATCGGTTCATTACGTAATTATTATTTCATTGCTTAATTGAACTTGTATTGTTCCATTATACTATCTTGAACATTATTTAATAAAAACATACCTGATCATACGATCAAAAAAAAAAAACATTTAGTCGCAGTATTTTTGTCATCATTTTACAATTCCTGTAATCTAATTATTCACAAATTGTTTTTAATCTAAGTCAATAAATTATTTTTATGTTTTTTTATACATTGACTATTTATTTGCCGTGGGAATTTTTTTTTATATTTTTAAAAATAAAACACAATTTGAATAATACTGCTTCCATATTTTTCACAACAATTAGTATAGGTCTAATTATCGCTGGCATTATCATCATCAGTTAAGCAAGCTCGCAATTAATCAAACCGGTCGTGGTCATATTAAAAAAATATGAAGGAAATATTTTATGTTATGAAAACAAAAAGAAATCAAATTGTTCATATAAAAATATACCGTTGTAAAAAAATTGGTTTTATCGGATAACATTCAAATAAAAAATCAATTAAGTACCTGTACTGTATAATGTAGATTATTACTCGTACAAAATAGAAACTCAGACACTTTAATTGTTTTACGATAAATGTCTATATAGGCTTTCGTGATAGTTTTTTTTTAGATTGATAAAAAGTCAAAAAATTTCATCGATATCAAAATAGCTTCTCGGCAATAACTGGATTTTTAAAATAAAACTGCAGTTACATTGTACTCATAGCCAACAAACATAGTATTTGAAATAAATAAACAACAAAAATATACGATTGGTTTATCTGAAATGTTACCATTCCAGTTGTTTGGCAAGTAAAGTTTATAAAAAACTATCTCAATGTCAAAAATCATTATATTACAGATTATTTCACATTAATTTAACCAACTTTGAATTGGATTACATTGACATTTGATGGATGTTATCTTAACTATATAAATATGTTATTATTTATATCCTTAACTTCCCATTACCAGCAAGACACATGATATGCCTTAAATGTTATGAGCTGTTGGCTACTTTATCGAAAAATTCATTCAGTGATTTCGTAAACTGTTTAGTTGAAATCAACGTCACGCCTAATCAGATGTTTTAACATTTGAAAAACATTGTTAAGTTTGTTTGTTAAAATTGAATATGTTTTTCGTGTAAAAACAAATTAATTTTACATTTTATTTGGAGAAACATGCATTTCGAAAGTTTCTTATCCCAATTTTAAAAAATATCTTGGGAAAATACAATATATTATATTTACGGAAGCTACGCAAATCTTTATTGAAGTAAAGTACTGTTAGCAACTACGAGAAGACACTAAAATAAAGAATTCTTGGTTTGGTAGGCCTCATTTTTTGTTTTTTTGTTTTGAAACCAACGAAAAGATAAATTTCCTATTATATTCTTTTACTCACACTTCTGGTGAAGCGTTTCATGCAAATATATATTCATCGCAATTCAATAAAATCTCATTCTTCTACATCAAATTCTAATTGTTTAGGGTATATAGTTCCTTTGCTATACTGAGGCAAAATAGCTAAGGAACACTGAATTTAATATTCATCTCGCTCTCTGTATTCGCGAATTGATATGGAAAACTTGAAAATAAAATTCTAGACTACGCAAAAAATCTACAACCAAAAGAAAAAATGGTGTCTATAGAAGGAATTCAATACACGTTTACTGTTTTTTTCAAAGCTATAAGGTACCCTAGCATTATATATATATATATATATATAGAATGGTGAATGAGTATAATTGAGTTAAGCGATGTTTAATATTTTTCTATCTATTTCAAGTTTTTTCACTGATATTTTGGAAATTTTAAATATTTTCAAAAATAGCATGAAAGTGCATTTTAAATAATATCATATTTACAAAATGAACTAAAGAAATGTGTAGATCAACGTTTTCAATCTATTGGTAAAATTTCAATTTCAAACTGCATTCATTTAATATAGTGAGGATTATCAAATATTTGATTCAATACGATTCAAACGCAAACAGGCAAATTTTAATGAACGCAATAGACGATTGGTTGGTTTCCCGGATTCAAATAATTGAAAACCAAAAAATAATCAAGTGGTGTTATTACTTTGACTTTATTTATGTATATATATAATATAAAAATAAACGTATTAATGGGTTCCATTATCGTTCCCATGTTTTAAATGTAAAATTTATTAAAAATTATATAGAAATACATAACAGTTATTATTAACAATTTCCGCCGTGTTTAGTTTGTCATAATAAATAATTATTAGCTGTGTACATTTTAAAGGCAATCATCATTGAGTTATAACGTTTAATAGTAATACAAATTAATATTAATCCCATTGGTCAAATAATAGCATATTTTACGGAATTATTCAACAATAATATATGGTTGAAGTTCATTAATTACAAATATATTTTAAACAAAGATCATTTTCAGCAAAACAGAAAGCCCAGCATTGTTGAAAACTAAAGTATTTCCCTGTAGACTGAAACCATTTCTGGCTTTGCCATGAAGGTTTGAAATTGGATATTATTATGATTTCGGTGTTGTCAGGCTAAAAATATTTTCATTTATAAAATTTGTTTTTATTTAAGTGTTTGTTGCGAATGAAAAATCCACTTCCATTATCCTTTTCTTAACTTTTCTGAGTAATTATTAAAAATGACATTAAAAACGTTTATTATGTTTTGTTCGTAAAACAATGTCAGCTATTATATAATATTTCGGCAGTTTATTTGTGGTTATGACTTTTATAAGCATAATACAACATAAAAATTCATGGTTTTCGGCTCTTGCTCAAATTGGTGTAGTATTGTTAATATATCATATTCAAATTTATTCGATTTTGCTTGCTTTGCTGATTTATTCGTTCTCAAATTGATTGAATACTCTTTATACGCGAATTAAAATAAATTTGACGATTAATAAATGCAAAGCTTAACACAGTACGTAGCTATTTTTTATCATTTTCACTTTCAGCTAGATCTTAAAAATCTCTTAAAACTCAAAACATGTGCTGTACGAAAAATGATGATTAATTAATCAATGGAGCTAAAGAAAGATATATTGTTATATTTTCAATTCACTATTGACTTTTATTTAGGTTGAATGTAGTAGGTAATCAGGGTTTTATGTTCAAATGTATTATTCAAACGTGTTTGACACTTTTCAAAAAGCGTATATATATTTATTAAAATGAGACGTAAACACAACGACAAGCTTTATACTATGATAGAATACGAACTCTTTCCTAGGCCTGTCTTTCTTTTTCTGCCTTATTTACATTAAAATTTTAGGAAACTTACATGCACACTAGCTCTTAAGAGTTCAAATACTTCAGATTGGATATCTTCAGAGCAAGCATAAAATTAAAAGCAATTCATAAAATTTGTGGAAATTTATATTTAAATTATAATGCTGCGTATATATTAATATCTTTTAAGAGAAGGAAACCCGTTCATCTTTCCGAATAATCGTTTACTTCTTGCACACACAGGCGCCACCGCCTAATAAATCTCAGAAAGCTATAAGAATTAAATAAATTTCAAAATTTCTTAGCCATAATAAATTTATTAGAAATATTTAAACAAAACAAAACAGTTACACATTCGCTTAGTCTTCCCATAAATCAAGCTCATAATTACGTATCTTTGCGAAAAAGCAACATCTTGTTTTGTTCGAGAATCTCTTCACGTCTAAGATTCTTAAATGTCGTAATTTCGTTATTATTTTTCATTTTTAAAATATTCTGCTAGCTACTCAATTGCTGAACTTCTGTTTCTATGGATAAAGATAAAAGGAATACGTCTTTAACGGGTCTTTTTGATAGCTAACTGCTTTCGCTACGCCTCGCTCCATTTTTAGATTGGATGGGTGAGAGGAATTCATTTCAAGTTTATATGCCTTTGGACAGAATGGATAAATCAATTTAAAAAAGCTTAGTTATTTCATAAAAAAATACATACATTAATTATTAAATATAATTGTTCAATAATCCTAATCTTAATCAGCTCAAACTATTGGCAGGTGCGGTAAGGATAGAATAATAAAGTTTGAGAAAGACTCGAAGCTTGTCTCTCTACGTTTATAAGATATAATATTAAAAATGGATCCAGATTTTAAGGCTACAAGTAAAGATCTAGTTAGAAAGACGTTTGAAATATCACAAATCTCTTTGAATACTCATCCATTATTTGATAATAAAAAGATGAATAAAAGTGAGTTTATTCGAATCTTCAACATTCAGACAAATATAACAAAAAATCTGTCTTTTGATGCAAAGTTAAAATACCTAGAATCATATTATTTTATAGAAAAACATATAAACTACTTGTTATAAAAGAAATATACATTTTAATAACCAGTGGGTTATGGCTTACAATGAATTGTATTAATGATCGATGTAATATGGTCTTAACATTTAAGGACGTTTGTAGACAAACAGAAAAAGATTAGAAAAATTGACAACACGTTTGCTTACATGTCGTACTATCAAAAATACTCGCGTATCAATCCCTCTGAAATAAATTTAAATTAATTTTCCAATTATACAAAATTTACTCCCACAAAGAGGCAAAAATATGTATTGGAATATAAATTATTCATATTATATCTAAATAACTTTTTCTACGACATTAGACTCACAGTTTGACTATTTTTAATTCAACCACCACTTTGTTACAATCCGATGCAATGAAAAGGAAGCATGGGCAGAATGAAATAAAATATTTGCGTATACCGAAATACGAGGATCATCTTCATAGGGCATAAATCTTCGTTTGTTTGCCTACACGCCCTACACTCTCATTTTTCATTATTCTTTATGGCTTTCAGGCTACGACAGTGGAAACTATAACCAAATATTGTATTCTGACCAATACCGTCCGACGTTTTCAATTAAATAAGTAATGTTTAATGATTCTTTTTATTTAAATATAAGTAGGCTTAAATAAATGCGTCATCATGTTTTCTAGTAGCTTATACGTCTATTCTTTTTAGCTATGTATTCGAAACTATATTTATATGGTTACAATTAGTGTTTGAAAGATTGGAAATAAGGCGATATGCTCAAAATTATGAATTCTGGATGTAAAACAAACCCAATCCTTTTTTACGTTATGGATTTTGGAACCAATTTGAGAAAGTGGCACGTACACAAACTTTATTTTCATATAATTTGATAAATTAGTTCCAAAAATCAAAATATTATGTAAAAAATATCAAAAATATACGAAAATAATTGTGTTCTTCAAACATAACCGTTAATGACTTTTTGAGCAAACGTATGAATTTTCCTCGGACTTATTTGAATAAAATTGCTGTAATAATAATTATATTTATTCACTCTCATTATCACACACAGCTAATTAACCTAAAAAAAGGACTCGATGTAAAGGAAATAATTAAAATGGAAATGACTTATTATTTTCTGTTTATTTGCGGTGGTTTTTTTTTTTAATATACCATAAAACTTATATTGATAAAAAAAAAAGAATTTATTATATTTGTGATGCATCATTGTTTTATTTTTCAAAAAGTTTTTCATGTATTATTTCAATTTTGAATAGTAATATAAAATGTTAAATGTAAAAATTCAAACTTATCATAATATAATAAAAAAACAATTTGCGTATTTTTATTTCACTCACAACTATATAAACATTATCGAATATATAATTTCTAACAGCAGTGAAAAGTAAAAATTAAGAACTTTTAATTTTTAGTTGAAAGTTTTTTTTTATTCTTTTTACATCACATGAGGACCTCAAAGATTCCACCGAGTTACTCTTTTTATATTGGAATTGCTAAAAAAAATATGAAATCCATTAATATATATTTATATTTCATCCGTGCCATTCGCCGCCGAGGAAAAACTTAAATCTTTATATTAAAAATATGCAAAACAGTCGCTAAAAAAAGCATCGAATATTGGAACAACATTTTTTTACTACACTGTGCCAGATGTTATCCAAACTGTGCGGGAAATGTTAAAAATGTTTTCTTAAAATATACATTAAGTACAGAAAATCCTTTTTTTATTGTTTATGTAATTCAATTTTTGAAAGTAAAGAATACATTATCACTTTTAATACATTATCGCAACAAACATATGAATTCAAAAAAAATTAAACACATTTTCAGAATATATTTGGAAATCTAAAAAATGTGTTCAAAAATACAATTAAATATATAAAGTAAAAAATATTTAAAGTAAAAAATATTTTTAAGCCACTTACACTTTTTTATTTGTTCATTATAAGTGGAAAGACGCTATAAAAAAATCTAATTATTTCAGTTCTTTACTCTCTAGTAGTATCAAATAATAAGTGATTAATTAAATCTTAAGATTTAAAAAGCGTTGCTTGGTTCAATTTTCATCAATTTTCAATCAATTTCACTGTTGAAAATAAGCATTTTTTTCATGTATTGTAACAAACTTATTTCAAATGCTTTTATTTTGTTTAGTATTGAAATTGATCCTTCACATTTCAGATTACTGAAAACAAATCACTCTATTTTATTGTATCTAGTCTGGCCTTAATCTACTTTTGGATATCCGTCTGTCTCACTCTCAGTAAAATACGTTCACACGTCTAAATTCCATGAGAACTATTTGTTATTACGAAAAATCACAAATCCAACACTATTCATAATTCCCAATATGAGTTTCACATTTACGCTTCTATCAAATCAAAAACAATGTTATTAAAACGCACAAAATTATAATATCATTGTTAGGCGTAGCAAAAATGAGATCGTGTTATTAATTGTAGTTTGCGGTTCTTATAATTTATATTTACAGTGGCGGAATATTTACTTGAGAGGCTTAATAGGATGGCAAAAATAACGACGAGAAAATTATGTGAGATTTCATATTATGTATATGTATTAAGTTTTCAATTTATGTTCTATTCAATTCACAAATATTTGACTGTCAGTATCGATGGCATTCTAATGAAAATATATATACCAAATACTTTCTTTTGTATTTTTTTTCCTACGAAAGCATTTTTTATTTTATGAATAGAACAGTAGGCATATTTATTTGAATATCATGCTTCCACACCAAGGGGTGTGACATATAACAAAAGCAATTGTTATGATAATGGTAAAGTTACATAGAAAAATTGTTTAATATTGAATTTAAAATAACTGGTTTATATAATATAAACGACCTTATATGACTCGGAGATTTCACGGGCCCAAACGTGTACACATTGCAATTATAAGGTAATACGCACCTGCCAAATAAATCTCCATCTGAAATGAAATCTTTGAATTTGTAAAATTTTTTATTTCAGTTCACATTACTTAGATAGCCTTAACATATATATTGTTTTAATTTACATTAACTTAAAATATGTCTTATTAGAATCAAATTCCGTCGAATTCCTTAATATTTGAAAATAAAATTTTTAGATTTCTTTTATTCAATTCCATATAGGCCATTGCAAGTCTTACAGAAAAATATGTTGGCTATACTGTTTATAAACATCCGCTCAGTGAAACGAGTGCAGTTTGCACAAAACTGCTTGCGTATTTTCGAACGTGTTCTGTTTTGCATTTTTCCAATTTTTTGATAGTTTTTTGTTTTGTCGCCACGCGTCGCTTGTGATCGCAACGCTCAAGTGCGTCAAGTGTCAAACTGCTGCCGCCAGATGGTGCTGTGTGAATTTTATCATTCGAAATTCCAAAAAATCTCGTGAGCTTTCCTATATTGGCTGGAAAATATTTTTTGTAAAAAATACCGTCAATAGCAAGTGGTGTGAATTTTCTCAATGGGAAAACTTTTATTCCATCATCCTTTAGTTAAAAAAATGTCACAATTGTTTGTAAAAATGTGTATTTGGGAACGGAAATACTTTTACCATATATTTAATGCTAATGATTTATAAAACATATTATGATTTTGAACGTGGAAGTGTTATTTCAACTAAAGCTACTTCATATACAAAAATTGTGAAAGACGATATAGGTTGATTGGCTAACGATCTTTTATATTCAACCCAAAAAATGCATTATATATATTCTGAAGTAAGAATTGCATAATAATAAAAAGGATTTTTATAATATTAATCAAATGAGGAATGTCAAAATTAGGGGTTAGAAATTAAATATAATGAATTTGGTTATATATTAGCTCTTATATATTCTCCAATATAAATGACGAATTTATGATATCGACTGAAGGTGCTTGATGGATCTTCAATATTAAATTTGAATTGTTGCTACTTTGTACGATTCCATATGTCTTATCACAAACGACCCGGGTTTCACCCTTCGACATCTTCGGGTATTCCATCGCACGGATGCAACAGAACTGACGTAAAACAAACAGTTAGCGTATATATAATATATTAAAATCATTTTTAACAGGAATCTACTTACCAATAGGGAAGCAAAAGAGTCGGACGGACATTCGTTTGACGCGGATGAGGGAGTTCAATTGTTGCATCATAACACGGGGGACCATAAATTGTTTTATCAGGAGATTTTAGAAATTAATAGAGGCCAGTTATTAAATTCAAACTTCATTCTTAACGATCAACTCAATCTTCCCAACTCCCCCTTGTTGTACCCTTTACGTGAGATCGGTTCAATGAATCGACAATCTCATGACGATAATTCTTATGTCTCATCACTAGATGTTTGATATTAGGTATTCTTTTAATAAAAGAAGACACATTTATAATTCAATTACTTGTTTTAAATTTGTTGAAAACCCCATTTCAATAACGACAACTCATTGGCAGGATCGTTAATGAAAGTTGTTATAGCTAATTATTATTGGATTAATATTGTTACATTCTTTTCAGCTGCAATCTTTTGCTTGCCTATTGGAAAGTAGATTCCTATTAATAATGATTTTAATATATTATATATACGATGCTAACTGTTTGTTTTACGTCAGTTCTTGTGCATCCGTGCGATGGAATACCTGAAGATGCCGAAGGGCGAAACCCGGGTCGTTTGTGATAAGACATATGGAATCGTACAAAGTTGCAACAATTCAAATTTAATAAATGACGAGCTCAGAGTAGGTCTGAATCATTGTTTTCTTATTTATCGCAATTGTTTTTGTTTTTTTTTATGGACACTACTGTAATCAAGTTAGCATAAATTTTGTTTCTAATATCAAGTTAAATGACCATCTATTTTTTTCATCGATTGATCAAAACAATACGAAAAATTATTTGTTTATTATATGTGTGTTAATTGAATTTATAACACAAGGCATACGTCTTGAGAATTTGGATAAGTACTTTTTAAGTCAATAGTATTTACATATGTAAATTTGGCGTATAAGGTAGCGCTGAAATAAATAAAAATTCATCAATAAATCCATTCAGAGGTATAGAGTCGATGTAAAGATAGCATGAATATATGAAGATTAGGATATTGCGGTTAGTAAAATGAGAAGTTTTATTTTCTTATTTTGTAAAGACATTTTTCTTTTAAAATATTTTTTTTAACACTTCCGTGCTTTTTAAGAATTCATGCTCACATACGTCACATTAGCCACGTTACTATCCACTTCTTCCAGCTTTTTTTAAATTATTCGATTCTAAATAAATGACTGAACTGTCACAAAGCATAGTGCTATTTTCATTCTTGTGTATGTGCAACTTAAGCCCCGTACAGGATTGTATTGGGCAAGGTTCTAGAAGGTGTCAATTAATTTGAATATTAATTCATAAATGCACTATAAAACACACACCAATTTTCAATAATTAAAGAAAAAAAGTTTTCCTGTATTTTTTGGATGCTGTAATTTTCATAAATTTGGTGTATTGTAGTATCTGATTGCATGAACGCTACGAAATATTACGCCTTTAATCAATAATTTCAAACTTTTTTTTTTCTCAACGCAAATTCTTATATTTAAAGGGTATTAACTGACATGGACTAGGTTTCTTTTAAGAAAAGAGCTGCATAATATAATACGTGACTTTTAATTCAACTCCACTTCTCACGTCATCTTCGTTTTGAATACCGGGTAAATTTTAACCGTTCATGTACCAAAATATTATTTGTAAGTCCAGTTTTAAAAATTTTATATTTTTTTTATAAACATTGATGGCGAGGCAGTATTCAGCTTTGAACAGATTTCTTTTCTGTTTTTCATTTTTTAAATGAATATAATTTACCAGAAATTTATTTAGAATATTTCAATATTTCGTTTCTTTTTTCATCGTTATAAAGCTTTTCATGTTATTTTGATTAGGAAGTATCGTGTCAATCAACATAAAATAATGGAAACACAAGGAAAATTATGATCGATTTGGCTTTACTCATGATTCTACTTTCAACATTGAGTTGAATTTTTTTTTTATATTTTGAATTATTTCTTATAGGATATACTTATATTACATATTTTAATTTAATATTACCTTTTTTATGCCTTTCAAATTTTATTTTCGAAATCTTATATATTTACGTAGCCTTGTTTTTAATTTGTGATTTATTAATTGATAATGTTCGCAGTGAATGAAACATTTCTTGATCATAAATATATCACGAAAACGGTACTACAAACTGTGATTTTATTATTTAAAAACTACTTAATACATAGTTTACGAGCTTTATTCTTTCAATCCATATAGATACCCATTTATATCCTGAAACCAACAGCAATTAACACAATTTCCAAGGCACGAATATATTAAATACATTACATTATTATTTTATAGTAAAACGTGAGATTTTAATTGTAGTCCTGCACTAGGATACGAAACCTCCCCTTTCAGTGTTAAAATATATGAGACATAACAATAATCAGGATCGCACGCGGAAAATTTCACGCCCCTTTTCTGTTTCATAATTTGATTAAGTTATTCATATCGCAAAAACAATTCAAATTTACTTGATGTGGGTACTAGACATTATAATTTGACTTAAAATAGTAATTAGTTTTAGGTCTTTAACCCTGAGTAGTTTTTTTAAAATATGTTTTTTTAATCAACATTCCCACTCCTAATGTGTGAAATTATTTAAAATGTGAAATGGTCATTGCTACATTATAAAATGACAGATATCTTATTTTTCGTAGATAAAATATTTTAAACACAATAAATTTCTAGTATGATATTATTCAATTACGATTGTTACATTTTGCGAATTACCGTGTTACCTACAATTAGTGTTCCGCATTTCGACTTTCGGTTAGTCATAGACTCGACTACACTCGACCCAGTACTACAATGTCTGAAAATACCCTACTAACTAATGTCGTTATTGAATACATACGTGGAAATTCACATTATATTAATGATTTAAATATTTTTTTAAGGTTTGTCGAGACGATATTCAAAATTAAATTATATGCTTAATTAAGCTTTTATATATTTTTAGTACATTATATACTAGGATAATAACATGTATCATTCGTTTTCTTCCATCCTTGTGCATATGTCCACGAATAATGAATAACAATAAGTTCGTATACACACTAACAAAGCTTCACTTTTTTCAATTGATTTCATAATGATGACGTAATAGTCTTTTTCATAATTACATAAGTATTACTACAAAAATAAAGTAGCCGGTAGTGATGCTACATGTGAAAATTTACAAACTGTGTTATATGGTTTTGTACTCTATAGTGTGCTATACGTTCTGGATACACATTGATAAATCGAGTCAAGTACACATTGTTATTATTTACGGGACTGCTAAAAAATTGAATGCATACTGAATACAACGTGCTATGACTTTCTAACGCGAAATAGTTCAATTTTATTCGTGCACATGATAATATAAATTGGATGTTTCAAACAGTCATCAAAAATTACAAAGTACCAATATTGCCATGAAATGCCATATGAATGACACGTTGACACCGTCTTGTTTACATCCGTAAGTATCGCAATAGTTTTAAATTAATTTGAAGTTCATATCTCACAACGCTTTGTAAATAAGAGGTTTCAATTTTCAACTAACAATTATTTTAACGAAATAAGTGCTGAATTTAATTTAAAAGAAATAAATCTTCCTTTGCCAGCTTTGATTGTTTTTATTCCTTGCTATATAAATGTACTTATATGGAATCTCAATTCAGTTAGAGGTATAAAGACACTTAATATGGCACATATTAAAAACTAGTACATCGCAAACTTTGTAGCTTATGTTTTCATATTATACAATTAAAAACAACCTTTACTTGACTTTGACTAAAGAGTAAAACAACTAATATTTCGTTAAACATTATTTAGCAGATTTGTAATAGCACCTACCATTCATATAGTTGGGTAACAAAGTTTCATTAATAATTTTACAATAAAGTAGAAACATTCAAAATTTGGAAGGTATTCGGAGCTACTACGAGTTCGCCATTAAAAATTTCCATCGAATTTATACATACATGTGTTTGACAGTAAGTTTTTGTAATGGGTTAGGTTGATATTGTATGAACACATTTTATATTTGAACAAATAAATATTCTTAAAACTGGGGGCAATTTATTTATTATCTTGGTTGGTTAAATTCATCGATTATGTTTTTGTTAAAAAAATGAATAATTCCAGCAAAATATATTTGTTTCACTGAAACTCTTCTATTTATCAGAAATATAAAAAATATAGGTTAAGTCATATAAACTTCCATTAACTTACTATTTTCAAACATTTTATGTACTACAATTCTTCCAATAGCATTTCTTAAAATAATCAATAATTAATCATCAACAACAATTCCGATTCAGCACTGCTTATTTTTTACCTTTCCACTCTTAGCACTAGAATATCTCGTAGACTTCTCCAGTTCCCATGCATTTGCGTATTAAATGCACCAAGAGTCTCCCGAGGGAGCGATTTCTCTTATTTTATAGGAAATTCTGTCGGTAAATACATTCCACAAGACCTGAATTTACATATTAATACTCTAAGACCTCGCTTTCTGTTCTGGACGCGTTTCTCAATACAGAGAGACCTCAACCGGAAATCAAATGACACTTTTGAAATAAATAATTATTATTTTAATTTTTTTCACAACGCTTACAAATGTCTCTCTGATGAGAGAGATGATGATGATGATCATCAAATAAAATCTTTGGAACTGAGTATATTGTACACCCTCATTTCTTTATAAAATGAAATAAGTAACTGAAACATCTGGCAGACATGATTGAACAATTAAGCATCATTTTTAGCTATATAAGTGTGGGAAGTTTTATTTATAATTTAATTGGCTTAAAATACTATTTTTTCACGAATATGATGATAGCATTAGAATATGTAAATATTTAAAATTTTATCATCGTACTTTGATAATGTTGTTTATTCAAAAAAATCTTTATTAAGATTTGTTTATTACAACGTTTTCAATTGAATGCGATTCTCGAACTTATTTCACGTATAATTTCAGAGAGTGTGTTACTCCACAATAAATCAAAAAGTTTTACAAGGGTATTTACTATTAACTCTCATACAAGGTATAACGTTTATATTCGTTTCCTTGTATAATAAGTGCAGTTTTCATTTGACTTACCATTGTATTTAAAAGCCATACAATATATTGTACACAAAAATAATTATTTCTATTTTTGCAATATTCTTGTATTAAAGTTTAATGATTCAATGAATAAAAATTTCACACGGTATTAATTGTTTTTTGTCACTACTTCACATCACTGTCTCCTGAGTTTTTTTTATTTTGTTTCTGCCTCTTCGCTTGTATTTTCTATGGGCACATCTTATCGATAACTATCAAGAGCTTCAAAGTTACTTCATTCATTCAATTTAACCGAGAGAATCAGGTACTTTTGTTACATTTGTATGGCATATTGAAGCAAGATCCATCGCCATGTTTGAATTTGGATTTTTATGCAAAACTGTTTTATTTGCTCTTTTTTATTATATATTTTCAACACCTTTATATAATTACCCTGGGCTTTTGTGACATATTTTTCAGGCTTAAAAAGGCATCGCTAGAGTACATGATTTCATTGTATAGTCACTTTGAATATGTATATTAGTTATTCTGTTGATTTTTTTTTTTTGTTTTAATTGCATCACTTAAAATTACATTTTCAAGCTCTATATTTCATATTTATGAAAACTTCAAACTGGTAGCTCATTATTAATAAATTAATAAAAATGGCAGCTACTGATATAAAGGAATCTAAAAAGGATTTTCTATCGTGATCTCACTACATTATAGTAACGTAGTAAATTACACGAACTTATATCAAATCAATTCTCTCCCAGTAATATCAACTAATATTATTTAATATATATAATTCACTCATAAACTAGCAAAAAAATATATCTGTTTTTATATATGTGACATGCGTTGCCAGCGTTCACACACTGCTGCTATCAATATCAAGAATCGCATTACGGAATAAAGCTTCGTTATAAAACTTCACTTAAACAAAAATCTGCCATCAGAACTAGAAAACTTTTCTCTTTCGCCTAATGTCCAAACTTTTACAATATTTCCAAAGAGCACATTTATGGGCCTACAGCCTACAGGGTTCCATTAGATATTTTACCACTTTTATTAGGTTTAGGTAATACGGAAAAATATTGTCACTTCTTTAACAATTGCTATATATTTTTATTATATATATAGCAATGTTTTGTAATTAAATAAAATGTATTTTTATAGTTTACTATTTAAATTCTCTAGTATTACAACATATGTCTAATTTAAATATATTTATCAAACTTTTAGTAACAGCTATTAATTTCTAAGCTTCTAAGCTTTTGATCGTTAGTGGAACTTCAAATACCGCTTCTCAGTAGACTCAGCAAAGAATTGAAGTGTAGGGTTTTTGTAAACATTTATCGTTTACCATCCGTACAAATAGTGTTACTCTCTGGTATCATCGAAATATTCTACCATCAGACAAAAAAAATAAAATGCTTTTCCGGTCAATAAAATTGTTGACGTCTTTTAAATTTCCATTTTTCTTTTCGGCGTTATAGTATATTATGTTCCAGGAATATATCATAGATCAATATGGATATTATTAAAAGGTTTAATATATCGCGCAACGAATTGCTCCCGAATACCTTTTGTATGTTTTACGGCTTCTTTATCGACTACTGACATTTATTTCACGTCAAAAAATGGCTCTAGCTATTAGTACATCATCATCGTCTAAAAGGTATATTTAATAGTTAACCATTTGGCTTCTAAGCCACGTCGTTGCCTCATACATTATTTTAAACATCTTCAGGACATGTTGTCATATTTTTTGCGTATAAAAATACAAACGTTTACTGAGTTTTATAAATTGGTGTTGGTGTTTTAGTCTTGATGGTACTTTTTCAATTTATCTGAAAATTTTAATATTTCAATATCATTGGCTAAGTCAGTTTACACTTGCATATATCAACCATTACTTAAGCGGTTATGTAATTATCGAGTAAGTAAACCTTTATAATATATCTTCAGCCTTTTAACAACGATATCATATAATGAGTAACAATATGCTATTTTGGTACTGTCGCATTCTACGGATTGTTGTCTTGCATTCTTTTCTCAATCAATTGACTTATGTAATCCCGATAAACCACTGATCAATAGGGTGAACTTAAAATGGCCACAGGTTGTTTGGTGATATGTCAAAATGGCTGACGAGAAACTGGGAACACCGTCAACGTCACTGATTTACCATAATATAATATATGATATTAAATCGAATTTGGGCAAAGAACTAAATGATAATGCAACGTAATTTAAATAATTTCTTATTTAGAAATCTTTTTTGTAAATAATGAGTAAAGAGCAAACTTGACAAGGCATTCATTAAAAATCTGTCGTCAATATAAAATATTGTACCGCAACTTGTTCCGTCATAAAATTAATTAATGTCTTGTCTTTATTTTAAATAATGTCAATAAAAAGATTTAACGTTTGCGAACAATGATTTCCATGTCTTGTTATTTGTTTGAGTTGATATTGTAAATGTTGATTTGCCTCCAAATCTTATTTCACTGCTTTTATCTTTTTCTTAATGAACGACAATTTCAGCAATGCTTTGTTAAAAACTTTATGATTACATCAAATACATTATTGTAGCAGACGATCATTTTGAAGATTTATCAACTCATTTGATTTTATACACTGTATAAAATCAAATGATTCAATAACTGCTACTTATATCATATATTATCATATAAAATTATTAAATTTGATTCATAGAGTTTTTTTTTCATCTATAGAGCTGCATTGCAGATTTTTTAATAATCTCCAAAGTCATATTCCAAAAAACACTTAAATAAATTAAATGTGTTCCTCTTGCGGTAATGGCGTATATGTACAACTCCTTTATTAGTTTGGCCAGTTATGCGAGTGATGAAAACATGGTTTAAAAAAGACGTAAATTATTTTTATTTTAAAAAAAGCTATTCCAACGATGCGCAAAGTTAAAATGGGAAAAAAATAAAAATAAAGTTTTATTGCTTATATGAGTTTTTCAAAAGGACCCCAAGGGGTACTAAAAATAACACTTTAAACCCATCTCTATTGCAAGCCAAATTTTAAGCACGCTCTCTTCTTTATTCGTTACCCTGCATACTTCCCTGTACCTATATCTAGAACAGCGGTGTGTTTCTTTCTTTCCTTATTACCGCTGTTATAAAACAGCAATTTTAATTTACGCTATTTATAACAGAGTTCATGTTAATAACATCTGATATATCTTCACCCTTTCCCTGTCTTTTCATCCCTCATTAACATTTTTTGATGATAAACAGTTTAAAAAAATAAAATATTCATCATCAAACAAGCTTTATTATGTGTGATTAGAATAGTGCAGATTAAAAAAGATTTTTTCAATCCAAAGTAATTTTGAAATTTATTGTATGGTGAATCTCGATCTATCATTCCTTAAAAATATAATATTCATGAAAATTACTACCTTCTAAAATTGACTGTACACCTTGATGTTTTTACTATTAAATCATCTATTAATTAGTGCATACAAGAAAAAAACTTACCATTGGTCGGTTATCTAGCAGTCTCAATAAATTTAAAAAGATATGCTCAAATAGCTATGTATTATATATCAGCATACAATTTCCATGGCATATATAATATTTTACTTTCAAATAAAGTTTGCTATCAAGATGAATATTACCGTTTTCTTTTTGAAATATTCACTCATTTTTATTACTTATACATTGTGACTTATATGAATTGTATCTTTACCTATATGTATTTACGAATTGTGTGAACATAGTTTGTTTAAATATTAGTAATAGCTATCGAACATGAAATTGGTAAATGAACGGCACAAAAATAAGATGTCCATAACAACATTTTCAATGTTAAACAGCTCGGAGAATATCCTTAGGTTTATCTCCCAGTGCGTGCAAAATCCCAATTTGTACGCCCCTTTTATAGTAGTTTTGTCATAATGATTCATTGTTACCTTCACCACCGGTACGTTTGATAGTACTCACACTTTAAATTATGTTTTTATACTTTGAATCACAGCAAAATATGAATACGCCGTTTTCAGAATCTAAAAAATAAATCATACTGTTAATTGTATCATTAACCTTTATTTTAATAAACAATAAATTAGCTTAAATTTGTAATTGTTTATGTTTCCATAATATTAGAAAATGATTCACTTAAAAAAATTATCACATTTCCGCGTCCAAGAATAGTAATTGTCTATTCTTGATTTACATTGGTTTTGAAAACGACTATTTAATAATAGTTTATTTTTCTACTAACGTTTTGCTAATTTCCAGTTTTTTCAGTTTTTTTTTCCAGTTTTAATAATGAATAAGATTTTTGGTATTGCAATTGAATTCATGTGCAAAAGACAACAAAAAGATATTTGGGAGCGTATCAAATTTGATGAAATATGTAATTCTTCAGTATGAATAGTATTTATTCTACAACACTTTTCTAATTGTTTCCTTTTTATGCAAATGTGCTTTGTAAATTTTTCGATATATTCAAATGAGTTCCCAAAATTTAAGACGAAACCTGCTTATTCTTTCGCACATAGAAATATTCTTAAAGAATGTTTGTTTTCACTTTTAAGGTGTTAACTGTCACTTCTTGATGGAAAGGCATTATATTTTAAATAATAAAAACACATTTTTTTAGTACTTATTTCCACAATATATTTTTTGATCAGGACCGGTTTCGCTCATCGCGAGCATTATCAACTGATAGAATACAATTTACAAACAAGTCTATTTATACAAAACAAAATGGTTTTGTACACCTGCTACCATTAACTCAAATATTTTTTTTGTTTTGTATAAATAGACTTGTTTGTAAATTGTATTCTATCAGTTGATAATGCTCGCGATGAGCGAAACCGGTCCTGATCAAAAAATATATTGTGGAAATAAGTACTAAAAAAATGTGTTTTTATTATTTAAAATGTTTGTTTTTCTAGCTGATGTGAAAACAACATTCTACGCTGCAGCATTTATTTCTTATCATTGTTTCAATAATTAAAAAAACATTATGAGATATTACTTACACGGTAGAAAAGTTCTGACATAACCGATTACCATGATTCCAAGAAAAAATCAAAGATATATAATAATTACCAATATAAATGTTTCATTTGACATCTCTACTATTCGTGATGCAGTGATCTGAAGTGGATTTTCAGCGTAAATTAGAAATATTTTTAGATTATTTCGAAATTCGATGTCAGCTGTTTCCCAATGGCATGCATAAGCATTATCAGCTACTAACAACCCCTAAGTATAATAGAAATAATCATTAGAATATTTCACGCAATTTAAAATATATCCAATATTTTGTACAAATCTTTAAAATTTTTTGATTTCTTTATGCAGTGATTATGTTATTGCAAATAAAAAACATATTGAATTTGTTTACCTGATGCTTGATTTCTTCTGGAGGGCAACAATAAGCACCGAGCTGAATAACGAAAGCCGTACCAAGCAGTAGCATTGTAAAAGTTTTACCTTGCGTTAATTCAGTCTATAAAATGAAAAGAATGACCTCTGATTTTGTATATTTGTTCAATTAAGCGAATAAATATGCCAAAAATGAACACCTTTTAAGATATCATTATGTATATGTCAATATTTATATATATATATATTTTTAAAATGAACATGTTGCATTAATTTTTCAAAGCTTCTTTAATGATGGTTTTCAGTTTAATAGCATGTACACCCAGTCCTTTTTTTACGCATTTCATTCGTTTTTACGCGATTTTTCCCCCAAATTTGTTTTAAAGAAGAAATTTATATCATTAACATTTAAAGCGGAAATGATTCAAGAACGATTGAAAATGTCAACACAGATGGTAATTTTTTTTTTGACAAACGATCCCGATACTAAGCGTGCTAGAAAATTTCAAAGTGAATTAAGACTCTGTATGATGAACTACACAAAACTTTATGAAGAATTACAGCCAAAGAAAATGCAGAAAACAACCCAAAAACTTATAACGGAATTTATTGTAAAAAAAAAAATTTAACCTGTGGAACAATAAAATAAATCCAATTTATCAAGAATTGACTCATATCAAGAAAGCAATAAAGATATTTTTTGCACGAATTTGAGAGAGCAAATTTTAGTTTTTCATACGTTTCTGGTACTTTTCTACGCAATATTTTAATGTTTCGTACCAATTTATCAAATTATATGAAAGATGTGATTTTTTACGCGATTTTTTTTACGCGCCTTTTTCTGGAACCAATGTAACGCGTAAAAAAGGACTGGGTGTATTCATATTCTATTTCGTCATTGAAGCAGAGTTTACAATGATATAATTATTTCGAAAATTGCTAATTATATCCATCATATTTCTAAATGTTTCATGAAATAGTTTACCATTGACTGTAGACAGAGAGACAGGCAGAGTGAATGCAGACTGCAAATTATGTGAAATAAATACCCAATTCCGTAAGCAGTTTCCAATTTCCTTACGCATCTGTTACATATAAAAAAAATAACCAAGCTTCAGGTTAGATAAGTAATTTTAAAAATCATAAAATTTTAAGATAATTATTATATTTCATTTATCAGAAAATTGCAGAATGTTTGTAATACGGTGTCTTCAACTATGTTCATCTAACGGTTCCCGTGAAAACATACATAATATTTTACGAAGCGCTAATACCACACAAGGATAAAAAATATTGTGTTTACTATTTTTCAAATCTTCAATCATGAAATGAAAATCTTCCAGTTCGTAAAAATAACTTTTCCTCAACACCAAAATAGTCGTATGTATAATAGAACACGATTTGCTCCATGTGACATAAGCCATTGTCATTGACCAGCAGGTAACCCGTTGGTTGGAAACCACTGAATAAAATTTATAGAACCTTAGTTTTTTTTTTCTCCATGATAATTTTCCACCATAGTTCCTAAAACGTGTGCGTTATATAAAAAAAAAGGATTAGGTCTTAACTCTCACCTGATCATTTTAATATGATGTCGAATACATTCCTTCAAGCAAATATTCATATAGAAATTTATGTTGCTTCTCATAACGCAATCCCCATTTCTATCAGCAATATAGCTTTCGTATCTTGATTTATACACTACCAATAAGTCATCTATATCTCTAGTCGCCATTTCATAGATATTATTACTGCGTTCTTCCGTGAAGCGAGCAAGCGCCAATAATTCGATATTGCTCAGAACTTTTTGTAATACAACCAACTGCGCTCGTATTTCAATCATCACTGATGCTATAGTCATATCTATAAAGAGTATTGTGTATCCGCACCAAGACATTGCTCCAATTACGTAAATAAACACAATCGAATACAATATATCATTCGACGCAATATCAAACGGTGTGTATATTGATAATGGTAGACCTCTTTCAATGGCTTGCTTCGTAGAAGTTATGTTACGAATTCCTTTCATATTGAACGATTTCTGATCGGATAAAATACCACTAATTAAATACCCACCCACAGTAAACGACGAAAAAATTAAAAATGTGTTCGTGAGATAACTACAGACATTTTTGCACGTCTTCGTAGATTCACGACTAGTATAAAAACAGGCCGTTTTCACCTCTAGAGTGTGTATTATATCCTGTATATCCTGATTATTCCACATAAAAATACCAATTTTCACTATGGATATGGTGTACGTTGTGAACATATTCATGTTGGAAAGTAGGTGCTCGAAATCGTGTATATGATTCACAATGTCTATCCACCCGCATACTAAGAACATGGCATACCAAAATCCCAGCACAAAACAAGAGTAAATCACATATGGCAAAGGATAACATCTGAAGTTTTCTTTTTGCGGCAAGTGGAAATAGCCCACTCCGAGTATTCTCAAAAACGTAAAATGGACTTTTTGTATGCTTTGTTTTTTGTCAAAGAACGGCTCGAAAAATATGTCACGTATTTTCTTACGGTATGATTTAACGTGAGTATTGTTAGACGTAGCAGATATTAAGTTGTTCTTTTGCGCCGTACCTTCAATAATTGAGCTTGAATCTGTCATGATATTTAACTATTTTTGTCAATAAATGGTGTTTGTGAAACCAATTCTGCCGAGCGTGTGAGTCTCAAATTGCGATTTAAATCTTCATATTGCCATTTATTTCCGATCAAGATACGTAGTATATTATAAATTATATAGCTACATAATTGACTTTAATTTATTTGCAGGGCTGTCACGCGCTGCAAGATTCAATATTTTTTTTATTTATCACATAATAATAGTACCTTCCAAGTATAGAAAACCCATTTTAAATTATTAAGCTTTCATTGAAAAATCACTTCGTTCAAACAAAACCGTAACAAATTATTTTCAAAATAATATTGTATTTCTATCATACATAATGTATTCCAATTTTAATGTTTTCACAGAAAACATTTTAACAATTGTTATCACCTACATATCTAATAAAAAATATTTTAGTTAGTTAGATTAATTTTGAAATATGGATGTATTAAAATGTTTTTTTTTTTTTACCGTGGGTCCTCAACTTTGGAAATATAAATGGCTACAATATTCAGTACTTAGCAATTTATTACTCACAACAATTTCAGGATTTGATTGAGAATGAATCTAAAAACTTCATTTTTATTATTGCTCTTTGATTTAATTAGGTAGAATATTTCAAAAAAACAATATTATATTTCATTTTGAGCTATCGGTTGTCAAACTGCACGTGTTTGTACATAAGTCATATAAATTGTTCAAACTATGTACAATGCCACACATTAGCCACTGACGACCCGAATTTCGCGTTTTGGCTTCTTCAAGCATTATATCACACGGATGCACGGAACGGACTTTGTTAGTTCTAAAATATAGTGTTTCAAGGACCTTTAGTATTTTCCAAAAATTATGGAATATAAGTCGTTATAAGCTAAAAACGTTGAATCAAATTATATGATTTAAAAAAATTATTATCGCATCTACATAGATTATGGATATATGGATACTATTTTTTCTTGGGAAACGATTTTTTGACCATTTTTATATATTTAACACAGTTATATGACGTAGTAATTTTTTTTATATAACCCTATACACCGGTACTTCGGGTAACCGATTCTGTGTGAGATAAGAATGATATTAATATGAAAATCCGTTATAAGATAAAAGAATTATATGCTTGATGACTTTGCCTCGATTTCAATACATTGAAATAGTGTGACCGTTTTCCTCAGAATGTAATAATACCCACCGAGAAATGACACACTTTTGCGAAGATGGGAGATTTAGTAAAAATGCTTTCGAGCACGGATCATGTTTATCGAAAACGAAAATCCTAAATGTATTCCTATAACACTAATTCTATTCTTAAATCGACGAATATTGCGATAAATCTAATTTTATTGACCATTTCTTCTGCCGAAAAATGTGCTTAGAACTCTATTAAATTGTCTGACGTTAAGTATTTAAAAAGTACAAGTGCTTGTTTAATCGTTCAGTAGCGTTATTTATAAGAAATTATTGTGTATGAATGATTTTAAAAAGTTATATGCTCATAAATGGAAAATAAATACTAAAGATTTTCTGGTTATAGATTCAAATGAGCTAATAATTCAATCAAACGGAGGTCGGAAAAAGGAAACTATAACCGTAAAAAATATAAAAATTGTATCGAATAAGCCCTGCAGTAAGCCAAGTCATCCGGATACAACTCTTTGATTGTTTTAATTAATTTAAGCTTAGGGTGCGTCTTAATATTTTGTATAACAAAAATAATGACATAGTGGCAAATATTTCATAATAAACATCATTACATCTGGTCTGCAAATAGCCAAATAGCTAGAAACGACTTCCCCATACCGTTTAATACATAATACTTATCAGTGGTTCTCATATGCGGATTTATAGTAAATATTGATATGCAAAAAATGTATTTTTTTTAATTAATTTGTAACTGCGCGGCCTCGAGACATTTCCGTATGGCCGGATGTACATATAAAATGTGGCCACAATAAAAATTTTACGTAAGAAACATTCTTGTTGATCCAGTTATTTAGGTACGTACAATTAAAAACAAGTATTGCAGTCGAACCTTAGCCATCTGTGCTTATTTTTTTAGGCTATTAGAATATGAAATACCAGCGTGATTTTTGAGGTGAGCGAATTAAGACACGATTATTATTAGCTTAACGTAGCAGTACTTTCACTTTATTCTATGACAATGATGTCAATATAAAAGGAATAAAATATAACGAAAATTGAATATTTTTAGTATCCAGCCCTCATTGCATAATATTGTAATATATAGCTGGTAAAATCAAAACGTCAATCATTTTGACAGGCACACGATAGCTGAAATGTCACTCATCACACTTACGCACTTATTAATGGCTGTTAAAGGTGGGAGGCCAAGGAATCATCTTAATTTGCTTGGGGACATAATTTTTGTTAGTTCCTGATAATATTACCGTAACTTTTACAGCAATTACTCTTTCCACTAATAAGTACCCAGTTAATTCCCTTCTGGGAATATATATAATATTTTTGCGTTTTGTACATGTTTCTCTTTTCAGAGAATCAAAGTTTCCTCTATTTATTTATTTTTTGATAAATATTTGTACAAAGAGAAATGGATTAAGTTTTAACTTCTTTTCAGTAATTTTATTAAATTTATTAGAAAGAAATCTGTATAATGTATTTTATATTTAAGAAAAAATAGTATAGATTCAAATCATGTTGAATAAATTTCTGAAAGTGGATGCGTATGCAATAATTGAAGCGGGAAGATTTCTTTTAAAAATATTATTCATTTTCAGCTGCAATTTAGATATAAATTTAAACATGTATCATTTAATTTTTCAAAAAAGAATCAAATACTTTCAGAGACATCTGTATACATGTCAATAGTTATTTATTGTATTTTTGTAAAAAACCATTCCGTCTAAATTTTTTATTTTTTTGTGCGTGTAAAAGAGTTGATTGAGTTTCTTTTTTAATGCACTAGAAAGCAATTTCATCAGATGTTTGTTTTTTTGTATGTCCTTTCTTTATTGATACATTAAGGAAATGTTTGAATACTTTAAAATATCTCATTTCTACCCTCGCGAAGATCTGTATTATTACAACCATATTACAACACATCTAAAAAAAAAAAAACCATTTCAAAAAATGTTGACCATGTCATACATATAACTAATTCTTATATATAAACTTTTCACTGAATGAAAAGATTTTTTTAAATTACTTACTCAATTCGATTTCTTCGCGTCTAACCAAGAACTATTCGCATGGAACCTCTGTAGAACTCTTACACTTTGAGGTTGTGAATTTCTAATAACATTTTGCAAGCCATCAATTGTTCTTAAATTAAATTCAACTTTACAATAAACTCTTTAACTTAACGTTTTTTTTTAATTATATAGACATCCAATTCTAATATTTTGAATCTCATCTAATTATTGGTATTTTAAAAATGAAATATAAAAAATGACGGTTTTGCTCATCGCAAGCATTATTATATGATACACTGGAATATGTCTAAATGCTTCTCACATTAACAGCTTTATCTGGCCTACTCACGCGTCACAAAGCCTTCTGATTTATTCGTGTACGCGCTAGATCAGTGCTTCCCAATTTTTTTTTTGGTAGCGACCCCTTTTTATAAAAGCCATGTGACCAGCGACAGGAATATCTTTCTGATGCCAAAACTGCTGTTTGTAAACCCTTTCTGCTGTATCTTTAGTTCTTCGTTTGTGCTTAATCCAATATAGCTATTAGCTATCAGAAAACTCGTCTAGCAAACTTTACTACACTGCGTTAGTACGCGTGCAATGTAGTAAATTGAATCCGATCCGTGGAACCCCATTTACATTTAATGGACTCCCATTTTTTTTCTCGCCGACATTGAACCCTGCGGATCTCTATGGACCACTTTGAGAATCTATGCTATATAGGAAAAGCAAAAAATGGTCTACCTTAAAAAAATAAAAATTACAATAAAAATATGCCAAAAATATTTCTCACTTATAAATATTTTTATATTACTAAAATTTGCTTTCAATTAATTGATATTTAAGATATTTCATTTACGGCATCTGTGAAAAAATAAGATTAACATTTCCATCATTCAACTTCTGTTTTATGGCCATATGCGTGTTGCTAAAATATTACACAGATGTCCAAAAAGACAATAAACCTATGAAGAATTTTTTGTGTATATTGATTAGTTACATTCAAAATCGAAAAAAGCATTTTCTTGTTATTGATCAGTCTGGTAGACTTCTTATGCTATGCTTTATCTTGACAAGCCTTTTTATATTTTCTGTGACATATTGAACATCTTTAAGCGCCTTTGATATTTTGTTATAGTAATGAAATTTTAAAAAATGTTAGATATTTGAAAAAAATAGAAGACATTTAATCCATTGTTCACTGGGCCACATATAGGATATTACATTACCGATTATTAAAAACATGCATGCATTCTCACCCTCCAAATATGTACAACAACATCCACTTGTATATCACTGAATTGCTTATTGTATTTTCACAGAACCTTGTCATATCAGACTACTATTTATTTTAGTTGATGAAGTACTTTTTAACTGGTAAAAGAGTTATGGTAGAACAGTCAAAACTCAGTTATGTGAAATTGAATTTGTCACACATGTGAACACATTTCGTTTTGAAACGATGTACGGATTGTTATATTGTTTGAAAATATGCCTTCACACTTTGGAATAATACTCATGTTTCTTTCTAAAATGTCAATACTTTTCTACTTCACAATTTCTCAGAAATGCCTTGCAATTTATTAGATATTTGTTATATTGTAAGTTAATTGAAATCTGGGAAGAGTATTATAAGAATTAATGAAATAAATACCTATCTTAAATTTGAAAATGAGAACAAAAAGATAAAACTAAGTATCACTATGTTAAAAAAAAAATATATTATTACTTAATTAATTAATTGTGTCAATAAAAATTTTAGAACATATTACTCAATTAAAAAAAATCAATAAATGATAACCATTCAACAGGTGAGATTTAATGCAGCTTCTGACATAAAGGCGAGGATTTCATAGAGCTCTTGTTTCTACATGATCAATTTCAATTTTTAAAGCATCAAGAAACTATGTAAACTGCTTTCAAATGGATATGTATGCCATTTAAACACATATATTTGCATAAAATGGATGTCAGCTAACTGTTTAGAATAATGCAAAAAATCTTGTATAAATAAAAAAAAATTATAAAACTTTTAAAAGATTTATGATGTATTCTATCATTTTTTAAATGTGTCAGATGAATGTGTGTTTGGTGCAGATTTATCAATCTGCTTAGTCTTCGAATTTTCCACACAGATATTTTCTTATCTTAGAGAGATCACTGGTTGCGATCTTACATTAATGCATTGCTGTGTCATCAATCCCAAAACAACACACTATTCACACATAGGTTTATTTTTGTTGACAAGTTTTAGTGAAAGACCAAGATGCATCCGGTATTCTCTATAGCTTGGGTGACCAACCTTTTGTATACTATACTCCATACATCTAATACACTTTTTCTACCCTCTTACATATAAACTTTAAGATGTCAAGTCTCACCTCTTAGTGGAAAGACATATTTTAAATAATAAAAACATTTATTTTTACTATTTATATAATATATTTTATGATCAGCTGGTCCTAACCATAAAACATATTGTGTTTTTCTTATATTTATAGTTGAAAAATGGGCTTAAGGGATACCCTGCTTCTGCTTCACTTATAAGAGGAAAAGGATTAACTGAATCACACCATACATTAAATAGCGTGAATCAATTTATTTACACTACCACCACATTTAATGGTGTAACAAACTACACAAAAACAAGTCAGAAATGATCTCATGGCAAAGACGGTGAATGCCATTATGGATTCTACCAATAGTGCTACTGCGGCCGGCGTGTCTTGTTGGGTAAAAATCATCTGCGACTATACATTCTTAAATTAGAGAAATAAACATAAACTAATCAAACATTTCTATAATTAAATGAATGTATTTAATTTGATTTATATATAGCAGTGCTGTAGAGTCAATAAAATAACACAATTACAACTCCAACATCAACCAACAAGGCAACTGTAACTCCGACTCTGACATTGATCAAGAACACGACTTTGACAAAAAAGTTTATTTTTGTCAGGTTTTTCCTACCTTTCCTATTTATGTGCATTAAATTAAAGATCAAACCACCAATTTCGGCAAATTTTTCATTGAGATATTCTTGAAAATCATTTCATCGAAAAAATAGTAGGAGTCACTCATTTTCACGACTTTAACTCTGACATTGCCCAAAAATACAACTTTGACTTCAACTTCAATTTCACAACACTGATATATAGTATACATAAAATTTATCATGTCCAATAGAGACCATATGGACTCTCAATGGAGTCCACAATAAAAGTTTTTTTCTAGAAATGATTCTAAATCGGTCTTATTTTGGAGATTAGTGTCTAGGAAAGGACTGTTACTTGTCTGATCACACTCTCTATCCAATGTTTTAAGGATCAGAAGGGAAGTGGGAGAAAATACTTGTAAACAAAACAGACATGCATCTTTTCAGACACATATCAATTGAAAAGTCAATGTGTGTTTCAGTACAATTATTCAAATGTGTTATCCCAAAACCAAATTTAGTAACTGTCAAAGAGCATTGACCAATGAGCAACAGGGACTAGCTCACTTCAGTAAACTGTTTGTTTCGTCTATCAATACTTGAGTTAGTTTTTGACGTATTCGCAGTTTCTGAACTGAGGAAAAAATTTTCATTTGAGGCTGAAGACTCATCAAAAAATGATAATCCTCATCCTTAAACCAAAGTTCATTTTTAACATGGTCTTCTAATAGTTTCATTTTTGCTTTTTCTAGAATTATATAATTTTCCCTCAAAGATTCTTTAGTTTGGTAATATTTAGGTTTCTTCGAAGACGATCTTGAAACATGTGAAGTCTCTGAAAATTACAAAACGACAGAAAAAATATTAACATTGAAAAATTGTAATAACATGATGTGGAGTAAGACCATAACTTTATTTGGCATGAAGAATGTTTCAGGCATTTATGAAAATATTAAAATGAATGACAATTTTGTTAAGAAAACTGCAACACTACCAGAGGTAGTGCTGCATCATAATAAGCTAAATGCAGCTTATAGCAAAAGCCAGTGTGTCAGTGACACATAAACTATAATTTCAACCATCCAAGCTTCTTTTTTACAATAATTTAATGGTATTTTGATGTGTGGTAATATTGTATCACTAATAATGTGTCAACTATCACTTCTTAATGGTAAGGTATTACAGTGCAACCTCGATTATCCGGATTGGTCAAAACAAACAAAAAATATTACGAATTTGCTGATATGCACGTGGCGAATTGCATCTACTGTGTATGAATGTGATGCAATACAATCTGAAAATTTTAATCATTACATTTGTTTTTTATGGTTCCAACAAGTCCTGTGTAAAATATTTGTCAGTGATCGTCCAAATTCGATATGCATTGAACATTTGTTTCTAGAAAAATTGATCACGATTTCAATATTTATTCAAACAATCCTGGATTCCAAATTTTGAATGATGAGGAAATAATCAAAGAAATATCTGCCTCAGATGAAAAAGATAAGGAAGATGTAGATTTGTGATGTAGAGATATTGATCCTACATCATATGAAACTTTTCAGTGTTTGGATGTTGCCATGAAGTGGTTTGAGAATAAAGAAAAAAACAATTCAGGACCACGTGTATGTCTTGAAAGTATTCATGATATCGTAGCATCGAAAAAAAAGCGAGCTTTAAGCAGAAATCGATAATTTGTTTTTTTCAATAAATAAAAATTTTATATTAAGGCTATTCATTGAACTAAAGAATGGTTAATACTGAATACGCTTGTCCTTTCCTGTCAACTATGATTTTTTTCGATTATCCAAATTTCATCTTATCTGGGCTATCTTCATCCCCAATTAGTCCGGATAATCGAGGTTCTACTGTATATTTAAATAATAAAATTACAATGTTTAGTACTATTTCAAGCATTACATATTTTTAACATCAAACTCAGTTAAGAAAGTTCTATCACGGAATAAATAGTATTGCTAATATTTTCCATAATTCAACCTTGAATTCTGTCAAGGAAACTTATTGCTGATTAAGATTACAAAATATTTTGAGGTTAATAGGGTGAAAAAATACAGTGCTAATTTTTCAATGTGTTTACATCAAAATATTTTTTAATAAGCTATCAACATACTTTATAAATTTTGTAGAACTAAAAGAGATTGCTATTTTTTCATCGTGTTATAATGGCGTTTTACTAATGAAATGCCAATTCAATCAATATTTTGAGGTAAATATGAAAAAAATCACTGTAATATCTATATTTAAAATGATCACTTTTGCATATTGCATTGCATTTATGTTGATATTCATATTGAATTAGTATTTCCTATAAATTATCGATTTCCCGTATCTCTATCTGTAAAAATATTATATTATCTCATAATATTTTTATTATATTCATATATTTTACAGAAAAAAAAGAAACATGTATGATAAACTTGATAAATCTATCTAATCGTTAAACACAGTAGTAAATTAATTACCATTACTACTAGATTCGTCGAATTCTTGCGTGTTTTTAGCTGGAAAGTCATTATTTGTCGAGTTTACCAAGGTCCTTTTCTTTGCTGCATTATTTATTCTCAATATTTTATTGACGGGTATGTCCTGCTCTGCTGACGCTGCTTGCATTATAAATTTTTTGTCAGGTTCCAGTTTTATTTCAGGTTGAATATCAGATACCTCATCGAATTCTAAAATTAATTCTGTTTCCAATACAACAGGCTTCGTTTCCACATATCCGTCACCTAGTTCTTCTTTTATATTCATCAGAAAATTTGAGAAAACTATAAGAAAAATATATACCATCGGTAAATAAGCTTTGTTAATTTTTTTTTAAGTTTAATAATTACACACTTTAAAAGAATATTGAATATTCAATGATTACGATTTCTCGTACTTGCTAAAATAAACTTAATTTAAATACAGTACAGCGCAACACTTCATGACTAAATTGTGCATGTATTGACAAATGCCGTGTCTGAAAACTGTCAGTGACTGTCACTGCCATGTAAAATGTGAGTGCTGCCAGATGGAAATAAGTGAATTATTCTCCCTAATTCACATTACTTTATTTTCTTTTTGAAATATTACAATGACACATATATAATTTTATAATGCGCCACTATTCATTGGAAAGAAAGAAGTATTATATTAAAAATATTTTTATTGTATTTATACTTTTATGGTCTTCATTTATCAAATATTTTTTAATGTAAGTTTTTTTTCGTTTTTTAAGTGTCACTTTTTGATTAAACAGTATTGCTATAAAAGCACCATCAATTTGGAGAAATGTTTTAAAATAATATATTTTCTGAATAAGGGAATGTTTTGTAACAAAAAGTTAGTATTTTATCAAAATGTTTCTCAAGTATAACTTTTTTTGGTATTTTAGTAAAGTTGGTAATGTGTGATATTTTGCATACATTGATACGAAATTAAACGGAAAAAAATGTTCTAATACTTTATCTTATGCTTCATATTTAACTGTTTTCACGTCCGATTTCAGAAATAAATTGAATATTAATATATACAAAAATGCTTTTTAAAGTATCTACCAAAGATATCGTTACATTAAATTTGTTGAATAAAAAGAAAATTTTTTGATTCTGACTATGTTTCTTTAACAATTTATATTTTTATTATGTATTAAAACGAATGAAGTAAATGTTTTGCAGGACTGAGCAGGATTTTTTTCCATGGAATGCTGTATTATATTATGAACAATCCTCTAATACAGATTTTGTATCCTAATAATGTAATTTTTATGTGAAATCGTAGAATATTTACATCCAGACAACAAATATATGAGACATTTCATAAATTTTCTATATTGCTTTTCTTTCAAAGAGATAAGAATCAAATTGACCATTAATTAAAATAATTAATAAATGTTACTGAACAGAAAATCTTTTTACAGTAAAATAATATTTACGTCAACTTAAAAGCTTTGAAAGATTGAAATATATGCGTATGTACCTGAAATTTTAAATACAGATCATTGCATTACGCCTTAAAGTTTCCCTTGTTAAGAAGCATCGGATTTATAGAATTATAGTTTTTTTGACGTTGAAGTGGGTAATTGAAATTAATAACTTTTAAGGTTTCTTTGTCAACCAACAGATGGCACAATAATATCTATTGGAAGTGTGAAAAACATCGCTACAGCTCTACGACAAGTTGCCAAAATATTTTTGAAAGGGGCGCTAATTCTCTACGCCACTAAAATAGTCTACGCCGATATACACCAATGTAATAGAGCGAGACAGCAAGTAAATTTCGTTTGTACCACGGCTTCTTAACATATTGGACGATAAAAATAATTTTTCGTATAAATTATGATAACTATTTAGAAAAATTAACCAAAAATCTACTTTTTTTAATGAGTTCTGGAGCTTGAATTAATTATTCGGCAAAATTATAATTTTATTGAAACGTATATATGTAATGTAAAATTAAAAAGAAGTTTGATTACTTCACGTATTGTATTGCTAATTGTGATACAATACATGGAATAATCGAAGTTATTTCAAAATTTTTACTAAAGCGAACATCCATAAAGTTACCGCCGAGTCCATCGAAAGAAATATATGTACATGTCTTAATATTTCAATTCTTTAAGAATATGATTTCAAAGCGTTGTGTTATGACAAACAATTAAAAAAAGTCATCTTAACAAGTAACATCATTTATTTTTACTACGATTTATGTCTTTTGTTAATTCTTGAAATAAAGGCATTATTTTTTTAATAAAAAAATATTTTTCATTTTTTTTATTAGATGTGAACGTTATCGAAATATGCTACGTATATTTTTTCAATTTAAAAAATTAACAAATACATTGATATTATACATTTCCATTACTTTGGCGTTCGACGAAAAGTTTGAGGGGCACACTGTCGAACTGAAACAGCACCATTTCAAGCGCGTTGAAAACCACTAGTGCGAAGAGTGTAGACGATCACAGCCTCCCGCAATAATTTTAGCGATATAGAAATTGCACAAGGATCTGTTGTACCTCTGCTAGGGAAAACGGAATATGGATTCAGTTCGGTTTGTATTGCCTTCGCGTGAAGGTCGGGCGTTGGGAAAGATTTTATCTTTCAACCCCTATACCACGGCTGTCGGCGTGCGTTCTTAGTACAACGAAATTGCCGCAAAATATTTCATCATTCCTAAAAATCGTTAACGGGGATTACTGGTCTAGTTGTTAACAAGTGACAACTTAAGAATATTGTGATTACTAACTGGACTTAAGGGGTGCTTTTGGTAAGTCAATAATATTGTTTCGTCTATATGTTTTAGGTTAGGTATGTGTTTGATAAAACGAGTGTGTGTATTATTTGTGAAAATAATCATAAATTACATATTGCAATTTTTTATGAAAGAAGTAGCAGTAGACCCATTTATTTTAAACTGAATTTAGAAAAAATACATTTTTTTATGAATGCTCATCTAATCTATCTATGCATCAACCAGTTTTGATAATCAAACTTTTAATAAAATACAAATTTTTGGCATTTAAGGTGAACAATTTTTTTTAAATTTTGTATATTTCTATGAGATTTATCACTAACGATCGGAGCTTCGTCTTTTTACATCTTCAGGAATTCTTAAGAATATTCAAAAGTTTATATTCACTGCATTTTTTACATTAATGATAGAATAAACTTTGAGGAAAGTCAGGAATTTATTAATTCATATAAAGTACTTCTAGTATTTTTAGGTGGGAATTTGACTCACGAGTATATCTATAACAATTCTGCTTTTAGATTAAAAGAGATTCATCGATTTTTACCAACCGTTTACTAAAGGTGAAGCACTCATTCAATGTGGTTGCATCAAATCATATGCCAAAAATTATCTTATCAAGAACATTGTATTATATATAAACTTTTTACTGGCAGTATTCAGAAGCATCCTTATTATAGAATTGGAAAAAAATATTTTATTATAATATAAGACTCTGTCAAACATCTCTCGTCGATATATAAAATTCTTTTTATATGTACTTGAAAACACGATTAAATATACATATTTAAAAGTTTTCCATAAAATATCTACATTATCCGTACAACTATTGTCCGACTTGTAAGAGCATCATAAAACATAAGTACTATTTTATATACAGATTTTGGCAATTCTTAAGTAATAATATATAAATTTCATCGCAATTAATAAATGCGGAGGGTAATATTAAAACCTTTTTAAAATATAAAGAATTTTCAATAACAATAGTAATTATAAAATTACTTTCGATATTATTATTAATTATTATTAATTATTAATTAGTTCGATAGTATCTGTACTTTTAGTTAGTCCACTAGGTTCTTAACACTCTGTCGTAATAAAAACAGTTCGTAAATGCCAATAGCTTTTATTGAACTTAATTCTACATCAAAAACGAAAAATTATACTTCCGAGATGTCTCTAGGGCTCTAAACTCCCACTACTTTATTGTATTTAATGTATAAACTCTCCAGTTACGCCACTGAATAGAAATAAACCTTCCCGGAACATAAATTTAAATATTACGGATTACGATAAATTGAATTTTCATTGATGCTTTTTCTTTTGATTATTAATGAGCTAATATCAAAGATGTTAAAATGTACTGTTCATAAATAAAGTCTCTATTTCTATACCACTTCCTTTTAGATAATGTTTTTTAGTGCAACTCTAACCAACATAATGCAAAATTCAATTGCGGTCATACTTGATCAACAAATTCCAAGGGAATATTGTTGGAGATAAAATCATTAAAACAATTCTGGAAGCACGATTCAGTCGTGAATCTGATTTAAAATTTATCATGTGTCTGACACATATTATATATTATTTATACATTGAAAATGTATATTAACGTATATGATTGTTATTAATTATATATTTTATACTATTTCTTACCGACAATTTTAAATAATTTCAAGTCGCTTCGATAATAATAATCAATTTGAAAATGTCTTTCCATCGAAATGGCTTTGCAAATTATACTGATGTTTTTTTTTTTTTTTGCTAATGAATTGAAATTTTAAATTGATAAATTCGCCCACGATACGTTTCTGCGCAATAACACCCTTTAAAGGTCACTTTGAAATCTGTATGAAGGACATGATGGAATTGTATACATATTATATTACCTGAGCTTTCAAATTCAAATGTATCGTACTCGTTTATGGTAGCCGTTGAAATATGTTTATTTCTTTTCAAGCTTTGAATCCAGTAAACTGATCCCATTATTGTACATGGACAAGACAGGTATGCCAAACTCAGTTACCCCTGCTGAAAATATTATCCACTTTTACACACAATACGATTACTTGTAAAAAGTGGAGAGATGTGTCCACTATTTTAAAGTCTTCGAAACATGATTATATTATAGACTTAAAATCGCTTCGATAAAGCAAATTATAAAATTTTGAGATTTAATATTAAAAAGTGACAGAGAGTGCCAAGTTTTTATTTGGTGTGCAATGATATTGTACATTTATTAACAAAAACTACATTACTATAATGATTCACGTAACATTTATTTGATTCTTAAAATAATATTTGCCAAAGGCTGTTCATCTTTTTATTGATCGATGACTAACAAGATTAAAGCGTATAGCTCATTGTATATTGTATTCATTCCAAAAGAAATAGTGGAGTTAAGTTGTGAAAGAGCAACTAATGCGTCACCGTTCTCTATGAAAATAACCCAAATTAACGGTAAGTATTATTTCATACTATTATTTATAACATTTTCCTAAAGGTCAAATATTTTCCGTATCAAATATTAAAATGTTATTCCGCGTGTGTGAATGAGTTTGACACATGTTTTGCTTTTTGAATCTTAATTGCCATGTTATCAATTTCGAGTCCGCAAAATAATATATGAAAGAACCGAAAATACAGTAACAGTAATGTGTTGTAAAGTAAGTTATTTGATAAATATGAAAATTTATTATCAAAGATCAGATCAGATCAGTTTAGAAACTACTTTCTAAAATCATAACCGCCCAAAATTGCTATCCCTTATATTTGTAGGTAGACAACAATACTTTACCTAGGATTGTGAAAAATTCTTTTGTGATTGAAACTTAAAACATTTAAAAATAGCATTGCCAGTAAAATGACAATGGAAAGATGTCAATGGTGACATGTATACGTTAAGATAAACAAACAAATTCTTTTTTTCCACAATAAGAAATAATATTAATATCCGCATAAACAAAAATACCACAAACTACGCAGTAATGTTATTCAGATAAATTTTAAACAATCTTAATAAGTGAATGTTTCATCCATATGACAATTTAAGTCGTAAGGGTACCACTCGGAACCTTATAACGATTTTAGAATTTGAAAATTATTATATTTTATGTACTACATTGATGGTTCATAGATAACTTTATCGATTGTGTTTACCATATTCAAATTTTTGTGTCACTTATAATATCACATTCACTACCCTTTTAACAGAAGTACTACATAAAATACATACAAGATTTTCATCAAAAGTCAATCGTCATATATCGATAATTATGATTAATCGATAATTATGTTTAAGCGTAGCCTACGACCTAAAGAATGGTGGCTTCCTATTCGAAGATCATAGAAAAGGCCGTGATTCTCAAGGTTATCAGCATCACTACATTTAAATTAATTACACGTATTGATAAACAACATAACTCAGGGATACTTTTTTATCCAAGACGCGATTTCAACGAAAGTAAATTGTGCACAACTTCTGCATCCTCATTTTTACAGTAATTAATTAAGTGTACAATTCGCTCTCTAAAAATGATGCAAGCCGAAATCAATTGCAGTGTTTGGATTGTGGAGCGAAAGGGTGACGAAGGATTTCAACTAAACATCATTGAATCATTAAAAAAGTGTTATTTAAAGGTAATAATCTATTCGTAAATTTGGTGAATAATGAGGCTTATAAAGTACAACTTCAATGTCACCGATGAGTCTTGACATTTCATTCGATTGAACCCTTTCAACAATGCTCGATTTTTTAAATGTTGGCCTTCCTTATTGTTATGGGAATCTTTAGAAAAAGCCCCACTGATATTTCATGTTCACCCTTTATTTGAAGCTTAGCACAGATTCTCAAATCGTAACGAAACATGTTATCAGTTTACTTTAATAATTGTTTGCAAACATCTTTTTCAGAAAAATATGTTTGCTAAAAATTGTTATCTTGAATTTAATTACCCATATATAAAATAAACCTGTTTATTTACGCACATTATGGAATATTTCGTTTAGTTCTACGCAAAATAAATGCTGTGCTGTATGTATGCATCTGTATGACAAATATAAAAATGCATACATAGCCATTGATTGTTTAATGCAGCGTTGTCTAACAGAAATCGTTTGGTGGGCCAAATAAAATGTTACCAGTAAATGGTGAGCCGCATAAAATAAGAAAACAAGCGTATTAAAGACAATTTATTAATCAATAATTACAATGACACTTTTTTATTAAAAAACAACCAAAAAACATATCAAAACATTTTATTTACTTAATAATTAATTAATCATAATAAATTGGTCCGCGTGTTGGACATGGCTGGTTTAATGTTTAATTAGCATTATTGAATAAATATACTTATTGTAATAACTACTTATTATTTTGGTCGAGTTTTTGTGACATATATGTGTGTACGTTGGATTCTGGTGGTAATACTTAATTTAAAATATTGTTTTCGTACTGTAAAATAGTTTTATAATAATTTTATATAACTAGCAACACAAAAACATATTTTGAACAATTTCATCTATGAGCAGAAAATTTTATTATTTGATTCGAATTGTTTGGAAAATAACGTTAATCCTGAAAGGTAGCATACTTCCTACATAAATGTATCCAGTTCTTCAGATGGACACCCTCTGTCCTCACCGTGTTCAAACTTGTGAAGGATTTTGAAAAAGACTAATAAGCCTCATTTTCAGCAGACGAAATATTATGTAAGTAACACTATTGTCCCAGGTAGAGGACTTAAGAAGAAACTTAAGGCAATAAAAAATATAACAATACCTTCGGAACCCCTAGTTTTACGATTTTTTTATTGTGCTGTAAAACAGTTTAGAATCCATGGACACACCTCAAATAATAATATATCGTATTTATATAACGGTCAATACCTAGTATATGTTTTTTGGGGTGACAGCCACGTACAGGGTGCTATGAGAAGGTTTATTACTCTCAGTAATTCCACTGTAACATTGGCTACATATGAAGTTTGACTGATTTTTGGAACCGCGTGTTATTCAAGCATAAAGCATTCAATTCTGGAGTCAAAAATTTATCAATCATGTTCCGATAGCGTTCTCCATTAAGAGATGCAAAGGTGATTGATGAAAATTTTGAAAAATTTCTATTGCCCAGAATCGACTAGTTTGATTATTAACGTATCAATTTAAATTGAAGTGAGTCTATCACTCATTATGGTAATATTTTAATTAAAATGAGCATTATTATGATCAAACTGTGACAGATTATTGGCATACATTGAAGTGGAAATGGGCAATAAATGATAATAAGTGGATTATAGTGGATCATTATTTGTAACCAAAATTTCACGTAATTTTCTTATGGTCACAACAATTGATGATTAATTTGTACTAATTGATGATATTTTTACCAGAATTTAACCATTTACAGAAGTCTATATGTTGAAATTTTTCCATATAAAATTTTCCACGACTGCAAAATATGAACTGTCAAAATTCATGATACCCAAAATGTTGTCCAAGCAAAGTAAACCTTCCAGGCAAACACCCTATATATGTGTATACAGTAGACTGCGGTACTAATTTGAATTGGAATCTTCCTATGCTGAGTTTTATAAAAAGTCTGAGATTTTATTTCGATTTGTAATTTTCAAATATTATATATTTCAAATTCTGCTAGTTGAACAATTTATATTGAGATAATCTTTGTTTTCATCAATGTTGTTTCATCGATTTTGCAAAAAAATACACTTGATAACCGGTTTGCTATATAATTTATAATAATCATTATTATTTCTACAAAAACCAGATTTTAAACATATTAATGATTTTTAAATATATTCGATTGCCTACTTACTAGCTCTGAGGATATGTATGAATTACTAATAGAGGTAAACCTAAATGTACTTTATATGTCGTCAACATTTTCTGACAGATGTGCAATTGAAATAGCGCTACAGGCTTCCAATAAGAATTTCAGGTGCCTATCGCAGAGTGATCAACGCATTTGGACATTGGTTCGATATTCCATTGCGTTGGCACTTTCGATAATTGATCCAATCGATTTATGTTCATAGAGGCTATGGACACATGTAGTCTTAACGATCCTATAAACATGGCGTAGGGGAAATGATTAGATTCTTTATAGTCTTTTTTATCATTAGGTTTTATAAGAATAAGTACTCCCAAAACATCATTTTTAGAAATGCTTCAATTTGTTAAAAAAAATACTTTTTATATTCATGCTCCCATTTGGTCAGTCTATGTAGAATATGTACATTCTTGTGAACTCTCAAAGGAGTTTGTGTAAACCGATGTTTTTCTACAACAATTATAACTTGTTACCTAGCTACCCAACCTCTTTTTCTAAGAATGTAGAGATAAAAAAACACAGTTATGATAGTATGAAATGAGTGAGAGTAGTTTTTTGAAAAATCCATGCATTCGAACTGAAAACAAAAATAAACTTAAGAAACTGTCCATAATGAGATTCTAGTACTACAGCCAAAACCGCCAACGTTGATAACTCGACCACGAAGCCATGTAATATTTAAAAATATATTCGAATATAAACCCGTTCGTAAGAACCTATCCTGATAGATTTATTAGGATACACTTAACTTAACAATCATCTTATACCGGGTGGTAATTAGTACGCGTACCACTGACTGCGGTACGGTAAAATTCGCAACCTTCCGACTAGAATGTGAATTATATTCGCAAGATTGGTTCTGAAATATTCAGCGCAAAGCATTATTCACCGAGTCAATACGATTAGGAATGCACATTTTTACAACTTTTTTGTTGAGATCGGTATACAAGCATATTTGTGAACCAACTTTTACAAGCTGTGGCGTTGGATCACGTTTATAATGACGCTTTTTATGTAAACCTACTTACTAGAATCACTTGTTTTGAAACTAAAAAGGCATTCGAAACACGTAAAGAATTATTTTACAAGTACGTATCTTACATTTTTTTCTATAAAATAATTAGTTTCATGAATATAGTGAGCAGTTCGATAATATTTCAGGGCTCATTAACTTATTGGTCAACTTAAAACTCTGAATCCCGAAGACCACTAATACCAATTAATTTTAAATAAATTATACTAAAACTAATGATAATACCAGTAAAGTTATTTGTTACGCAATGATAATAAGTTGTAATTTCAATTATTAAAACAATGAATGTGATATGATTATCTTTTACTGCGTGTTTGAAATAAATTTATAGCATCTTGACTCCAATAACGTTACTGCAACAACTTCGTAAATCACTGAAATTTTTGCCAACTATCACTAGTTCATAAACCACCAATGGCGACCTTTGATCAAGTTAACACAATAATTAGTGATGAACTAAATGTGCTTATATGACATAACACGGTTAACCGTTATTTCAATATTACTTTCTTTTTCTTGCTTTTTAAAATTGTTGTTTAATTACTGGCCTCACCATTTTATTCTCATTCTACCCTTGTTTTGTATCGCCTGTCAATACTCGCGATGTAAGCTTTAGAATATGCCTGAATACAGTTTTTTTAATGACAATAGTTTCAAACAAAACCAACGTTTGAAAAAATAAAGTCAATAATGGTGTAGGAAAATATGTGCCGTGTTCTTTTTCGTTATGGTAAAGCCCGATTTGAATTTCTCAAAATATGTCAAATTAAAAAAAAAACTTGTGGAAAATCCTTGTTTTTAAAATTTTAGTGCTTTTCAAATTTTTATATACTTCTGTTATCGACATCGTTGCCGCATATTAAAAACAGGCAATACGATTTACTTCATATTATGAGCCACTTATATTTTGTCAACGAAATGGTATTGACTGTTTCGCTTGAAATCAGTGTTAACTGTTAACTACAGGTATGATTGTGTTTGTGAAAAAACTATTGTTTAAATCACCCAATATTTTACTCCAATTATTCATTTTTCCGTTATCGTCTTTTAACATACCACAACAATAAAAAAATCATAAAGTCATAGTCATCAAAACCTAAACAAAACGCATTCTACCACCTCTGTGTGTTGAGGTAAGTCGGATACGATATTTTTTTCTGAGAATTTAAAAAACCTGTATAGCACAAATTATCGACTTATAGTTTCCAAAAAATAAATTAATGATAAAAAAACTCAGAACAGGACTATAATTCTTTTGATCATGTATAATACATATGTATATTATATATGAATAATATATATTAACAGAATTCTCAAAATTGAAGACACACATTTATACTAACATAAAATTGCTACGCCTACTACGAAATATTTCATAATTGTTTTTACAATTACTTTTTTCTAAGAATGTAATATAAGTAAGCTACAATGCGTCATATTAAAGTTTTAAGAACACGCAAGTGAACTACTTACGCGTGAAGTGTTTCAAAGGGTCGGCTAAAATGACGTCAATCGATTTTTAAGCCCCCTACCACTATTACACATTATGACTATTGTATCAGAATTTTTTTTATCTCCCTGGCAAAATCAGATCATATTGTTATCTTCCTTAAAAAATCGTAAGATAATCATCAAAAAATTTCAAATTTTAAAATAGTATATGAATGACGCGGCTATTCAGTAGATATCTTTATTCGCTATTTGTTCATTTTAATTTAAATGATGCGACTCGCCGTTTCCTCCTCAGCCAAGAGCAATGATCAGGATAAATGTTTTAACATAAAAATTAATTTGAACGTGACAGTGATAACACTGATAACACTTATATTTTTGAGTATCATCCATCAATACACAGCAGTCGGGCGTCTAAACTTTTGAGACGTTAGCATTCCGTGGGTTAATGATTTACCTGTACGATCTCACATAACAAGGAAAGAGAATGAATTATGGCTCGTTTTTAGTGGTGACATTTCTAAAAATCAGTCGAAAATTTCAAAAATTTTAAAAAATGTATAGTTCATGGAAGATCTGACGATTACAATAAAACCTCAATGGCCAGAGACAGAAAGAAGAAAATATTCTCGGTTAACTATGTTGAATTATGTTTCAAAATTAAATTAAGGAGATTTTCTTCAATCTTTTGAGTAAATAAAGATGGTATTGACTGAGAAAAATAGTTTTCTTCCACCAATCATAGTGAAATGTAAAATGGAAGGAAGACCTAAACCTCTTGAACTTAAGCAATTTATTCACATTCATTATATTGAAGGCTTCGTTCCAAATATTTTAAATCTGTCGGAAATCTCCCTCGCAATAAAAAACTATCTAACGTCGAAAATAAATTTATTTATGGCATTATATTTTGGTGACTTTTCAATCATTTTATGGATTTCTGATTAAAAAAGAAATATTCGTCAACAGAATAAAAAAAAAAATTGAGAAAACTGAACTATTTTTATTTTTCAATTATGAATATCATCAGTGATAATGATCGCAATGAGCGAAACCAGTGCTGATCATAAGATATATTTTGAAAGTAGTACTAATTAGCTATTTTTATTATTTAAAATATACAATAAACACCTTAAAATTCAGTAATATTTGTTCCAATAGTATATATTAATCTATATCTAAAAACTTAGAGCCATTTTTTAAATAAATTATACAAAACTCTTACAGTATGCTCCATTTAGTGATGGGAAATTCTTAACGGTTATACAGAATAAATTTTCCGCAAACATTGTGCTGTTAATAAGATGTCACTTCCAGATACAGGCATCAAACTTAATGATACCGACAACGAAAGCTCGCACCTATTACATAACAATAATAGAAAATGGATTTCATTGACTTGAATTATAAAGCGCTTTTATAAAATAAATATAGACGTGTGATACGATGCAAAAATTGTGTATATTTTTTTAATCCAAAATTTATAGTATTTTTTTATGATTCATAAATTCATACTCCATTAAAAGAGAAATGCTCTCGTTGATAATAGGTGAATAAGGTTTATCTACTCGCCTGTCATATCAGGTGTATACTTGATAGCAATAGTAGCAGACTAAATTATTTTAAAAATTGTGGCTGCCAATTTTTAATTGTAAATTTAACATTACTCTGCCATACACAAAAACAAAATACGTTTTATCTATCGATATAATGAATTATTTCACAGGAATATTTCAAGTTATTTATTTATATGCTATCACGGGTATTGCAATTTGAAACATAGCTTCTAACAGAAGTGCAATGTCAGAATTTTTTTAAAATAAAGAGCATTTGCAAATTAAGCATAATTTCATTAAATATTAAACAAAAACTAATATTGGTTTCTGATGACATGTATTGAAAAAAACGTCTACTATGTCAATCCAGCGATAATACCTCAAGAAAAATCAGGGTCGAATTATATTATATAAATACGATAAAATAAAAAAAAAATTAAAAATATATTTTACTTCCATCACTAATATTTTGTTAATTTTACAAAAGCACTCGGTAAATAAAATTTTTCAATTTCCAATTCTCGATAGAAATGTATTATATTGAAAAAAAAATAGACCCAGTTTGATTTGTACTACGATTATTAATTTTCAACAGTGGTGCAATCTTTAAATCCTTGTCATATTTCTAGATCCAATTGCATTTTATACCAGGTTCAAATACATCGTATTATATATAATATAAACCCTCAATATTTTATATCTAAGCCTTCAATATTTAATTTATATAAATTATTTGATATGGTCGACAATACTCGTGACGAGCGAAATCATTCCTCAAAGTCGATTGTAGCGGAATTAAAAATTTTAAAACTTCATTTCAAAAACCAACTATCATTAAGTTTATCTTTATTAATATTTTAAATAATGACCAAATTGAATTGGATCTATTTTTCAATTCACCCTTTGAAACGCACTAATGAAGAATGGACAATTAATCTTATTGATGTGATTGTATAATATATCTATCTTACAGTAAATAATTTGAAAACTTCAATCATAATTATTTCTGTCGTTTTTTATCAATGGAAACTCGTGGATGTTTTTTAATAATAATAATATAAAATATTGTGATAAAGATCATAATTATTAAGCACCATACACTGAAACAATATTGATCGCTATCAATATCATAATTGTATGTTATTTTGATTGCATTGACATTTAATACAGCCTGTATCTGATTCAAATTAATTCTTACTGACTTAACAAAAAATATTTTATCTTGAGATACTCGTTTCATACACACGTTTATTATTTTTCTTAGCATCTATGATAATTCTAGCTGTTGTGTTTCTGCATTTTCCAAGCTAGATTTTTATATTTTCAGTTATATATAAAAGCAGTGTATTTTTAAGCTACCCCGGTTCTGTGTGAATCTACTTATATGATAACGATGACAAAGCATTTTACCAAAAATAACATTAAAGCAAAAACGTGTCCAAACTGACTATCGTAATGAAAATTGAGCCGCTAGTCGAATTTCTATTGTTATTATAACTTTACGGGTGATGAAAATTGACCAAAGTACTAAAATTACTTCATCGACGAGTCGCCGGACCACCGCGAAATACTTCGAATTTGATCCCATGTAATTATGTAATGCAATCCAGGATTCTATAAAATATTCACCGAAAGACGCTTTACAAAACCAACATAAAACACATGCGACTTTTATTTCTTGCACACGTTTTTATAAAGATCATAAGCGGATTTTATTAACTAATGCTCACGACGAGCGAAACCAATTGGGATCATTAAAAAATGGAAGTAGTACAAAATTAATTCCATTTAATTTTTATTGATTTTTTAGTACTTTAACTTTGATTAAAGCGAATTCTATAAATATGTTGTCGTGATACACGGCCACACTGACCATAACTGACCTGAAAAAAAGCCATAAATATCTTCAATACCATAAATATTGCTTCTATGCAAGTATAGACGAGATGCACCATTTTTGATGTATTCCATCATAATTTTCATTATCGACAATATTAGTGTCGAATTTCGACCCCATCCCAAAAAATCCCATTACCAATTGAAAAAATAAGTGTATGGAAGGCGACAGTTTTAATGTTATATAAAAACCCACACAGCATACTTCGATTAAAAATTTGTGTATGAAAAATGCTGTTTTGACCTTTTAACCGCTGAAGAGATTTTAACGAAATCTTACGTAACTCACCACTTGGCTACGAGATTGAAAAAGTTGTAACATACCATATTAAAGCTTAAAATAAACAATATATACACATAGCTATCTACTAATCATTTTTCTGTAAATGCCATCCTATTCTTAAAATTGAGCTAAGTGATTTTCTTATTTTTTATTTTTAAATTTTCATCAATAAAAATCAACAAATCTGGATTATTAAAAACTTTAATTGGTTTTTTACGCTCTGATTCATACTACATGCCGTTTCTTAAAGAAATTCGCCTTTATTGTGAAATAATACAAGAATGCTTTTACCACACATTGAAGTATCGTTTTTGTAATATAAATTTTATTTTATCCGTTTCCATTCATAATAAATAATTAATTTTTTCTCAATATACATAGCTTTTTCTAATTGGTTCTTAGGAACTCCATATTTCTTATTAACTATACATTATGTTTTTTTTTTACAAATGTATGCTGCCAAAGCTTGTGGAATCATTTTTTTCTTAGACTAATAATATAACCTAACCGTTGCTTACTTAAATGCGGTCGTGTTGTACAATACTTCGAGGCCAATGTCTGAGGGCATAACAGGTGGTGAATTCATTATATTTCACATTTCTTTTAATAAAAAACAAGTTTTTCTTTTTATGATCACCAAAAAAGGACACACCTTCTTATTGAATATTTCATACTTTCAATTGCATATTCTTAAATTTCGAGAGTGTGGTAATTATTGGAAAATACGTGAATTAAATAATTCATTTGTCTAATAAGCATATTTCATTTACCGATTTCAGTTTACACTTTCCTGTATGCCAACATATTGTTAATTTAAATGTATGGCTTATTTGTTTACGTGTATTACTGGTTTAATAATATTCTATTAGCGCAAAGCAATAAAGTTGTTTAAACACTTTCAGCGTTTTGCAATTTTATTGACAATGGTGTTTTGTCGAACAAAAATGAATCTAATAATGGCTTGATAATAATAATATTATCGAAAAAGACATTATTACTTCTTGTGGACTCATTTATATTATTGTACTATAAGCTCTAGCTTACTTGCATTAGATATTTTGCTAGCTAGCATTTACTTGATGCTATTTCATTTTAGATTGTCCAATATTACACGCATATTTCAAAATACATCGATAAATACAACATAAACTGAGTTTCAAAGTGAGGTTATTTATTAGTCATTTTTAAGGCTGTAACTGTCACTTGATGGAAAGGCATTATATTTGAAATAAAAAAATACATTTTTTATCACCAGTTTCGCTCATGGCGAGCATCAGTTGATAATGCGAAACCGGTCCTGATCAAAAAATATGTTGTGAAAATAAGTACGAAAAAATGTGTTCTTATTATTTAATAATTAGTTATTGGTATCAAAGGATTAAAAAGAAGTGTTGTAAGTTGACATGATAATCGCTCCAAAGTTAGTGTAAACAGGCTTATGATAAACTAAATATACTAAGTACGTCTACATTTCGTGACTTCTTATTCATCATGGCTATAGAGTATGGCGGAACTTTGGAACATTACCATCAAGAATATTTATTTATACCCATAAGCTCTACACATGTTAAAGTTATGTATTATATATGGCTGGGTGTATTTTTTACACTGCTTTATAGAACTATGATTCCAAGCTAAAAAAATATTTTGAAAACAACCTTTCAGCTGGTTTTTAATAAAAATTATATGCAATATAATGTACATTGCTGCATATTATGAATATAAAACTCGACAATCTATTCTTATAATATATCATACAATCAAAGCCATTCCTGATTCTCATACGGGATATATCGTATCTATTAACCAAATTTAATCCGGTGATCCAATATTATAACATTTAACCTTTTTATTCCAGTTTCAACTTTTTTAACAACACTTTTGACATTTCGACGATACATAATTTACAAGCTTCGAAATTATCTGGTGCAGTTTTTATTAAGATTAAGATTTAAGCCTGTCGTTTGTTAGTATACGGATATAATGTATACTCAGATGGAATTTGGACAGAAGGAGGTTAAGGTATGTAAGTTGGTAGACAGGGTAAGGATAGAAGGATCAGCTTAAGTAATGACTGTTCAACCAAATCCCTACGACCCTTTTTTTATTATCTTATCAGGATAAAAAAATTACACTCATCCATTCTTCTGGCTAAAATACATAAATCAATGTGTGTACTTAGGGCTTAAATCCCCTGACCGCAAAAACAAGTAGGACGATAAGATGAGGGCGTATTCGCTCGACTATATGAACAAAGATAGTTGTATGGATGCTAATGTCGGTTTACCCAAGCAAATATTCGTTTTATGTTAATTATTGTATATCACCTGTAATTGATATAATAGCTGACCTATCCAACAATGAATTTTTTATCAGAATTCACCTCAACCCGATTTAGGTCAATCGATAAAAACCTATGACACTTTTCTTTAATAGGTGATTGATCGACCGTGGGATAATTATATTTATCTTCTGCATTTTGATATGAAACTAAGTAATTACAATTGAACAAGGTCCCACGTGTTGAATATGTATAAACGCATTTATTATCTATGTATATTCAATGTGGCAAGCTTTCATTATATAAAATACTAATACTCACTATTATTAATGCAACAACTGATGTAAGTAATATATTATAGAATATTATTGAAGTTTCAAGAGACTTATTTATTTACCAGTTCTAATATTCTAATCAACTTGCTTTTGAATATATCACAATTAATATATACGTATATAATAGTTTTAAATTTCCACAAAACAGATAGCATAAAAAATGTTCAGACTATATGGTTAAATTTCATAAATATATGGTTATTGCTTAATAACAGTTAGTTATCAATCAAGATATTTCATCTTACAAAGTCTTTAATTGCACATTCTCGTTCACTATCTGCCTTAAATTCGGCGCTTGCTATCGGTACCGTAACGTCAACTTTATCTTTCATTCATATCCATAAAATATCTACCAATATAAATTAAAATATTTCAATGAAACATTTTGCAAAATTCATATTTATTAAGATTTTACATTACAAACGACGATTATGTGTAGGAACCCTATTTTTTAGGAATAAGCTCGTCATACGTGAAGGCTTCTCGAATACGAATTTACGGAAGGTTGCTCAATCAAATGGAGCTTATAAGAGAGAGTGAAAGTTGAAACTACAGTCAACAAATCTCATGAATCTTTACTTTGTTACATATCATCACACTGTAACTTTTGGTTAGTAAAAACAATTTCTCCAGTAGTTGCAACCGTGGCACGTAATTGAGGAATTTAATAATTAACCTCACCGCTTCAAACAATCTTTCTTGGAAACTGTGCATCCTGTGAACAACTTGCTCAACCCATTTGTCACAGCTGTACTCTCCGGTACAAACATGAGGGCGAAGACTTTTTTTGAAATACAGCCTTTCCAATCTAATTGCTTATTTTTTATACTAGATTTAAATACTAGTAAATTTTTTACCGATTCAACTTCCTCGTTAACTATACAAGCTCATTATATACTAGAGAGAGACATCAAGATAAGTATACATACTATAATGTATATTGATAAGTAAATCTATGGTATAAACCCTACTTAAATTTTTGTACAGTGTGTTTAGATTACAGAAGTAATCGACATGGTAAAATATACCTTCCAGTCTTAATATATGTTACTATAATATTTAGAGATATACAACAGTTATCAACTTACATTAAGGCTTCAATTTTTACCCTTTACCGATATTATCGGTTTCAGAAAATAAATTATTTATACACAACACACTTCGGTAGAAGAGATTTAACTATAAAAAAATCATCACTTGGTAGTTAGAGGAAAAATAAAAAATCATATGCTTGCCGAATAAAAATGCTCTTGTACACGGATTTGATTTGCTTTTCTTCTTAAGACCGTTGAACTTTTCCGCTGAGTGAATTTTTGACGGTCTGCACAGCATAATACTATGTACTTATAAATAATTGAATTCCTACAGCATATCAAATGTGGTCGCCAAGTGCTGTTACCATACTTTCGTGGTAAAAAAAGCACGGTAAAAAAGTAAAATTTTCTGGTGACCAATAGACATATAGGTATATAAAAAACACACATGACCGTTGCACTAAAGTCATATTCAGATTTTTTAAATTGTAATATTGATTATTTTACTTCTTACATTATTCTGTCTTAATTTCAATTTAACATTTATGTATTTATAAATTATAATAATATAATAAGAAAAATATGTTTCTCAACAAAACAATTCATGTGTATACAATTTGTAAATATACAAGTGCAAAGTTCATGCCACTTTGTGTATTTGTCCTGCACGCTAGATTGTACTTTCTTTTCAATTATTTTTTATCATTTGATAGATTTATTTTTTGGCAAATTTGTTCAAACAATATTTATGGATTTCATTATATTTATGAGAATAATTAATCCTTGCAAAGCCAAATAAAATTCAAAGAAACTTCTAGGTACCCATACAATAGCTATAATTCTGGAAGTCTATTGATGCATTTTTAAGGAACGGTAATATTATTACATTTACTATCAAACAAAATGATTTTTTTCACCTTCTGGTGTGATTGGTTCAGGCGGAATTAATTTAAGTGAAGCTGTTTTTTACGAACACAAATTGGCGTGTTCTCCTTATTTACAAAGAATGGTCGCCTTATCTTACACACGCTTGCTGCTGCTATAATAATATAATATAATAGTACCCGCGAACGTGACCAGCCAAATAAGGCGATCGATCTGACATACTTCTTCAGATCTCGTGCAGAAGTAACAAACCCTCCGTAGAACTTTATAAATCAATATTGTTCACATTGATTTCTTTTAATGAATTCATAAGCGTAAACCGTTATTATTAATATCGATGGAAGACAATAAGATATATAGTTACTGTAAAAGTTGATCTCGAAGTGACTTCCAAGCATTCAGTCTTTTATTTTTAAATTGCTTAAATATTATTTTTTCATTGAGAATGAATAGTTTTCTGTTAAATATTTAATCATTAGAAATAATTGCAATTGAGTGATTGTGGAATGGTTTTATAAAGCAACAATATAAAATTGAAATAAATATTTATCATGAGATTAACTTTTAAGATATTTGAAACTTTTGATATTGAGTCTAATATTCACTGTTTATTCATTACAAAAAATGCAGTAATGAGCTATATTCTTTAGATAGACGTAGAGAGAAAAAATGAAAACAAACGCAAAAACTACTAATTACATTGACCGCGATTTTTTTATCAGAACGTAGCACCACTTTGACGAATACCATGTCAATAACGACATATCAAGTGTTTAAGTGAATGTTATATTCAATTCTTAAATCCTACCACACTATTTTTCATCTCAATGCACATAATCAACATTTACTGTATAGATATACGTCACAAATTTGCCGATATTTTATAACCCGGTTGCTTACAACTGGATAGATATCCGAATATATATGATAGTCGTTTTTAAAAAAAATGCATGACCCCGTCAATCACGTAACTCCTTAGCGAGTAAAATATTATGTACATATATCAATGTGACTCACTGTCTTAGATTTTAGACATTAAAACACGTAACTATTAAGAAACCAAACTTAATCATTTTGATTCTCATTTGTTTTATCAGCATGTTATTTTATATTATTATATAAATAAATGATGAAATACCTGTAATTTCTACCTGTAAATGATTTTTGAAGACAAACAAACCAATATTACAATGTAGATGGCTTCCGACTTTTTCGTCGTCTGTAATACTTTCTCACAGTTCATTAATTCGCAATTTCATTAAAATTTTGATTTTTGTTGATAATGGAAAAACTGTGATTCCATGAAGTTACTTCTCTCTCCTGTGCCCTCATCAATATCTAAAAAAGCAGAATTTAGTCATTCGTTAAAATGCGTGCCGATGTGCGGTACATTTTTCCAGATTATTTGTTTATCGAAGCGTAAATATTTCATACTTTGAGGTTTAGAAGTATGGATGGAATGAAGTGGGAATTAAAACGAAAAAGGAACCGATAAATTCATCGTCAAAAGTTAAAAATGAATGTTATTAATGAAGCCTTCGTGCATTTTGACATTTTTAAAGTGTCATTAAAGAAAGCAACCCCAATATATCTCAACTACATAAGACAATTAACTAAAATTAACAATATGGAATAGAACTTTTAATCGAGAAATCAAAGAAAACTGTAGCGTGTACTCTTCTACATTTTGAAATGTTTATAAAAATACCACCTAAACGCGTACTTACCTTGCTAACTTTATGTTGCTTCGCGTTGATAAATTGTGTAAAATGCCCTTAATATTATTTACGTGGCTCTTCTTTTTCAGGAACTAATTTCTTTTCGAGGACTGCTTGTATTGTATCTTACCAGAAGTATTGTAACGAATATATCTATAGATTCAAAAATGTGTTTTATTGCTGATACTGAGATAAATTCAGACGAAAAATATGACCCACATTTTAAGTATTTGCAGATATCTTCTCTATGACCCAGTGAAATTCTTGTTTACTGGAATTTCATATTGAGCGTGATAATATGTCTGAATAATACGAGGCTAGTAAGTCGTTTTGAATCTTCATTATATTGTAATAAATTCTCCCATTCAATTAAGCCCCGCAAAACTATGTGTATCCTAACACAATAGTAAATCTTATATACATACATATGTGGATCCGTATTTTTGTGTTTAAAGTTGTTGGTATTGATTGTGGTGCTTACAAGTTCTAATCTAGGAATGGACAGTTTTAGAAATTCATTTTTCAATCGATCTATGGATTTATTGTCCGAAGTATAGATGTTTAAAAAAGAACTATCACTATTCCCATCCCTTAATTACGATACAAAACGAGAGCGTTTAGTTACCCACTAGTCTTGCATAAGCCTTATTCTCCTATCCTACCTGTCATTCGGGAACATAAGAGTTTCAGTATACGCGTGAACAGCAATTTCCGTACAAAACTTCTTGAGATACTTCCCTTAAGGAGGCAAAATTCGCTTTTTTCCAAAAACATTTTATATTTCGTGATAAAAAATGAGCTTGTTAATTAATCGATTTTACACTTCAGTCGACTATTAGTCTATACATGAAATAATTTGTAATCTCTTATATATATATACAACACTTGAAACTCCCATTAGTTCCAAATTACCGAATAGAATAAAAGATTTAAGTGATATTTAAGAGTTAAAATGTAATTTATTGAAGTGTTTGAAATTTTCACACAGTATCCATCAAGGAAGAAGAAATATTTTATTCATTCAATTGAGCTTAAATCCTAACCTTTACGATTCTAATTATCTTATCTTAGTGATTTGCTATGACGTTTAGATCATAATGGTTTTGATTATGTATTCCCCAAAATTTGTCGTGTTAAAATAGTTTTGTCTACTTCTCGTTAAACCTTAAAAGGAATGAAAATTCCATTCCGCAATCCGTGAGGTTGCAATTTTTTAATGCTTCCACGTATTCGTTGGATGGTATGAAGTCAGTGTGATCTGCTGGGCTTGAGCAGGGTTGGATTGCAGAAAGTTCGTTAGGCAATCTAACAGTACCTGATTGACATCTCAAGTATAATCTACCCGACCCAAATAGGTTAATAAAAATTGAGAGTATAAGTTGAAAATATCCAATAAAAAAATATTCAGTGATGGACCATTAATTACGGATATAAAATATTGTACAATATATTTGATTCAATTAAATATTCAATAAAACTAAACAGTTATTTTGTTAGAAATTTAATATGGGTTTATCGGTATAAAAAAAACGGATAAAAATGCAATATCAAATAAACAAATCAACACCGATAGTAAAGAAAATATTAACGGATTAACAATCAACACAACGTTTAGTTTTTCATTTAATAAAATTTGAAATGTCATTAAAAGTATGATTGATCAATGAATCTTTCAATATTGATGACATCTTCATGCAAATAATTCAGATGGAAGAAAAAACTCTTTTATTCTGAGTTAAACGGTCTTTAGATAATTGTGCCGTAAAATATTATTATTATAAATATCTCCACTTCATATTTTCAAAATGGGTATTCGGTTTTAATCTATTGAAATACCGTGATCCCATGATTTCCATTATACCGATATTCCATTCTCTTATGCCGCTACGTGAGATGCATATTTTTGTTTGTAATTGCAAATTACGATCACGTTAACAAGTGCTTTACACTATTATTTATTTTTTACAGTGATCCGAACAAACAAATATGGGTGAAGATAAAACATCCATCAATGGAGACGAGACGGAAGCTCTGGAAAAGGCAGCGAATAATGGAAGTAGTCCACGTAAGTCATTTTCTTTTCATGAGTTTATTATGTGCATAAAATTTATGAGTATTAAACAGTTTTTATACTCATAATAAAAGAAATTAAATTTCAAATGTTGTGTTTTGCACTGTTCGATAAAAATCAAGTAATTTATTTGCTATTTATTTCTAAGTTGTTTTTCATACATTCAAGGTTATTGTTTATTAAATTTGAGTCCATTTAATGTATAAGTTATATCATATTCCTTGTTGATTTGTGAAAAGTTTTTCAGAAAATTTGATAGAATAAATTACATTTATTTTTTTACTTTTTCAACAAAGATGGGCAACGTGATTGGCAGTCGTTGAAATATCATAAGTAATCATTTTGTTTATTATTATATTTTAAAGTTTAAATAAATATCGATATTTCATTTCACATTTGATATGGCAAAAAATGTTGTTTTATCTCTCAAAGGAAACAGCTTGTGACAATGATTTGAAAACGTTTAATGCAAATGAGAATGGGATATGATTGACCTCCAATATCACATCACAATTTCATCTTATCTCTAAAGATATATATCATTCATGATTCACATTTCTGTTGCACATCAATGCAAATATAAAAGATCAATTTATAAATTAGAAATATGTATGGTGATCCATTTTTCATAATTTCATTCTTAGTCGACAATGCCAGCCACTGGGTAAACGAAATTATTTACTTTATCATTTCTAATTCACCATTAAATAAGTCTAAACGTTCAATCTCCTAATACCGAGTGAAATTTATCTGTATTGTATTCTTTTTATGAGATTGTTCTGTATCCACCATTATTCGATACGTTGTGAACTGTGATCTAAAATGTACCCTGTTGCGAAACAATGTTTTCTGACGAGACGAGATGTCCCAGGAGAAATAAATCCAAATCCACAGGACTTGATTGCGTGCTATATCGAACAATCATTTTATAGAGTGTAATAATGAAATAGCACGCCGAACAAATCCTTCAAGAATTGACTTATTATAGTATTATTGTTTTTTTTTTATATTTTTACAAATTCAAGTTGTTTGCAACATATTCTTTATTAACTTAAACTGTACAACTACGATTGTAAAAACTAATTGGTACTTATATCCCGATAAAAAACAGTTTTCTTACTATAAAATGATGATATAAAGATAAGATATTCAATTTTATTGATATCGGTCCACCAAATTTTTCTGCCATCTTTAAAAAAAGTGCAATTCGACTGATTTTTTGTTGCAATTACTATAGTGTTCGAAAATACTATATAAAACGATTCTTACTGTCAGGACTCGTCTATCTTAGAAAAATTATATTTTAATTGATAGTCTTTACTTTCATAAGAGAAATAATTTATTTAATCTACGTTCGGTCTGTCATGATAATATATCGAAATAGAATTCAATAAAAAAGACATATTCTATGTTTGAAATAATTTTTCAATCATAATGGCACGAATGCTAGTCTTTTGAGTAGTTTTGAATACATTAAGAAAATTGAAATTTGTGTATTCATGTAAACCTACTATTTCTAGTTGAATATGATTTTTAATTATTTATTTAATTTACATTTTCTTGATAGTTGTCTACTGAAAAAAATAATGTATTCATAATCTACTTCTAACGATGGTAGAAGCCGAAATACCTACCAAAAAGATTGTAGAATTTTTACACTTTGTTTACCTTAAGATTTTTATTATTGCGAATTCTTAAAGATGCGTTGGCATGTTCATCTACAGCTGCTGAAAATGGTGAAATCACGCTTAAAGCTAAGATGAGCCTGCTGAATGGAGTGACTGTTATTGTGGGCAGCATCATCGGAAGTGGAATCTTCGTTTCACCAACAGGCGTTCTTCTACATACTGGAAGTGTGAATGCATCACTTTGTGTGTGGACAATCTCAGGAATATTTTCAATGGTACGTAGTAAAAAAATTTAAGGAATAAAATATTTTTGATTCAGTGTAAAGGTTAACATACTTTAACAATATTCTAAATAATTGGATTTCATTTCCACTTGTATCGATTACTTAAAATTTATTATCAAAAACTACATAGGTTTTCTTCTTCTCTGTAGTTAGTTCTTACTATAATATCTTAATGTTCTAGTGATAATATGTAGACAATTCTATAAATTTACGTGTTTCAGTGATATTTTGCCATATCAATGCTTTGGGTTACAAATGAATATTCACTTACATAATACCGACTATTGATAGATCTTTAATTAGAGCTAAACACGTTGCCTTTTTACATTTTTACTTAGTACCGAAATGATACTCCCTAATAACCGAGCTAGTGTATCCCCAGCGTATAGTAAGGCTGTATGGACATATTGAATTCTCACGGAATCAAAATAAGCTATAATAATTATGAATCTCATATTCAATGTAAAATTTCAGTCTTTCCGACAGCTGATTTTCCAGTAAAGTTTTCTTGTAACATATTAAACTCAATTTTATGATTGTAAAAATAATTTTCTTATATTGTATTTTGCCAACAGTCGGAAAAGGCGTTTTTGTTTATGATACTTATGTATTTTTTTACTTTCAAATATTTACTTTCTATCAATCTCAAAAAAATCTTTCACGTTTTCCTTATAATATATATATATATATATATATACTGCCTCAAATAAATTTCACTAAACTTTATATTTCAGACATATTTTAACTGTCTGTAACGTACTGTACCTCTAGATGAGTTTCAATAAGACCTGTCAAAAAATAATCACATTATTAATCAAATACTGTTCTATTGTATTTCAATTTTGATAATCACTGACATAACGTTAAAAGTGTATCCTTGTGTTCAAATGTTTATTTGGATTTAAATGGTGTATTTAGCAATGTTTCCATATAGCCGAAAATTAGCCTTATGCATAAATAATCGACCTAAAGGGCTTCTGTTTAAAATTCGTTTTAACACGACACATAGCTTTTGTTTTTATTTAGTCTGAGCACAACTCAAGGTCAGTTTAAGGATAAAGTTTATAAGGTTTATTTTCAGAACCAGTTAGCGATAGAGGAAGGAATTCGGTGCTAAGAAATCTTTTTTATTGTTATTTTCTGCCATAAATTTTGATATTATAATATACCAAGTTTAGAAGTATGCCAATACTAAAAAGGTGTTCTTTTTTTAAATACTGCAAAATTATGTTTTATTATTTACTCAGTCGGATAACGTAATATGGAATAAAAAAAACGATATACTTTAAAGATGTTGGAATATATATATATATTGTATTAACTGAAAAATAGATCATTAGAATAATTTTTAAATGAACAAGATAAATTGAAACACAGCTCTACAATTATACGAATCTTCTCTATTGGCTGGGTATTGGTGATAGCATTCGTTAGTGAATGTTTTCTGAGAGCCAGTTTATTTCCTGTCGTAAGAAGCTTGCAAATAAGCCAATATTAATTAAGTCACAAGGGAACCAACTAAAGAACTAAATCATCTACTATATAAATTTCAAAACATTTTATTATAAGTTATCCTTTGGGGATGTTCTCTACCAGACAGGCAAACAACTTGACAAAGCAAAACTAATTATTTTTAATTGAGAAAAAATAATGGGACAACAGCTGGTAATGTACTAGCCAATCAAGTAAAAATATGAAAACAATTTAATTTTTATACAATTTATGTCTTCTTTGAGAAAGAATCATTGACATTTTAACAAATACACCTTTACCGTCTGTAATAAATATATAGATATTCTCCAGATATGTCATGTTTTATCGTTGTTGGTTTGTTTATATTACATAGTGAATCTAATACTGTATGTTATATATTGTTATACTATCATTTTATATCAAACCACATAGTGTATTTTCCATAAATATCTTCTTAAAGTACAAAAATTACGAATAAACAAATTTTATGAAAAATAAATATTTAAGCTTAATTATGCCAGGAACAGCTACTTTTTTACTGTGAAAGTCTTGATTAGACTATTATTGATGTATATAAATTAAATAATATTTCTATTTCTGCATTTATTTAAATAAGTATTAAGCCATTAAAGTTATGCGTTATAAACTCGAAAGAAAACAAGTTTTCCCATGTCCTGAATAATTTTAGAATCAATATTTTTTTTCCAACTTATCACACTAAATTTAGTCATTTCTTATACATAATATATATATGATGAACTCTGTTAATTAAAGATGAATACAAAATATTATTTTAGTGTTTGAAATTTATATTTGATATTTTTTTATTCACTACCCAGTACCCACAATCTTTGACTTTAATGTCAAACGTGTATAATTTAAAATGCCTCGTGCATCAAAAAATTACTCACTATGCAACTTTTATATAAAATACAACGAACCAAAGTTATTCCAATCAGGCAAATTATTGTAATATTTGTTAGATTTACAGTTCAAAATACACCCAGTCCTTTTTTTACGCGAATTCGATTATACACGATTTTTTGGACGGCACCGCTACTTTTTTTTGCGCGCTTCACTCTTTTTACGTAATTTTTTCCGCAAAATTGTTTTTAAAGAAGACATTTATATATGATGCTAGGCATGTACGTTTAATTATTTCTTAAATAAAAAAATATTTGTATTTTTAAAACTTAATTTTGCAAAGCATTCCATTTTTTAAAATACACATACAATCGCCAAATGTTAACAAGTGTGTCGGATATTATGCGAATTTATGTTTTAGGGTGTGTAAAGAAATACAATGCAATTGCGTGAAATCATTTTTTTACGCGATTTTTTTTACGCGCCTTTTTCTGGAACTAATGTATCACGTAAAAAAAGGACTGGGCGTACATACAAAAAACACCACTTCCACCGCAAGTACATTCTGGCAAACTAAATAGTCGTTTTGAAATTCCGTTCTCGATCATGATAACTATTGAATTTACCGCCAACGAGAATGGCTTCTAAATCAAAAAAAAAAACCACGAGCTTTCGTTCTTAGATATTTAACAGGTTCTGCACCATTTGCAAGATAGAAAACAATGATTTTTAATTATCTCTATCTTCCTTTTTCATAGGGCTACATTAAGATGAAAAATATACTATTTGCACATTAAGGAACGGAGAAAGTATTTTGTGATTTCGCTCATTTTAAAGTCCTGAGCGATGCCTTTTTTAAGTAATTTGACTGTTCGTTTCATATATCTGCTCGTAACCGGCATCCTGTTGATTTTTTTTGAACAGGATAACAATTGCTATCAATTATTTATTTTGATATGATAATAGTCATGTCCAGTGACTCTTCAGTCACGAAATATGTTAATAGCAATGCAAAGTCAGATATATGCATTCACAAAAAAACTTTAAAAATATACATTTCGATCGATTAATAATCTTGTAGTATCCAAACAAGAAACGCAGAAAGATTTCTAGTTACCTGATTGTATGACCAAGAAAGATTAATACAAATGTTTTAAGAAGTTAAATGAGCTGGTAAAAACAGGTCACACTTATATCTGTGGAAATACATTGATGTATCGATATCGCGCTTTTCTGAAATAATAATAAAAAAAATAAGATTTTTGGTTTGGTGTATATTTCTTTATGCGTTTTTCATGTCATCAATAAATTTTAGTGTAATGTCTGTTTATTACACAATAGTATACCTCCCAATATATTTTCTAAGATGACAGTCTCCGAGCACTCATTGCAATATCTTAAATTCACACTAAAAAGAAGTTACTACAATTATTTAATCGCCTTTCTTTAATGATTTAGATCAAAAAGTTTCAAGAATTAGCGAGTAGCTTTTTGCTTTCTACCTGCAAAATATTTTTTCATAACAAACAAGCATTTTCTCTCTTCTGGGTATTATGATCTGGACCGGTTTTAGATTTTTTGCAATCATCTCAAAAAGGGGCACAAAACATTTATTGAATATCGACACCACCATTAAAATGTTTATTCACATTCCAAAGAATGAAAAAACAAACCGTTTGTCTCCGTTCAATCAATATCTAGTAATTTCTCCATCCGTATAAGCTGTAATGTATAATAAAATATTCAAATTTCGAAGAAATTTTCTTATATGCTTCTTACCTTCAATACTGAGACTATGCGATTCGACAAAAATAAAATAAATTAACAACTTTGATGCAATATTCGTGTTTCATAATAATATCAAGTACATAAACAATGATCACTCTAGTCATTATAAACATTATTCTTACCGTATTCAAATATTACCTGTTTTATTTATCTGGTGATGCCTAAATATTTTTCATGAAGCAATATCGTCTCATCTAATAAAGCATATTGTTCAACAATAATAATTTTGTTTTTCTCGTTTTTTTCACCTACACAATATTTATTAATAAACATTTAAAGAATTTTAGAATTGCTCAATATAATTTTAACATTTATTGTGCGTTACTTACCCCTCTCCATTTTTAGTAAAAATATGTTTTATTTCCCCCCTTTTCAATTTCAGGTACAAAAATAAAATCATTATTTACCTTACTTTATTTGAAGATGCTTTTCAGAGAGCCAAAACACGTGTCACAGTTTGAAACACACCAAATAAAATATTAAGGTTATCAGTTTTGATTTGATATCAAGAATACATTTTCTCGCAACAAAAATTTGTATATCGGTATTCGCTTTGATTCACAAAATAGTATTATTATTAGCACGGAAACTCTTTTTAAGGGTATCTAATAAATTACGTCACTCATCCGATATTTTAACCCCTAGCGCAGTCAAATTATATCCAAAATCCGTTGAACTCAACAAATAGAATCAAAATTACATAAACCTTGGTTATTATAAAATATTATATAGCTCGTATAACTTTATTAAATAATATTATTCAAACTAATGCCCCAATAAAAAAACAAAATTTCTGACTTCATAAACCGATGGTTTCTTACCGGCTTCATGTTATCTGTTGATCGATGGTGTTGAACGGAGGTCTTCACGTTTCGGGCCTAATTACTGCATCCGGCGTCTCTTTTTATACTTAATTATAACTACTCTGTACGACTCATTTATATGGTATACATGAGTAATATTATGTCAGACAAATACACAGTATACATAGAGGTATCGATAAATAATATAATTACAAATTACCGCTTACGAGTCATTAAATAAAAAGATTGGTGCAGAATTTTATGAATAAGAACGTTTCGAAATAAAAAAAATGGTCATACTATAAAAAAAAGTACATGAGATTCAAACTGACGTTGAGTGTTAGATATAAATTATTTACGCAATGCATATGAAAAGAATTGATTACTAACCTAAGAAAATAATACGATATTTTAACTGTAAATTGCAGTTGGAAATGTATTATATTTTTCATTGATTTGTATTAAATATAACGTTATTGTATCATGTAATACATATCTGTTCGTTGAACTCAAAAGTTTCCGGACAGTCTGTAGTCATATTCAAGAATACTACTGGCAGAACAAACCAATGGTATTCACGCTGAACTATGAAACCGGATCACTGACCTATAGAAAAATGTTTTCCTAATGATACTACATTTGAAATATATCGTAAAAATATGTGTGTTGCTTATAAATAACAATAAAAAAAACGTCTTTATTATTTAGTACAATGATATATGTTTTCTTCTACAGATTGGTGCATATTGCTACGCTGAACTCGGAACCATGATCACCAAGAGTGGTGCTGATTATGCCTACATCATGGAAACTTTTGGACCGTTCATGGCTTTCGTTCGACTCTGGATCGAATGTATGATAGTCAGACCATGCTCACAAGTATGTTGTTTATTATTATTATAAATTAAAAAATTTACAATTCAACAAGCAATCATCACTAAAGGAAGTTTTGTGTCAACCCACTGAACTAATCATTTTTTCCCAGTGGCGTCGATATTAGTTACTTTGTCGTGAGAAATACTATAGATATTTTTTTCCAGTGGACCATAAAAACAGCACATCATTATACACACACGCTGCACAGCATCTTTCATACATTTTAACCACAAAACCATTGTAACAAAAAAAAACTTAAAGTATGTGAGTATACCAAAGTGTTTATGTAGAATCTTTTATTTAACAAACCTTATCTATCATAGCTTGGTTTAATGAAAGCAAAAAAAAAAAAAAAATCAATCCATCTTCATCGAGTGATTTTAAATTAATTAAAAAAAGGTACGGTTCCAGAACAACACTAAAACTTTGGTCACTATTATATTATATAATATTGTTAAGGGTTACCTCAGAAATAAATAAATAAAGCGAATAAAATTCTATAAATTACACGAATAGTGTCTTAAACTATGAATGATAGAAAATAAACACTCGATTTATTTGATAACACTTCAAAAAAACATGATATTCATTCATTTTAAAAATGACCATGTTTTCATAAAAATAAATCAATATTATGCAGTGCATAGATAAAAGTGATTTGTTCTTTTTTTTATCAAATAGACAAAAATTCCGCTCATAGCTCAAAACGACTAAAATCTTAAAAATTCTCTCTTGTTTTTGGAGCGTCGAAAATGTAGAATCAGTATGATCATCAAAATATATATTATACATATGTTTTCGGAGAAAAATGTAAAACCAATACTCATAAACACAGTATTATAACATCGAAATGTGGCCGTGTCGTTACCTCTGTAACCAATTGATAAAAAGCGTTTTATTTGTTGATATTGACATTTATTTCTTGTAGCACAGGTGCCGCGAAGGTCAGTGGGTGGATTAAACAATTTGCTTACGACACAACTCCGGAGTTTGTTTGATAAGATGATAATCACATGCAAATATTTGACAATATTATAATTCTTGATGATCGTTATTTTATAACGGTTGGTATAGTCAACATGGTTCTTACATTACATTATGTTGTTAATTATGTTTTCCTCATTTATATTTAAATAACATTTAAGCCATTAAAAATAGGATGTTTTTTTGAATGTATTGTGATAGTTATTGTATTATCACTTTTTTGATAGTAGTATAGAGGTCATTATTCATGTGGCCAGTTTACCAAATCTACCGTAGATTTATCAAGTCACTGACAAAAAGAAAACATGTTGACCTTTCATATTTTTTTACTGACCATTATTTTAAACCGACATTTTTTCGTGAATTCGGTAAAATTTCCTTTGCCTTAAAAATTATCGTATTTTTTTACTTATTAAAATATAGGGCGCAAATTTTTGAGCTTAGCATAACTTGAAATATTTTACTGAGACCAGTTAACGACTTCTGAAAAATATGTTTTATTTCATCTTGTGATTGTGCATATGATCCGTGTGAGGAAGTGAAAAGCGGAAAATTTAAATGAATAGACAAGCAAGATAATAACAATTACCTCCACTGTATAATTGCGACATTAAAAATTAAAAACAAATTAGTTAGAATTAAAATTAAGTAATTTCATATTGAATTAACTTGTTGCATCATAAATGTATGTACATACGATTACGTCTTACAATAAAAATGTAAGCTGTATTTCGAAATGCCATAAAGTCATCTCACAGTTGTATTTGGCACTAGAAGTAATAGTTTTCATCACTTTTTTCATAGCCTTTCACCTATAAATATAGTTACAAGAAAAAATCTATATTTTAAATTGCTTATGTTTTACAGTAGGGTAATGAATAAATTATAATAATTTTGAAATTAATCAAATCACTAATACGTTCCGAAGTTCAAACGTTCCTTCAAAAAGTGTTGATAAATTAGTACGGTGCATTCTATTGCACTAAATAAAATAAGAAACTCGTGTATGTTTTCGTTGTATACAAACATTACTTCCATTCAATGGACAGGCCGTCGATAGTTAACCATAAAGACTTTTGTATAATTGTAATATAATTATGGTAGTTTTTACGAAAAAAATATTCCTCATTCAAGGATAACCAAAAGATTACATGACGATACATCAGTCATATCTTTTCCTTGATATAATGTTACCGGTAAGAAAAATACCGTCACGTATTATTTACAAAATGGCATCACTCTCAAGTAGTATTTTAATAGGGTATGAAAACTTTATTATCGTGCTACTCGATACTTGCGCCTTAATTCGATTAAATTCTATTTATTAATTCTGTATCATGTATACGGCAATAAGCACTTGAAATTGCTTCGTCTGATTGATAGCTAGTAAATGCATATAGGGGTTCCAAATAATCATGATTTGAAAATTGTTAATCAAATATTTAAAAAAAACGATATTTTTCAAATCACGAAAAATAATCAATTCAATAAAAATGAAGTTAGAGTTCTTGAAGTAATCATAATGATCGTCTTTTTCGAGTTATTTTTTCTTAGTAGGAAAGGTGATTCTTTATTGTCACATATACACATGTGGCAGGTTAAAATAGAATTCACTTGTAGAAAAAGAACTCTCGTTCACTAAATTATTAGGTATAATCAAATGAGTCTTTACCTAAACAAAAATATAATGAATATTAAATTCACAATCCGGCTAGTAACTCATGTATATGAATACTAAAAACGAGCTGAGTATATTCCGATATCGAATATTCAATCGCCACCCCTAGTCGTGCACCTATACAACAGTTGGGGGACCCCAATTGATACATTATTATATCAATCGAATAGTAAGTCCGACCTTGTGAAGTTAGTGAGTACGCATACACTTATAGCGTGAATAGTTTGTGAATTGAAAATTAAAATCAATGTATTTGACATTGATCTTCTACTATTTGAAATTTCATCAGACTGTCTGATGAAACGATACCACTACAAGAAATCATTGTCCGTTTAAAGTTAGCCGAGTTTCGCACGATCAATCAATGGATGAATTGGCACAGGGCATTAGCGCTTCAATTTTCTCTTGACCTGACACTACAAACATACTATCGTATACACCGAAATACCTACACTTCCTGGCCAGGAATCTTCTCATAGTTTAAAGACAATCGGCCTAATTCTCAAATATATCAGTGATTTAATAAGCACTGGCCTAGAGCCTAAGCTGTAATGCTTAACGGTTATATACCGAACGAAATAATTATTGCATAAATATTTAACTTACATAAAATTCAGGACAATACTCTAGAAGATTGCTTGATAATTACTTTTATTATTTTTTATAGGCTATAGTGGCGCTGACTTTCAGTGTGTATGTCTTGAAACCATTCTTCCCAGAGTGTGCGCCTCCTGATGATGCAGTCAGGTTACTTGCTGTCTGCTGCATATGTAAGTTGTTATCTTTCTAATATGTTTCTATTGATATATTACATCACAGCCGATGTGCTTGGAATTCCATACTCTATTTTTCCCATAATAAAATTTAGTTATCGATTAAAAATTAAGAGTTAAATGATTTTTTAATTAATAGATTATTGTTGAATATAAATTTAAAAAAAGAACGTTAATGCTTGGCAATTTTCGGTAAGACAAAATAGGAATTATCCTTGGCTTACTGAAAATTTTTTACTTAAATAATTTTTGAAATATTATTTTTCATGAAATTTTTAATTTATGGAATTAGGTTTGTCCAGCTGTGTTATAACACAAATTGGTTATTGAATAATGTTTTCATCAATTATCTAATCAAAAATCTTCATAATAGTCATATTCAATAGCACCTGAAAAGCGATGAAGTAATTTTTTTAATCCTAATAAATATAACAATATAGTAATTTCACATTTTTATATAATTGTGAATGGCTAATTAAAGTGAGGGGTTTTCAAAAATGATTGACTATGAAATTTACCAAAAGTTATAAAATATTGAAATTTACAGTGGTACTAACTTTCGTGAACTGCTGGGATGTAAAATGGGCGACGCGGGTTCAAGACTCCTTCACTTACGCCAAACTCCTGGCGCTCTTCATCATCATCGCTGCGGGAATTTACCAACTTTGCAATGGTAAGTTAATCTTTATTAACATTCAGATATTTTGAAATTTCTTTAACTCTCACTCACGAAATAAGAAATGTCCAATACCATTTATTAATGCTATCAATTCCATAAAATCTTAATGTATTCCTAAGAAAATTCTTCAGTTAAGCCATCTTGGATATAAAATATATTTTGAATGTATTTAAATCACTCACTTGTTACCTATATACACATATTTATGTGTTCGTCATTATTTCAATATTTTTTCGTATTAAGCTCAAAGAATAAAATATAATATACTTATGTCAATAATATATACATAATCAAACAATTTGTTACTATAGTTTTTTTTATTTATATCCTTTGGAAAGTAAATGTCGTAGATCTTTATCCATTTTATAATACTAAGATTCTAAAAGAAGATAATTCATATGATTGTATTGAAAATCGCAACGTCGTGTAACGTCGTAGAATTTTCTGTCATAAAACTACGTCGATCATATTGTAAGCAAAAAGATTGATCAGACTATTATTGTTGAAAATGTATTTATAATACACCCAGTCCTTTTTTTACGCGAATTCGATTATACGCGATTTTTTGGACGGCATTTTTTCATACGTTTCTGGGACTTTTTCACGCGATATTTAAATTATTGGAACCAAATTGTCAAATTATATGAAAGTGGTGATTTTTTTACGCGCCGTTTTCTGGAAACAGTGTATCGCGTAAAAAAAGGACTGGGTGTACATCTAAACATTACATAGCTATTTATCATGATGTTCATTTATTAATTAAGCTTGATACAATAATAGAACGTTTTCCATTATATATACATATACATATTTTTCATTATCAAAAGAAAAATGAGTCGGAACCTTTTATTATCGTTTCATTGAAAAAGGTCTAAAACTTGTAAAACATGTCTTGAAAAGTGCTGTGTAACAGCTATGCAAAAACAAATATCATTAATGCGTATATAATGGAAGAATAAATATATATTTCAATCAATGTAAATTTTATAGTTACTCTTTATTGAATAGGTAATATATTATATAAAGACTAAGGGCAGTTGGTTAGATAGCTCTGTCCTAAATTAATGAGCCTCAAATAATTTTACATCCTTCCTTTAAATTGTATATTCATAATTGTCAAATATATGTAATTTATTTCTACAAGAGAATATTTTGCGTATTTCTACTTTTATTGCATTATTAGAGGACAAGCATTGCCATTTCCTGACTTGTCTTATTTTAAATTGTAGTAATTTCTTTTGATTGCACACTCTTACCGGCTAGACGTCCGAATGGAGTTAATATCATACATAATAACACCTAAACAATTTTATATTTATTTTTTACCACATTTCTAATATATAGGTTATTTTATTGATACTACTGGTTTTATAAATCTTTTGGATCATGTCGGTTGGTATTCTGTAAAGTATATTAATAAGTTATTTTAATATTGGTATTTTTTATTAAAATAGAACACTTCAATGTGTACATAAAAAATCCTTATGATTAAATATACCCTATAGTATATTAAAATGACATGATTTTTACATATAATTTATTGTAGATATATATTGTATATGTATAAAAAAATATTACACGCTGCTATGTATAATGTTTAAAAAACCATTTAAAAGTATTTTTTAATAATATTTACTAGTATATCTAAATTCTTTTATTCTACAAGAAATATTCAATTGCTATTAATTTCGGGTCCAAATTTGAAGACTTGGTTTACCGACAGAAAGAACTTAAGATATTATAGGTTTGATGATATTAATTCTAAGTTTATATTTTGAATAAAGCAATCTCATCAAACCGACCAGTAACTTGAGATCATATCACTTATCCGAAAGTTCCTTTGACATGTTTTACAAGTACATATGTCGGGGCATTTAAAAGATAATGAACAATTTGTTAGGCTCACATTTGTATAAAAACTAATGTATTGTAAAATATCATTGCATTGACACAGAATATACTTTGTTGAGGGTAAATCTTCCAAATGAAAAATTTGGCATGTTTGTATTCAGAATCATACTTCTAGAAATCTTAGGCATTCTAGAAGTTCACAGAGCCTTATAGGTAACAAATAGACATCAACTCAAAAACCCTACAATATTATCATATGCACTGCTATTTTACAACATATGATATGAATAGTGCCTAGCCTGAAAGGATTTTAGTAAAAATAATACTCTAAAGAAATCAAGATTAGCGCGTTGAGAATAGTTTGAAAAAAATCATTTTACTGGAAGTTTTTTTTTATCTTGAGGATAAATGAAAAAATTTAATAGATGGAATTTTTCGGAAGATAATAGTCAAGATAAATATCGAGTATAACCGAAAATTAATAAGGAAAAAGGACCAAACATTGCAGGATGTTCAATACGCGATTAAATCGTACGTAAGCTTTCAGTGGCAACATTTCAAAAAAAAAAAATCAATAGATTCACATCTTTCTAGGTATAATAGAAACTCGTTTTGTATCATTATTAATGTGTCTTATGTTACGACAAATAAAGTATTTACGTATATCGATCGAAATCTATTATATTATCATTGATACTCTCAAGGATTCTCGACAAATAATCGTTTTTAGGTTGTTAACTGTTGATGGAAAGGCATGATATGTTTAATAATAAAAACAAATCTTAAGTACTCTTTCCACAATATGTTTTATGATCAGGGCCGGCTTAGTAATCGCGAGCAAATGATCATTTTATAATACTCGCTGTGAATCATAAAATACATTGTGAAAATGAAAACTTGAAATCTGTTTTTGTTATTTGAAATAAAGTCTTTGTTCATACATGGGAGTGATAAATATTGAAAAATCGGAAACATTAGGTACAGCGTTGAGTTCACTTAGAACTTTAGAAGTTTCAAATTGTGATTGTGTATATGTGAGTGTTACCGGTACCTACATACTTTATAGGCATATTGAGTAAATGGACCTATGTAACAGAATGAAAGCGTATCCAAACGCCGCCTACATTTACTTCATCAATCTTTGTCGATACCGTTGTAGCTGGACGTATTTTCAGAAATAAATAATTTTGCTTTGACTGCCAATGCTTGACAGCTGATAATAATTTGTTTACTCATGGATTAATATACGAGACATATTGATTAATCAAACTCGAAATTTCATAGCAAATATGGGATATAAATAATACATCTTTATTGTAAACAAAACATTTCATTATTCATCAACTGAATATACTTTGAATTAAAAAAACATAATCGAGATCTAGATTATAAAATTTTTGGTTAAACTGACATCGCAATTCCCATCATATTTGATTGAATAAAATATAAACCGACGCGCTATAGTGAAACCGCACATTAATATAGCAAACAATATTTATTGTATATTTCGAGCGTACTATATAAAGCAGTATGCATTTATGCAATAAGATAATTCACCAATTAGTGAATGTTCACGTTTCATTCAGAATTATTCATAATTCTTATTATGTGAGATCAATGACACGTCAATATGTAAAAACGGAACCAAGCCGACAAAGTATTTTTAAGCGTGTTATAACAGAACATTTCCGGATAAAACGATCTCCGAACGTAATGTCGTTGATCGTTTTGCCACGTGTTTATCATCTCTTCTCAGACTTAAAAATTTCTATTTTGACCGTTCATAACCGCAGTTTTTATTGTTGAAAGCAATCTAATGAGGTATCATAAACTTATCTAAGTGGCTTGCAAAAAATCCTTTGTCGGTTTATATATATCAATTACCTATACCTGTTCCTATACCAATTATTGTATGTTGCTTACTATGGAACATATAAGTTTACGAATAATGTGCATACGATTTTATTTACTCATATATTGCCGCTAGAAGGAACCATCAGTAAATTGAAATTCGCGTCACGATGTAATGATGCAAATGGAATTGTAGAGACAGATCTAATTCGACTGATCTAAATAATTTAATTTCCGTCTCGTCGCTACTACTTTTCTTCCCACATATTATTCTCTTCCGTTCGTCGTCTTCATTGGTTTACGAAAAGCAATGGTGTACGGAATTCAAAAATACTACGATGAAATATAATATATTTTGTAATGATATTTTTCTTGTTTAACAGTATCATCTTTAATAATGTATGATATCGACTGAAGGTGCTTGATGGAATTTCAATATCAAATTTGAATTGTTGTAATTTTGTACGATTCCACCGAATTGACAGTTCTGTTGCATTCGTGTGATGGAATACCTGAAGATGCCGAAAGGCGAAACCAGGGTCGTTTGTGACAAAACATGTGGAATCGTACAAAATTACAACAATTCAAATTTAATATCATCTTTAGCTACACTTACACAATAATATTTCTCTCGTATTTTAACGTTTGACATTCACGGCGTTTTCTGAATGTGTGTGTGAGAAAAACTAAGATAGAGAGTATTTGTGAATTTTAACAATTGGCACTGATGCCTCATATATAATATTATAGCATAAAATAGTTCTTATATAACGTCACGTTATTTTTTTAACATTTACTTTCGAAAATTTAAATCATAAATGGTTAAGCTAGTATAGATGTTACCTGTGATAAAATGTACTCTTGTAAATCGGTAGAGATTGCGTTTTGCCAGGCGATTGTTCGCTTAGAATAAACAGCTGTAAAAATTACCTTGAAACTGATAGATAGATTGCCAAATACTTACAGTGTATGTACTTATGGGTGTAATAAATAAAATGAATAGAAGATTTTTTTAATATCAGATTCTGATTCGTTCAAACTAGTTCATCTCATGGCCAAGATTTAAATTACTTACGAAAAGACCACACTGTGTTATTTTCAATGGTAGCCATAGATATAATATATGCATTGTTAATATAATTAAAAAACAAACTATATATCATATATATTGCGTAGTATAAGGATTATTATCCATATCTATAACATTCTTTAGACTATGAATGAGGGAAAAGAAAGGTTAGATCCCCAAATGACCTGCATATTCACAATAGAAGTCACCGTTTACAATATGAACATATTTTGCTGATTTAAGCTTTATACTTTAATTGCTTGTCTCGGCTCCGAATCCAATACAAAGTTTCTGGTAGTGCGTTTGTCATTTTTAATATTACAAATATTAAATATTGTCTACGCCTACTAGAGGACAATATTCGCCTTCTTGTGTATCGTAAGTGTAATAAACCATTCCTTTTGATATACATGATGCCCTTTATAATTTGTCAATTGTGTATGAGTTGAGAGGAACATTCAATAATAATTCTAAGCAATATCGCACAATGAACGTAGACAGAATTGAATGAATGGTATTATCATTGGTAATCATATTAACTGATAGACGTGTATTTATATCTATGTAAAAATGTATGCATCATTTTCATAAGAAGTATACAATAATAATTATGTATTTATAAAGACAGATTGTGATGTTTCTATAAACTTAAGGTTTTTAGTCTTACCAGAGTGCTAAATGAATATCCCACAACCATCCACTACGGATTTGGAATAATTAATGATAACTTTTCCCACGATAGATGCGTTAGGCGTTTCCAAATGATTGCCAGAAGTGTCCCAAAACCGACAACCCTCACGGTATGGACTCGGACTTCGCCCAAATATTTTTATAACATTTTTTTTCTTATCTTGATAATGGAAATTAGTAATTTGAAACAAATGAATATTTAATACGCAAATAATACCAAATTTCAAATTAAAAGGGTTTTAATGGAACGCGATATATAATTTACAAAAGTTCGATGTTATGATTTGACAAATCTTTTACACAATTTTGAAGTGAAATTATGAAATAAGCTCGAAGAATATTTATGTTTCTTATTCAAATAAAATTAGTCACTTAATAAATAACTCATAGTTGAGACAAAAAAAAACTTTTGTTACTGTAATAAACACCACTAAGCCAAAAGATTCCGCGCTCACTGGTTTAGATTTCTACATTTTCGAATCTCAGTCCGGATATTTAAATAAAATACTTTTGAAATAATTTTTGATTTTTTTAAAATGTATAAAGGTTGTGTATCAATAACGGTTAGTTAAACTAGTAGTCATGTACTAATCAAATCCTTAATGTCTCCGTTAGAAAGTTGACCTACTCAACAATCAGCTCCTGCAATTCAATTAGGTATCCGTATGCTGCACCTTGGGAGCGAACATGATAAAAAGATAATATATTGTATTAATAATTGTTCAAATATATAAATTGTAAAATTATTATCAATATGTATCTTTGAAGAAATAGCAACACACAAAAAGGTTTTTATGTCATAAAAAATGAAATCTTTAACCGCGTGTTTTATGTTAACGCTTGTTGTATGCGGGAAACTAGAATTATTCCTTTAGTGGGTATTTTACAGACCAAAAGCATTCATATTTTATTCAATTTTCTTTTAGGACACTATGAGCATTTCACGTTTGAAAACACGAAGACCGAAGTCACTTCACTATCATTATCCTTTTATTCAGGACTGTTCGCCTACAATGGATGGTGAGTATAAATAGATAAATAAGTATCCTAGCCGGCAAAGTTCATGCGGGTTTTAATAATATAGTACATTTTGTTTTCCACTTTTAAATTAGGATTTTCAAACATTTTACAACGGACGGGCAAAAATTACAAGTCTTTTTGGTGGACCATTTCGCCATCGGTTGGGAAACACTGGTTGAAAGCTACGCTTAAAAGCCTTTGTGAAGCTTTTCTAGAAGTAAATCCACGCTTTTCCTAGCACATAAAGCAAGTTTCTACTTGAAATGCAATTTACTGGAAGCTTTTAACGAGACTTACAGGTCAGCTTAAAGCTTTACGTTGAAGTTCTCATGAGAATTACAAACCAGTATTCTGGCAGATTGAGTAGTTATGTAAGTAAGTGTGTGTTATATTCAGTAAATATTGTTAAACTATCGATATAATGCTAAATTATCGAAATAAATTGTTTATAAAAACAACTACCTGTCATTTTTTCATTTAGAATTACAACATTGATCATAATTATTCGAAAAAAATTTTGTTTACTTATACATTTCGGCTCGACGACAAAGCAAAACAAAAAAGCGTAACAAAAAAAAGTGAAATTACACGGAATTTTTCAATAACGTATTTTATTTGTTTTGTGTTTTACTGCGTTGTTTTAAATCGAAAAAGTACTCGGAGTCGCTCGTTTTTCAGGACTTCAACTCTTACTCCGCAGCCCTGGTAAAAACTAAAACTGTATCATTAATATGAAAACAGGATTCATAGTTTATTTTATTCATATGTTTATATTTTCATATTTTCACTTGTTTCAAAGTTTTATTTCCATTTGAATATTATGCGACCAATAAATGTGGATAAATAATAAGTGAAGAAATTGAATCTTTCATCTACTACATTACCATTTACGTCAAATTAATTATGCCTTCACTCCGAAGATATCCGATAAAGTTTTACAGTCTCCGTTTGTCTCTTTATTGAGATTTTATTTTTTTCAGTCCACCATCATTGCCGGAACTTATTACGTCATTAATACTTGTTTTCTTGTCAGTTATTTCTTTTTCTGTTAAATTAGTTTTGATATTTCTACAAAATGACTCATTGCAAACTTTTCTGAGATTATTAACGTCTTTAGTATTTTTATACATACATATATTATTCGACCGACATGTAAACCATATTTCATATTTTTACGCACAAAAATCAGCGTTGGTTATTGTATATATTCACCACAAAAATTGCGATCACGGTAACGCATAAAAATATCATCTTTACATTTTATATAGTTTTGTTTAAATACTTATTATATAATATTATATATCCAATTGTATACTCGATATATACAGTAGTTATAAGAAATTGATTAAATAAACTATTTAGGACAAAATCAATATTGAAATATTGTATGGATTTGTATTGGTTTTTTATTTCGAAATCCAATTTATATGAACTCAAATTATTCACGAATGCAATAAAAAATTATCTCAAAACGAAACATCTTAGAAAAGTTATTACCTTTTACTCACCACGCGTGGCATGGAACTATAAACTCATTTACTATGTTTCGGATCGCATTTAGACAACTATTCGTTTTCAATCAACCAATAATTACTCGATCGTTTTTTAGGAACTATCTGAACTTCATCATAGAAGAGCTAAAAGACCCCATCAAAAACCTTCCGAGAGCTATCGGTATCTCTTGCGCCCTTGTAACTGTTGTCTACGTGCTTGCTAATGTAGCATTTTACACCACATTGTCACCTGACGAGGTTCTTGGATCCGAAGCCGTCGCAGTCACATTTGCTGACCGACTCTTTGGCTACATGGCATGGACGATTCCTGTATTCGTTGCTATGTCGACTTTTGGAGCTGTCAATGGAATTTTACTGACATCTTCAAGGTAACAATTGCGTATTGTAAAAATAGAGATTTCGATACCTTTTTTTTATTGTCATTACTTACGTAATACTTCTTGAAAGTATCAATTTATTCCTTTATTGTATAATTCTTTAATTTAAATTAAACTATAACGATTACTTCAAATTACTTTTGAAAAATTTTGAATTCGCTTTAATTAAAAAATTTACTCACACTTTTACTCGAATCAAAGCACACAAACCTCCTAATAGTTTATGAAAGCACCTCTTTTAAAGCCGTTAATGACTTAAGGCGTACGGCAATACTATCTCATAAATTTACGATGTATAATATTTCTCAATTCACTTTGTTAGTACAATATATTATCTTTGAGCATTCTATCAAATAAAATAAAATTATTATTATACTGACGTTAACGATACCATAATTTACCTTTTTCATGAAGACAGTGTGTAAATTTTACTTGTCTCAGAACTGCTTTAAACAATTTAAATCACGATTCATAGACGATTTTAGTGTCGCGCCTCTTTTATCTGAGTACATTTACGCGATATTGCAAACGTAGATTCCAATAAACTTTTATTTGCATGTCTTCTTGCTTCCCAATAAAACCGGGATTGCAAATATAGACATCGAAGTGAGGCCAAATAGCCATTCATAGTTTCCTGTAAGCGTGGTAGATTTCAATGTTATCAAAGAATAAAGGGCGATAGCTTCTGTGAAAGAATAATATGAGGTTTTTCGATAAATCTACTTTTCATTTTGCAACGATTTTTTTCATCTAACAACTGCTAAAGACATTGCCATTTTCCAATATAATTATTTACGAAGTCATGGAACCCAATAATTAATGGTTTTTTTATGGTAAAAAATTCAGCAATATGTTTCAAAATTTCGTTTATTTTTTGTTCTAAAAAACTCCATTTGACATCTGTCGGTTTCTTCATACTGATATGGTAATCGTAAAACGAATACATTATCTATGTCAGCGGTCGGCAATTGGTGGTCCGCGAGTAAATTTTGGTGGTCCGCAGAGAAATCTGACTACTTGTTAAAAAAAATATATTTAAAAGAATGTGAAAAATCCCCGAAGCAATACGCTTTAATATTGATAAATAAGCAATGCAGACTTCAACACAAATGGTTTAAAATGTAACTTACGCTTTTATTATTTTTCACTTTTAATTAAATATATGTATTTAACACAACAGTCCACTTGGTGGTCGGCCGGATCAAAATTTTTACATTTTAATCCACCTAGTGGTCCGTGAGTCCAAAAAGGTTGCCGACCGCTGATCTACGTCATAGTTTCCCAATCTGTGGGTCGCCAACTTATACGGTCAACTAAAAAAATATTTTTTTGTATGCTTTTGGATTGTATCGGGAGTCGCGGGTCACATGGATTTTATGAAAAGAGGTCGCCATCCGGAAAAGGTTGGGAACCTATGATCTATGTACTAAACATTGGGACAGGAAATGGTATTAACATTTGCAAAAAATTTAGTAACGAGTGAAGAAGAAAATAATGTTGTCATTTCAGATTGTTCTATGCTGGGGCCTGTGAGGGTCAGATGCCAGAAATTCTGACCATGATCCAAATGCAGCGCTTGACTCCAACTCCTGCTGTTTTGATCATGGCACTTCTCTCCATGCTTTACCTCACAGTGTCTGATATATTTGCCCTTATCAACTATGTTGGATTTGCGACTTGGGTAAAAATATTTTTCATTTTGAAGATAATATTATTGAAAAAAGGAAACAAGTGTAATAGTTGATGCTAATGTCTATGATAATAGATACTATAGTAGAGTATGAAGTCTTAAAAAATATTTATTTTGATAGTGGGGACAAGCAAAACTATGTATAATAAATTTGTAGAGTTCTACTCAATTAGTACGTTAAGACTGCCAATATCGGTATGGCCAGCGTTTGTTATCACTTTCGCCATATAAATATATATATATAGATATTAAAAATAAATTATTTATAACATAAAGATTCAAGAAAATTGTGCTTTATAAAAGGCTTACAACAGGAAGATTTCATGACTACATGAAGTCAATATTTAATTCCATTCTCGTGTATAGCTTTGTTAAAATAAGCTACTTTATGATCTAAAGATTTTTGTAATACTAAAAATTTTTTACAAAAGGAATCAGAATCAATCAGCACTATTTCAAACCTGGAGCAAGCTGCAATTATACATGTTGCAACACACATTGTTTTAGAACATAAGTGCCCAAACTTTGTTTACCCTGTGGACGCCTTACTGTTTCCTTTTATTTGCCTTCTACCCTTATCTTTGAAATGTTCTGGACTTTTTAACTTCAAATGTGAACACAGTACTGCTGACTGTGATATAAATATGATATGAGTGAATAATTGTAAAAAAGAAATACATGTAGATTTTACATTACAGAAAATTATAACATAAAATAAAAAAAAAATGTTAATGAGAGAAATGAACCTGATCTTCCGATATCAATTTGACAATGGCTTCAACTCTTTGAAGTATAATCATAAATGTTGACGTTCAGTGATTTGTATTTGATTTATTTTTTTGAAGATTGAGAACTGCACTAAAACCTCTTTCCACATGGTATGGAGAAGAAAATGCTTTCGAAAAATTCTTACGATAGCCCATATTGCACAGGAATATCTTTCTTAAGCCAGAACTGCTGGTAACCCTTTCTAAGTTGTACCTTGATTAAATCAAATGTTCTTGTAATATGACATCCAATTGTTCAATGTGGCAGTATGGATAAATAATCCTTGAGGTATTTCCACAGTCACAACATCTACAACGCGTTACTGTGCGTGCAGTCTAGCAAATTGAATCCAATCAATAGGCCCCCGTTTACATCCTATTTTATTCCTTCCCTGACATGGACCCCACAAATGACTATATGAGCCCCTGGGGGTTCACAAGCACTACTTTGGAAACCTTTTTAGACCATCATCAGCTGCTCCCTATAATATATTGATTTTTCCTTGAAGTGTACTCACTATGAATAAGAGGAAAGATTGTGACTGGCTATACATAAATCATAATTAATAGATCTATGTTAAAGCTGCAAGCACTCCTCATACAGAGATACATACAATATTTAAAATATTTTACATTTAATAGGCATTAAAAAATACAATTGATATCCTTTTTTCCCCACAAATCATTACACGAAAACGTTTTAACATTTCACATTTTGTAATAACCCCTACCTTAGGATTTCTTTACTTATTTCGTGCTAATAATATGTTTAATTTCACAATTATTTCTGTTTTATAAAACATTTCAGTTGAGTATAGGTGTCGCTGTTGTCTGTCTACCGTGGCTGCGTTGGACTCAACCAAACTTACCCAGACCTATAAGAGTGAACCTCGCTTTCCCAGCAGTTTACATTCTTGCTAGCATATTCGTGACCGTTGTACCCATGATTGCGAGTCCAGTTGAAACAGGATATGGATGTCTCATGATTCTTTCATCAGTTCCTGTATATTTCCTTTTCATTGCCTGGAGAAGTAAACCTAAGTGGTTCCAGCAAGGTGTTGGTAAGAAAGATTTAATTTTGTCATAAACTCCTAAAGAAAATACAAAATTATCTTTTTAAGTGAATCAACTAAGAAAACTAATAGAAATCAATTACTCATTTCAAATCTCAAAATGATCGATTGCTACAATACAAAAATAATAATTTTTATACAATAGTTTGAAAAAACTATGTGATGTGTCAATAAATACAAATATATTTCTAGATATTATTTTTGTTTTCTATGTTTATTTGATTATATTAGCTTATTTTTTATTTTCATATATGTAGTGACCTAATTTTGATTTTTTTAACTGATATGCATACCTTTTTAATTCCCATTTTAGTATATACATTATTATTTATTTTATTAATATTTCCAAAGCAATTGGTGATCTATAATTATATTTATGAAATGCCTTTTTTCTTGAAAAGATAACTTAAATATTCAATTCTATGCTTTTATATTGCATCCAAGAATAATGAAATTAATCAATCACTGCTTACACTGGTTGCACTTGTATTATACAAATATCCTTAATATAGAATTTTTTATCAAACCTCTTAAAGTTTTTTCTTCAAGCTCATTCATTAAATGTCTCACAAACAGCTTATATAATAGATTCCATGATCTTAATACTGTACTATTGTAAATTTATATTTCACATATATTCATATGATATACTTAAAGAAAGGGGGCATTGTATTTTGTTTATTTAATATTATTTTGAAAAATGCTTTCCTTCAACAGGGGGAGCCACACATGTTCTTCAAAAACTAATGATGGTTGTCCGACCAAAAACTAAGGTTTTTTTCTCAATTTTTTTTTTCTCTTTTTACACCTACCAACTATTTTACATGAATGCATGACATTTTAATTCAAACCAATTTTTACCAGCACTGCATGCAAAAAGTTTTATTTAGTTTCACAATTTATTTTTAATAATTTTTTAACTATGTTAAATTTGTTGTTTCTAGACTAGGACTGCCTATAGGCTTTGGTTTAACACTTTTTCATTTGTGCCAAATTATAGCGAGCAAAACAAAAAATAGTGGTAAATGAGTAGTTGAATATGTTATCACATATATTGAACACATTATTCATAATTGACATTTCTGTTTATACAGGAGTTTAAAATTATTTATGTGACTGGGTTATTAAAAATTACATTTTAAAATTGACAGTTTATAGTTTGATTGCAACTACATTTTTTCTGCCAAAGTTCATTGGAATATCAGACATGTTAAAACAAAGAATTAAATCAATTATCTTGCTATATTGAGCAAGTTATAAAATCTTATTGGCATATATACATCATCATTAAGGTTCTTATGAAAGAAACTCATGTGTCAATTGAATTTCGAATGGAAACAAATACAAAATATTTAAGCATACGTTTCCAGAAAGTTCTTGTCTTCATTCTAATTTCGTGAGCACCATACCAAATTGTTATTGATGGATAGTTTTGAACACTTTCTTGGACATCAGTAATGTTTTCAGTTGATCTCAGTGTACTTTATGAGGCACACTTGTATTTATCTGCTACAAAGCATCTTTCTTCAAAATCATTGACCGAACATAAATAATAGAGGGTTTTTATGGCATATAAATTTTATCCAAAATTGTACCTTATTTTCTAATCATTACAAAAATTGATGACTGACTTTAATGTTTTTTAAAAAAAATGTTTTTACAATTAAACATTTTTGAATATTGTTCCATGTTAAATTTGTCACATCTGTTCTTCGTGAAATATGAAGAGTCAAAATTCATGTTCACAAAAACAGCAAACAAAAAAGTAGTTAACCTGCTAAGAGAACATGGTGGGTGTTAAATTGTATCATCATACAAACATTGATTATCACGGTGCAGAAACACACTCAATTCATACTGCGTTCTTTATTTACTTTATCTCCACATGTTGTTGACTTTTTTCATCTCTTGATTCACTCTTAATCAAGAGAATACTAAATTCACACATTTTTTGAATAACTGAAATCAGATTTGCTTCAATTTCATGTCTTCTATTTCTGGCACTATTTTTGAGATCTTCTGTCACTAATTTGCCACAAAACCACATGATGAGCAAAACAAACACCCAACGACTCCTGGTCAAAAATGAACATAACAAATATTTAACAACTATTTGGATTACCGGTTATATTAAAAATGAAGATAAGAAAAAAAAAGTTTGATAATACAAATAATTTATCAGCAATTTTTTCTATACATGCCATGATTCAGCAGAGATGGCCATCTAGAAACATTCAAATAGAAATTTCACTTAAACTACTACCCCCATTGCGAGTTTGGTTTACACCACTTATATTATTTTCATACAGCATTGCCCACATGTCATAAAATATTCATTCTTTTAGCACTAAATAAGTAGAACTTTACTCTCAATCATAAGTGATAGATTATTTTATCCTTACATTCAAAAAAATTATAAATTGCCCAAAAAAGGTAAGTAATCAATGATTCAATACTATGCCCAATAGCAAGATTCAGTACTAAGCTATAGTAGGAAATATTTGTAAGAATGTATAATGTATTTTTATGTATATTACATATGTTTTATAATACAAGCAAATATTTCTAACGAAGTCTTGTGTTACTAACAAAAATTGTGTTTACACAATTATGTTTACGACTTTTCAATCAAGTGTGGCATGAAGACAACAGGACCAAAGGAACTCATTTTTTTGCTGAACCTTATCTGTATAGTCACCGTTGAGTATGATTTATAAGCAAGTAGTTTATATCCAACTCTTTAGTAACCGTATTATTGATTGAACCGTGATTGGCAAAAAAAATGTAAAGGAAGGTGGTAAAGAAGGACGTGGTTATAGTGAAAGATAAGAAAAAGAAAGTCATCATGAATAAGGCCTGGGTCAGTTTTCTTCTTCAGTTCCTCAGTTCTTGTCTACCTTAAAAAAATAATGATTAAATTGAATTGATTGATCAGTTAATTCAAGAATAAAATAAACATCAAAAGATTAGTATCATTTTTCAGTTGTTGAACAAATTTTAAATACTTCTCATGGTGAAATCTGCTTTTATAAACAAGTAATTTGGATTTTTCTCACGACCTTGGTTTTGACTGTACTTTTATTTATATTTTGATTGTCACTATATGATTATAAAAATTGTTACTTAAATTTTGTTTGTGTTTTTCAGTGAGTGCAACTAGAGTTCTTCAAAAACTACTCATGGTCGTAGGAAAAACAAAGGCTGCTCAAGTATAAGCGATACAAACATAATTTTGTAATATATGCATAGGAAACTGTAAGAAGGAATATTTGGGAATTTCGTCAAATATTGAAAGATAATATTGAACATTTTAATTTAGTATATACCGTGGTTGTGTTATATATGTATGTATAAATGGAGAAGTAAAAATTAATAGTTATAAAAATAATGATTGAATGTTGGCATTTTAGTAACTGAATAAAATCCTCTAACGCTCAAAGCCTAAAAGACATAAATACAATGCCAGTTAATTCTACTATTAAATATGCCCATTTAATAGTATTAAAAATCTCAATGGCATTTTCAAAGATATGCTAAAAAATTCTGTTTTCAAGTCAAAATATGAACCATATAATCAATATTTTCTTGTAATATGGGGCCAGAAAAATAAGATGAACAACTAACAAACTTGTAAAAAATGAGAAACTTTTTTGTAAAATTAATATTATGAAAATTTTTACACGTCTTTTAAGTAACTAAAAATTCTTACTTACAGTCATTCCTATACTATAAAAAAAATATGACCCACCTCTTAAAAGTGAAAATTACTTTTGTTTAATATTAGCATAAAAAAATCTCTATGTTATGGAGCTTGAAGAATACTCCAGATTGTATGCATTTATTGTGAAATAGAAATATATTAAATTATCAATTAGATATTAAGATGTATTCAGGGAATATATTATCGTTGGAGTGGTCCATTCTACGCTAATGATATTTAAATTATGCATGCATCTTCATGCATTGTAAAATTATGTCTCTTCTAAATGTGAACATATTTTATTTGTTCTATCAAAACTTGAATAAAGTTTTTACATATCTCATTATCATTCCATAATTTAAGTTAAAAATGTACCTTATTTATAAGGAATTGATCTGGCCTGTACTTGAATTTAATTCCTCTTGAAACTTTCGAATCATTCTTAATATTCAAATACTTTTTTAGAATCCTTAACATTTATTCAAATTGGTTGAAATATAAGTTTTGAACAATTACACCATTTTTTCATAGAGTAAACAGCCATATGACTTAGCTGACAGATATGTCTGACAATTAAAAATTGTAAAGAAATATTAAACGCAAATGAATAAAAACCCTTTTTTATGTGGTTAACAGCAATATTTGCAAATTTTTAAAAGTATGTAAAGTCATACCACAGCACTTTTTTTAGTAAATCACTGTATAAATATGTAGTATTTACTTGATACAAACATTTAATTGATTCGTATGATTTTTCATAGAAATAAGAAATTGAAAGCACAATTATACAAACATAAAAATTTGATTGTGGAGAGAACCAGTATTATAATTTACTATTTTTTTAATGAAAAAATGCACTTGTTATTATGGGAATCATATTATTTGAACTATAAAAAACAATCTTACTTGTGAATTCTTTGCTCATTTTCTGTTTTTATTTGTTTTCTGATTTTATTTGAGAGGGGTGATTTTCGCACATTTTTTATTGAAAAAACAATGGATTCAATATTATCTTGCCAAAAGGAATAAATATTATGTCAATACTTGTACTCAAGTATCTAAATAATTTTATTTTTGCATTGTTTATAAAATGACTAAATTGTCATGTTTGGCACCTTTTAACCACATGATTAAGACAACTCATTGCCTAGGCTTGAATTTGTGTAAGCATTTTTATCAATAAAAAATGACTGATAAGATTATACTTCTATTTTAAATAATCATTTTTTTTTATTCTATGATAGTAATTCAGATAATTTTAATTTAGATATGACAATAATCTAACAGATATGAATATGGAATATATGTAAGTTTAGAAAGTAGCTTTGGTATTTATCATCAGTCATTAAAACATACAATATTCAAAAAAACACACTTTGTTGAGTGCTAATTCCACACTGTTTATTATTGGTGTCTGAGTGATTATAATGACAAAATTTTATTTTTCTCTTATATTAAACAAGTCGCCTACAACTGAAGTATGGAATTAATACATCAAATAATTCTTTTTTAATTTACATTGTTGATGTAAACTCTATCTAGATTTTCAATAAAACCACTTTTTAAATGTAAATAACTACACCATGTCTTTAAATAAATAGAAAAATAAAGACTGTTAGTCAGATATTCATAAAATAGATTAAAAAAAACTTTATAAAGTAACTTTTTACAATACTCAAAATGTAATTATTTACCAAATTTGGATTGTAGAAGCTTTGTACGATTCTGCGTGTTTTGTCACTAGGATCCCGGATTTCACCTTTCGGCATCTTCAGACATTCTATTATGTGTAATTTTTGCTAAATTATATATTTTGGCAAGACGGATATGGATGATTAATATTAGAATTAATGAGCGTTTATCTTGCGCCATAAATGTCAATCAATATTCTTCATTTGCAGACAATTTTTTTGGGATAATCATACTCTCAAAAGAAATCAAATTAATGACTGCATTGAAATAGTGATTCTCAAGAAAATTTCTTGCCTATTTCAAACAAACCTTTTTCCTATTTCATGACTATATAATCCGTTCCATATATATATATGCAAATTATTTTTATCACCAATTTATATAAGATTTATTTATAATAGGAAGTGATTTTGGTTTTTAAAATATCTTTGGCAGTTTTTGGTCTTTCTGAATTAGAGTAAATATCAATTACGTTGTATTAAAATTAAATTAAAAATTAATGTTGTTCTGAGTAAAAAATTTTATTTTTTAACTCTGTCTATATATTTGAATTATTTTTGGAGATATATTCTCTTTCATAATTGACTTTTAATTTAAGTTAATTATTTAATGAAGATAATTAGTTATTTATTTGTAAGAGGTCCCTAAAATTTTTATTGAACAATATTCAATTTTATCTGTACATAATTTGAAAAATTATCAGTAAATTCTTATCATAATTCACCAATTATTTCATATACCTTACAATTAAACACAATTCAATTTAAACTCAATTTTATGTTAATACCCTCCATAATATTAATTTTTCATCAGTTGATGTTATAAAATGTGGAAGTAGTACTAAACAAAATGTGTTTTATATATACATTTATAATTATTTTCTACCAAGAAGTGACATTTACTATCAATGAAACAAATCTTAGAAAAATATTTTATATTGTTGAATAGATAACCTTTTTCAAGCAATTATTATATTTTCAGATTTAATTGATTTGTGTACAGTTGATCAGATAATATCAGAAAAAATGTTGCATGAAAAATTTATCGATGCATTTATTTTCTTAAACTGGTTAAGTAATGTTACTAACCAAACACAAAATTGTAATCAATTTTCCGAGTCAAAGATTTTATGCAATACAATGTTTGTGAAAGAATTTTAATGTATTGTTCAAAAACTTTTCTGAGTTATGGAGGTAATACTGTACAGACTTTTATTCAATCAACATTTACATGGTAGAACTTCATTATAATATAGTAAAAATATGAAAGTATTTAGCTCTATAAATTTTTATATATCATAGTTTGTTGCTATTTCAAGTTACCATCATCAGAACTATGATTAAACTAAATTTAAGCTGAGGTTTGTATACAACTGAAGAAGAGATTCACCAAACATTACAAAGAATTCATGTAACTACGCATTTTCCCTAAATTTCACTCCAATTTTTGATTACTAGTTGAGTTTTTTAAATTCCTTAAAATAACTCATAATAAATTATTTAATATACAAAATAAATATAAAATTTTCAATTCTAGAATACACCAGACAGTTTATTACTTATCTCTTTTTATACAGTATGTAAAGCTAAATTTAAATTCAAATTAATCATAGTTCAGATGATGTTAGAACCCGAAATGGCTATCAACTACTATAGTATTGTTGAAATAAGTACTTTGATATTTTTACTCTTTCTATAGATGATAGATGAATATTCAAATACAATAAATTTATTGACAGCTACTCCCGTTAACTAAACTTTATCATTTTGTATCAATGAGGGACAGTCTTATTTTTCAGCAACAAAATATGTCATTAACATAAAATATATAATGATTTTTAATCAGATAAAATATGACAATTGTTGGGAGTAAAAAATCTAAATAATGTTTTTTATATGGTGTATGCATTCTTTGAACAAATAATTTATTTGTGATAATGTGCCAAATTTTTGTTTCAATCTATGATAATAAATAAATGTCTACCTATTTATGAATTTGCTATATAATGACTGTTACTGATTAATCTGATAAATAAATATTATTCAAAGCATTTTTTCATTTTTAATTATTTTTATACATACTTAATGAGGTAAGTGAATAAAAATCTGCATAGTAATACAGGAACATCATACCAGCCTAGCATCAACAGTCAATAGTATTGAATTAATCAATAGGTTTGCGCGAAAGATAGACTTTCTAACAAGTTGGGAAAAAAGTTACTTTCCAACCATTAGCTAAGTGTTTTTTAGAAAACATAATTCTATTTGGAAATTATTGTTAAATGAAAACAATTAAATTATCGGGAAAAATCTGAAGAAATTTGATTTCAAATACTTGGAGCTTGTATGTTTTATCATACCAATTATACTTATGATGTATTTTTATGAAATTTGGCTTATAGAAAATGTAATGTCAAGATACAACAAAGCTTTTTTTACAATTATTTTTTCATTTTGAAATAAATAAACGGCCTAAATATATTATTTCTATAAAATAGTTTCCATTTTAATAATATTCTTTTAATAACTTTTCATAATAGTTAATTTACAAAACAATATTTTTTAGTCCTTAATAGTTTGAAAGTGGTTTGAAATTTATTTTTGACACAGGAAAAATCTTTATTTTTTTACCTTAATTAGCATGGTTAAAATAATAGCTTAATAAATAAGTTTAAACTGTGTTTTTTATACTGGATGGTAGGGATTTAAATCTAAAATAAATTCTGTGTCCCTTTTAAGAGTCTTGCAAAGGTATTTTTGCTGCTCAACTATTTTATTTTTATCATACAACAATAATGAATAACTATTTTAGTTACAAATTTAGGTTGAGTAGTGTAAGGTAATATTATAGTGATAAAATTCTAAATTAATTTTTAAGCAGGTGAAAAAAAATTTTTACTTATAAACCCAATTTTATTACCAAAAAGTCTTTATTTTTTACCAAAAATTATAACCTAAATATAATTTTCCTTAGTTTTTTTTGAAATTGCTATTGTAACCAAATTGATCAGAAATAAGAGACAAATGTCGAGATTAATATATAATGTTGATTCCATTTAATAAAATGTTTTTTCTGACAACTTTTCTCAGCTTCATATATCAAATAAAAGAAAACAAAAAAAGTGTAGTTACTTTCAACATGTCGAGTATATTTTGGTATCCCAAATGAAATTGTATATTTTAGTTATTTTGATTTTAATTTTTATAACATTTAAACAGTTTGCTACTATTAACAAATAATGTCTCCATATGGCGACTCCAATTAGTTATTTGTGAATTTTACACAATATAAATTCTAATTTGTCATATTGTAAAATTTAAACGATTTCCAACGTACATAAAAAGTATTTTCTAATTTCTGTTGATAGTTAGTTACTTATGAAAGAACATTGTTTTCATCTAGAGAATATTTTTTTCAGCATTATAATAAATTATTTAGTGTAATACAGTGTAAATCTTGAGTAATATTTTCCACCATTATTATTGGATTTTTAGAATGATTTCCGTAGGTAAATCTACTTCATTTTATTCAAAAGAAAATCATTCCTTTTTTTAAAAGTTCCACAAAAGTTATACTTATAATCAAAATTATTGTCTATGATTATGGAAATATTGTTATCAACATCTGGCAACGTCTTGTCACTTACGACTTCTCACTGCAGTCCAGTGATTCCGTAGTAAATCGGCCGATAGTAGTAAAAAATTGTTTTGTTAGAGTTAAGTAGCAATTCTTCCTTTTAAAAATACTACTACTACGGATATCTCATAACTTAAAAAACGTCAGAAATTGTACGCCAGTTGTCGTAAATAGATAAACTTCTAATTCTGTGTTGCTTATAATACTTCAAACGGCTTGGAGCAAACGATCAGTCGAGAGATTTCGACAGAGCGCCATTGTACTGAGCATAGGATTACTTTAAAATCCAGATCCAACCACACCCCTTGTTGAAAAAGCATTTCGCATTCCTTTCGTCATCATATTTTGGCTTTATTTAGGAGTTCATTTAAAAAGACGACGATAAACTTTATCCGTCATTGGTGTTATACATTTCGATTTGACAGTCAATAATATTTGATTTATGTCATACAAACTATAAGTTCGTTTATTCAAAAAGCAGCGAGACAGTGCCGTAAAAATCAGTAATTTGTTATATATTTATTTACGTAAGAAGTTATACATAACCTTTTATTACTTTGCATGTTTGTTAAGTGCTTTATAACACCTGTTATAAAGTTATTCGCGAAGGTGTAACCACTAACCTTACCATACCGGGTTCCGACCTCGTCGTGTCATACGCCGAGATTGTTTTGCTGGTCGAAAATAGTTGTGTCTAGTGATTCTGAATTTTTTCTGCATGTGCGTGTATGAGTTAAGTGTTGTGTCTCACTGTTAAGTGTCATCATAATATATGGGCGAGATCTCCGCAAAGAAGGTCGAAGGTTGCAGCTGTAACCTCCGCCAGGCGCTCAAGCGGAGTCCTCCGGGATCGTCTCCGGGCAAGAAGTTTACTCCACACCGTCACACTGGAACTAATGGAATTGGAGAATATTGTAGCCAATACAGTCTATTTAAAAGCGAGAGAAGGTTTGTGCATATTGCTTACATTTACTGTTGCTTTAATTGACATGCTGATTGGATTGCAAGTTGATTGATGATTTTCGATACCATTGATGGGCAAAAATCTTTCCGCTACCAATGTATGCTACCCGTAAGTACATTCCGAGTTGGAAAGATTAATTAAAATTCCTGCCATATACCAGAAGATATTTATTAAGCTTTCATTAAAAACTGCACAATTGGTGTCTTGGATAACCATTTTCTATTGGTGGGAAAAATTAATTTCAATGAAGCCTTTCAAAAACTATACAAGGACTCTTAATAATATGATTCCCTTAAAATTGAACTATTCGGAAAAATAAGGTTCAATTTTTACAAGCATAGTGGATTTTTTTCCTTTAAAATTACGTTAAAAATTTTGGTTTCTATAATAGACGAATACAAATTTATGGGATTTACTTTGTATAATTTGTATTCATTGGCAAGGACATTAATATTTAAATCATAAACTCGTCACATGAAAAACAAATGGAATAATTAAAGTTTAGAACAAATACCAATAACGAAAATATGTGAATATATTATCTTTATATTATAGGATTTCTTGAAATTACATTGTATGATATGCAACTCCTACATCTCAGCTCGTTCAACAATGAAGCAATGAAATATTTTGAATGGCTTACCTGTGGTACGTTTGTTAATTGATCAATTAAATAACATTTTACTTAAAAAACGGTACATAATTTTCGATTTATTAGATTTTCGTACGAAAACATATAACAACCTTCATTTAATAATATAACAAAAAGATAACAGTATTATTTGAAATCCTCTTTAGTGGTGAGCATTGCAATTCATGTAATTCTGCAGTGATCGTATCGAATCACAGTTAAGGCAGGATATAACCAGATGTTCTCTCTTACAAATTTAACTTAGTATATATATGTATATATATATACACTTACATTTACATTATTAAAAAAGGGTTGTTATTTTTACTAAATTAAACATTGGCAATGAAGCCGTTTACATATTGATGGGTGGGCTGAACAGTCACATATCTAAGTCAAGTTCTTTGATTTTTATTTTTTCATTACGAAGTATTTACCTTAGAGTTCTTATGTAGTCATGTGTGGTACTCAAACACATTAGTCGAAACGAATATCTTTGTCAATTTCAAAATGTCTAGTTGATGGCATTATTCATCAACACTCAAAACAATGATCTTCAAATGTAAGGGGGAACTCCCACATAAGTTATACTTCTATAATCATGCTTTTTTGACATTTCTATTGTTAAATTTTATTTTGAAGATTGAAGAAAATACCGACTTTAGCTGTCTCCAGAAAATCTTAAAATGTTAACGTTGTCTTTATCCGTTTGCTGTCTACGTGGTCCTCACGATGGCTTGATGCCGGTATAACTATTTTTTTGTATCACAATTCTACTTTGACATGACACATTAACCCTATTAATTAGAGTGTTACACCAAACATTTAACATTTCAGTCGGTATATGATGGATTATTGTAATACTTTCAAAATCTTGAATTTATGTATGTCGGTGGTCAGATGCTTTGATATTCCACCCCACCATCAATCGATCATCGTAAATTGTCAATTTCAAGTATGCCGACGAGAGCCAAAATTGGATTTTCAGTAAGTCTAGTAAATAAAATTAATCGTTTTAGATATTGTGTTTTTATGTCTTCATATTCAGCTTGGCTAAGCTTTATTCTTGAATCAAACGATATCTAATGCATTGACTTATCGATCATTTGTTAACTTAAAGCTCAATTTATTTCCGTGCTTAGGCAGAAGAAAACTGATTCCCTACTGATGGTAAGTCTTGGAAATATTAATTAATGCTAATCAAACAAACTTTTTACCATCCAAATATATACATGTACCTTGAAAATGAAATTGTACAGATACAGAATATTGAAAAAGAAACATTTTTTTTTATGTATTTTGGAAGCTCTTGACATTTGTGCCTTGATAGTCGACACAAAACGAATTATTATGTTGGTTCTTCAACAGTGGTTGTCACGCATTCTTTAACTGTTGTCGCCCTATAAACACGTGGCTGTAGCAAACTCCTCTAATCCTGGTAGCTGCACATGAAAACTTTTGTTTTTTTAACGAACACTCGTGTCACATATCCAAAATATTAAGTTCATATGACGACTGATAAGATGAAAGCTGCGAGACATGCCTGGTGCCTACTTTTAGTTGCTTGCGCTGTATCGTAAATTTGTGTTTATTCATTATTATCTATGATAGTTATGTATGTTTATACTTATTTATTTCCTGAATTAACTTCAGCTTCATTACAAAAACTGAAGTTGGCGTTTGTGCAATCACACTTATATTATAGAACGTTAGTACTAAAAATTGGACGAACAATAACTTAGCATCGGAATATCTAACCAACACTTCACAGGGATGTCAAAATGATATACAACCAAAAAAGTCTTCCCGATTTCTGTTTTAAGTATGATGTCGAAAATAACAGGTGTCTCATTAACAATAATGAAGGGTATTGAAGTGCACATTGGTCATAGAACGTTGTCATGTTTGTGGGAAAAGTGATAAAACACTTTTCAGGTGGAGTAAAATTTGTCATCTTTTTTTATCCAAATCCCTTTTTCTTTTACCGGTCGAGATATATATTTTCCAAAATGAACCTTTTTTTTCAAAATGGCGGACTTTCCTATTCAGTGTTTTACACATAATTAGATTTATGTTGTTCAGTCTTAAAGTACAATGAAATTTAAAGAGTAATAGAAAGTTAGTTATTTTTTACTTTGCATTTTCAGGAGTAAATTTGGAGAAATCGCAAATGTAAATAAAAATAAATAATTTTTCAAAATATTCATTTTTTAGTCTTTTACGCTTCACAACTGCGGTCTATAGCAAATACAGTGAACATAATGGTTTTTAGTAAATTTCATTGACCACAATTTATTGACTTCTTCAATCGGTAACCTGTTTAGTCTGATGTTAATAGTATTCAATTCATCTTATCTCTTTTCATGCGAAGAATATTGACCGTATCTATGTCAGTAATTAATTATACTATCCTTTAGTTTGTATTCAATATTGAAATATTTTCGCGCAATTTCTAAATCTAGTCCTTGATTTTATATGTCGTAATCAAATAAATATTAGGTCTAATTGTTTTATGATGTAACTAATCCAAAAACAAATGTCACTGTCGGGTTTCAATACTTTACAAAAACAAAGTAGTAGTCAACTTACTGAAAATTATTTCAACCAGAGGAAAAAGTATGTAAGAACACAAGGAAAGAAAAAATATGATGTAGATCAACTTGGAAGAGAAAGGAAAAAAAACAAAATTTTTCGTCTAACGTCTATATCATAATGCACAGTTTCCGATTTAACTATATACCAGGGATGAGATACACGAGGTCAGCGAGAGCCATTTTCTATATAAAATATATAATTCATATATAAAAACTATATTCATAAAATTAAATTTAATTAGATTTATAAAAAAAAAATATTGCTATGTTAAGTATAAATAATGCATATTTAATAAAATGAAAACGAATATACAAAATAATTTAAGAATTTTCGGAGATAAAAGTCAATGGGGATAAAAATACTTTTATTTTTGTCAAAGATATTGGGAGTCGCACTTAACGCAGCGAAGAGCAGCATCTGTCCACGTCTGCTCTGCCACATACCTACGTACTTAATTGGGGCCGGCGTTAGGTGGGTTCAGACTATTCTTCGGAACTCGGCCCCGCGCTTCAAAGGCCCCATTCTCGGAAAAAATCCAAGTAGTCTTCAATTCTTACAATGGCGTAAATCTTCATTGCCTTTAACCTCTTCTATGGGATATAAAACCCTTTCAAAATGAAGTGTTGCTTAATCAAAGAATTCGCTCTTTTGATATTTCCTAACATATTGCCGAAATATAAACATTTCAAATTGATAGGTACATTTAAAGAACATATGTTCAAAGTGATATTTTATGACGGACATAACAATAATATACGGTTGAATTTTGCAAGAAATTTTTAGACACCGGTATTGATATCTTTGGTAGGTGTATTGCAGCTTTTCCGGTTTCTTATATATTTTACAGATTACGACATAAATTGTTCTCACAGAAAGTAGCCATATGAACTATTAAATTATTAAGTAATCGAGGGGGCATGTCCACACAAGTTTTGGTCGATTTCTCCCACTTTCACGAGTATATCATATAGAATTATGTGTCGTGGCAATATATCCGCTTGTAAAGGGTATTAGAATTTCTTATATAACGTATTGTTCTTAAAGATAGGCGAAGTTATTCGTTCTGTATAGATTTTTACTGTGAGGCGACGATTTTTTTATGAGTAATACTTGTTTCATTTCTAAACGTCCCGATTATTTTCATTCCCCATTCACTTTTACGTGAAAATCAATAATAACTGCACGCAATATGTGAAAATTCACAATAACCATTACCTTTTTTATTGAATTGCTTGGTTTTATGGTAGTGCAATCACTTGTATCGTACATGCAAGACATTTAGTATTCCTTTGTGTCGATTCTTGATATTAGCGATGTTAAAAATCCACAAAATCGCGCGTGAGAGCTTCTGTTTTAAAAGCTCTGTATTTTTGTATGAATTTCTGATGGTCTTCTACAATTTATTCTTGAATCATGCTAGTAATAAAGGAAACTATTTTTCTTATCATATTTACACTCGTCGCTAGCCTTATTCATAAAATGTTATGACTGTTTTATCAGAGGAGATAAACAAACGGTATTCATTCATTTCCCTCTGCTTATCAAAAATACAATTAAAAACTCTTGTGAAACTTTTTATCAAATTTGTTTTTTCGAACATTAAATTGATAAAATAAAGATATTTTACAGTGACGTTCCACTCGAACTTTTTTTTGTGATATATCTATGCACACATATAAAGTTGTTTTTTTATCAAAGAGATCATGAAATAAAATAAATTCCTTTACACATAACTGCTTATCATTTTTTTTTATCATGCACCAGTGTGTAACCATGAACGTCTCATATATTATTAATTCACAAAAATAATTATAATTACACAACACATAACAAATATGTTTTGACAAATTATGTGTTACATTGTTAATTTCACTTGTGTATGTTATTTCTGAAGGAAGACGTCATTTTTATAGAATTGTTTTGTACTCGACTATTGAAGAGGTCAATTGAAATATATACTAGGGTTTGATTGTTTCTTTAAATTTTGAAATCGTTGTTTATGATCCCAAACTAAGTAATATCACATTGGATGAAACACGTCATACAGTTACTTTAACTCCTACTAACTTTATGAATGCACACCTTTGTTATATTATGTTTATTTCTAATTATATGTCAATTTAAATTATTTGAATAACATTAAAAACTTGCTTCCGGCGCCGGTTATTATGTTATATGTGTGGCACGCGCTGCTATGGAAGTCAATAGATCTTTCGATATTATTTTACACAACAAATTCAGAGTTTCAATGTATTAATTAGCAACATCCAATTTCATTTATTCTACGCAAAAATATTTCCACAATTTCAAAACATATATAAGCGATAACTTGCTTCGATTACAAACTTGTTTGTGTCGAGGTTATGTTTTTGATACAACGAATTTTGAAATACCAAGCTCTATGGTTTGCTCGGTGTAATTAATGTTTACATGTTCAATCAAATATTTTGCACATAATATATTAACTCACCAATCTGATCCACTTAACGTTAATTGTATTCAGTCACAGTTGGCCCACAACTGCATTTAAGGTAATATAAATTGATTGACAGCTAAAAAGCTAAGTTTTGAATCTTATTTTAAAATGAACTTCTACGACATTACCGTCGAATCCATCGAAAATATTATATAGCTATTTTTTGTGATTGTGCTTTTCTTTGCGGTGATGCTAAAATCAATTGATTTTTTTGATTGAAATATTCAAGAATCTTTAAGAATGTTTTACAATATTTCAATTCCTTTAAGCATAACATGTGTCGTAAGAGATTTTTGCTTTTTATTCAAAATCGATGATTTGTTATCATTGTTAGAACACTGGGTCTTCATTACTACATCTCACATAATACTAAATGGCTTAGGATTTCTCTACTTAAATTTAAATTTTCACACATTATCCATTTTTGTTTGTACCCTGCTTTAATTTTATTCCTGAGTGAATACATGATGGCTCGGAGGAATATGTTCATTCGAATGCGTCATAATTTAGTACATTTATTTTTCAATAATTTATTAATTTAATATGGATAATGACCGTCTTTGCGAAGGTTGGACATACAAATTTAGAAATACTGTCATTTATAAGGTATAACATAAATCGCGATTTACTGATTCTGTATTATTTAATCAAAAATTATGAAGTTGATGAAATGCTTCGTAAGTGTATATATGCTTTTTTTTACATTTTGATCCGATTTGGCCAAATCTAATTCAACGCCTTCGTCGCTAACCATGTTTGGAGTAAAAAAATCAACAGCATTGACATAAAATCAATCCCGTAGACATACGTACTCGCACGATAATCGGATGAATGCTATCCAAATTGGAATGTTTTGACGTGACATCTGGTTCAAAGTGTCATGACATGACACTCATGGCAGAGTGCTATGTTAAGATTGTTACGGTGACGTGTTATCTGCCCTCGAAGATATTCATGTTAAGAACTTTTTTAATTCGTATGATAGTAAATATAACAACGATTAAAAAATTTATTTAAACTTATCCGATGTCGATATTCATTTAAGCTAAAAACTAAACGACAATCAAAATTTATTCGCTTTTATTCTCAATATCATCTCTATTCATAAAAAGAAGATAACCATTGTGATTTGCATATTATCATTCAGGTAAACTTGGTTGCTTTTATAACCTGTTATCTATGAATAGGTGCGAGTACCTTAGCCTTGGATACCCAGGCTTGACAAACTGGTCGTTTTATTTGATATGTTTATTTAAGAACAAATATAAAAAAATATTTGTTTTACAGTTTAAAACATGAAACTTTTCAATTTCTTTCTTAACATTCAAATAGCCAATTTGTTATTATTATGAACATACAAATTATGCTATTATGTCTGTATTTTTTCGCATAATACTTTGATTAAACGAATTTGAGAAATTATAAGTTATTCATAGGTGACCTTATCACGATTATGTAAAACTGTGTTGAAAGTTCTTCTACTTTTACCAAAAATATTGGATTCGTATGTCTTGATATGTGTTGTATTTTTTTACTATAACCGCTCTCAATATTGAGGACATTTACTCCTAAATGAGCTTATTTCAACAAACGTCTATCTTCGAATAATACTTGTTACAAAGTTTCCCAATCTCTATTTTTCAAATAACGCTGTGGCAAAAAGATTTGTCTCACGGCCCCACATTTTATGATCGAGATGTAGAAGGAGATTTCGGATATTTCAGACATTGATGCTTTAGAAAATAATTTCTTAAATCAATTTATGGAACGATCCGTACCGAAACTAAAACTTGTGAGCGTTGCCGACGTAGACCTCTCTATCACCGACTCGACAATTTAATATTCTTAGTTAAAAACTCGCACCGGGGCTTGCATACTGGATATATTAAACTCTACGGTTAAGTATGTCATAGTAGAGAAGTCAGTAAGTATACATATTCTTGGAAAATTTTATGTCAGATGTATAATAAATTGGTTAGAAAATATGATTTTATCTTTGATGCACGTGCACCTTAAATAATTTTTCTTGTATGCAGAGAGCATTGATATTGAAAGTAATATTAAATAATTGTTTTACATAAAAAAATACGCACTCAACACTTTAAGAACCACTGGAATATTATTTCTAAGGAGAAATGAACAACGTATTTAAGCTCCGCAGAAACACAAATTAAAAGGCAAATTGATTTTTTTGTGCAAATAAATATTTCTGGCGAGATTCTTGTCAAATTAGTACGGCTCCCGTAATTGTCATATTATTTGAAATTATAATTCAGACTAGTACTAGAAATAAAAGCTATAAATAAAAATGGAATAACTAATCAAATATATTTTTATTGATTGAAATGGCATTTATTTAGTAGAACTCTATTATAAAGCAGTGAAAAAATGTATTTTAGTTCTACATTGCAATATTTTCATTTCCCTTTTTAAATTATACTCAAACACAAATTATAAATATTCTATTAATTCTATAGTTTATCACATTCTTATCTATAGCGTGATTAATGCTCGTGGAACTATTATAAAATGCTGCTACCTTGGGCCATTCCAAAAAAATTAATTATACGATCGTGTTATTTAAATTCAGTTACATGTACGTTGTATTAAAAATGGCGTTTGTGAATTATTTTCACGAGAAAACACGAGTTTGCGAGACTCACCGTGATTCGGGCGCAAAGTATTTTATCGTGCTGACTGATTGGGTCGACCTGGTGTTAGTAGATTTCTGATGGCATTGAAGATATGTAACATACATATTCATATTTTATACGAAAAAAATCCCGCTCAAGATTGTCACCTTCATTACATTATTAACTTTCAAAATTATTGACTTGCCTATTATTTAATTATTTTTTTAAATTATTGGCAAAACTTATTTTTGATTTAGGAATGCTTACGTTATCATTAAATTTTCACGCATGGATCAAACAGAAAATTACTTAACGTTTCGGCATTTTTTTGCGTGAATTTTGATAGCAAAATTGACCATACCCAACTGCAGATAATTGTTCCCAGCGTCTCGTTGTAAAAGAAAGCGTAAGTATGTCTTTGTTTTTCGATTTCACATGGAACAATTTTAATTGCAAATTTCTTGTATCCATAGTTTCTACTCTATCTGTATGACTCACACAATACTATCGGTTGTCACTCATTGTTCAATAATATTACACCCTTTACCTGATCTCTTATTTTAAGTATTCATCCATATCTAAATATTTTTATATGTACGGTTATATCTCGACAACAGGATTTGGTTGCGATACCTGTTTACCTTTTTTCTATAGATTATAATAATAACAAAATTATTATCGTCTAGTGGTTATAGTTGACTACTACTTTTTTTTTCTGCCTTCATCTAACATTTGAAAATATAAATTCAGGTATTTTACAGACAAAATTAAAGAAAGGTAAATTAAGAACTAACAATTTTGAATGAATTGAAGGGTTCGAAAATTATTAATACACCCCACGATAAAATATCTAATAACACCGTTCTCTTTGTGCAATAATAATATTTCAAATCGTTGTTGTGTAAATTGAAAGCGATTCCAACTGAAGTAAAGCACTTATCAGTTCTATCGAAAGTCAAAGTTTTGTGTACCTAATGATATTATTTAGATAATAGCTTGTCCAATCACGACATATAGACGTCACTGCAAGGCGGGGGTGAGTGTGCTGTTTGCATTTAGCGAAATTTTTCCAATTACCCTGGACAAGCTTACTAAGGAAACATAACACAAAACGATGCCTTTGAAGACTTTCTTTGGAATTTCATTGATCTTATATTAGTTTTTAATGAAAAGAGAAACAGAATGAGCACACGGCCGGATGCAATAATAATTAAATAATATTTTCTAGCCATCTAAGATATTCAAATAATATCAGGAATCAAAACAAATTCTTAATAACATTATTTTGTTGATTGAATTGGCTTTCACTTGGTAGAACTCCATTATAACACGGTGAAAAAATAGCAATGTATTTTAGTTATACAAAATTATTTTTACAAATATAGTTGATAGCTATTTCGGCTCACGCCATCGTCAGAACTATAGTTCTATAAATCTATAATTATATATAGAACTATAGTTCAGGATAGTTCTGACGATGGCGTGAGCCGAAATAGCTATCAACTATATTTGTAAAAATAATTTTGTAGAACTAAAATACATTGCTATTTTTTCGCCGTGTAAAATTATTTTGATTATTTTGTTCATTTATCTTCGCAAAACCGAAGATTATAATTTAATCCTCAATATAGAAAAATAAGTGTAAAAAAAATTCAACTCACTGTATATATGCTTAGACTCTGCGTGAATAATTAGATTTTCATAGATATTACAAATAGCATTTTGAATATGTTTTTTTTCTCTTTAAATCCTCGATAGTTCTCCCCTTTGCCTATTAATATTTTAAGATCGAAGTTTTACCTACACATTTAAGTCAGCTTATAATTTATTTACTATACTATTATTTACTTTAACGTCATTGTCATGTAGGGTAGGTGGTTAGGTGGCTGGGTCATTAGCTTTTACTATGTAATTTTCATAAAAAAAACATTTCAAATTCATCCCATCATCTACGTAAGATACCGTTAACCCCGTTTTAAGTTAGAAACTTTCCAGTCTTGGGTTACACGTTACGTAAATGGCGTAGCCGGTAGATGGGTCGCTATACTTACTTATTTATTACATATATTATGATGAGAAACTTTAGTCGACGTTAAGACGACGCTGTATTAAATATTCTGTCGAAAATTCCTGTTGATAAAATTCCTGCACGAGCGTGTTAAATATTTTTAATATGCATATGAAATGATAGGTGAAGGGTGATTATAAATTTATGAGTCGTTCGTTCGTTTCCAGATTACCAAATTTTCTCTATGTTATCTACCATTTACAACGGAATGCCTCTCATCACCATTCATCCTTATCGGTTCACTGTCATACACTCCCACGCAAACCAACTCAACTGAACTGAATCCCCTGCTATGCTGTGCCTTCAATTTTTAAGATCTATGTATTTATTTATACATTACTTTCGTTGCTTATATTATCCATCAGGTTTTTTTTTACATACAAAATAATGTGAATGTTTGAGTCTGATTGAAAATCATATTCATAATTAATACAAACAAAATCAAACCTATGCTTGTAATTTGCAATTATTTACATTGTTATCATAATTTAATTTCTAGATATATTAACATGTGTATTCTGTTGTAGCTGTGTGAGCTTCTTTGTTATGATTTTAGCTTGATAAGATATTTGCAAAAGATAAAATTTAGCTACCCCATTTGTACTAGTTACAATTTTATATCGTACAGGAGTGAAAAAACACCCCGAACATCTCACAACAAGCTTAACCTCGCAAAAAAAATAAGAAATACTGATCTTAATCCGCTCAAAGTCTTAAAGAAAATAAGGTTATTTATATCTTCAATACTATTTATATTAGAAGTTTACATTGGTGTTCGTAACAAATACGAAACGTATTATCAATTTTTTTACTTGTGTCAAAATTCTTTGTTTTGTACTACTTCATACATACTTCAGTTATTCAGTTCAATATTGCACTATAATTGTATACGTGAACCATTTTACTGGAAAGCCCAGAAAAATTTCTATCGAGTGTTTTTGTATAAGATCTTCACATTCTGACATAAATTTCGCCGAAATTGCTCCAATAAATGCAACCTCTTATCTATATTCTTGCCCGCTTCCTCGCATTCTAGTTATCCAGTCTTCCATTCTCAATCTTCTATATAAAATCCGAACGATTTGCCATTTTTCTGGTGAGATTTTGTCCATAGCGATAAATATATACAGTTTGGAAAAAAAATAAAAACTTCAAAAATAAATAATTGATTTCTCAAAGGCGCCATTAGACATTTTACTTTTCACACTCGTCGAACGACTAAATGATGAATATTTTTATTTTATTTAAATAGCATAGATTTCGAAAATGAAAACGTCGGTAATAATTAAATATAGCTCTCATTGAACTTTGGTAAATTACGCAGAACAACTTGAAGGCAAAAAAAAAACACTTACTGTTGGAATGTGTTCATACACAATACAACAATCATCATTTTTATTTTATAATACTATAGCCTATTACCCTTCATTAACTTTCTATAGGGCTCGTTTGTTTTTTAATCTACCCATTACCATCAAAATCAGCTTAGATGGCTGGCGTACGTTTTCACGTATTCAAATCGTATAATATAATTTTATATACAACGCAAAACATTAACATAAATAAGTAGTTTTTATACAAGCATGCTACGCAAACTTTTTACTACTGTAATACAATTTTTTAATACTGGAATTAATTTTAACGTAATACTCATCTGAAGTAAGCATTTTTTTATTTAAATTATATATATATCTGAACAACACGTGCTCGATTAAAGTAAAAGCATTTTATCTCTATGAAATCTTAGACGACCAACCTTTTATTTTTTTATCGAAGGTCGTCTCTTTTCTCAATCAAAACATCTTATATTAGAATTAACCACGTCGCTGGTGTACTAATTATTAGTCAACGGCATTGAGTCAAAACTAAACGATCGTAATATGTTGTACAATATTTGTATTATGTGTAGTTGACGCAAAAATGTTGAAACCACCCACAGCCACTGTTTTCAGTGTGCTTTTTTTAATCTGTCGACCCAATAATACCAAATTATGGTCAACCAGTATTTCTCAAACAGTATTTGTGACAATCGTGATGTACTTCAAAAATGTTTGCCTGTGCTTCCATACTTTTCCGGGTCCGTGGACGAGGGGTCTAAGTCTATTGGCTTCACCGGTCCTTACTGGATGGAATCCGAATAACTACGGACAGTTTCATAAAGTGTATTTTCAATATATTTATGAATTTCTATATGGCATAAAGGTAGAATTAAACCCAGTTTTTTTATATATTCTAATGACAAAATATTCATTTTTTTTAACTGTTGAGAACTTTTAGGCGCAAGATTTCGAGAATTTTACGACTGATTTTTACCGGCTCGACTTTCAATCGATAACCTTATTTAATTTTGTATGCCAAGTGTTGAAATAATGAGTTATGACAAAATTTCGCAGAAAATCATTTTTTTTTGTTAAAATGAGTACCCGTTGCGACAAGGAAGCTAAAAAAATTGATGTTCTGTGGATGATGTCTTATGTGTGCTATACCACTCACTATTAAAATCAATTGACAAAATCGGGACTTGTAAGTCTACCCGGCATTTCGCTCCCATGTCTCGTTGCCGGATTACGACTTACCATCTGGGAATCGCTGCTATAGACATATGGATTCATATTATATTTTTACAAAAGCAGCTTAATATGTAATGCATTTTGTTATATCTTTGAAGGATGTTAGATTTTTCAATGCATACCGGCTATCGTTTCAATCAACATAAAGAAAACGATATGCTACTGAGCCAACGTGCCGTGCCGTAATAAATAATCTTCTTTGCTTCATGAAAGGAATATAATCCGTGGTTTCCGTTGTAGGTATATACTTAGGATTGATATTATGATATAGGAAGGTCGAGCTCGGATATATATGGGTTAATTGCGGGGACCCTAACAGGAATAAATTATTGTTAAAGTGTCATATTGTGTACACACACAACTCGGTGAACCTAACTTGCCGTTGAGTCGGCAATAATAATCGTATACATTACATACTGTTCCAACAGTGTTTCTCAAATGTGATTCCAAGAAGAATATTACGCCCGTTTAGAACTCGAAATATTGAAAGTGCTCTATCTAGTGGCGGCTCTTATCGCTAAATATAAGTACAGTGAATTGTTCGTTAACCGATCATCGATTAGTTTACATATAGAATACGAATATGTGTTCATTGTCCGAAAACAAAAATCTTTCGTGAAGTATTCGTTGTCCGATTTGTTCGCAGTCCGAACTGTTCGTTAACCGATCACCCACTGTATATGTTGAGTCATTTGAAAAATTAAAAATATTTTATTTTTTATTTGTCAGACAGTGAAAGACATGATATTAGAAATAATGCATTTAAATAAAATACATTCAATTCCTCTAAAATTATTTTTTCAATATTTGTTTTATTGGATATTATTATCACTTTAACACCAATCCCAAGCGAATGCCGATTCCCATTATGTCTAAAAATAAAACTAAATAATAGTCTTGCTCAAGGATATTTTTTGGATTGTAGTGAGATCAGTTTATATACATTTTTTAAAATATCGATTTCTCCTGTGTACACCTATTGTATTTAACCCGCCGACTGTTAATGTCTGAATTCAATGAGTTAGTACTCGATATTCACAAATATAAAACTACTAGCGTGTACCCGGCATGCGTTGCAATGCCACTCAAAAAAAAGAAACCGCGACTTTATGGAAACGCCCATTTGGAAGCCTCTCGCCTTCCGATTGGATAAGTCGGACTTGAGGCAGGGTCGGAGCCAATTAGAAGCGATAAGCTTAGGTTATGTTTTTCTTACCTAAATTTGACAGTGGTGGCCGTATGTGTTTTTATTTATTGGAGTACTTTTGGATACAGAATGTTTTTTGTTTTTCTATCTGGTGTGTACACAAATAAATCAGAAGGTTTTCCAACGCGTGAGCAGGCCACGTACAGTTGTCCATGTGAGAAGCATGGATTTTCTAAATTTAGTCCACACACTTGTAACGACTGTCCTTGTGCCTTATTGATGGTCATTGCAAAGGCGACTCGCACTGGAAACTGCAGACGTTTAAATTCTAATGGCATATCTGTCGGAATCATTGCGATGCGTGGCAACAGTACATCTTCTCCTTTGAATTTCCCGTTTAAAATTGTAGCTTCAATAATATTGTTCATCATTTTTCTTACTGAAAGCCTGGTACCGTTACAAAGTTGTGGTGGATTTATGTTTCGGAGAAGAATGATAGGCACTCCAATTTTAAAACATGCGGCGGCATGCCTGGCAAATCAAGTGAATTCAAAAATTCTGTTGGATAATTGACGACTTCGTCTTGATTCATTATAGTATCGATTGACTTATACTTTGTCGCTTCTGGTATTTCATTTAGTATGCTGAAATTGATTGCACTGACATCCTTGTTTTTGGCTGCTAATATAGCACGTGCACTGAGCCATTGATGTTTTTATGATTGTGTGCAATATTTGGAAAAACTTTGTGAATCAATTCGTCTATGGTTGCGGTTATTTTACAGAAATTTGCTGGCAATGTGATACATTGTCTGGATTCCTCTATTACCATTTCTATTATTACCATTTGTGGAAATCACGATCAAGTAAGTCGTTTTCAGATCGATCCAGCGCAGCCATTCCCAATTGTAGCATTGATTTGTTAGCGATTACTAAACGTATGTCCTCAATCAATAGCAATACCTCATTATACACGTTTGGTGTGAATTGAACGTGTGGATTTTGAATTGTTGCACGCAAACTATGTAAAATATCTTCACTCATGTAGTCTTTGTATTTTCCCAAAGATCATTTGGATTGGATGGAAAGCACATTGTTAATATTACTGCAAATAACGCACGTATTTGTTGTGGGTGAGCAGTATTCGATGAATCGGCGAGTGAAGTGTCCCAATGTGCATCGTTTTCTAGAAGATTTAATTCGAGGCAAGCTTCACGATAAGTGACACATATTCGACCGTTTACTGTTCTCAATTCTTGGAAGGATCTCGGTCCACCTATGTTGATTAGCAGTAATCGCAAGTAAAAGCATTTGCATTATTTGGGTGAACAGTGTACAGACGGCCTAATGCGTCAGTTGAATATACATTGTAATGTCTTTCAACTGCTTTACCTTGTTTGCGACGTTGAAATGTTTTTTCCGATGCATTCCATCTGTAGAATGTTGGCACTTCAGAGTAAAGTAGCGTCTTTGCAAACATATCATTCCTACACAATAAGAAAAATGCAGTTAACGACAACAAGAAGTTGTTGGCTGTGGTGACAATGCTCTTACACGTCCATTTTCTGTTGTGAAGTACACACGCTGTCCATTTTCGAGGTGAATTGCCAAATGAGTAACTTTTGGATGCCGTTCATGAATTGGAAATTATAAAATGCGCCATATTGCTTCACTGCTACTAATGTAGCGTCCCAGTTGATATTGGTTGATTTCATCGATAGATGCAGTTGAATTTCCCACTCCAAAAACTGTCATGTCGCTTCCTTTGTTGACATATTTACAAATGTATTTGATGGATTTCACCGAATTGCAACACTCAATATTAATGTGTGCTTTGTACGTTTTCAAGAGAAGCGGTGAATACGGTACAATTCAACGATTATCAACTTTAACGTCTTTGTTTTGCTCTTTTCTTTCGTACTTGAGTGTACTGAGTATGAGTTGTACTCTGACCTATTGCTTTTCGTTTGGGTGGCATAATTGAATTCACAATGAATGTTACGTTTTGAAATTCACTTTTGAAAAATAAAAAAAAAATAATTGATTTAATAATATCCGAAGTCGACCGGCAATTGGAATTTATACGTAATATTTATTTAAATTCGTTCTGTTATGCGACACGAAACAAAAACAAAAAAGTCGGTAAAAATTCAAACATTGAAATACTGTATTCGAAAATCGAATTTTGTTTCAAAATATTCAGTACCTACTTAAAATACCTACAGGTGAGTGCATGTGACAGATTTGACATTTTTGTTTTCGGCGTTGCTATGGATATAATGCTTCATAAATGGCCATTCTTTATTACAATAGTCTTGTATGAAAACATGTTTTTCGTAAATATTCAATTAATTTTCGTAATCAAATCAAATACAGACAGACAGACACTCATTTTTATATATATAGATAGATTACGGTGTGAACATATTTGTGTTTTAACTAAATGCAATGTTTGAATATCCGTAATGTATCTCGGCAATGAACGGGCTTATTCAGTGTTTATCTTCATACTAACAAAATAAAATATAATATATAATATATATATATATATATATTGAATTCTCACTTCACGGACATTCTAGTCTGTTTCGAGACTTATTTGATCTCTTGTTACAACCCAATCTAATCCAACTATAATATTTTTTTTTTGTGAAGTATACATTATTTTTTTTATATCTTTTTCAAAACAAAGAATAAGTTTTGTTGAAGATAGAAGCAATTTAAAAAATATTCAGAATTCTGTTTGTGAACGGACGTTTTTGAGAAATGTTATAATTGTTAATTAGAAATTGGCAAGAACGCTATACCACGCTAATATTTTGGTAAAAATACCCTATTTTTAGGGGGTCTGAGAAATACGCGTTTCACCTGTTACGAAAATGTACAGACAGCTATAAGCTACATCATTATTTATATAGTAATGTTATCTTGACGATTCATATTAAGCAGTTCCATATTTTGGGCATTACCTTGTTTAAGATACATTTTACTAACAATCCCTTCGGTAACGTAAAACATTTTCATCGCGATGGAATGTGCTGCCAGACAAAGAAAATAACGTTTGTTGGTAAGATCTTTTGTTACCCTGCGTTTTTTACTTTTTGCCCTTCTCGTTTACTACGCTGAAAAGTTAGTCGTTTTCACAATACAACATTTTCCCCCTCAATTTGTATTTTTGCATTTTTACATTTACAAGACTTATTATTTAATGATTTCATGAATATATTATGCTTAGCGTTACTGTTTCATTACTTTTTCGTAATTGCAATAAAATTTTGACGATAACATAATTATTAGAAAATAAATCTCATTCTTTAAGTTTTTATAAAGGTGCTCGTCTGTAATGCAGACGCTACATTATAAATCAGATTAATATAAATTACCTGTTTAAAGAATCATGTCGCAGTACTTTTATAATTTTTCTTTGACATTCGGGACGTATTTTTATTCTATTGGTAATTTTTTTTTCGTTTAATATACGATTTAAATTCTATTATATTTAACATCGGTGTCTATACTCTTCTATACTTGCAACTAGTAATATAATTATAATGATAAGCATATATGACATCAACATGATGTATTTATAACATACATTATTTTTATATCCTTCCGCGATAACCCCAATAATACTTGCATGCATTTCTGCTATGAGTAAGATAACACTGTTTTTTATTAAAAGTTCAATCTGGGCTTATTTTAATATTTTTCATATCTTATTTAATATTTTCTAGTCATAGATTCTCTTCTTTGTTAAACATTCTACTGGTTCATATGTACACAGAATACTCAATAGTGTTATTATAGAGCTCTACGAATGATTTTTTTTTGTTTCGTGACTTATTATAATGATTCGATTCGCTATTTTGAAAAGTAACCTTTATTTAGATGTTACATTTCAATTGATATTACTTATGTCTCACATTTTGCACGTGGAACTTTCTTTCGATGAAACATTTTCTACCTCTGGCATACATTTTATTCCCTCAATACATTGATTTCTATCATAATTTAATTTAAAAAAGGAATTCACATCGAAAATAATAAAAACATCTTTCATCAAAGCGAAAAAAATATCGAATGTACTGCGACTGCGCGAAAGTGAATAAGCGAAAAAACTGAATTTTCAATTATTTCCCCCGGAGTGCTAACGCCTTAAGAATTTCTCCGCCCATCGACCTTAGCACGCGCTGCTCATTTTTATTCTTAATTTGGATTCTACACGACTATTTTACTCGAATCATCTTTGCCTTCCTCGACCTTTTTACCATATATTATAGTTACATTACAGCACCATCTAAACATTAACATTTCATCAACTAATGAAAGTTTAATTTTATTCAAAGAAGCCAAATACCAGCGTGATTACATTTAATCATTATAAAAGAATATATGAACCATGTCCTTGTTTTAGTACCAGATTATGATGTATTCTTATGTGGTAATGTGTCGACGACACCTAGTTTTAAGCATCCTGTGATTCCCTGTATGGTTTTTTCATATGAGCGTTTTACTAGTCTAAATACTTTCATTTTCATATCGGGAAATGTGTTGAGTGGAATACGGTATCTGATTCGGTGAATAATGATGAAGATGTCGCCCACTAAAAGATATTCTGTACTATGATGTAGTCATTAATCGATTAAGGAACTCGTTCAGCGCGGATAAAGACGTAAATTTGCATCAAACCATGGAAGGTCTTGAATTATTTTGTCAGAATATTATTAAAATAAACGGTAGCTGAGTCTTAATTTTAATGAACGAGTTAATCTCCTTAATTTTCCTTCATTACATCACAAAGGCAATTCTTACGACGACCTCTTATTTTACAAAGTCAAATAATCATTAGATTATTTTTCTAATAAAATTTTCACGTTGCTATTTTCGAATCGGTAGTTATTATGATGAATTCAGTTATCAATTTCGCTTAATTCACCTTTCATGTAATAATATAAACTGTAGTATTTACTTACTGTCAGTTTGAGTGCTTTCGTGTATCTGAATCCATGAAGATGCTGAAAGGCAAAATAATAAAACACGTAGAAGTGTCCAAAAAAATTTCGATTCAAATCTGATTTTTATGAAGTACCCTTATTTGATATCTTATATGAATAATAATAATTGCATCCTTTTTTATGTTTCTTCCAATGTAGTATAAATTATTACAAATACGAACAGAATCAAATTTGAATTGTTGAAAATTTGTGCAATTCCACATAATTTGTCACTCGTGTTCAGATTACTACTACGGCAAGATTAATTTAAATTTATGAAATATTAGTGTCAAAGTATCGTGTTATTAGTCAGAAATTTATAATCTATACAAACTATTTTGTTGTGTACAATTGTGTCAGTTCTATTACATCCGTGCGATAGAATGTCCGAAGATGTCGAAAAGCGAAACCCGGGCCGTGAGTCACAAAACATGTGAAATTGTAAAAAGTTTTAACAATTGAAATTTAATTGTAAAGTTCTATCAAGCATCATCGTCATCATCAGGATATCGTCAATTATACGACCAGAATCTGTTAATAACCAAGTAAACAATTTCACATGAAATCGAATCATTATAACTGTTTTCACTATATAATATTTCAAATTGCACCTTACAGAATTATGAGGGAATTTCCTGACAAAAATTTCCTGACAAAAATATAACGATCTCTACTTTTTACGCCCCTTTGTGATTCTATTTTATAAAATCGGAACCTTGTTCACCAATGAAAATAAACTACTGACGATTACGTCGTGCACATTGCATTTTAACAGAACAATTTTTCGAATAGTCAGCGGGTAAAACTCGAAACTAGAATCACTACGGTCAGATGGAATTCTGTGCTCGGAATGCCGTGAAATATAAATTGTTCTTGCGATTAGTTGTGTGGTATACTTACACTCTGTGGAATTGTGCTACATCTATTGTAGGGTCACAGTGCCGTGCCAAAATTACTTTATTATAGAAAATATCGGCACAGCATTTCCGTAGTTTAAATTGTCATTCATTCTTCACTTCGTGCTTTTGGCACCAATAGATTGGCCAGTCTGTTAAAATTGTCCAGCAACTATCTCTTCGTCTGGCGAAATTCCAAAAATTAAGCAGCATGTCCAATAATTTTATCAATATTATGAAGGTTAATTTATAAATATTTAGTACCAAAACTTTTATATTTTTACTCATTAAACTTAATTTTATTATTCATTTTCAATTTATGCACACAACAGTGAATGCAAAAAAGTCTTGAGATTATTTTTCTCTGACATTCCTGGCATAAATTTGAAAACGCATTTCTGTTTTCGCTGCAGAATCCACATAAGAAGAGTCTGAATCTATGGTGTGTGGTGGTGAGTATACCTTTAGGTATCACATAGATTAACAAAACACATTAAAAATTAGGTAATTACAAAAAAATCAAATATTGTTTTATCTTTACATTTTATTTTTTCTTTGTAAGAAGTCCTAAAAATGTTAATTGTGGACAATTTAGCGACATTTATTTGTATGAGTAATTGTAAATTGTCGAGTTTCTCACACCATTTGCCGTGAGAAACTGTACACGCCTGGTAAAAAATCTCGTTCAATTTTATTTAAATTTACCTATTTATATATTTTTTACATCGTTTGAGAATGCTTGCGATGAATTAACCTGATCACGGTCAATTAAAATGTAGTATGTATTTGGTCATTAAGTCAACATATTTTAAGGTATACAATATATCTTTCCTTGTAACGCATTGATTTTATTTCGGTCCCGATTCGTTTTACTCAATATGCACAATCAAAGTTATATAGGATGTTCCGCAGTATACTGATTTGTATGGTTAAGAGATTAGAAGCGGCATAGAAATGAATTAAGTTACATTTTACTCTGCAAAACGAGATGTTGGTATGTATAATATTATTTTTCGACATTCAGTGGATATGGTTTGAAATCAATAGTAAATTATATAATCACAACAGTAACATTTCGCTCGACTTCGAAAATTTTCTCTCGCAAACGAAGTCCTTTGCCAAGCGAATTTCGCAGATAAGAGTATTGGAACGGATATAAAATACAATAGGCTTTACTTACATTCATGTATAATAATGCTAACATTTTTACACTATGACTTTTTATTGAACATGAGTAGCATTACGAGGAAAATAAATATAAGAAGGTATATTTAAAACATTTGGCAATTACTACTCTTCGGCTCTTATTTTTTTTACAAATATTATCAAGATGTTTTCTTGTCCAAACAATGTTCGCATATCACCGGAAATCCTATTCCCGAATTCCTGAACTTGATAAACATCAATAGTATACATTTTTATACATTGATCGCCTCTATTTTTGTCAGTCTCTGAAGTACCTTTTATTTTTCAACAAATAAAAATGCATTTTATGTGTGTGTCATATTTATGTGGATCAAGTTTTTTTTTAATTTTTTACACGGTATAGTAATTCCTCTAAAGTTTAACTGGAAACTGATCACATTGCAAAATGTAAATGAATTTTTGGGAATATGAACCTAAAACATACGTTTCAGCGAGCTTCCAACGCAGCCTTAATACAATAACGACGCAGTTTCCGGCATCGAAGCTTTCTCTTTTGTCTACGTCAACCGCAGAAAGTTTTCGACCCTAAAGTTTTTCAGCTCATTTACTATCCATCTCGACTGGAAACGTTTCCAGATTAAGTCTGAATAAACATTCTAAACATATGAGTTTTTTTCACGTTGTTCCCTAAAATTGAAAACACTAACTTAAATAATACGACTTTAACATCTACTATTATAATTTACATTTTATAAAATACTGGTGAAACTATTATTACAACATTTATAATATTTTTTATCATAAATATATCAAATTATGGAAGCAGTACTGGAAATGTTACTACCTTAATTGTATTATATTTGTAAAAATAAAACTTTGTTTCTAAATAATTCTAAATATTTCATAAATAATCTATACCGATTTTGCTCATCATTCATTTTCGACCGATGACTTGAATTTAAACTGATGAAATATTGTTAAAACTTTTTGTTTTTTTTGTGGGAGGCTGGCACCAATTATTCTAAAAATTAAACATATCTATTGTTATTATATTTATTGAAAGCAGTTGTCATGATCTTTTGAGCCGCCGCACAAACTAAATTGATGCACTAATAATCGACCGGTGCGTTATTAATTGTTGATTCATTTGAGATTAAAACATAATTGACAAATTGATACCTAAGAATTTTTTGAGTACGAACCTTATTGCACCCCATTCAATATCAAACGTACTCCAATGTGGAGATAAACTAGGCAACTTAACGAAAAAATAAACATTTATAAGGGTAAATGATACACGTTTTTGCGGTTACGACATGCATTTCTTAATTTTTGTTGATAGCGGAGTTTTATATCTTCTAAGAAACATAAATAATTGTCACCGCAGATAATATATAAGTTGTTTGCTTACGTATTACCATTTTACTTTCATTCGGTATTTGGTTAGATAATGTTGTAATCCCCGAATCTTAAGTTTCAGGTTTGCCCTGGACGTCATACTTAGTGTAATTCTCAATTATATCTACAAGGAAAACTTAATATGCTGATTATCTCTAATATAACGCATTTTTGATTTCCTGCCAATAATTATTCGTTATTAAATTTTCAAACCGCAGGCTCTTTCCATATTATTGAACCTCGCATAAAACAGACGTAGTAAAACTTTTCGCAGGTTTTATTCTGCGATCTTATTATCTGATTTAGAAATAGTTTTTTTTTCTTAGGCTACATAAATGATTACAACTTTTGTGATGAAATCGCTAAAATGATAAATTGGGATGATCACATTCTGCGAGACGAAAATGCTTTGACCACCTTCTCTCTCACACCTTAAATATTAAGACAAATCGTTTGTGAAACAATATTTTATAATTTGTTCATTCGGTAAATGTTATCCAAATTATCCCGTGATAAATATTTTTTGAATATAGACAGCATATAATATACTTGTTTCATTATTCGTTTGAAAATTAATTGAAAAATTACCTGCATAAACGTTAAGAATCTGTAGAATAAAAGGTAGTACTTTTATGAAGAATGTGTTCATTTTGTAAGTGAGCTGCTAACCGGAAAATTTGAGTATTTTTTTTTTATTTAATTGCGGATTGTATATTTAATAAAGTCCATAGCACACGGCGTTCCGCCGCGTTTTTGTTTCGTTTAATAAAAATATAAATCCAATCTTGCCGTATCTTTTAATAACTCGCTAAAAAGAAAAACCTTGTCGGGAGTAAACCTGAAAAGCTTAATTAGAAAAGACGCTTCCTAGATGCTTTAACGAGCGTACTTTCCATCAAAAAATACTGTCTTTATTCGTTCCGAAACAAAGAGTATTTTCTGCATAATTTACTAACATTACCTCATACATATTCAAATAGCCTGTCCGTAGTTTATTTTTTCATCGGTAAGTAAGTTGTCGGAAATATATAAAATCTTTTTTTTAATATTATAAATGGTCAGTGACTCTTGAATTAGGTTCGAAGTTAAGTTAATCAGGTGGAAATTTAGTTTATCAGCCTTTGTTGTCTAATGTAACATTATTCTATCTTTTTTCCATCCAAAGATTAGAAATTGAACAAAAAATAATTAAGCTTAATTATATTCAGAATAAACTATTTTCAACTTAATATTATCTTTATAGACCGGCATAAGATTTCTGTGACCTATCCGTAGGCCACGGGTTGAAGAACTATGGTCTAGAGCTGTATGTCTTGGCGATCAGATGATAATATTTACATGATTTGATTCAAATATTTGAAATCCTGGGAACTGATAAATTTGACATCTTTTCTTGTCGAGTTGATCTTGAGTTTATTGTAATTAATGTATTTAACAATTCAAAGAAAACCATTTCGAAACAAAAATATCACCGCACAAATATTATTAAGCGTAATGACGAATGTATTTTTTTCTTAAATAATAATTATATTTAAAAAAATATATTTCTGCTAAACTATCTAACCCAAATTAAACTAACATTACCGCACTGGTAGAAATATTATAAGTTACTATCCGACTTCGAGATTGTTTATCGACCATATAATTAGATGTCATAAAATAAATCGAATATAAAAAAAATCCTCAGTGACCTCTAGCCTCAGGTATTCATCTTTCAATATCTGATCCGTGATCGATGTTCTTTAACAAGCTGAAGCTATGAACTCTCAGCCATTCTCAATCGAAAAGTGCTGCATATTGTTAGTATGTGACATATATGTGCGCGTGATTTTTTATAACTTTAAAACCAAATAAAATCTCAAACGAAATACATAGCAATAACAAAACCCATAGTCTATAATGTTTGTTGTTACATTATTAAATAAATCCTGTCATTTTTGGGTTCACATTACATTTGGGGACTGTTGGGAAATCAATATCATCTCGGCGCAGTAATATTTTCTCTGCTTTACCAAACCCCAACCTAATTTTACGAAAAATCTAATATTTTCTTATTCCGTAACGTTCTCCGTATATTATTACGTGTAGAATTCAGGGCTGTGGAGTTACAGTCGGGTTTTTTTTAACGTTTCTACAGCCCTTGTAGGATTGGACAGCTCAACAACCCCACCAACTAAAATGTGAAAACCATAAGTGTCCACTGCACTATTTTCCTATTCCATTTTGTTTCGTGCTTCCGTCTCAATTACGTATTGTTTTTTTTTTAAATTATATTATATATTATTTTAGTCCCTCCAGTCTCCCAGCGTAGAAATTTGTTTAAAATATGATAAACTGTTAATATTGGTAAATATGTATATGACATATTCACATTGTTTCAAATGCACATAAAACAAATTATTAGTGACGTCATTTATAATACCGACTGAAGGTGCTTGATGGAATTTCAATAAAAAAAATGATTTTTTGATACATTGTATTCTATCACATGAATGCCCCAGAGCTGACTAAAGATGCCGAAAGGCAAAATTCGGGATCGTTGGTGAAAAAACATGTGGAATCGTACAAAACTCCTTCAACATTTCCATTTTTATGATTTATAAATTTTATAAATAAAAGAGAGACAACTGATTTTCCTCTTTATTTCAAAATTTATATTTTAAGGTAGCACTTCTTGCCATCAATAATTATGTGTAACGCGGCTATATAAAAAAAGAAAAAACATTTTTGTTGTTGGATAAGTGTTATCTTACCATATGTTTAATTATAAATTTTGTTTTTATTTCAACTTGTCAAATCATTTGTAGGTTATGCAATCTACTAAATCTGTGCGGCCGGCCATTCCGTGCTTAAATTTTGAGATGTTGTAGGACAAAAGGTCAAGTACTTGGGATTTTGCTTACAAAAGTTCATTTAAGTGGATATTATTCTCCAAATTGTTTGCATAATATGGAAATATGAAAGTGTTTTATAAATATAAATATAAATTTTTGTGACTTCTCACCCCCAGTCGCTGGGAAACTGTGATAATGTGTGGGGCAATAGGTAAATTTTCACGCGGGCTTGCTTGAAAAATTGTCTTTTTTTTTTTTAATTTTATCCATTGAAAAAATTTTTAGTTATTAATTTTTACTCGTTTTTGCATTAGTCTGAAAATTTTAGAGGGTACACCGCATCTATGGACCACAGTACTGGTAGATATTTACGATTGGTTTAAGATTAATATAATAGTTCTAGAAAAACCTCGTTCACCATTGACAAGTTTGTTTCCATTAACAGTTCATTCAACAATCTCATAAAACGTTTTTCATCTACTCGATTCCACCATCTTTCATTTGAATTTCAGATCGCTCAGTAAATGTGTTATTATTTCTAAAAAAATACCGAAAATCTGGGAACTTTAAGTGAACATGTGTTCAGGGTAACGATGAATATAGTTTTATAATATATTTATTGAAAATGCAATTTCTTGCTAATGATAATTTTTCATACAGATTGGGTGGTGAAATTGGGATCAGTCCTTGCATAAATCGCCGGGATTCACGTCCATAATGACTTGCTAATACAAAAAAATGCAATTGTTAAGAGTTTGTATATAGAAAAACATTTTAAAAAATCATTCAAAAATTTTTACTTACATTATTTTTTATGTTGTCATTCAATCACACGCTAGCCTTAATGTGCTTCAATGTTTCGCCTAAAAATATGTGATGTCATATTTTCTAAATTGAAACCCTGCGACTATAGGAAATTATAAATGAAAACTCCGTTGTGAATTGGATAAATAATTGATTTCAAACCACTTCCGTGCAATGTTATGCCAAGTGCTTAAGTTCTATAGATTGGATATCCTTTATTTTACATTGTTTTGTCCACCGAATCTTATCCCATTAGAAATGAAATAATTTTGATTAGACTTCAATTTCGGAATTAAAGTTTTGTATTTGTACATAAAAGACCCGAAAAATGCGTAGAAAATTTTATTGTATACGTATAGTTTTACATGCATTTTACTGTATCATAATACAGCACTCGTTCATTGCATTGTGATCTTTGTTTAATAAAATTGTAGAAATAGTATTAAAAATAGGGTTCTATTTATTTAAATATAACACTTTTTCGCCAAAAAAATTACAGTTAACACATTAGTTGCAAATTTTTAGTGTTTGAAAATCTTTATGATTTACATTATGGAGATACAATTATAACATAATTGTTGATAATCTTGTTATTAAAACTTCGTCTCCCCCTAATATTACAAGCAAAATGCATTATGTTAAGTATTTATTTGACCCAATGATTACAGAACAGTGGATATCGCTGATAATTTAGGCTTTCAATCAATGCGAAATACAATTTTTCACGGGCAAACTGGTAACTAGCTATTCTTATATGCTTTGAATCTCTGACACCCGCACTTATTCATATTACGTTTAATATGTGACCTCATAAACAATTATAACGAATGCTTGTAAGTTATACCGATATTCAAAAGGGGCTCGAAAATAATTCTGAATTGCAAAAGCGGTTTCTGATATACAGCGATCCTGCACGTCGTCGAAAAAGTGCATTCACTTCTATGACAGAAATAGAAAAGAATGAAAACCATTTTTTTTCGTTTTTCTCGTATATGATAAAATTTAACTCATATACCTATATAACGTTTAAATCCAAGAGGAATGTTTTTTAATTATCTTTATTATATTTATAGATCTTTTATAAAACTTTAACCAATATCATATTTCATTAAACCCAATTACTACCACATGTATACGTACTCAGTATGAGATCGTGTCAAGTCCTCAAAGTAAAATTGATTTAAAAATGAAATATGTCGCATTATTGTGGTATTTAATTTCGAATATTTTAAATGTTATGAATTTATTCTTTCATTCAGCGTAGGACATTTTTTTACCTAGAAAGTTGGTTTTATTGATAGGAAAAACAGGAAATGATATGATTTATCTCGCCGTATTTTAATTCTTGAAAAGAAACCCTTGGGGAAAGGGTTGATGCTATTAAAAGAATTCCTTTGCGTATTTTAGAAATCTCTTTGAAATTTGTAATAATACACACATCATATAGAAAAGGTGTTTATTGATGTTATAAAATAATTATAAACACTTGTCGATCGACGCATTTTGTTTCGTCATTGATAACATTGTAAGAAACCTCATTCATACACTTATTGAAACGACTGAGTTCTATCATTTTTTTGAATAGAAAAAGGATTTTCTTTAAACTTATATCTCGAAAAAAACTGTTAAACTTTCACAAAACATTTGCTGTTATCATGTTAGCGTTAATGTTTTTTTTTCTGAACCGTACCTATAACTAAGTCTTCCTCAAATTTAGGTCTTGACATAAATTATTTTTTGTTTGATGGTTAACAAGAAATGTTTGTGAACCCTGGACTAAAAGTTAATACACTTTTACGCTTAAATGTTTCAAGGATGGATACCATCATGGTCATGGTGAACGGATTGCGCGGTCCGTTTTCCCTCTTACCGGCTTTGGACCCGGTTTGGTGTAACAGTAATTAAGGACCCTCTTATTTCCTTCATTTGACAAGCCTATCTCTTCGAGAAACCGTTTTCTCTGAGTAGATTCTCCAGGCTGTGTACACTTTCAATTAGCCTGTGTAAATTTGTTTCTTAAAATTTCAGCAGAAGGAAACGCCTCTTCCGTGATTAAAATACAATATGGAATGAAATCCAACATCTGAGATTCATTTTACATTATAATTAAATTTAATAATCCATAAGTCATCAATTGTCGGTCAGGTCACTCGAGAATCACTTATTAATTTGTTTAGTGAGGCGTAGAGCTATCCTAGAATATCAGAATAGATTTGCTGAGGTTAGTCGAGCAATTTTCAGTGACTATCGAAGCGGGTAATGAAGTGTCCCTTCAGAAACTTTCATCGTATATTAGCTTAATCGCTCTAAAGTCATACGAGGAAAAGTGGAGTTACTTGCATCACACCCGAGCATTTATTTCTTCCGGCTGATATATTAGTTCAGTAAATCTTCACTATCGAGTGCATAATTTTCAATTATTTGTTATTTTTGAATGTTGTAAATACAACCTTTTAAAGTTATACATTATTAAATGCAACGTGTCACAACTATTTACGCGTGCTGGCCAATGATTTATCACGCCCTAAGACATATCAAGCCCATTCTAATAACACGTATGTGATTTATTTGTAGAACATTTTAAAGCTTTGTGTAAATTTGACTTCTGGCTATATTGCTGTGGATGAAATTTATTTACGAAAACGGTCGTTTTTAAGTCATTGTTACATTTGGTATTTAAAAAAAACCGACTTTGAAAATGTTTGACTAACCAAAAAATCATACTGCCTGTGGTTTTTATCAAACACTCGATTTATGTTAAGTTTTAATCGTACATATTTACGATCTTGTTTTTTTTTTAAAATTAATACAAGATTTTTTAAGCATCGTTTAAATAATTATAATTTTTCCCAATGCTTTTTGAATTGTTACACGCACATCGGATTTATCCATATTAATTATATAAGTTTTGATCTTAAATTTTTATTTCGCACAATAACTGCAATATAGTATAAAATCACTTTTTTTGTGTTAACTATCGCTTCTTGATGGAATGGCATGATATTTTAAAAATAAAAACACATTTTTATCTTATTTACACAATATATTTTATGATCAGGACCGGTTTTGCTTATTGCAAATTTATTTATACATATTTATATCTGTCTGTCATAAGAACCCCCTTACGGTGTTTCAGTTGGGACACGAAATTTGTTTGTGCCATTCTGACTTATATATCTACATTTACTGTGTTATTTTCAATTGTCATCTTTTTACACTATTGTTAATTGTCTTATTTTATGGGTATTGCATGAAGTGTGGTTTAATGATCTTTCAACATTAACTTGCACTAAAATAACGCCCACGTTTTAATGTAAGCGTCGTCTAAAGCCTAGAAGAGCTGGGCTATAGACACTACTGATATCAGTATATTTATCACCTCCAATAACGTTCTTTTCGCAAATATATGATTTTTTATCAAGTATTAAAATATTCTAAAGAAAGACGATACAAAACACTATTTATGGTCATGGCCACTTGTTATGCTAGAAAAATAAATATACTTTTATCTGAGATAAAATTATTTGTCTCAGTAAGAAAACACGTATATGGCATAATACGTTCCACATCATTTATGTGAGCGCACACTTTAACAGATGGCAATTAATCTAAATACCAAATTTCATTTAATATTTTTATCGATGGCAGCAAAGATTATGGTGTGTAACTAATCTAACGCCCTCGTGGTTTATAGCACGAATTGTGTAATCCGGGTCATGCGAGGATTATACCGGTTGACTTTAGCTAATTAAATCCACAAAATTCAACAACTTTTCACGTAAATCCACTGCTATATCTCGAACGATTAATAAAGTCGCCCGATAAAATAATGTTAATAACTTCACTATGGGCTATGGAAGTGGGTGTACTATTTTATTAATATTTCTCATTCTGAAAGTTTTAGATTCGCAAATACAATCGAGTATGTCTTTTTTTTATAAAAAAGCAATTCATATTCTAGTCTAGTAAGTACTTGTAATGTTTTGTGTTTAAATTTTGTATTTCTGCTTCTGTTTAATTTTTTTTTCAGTTTATCTCGGTAAAGATAAAGTAATTCACACGTATACGATATATGTATGTATGTGTCTCATTATATTTAGATAACATATCCCTGTAACGATTTTATAACGGTTATTTAGTATATATGATACTATGAATTCTAAAGCATCCCTAGAAATCTTCTCAAAACTTTGAGCATATAAAGATTAATCATTGTTTTTCTAAGAGGAAAGCTTGTTACACAATTGTTCAACCCTCCATTTTTCTAAAAGAATTATCATATTCGTGGTCAGTTAATTGTTTCCCCTGGGGTGCATATTATATACCTCAGACATCAATGCATTCGAAACCTAATCCGTATATCAATTAAAACATAATATGCGAAACAAATCAGTCCGTATTTGGACTCATATCTGTATATGTATGTATAATATATATTATATTAATAATTATTTCATCGTGGTCGTACAAGTAATGATTTTGATGACATTGTTTTTTTATACTTGACGATTTTTCAACGATTACCGTTATTTTATTAAATATCTTCGAAAGATTACGTTTTTTTTTTGTAGTAGATAATTGTATTGAATACCTGTTAAATGAGTCATGTCATTATCTTTTCTTGGGAAGTTATTGACAATCTTAATACACGCTTAACTATACTTGACACATTTTATTAGAAAGTTTTATTTTTTACAATTGGTAAATAAAAAAATTACCGTACGCATAATAAAGCCCACATTATGTTAAAAGTTGGCATGTCGTTGAATAATTAAATAAGTCAATCCCTTGTTCCCTTTATTGATTATAATAAAATTTCTAAAATAAATATGTTTTTAGGAATCAATAAATAAGATAAGAATGAATGAATGTTTTCCACTTCTTTTCTATGGCATTACTCGCATTTTCATAAATAACATTACATTATATATTATATTTCCTATCTATGAATTGCAATCCCGGTGTCCCGCCAGTTTGAATTGCTTGGAAAATGCTGAAACCTTATCAAATAAACCCATATTTACTGTACTTATTCTTGCATCGCAATGTCTGTTTTATAGAATATGCAAAAAGATATGTTGGAGAAATTAAACATACGATCAGTATGTTGCAAGTAAAAAGGCGAAATGCAAAATCAACACTAGTTGATTACCTCTTATTCAGTTTACGGTATGCTTTTTTAGATCAGGGGAGGGCAAAATATTTGGGTGGAGAGCCACACGCAAGAGTTCAAAATGAGCGATGGGCCGCAAGTAAAATACCCTTTTTAGATATACACTATTTATTATCACGAAAAATAAACATTGCGAAACAATAAATTAGAGAAATTACATTTTCAATACAGGTGTTAATTTTGCAGTTGATATTCTCAAAACTGCTTGTAAATGGTCATCGGAGATATTTGATTTAGGCCGCAAAAAAATATCCAGCGGGCCGCAGTTTGCTCTCCCCTGCTTTAGACTCTAAAGTTTAGAGATTATTTTGATTGATAGCCTTCACATACTGTTATATAGCTGGTATTAAAATATTTGAACAAATCGCTTTATCATCGATAATTCGTAATACAAAATATAGATTGGGATTGCTATCGCTGCTCGTAACAATTTAATTTTGTAGATTAATAAATAATTGAAGGGTCTGGTTCGAAGTTATGAGAAAACTTTTCTCTGAAAATGTATACGTTATCTAGCGAGCGCAGTAGAAACTTAAAATGTGTGAAGTTAGTTTTATCGAAAATGTTCGTTTCAATTTACAGCTTTCAATATGATAGAGATTTTAAAATATCTATTGTGTATTTGGCCTTCAGGCAAAATTATAATAATAAAAGCAATTCCAAAATAATTTCAACCTATAAATGTTTTTGATATTTTTGGTTTAGTCTTCTAACCAGTGAACGCGATACGGCGTCGCTAATTCCAATTGGATGTCCGATTTTAATATCATTTTATTCGTAATATAGCTCGATTTTGTCTTCGCAGCGTTGATAGCATCTCAGATATATAAGTGTATATGTACGTGGCAAAAGCTTCCTCGTCGATAAAGCACAATAGCGCTCGGTAACCAGTCGCTGCTTTTTTAAAAATCCTACAACAGGGACGACTAACGAGTGGCACACGTTTCAAGTCAGTCACGTAAAATTGTTTTGATGGCACGCGCAGATATTTAAAAATTATCTTAGCAACTTCCAAATTCATAGAAACGCTGACGTGAAAAAATAATTTATCAGGTTGGCAACTAAGCAATTGCGGATTTTTTTTAGAAAATCAAAGACAATTTTTTCATGGAACTAAATAACTCTATTCTGTAATGTATTGCCCATTTTGATCAATGACCTTTTGCCATCTTTCAGGAAGCATCATAATCCCATATTCATAAAACTTCTGGTTTTTATTAGCAAAAAACTGAATCAAGTACGATTTGACATCATCATCGTTATTGAACTTTTTACCATTCAAGGAGTTTTGTAAAGATCGAAACAAAAAGTAATCAGATGGTGCAAGGTTAGGACTATATGGTGGATGTGGCAAAACATCCAACCAAGCTCCAATAATTTTTGCCGAGTGGCCAAAGATGTGTGTGGCCTTGCATTGTCATGATGGAATACAACACCTTTTCGATTTGTCGATTCGGGCCGCTTTTCTTCAACTGCATTGTTTAATTTCGTTAGTTGTTCAATGTAGACATCAGAATTGATCGTCCGGTTGGGTGGTAAGAGTTCAAAGTAGACAATTCCTTTATAATCCCACCAAACTGATAACAAAACCTTCTTTTGATGAATATCAGCTTTTGATGTTGTTTGAGCTGGTCCACCTGGCCTGCTCCACGATCTTTTCCGCATGATGTTGTTGTAAAAAACCCATTTTTCATCGCCAGTTATCAGTCGTTTTAAAAATGGATCATTTTCATTACGTTTCTTTAGCAAATCGCAGCTGTTAATGTGTTGCGTTAAATGCATTTCTTTCAGTTCGTGAGGAACCCATGTATCGAGTTTTTGAACATAGCCAAGTTGTTTTAAGTGATTTTCAATGCATGTATGTGATACATGAAGCTTCTCTGCGATCTCACGTGTTGTACTGTGACGATCCGAATTGATGATTGCTTTGATTAGGTCGTCATCAACTTCAACTGGACGACCAGAGCGTTCTTCATCTTTGAATGAAAAATCACCAGAACGAAATTTGGCAAACCAATTTTGACACTGCCGTTCTTTTAAGGCTTCGTCAACATAAACAGCAAATAACTTTTTGTGAGCTTGCGATGCGTTTTTCCTTTGCTGAAATTTAAAAGCAAAATATAACGAAAATGTTTCTTTTGATTTTCCATTTTTCAACGAACGCCAAACGAAAACTACGCAACCGATCAATAACTTTTATTACTGATTGACGGCTGAATTGTCAACTATCCAAAAACAAAATGTGTTTACATTTGGACTACGTCGCAAACCTAAAACTTCCACTGGAGCCATTTATGAGTGAAATCCGCAATTACTTAGTTGCCAACCCAATAGATAACGGTTTTTTTTACATACATTTTGTATTTAAAAGTACAGCTATATTTCCAAATCAAGTGGTCGCATATTCTAAATGTATTCCGATTTAATAAAGTGAAAATTCTATCAAAGTTAAACAAATGAAAATATATAATTAACGGTATCGACTGAGGGTGTGTAATATAATAGAATTTCAATATCAAATTGGAATTGTAGCGGGGTTTCGCCTATAAGCAAATTCAGCCATTATATCGCCAGATGCAATATAACTGACGGTATGTAATATTTTTGCATCGCTTGTATATTATAATCCATATATGGCATGGGAAGAAAATCAAAGTAAATTTTCCTGTATATTAAGTACGCAAACGAAATAGTATTTGCCATCACTGCTCTAATATGACAATGATGACGAAACCAAGCAAAGCGTGCTCCATGCATTCTTTCGTAATCCCAAATTTATGTGACGTCCCGGTTCAACTTATTTCAAGTGCTTTCGTGGTATTACTAGCTTATAAAACTCCGCGCTTTTCAAGTCCTCACTCCCATGCTAAACACTTTTTTATTACATTTCATCTGAGCTACATCCTAACGTTTGTTTATGACGTATTATATCTATAATATTTTATGACTGTAGTATTTCATCTCCAGGGTCTGAATTGTTCATTATTTTTTTAACGAAGCTCAAAACTACTGTTGCAATTATGAAATATCGTTTTTCAAAGAAACGTGGTATAATAATCAATTCTTAAAGTGGTAGATTCTCGTATAGAAAAGGCAATAGTTTCGAAAACATTTATAACTTTTAGGTACCAATAGTTTCCCTGTACCAGCTCATACTTAAAAAATTGTTAGCGGGACGGAAATCTTACAATCGAAAAATATATTTTCGTTCGCATTTAATCTGAATTTATAACAAGTCGTATTTAAACAGATTACATTAACAGAAGAATAAAAGTTATTTCTAGCAAAACATAATTGTAACAAAAATTAAACACATATTGTCCGGGCTATGAAAAATTTCGTATCTATAATAAGAATATGCAATTTCTCTCTCTCTGGATCATCTTCCCGGGACCAGTCTACTTGAAAAGGCTTATAGCCAGCCATGGAAGTGGTTCCACCGTCAATTCTAAGGGCCTCTTATTCACTAACCAGAGGCCGCAGGTCGCATAGCTCTTGCGTTAATATACTCTACTTTAAATAGATTCGACAGTAGCTTTTTATAAATAAAGTTGAAATTTACTTACTTCGTTCACACCTAGTTTCAGAGCAAGCTTTACATCAAAGTTATTGATCTTAATTTCATATTCCTTGCTTTTATATGATATTTAAAATTCATTCATTAAAATAGTCGATTGCATAGAATTCGGAATTCTGTCTGCAAACTTTCAATGAGGTTGTTCCGCTATACAACGATTTTTTTTTTATCTATTGTGCGTTAGGAAACCACGCAGGAATCTTTTTTTTCTTCACTGATAATCTTGTATATTTTTTGAAATGCGTTGTTATTTATTTCAACTATGTCACAAAGTTTAATTGCGTTTTTGTGACGTGTGACAAACCCTCAAGGAAGGATATCACTTGCATGTAAACCGCACGCTTGAGATAAAATTACTTCGTACGTGTACACACACGAAAATTTGCATTTTGCTAGAAATATTATTAGTTTATTATAACATAAAGTGGAGCAAGGTTTCAACTAGACGAGAAGTCTGCTGTCGCGAAAACGATGCGATGCGACAATGCTTTATTATGCATTCGAATTACTCTCGTGGACGTGTAGCTCATATCGTGAGTTTCCACGGTCTTATTTCTGCGTGTTTTTCTGGTGTAAAAATATGTCATAAGAGGACGCTATTTTTAATTTAAAATAGACTTCAACCTATTCCTGATGCGTTAGTCTTATCGTGATTATTGTATATTCAAAATGATGATGATTCAAGAGGATGTAAAATCTGACGGTAGTTATATAATCGACAAGAGAAGAAAGTCAAAAAACATCATTGTACCTCTTTTCCAACCTATGATCCCTGACTTCGTATTGTTCATTGTTTTCTCACACGAAAGCGAATGCGCTTACGTTATGCAACGCAAATGAATATTTATCAGTCTGAATAATACATAATTATAAACCACTCCAATTGTCAAAAGAATATTAAGTGAGCATAGCCCATTAAATATCAAAATAACATTGAAACTGGTACGAGCATGGGATGTTCTGGTAATCAATATACAGTCTACTCTCGATTATCCGTGTATGGATTATCCGGTTTGCGGATTATTCGTGCCTGAAAATAAATATTTTTTAATTCAAATATAATCGGATTGATTTTTTTTCTATAACGATTATGAAACGCATTAATGAATTGCGATCTTGAATATGCGCGTTGTTTGAAAAAAGAGTAATCGGTGATTTTTTTTAACCACTTGTGTGTTTTAAATGTATGAATGTTCGCAAATACCGCAATAAAAATCACAATTTATGGGACTAGAATGAGTCAAGAATTGAAATCCTTTGTACTCCACGTGCATTTCTATTTATATTTCCAGTGATGTGCATAAACCGGCGCGAGTGCCCGCAGTAAATTTGTTAATTTCTATATTCATTACCTATATTTGTCAGCTTTCGAGACTACGTTTGTTATTATGATTAAACATTATATTTTTACCTTTTTTGTGTTTTCTGGATAAATAATGTTTCAACAAATTGTGTTGTGTATATGACATTATATTCGAAAATAAAAATTGATGATTCGGATTATTCGTGTTTTTCAATTATCCGTGACCATCCTCCCCAGCATTAGCCCGGATAATCGAGAGTGCACTGTATTTACAATTGGGGCTGAACGCGGCGGGTTACCAGCGCCACGCCACGCCACCCCAAACCACACCTAACGTCTCCGTAAATAATTTGTGCATTATGCAGTTATCGATTGTTTCACTTCACCTGTGTACCTACGATTTATCCCTCCATTTGTGAAACAGGGTGTAGTCATAGTGTTTTTTTGTGCAATTTGTGCAATTTACGAATGATGAACATATAAAAATTATATCTTTGTCCTTCAAGCAATTACCACGCCCTGCTTCATTTATGTCTACTTCACGCAAAAATATTTTTAGCGTCAATTCAGATTTCATTTCTAAAGGCTTGTGAATTCTTACAAGTCCTCTTATTTAATATTTAAAAATTGTCACACCGACTGGATTTTTCTAAAGCTCTTTCCCCGCTCAGGAAAGCGTATATTTATTTATATCTAATACTTGGAGAAAATTTATCCGTAAATCGGCACTCCACCCTATTACGCAACGACTTTTGCTTTATGTTGGTATGTTTATTGACTTCACCCCGACCATTTTTTATGTTTTACTTAACTCATTGTTCTTTATGAACTGCAACTAAATGTATTTTGAGAAGAACTATAGATTTATCACAAAAAACATAATTTATTTTTCAAAACCATAAATAATATTGACTACCTGCCAATTTTTGGTGAAAGGGCATTTTTATTATGAATAGAAAAAACCATTTTCTACATTAATTGATCCTTATCACTATCAAAAATTCTGATATTATTTTAAAAAAGAGGTACTTTTAATATGGATGAATAAGATAGGTATCCAATTTTTTTTTGGACTTTGGTTTTGGGTTTTAAAATACCATGTCTTAAATTTGTTAAATCAATAAATTATTGTAACATTAAATGAAGTATGTCATAATAATATTATATTCACGCACAAAATAAACACCGATTTAATTTAAACTTAATTTTATTCTGCATATTTTATCTTCATACCTATTTCTGGCGCTTTATAAATTCACCGTACAACGTCAACTTCGATACCGCCTCATACACTCAATTTCCTCGACCGATATCATTCATCATAAAATACGAAATTTCTACACATAATCAAAAGTGGTTTTGGCGAATTCAAAAGGAGTACCTTTTGACCTTTGGCCATCGCGGGCTTTTGCAACCAATAGAACGAAAAATATTACGTCACATCTACATATACGTATATCAAGATATATGACAGCATCAAATATCTGTCTAGCAAATTGGATTGGTACTATAAAGGTAGCTGGAAAATATGAGCTTATTTGTGATTTGGCAATATACCTCTTGTAATGCTAATTTATCTACAGTTGATGTTGCTCGCGGTGAACGAAACCGGTACTGATTGTATTATAAAATTATCGAAATAGTACTAAAAATATTTTTTTATTTCAATCTAGTTTCTTCCCACCAATAAGTGACTTGTTTGTGAGTATCTTAGAAGTGTTTTTTTTATTAGTTATGCGTGACGAAAATGATCGCAAAAATTATTATTATGTATTCATTTAAAAATGATTTTTTTTGCAAAAATAATAAAAGAAACCTTTAGAATATGTGATTAAAACATCACAGCAAAAATTTTCACGTTAACAACCTCTTACATATAAGGCAATTGCAATAGCTGGGAAATAAATGACATTGGTTTTCAATTCACTACGCATTCGTTTATCTACCTGGCAGGTTTTCAACCTTTCCCAACCTCAAAATATGTCGATCGATGCTATCAAAGCTGGTGCCGAGGAGACCTTTTAAAATCCTTCAAAAATATAAGTCATAGGCTTAAACATTCAGTGTTAGAAAATATATACCTGGATATAAAATTTTATATATATCGTAAAAAAACAAATAAGTGTATCCAACACTACTATTTCCAGGTCGCTATTATGGGCTCTTAGTAAACTTTTCTAGGAGCCCGTTTACTTAAAGCATCTGAATTGAAGGTTATTCAACGATACGAAATGACTTGATTAAATAACCGTTCGTCTACGACCTCTGTTAACAATCAATCGGTTGGGCAGGAAGGAATAAAAATAGTCACAACTAATACAAATCCATGAATCCATTGAAAAAACAGTGATATATGTTAAGTGTCAGAGATTCTAACACACAACCGCACAACCAAATACGACTTACAGCGTACGAATATCTCGACTACGGTACCGAATCCAATCTTTAGAATAGTTTTCAGGCGTTTTCTTTTTTATTTATAGTTATATTATTATCTTAAATTATAAAGATATATCATTAAAATATTTTTAAAGCACGTTTTGAATTGAATTTAACGTTAACGTTAATATTTCACATGCACAGAGTAAAATAGCTGTGCAAACTACAATTTTCCTTAGACTAGTAATTGATACTCAAAATGTAATGTATCATAACTCACATAGTCTTTTCAGGATGTCTTATCTATCATCCCTTCTGAGTAGCCTACTTAATTTCTTTTTGTTCTCAGGAGGATCCGATAGTAACAAGGGGAAGAGCAAAAAATGGCGGAAGATATTACAGTTCCCTCACATATCACAGTGCATAGATCTCAAAAACAAAATAGGTGAGTTGATTTATAAATATTTAACTAAATTTACAATATTTGATAGAATATTGCTTATTATATATGTAAAAATTATATTTTTTTTATATTTTTACGACCTCTACTAAAAATGCTGCGCGAGAGAAAAATATTAATAAATTTTTGTGTTTGGAAAAAAATGAAGGACAAATTAAAACAGCTGAAACTACAAAACATAGAAACAACGAAACTTGAATATATTTTTAAAATCAACTAGTGTTCTAGCTTACAAAACTTGCATGTTAATTACATTTTGTTTAATGTTTATATTTTCATAAAAGTTATCATCTATCAGGTATTGAAATCCCATTTTCTTATGAAAGTGCTATTCCTTAATAATGTCATTTCAATTCATATGCGCGGATGAAATATCTCGTATTTTTTTTTGCTCTAATTACTTATATCTTTAAGAAATTTTTAGGAAATGATATATTTGATCCCGATAACAGTGTGAATTACCAATTAACGCCGAAACTCAATTCGTTCAGCTCAGCTCAAATGAAACTAAACTGAAAATAGTCGGATGAAAAGTATCACTTTCATTAAACTGGGAAGTCGCAAGTAATGCAACTTTAGTGTGTACGTGATGCGAGAATGGGATTTACGAGGTCGTAAAAACGTTTTATTGCGAAATCAATGCGAATTTGCTTTCATCACTGGCCTGGAATATTATTCCCAACTTTACTCGAGTATGTATCCCTGACTGAGTTTGTTTTCATTCAATCTTTCTCATTGTTTTATTGATTGCCAACTTCTGGCGGCAGCTTCGTTTACTCACTCGATCAGTAGTGGCTTACGTAGGAACCTTTTTTGCGAGGACGCACTAACAATTAATGCAATAATTAGTGCCACTTGGGTTCCATATAAAAACATTAAAAAATATTTCGATTGTAACACCGACAGCATAGATGTTTTAAAATTGTCTAAAAAAAAGAATATTATCATTCTAATAACATTATCTTTAAAAGTATTGTTATATGAGTATTTTTGAAGCATGATAATATTGGTTCGGATTCGCACTAGTATGCCGCTACGCTAGTAATGACTTTATTTTTTTTAAATATACCTTACTGCTTTTCATAAACTTTTGTGTGTGCATCTGGTTCTGTTTCGTGAAAAAACTAATATCTGTTAAATATAATATAAATTCAATTTATTTCGTCGCTTATTCATATTATTCACAGTATTTCGCCGTCCGAAAACAGATGCTTGCGACGAATATTAAGGGCACTGTAGTTTGAGAAAGAAGAAAACATATAGCTATAATACTGGCCTAAAGAAATGATGCGGATGCCGAAGACGAGTTTGAATCTAGTCTGTCTCTTATAAGCGAGTGGATTCCGTAGTCCTGGATAATCGAGCGCTAACCTACACGAGTTATAAAGTTTTTTTTTATTATGGATGCAAAAAATGAGAGTCGTCAGTCAACCAATAACAGTTTTAGGATTGCATGACTGCACTAGTTTATATTGTCTTTAAAAGTGTGTCTATTGTGAAACGTATAGTTCTGATAGCTAATGATCAGTCACGCGTTGACCATTGAAAAATTTTCATCTCTTATTCGTGATCATAGTTATTATAGTTATATACAAATCATTTATCATATTTGACTTACGAGGTTCATCTTATATTAAACAATTGTACGTTTTGATTGTTTGTTTTTTTTTCATCTTTTATTTTTATTATACCGGTATCGATACACTCGTCCGGTATTACGATCCTTGCTGACATTACTTGGAAAATGTATTGAAAACGATTGACATACAGGAAACATGTGATGGCCATGTCCGAATGGGGACTGGAATTATCAAAGAACTAATATACACATTCGAAAATTATTAATACGATTTCTCTTGAAAAATGTTCAAATCACGTCAGATCTGTTGACTAACGATAATTTGTGAATTTTTAAAATCAACATTTGTTTATTTCTTCTAATTCCAAAGTATCTAGCTCTATCAAGTATGCAAATATCAATTCAAGCAATATTAATTAGCGTAATAGATAAATAATATTATTTGTTTGTTCCCCGGTCAAAGATTATGATTGCATTTAATATCGCAATGGTTTTTAAGTAAATAAAGCAATTTTTAAAACTTTGCACATTTTTAAACGGAAAAATTTCCATACGATAAAATAAATGTCACTCACTGTACGGTAGTTTCTGGATGCTCGTTTTTTTTTCTTTTCGGTCATATTGCGGCGGGGAAAAAATATACGCTGTTTTTGGTAAGATATGAGGGTTTTTTAGAGTAATATTTTTCTTAGTAGCATTTGTTATTTACTCTTACATCCGCACTGAATGTTTGTCGTTGCGAGAGATTTCAGATGTATATACGAATGACTAAATACATTTCACTACACTAGCCACACATTTTTTTTAAATTTCTGAATTCACAAACAGAAAAGTAGAAATATTAGAAAATTTAATTTAATGTGTTAAAAGGCTAAGTAATCCGTTAGGCTATTTTTATGTATTCCAAGATATCTTGCTCATATTAACATCAATCGTATTCGTATCTTATGTAAATGTAATATTTTCATTTTTTATTTTCTTGACTTGAACAACGTATCCATATAATATTGTTTAGTCGTAAATTTATATCTAATATATTTTGATTCACGTTTTCTTTGTTTTATCTCTAGTACCGATTGCTGATAGCACGATATAGCCATTGATGCTGCCCACGCCTTGGAGAATTTTATATCGAGCTTTGATTTGAGCCATATTGGCACAATATGCGATAGGGGAAATTAATTAATAAGTCTAACGAGTGGCTGGTATGTCATAAAGAACGGGGTGAAAATGTGTAGGCGTTTCATGAAAGCATGATCTACTTTTGAATTCTGACAACGCTTTGATTTAAACGATTTGTGTCATTGATAACAGGAAGGTATTAGTCCGGTCACAATAATTCCGAACTTTTAATTTAATTACGAACGAAATGATTGGCATCAATAAATGATAGAAATATTGTTTTTTGACCTCCAAAAACTGTCTGATAATTAATTAATCTTGACTTAAGGGAACTCTTCTCGAGAATTTATTTGAATCTCTTCTTGGTGTGTATAAAAAACGAAGCTTTTCTTTCCTTAACTCAGCTTTTTTGTTCGAACTCGAGGCTATTATTATATATATTATATTAATTAGTAAAAAAGAGAAGTTTACAATCTCACGATTCCCAGTGAGTACACTATAATTTTTGACATACGATCGACCTGTTATTGATCGAATGTCGATAAAATTTTCATTAGACAACTGGAAAGCTTGGTTGTATTTAAAAAATAATGACGGACTGGCATTTAAAAAAATCCGTTATTTTATGACTGAATTATGAAACAGTGTTTTGTTTTATCACGGCTCGTGAAATAAAACTTGCAAGCTTCATTAAATTTAGGGAAAATAACAAAATTCAAGCTTGTTTTTTCGTATTCGAGTAGCCGAGATTCCCGTCACGTTATCGTAACATTCCACAGTGACGCCGTAATATCGTCATCGTGCGTATTTTTTGCAGGAAGTAATGATTGTCGTATACTTCAATTTTCACACTAATATTCATTATTAATTAATTTAAAATTGGCTCGTGTACAAAAGTTTTATAGTAGTGCCTTATGAACTTAGAGGTATGTAAGATTTGATGTATAGCAATTCAACTCGACTATTGATGAAGTATTTTTTATTTAAATTTTTATGCGTTAACACATGTATTGATACAATCTCATTTTTATTATTTTGTTGTTCACATTAATTTGCATTAATAATTTAAACATGTTGAAAAACACTGGCTCCAATTCCTAATGTTTGGTAGTTAGAAATCTGTTCTTTTGTCGATGTCTTTGTAAACTTTTATTTCAAAAAAAATGCACCGTGATTTTGTTCTTTCGTGAAATATTTTCTTCAAATCTCTCACTGCCTTTTTACTGAAATCAATCGTCAGTTTGATAATTCCAAAATCAATTGATAAATTAATGCTGATAAAAAAATTAATAAGGTAATTCATTTTTTTCCTCAAGTCATCCCGTCATAAATATCGCACGAAATAATAATATAACACGGTGAAAAAATAGCAATGTATTTTAGTTCTACATAATTATTTTTAACAAATATAGTTGAGAGCTATTTCTATTTGATAGAACTATAGTTCTGACGATGGGTGAGCCGAAATAGCTATCAACTATATTTGTTAAAAATAATTTTGTAGAACTAAAATACATTGCTATTTTTTCACCGTGTTATAATGGAGTTCTACCAAGTGAATGCCAATTCAATCAATAAATAATAATATGTTATGAACCTATGGCCAGGTTTCGTTTTTCCTTTTTTTTCTAATCTTGCGATACGATTTAAGGGCTTTTTTATGGTTAATACTTTCTTGCTTTTAGTGCATGTTTATAACCTCTTATTCATTTTTTAACCAGACGGGGATTACGGGTTCAAGATTTATATTCTTCCGATAAATTGTGAAATGATGTGAAAACATACTGTTCTTTACTACTTGCATTCATTTTTATGCTGGCAATAAATGATAAGAAAGAGTGTCTATTCGAAACCTACCGTTTCTGAATCATTTAGTATTCTTTCCCATTCCTTTTACTTACGTATATTGCGTGAAACTGGGAATCATTATTTGTTTGTCAAAGTGAACAGTTATCCATATAATCGAATCGAACTTTCCTTCGCTGTTAATTTATTCGGTACTGTTGTTTGAAAAGGCGGGCAGCTAAGCTCTAAATAATTTGTAATGTCGTGTTTTGTGCAGTAAATAACTCTTCAAATTATATTTGTCTATTGTTTTACTAATTTTAATTCTTAATTTTATCAAATGTCCATATTTCTACGTCTCATCATATTGCTATTATCCTTCGTGGTCGAACTTTTTCTTCATCTTCATCTTTAACTTTTCAACTTGCTAGAATTAATTATCGGTTTTTTTATTTGAATAAAATATCCGACGGGTTTATAAAGCCCTAGTTTAACCCTTTGACCTACGAATCGGTGGACAGATGCTCTCATTCAATAACCATTAAGATTCTGCGATGAGTAAACTACGAACTCATTTTTCATTATTGATTTTATGTTTCTGTGAATTGACTGTTAAACATACATATATACGACGTATGTATACTTTAGGTACGCAGTTTATTTAAAGTTTTATGGTATTCAGAATTTATTGCACTCTATTTTAAAATTATAAAATATACATTTTTCCTTTGGCTTCGTACGGCTAGTTGATATGTAAATTGTATTTACTTGCTTATTTTGGATTTCCAACCGATCGAAAATATTGTCACAGTTGTTTTATTATTAAGCGAATATACGTTACATTGGCCACAACATATTAAACTATTACATAATAATTAAGATATAAAAAAAAAATCAAAAAAATAATTTATTCAAATGCATATTTAAAAATATCAGGGAAATTCGATGTCGACAAACTGTTGATAAATCAGGTATATATTGTAGTAGCTACATGCAGAAAAGTCTGATTGGCCGTAGCTTCAGTATGGTAGATCTACAATATTATTAATATTCATTAGGTTTTTTTTTATATCATTCATATACGTCCATTCACATTATCATTTTTGGACAGTATAAATAAAAAAGGAAATCGGATCCAATCTTCCATTATACACACGAATGCTAGCCCTTATTTACACGGCTTCTTTGAGGAACCAATCTACTGTGAAAATTGAGGGTCATCGCTAATAATTTACAACGAAAAATAAAAGGGCATTTGTGTTATATAAATACAGTTTACCAACCAATATAATATTTATTCATATGAAGCTAACATTGGGCGACCGTATATGAAAAGATTTTAATTTTTCACTATCGTGTCGATGGCCTATATGGAAAGTGTTTTTTTTACGTTTTCAGTTACATAAAATTTTGTTTTCTTTATGACACGAACCTATATTTCTTTATCAAAAATAAATGTTCGTGACATCGAAATAGTTGGAAGGCGAGGCTGATAAAAAAAACCGATCGCTATTTCATGTTTTATTCAATGAACACGAGAAAAATAAATAAATTCTGTCTTTTTTTTTTGTCTAGCGTTGTTTCTCTATTACATATTTTCTCCTCTAGTATTCTGCAGAAGTAATAGCTCTTGTGGTGAATAAGAAAACAACGAAAAAATGGTAATTTTGCGTTTTATTTTGCGAATACGTTTTCTGAAGACAACCATTACATATTTTTATCATTGGGCTTATCAAAATATTAGTTTTCATCAGCCACACCCGATTCATTTCTACGTCACGTAAATCGAATTTAAGATATTGTAAATTGCTATCAATACCGTACACACAACTTTTTTAAATGTCTTCATCGTTAAGAAACCTTTTTTTCTCTTTGCTAATCATAAAACATCTTCATAATAATGAGTAAGTAAAGTATACTTACAATCCAGGCTATGTGAAAACATTGTTTCTACCAGGGGTCATCAATATATTTATCGATATATATATTGTATATAAATATAGACAACACTAGACAATTTTGTGTTAAAGGCATCTAAATGATCTAGGTAATTTGGAGGCCTACCTAAAATTACGAATTATTTACTTTATAACACGGTGAAAAAATAGCAATGTATTTTAGTTCTACAAAATTATTTTTAACAAATATAGTTGATAGCTATTTCGGCTCACCCAATGGAGTTCTACCAAGTGAATGCCAAGTCAATCAATATATTTACTTTATTGTCATAACTATAAAATTCCAAGAAATTGCAAGATCATTGTGTCATTAGAAATGCTTGTTTGTTGTTTTTTTCTTCTTTAAATTAGGTTAACTCAAAATTTTAACGATCTTAATTTTTTATTCATATCTGCTTCCTGTGTAGAGCATATGGCCTCCTAATGGAGATATCTCAATAAAAGTTTTTCTACAAGAAATGCTTGTTACTCAATTATGCAACCTGTGTTTTTGGAATGGAGTACGAATAGCGCTAAGACATAACTGGTATTTAATAATTGCAACGACTATGCCAGGTTTTCGAAATTTTGGATGAATGGGATGAAATTTTTTAGAAATTGTCAGCTATCAATCCATTACTCGGAGAAAAATTTCTTATCTGCTGTGCTATTCATATATTACTCTTGCGAAATAAAACTTATACAAACCATGCACTACAGATACAGTGAATATCAAGCATCTTGTGAATGTATGAATTGTATTTTATATTTATACTCATTGACTCTACTTAGTTTAATATTCCAGCTTTCTATAGATACTGGAAACAAATTTACAAAGTAAATGAATTTTATTGTCGTCCTGTTACAGACGTCCGGTACGGGTATGTAGTAGATCAGCAACCAATCGGCAGACTTCTCTTCAGATTATTCTGCGAGAAGAAGCGACCGCAATATCACCGATACATCAACTTCCTTGATGCTGTAAGTTACACAATTGACACCTTGATTTCACTAACATATTGTATATGTATTAACATACATTTTTTGAATACTGAAAGCCATAAATAACAAATTTTTAATTCTGATATTCCGATTTGAGAAAAAAAGGAAAAGTCTTGGAGCTGCAGCCCAATTAAATAATGTCTATTTTACATGAAAATTTTTTTTTTCCAGGTGGAACGCTATGAATTAGAGCCTGACGAGTCACGATTAGATACAGCCAATGAGGTGACGGAGAGATTTCTTAGAAAAGTTGTGAGCCCCCACATAGAAGATGGTCGTGAAACAATGGAAGTGGACAGCGAGGGGAATGCGGGTGAAGAAGACGATGCGACTGATCACACAGTATTGGATGTATTGGACACCCATTTAATTGAAGGCTGCAAGGAGAAAGTTTTAGGTATTTGCTGATTTTCCATATATAAGCTGTAAGTCTATACTGATGGGATTTTATTTTGAAATGTGTACCACGAGCTTTAATTTTATTTTAAATCCTTCCTATGTGCTTATTTCAACAATATAACTTTCTCATGCAGAATGTGTGCGATTGTACTAACATATTGTTTTATTTTCTAAATAACCATTTTCTATATTTCTTGTTAAATCTATCATGATACAGAAATAAATAAATTGCTATACAATTTTTCCAGATGCTCCAAAAGACGTTTTTGCTCCGTGTGTATTTGCAGTCAAATCTTTCCTGGCGGGTACTCCATTTGATGACTTTCAAACATCTGTCTTTTTTCACCGATATCTACAGTGGAAATGGCTTGAAGCACAACCAGTTACTTACAAAACATTCAGGATGTATAGGGTGCTTGGAAAAGGAGGATTCGGAGAAGTTTGTGCTTGTCAGGTAACTAATGATTTTTAAAAGCATAACAGTATAGCTGTATCAATACAGCCATACTGCCATCAAATACTAACATTGTACCCATAATTTTTATTGTTTGAGATGCTTATTTTTTTTCAATACAATATAACCCAAAAAGTCATAATAAAAATCCAAGCTCAAATGTAAATAAAAGCTAATAACCTCTAATATGAATAAAATTATGAAAAAACTTAAAAACCTTTGTTTATGATTTCCTATCTATGTATATATTTGAATAGTTGTGGACTAATGATTCAAGAAATTTTTTAATCCTCTGACTGCCAACATTTCACATGTTGAGACGGCTGGCTTGATGTTGAGTATCAGCAGTGTCACAACTGAAATTTTTTGTAATAGCTAACTTTTGTGTTAAAATATAACGTGATTTGTCCTAATCTCTATTAGTTTGGTTCACAACGATACTTATGAATAATTTTTTTAAATACTTGGTATCAGACTATGCTTTATGTGGCTCGACAGAGAATATGGTAAATAATATTTAAAAAAATTTAAATAATAAAAACACATTTTTTTTTTAGTACTTATTTCCACAATATATTTTTTGATCAGGACCGGTTTCGCTCATCGCGAGCATTATCAACTGATAGAATACAATTTACAAACAAGTCTATTTATACAAAACAAAAAATTAATTTGAGTTAAAGGTAGCAGGTGTACAAAACCATGGGTTCAAGAACATCATATCATCATATATAGAATGATCATAAAATCATACAATATTGATACAAATAAAGTAAATTAGTATAAAAATTAAATGATCACAATCACTTATTAAGAATTACAATTACAATTATGGTAAATCAATAATCCATTAGGAGCTCTGAACAATCAATAAAGAAGTAAGGAGTGGGAAATTTTAATGACGAAAATAACCCACACTCACTACTTAATGGAACAAAATAGTTCCTGTTAGAGCTTAACCGGTCCTGATCAAAAAATATATTGTGGAAATAAGTACTAAAAAAAAATGTGTTTTTATTATTTAAAATATCATGCCTTTCCATCAAGAAGTGACAGTTAACACCTTAAAAGTAATGTTTAAAAACTGATACCATAAAAAGTAAACACGTTAAACAAAGGGTTAAGAATATGTGATTATTCTTATTAATTTTAATAATCGTTTATCTTATTTGCTTCACGTATTTGCAGTTGGTTATTAGTTTTTTTGGATATATAGTATAAAGAATTAATTTGATGATAACGGTCAATACTTTACTGTATTAAATTTTAGTGTAGCATGGTGTAGCATAGTGTGACATTTAAAAGCATGCAAGTTTATCAAAAGATTTTTTTTTCATTTATAGATACTACTGGTTATATAAACTATTATTAAATGTTAAGACTTACGTAATTTATATATCACATTTTTTTTAATAGGTTCGTGCCACCGGTAAAATGTATGCTTGCAAAAAGCTAGAGAAAAAACGAATAAAGAAACGGAAAGGAGAAGCAATGGTTTTGATTGAAAAGCAAATCCTCCAAAAAATTAATTCACGATTTGTAGTCAGCCTCGCATATGCATATGAAACTAAAGACGCGCTGTGCCTTGTTCTTACAATCATGAATGGTGAGAATATTTTTGAATTATTTTTGTTTACTATGATCATACCCAATACGTTAATATGAAGTCAATTCCATTCATCAATTATTATGTTCCAGGCGGTGATTTAAAGTTTCACATATACAATATGGGAGGACCTTCACCTGGCCTGGAATTGACCAGGGCAAGATTCTATGCAGCTGAAGTTGTTTGCGGACTGGAACACTTACATCTGCAAGGCATTGTATATCGGTTCGTTAATTTCTGTAATACTGCAATATATCATTGATTGCCTTAGGACGATCAATCTCGGGTTACAACTAATTTAGGAAAAGTAATATTTTACCGTATTCTGTACAATCAAATTTTGAAATATTACTGAAGTCCACTTATGTTGTCATGCGGATTTCACCTGTGTGCCATGTGTAGATTTTCAATAGCAAAAAGTCCGCTCCTAGTGGCATTTTGGTGTGGTGCAGATTTTCAACAAGTAGAGCAGTGGTTCTCATGTGCAGCCACCAACATCTTCGTATTGAATATTAATATTTAAAAAAAAAAAAAAAATTTCAAATTTATTTATCCTGATGTTTCCATAGATAGGATTGTGGATGTATATAATGCGGCAAAAGTAAAATTATATGTAAGAACCACTGATGTAGTCTGTTACACGATGGTCAACGTTCATATGAAAATGATATAAAACACTTTATTACAGACAAATCAAAATACAGAATTTTGCATGGTATCTTTAGCAATATACTTATATCAAGGTGTTTGTAGACCAATTTTTCCTGATCCAATTCACAACCCAATTTTGTTAGCGTAGTTATCGGCCAGGATAACTTGGTATGATGGGAAGATTGAGAACCTTTGAGTCACCATTCGGTGGCCACAGCTCCAAGAAGCGTATGGATATGGTTTTAATTTAAATTGTTGAAATTTTGTACGATTTCACATTTTTTTTCAACAATTCAAATTTGATATTGAAATTCCATCAAGCAACTTCAGTCGATATTATCAAAGGATATGGTTTAAATAAAACATTTTTTTTTATTTTTTCATATAGTTTTTTTTTTTAATTATTTGTCATTTCATCGAATATTTCTTTAGCAGTTTACATATAAATTGACTCACTGATCTTAAAGTTTAATCATTAGAGTTTTGCATTGTATGACACGGACAGAATTTGGAATTTGCATGACTCCACGCATATCTGGAAACCAAGATGATTTTTGACTTAATGAAAACCGTGATAAACTAAAGCCATGCTAAGTGAGTATTATGTAAATGAATGAATGGGTGTAATTCTAAATAGTTTTTTTTTACTTCTTGTTTCACAGTGACTGCAAACCAGAAAATATCTTACTCGATGATGCAGGGCATGTAAGGATCAGCGATCTAGGATTAGCTGTAGATATTCCTGAAGGTGAAATGGTGCGGGGAAGAGTCGGAACTGTTGGATATATGGGTAGAGTATTAAACATTAATTTCTTTATTGTAATATTTGATACCACATTTTAACCATTATACATTATTTCGCTGATTACTGGAATAATTCAACTTTTATTTAATGTTATTTCAGCTCCAGAAGTAATAGATAATGAAAAGTATGCATTCTCACCAGATTGGTTTTCTTTTGGATGTCTTCTATACGAGATGATCGAAGGCCAAGCGCCTTTTAGAGCGAGGAAAGAAAAAGTTAAACGAGAAGAAGTCGATAGACGCGTTAAGGTAAAATGATCTTTTCTATCAAAGTCTTATGAACATTTTCGTTTGCTGCTCCCACAGGCGTGTATACAAATTACCCCATATTGATTACTCCTTATACTCATGAGCCTACATTGGCTCTAAATATTACTCTGAAAACTTTAAAAACATAATAAATTTAATTATATTTGAAAGATAACGACTGCGAGTGCTTAGTGGAATATCATAATCAATTTTATTCATATTTTGCAAAAAATCATTCGGAAATGAAATGGTTAACTTCATGCACGGTTTAGTATTACTGCCAACTCAAATAAATCTCCTTTCTTTTATTCTTTTTTTAATTTTTCTTAATTAGTCAGTTTCCTGCAAGTGAATAATTAAGGTCTACTTTCAAATATAATATTTCCAGGACGAGCAAGAAAAGTATTCAAACAAGTTTTGTGACAGCGGTAAGTCACTCTGTCAACAATTGCTTGCAAAAAGATGGCAACAGAGATTGGGTTGTCGGGCTGGAAGACGAGGTGCTTCAAGTGTGAAGACACATTCATTTTTCAGGTAAAATATTTAGAAATGCACAAAAAAACATGTAGGTAAATTAACACCTTATTGACCACCCTAAAAAGTCGATCCGGTTAAAAAATACCACCCAAATCGGTGCAAATTATATTTATTTATTTCATTCGTAAAACTTGAAGCCATTTCGGAACCACAACTCAGATTTGGTTGAAATAAAAACTTATATGAAGTCAACATTTTAACCTGTAAAATCATGTAGCTTTGCATTTATAATGACAAATATAAATTTTGAAGCGATAACGGAACGCGATAAAATTCGTTTTTGTATCCTGTCGGTCGTTTGCGTGATCCGTCTTCTCTAGGGCTTGTATTTTGGTGTGAAACAAAACGCAATGGCATGAAACAAAACGTACGGCAATACGACAAAGACCTTTTTTGACAAGTGGCAATAAAACTTATAAAACTTTGAGTTATTATAAACCCGAGTGTTCCTATTCGGAGACTCATGTATCTCGATTTACGTCATTCAGATTTCAAACTTCCAGTGGCTCTAAACCTGCAGGGATTGCAAGTATATATTATTATTTATTATATAATTATATAGTAAGAATAAATATATTATCTTTTACATAGAATGTTTTAAAAATTTAATATTGATGAGATGTGGAGTGCTATTTACATAATTGAGAATAGATTATTATATTCAGCTTAGAAATATAATGAAATTAAAACATAATCAGAGTGTTTATAATTTATTTTTAAAGATCAAATGTCACATATCATTTCTTTGAAAATTTCTATCAAAAATATTGTTTGGTTAAGAAGTTGTGTCGATTTTAAGAAAGTAATATTTTTTTGCGCTAATCGCAAAAAACGCCCGCTACAGGCTTGAGTATATTGCTCGAGGTGCCCGACCACATAGTGTTAAAATAAAGGAAAAACATTCTACTCGAAAATGTATCACGGCATCTTAACTACCCATAGCAATATCCCCACATGTGGGAGAATGGTTGTTTATGCATGGAACAAATTTACACATTAGTGTAGGAATGGTCATAAGGGTTTAATAGTGGTGATAAAAACATTTTTTAAAGGATCACCGGCAAAAAATTTTCATTTTATATATTTGTGTTACCTCTGTTCTCCGATACTATGCAGATTTAGACTATTTTATTGAATCTAACAGTATACTGACATTAATTATGTCATTTCAGATCTGTTAATTGGAGACGACTAGAAGCTGGGATGATTGAAGCGCCTTTTATACCTGATGTAAGTAACTTTAATCATTTCGACTACCCAAAGGCAAAACCTTGTATAGCTTTACAAAAAATCTTAAAGATTAAGAAACATGTTCATGTATGACCTATTTTTTTAGCATAGCTATTAATAGGCCTTAAAAGTTTTCAATGTAACTATACAAATTTGATGACCGTACTAAATTTTATTTTTCAGCCTCATGCTGTTTATGCAAAAGATGTCTTAGACATTGAACAATTCAGCACAGTGAAAGGAGTAAACCTAGATGCCACCGATGATACCTTTTACACTAAGTTCAACACAGGCTCTGTTTCTATACCATGGCAAAGCGAAATGATTGAAACGGAATGCTTCTCAGAGTTGAATAGATTCGGAGAAGATGACACTCCCACACCTGACTTGATGGTTGAACAAGAACCGCCAACAGAGAGGAAAGGATGCTTTCCGTTTAGAAGAAAGGTATAATACAACTATTTTAATGAACAAATTGTATGAATGATGCATACCTATATCATCATTTAGTTATATTTTCCTACAAAACAAATATGTACACTTGACCATATAGTTAATTTGTTTGCTTAAATTTAATATTTGGATATTTCCACTGTTCATTTTTGACCATGCCTCACATCTATTAACAGACCTGCTTTCAAAATTACTCAGTAAGATATCCAGATAAATATATATCTTTTTTCATTAATCTGTGTCAGCACTCAATGAGAATTATTTGGCCTCTCAACCATTTTCTGGCTTATTTTTTTCCTTAACCACTGACATGCAGGCACACAAACACCACTGCGAGAATATTTATGAATGAGAATACTTGAGAATGTGAATGGATTTTTTTTTAATAAATTTAAATCAGAGTCGTCTATTGAATTAAAAACTGATCGCTTAATCTAGTGATTATGAACTGTTAATATTCACAAAAAAGTATATTTTTTTATTGAAAAACTAATAAAAAATTTATATATTTATCTCAATGTGTGAAAGCTTTTTTTTGTAAAACTCAAATCAAGTGATTTTTTTTATCAGAAAAAATTATCAGCGCGAATGCGACAAATTCCATTCCCCGAACACCTGCTGACGTCTCCTCAATCACGAAAAGATCTGCCAATCCAGCAGGATTTACCCAGCTGATGATTTAGCCACTTCGATATCGGCAATACCAGCAATCATCAGAATAAGAAGCCTCTCAACATTCATAGTGATTTTTCCACAATATGAAATGACTGCCGTTAGTGCAATGGGCCTGTTTCTTTTGTCAACATTCTCTCATGCCTCAAATGGATATGAATTAATTCTGTCACAATGATTACAATTTGTGATACTTTGTTTTTGATTTATGATCTTTACCAAATTATTCACATCAACTGTAATAAGTGCAACATTTTATATTATATACTCTTCAATTAAACAGATGCTACGAAACCTGACCATTTTGTTTGTCGACATTCAATTTTTATAACTATCACAGAGCAGTTTAAATTGTCCCGATGCTTTTTGCATTGAGTTACTCTACTCAATTTCAAAGCCTTGTTAGCCATTTTGAATGTTTCAGCCAGCAATAAAACTGCTCTCTTCCACTTTTTTTAATTTGTAAATATATTCCTCCAGTAAATTATAAATTTGGAAGACAGGAAAATGCACAAAACTGATAATTTCAATGAATTATGTGAAGTATTTTTTATATATTTTTTTTATCATTTCTCTAATCTAAATATTTGATGTGCAAATTTTTTTATTCATGCTGCTTTGTATTATATATCAAACTATCCAAAATTGCCAGAAAAAATATACTCTTCAGTGTTGGTGACGAGTTTTTTCTCAAATTCAAGTTAAAAAAAAAAGTATTAGGTATGTCCTACAATTTTGTAATCTTTAATCGGCACAATATTATTTAAAAAAAAATTGACAGCTTTTTAATGTCTGCATGGTATTGTTTTATACTTCACAAAATATGAGAAATTCAATTGGTTTAATAACAAGCTGATATGAAAGCTATCTTTGGTCTTTTGGCAGACTTTCTTATGATAAATATGAGTTTGGGTTCATATTATTCAGAAAGCATTTATTATGTTGAGTAATCATATACAATTTATATGTGACCCTGTCGTACAAAAAAATAACACTCATAATTTGAGGTTTTACAAATTTATATATAATTTTATGTTTAAATAGTTTCCATATAATATTAAAGTTATTGACAAATTTGGGTTGTGGTAGAAAATAGTAGTTAAACAATAAATTGAACATGAGATCATTTCATCAAAATGACTTATACACTAAGCCTGCCAAAAGGTTGAAATGCTGTAAAATATTATTTTATGATATAGTTAATGCGAACGTAGTCAACTATACATGTTTAGCATGTTATAAAATCTTTCCCAGCCATTTGAAATTTCGTTTGTGATTATTGTTACAATAATCAATTTTATTTTGTATGTATGAGTTCATAAAAGTAGTCTTCTGCTACATAAATGATGAATTTTTACAATATTTTATTATCATTTATAACTTATTAACATCTTTATTTGTTTATATTTGTGATGTTTTTTAAGCATCGCCAGGCTGGGCTTACTGTGCATAATACTAAATATTTTCAAAAAATCCACAAATCGTAATTTTGTAAAAATTAACTGAAGCGATATCAATTCTTATTGAAGGGATACTTTTTGTTTATCGGATAATTGCTTAAATTTGAGTGATTTATTAGAAAATATTATATGGTTGATTATTCTATTAGTTACAATTAAATCAAGCAGATATTGTAAATAAACTTTTCTATCTACGCTGCCTGATCAGAGACATGACAATTAGTTATTCACGGACTTGACTATAGGCCTCTTGATATTTTTTAAAGTGGTATTTTTTCATACCGAACATTATCAAAGTTCAGCCTGTGGACAGAAACAAATGTTGACATCTATGTGACGGTGTCAACTAATAAGTGATTTTTTGAAAACAATGTTTACTTGCGAACTTGTGGTGTTTAATTTATCTTTATTAAGCTGAAGGATATATTTGCTGTACAATACAAGTGTTGGGTAGATTTATATAGACCATCATTTAAATGATGAACTTCTATATTTTCAAGATTTCTAATTAATTCCCACCACTTGTTCTACCTATATCACCGTATTTTCGGTTGGTAATTTAGTTTTGACCATGTTTTAAACTATTTTATGTAAATCTCGGAACGATATTAGAATTATTGATATTCTTAAATGTTGATCGGAGTTCAGCATTATATTGCATACTTAAATCATTTTATTATCGATGTGATTGTTCTGCAAATAAACACATTTCGAGTAAACGTAAGTTTTCCTTAAAGTCAATATATTGTTTTGTGCTATCATCATTATTTTAATTAATATTATTATATGTAAATATTGTTATTTTTAAGTGCTAAATTAAATATTTACACATTGAGTACTGTCATACTTAGATATTATATTGTATGTGTATATAATATGGACATTTATTCCTAATTCCAGTAAACTGTAGGATAATTTTTCTTGATCAATGCCTCTTGGTATAAAAAATGTTGCCTATAAAGATAGGAACAATGCCCAAAAGACAAAAAATATCCTCATTGCAGAAGATCTTATCTACATCGTAAAAATATTTATTATTCTTTTTTCTTTCTTTTGCAAACATGGATTGTAGCTTAGAGAATCCTTTGATGAAACTATAAATTACAACCCATAGAGTTCCTCTGCTTTTTTTTAAATATTAATATCACTTCTGAATAGTAAATGATTCAATTTTTATATTCACTGTGGATAATTACGTTTTATTTATTATGATATTTATTATGATATGGTAACAATGTTTATTTAGGGTAGAAAATATTGTTTTATTTATTGTTTTCCGCATATATTAGCTCAAAAAAAATAGCATTATTATTAATATCGATGCTCAAATGTAAGTGATAATCAATTTAAGTTAAGCTCTCCTGTCGTTTCAACAATGTTTTGTGTTGAATGTCAAGATAATTAAATTTTTCCACAAATTAATGTAAGGGTTTTTGGCAGTATTTCCTTTTATGAAATTCTTGCACATTAATTTCACTCTAAATGCTTTTAAAATTTTCATACCAAATTATCGTAAGACACTAATATTGAAAACTCAATATATATTTTCATAGTTAATTTATATTCTATACTTTTGATTATTATTCTATACTTGAAATTGTCAAGTCATTATTGAATAATGGGATGATTACCCATTCTTTTTTTAAATTTCTAAACAAGTCTTTATACACCATAATTTTGTCATTTGTTATCACCATTAGTTTGACCAAAATTACATTTTATGAACTGTTGCAAATTAGCTTTCCTCACAGTATTTCATATTAGTGTTGTATGATATTCTATTAATTTCATAGCTGAAAATGACTACATGCTTCAATTAATCATTTTATACAATTTCCTATATTGTTTTGTCTAAATATCTTTTTTATTAATACGTAATTATTAGTAATTAGTGTAACGATATGTGAACGATAATTATTAAACCGCCATATATGATTTCTACATCAAACTGCGTGTAATTTTATAAAAAAAATTACGCACATTTGTACATTGTACACGAATACGAATACGAATCCTATTATTGTTAAGCTCTGCTGTCATTTTACATATTATTTATTTTTCATTTTTTGTCTATTTATCTTGATTATTTTTCATGTTACATATGGCAGCCTGTTACAGGCATTACAAAATACTTAGCGTCTATAATAAATATAGTCAGAAATAATTTATACAATTGACCTTAATATGGACTGTTCTTTATATTGGCATACTGTTTTTTTTTTTGGTCTATGAAATTCATTTTTTTGTAATTGTACACTAAACCCTATCTTATTGATGAAACATTTCATTGTATTTGCCATCTGAGATTTTTCTTTATAATAGCAGTATTGGAAAATAATTTCCTGCTTTTATTAAAATTACGATAAAATTAATCAAAGAATATTTTCATTTTATTGTAATAAATTCATATACAAAACCACATTTTAAAATGACTGAGTCGACCTAGTTGCACATGCTGTAGACTTCAATTTTTATTTTTACTTCACCATATTTTACAATACATACTTAGATTATATTATAATTATTGTACTTTGTACCTACACATTTATGATTCATCTTTTTTACCTAAAAACTCCTGTCATTTAATGGTGTTAGATATTTTAATCAGTGTAAGTTGTAAACTTAATATCTCTAAAACAAATTTTGGATTGACAATGCACTACCTTTTCACAATGCCTTAAATTTACACTTTGCGTGTACTTAACCGAAAAAATAGCAATCATTTCACCTGAAAACTGTGAGTTAAATAGATTTATAAATATATAAGAGCACAAACCGATGTTTTTCTGTGACAATTTTTGTATTTTAATCAAAGAAATGTTATGAACTACAAAAAAATTGTTTTATTTTTTATCGGTAATTGAAAATATATAAAGTTCATTAAATGGTTTCTGTAGAAGATATGAATGAAATACCAAATGGAATCGATAAATCTGTGTGATTTTTTGTTTCTGCCTTCCCATTTCATGTAGAATAAGTATTTGACAGATTAATTTCAATTAACTCTAGTATTTCTGTCTTTAGTCTAATGTCAGCAAAAAAATCATTGTGTGGTTTCACTGCTTAAGACATTTATTGGAAATGAATGACATGAGCTAAAAAGTTTCTTTCACATTGAACTCTAACTGCCATTGCTTGTTTTTAAAGATATTAGAATACATTTCAACAACCCGGAAGGTTTTAAAAGTTATACTACTACCTCTCTGTATTGAAACATCTTATAATTACTTATAACTAACGCTGAATTCAAAAATTGTTAGATCTTTGTATGATTATTTTGAAAAACTATTATGGAGAAGGTTGTTTAAAGTATAAAACACAATACATTTTTTTTTCTTACTAGAATGCACAATAAGAAGTAAGTCAAAGAAACATGAAAGGTCTGTTATTAAAAATCACCACACTTTAAGTGTCAGAAGCTAAATGTGTGCAAATTATGTATTGTTGCCAATAATTATGACTACAGGAGTTCAATGCAAACTTTTTAGTAGAATTTTAATATATCAGATGTATTTTTTTTACATTTGCAAATTCTTATTTTTTTTTTTATTATGTAGTGTTTTCTATTTGAAAGTGGTTCTGCATATTCTTAATTTGTAAAATATCTAATGATTACGTGCTATATGTTGTGCTAAGCCAGATGTGCCAAATCTGTTTTGAATTTTTTCTTAATAATTCCTCTGCAAATTATTTTAATTCACTGCCAAAATTGTAGCTAGCAATGTAATTAATATATTGGTACTAACAATACATATATACGTATTTATATATATATATCTCTTATTATGTATATTACAAATATATGAATGGGTAGGTAAGTGTTCTGTGGAAGTAAGGCATTTTCATAAAATTCACATGAAGCTTTTATTCGTCATATAACAAGCATAATTTCTCATTTAACACATGTCTCATTAAAGTTTCCACACATAAAAGAGAATATGAACTATTTTTGATTTAAAGTATATTGAAAAGAAAGCAATAACCTATAGGCAAATAAAATTTCCAAAACTTTGCATCGCCTAAATAGATACAAATCAAAAAAAACTCATTGGGCAGCAAAAGCAACTCAACTGTTACAAAAAGATGCAATCTACATGTTAAAAAAAAAACTACAAAATATCAATGTCTTTTTGAATTTATCAAAATATGATGAATAATTAAACAATTCCGTTTACAACAATTGAATTATATGATCATGTTACAGAATAAACTCTCTAATTGGGGAAAATTATTATAATATGTTTCTTAAAACGGAATTTCTTTAAGAATTTCAACTGTTATATCCAATAATTTTGGCCACAAGTATTAGAAAATCGAGATAATCTTCAATTTTATAATTATTATATCATTAGTGACATAGTAAAGCATGGCATGTAAAATATTTATAAAGTACTTTAAGTGTTTTCTCAGTAAAATACATTTAAAAAGAATATTAGATTTTAATTAATTAGTTCAACTGAAAACAAACTTACAATTATCGCATACTTTCCATATAAAAAAACTGTTTTGATGTGTTTATTCATTTAAGCCGGTGAAAATTTTATAGTTTTACACAGTATTTGCATGTAAGTATTATATTTTCAATGGATTCGGCAGTAGTTTTTTAGAAATTCATTTCCAATATAAAATCAATATTGATAATTTTGTCATTCCACTTGGCAGTAAAATGAAGTTATCAATTTTAACCAGTTTTTGACACCGAGTAGGACAATAAAGTTATCAATCTCTTTTTAAGTATAATCATTTGGGCCAGTAGTAGGTAACCTTTTGAAAGATGCAAAAAAATCACATTTGAAAATTTTATTTTTCAACATACTAACAAAGTTATTTAAGTTTCCATGTCCATAGAGCTGAACATTTGAATTATTTTTTTTTTAATTCCAGATTATTTACTCCAACTTATTCAAAACATTTATACTTAAATTCGTTTAAATCCAGAAATCTCTCAGACTAAATTCTTTTTGTTGTATTCAACTTTGTTATTAGCATTAGTAAACAGTAGTTTGAGAGTGAAAGAAATAATTATTTGGCAGACACCACACAACTTACCATTGAATATCAGCAAAAGTACCGTCAGTGCGGAAGTGTTACTGTATCACATTCAATGATAACAATATAAAAAAATATTTATGCATCCCTTTAACAGCTAGAAATGAGTAAAATATTAGGAAAGCAACACACCGGTCGTTAGCTTTAGGCAGTTTAAATTTGATTAGTGATAAAAAACATTGTTTTTTACTATTTTTTTTTATATTGGTATTTTCAATAAATAAATAATTTAATAGAAAAAATGTGACTTTTTCTTGGCAGATTACTCTAAATGTTTATTTTCAATTTCTAACAGGTAGTAGTAGGTTGCCGATCACTGATTCAGATGGTTCATTAAACATTTTTTTTTTAATTGTATCCTTGGGAAATAAAGAAATAGTGCATTGTAAACAGGATAATGTAATATATCTCAGTATGTCATTTTAGCCAGTGTACTACATAAGTTACGTTAGTAAAGTCTCTTACAGCTAGTAAGCAAACACATGTAACATGAAAAATCACATCAATTCATTTGAAACTTAGCTGTCCTCAAACATACAACTGTATCTTTCCATCTAGAATAAGCCAAATTCAAATATCATTTTTAGAAGTATTTAATTTATTTGCCTATATTCGAAGGGATCGAAAAATCATCTAATTTATAATCATTCTTTAGTAAATTTAGGCTACTAAAAGATTTTAACTGCCACACTGACAATGATTATCAGCATTATCTTCAATTTCGCTTAATTGGCATGGAAATTTATATTTTTAACTAGAATACTCCACCATCTTGCCTCTATTTTCTAACCTAAGCTCTCTTAAAGTTTTACGACAACCAACATTTTTTCACTTTGTAGTATTAAACTATTCTAATAGTCTGAATTTAAATTCTATTCTATATATGGGTTTATCATTGTAATCTTTCCACTGGAAGGACAGGTTACATTATTCCACATTAGTGTACATGTGTAATCAAAATATTATTTTTTATAATAGTAGGAATTTTTTGGATACACTTGTTAGAAGATTTATGTAAAATTTATTTTATGGAGCATTGAAATTTTTTAATTGAACCCTATTGGCAGTCTTTATCCGTTTTTTTAAATATTTTTTTTATTAAATTAATGGTTTTAGACCTTTTTCCCGTATAACATATTTAAAGGTAAGACTAGTAGAACGCTTCCTAAAACATGACTCATGGAGTATCCATTTTGTTTTATAGTAATAACTAGTCTTTATGTTAAAAATAAATTCTTCTTTCGGTATTAAACGTGTGTAGATATATTGTAAATCCCATTGTTATTGATTGTAAATGTGAAATGATATAATAAATTTAAAAATAATAGTTCATTACATTAATTATGAACAGCCCCGACTTTATCTTTCTGTGTGTATCGTCTTTTGAACTTTTTTATTAGAATGTTATTTAGGGTTTAAATTTATATTAATATAACTACTACAGTAAATAATCATAGGTAGATAATTATTATACAAAATCAGTCATAGATTATTTGCGAAATTGAAAAAACCAACCATGGCATGTAATTGTTTTTATCTTTTAAAGATTTAAAAAAAAAACCAAACTTTGTGTGAACTATCAACCATAACAATCATTGATATCAATCTTCGAAATTTCAGTGCTATTACTTTTCTCACATTATCAACAAAAGTTTTCATATATATATATATATATATATATTAAATTTGAATTGTTGCAACTTTGTACGATTCCATATGTCTTGTCACAAACGACCCGGGTTTCGCCCTTCAGCATCTTCAGGTGTTCCATCTCACGGATGCAACAATTCAAATTTAATATTGAAGTTCCATCAAGCACCTTCAGTCGATATCATAAATTATATATATATATATAACCATTTTTTCACTTAATGATATTTGGCTTATTTTATGACTGTATTTTGTAATATTACCCCCTATAATTAATACACCAACCTTAAAAATAATTAAGGACATGTTTTCTTTTGTTATTAAATAAGAATGTAATGTACCTTCTTAATTATGATTATCAACATGATGACAAAAATAAAATTATATATATATATATATATATATATATACATGCATATATATGTAAACATAAAACGTAGTTATTATTTATACTTAAAAATTTCCTTCTCATTTTTTTTCTGACAAACTACAATTTTCAATCATATCCAAACCCATTGTTTATCATTCTCAAAATTTATTTGTAAAAAGTTAAAAATAACACCATGATTAACGCGCAGAGTGAATATTTCTCAAAATATGTAAATTGTTGCCATTTTTCGACAAATTATGTATCTTGGAAAAACAGTTGTCCCGAGGCATGTTAGAGGTTATGTTTGCAGCAGCAAACACTTGACTAAACAATGCTATTTCTTGTAATAATCATAAAAATCATTAACCAAGCAATGGAATTAAGGTAAATAGAAATGAGCACAACTTTATACACAGTTAATATGTTTTATTATAGTTTACAGAAATCGATTTCAATTTTGAGTTACATAAAGTGTAAAAAAATAATACAGGATTTTTTCAAATATTTCAAAGCACACATTTTGAACAAAATAAATCTAATTCACTCATTGAATGACTTATCACTGCCAAAAACACAACCTGCACACACCCACTAAACATTAATATTATTAATTTAACACTTCAAATAACCTGACTCTTTAACACTGAAATACAGTAATTGAAAAATATAAAATTACTAAATATATTCCAATAAAAAGTCAGAACTATGATTCTTAGCCTGTTCCCTAGCGAGCCGCATAAAGGATATTTCAAAAATGTATTTATTTATGTTTGTTTTAAACAATCTTAATGAGATTATCAAGATAAATCAGGCTACATTTCAATGCAAATATTAGGTCATATACAAAAGTGGTAATATGGTTAATATTCATGGAGTTTTGAGTATCAACTATTTTCATAATGTAATTTGACTTTTCAACAGTTAAGATGTTATTAGTCAGTGGGTTAAACATAGATAGATCCACGCTTAGAGAAACAAATAGATTTTATTGACATTTTTTTTGATTATGTGTACAATGTTGAGAAGAGAATTTTGCTACAAAACTTGACTTTCTTGTAGAAGCAAGTAAGCATTACTATAGTTTTTGTAACTAAAGTATCAGATACACATTTACTGTGGCAACAACCCGACATAACTAAATTAGTTGATTCACTGATAATAATAAATGTGTGATACAAATTAACAATAACAATTAATAAAAAATAGAAAAGGCAGTTAATAACAGATAACACAACAGTTGGACACACACTTGCAGACATACTTCTCAAAGGATTAATGTAAAAATAAAATTCTGCATCCCAAGTATATAACAAGCATACAAAATTAACCGAGTAGACATTACAAAAGTAAGTTTTAATAAACATCTGAATCGCAGATATATCAAATTAGTATATTGATTAAATTTCAACACGGTGAAAAAATAGCAATGTATTTTGGTTGTAAAAATTTTTGTAGCCTAAAACTAAAATACATTGCTATTTTTCCACCGTGTTATAATGGAGTTCTACCAAGTAAATGACAATTCAATGATTCAATTTTCATTTACTTGGTAGAATTTCATTACAAGGTCAAAATATGAACAAGAATAGTTCTGCAAGTTTTACAGGAATTTGTTGATTGCTATTCATGTCTGTCAAAAATACATAATTCTGACTAACCTTATTATTATTTCATATAATGGCATATTATTCTATTAGTGTATGAGGTGCGGGTTTCGGGTCATTATATGTATATGCTATTTTAAATGAAGTTTGCAATACTTTGTTTTACATTAACTCGCAGGGCCTGCAATTTTTTTTTGAGTCTGGGACTTCCCATGAACTTCATCTGCCGCTGACCATAAAAATGCTACATTCTATGATATTTCTTAAATGGAAAACACAAATTCATGAGCTTAGAAGCTAATATATTAAAATATAATCACTTTTTTTTTTAGTCAATTTCTCATATGGCTTTCCTTTAGCAGAGAGACATATTAGTTGTTTACTCACTAATCAATGACATAATTGTTATTTTTGTTTGTATATTGATATGGATATTGAGTAAAAACACGATTCAAAAAGGTAAACAGGTATTATACAAGTTTTTATTCATCAAAATACCTCTTCGTTTGACAAATTTGGTGGCAAAACAATGCCAAGATGCCATGAAACAATTATTCCTTATTGCATGTTCCAATTATAACAATAAATCATTACAGTTAGTAAGCAACCAAAAGGTATCTTCCTCAAAAACTTGTCTGTAAGCTAACAAAATTTCTATGTTTTATTTTTATTATTCATTGTGTTCCAGGTAAGAATGATATTAATGACTTAAGTTTAAATGACACCGAGAACAACTGACTTCAGTTAATACATACACTTAAATCTAAATATTATATAATAGATATCCTTAACCACTTTATGCCTACGATCCAGACACTCTACTATGTGTCGATTTGAAAATTTTAACTTGTTTAAGATTTATTCAAATAAAATACAAAACAGTATTAAACTTGTTTTCTTGGGCTATCTTTGTCAGTCATTTTTATGCATAATATTTTATTAAAGAATTTTTCACAGTACAGAGTATTACTTTGTGGGAGAATGTGAATATTGCATACTCAGAAAGTAAAATTAAAATATGTGTAACATAAAAAAAAACTTATATTTTTGAGACTTTTGAATAAACTTATGTCAAGCCCTAGCAATAAGTGGTTAAAGAAATATACTAAGTCAAAAAGAAAAATCTATAAAATTTGGTAAATACTAAAAAATGAGTCCTAAATTTACTGTAATCCACAAATGGAATTCTAAAATTATCAGTCGATATTCAAAGGAAAAAAATATTTTTTTATTTCACTTAACATCAATACACGAGTGAAATGATTTCAAATGTTGATTCGTTAAAGTTTCATACATAATAGATGATAAAAAATATTTGCAGGAAAATAAATGAGCAAATTGAAATTTTCTGCATTATCATTAATTCATTTTGCTATGGTAAATTAAATAATAGAAAACATGTAATAACTGTCTATTGACACAATCGAACCTTCAGTATTAATTAGCCTGGATTATACAGCTCAGTTTGTTTTCAGGGTTATTAATGGTAAAACTTTTGGCAAGATTGCATTAATTTGTAATATTCTTTGTAAGCAACAAATATGGAGAAGAAAGGAAAATTGATAAGTTTGTTAATTAATTATAGCATGTCTTTCATTTCTTTGAGGCTCATCATCGGACAAAATGGATATGTACATAATACCCTCTTCTCTTCTTAGTACCGTAAAATTATTTTGTGCACTTAACTTTCTAAGTACATTAAGTAATTCAAAGATTTGGATCTATACAATACAATTTATTAATTTGAAGATGCCTCTCAATAAAAAAAAAACACATGCCACACATATTGTTATTTTAATTCATCAATTTACATTTAAAAGAAATCTGCAACATTAGTATCAGCACTTGGGGTTTAGATAGTGTAATCTCACAATAACTGTTGTGCATAAAATTGATATTAATAAGCTCATTGAAAAGAATGAAATCAATTTGTCAACAATTACTTCATTTGAATGTTAGAAGTGGATTAAACATGAAGTTCAAAATATACTTTGCAGATACATAAACATCGTTCACAAGACTTCTATATAATGTAGAGAGTTTTGAAGATCTACTTTCGCCTAATGATGGCAATTTAACATCTTTTAATTCGTAATTCCTACATCCAATACAGCTTATCTCATACACTTGAACGGTCGGTCTGAGGCCTTCAGAACATTTCGCAAAGTTTTTAGTTTCGATAACACCTCGGAAGCGTATTTTATCGTTCGGTCTAATTTTTCGGCTGAAGTTAGTAAAGTGATGGCCGGCTTTAAGAGTTATCTCTGTCCCTTTCTTCAGCAATAATCCGGATTCCATCTTAACTGTTATTTCATGCTCGTAACTGAATAAAGTAAAACAATAGATCTTTGAAGTCAAGATTAATAAACACTCAAAGTATAGTATTTTTTTGATTTACGACTATATGTCAAATTCTAAGTAACAGATATTTTAAAAATAATATATTTCAAATATAAGACATTATGTTGGAGCTTATTTGAATATAAATAATAGTGAAAAGTTTACATCATTCTGAAAATCCTCAAAATTGAATATAAATAAAATGAAAGTGTTATCATCTCTTACTATTGAAAAACAGAAAAAACATTTCATAAAAAGACTTACAGCATGAAGGTGGATCGTGAAGCAAACTTTCTTCGATCCCTATTACTATTGGGAATTTTTAATTTTGAAATACTAAAACTGTATTATTTTCAAAATATTACATGGTATTTTGAATTTCAAAATAAATATATTTATTTTTATTTAAATATTCAAAATATTGAGTAGCTCCTAAAAAGATTGTGCACCTTTGTCTCACAACATAAAGATATTATTACCTGTCATAACTATTGAGGTGGCAAATTTTCCCTTCCTTTTCAACAATATGTTCCAAAAATCGGCATTCCTTCAAATGATCACCTTTTTCCTTTTCGCAATCGAATATGTATTTCTCTCCATAATAACACCTAGCAAAAAAATGTATTGATTAATAACAGAAGCTTTAAGTATATTTTGAAAAGTGAAAAAACATGTTTAGTACTACATCCACATTTTTATGATCAGGACGGTAACACCTACCTCGAACAATATCGACTAATGTACTATAAAATATTTTTTTATTATTTAAAATATAGTGCCATCCCACCAAAAAACAGTAACATCATAAAAGTGATTTCACCATAAGCGGACATATCTAAGAAAAAATGATAATAATTACCTAAAGTTTTCAGCCAAAAATCCTGGTAATTGATCGGCAAAATAGTTCCAATTGTTTTCAATCGATGTCAGCTTCACACCCACTACATATCCTTGCCAATTCACCTTCACTCCGTGGAGTATGCCGCATTTTATCTGTGTGTTTGCAACATTAGATTTTTCCCACGCAGCAGAGTGGCAAAATGTTTGATATTCATCCCACAAAAGGTGATAGTGATCACCATCACTATCTTCCAAAAAAGAATGGCCTCCGCTGCCATATTTCACAAACCTCTCAGCATTTTCAGATCTTTCTTCATTAGCCAGGTCTAACGCTTCTTTTTCTGACATGTTATCATAGTGAAACTTTTGAATTTGCGGTGAGAATAAATATAGTAGTGTGACCATAGCAATCATAACCTAAAAAAAAAACTTTATTTCATATCATATTTTAAATAATGTACTGACAATCTATTGTGGGGGTTATATGTTCTACATATGACGTGAGTATGGTGGAAGAGATATTCTACATTTATTCACTATATTCACTAATTATAATGCTATGAAAATACGATATCTTCTATCTTCTCCTACCATGAAGCAATTAATACTGATATTGGAGTACTTTTTCAGAAGGTATTTAAAATAAACAAATCACAGGACAAAACAGTGTTGACACAGTTGAGAGAACATAGGAATTAGTTAAGTAACTAATCTGTCTATGTTTTAATTTAAGGAGTCAATACAATAGGTAAGGATCACAAAATATCACATGTGTCGACATGTAGATACAAATTCATAAACTGTTGAAACAATCTATTGATAGCTGGACAAAATCATTTAAGTATTCCCACTCAACCACAGTGATTACAAAATATCTATTTGAGTAAAAGTGTATCATCTAATTTACCTGTAAAGGTGTAACATATTTCTTCATTGTATCGTTCTTCGCTAGGAGACATGTGATGAGCAGAGCGATCATAACACCGCTAGCCAAACTAATCATATATAAAACGTCAGTAAGCGTTATTAATTTGATAACAGCGAAAATTGGTAAGAACACTGTTGCGACGCCCATTATAGGTAAGAATAAAAACATACCAACAAGGGCTAATGTTCCTCTGACGAGTCCATACATTGTAGCACCCTGAGAATTGATTATAAAAATTTGTAGCCAACTCAAAATTACACAATGAGGAATGGCATACTTGTAGCTGCCATGCCAACGCTCTCTTTTTGCCATAGCAAGTAAAATCAAAGGTATCATCAAATAAAACAATACTCTCGAATTAAGACAAAATTCTACACTATTTCCAATGACATAAGAGGGGAAAGTTTGAATTTGAAGATCTAAAAATCTCCAGCCTTGATTCACAATAGTGTCATTTTCATAAGGATATTTAGCAAGAACGTTGATACCGAAAGAGAGAAGTGACAACCAGTCAGGAAAACGACTATAAGAATTATTCGTTGAGAAAGTAATCAAGGTAAAGAAGGTAAGAAAGAATGCCATGACTGTAAATTCAGATAGTGGGATCCACTGCGCGGCGATAATTGGGTAGAATGATAGATGCACCAAAAGAGCGACGAAGAAATGAATGAAAGGTTTGAGGTTATTTTTCAAAAATTGCTGCTCTGATTCTTGAGAATTTAAATTGCCTTCACTGTACCTTAAGAACAAGCCTGACCATTTACGGAAGTCTACAAATTCTCGCTTAGAATGTAGCATTTTAAAGGTACTAACAATCATGACTATAAAACTGGAATGATAAAAAATTAATGGAAAAAATAGGACTATATTTTCTGTACCAAAAATAGAATGTGCGAAGAACAAAAACAGCATCTGTATGTGTGTTAAACGATAAGAGAAAGAGGAAATGTATGATAAGAGTTTTAGATATATTATTTGTAGGAATAGGATGGGATGGAGGAATGCTCTGTGCATATACGGAAGACGATCTAATAGTCTAAGATTCGGATCTGTTAGAGTGAGATCTCGGCTAACTATAGGCAGTTGACCATGACAGTAATTAATGGCTGCTGAAACAAGATGATCTTCCGTTATGTTGTGGATAAATTCATCTTCAGCAGAGGGTCGGTATTCTGAAAATATACAAAAATAATTTCATGTATATCAATCAGGATGTTGTTTATAATTATTAAAGTTTTGTTAAATAATATGCACATTATTAATTTTCTCTAAGCCAGTAATGTGTGGTAAAATGTGTGAGGGTTCATATTTCAGTTATAACAAATAAATTACTCACTGGATAAAATACAAAAATAATGAGTTTTTGTTGGGTCACAAATAGAGTATTTATCAAAAGCCTGAATGACTAACCTTGCTGTAATTCTCCACAACTTCTGTTTCCAGCAATTCCATTGTTAAAGCTTCCTTCGCAGATATGATTAGATGCTTCTAATGCATTTCCTTCCATTCTTTCTTCGCCTCTGAGAACACCATCTTGTTTGTCTTCTCTATCATCTTCCTCGCCACATTTCTCTGTTGATTCTTCACCAGAAGATGAGTCATCATCTTTTGAGCGTAGTTTCCAGATTTCTCTCATTCTTTTTTCCAACTGAGCAGATGTTATGAATTCCTCACCATTCGATAGACTAGATTAAACATCTTTTCCATCAGTTCAGAGTTTTATTATAAGATTTTATTAATATTTTTAGGCTAAGAATTTAAGCAATAGAATACTATTTCACTTTAGCGTGTGAATTTTAACAGCATTATTTATTGTTACATATGTACTTACACAATGCAACCTGACATTGTGGGTACCAAGAGTTAACATATTTCTTACTTTTCGTCAATTTCTTTAAAAGTTTTGAAATATTATTCTTCTATGATATTAATAGATTCAAAACAATTGAGTAGTAATATATTTACAGGTGGATTTGAAAATATTGGGCTATGTATTTATACATAAGTATATTTGATATCTTTCACTTTTTCTCTCTGTCCTTTTTTGAAAACAAGAGATAAAAAGAAATGTTCTTTTGAGTTGGCTCAAAATCCCTTAGCAAAATACTAGTGGAAATTAAAACAATTAATAAACACCTAGCAAACAGATCCCTGGCAGCTTTCCTTGCAACAGTTTCTTGTTGACTGGCAGCCAAGCAAGACTTTGCCCTGACCATAACTGTAGTTTGTGCTGCTAATACTCCGCTCTGGACACATCTAAATACAAAATAAATAAAATGAGAAAAAACACAAATTATACAAAGACTTTTAAGATAATTGCAAATATTTATAACATTTTAACGCACTTCTTTTGACTATTTCCACAATTTCATAGAACAATCAGAACTGGTTTTTCTCAAGTGAATATTATTAACTGATTTATTTTTCATCAATTGTAAATGCTAGAGACAAGAAAAAAATGTACATATTTTATATTTTCAAATATAAAACACTGAGGTATAAATATTGAATGAAAATTTGCCAGGTCCATAATGCAGTGGCCAAACTTGTTTGCTTCACAAGTCTGAGTCTCATTTCAGATAGTTTCATATCAGCTGATTTATGGATATTTCTGATATTTTTAGTTCCCTTCCCCCAAATATTAAAAAAAACAGATATGGTAAGAGCTATAAGTAAGCCACTTGCCAGTGTCGCAAAAAAGATTGTGTTACTGAATAACAATCAGTCCAACATTATCCTGTGAATTATAACTATTACTGATATCTTTAAGTCTCCTATTATCATGATAAATAAGTAAAGTAAAGTGCCAACTTGCAGATCAACAAGAAGATTTTTTTTATTTCCTACAAATATATCATAAAATAAGATTAATAATGAAAAAATAATGACCAACCGTCCAAGCATAGATCTTGCCTCTTTATGACCCTGTTCTGTGGCACATATTAACCATTCCATCGCTTGCTGAATATTTGATTGCCTATCTGCCTCCAGTTCTGAAGTTTAATAATAACATTAATTCATTATTAATATCTTGGAAAATCTTGAAGAGAAATAAATAATTGATTAAAAAAATAAATAAAGCCCCCAATAATTTTATCAGTCAGCGAAGGATTGTTGAGATATTTTTTTTGTAGATGTAAGAAATCAGAAAACTCATGTTATTAGTATATTTTTTCTCTTAAGCACTTCCTATAACCTTTTTTCTGTTGAGCTGCAAAACAAGTTTCTATTGACGTAACTATTCAAATTCAAAAATTGATTCCTAAGTGTCAGTATTGAATTTTTTAATGGAAATGGTGATAGTAGGACAGATTGGAGGATATTTTCTTAAAAAACATTCAAATATGTAGTGTTCCACACATTAATTTTTAATAGAACGTTCCGTGTGTAGCTTTATTAGGAGTAGACTATAAACAGGCAGTCAGGCTGAGAAAAGAACTTTTGTTTCATTCTCAACCTCAACTCAAATTCAACCTGGTAAATCTCAAAGCGATTAACTTGAAAATAAAAGAATATTCAGAATAATAATAACTTTTAGTATTAGTATTCTGATTTTATATAAAATTCGTATTCGCGTAAAAAATAGTTTTCGTGAGTCATCGGTGAATGCTAAATTGTTGTGTTTGATGTTCGTATTCAATAAATATTTGTGTTATGATGTTATCGATTTTACCGCATCTTTCTTCCAACAGTTGCTTCGCAAGCTGCACTTGTGACTCGACACATCCATCTTCTGCTAGTTGATTTCTTAGCCGGCGTAAAGAACCTCTAGGACCATCTGATAAAAATATATTATAAAATCATTATATAGATTGAAAACGACTGAGCATAAATCATTTCAGCAATTAATAAATATTATAATTTTATGACCGTGAAGATTCCAGCGTTTTCTACCCGAGGGTCTGGTTGGAATCATAGTTATTTAAACGCGCCTAATCACTTGAGTCGCACTGCGAACTAAACATTTACCGCGTTTGACAGTGACATAAGAATTCACGATCTGTCAAATTAATAGACAACATTTTGAATGTGTAAGCTTAGCAAAAAGCTAAAATTCAATATAATTTCACAGTTAGCTTTCAAATTTTCAGAGTATTCTTCACATGCAAGTTTATTTTTCCTCATTCGTTTATTATTTGCACCCATGTATACAATAGTTTATTTATATATTTACCAATCTTTTTCAACAAATGGTAAAAATATCCATTCTCCAATAAAAAAAGACAAGAAAATAAAATGTGTATGCATATAATACCTGGTGTTTATAAACGTATTATAATATGGAGCAATGATATGTCATACTTCCATCGATAAACTTGTAATAAATATTGGCATATATAATATAATGTGTAACTATTTATTGTAGCATGCTTTTTTTTTTTACCAGTGATTAAAATAGTTATAAATGTAAATACTACAAACATAATTAAGGTTGAAATTATGAAAGAATGTATAATTTAAATACGTTTGGAAGAAAACGAAATGACACATGTTGTACATTGATGTATTTTAAGTTTATTTATACTTTTTCAATTTTCAGCCATGGCAAGCTGGCAAGCCTCAGACAGAAAGATAGTTTATGACTGAAAATAGCCTGCAATTTTGACGGCTACAATTTCTACAAGTAATTTCGAAATGTTGCGTCTGATTTGTAATGGTATGAAATGAATTGTTTGCACTTTTCAAGCTTATTTTTATTGTTTCTATTTTATTTAAAATCCTGCTGTCTTTCTTTATTTCAGCTGTTCGGAATCGAACGATGACTACGATGATAAAAGAGACGATAAATATTCCCAGATTACATACCTATATCACAGCGCCAAGGATATCATTCAGTACAATCAATCGCACAATGTTGGCATTAAATGATAATACCAAGAGCATTCTTTTAAATCCAAAAATAAATTCAATCGCATCCCAGATAGTTCCGTCTCGTTCTGTGACCAAATTTTCTCTCAAAAGCGGTAAAAGAAAAAGTGTCAAAGCTGTGCTTCGCAGATTTTATCGTTTAGATTGGGGCGGCTGGATTAGAACTCGTGCTGGTCGGTCAAAGAGGTTGTGGAAAAAATCTCCTAATTTAAAGAGAAAGTTGAAACAACATGTATTCTGTAATGGCACCCAGAGTTGGCTTCTAGATAGTATGGTTACTAACTTTTGGAGAAAACCGAAATACTATGTAGACGATCCTTATGAACCATACCACCAAAGAGAAGAATTCATTCTCACTAGAAGGAAACCAATAGTCCGTTAAATAATAAAAAAATAACAGTTCTAATATTTTGTTAACATTCAAGGCTAGGCATAGATACATTAATTGAAATGAGCCTTTTCATTGCTTGATGAAGAGTTGATCTTAAAAACTATTTCGAAGAAGGCTGAAAAATGTAAATTTAAATTATCATCCATTAAAAATATATTATACAAAACCAACTGGAGTTATTAATGAAATCACAATACATATATGGTCTACTATAAAATACTGATCCAAAGTCTTGTAAGATGATATATTTCACCAATGATGTAAATTCACATCAATAATTGTAATATCAATTGTTATTTCCCCCTAATAGTTAATTGCTATTACAGTGGGACCCTGATCAACCGTTCTCTCGCATAATACGTTTTTTTATTTCTTAAAATCCCGTCGAACACCCATATAAACGATATTACATAATTCCGCATCAACTATTCCCAGAATTATCTATTTCCTCGATCAGTCGTCTAAATATCATGGTCTCATCTCAAATATTATCCCAATTTGACAGGTTTTGTTGGATATTTCTCTGTATTATATGTCCACAACCAATTATTTTCAATACTTTTGACTGGTGATATATTAAATTTGAAAATTTAACCAACCACAATTTACAGTGAATTTTCTTGTAAGTTAACTCAGGACCACAAGGTACACATCTTTTCATCTCTCCATTGCAACTTTTTATACATATGAAAACATTCACACAATTCCTCAAAACTAACCATTTATTCATAACCTTATTTTAATACTCAAATTGCCTAAACTTTTTAAATTCATCCATAATAGGCTATCAAGTTTCATAAAAATTTCATTGCATGTTTCCATTGAATAACAATTGTTTGTGGATGCATGTATTCTCCCATCTACATAGTTTCAAAGGAACATATGCTGACGCTGATAAGCAGATCTACAACAACACACTGAAATTAAAAAAAAATGCATTTTTCAATTACATATGTATGAATGCATGCAACTTAAATTTGCAAAAGACGATGACAAAAAAAAAAATATTTCTAAGCAAGCATCACCTGGAAAAATTCATAATTTTAAACCTTACAAATATTAACTAGTATTAAGCCATTATTTTGGTAATATTTACTTAACATAATAATTTCTTAATATAATTTTTTTATGCTGTGAAAAAAAACTATCTAGCCCTTATTAGTTGTTGATTGTATTTGGTAAATTTATTTCACTTTATAACTTCAGATAATTCTTCATATATGCTTTGCCTCTTGGCTAAGATGAGAGCAACTATACCAGCGTGTTTTCAATATAATTTACCCATTTGTTTCTGAAAATGAAATACAATTATTATTTCATTGATATCTCTCTAAGTTGGTAAACATTTATATCCCTTCAATACATACTGATAATTCAGTCTTAATAATATACTAAATGAAATTTCAGTCCAAGCATTCATAAATAATAAGACTTCGTCAATCATCAAGTTATTAATTGAATTGGCATTCACTTGGTAGAACTCCATTATAACATGGATTTATTGCGAGCAAGAAACAAGCTAGGTCGTTAAAACAGGAGAGAAGATGTATTGTGTACCTTTTCTACACATCCGTATTATCGTCAAACATTTTAATCAGAAATTTTTTGCAAAAATATTCTAAATCACATAGCTACTTATATATATAATATTGCAATGATCAAAAAGATGATTAAATTAAATATAAATAAAATGTGTCCATTTTTATTCGAATTCATCTTCTTACAAATACACACTTTGTTATTTAGAACAATCCCATGAATCACATCACTTACAGTGCAATTAACCTGTTTTGTGACAACATGCACTTTCCCGATTTTGAAGGTATAATGACAATACCTTAAGTTTAAGTTAAGTGATTAGTGATTTTTTTAAATAGAATTATAGGTATGGTATTTCAAAGTAACAAAGGAAATCACTATTGTTATTATTTAACTTTTATAATTTAACAAAAAATATTATTTACATAAAACTTATTTATTTTATTATTTACATCTACCATCCAACAGAACCAGGTAACAAATTAAGACAGTTAATATAGTATTGTTTAATTTACTATAATATATATATATAAAACATTTTAATATAGTAAGTGTTATGAAACCTGTTTTTTATGGCTTTAATCAATTAATTTATTTCATATATACATACATATATTAATATTTATTGCTTTTGCAACGTAAAATGATTTATAAATGATGATCATTGGTAATTGGCAAAGAAGTCATCTTTGTAAGCTCAGCCAAATTTTACTTTAATACATTAATGGATAGTATTGGTCTGAATTCACCTTGGTCCACCTGGAATATGACACCATCTGAAGATATACGGTTGATGTACTGATAAACATTGTTAATGCTCTAACCAGTGACATCCTCGTTGAAAAGCTGGTTCTACAGTTCATCACCAAGGATGGCAGAAGTCTTATTTTAGTAAGGTACATTTCTTTTAAATCTATCAACATTTTCAAAGGTGAGCATGCCTCATAGAAAGTCATCTAGAGAAAGCAGTGGGTAGCATCCATACGCCCTTAAGTAAATAAACTTCAAAAATATATTCTGAACCTTGTCCACTATTAAGTTATATTTAAAATGCCATGGGGCCCAAACAATAGACTCACTATCACACCTGTTTTATAGTAAAATTTTGTACATTAATATAAAAATTTAGCATCTGAAAGGCTCTGGTTGTATGGAGAAGTCCAACATTTGCATTGCATTGTATCAGGTAATTTAAATGTAATTATTGAACTTTATGTTGCTCTCGAATTGTACGCCAAGATCTTTAACTGATTAAATAGCAAAAGAATAAGACATATAATCTTCTTGCATTTATCAATATTGAAATCTAGTTACACCTTTCTCATTTTGTTATTTTATCAGATTTGAGACGGAGGCAATCATCCAGGGAGACAACTTAAAAAAAAAGGTTGAAATAACTAGCAAATAACAAAACTTCAAAGTTTTAATTAACATTTTACTATCCCATTAACAAATATAGTGAATAGCAATAGCCCTAGGTTTGAGTTTTATGAAATTATAAGTACAGAACGGTTGTAGTTCAATGAACCCATACGATACGCATTTTTCCTGTGAGTAGAACATCTCCCAAACTGATTTTTAGAGCTTTTCCAAAAGTATGTCTTGATGGGCCATGTCAAAAGTTTTCAAGAAATTATTGAAGGAACAGTCAACTTGCACACCTTTTTCCAATGAAATAAAGTTAAAATAAATAACTTTGTTATTGGCACGTTACTAGATGTTACTCATATTTCCATTCTATTGTAGTAACAAGCAGTTCTCGCAGAAAAACGCAGAGAAGGATATGGCTTAATGACACTTAAAATATTTTTTTTAATGCTTACAAATTTTTATTTAAGCATGCTTTCAAAAACGGCACACATCACCCGCACTCTTTGTATTTTTTTAGAAACGAAATGTCTTGTAAGTACTATCAACTAAAAACTATGGCAATGTGTTTTTTGCGCTTAAATTATGGATTTAAAGTATCGATATTGTATGATTTTAATAACATGTAAAACTAATGTTGACAATGTATGACAAGTTTAAGTCATATATATATTTTTTTTATATATCAAGTATATATTTTCTTTAGAACATTTTTTGCTACTCGACAATTTTGCCGCCCTGGTCGAATGCCTCATTTGTCTGTGGTTGATTTATTATATTATATATTATATATTATTTATATAACTGGACATATTTCGATTAAAATGATTTGCGATATTTTATTGATATTAATTTTTTATTTATAAATGCTATAGCTTGATATAGCGAACAAGGAAACCAGGCCTAGAAAAACTCCGCCTTAAAACATACCTACATAGATTATATAAAGGTAGTTAGTAGTTTTGTGTGCGCTTTAGCACCTAATTTTGTTTTATGATATTAATGATCTCTCGGCGATTTTCATTATAAACGTTGAATTATAGCCTGGGCGCCGTTATGGTACCACTTGAGAATGAACGGATCTTTAAATTTTTGCATAATAACGCCAATTTATTTAATGCATTCAATATTGTAAGATATAAATTGGTGTACATTATTATACTTCTTAATAATAAGTTCTTTGACGAACGTGACCCTGATCACGCATCATCTGGAAATATTTCAATGAGTTTAACAGTCGCTACAGTGAGAATCAGAAACGTTATTTTGTATTTTTAAATCATAAACATTACATACATCCGAAGTGGCTCTCCAAAACCTTATTGATTGAAGAAGAATTATTTGGGCCACCTTCAAATCTCTAACAGTAATTTTCGAAAAGATAACATATTTTTACTACACGCGTTTATTTAACAATAGTTTCTTAAATTGATAATATTTCTTAAATATTACAGAATGATAGCTAAACTTCTACTATTGAAAATCATTTATAATACATAATCGTATTATGTCGTTGTGGTGAAAAAAATAGCTCGCGATATATATTGCGATGCTGGTTATGGGATGTTGGTGATTTTGCAAATTAGTTTATTAATACGATCGTATACCCTTAAAATTCTTTTATTTTGAATTACAAACAATGATAGTCATCACTGCTTCTGCATTGCCGGTCTGGAAACCAGTAACAGGTCACGGGTGAGCGACAGCCAGTTAGTGGTCAACCAAATAAATCAACATAAGTGAAATTATCTTATTATCAATAAATACTAGAATATTGGTCCCACGGTAGCACCAAACTAAAAAAAAAGAGATTGGGGCACACCGGCAGTTTTTACGCTTTGTAAAATTTTTGATTGTACAAATAAACACTTGAAAATCTAATAACCAGGTAGCGTGTTGATAGTAATTTTATTACACCCAGGCATCGTATAGCACGGTAGAGTATAGAAAATCTTACAGCATTTGATTAATCTCTCAGTGTGGAAAACATACAACCGATCTTGAAATACAGTCAAAAAAGTAGGAATTAAACGATAGTGAAAAAGAATGATCGATATATTTAATCATTTTTTTTTCTTCACATTCGTGCTATATGAGACCCGAATACAATTTGTTTAACATATTATTTTCACTACATATTATCATTAACAAAATCAATTTAAATATTTTATCATTTTAGAATGATCTTCAGAAAATAAGACTTTTAAGCCGGATATTTTTATAAATGAAAACATAAACACGTGAAAAAAGTTTTATTACTGTTTTCCATTGAATCCTCGCTTGCACAAATGAAACCAGTTTAAATAGTATTTTATAGTATTTACAATTTATTTTATTATTCTTGAAGAATAGAGTTTACATATAATTTTGAGACACCGTGTCAAATCGAATTCAGTTGTTACGCGCAATGATTATTTTCATTTGTATCGATGTTGGAACGTCACAACATGTAACCAGTAGACCAATTAGGTCATCTCTGTGAAAGATTCCTGAATCAGTATTTTTCAAACCTTGGGGAATGCAGCTTTCACTGATTGCTGAGAATGCGATCATAAAATTATTTTCCAAAAAGCCACCGTACACCGATTGGTAAAAAGTCATTCCACGTTCAATTTCAACGATTGATTCAACCATAATTACTATCACAGCATGAATATTTCCTGGATCGAAAAATTGCAAGCGGATAAAGTTGATCAAATATTACATAATATTGATGTCTATTAGATTTTTTTTAAACTCAGGCACTCTCATTCTCCATTGGTTAATATTTATATTTTTAAACGAGAACTCAATTGAACAAGAAAACGTAACACAGCCTTTCTATTTTTTTAAAGCCCACACCTACGCCTTTAGAAACGACTATGTTCTTTTTATGTGCACGCAATTTTTTCTGGAAGGTAATATTTGTCAAAATAATAAAAACAATTCAAATTTTATTTACTCATGTTTCCAAAATGTCTCAAATGATAAAAGGATTCATTAATGTACTTTACCACGATTGTCTTCAGTAAAATTGGACCAGTTGAAGTTTTAAGCTTTCTAAGTTAATAGGTTCATTTCTACTAAAGTTCGATTTTTTATCATCGTGTGAGTTCTATTGCATACGTGTGATAGAATTCACGAAGATGCTTAAAGATGAAACCCGGGTCGCGAATAACATAACATATCGAAATATTTGATATTAATATTCAATAACACCCGGGTTTTGCCTTTGGTCATTCCATCACACATATGCAATATGTGTGATGTTAGTTTAGTCGATATTGTAAATTATATAAATATTTTTACTACGATAAGATTGGCTGAACTCCATAGTAAATTAGAAAAAGTTAACTTAAAGCAACAATTGCGCAACGATAACATTGTTTTGATTTTTTTCGATTCTATAAAACCGATCAGAAACCATTAAAATAATTTTTGTTATTAATTAATATCATCTTTTACAAAACTACGTAATACAAATAGCATTTTTTTTTATTTTGTAAAAAATGAGAATCCCAGATAAAAGTATCGATTAGCATTTTATTTATCTTATATTAGTTATTGTCAATTTTGTTACAGTAATGGTGTTCAGCCTAATTTGAACTATCTCATTTGGTTCTAAATTGATTACAAAACACTCGGAAGCCTATATACCGGTTTTTAAAGTATTAATGTTTTTAAAAGCAATATAATAAAGTGTTGTTATAGCGAGCTTTTTGATGAAAAGAATCAAAAAAGGGTTTTTATGCATTTCGGAAATAAGTTACTATAACGTGAATCGGTTTTTATACCTTGGCGATGCCATTTTTTCTATATTGTATAAGAACCTAGAACAAAGATATTATAAATGTGGTCAAATAATTCGTCAATTCACTTTAAGAAAATTAAGATTATAATCAAAAGTATGAATCTGTTTTATTTGGAAATGATCATATAATATAGTGGTAAAAAATGTGATCACACAATTTGGGAAACGTAGCTAAAAATCATTATATGGATCACACATAAATTAATAAACAACAAAATGCCTATCTAAATCAGACAGTCCTAGACCGCTGATGGAAACAGATGGTCAGATGGTAAAACATAAATTGAGTGACGTAATATAAAAATATTGAAGGCAAAAGACCGGAGTTTTTATTAAAAAGTAAAATGATTGATAAATAGTGATGCAATGATATTATTTAGTTGAAACGAAATTTTAGTTCATTAGTAGATCTTTAACTAACAAATCGTCTTTTAAAAGTTTCGAGATTATTTATTAAATATGGCAAAAGATAAACGAATGATGTTTTCTAAAATAAACTTTCTTCTTATTGTGTTTTTGTTAAGTTTTTGTGTATTATGCGAAAGCGTTAGACGAGTGACTGACGACGAAAGAAGACGAAAGGCGAGTTTGATTCAGAAATTTTTGAATAAATACAGAGAGAAGGAAGGACACGTCAGACTTGTAGGAGGGCCAGATGGATATGAAGGTGGCAAAATTTTTCAATTGATTTTCTTACAATACTAAAATGTATTTGAATAACTATAATATTATTTAGTATTTTATTTAAAACATAGTGCCTTTCCACCAAGAAGTGACAGTTAACACATCAAAAGAAATTATTTAATATATTTATTGCCGAAAAATGTGTTAATTATAAAAATATTAATATTTATTTGCATTCGAATCTTATAAGTGAATAAAAAAAGTTTAGATACGTGTTAAGCAAACGGCTTGTTATTTACAACGCTGACTAAAATAAACCATTTGTACTACACATACGCTTCTCGTTTATTTTTTGTGTCCCTCGTTGGAAAGCTTGTTTGATATTTTGTTCGGATCTAATTAAAACAACAACACTATATTTTAACATCAGAGCTTAAATAAAATCAAAGAACTCTAAAAAAACGATTGCTTAACATAACATTTGAGTCTGGATTATTGAATTTCAGAAAATAATTTACATTCGAAGCTATTTTACATAAATTTAAAATTCTATAAACTATGTATAATAGAGGGCACGCTTAGTGTTCATCAACAAATTATCGTGTATATATCAATAAAACAATTTCACTGCAGACGAAATATCGGTTGAATTATTTGAAGTATTTATAAGATTCTTTTTGTTTCACGGAAACAGGAAACGTGGAAATATTGCATAATGGAAAGTGGGGTGCCGTGTGTGATGATGAGTGGGGTTCTGAAGAAGCTGCTGTCGTCTGCAGGCAACTCAAATTTGGCGCTCCCATAAGAAGCACGCACAGTGCACTATTCGGCCTCGCTACGAGTAAGATAAATTTCATTTTGATTTCCAACAAACGATATATATCAATTAGATTTTTTTACAGTTTTCATTAATTTCTAATATTGTAAATTTAATTTAATTGTGTACACAAAATTATAACAAAATATTTTAAAAAATATTATCCAAATCCATTTCAATTATCCAATCCATCGTACCCATATTAAAACTTTACGGTCCGCACATTTTCGCTAAATAACTACACCGAAATAGTTTTTTCCTATTTTAATTTTAGACCTCGTGTATATTCTTCATCCATCCATCGACAAATTTTGAAAGTAAAAATTAAAATTCATATTAATTTTTGGTAGTATAGCTGCGCGTATCCGAAACGCCACATTGTGTGTTCCCGGATCGTAACGTTCGTCTCAAAAATGACGCCAATGTGGCGTCCGCGGACCGTAAAGTGTTAGTAATTGAAGAACGGCAAAATCTTAAATGTATTCACAATTAAATGAATAAGAAAAAACAAACTTCTACCTGATCGATATATTCCATAAAAAATCTAAATGTGTGTATATTTTAAAAAAATACAAAATCCACTTTACACTGTTTACAAAAAATTTCACCTCTTCAAAATTTGATTGTACTATTGTAGAGCGCAATGTTTGAAAATAAAAAAAATAATGTTCGTTGTGACATTAGGAAAATATTGGCTGGACAACGTTCGCTGTGATGGTAACGAAACAAATCTTAGTGGTTGTCGATCTGAGGGTTGGGGGCTATCAGACTGCCAGCCATCAGAAGCGGCCGGTGTAGCCTGTGGGATACCAGGCCACCAAAGAAGATCAGCTCTCAGTGAGAAAAGTCAAAGTCACGACGACGATGCTGCGGCTGAACCGCTGATAAGGAAGCCGAAGACCAGTATACATCGAACAAAGGACGGCAAAGGCTTGAAAGTGAGGATTAGGGGTGGAAGAGTACCGGAAGAAGGACGGATAGAGGTATGGTCATCAGATATATTTTGGCTTAGGTATAACCATACGTTATCCTAATAAATAAGACGGTGAAAAAATAGCAATGTATTTTAATTCTTCAAAATTTTATAAGATACTGTTGATAGCTATTTCGGCTCACACCATCGTCAAAACTATAGATAATTTTTGTAGAACTAAAATACATTGCTATCTTTTCACCGTGTTATAATGGAGCTCTACCAAGTAAATGCCAATTCAATCAAATAATTAGTAAATAAGCTTAAGCTTGTGTAATTTTAGAGCCAATGGAATACGTAACTCTCTGTTGAAAGTAATTGTTGTGGTATCATATTTTAAATAATAAAAACACATTTTTTAGTACTTATTTCCACAATATATTTTTTGATCAAGACCGGTTTCGCTCATCGCGAGCATTATCAACTGATAGAATACAATTTACAAACAAGTCTATTTATACAAAACAAAAAATTAATTTGAGTTAAAGGTAGCAGGTGTACACAACCATGGGTTCAAGAACTAGGAAACAATTTACATAAAATCATACAATATTGATACAAATAAAGTAAATTAGTATAAAAATTAAATGATCACAATCACTTATTAAGAATTACAATTACAATTATGGTAAATCAATAATCCATTAGGCGAATGAGCGAAACCATGAGCGAAACCGGTCCTGATCAAAAAATATATTGTGGTATAAGTACTAAAAAATGTGTTTTTATTATTTAAAATATCATGCCTTTCCATCAAGAAGTGACAGTTAACACCTTAAAAGTGGTATCATATACTTATCTTGGACTGTGACTTTAGACAGAGACGTAGGCGACTTGCTGGGAGCAACAAGACCCTGCTAATAATTGAAAAAGGATCATTTTTAGAGAATGAATTTACAATATGTCAATCCATTTTACATGAAAAGATACTGAGGCTTATTTAATTGTGTTTTATATTACATATACAAGCACGTGTTTAATTAATTCATAACAATTCACCGTGTAGCGCAGATTGCAACTCATCCTATTTATTCCGTTACAAATCTAGATTCTTTAATTTATTTTTTATTCGAAATGATCTCGAGCTGTCACAGAGTAAATAAATCTTAATTGGAGTTGAAAAATATCTTTCGTATTACCTATTGAAAGTCAAATATTTAGCTACCAAATTAAAAATGTTTTAAATTGAAAACATTTAAACAGTTGTGTGATTGATTTTTTCATCATTTTCATTGACACTTTTAGTATGTCATTAAATTAAACGATACTCTAGTACTATATACCATAATATTTGATAGACGAATAAGGGAGGTTTGCTTCTTGATAAATCCGTGGTAGATAGAGTTAATCCGGTTCCAGTAATAAAACTAAGTGAATAATTAGGTTCTAATGTATTCGCCAAACCCAAAGCTTATACCCGGACCTTCTAATTTTCATCCTTTGAATTAAGCAGATTTCTATTCGGGTGTCCAAGGACATAACATTTTAATTTTACAATTTTGGGAAACATCCTAATCATACTCCATCACAGCAAGCGTATATTATTTAAGTTTAAAGAAGGGATTACTTTAAGCGACATTATTTAAACGAAAAGAAAAATTCTATAAAAGAGCTGTTTATTATTGAAAAATAAAGATATATTAATGATGGAAAAAAAATATTATATTTTGACTTGAAATATCGACCAAAACTTTGTTCTATAGAATAGCATTAATATTAATTATGAAGTTGAAAATATTGATTGCTTTTTGTTAACAACTAATAAAAATACAGATTTGGATGATTCAATACACAGATGTAATATTTTTGGATAGAAGCTTTTGCGAAACTTCAATTGAAAGTATACATGATTCACAAAAATGAAACATATTTTTGGTATATTTGACTAGTTCATTTTATAAATATCTTATTCAAAATATCGGAACAAATCAGAGATGTAAGAAAGTTAACAGACATTAAATCATTGAAACCACAAATAGTCATATCATCTATTTGATTTTTACTTAAAACCATGTTGTCAAATAATTAATATGACATATAATTCAGTACAGTTTAATGCCGTAGATATCATTTAATTTCACCTCTACATTTTTAATATAATACTATGATCAAAATTATTGATTGCGAATAATAGTTTCAAAAAATCATGTTTTAATTTTTACTTAACAATGGAAAATTATACATCACGTATTTTTTATCCTATTTCAAATGAATTATAAATATTATTTTTCTATGTACATGTTTGATGGTCACCTTTATCGTAACCATGCAATTTAATAATACATATGAAATACGGAACGAAATCAAATTTTATATTGTGATGCTTTTTAAAGTCTAGCAAATTGTGATTATATGAATCTGAATTTAATATTCTTCATTTACAAGTATTTTAGAGCTCGCAAAGTCATCCGTGGATCTTTATTTTTCAGTGTGCTTGTTTTATTTTTTTGATTCTGTGAAATCTTTCTGTAAAGCATTGGTTGAAATCTTCTTTGTCTTGGTATACCTAACTGGTTGAAGATTAAAAGAATACACTAGGTTACTTATATATTCATGAAAAAGCTTCCCGACCTGATTATGTGCTAAAGGCGAGATTTAAGATATTCCGAAGGCCTGGTTTTGGCTTAGCTGGAAAATAAAAATAACAAGACTTGAAGACGCGTAATTCATTTACATTCGTATTTCTGAAAATACATAATTTCCTCTCATTAACTTTCATTGTAAGGCACGCACTGTACATTTTAATAACAGTTTCAGTAACCGAAAACATTTAAACACTTTGATATGTTTATACTCTATTAAATATTTTATTATTGTTTTTGATTCCCGGGTTTTGACTTGTTTTTCTTGTCTCTATCTAGTAGAGACTGGCTATATTATTCCTGGTAGTAAAATCACATTGAATAAAAATTACAATATTATTATTTTGATTACAAACCGTTAAAAATTTAATTTATTTAATCAAATTTTAGTTAATTTTTTTCATATTAACATCCTTATAATTTGATTCCTGAACAATGAAGGTGTAATTATTGATTTTATTACATTGCAATTTTTCCATGATATTTTCAGTTCATTTTGTAAATCGTAATATTTTAAATATCAAAGAAGCATCACCGAAATTGATGTCAAAGCTCTCCTCTTAATAATTAAGATATGTATAAAAGATTAAATAGCATGTGTACTTGAATGTTGAAAATATAAGTTGATAGGCAAGGTTATTCAAAACTGTTTTTTCTTCATTATGTACCATGACTTTTTTTTGCTGACACTAATTTTTTCATTGATTGAAAAAATATTTACATATAACATATGAATTGATTTTTTTAAATCAAGTCCTAGATTTATAAAAAACAAATATTTATTGAAATCTTCAATGATTGAAATCAATCAAATAATATGTGTACTAGCTAAATGAAAATATACTTTATTATAAATACAGACAAATTTTCGTACAAGTTTTTGAGTTCTAATTCTTTAAAGTAACTTGGATTATTATATTTCATCAACTTTAATTCAGGTTTTTGCTATTTTGTGTATCAAAAATAAAAATCTGATCTTTTGGAGAGCTGTTTGCACTTATTGATTTTCATCCGCTCTAACCGGCTACTGAATTGTTTACGGTTTGTCTTCGTTGGTATTACGGCATTGAGTCGTATTTACTATTTCAATGAATATTGAATGGATGTCAATGTTTGAACAATAGAGTAGTAATGCAATCGACTAATGCAGTTTCGATCCAATTTCCTGGATGCCGAACCGAATCGTGGAATCTGATTCGCCGTCAATGCCAATGTGCTATTATTGAGTTTTGAATAAGGAATGATATGCAATCTGATTTTAAACAAATTATATTCATGCAAAGTCATGCGGCTTTTTTGTGATTTTTGACATAAATTGACTTCGAAGTTTTTTGTGTAGAACTAAATTTATAAAAAAAAATGTTTTTTTTTTATACCTTTTGAAGTATGTATCACACATTATTTGACCAATAATCACTACTGAGTTTTTTGAGAAATTATTTTTTCAGGTGAAATATGGCGATGAATGGGGCCTAGTTTGTGGTGACGGTTGGTCGTTGCGAGAAGCTGCAGTGGTTTGCCGAAGTCTTGGTCTCGGCTTCGCAGCCGGTGCACATCAAACAGACGCATTCAATCAGAATCTTAACGGCAGTTCTGCTTCTGGTGGTCCATTGACGTTTTTGAGTGGAACTCACTGCAATGGAACTGAGCCTACGATTGATAGGTGTCTGCATGATACATTAGGACATGTGACTTGCCCGGGAACTGGAAAAAATTTCGCTGGTAAAATGGCGAGGATGCATAATTTTATTTGTATTATATTATCTATGATTCTTTTTTTTCTTTGCTAAAATGTTTATAGTTCAATCAGTTTTTAAAATATGAAATTTGATGATTATACCCAATATTAATGGCGATTAAGCTGATATAGTTACGTACTTTCGTGTGTTATATTTTAACCTAGTTCCCTAGATGTCCTAAAGTGTAGGAGCTATTCAGTAAAATTAATCAGTATAACATATTGTATACCCAAACATCTTAATACGATATGAAATAACGGATATCTAGATAGAAAAATCTTGTTGCCATGTTGTTTTATATAAGGAGACGCAGAGCCAAACAAATCCCATTGGAAGCCCTAGCCATTCAAATTATTTTAGTGCTCCTAAAGTAAACATAGCTTCATTTTTTCATATTTATTTATTTTATGGAATATAATAATCTATTACAGAAGGTATTCAATTGGTATGGTATATTCTCAATCGAAAACATTAAATTTACATGTGTGTTATGTTAGTAGTTGATACTCAAATTTTACTTAATTAAATTTTTCGACAAGAATATATAACACGAAGGAATCGTCAAAAATCAAATAAACAAAATGCAAGCTCTCAAAACAATAAAGCTCTCCGAGTAATTAATTATACAAATTTACTACTTGAAAGTCAAAGTAATAAAACCAAAATTTCATGAAGAGTACAATACCAATAATTTGAAATTCAAAAATTCGTCAGTAAAATCGTTAAAATATATGTCATAGATTTTTAAAATATTTGATTGCACCGTTTATAGTAAATAAATTAAGCATTGTGAATGTGTAACTGAGAAAAAAACTAATGCAAAGTTTTTGTTGTTGGCCTAAGATAATTTTGTTAAGTGTGTTTATTAAGGGATAGTCCAGCCCTCAAAAGACAATCAAAGCCATTATGTCATGTAAAAAAGTAAACATACCATACTTTTACTCAAAAGCAAGCTACCATAATAAATCTTTGAAATTAATACGTGCTTTGGACCAGTGCTTCCAAAATAAGAGACCGCAAAATTTTTAATTTTCAATATGTTTTTGTTCATGGGGGTCGTAGATTATTTTTTCAAATTTAGTATGCTGTGGATTTTTTTTTTTTGGGAAGCGTCGCTTTAAATAACAGGTTCTGAAGTTAAGCAAAAAAATGCCTAATCTATTTTCAAAAAATATTGTGATGTAAAACTTTGGACACCGTCATAGGTGTTTCGTGTTCTTCAAAAATGGCAGACCTGATTTTGGATACGTATGAACTGATGAAAACAGCACACCTCGAAGACAGATCGATGTTTGCTCTTCAATGCGCTATGGAAGAAGGTTGCTTAGCCAGTGAAGCGGAAAACTTGCAAAGAGATAGAATCGACTGGTTCACAGAAACTAGGAGACTGCTTCGGTTTACTGTTGCGGCTATCAATGCGGGGACGGATGATTTTAGACCGAATGTGCCAAAACACATGTGGGAATGGCATATGTGCCATATGTAAGTAAATATATTTTCCGTGAATCAAACTAAATGTGTTATATTAGATTGAGTTACTTGAATGGTGCAAAATACGAGTTCTGAGTGGAGATATACATTGTTTAATAAAACGTTATACAATACACAAAACACAGAATACAGAACCACCAATAATATATTCCATTAAAAGCTGTTTTAGTATAACGTAAATTTGTGCTATTGGTACAAAAAATATTTCATTTGAATAATATTTAAGGTTTATTTGATAATTACATATGTTAGGTATCACATTATTAAAGACCATTTATAGTTGAATTATTAGGTTTTAGCCTTTATTTTATTATTTGAATTAAAATATAATAGCCTGATAGATTTCACATAAATCAATATAATCAGATTAATATCGTTCATACAGATAAGAGAAAAGCTGTATCTTCTGGAAGAGTAAAATCAATAAAACCCACGTCGTTAAAATGTACGCCATAGCACATAGTTATCAGCATTTTAAATTTATTAATTTTTTTATCTTCTGAGAATTTTTTTAACCAATAAATAAAACCAAAGCTATAAAGCTTCTTATATTATATTATATATATAATATTCTATAAAACTCAGTTCTATCTTCTATCAATCATACGAATTTTTTATCTTAGATATTCATCCAACTATTGTATATACTTCCTATAACCCACAAAACCTTAACATATTTCCTATTTTACACAAAAAAAAACAAAAATGAAAAAAATCTGCTCCGTAAAATATACTTAGTTATGAAAGAGTATATTTTGTATTTGGTTACTTACTCTTGTTTTTAAATGAGCCCACTCAAAGTAATGTAGTAGTGTGTAAATCCATTAATAATTTTCTTCTAGAGTATTTAATTCCTTTAATCCAACAAAATATTGCACGTATGAAATTCGGCATGTAAAGATATCGGTGTGACTCTTTAATGATTTTGTTTAACATATTTGAGTGATTCAATGAAAATTACAAATTAAAAATGTTTTCATGAATTTTAGGCACTACCACAGTATGGAAGTATTTGCTACATTTGACATTTTGGATCATATGGGAAGACGTGTGGCAGAAGGTCACAAAGCCTCGTTTTGTTTGGAGGACAACACTTGTCTTCCAGGAGTTGAACCAAAGTATGCATGCGCCAATTATGGAGACCAAGGCAAGTACTGTATATTAAGTAAGTATTATGTAGCCATCATATGTCTTACAATGACGTCTTAAAATAGAGTATTTATTAAATTTGAGATTAAAAATATTTTTAAGCCTTGGAGAAAGAATTTTCTTTTTCAGTGGTTCCGAAATACCATGAAAGGGTGATTATTTTGTCGACTTGATATCTATCGTCTACCAAATTTACTATTTTAGTTAGTTCCATATGATTTCTTATAAAAATGCGTCTAGTTTTAAAAATAAAAACTTTTTATGATCGACTGAAGGTGCTTGATGGTATTTCAATATCAAATTTGAAGTATTGAAACATTGTACAATTTCACATTTCTTTTTTGTCACAGTCCAGGTTTTGCCTTTCAGCATCTTCAGGCATTCTGTCACACAGGTGCAACAGAAGTGGGGAAGTTAAGATGTCAGTTACATATCTACTTTATTAATTTAATTATATTACAAGTATCACAAAGCTGAAAAGTTAATATATTGGGTCGGCAACTAAGTAATTGCGGATTTTAATAGATGGCTCCAATTAAATTTTTAGGTTTGCGACGTAGTCCAAATGTAAACACTTTTTGTTATTGGATAGTTGACAATTTAGCTGTCCATCAGTAATAAAAGTTTTTTGATCGGTCGCGTGGTTTTTGTTTGGCATTCGTTGAAAAATGGAAAATCAAAAGGAACATTTTCGTCATATTTTGTTTTTTTATTTCCACAAAGGGAAAAACGCATCGCAAGCTCACAAAAAGTTAAGTGCTGTTTATGGTGACAAAAATGGGTTGTTTATAACAATATCATGTGAAAAAGATTGTGGAGCAGGCCAGGTGAACCAGCTCAAACAACATCAAAAGCTGATATTCTTTAAAAGAAGGTTTTGTTGTCAGTTTGGTGAGATTATAAAGGAATCGTCTACTTTGAACTCTTACCACCCAACCGAACGATCAATTCTGATGTCTACATTGAACAACTAACGAAATTAAGCAATGCAGTTGAAGAAAAGTGGCCCGAATCGACAAATCGAAAAGGTGTTGTATTCCATCATGACAATGCAAGGCCACACACATCTTTGGCCACTCGGCAAAAACTATTGGAGCTTGGTTGGGATGTTTTGCCACATTCACCTAATAGTCCTGACCTTGCACCATCTGATTACTTTTTGTTTCGATCTTTACAAATCTTTTTGAATGGTAAAAAGTTCAATAATGATGATGATGTCAAATCGTACTTGATTCAGTTTTTTGCTAATAAAAACCATAATTTTTATGAACATGGAATTATAATGCTTTTTAAAAGATAGCAAAAGATCATTGATCAAAATGAGCAATACATTACAGGATAAAATTATTTAGTTTCATGAAAAAATTGTCATTGATTTTTAAAAAAATCCGCAAATACTTAGTTGCCAACCTGTTATTTTTTTGGAAAAATATCTTATTTTACTAACAACCGTGCACATTTGTTTCATTATATATTCGCCGGTGATAGAGATATGATATTACATTTAGATTTTTATAAACAAATTGTTTATTTTTTTATCATATAATTATTTTTTCAGACATTCTATTATATTTTTACAAAAATGGAATCAACGTGTCATATCTACGAAATTTAGAAACATTTTTTTTACCGTTTTCTAATAATGTTATCAATAAATACATAAAGATGTGTTGTAAAATGTACAGTCATTTACTTGATATCTTGGCCATCATAGAATAATGAAAAACACGCACAAACACATTTAAATGAATTAAATCATAAGCCATTACAAAAATAATTGTGTGAAAGTTTTGATTCGAGAAATCCGAACTTCAACTGCACGATCGGCATCACAACTTTGGAACTTTAAAGATTTCTGTTAGTAATAGAGTCGTATTATTTATTTTTCAGGAGTTTCGGTCAACTGTTCCGATGTGTATAAATTTAGCGTGGACTGTCAATGGGTAGATATATCAGAACTAAATCCAGGGCAGTACACAATGAAGGTCGCCATTAACCCCGAAATGAAAGTTCCAGAGATGACATTTGAAAATAACGCTGCCGTATGTCAGCTTTTATACACAGAAACATTTGCTACAGTTTATGACTGTAAGACTGGAAGGCCATAGACAAATAATGACTAATATCATCTTCATATCAGCTGTTAGATTTTCAATTCATGCAGTATTAAAAAAAGTCCTTTTTTACGCGAATTCGATTATACGCGATTTTCTTGGACGGTACAGTTATGTTTTTTTACGCGCTTCTCTCGTTTTTACGCGATTTTTTCCCCAAATTTGAAGAAATTTATATATGATGCTAGGCATGTACGGTTCATTATTTTTTAAATAAAAAAAATATGTGTATTTTTAAAACCTAATTTTGTTTACAAAACTTAAGCTTGATTTATGCAAAATTCAATACTTTTGTTCAAAAAATCGCAAACGATTACATTTCGCAACCGAGAGTGACAGCAGCGAATAATTCATATAAGTGAAAAAAAAATATTTTTATAGTCTCGCTAATTTTTATTAGCAATAAAGACATGAAAATATTTTTTTTTGCACGAATTTTAAAGAGGAAATTTAAATTTTTCATACGTTTCTGGTACATTTTTACGCGATATTTTAATTTTTGGAACCAATTTATCAAATTATATGAAAGTTGTGATTTTTTACGCGATTTTTTTTACGCGCCTATTTATGGAACCAATGTATCGCGTAAAAAAAGGACTGGGTGTACAGAGAAAAAAAATATTTACACAACAATTTTGCTAAACTTAAAAAATATATTTACTGATCATAAAAATGTTTCATTATTAGTAAGTGATAAAATAAATACATATAAAAACAAAAATAGCGATTCTATTGATACAAAAAAAAACTTCATCAACAATCAAATAAAATATTTATCCCCTAATTTGTCACGAAATATTTTTTGTGTTCGATAATAAAAGCATTTAAACCCGCCGACAGACCATATTGTATTTGATACGATGATGTATGTATTATATATAATATATCATTTTCAACAAAATATGGCTTAATCATTTTTACCCTATATTCACATTTTTCACCGTGTTATAATGGAGTTCTACAAAGGAAATGCAAATTCAATCAATATAATATACAAGTTTTATATTTGCACTGTTTTTAAAATACGGACTTATTGACTGTGAAAATCGATTGAAAGGAAAATACCACAACTATCGGATGATACATTTTTTTAATTATGTTCACGCGAATATATGCATGGTTAAAACTGCCGGACAAGCCTAGATACGTTCAAGCAATAGGTGTGTACTTGTTTTCAATTAACCTATTTAAACCTAACCGTATCAAATTGATGAATATTCGAAACTCCGTACTTTTTTTTTGTTATTTTTATTATATAAACCACTTATGATACATTACGCGACCACTTGTTTTTAGTTACCTTTGCACTTATTTCTTCCACTATCTAAATATAATAAACATGTTTTTTTTAAGCAAGATAGAAAAAAAATATTTCAAAATTCATTCAGCCCTGAGTAGGTTATTACACAAATTAATTAACACTAAAAGCTCACTCTTTACTACACGCAATAATTATTAAAGTCGTGTGAGGTTTCGTAAAGTATATATTTTCACAGCTATAAATTTTTCAATTTTATTTTAAATTCATGATGAATTCTTTATGATCAATATACTTTTAATATAAACCAGTTAACTAGAGAGAAAAATGAGGTGATACAGATATGGGGAGTAAGAAGGGGTTTTTACACAAATATCTCGTCTTTATTTAGTTTTATAATGTTGATGGTGATCAATAAGCGTGAAGTCAATTATTGCCACTATATGGGACGATTATTCCACGCGATGGAAGAGTAAGTCTTCAGATCATTTTTAATTTTATACCTTCACTTAAAACAGTTTCCATGCAAAATCAATAGACAGTGTGCTGAAGTTCCTTTTACTTTTATATAACAGAAGCTTTTTTTGTAATTCAATATTTTTTTATAAGTAAAAAGTTATTACTAAATCACACTATCTAATTTTGACGTAACTGTAATTTAAGTAATAAAAATCAAAGTTTCATACTGAATATGTAAAAATGATCATACATTAAAAATCTGTTACAATAAGACATTATTAGTATAAGTGTTATATTTATAACGGGGAATCACTACTAGTAGGCGATTTAAATGTACAACAAAATACTTTTATCGTATATTAAAGATTATGAAATCAAACGTATATTTTGAGTTAGAATTAAACTTTCTTGAAAAGAAGGAATTATGTACACAATTATGAAAGGAAGTCCCTGTTTTACGGAATTGATATAAAGGAAACGGTTTCAATGTGGTTTTATTCATATGACTACTTGTATAAAGTTTTATTTCAATTCGACAGTAACAGATATTTCCAAATCATATTGGTGTACATATATAGTATAACTCCTAACTCTTTTCTTTGTTATAAGGAAATTTCTTTAATAAATTACACCAAAATGAAAACGTAGATCAAGGTGATAATGTACACTTTATAAGTGCTCTGAAGCTCTGAATTGTATAATATTTTAGTGTAAAATATAAAAAAATGTATAATTTAAAATAAATAAATATTTTTTTATAAAATATATAGTAGTAAGCCAATACGTAATCACATTTCTCTTCTTATGAACGAATATAGAGTCATTGATATAGCTTTGAAAAACCCCGCCGCATTTCACACATTATACACTAAACATGTTATTAATCCTCAAAGCAATTTAATATAACTTGGTTAAATGGTTAAAATTTTGAAACAATTTCACATGTTTTTTTCATTATTGGCGCGACTTTTTGCCTTTCGGCATCATCAGGCATCCTACCAGACGGATGCAACAGAACTGATACACAATATACAGTTTGCATATGTTATATAGAAGAAGAATTTATTACAAAGGAACAACAAAAACCCTAAGTCTAGGAAAACTGAACTAACTTTCAATACTATTGATTTGATAATAATGACAATCATTTGCCTATGATAAGTTTTAGTTACCCTAAATAATGTGTAAATTTAACATGAGTCTTTGATGAATGGATTCTACAAATAATAATTAACTATCTTTTTAGCGCAATTGGGTAATTTTAAACCTAGAGATACCTACTTATTTCAAATTAGTGGGAAACGATGGGATTAAGCATCAGATCCATTAGGTCTTAGCTACCATACCAGTTATTGGTGCAGGGAAAGTTTCTAATGTAATAAACCTTTTTAAAAAATTTAAAAAAAAACAACTCGCTGACAGACTTAGACTGGCTTTCTATTGCAAGAAATCGTTAGGTGAATTATTAGTTAAAAAAATATTCATGTTTTTTCATAAGTAGCTATATTTAAGATAGCTGACCTTGAATTATTTAATTAGGTCGTAAATAGAATAGACGTCATCGAAAATATATGTTATGTGATCAAAAAGAAAGTATCTGAAGGAAAAGTCTACCAATACCACTTACTGTCTTAATAACTATACACTTTTTTACATATTGTCGTTTATTTAATTTATTGTTGTTTGTCAAGTTGAGGGTTAAAGAGGGCGCGGTCCAGTGAATGTCAACTAATCGTCAAAACATTAAATTATAAAAATGCCTAATGGACGCACTCTTTATTTTGATTCTCACGGAATAGCAAAATGTCACAAACACATTGCCGTACAAAATGTGTCACTTCGCAAAGCCAAAAGTTGATAAGTGAAATTTTACCATTCACGTCACATTTTTTGCTGAAATTTCCTTAGATATTCGTTTAAACTGAAAAATTAGAAATTCCTGTGAAAGTTTATGCCGTCTGGAATATGTTGTTTTAATATATTTCTCAGTTTTACGATTTCAACCTTTTAATAAATCTAACTAAATAAAATAATACCGAACATTAGATATCATTTCATTGGCATATTTGTTTGTAGTGTTTGATTAGTTGTACATAAAAATATTAGCCTAGTATCGCAAATTAAAATTGACGGGATCTACTTTATAAATAGCAGATTATTTTACTTACTGCAAAGATGAAGAAGTACCGGCAATTCATCGATATTACGTTTTTTAATACAAAATTATTTCTTCAATTATTTTTCAAAAATATTTATTGGATCTGCGTAAGGCTAAAATGCAAAAAAATAAATATTTAATTAAACGTTAAAAATTTCAAAAATCTCAATAACTGTGATGATTAAGCTAACAGCAATTAGTAAATTGTAACAATATTAATACAATACATCTCTTTAATTATTATTAATTAATATTATACACCCAGACTTAGGTTAATAAGATGAGTTTGGGAAAAGAACTTGTCTTTGATAAAATTATTGGCATTTAATGTAAGTTCTAATATATTAATTTATACCTATTTGGATTTGCGGTATAGGAGGTACACATAAATGCTTGGCGTCATGTATGAAATACGTACACTCACAAATACATTGCCAAATTTGGATCAATATTGCCAGCGTCCCGGTTAAGTATCTCCAGCTCTTTCATTTGTATGTAAAACGATATAGCTGCATCCCTCCCTGACAGTGGACCAGAGCAAATTTTGTCTCTCTCGTGGAAAACCGTCGTGCCAAAAACTAAACTACAAAAACGTAACAAAAGGCGAGCGTCGAATTGATTTTGTTTTGAAACCAATATTTTAACGGTCAAACTTAAGCTTTTATTAATAATATAATTATATTATTAAGTAACTAAACCAATATTGAAGTCATTATGCCTTATGTAGATATCAAGCTAGGTACCCGAACGATAGCGTTATTATATTATGTTAGTAATAATAAGTAAACCTGAAGATTGAAAATTCTCTTAATAATAATAACATATGATTTTTTTGTATCTGAAACTCTTCTTTTATTATTTTTTATAAAATAGTGTAGGAAAATGCAGTTCTTATCAATAAAAATACATAATAAATGGAAAATTGACCAGAGCTCACGTATGAAAAATTGTCATCAAGTCCTAAATTTACGTATTTTCATAGATACTACTCGTTACATTCAGAGGAAAAAAACCCTTAGAACCCTTATACGAAAGCTTTTATTTCGGTATGGGTTTTAAGTTGAGTGAAACGTTTTGGTTTTACCTAAAATGAATCTCTTCCTTGGAAAAATACGCTTTAAATACACAGAAAGAAAATTATTTTTCTTTGATAAAAACAAAGTTATTTAAAATATAATATTTTTTTTCATTTAAAAACTATTTTTGTCTAACAAATATAATTACTTGACACCTATATTTTACGTTTTCCATTTTTTTACAAATGATGATAATTTTTTTTTAAATAATTTGGAATGTTTTTTTACTGACTCAAGCTTATCTGAATTCATTGAAAATTCATTGATTGAAGGTTTGTTTTTCAGAATTGCTTTTTAACGAGAGCAAAAATAAATTTTCATTTACTTTTGTCCTAAATAACAAAGGTTTTAAAATAATGTTGAATAATTTTTATAAGCATTAAAATATTTTTTCATTCCTCATGTTAGGACAAATATAAGAATAAAGTTTAATATGATGATGAAATCAAATGTCAAATGAAATAATTGAAATTAGGTTGAAGCTTTGGGCGCTAGTGACGATTTGCTTTTAATTTCCTTTGTACTTCGCGGAAAACTTATTTTTTATTATATTTGCATGCAAATAAAAACTGTGCATTTTTCTGTGGATACTTCGTCTGGCTCAAAAATCTATTTTTCTTTCTAAGATGATTTTTTACAGGCTTTTCTCGTAATACCGTTTTACTGACTATAATCGATGGTTTGCTTAAAAAATATTACAATTAAATATCAATACTTGTCCATTTGGTAAGTGAAAAATAAAGACAAATTATTTTAAACAAGCAACAGAACTTCTTTGTCAATCGGTGAACAATTTTTTCAAAGCTGGTATGGGCAAACAAAAAAAGGTCATGCAAACGAATATTAATTAATTTATTTATTTTCTAAAAATCGTTTAGTAGGGTTGAAATTATGTATTCTTCCAAATAACACGAAAACTTTGTTAGCTATGGAGACCGACTATTTTAATTAAATTATTTTTTTATGATAATTGCGTTTAAATAGACTAAAATTACAATGGAAATAACGTAATTATTTAGTGAAGCAATGAAGTTAAAGATATTATAATAATAAGCATTATACAAAATTTACTTGATTAAATAAGCAATTTTATTTATTTTTTAAAGTGTAAGTTTTTAGAGTAATTTTCATTTACAATGCTTCTTTGTTAATCAAAGCAGGTCTTGGTCGTTAATAATTGAATTGTGAAATCAGAGAAAGAGTATTGAAAAACTTTTTACTTAACAATTTCATTTAATCTACCTTTTATAAGGTAAAAATACTTCAATTAAAATATATATTTTCCAATAGCGAATGAAAGCTGTAGACTTTGTCCAAATGTTTAAGGTAAATTTTCGAGCAAAAATTTTCTTCACGTTTAGTTTTTTGATAGCTTAAAAAATTACCTTATCTATAAAATTGACTGATTGAATTTTATTTGAAAATTGAATTTACTTATTTTTTACATGATTTAAGCACCCCGAATATATGAAAGATATTAAAATAATATTTATAGGAATAAGTCAGTGAGATAAACAAATTTCGTTCCTTGGCAGCAGCTACGGTGAAATGTATGACAATAAATAATGGAAAAGTTTCCAAACAGGGGGAAAGACCCGTTCACTTTCTGTATACTACTGCCGCAAGTTTATCTCATACATTATAATTGGCATTCGTTGCCTTCGGGCATATGTGTCCGCGAACATTTTAAACGTGGAAGTCGTGAAGTATATTATAAGCTAGCATTTTCATTGTCTGGGAAACAAAAATCGGATATTGCCTCTCCCGTGTAGGGGAGGTGTACGCTTTTGGACGTCTCTAGAATATTTTAACATTTGAATCGATGAACAGACATACATACAAGTTTTTATTGACTCATTTTATTGGTTCATTTTTAGTAATATCCTTGCCATAATAATATCTCTCATTTTTAAGAAAATTAATATGGAAGTATCAGAGTAAAACAATACCAGTGGCAAGCTTATTACTCTTGCTATCTCTCGTCTTAAACAGTTGAACAAATGAGCATGAAGTCGTGAATGAACAGATATGCTGATTATTGCAAACAAAAAATTTATATTATATATAAAAAAATATATTTAGTTTTTGTCCTCGTCAACAGTAAGTAGTAACTCAATTGTATGGCTGGGAAAACGAGTATATATTTACATTATGAATGTTTTCTAAATAAAAAAAAAGTTTAATAATTTTACAAATATTATTGTCTCATAAATAAGGTATTTTTATACGACGTATCTTTCTATTTTGTTTATTCAAGATAAAATGGCTTAAGAACTATTGAAGAGAAATAAGCCTAATTTTCATGATGTTAATAGGGTTAAAAAAATATTATTTGTTTCTTTATAACTATCTTGCATTTCCGATTTGAAATATGATATTCTAATGCAATGTGTCTCCACAGAAGTCTTACTACGATAACTATCTGGTGCATAGTCGCTGAATCTTTTTTTGAATAGAAAAGATATACAATGAGGCCTATAGCAAGACTAGTAATCAATTTGTCATTTCTGCTTCGCATTTTTTTTGAATTGGATGAGAATTAAGACATCACGAACAATGATACGTATGTATTATTATAGATTTATGTTCACTTGCACGATTTTTCATACAACATATATTTTTATTGAACCGTAAGAATATCAAAACAGCTGTTATTCATTCATTGAATGATGTTAATCTAAATATTGCTATCGATGGAGCATAGACAACTGGATATATAAAGAAATTCCTTAAAATAATAATAGCTTTACTCAATGATACATTGTGTTATTGGTCGATGTACTCTTATGAGGTCAAAAGGATAGTGCCATATTATTTTCTTCTTCTCTGGTTTTACTCGTATATTTCAAAATACATCATTTCAGAAGCAACACATGATCGATTAAACAAATTGCAATCAAAAATATAAAACGTCCTATTGAAACCTTAGAACAATTTCCTATCAAAAATAATTCAGATTATAAAGAATTCGCTTTATTCCACTTACTTAAATAAAATGTAGGGATAAAATAAAGATGTTTTAGATGTTTGCAAGAAGCAACAAGAATAGTACGCAATTAAAACGATACCGGATAAATTATATTCATTATACGTAGAACGTATAATATAAACATAAATATAATTAGTTTAGTTCATAAAGCGAAGTTACACCGCGCGAAGCTTATCCGTTCTTAAAGCGTTAATAATACGCGGACGCCTTTTCTGACGCAAGCTTTCGTTAGCCGAAACCTCCCGCCGTTGTCCGGTAAGCCTCAGCTCGCCGTAAATAACAGTAGAAGTAACGGATAACGACTGTTTACGACCATTACGAAATAAGCGGACAGCATGGCACTTGAACCGTGCGCGGTAGTTTGTTTTCCATTTTCGAGCGAGTGTATTTTATTTCCGCACTTAAAATGATCGCCTATTATGCGGACTCGGCACTCGTACCAACGAAAAAATATGCATTTAATAGAGATTGTTAAAGAAAAAATCGAGGAAAACACTATGGAAGGAAATTCTTTCCCTCATTCAAAATCAACGTCTTTCATGCAATAGTTTTTAACTTCCCAATACTTGAATATGAAAATATCAAACGATCTCATCAAAACGCTTAGATAAGTTAAAAATGTTTTTAACATATATATAAGTGTTCTCTCTAAGCATCCATTTCAGAATTTTATAAGATATTTGTCATCTAACATACGGAAGAATATGAGGTATCCATACCACTATAAAATAAATTTTTAATTATTATATCCACTTTCGAATCTGAGAAAAAAATGTTATTTCATATAAAAAGTACGTGGTTGGACATAATTCAAATATCTGACAAAAAATACTCTACGAGGAACGTTTATAAAATATATAGTAATAAAGCCACAAATTATAATAAAGTTTTCTTACGATAATGTACATTCATATCGATCAATATCAAAATACAACATCATACAAATATACACATAGACGTGAATTATTCTTTGCTTCCTGATTACGGTGTATGCTTAATTAATTATGCTTTCACTCATTAATATTATATTAATGTAGCGTTTCAAGGAAACCACTTTGAAATATTTTGATATAATATTGGATTTTCATTCCTATTAAGTGATGATAATATGAACACAAAATTATCGCTTCGTGGATGACAAAATGTCTCTAACTTCGATATTTTAACGCTACATTGATAATCGTATAATATTAAAACATTGATACAGTTTAAGATGTCGACTGAGAAATTGAAGTAATTTGGAAATGTTATTTGAATCGCTTAAATTCTATGCTCTTATTTACGTTTCGTCACTCATGCCCGGGTTTCGATGTCTTCTAACATTATATTAAGTACGCAGATACACTCAAACTGACAATCAGTAAACGATTTGCAATACTTAGATGCAAGAGGTATTGCGAAAAATATAAATCCTAAGTTCTTATAATTTTTATGCGAGACCTGTTTATTTAGTCAACAACCTGAATAATTAAAGCCTTACAAGATTATGTTATAATCGATTTATAATTTAAAAATATTTAGATGTTTAAAAAATTAAAATTTGCCAATTAAATTATAATGGAAGTAGATTATTGTAAAAATTTCTCATTAGATTGGGTTGTTTTGGTTAAAAAGTTATTTTTCCAAATTTGAAAATCATTATAATCAAATTAATATTTATTCAAACTATTTCTAATATAAATATAGCTTTTAGACTTTTAGATCTATATTTTTACTAACTATTTCTCTTGTCTTTAAACGTTGCAAAATGTTAACTGACTGCACGTTCTAATGCACCCATTTACTAGAAGGCTTGGAGATGCGCAAATGTGAAACTCGGGTCGTAAATAAGAAAACATGTGAATATTTACAGGAATTTTAACGAATTATTTTTTATTTATTTAATTATTTATATTTGTCGATTTATACAGATATGGCATAAATAAAGTAACTGATTATCATTCAAAAATACTTCCCAACGTTTGAATCTGGAATAATGTATTTACCAAAAAAACATATGACTTTATAGAAATGATAAGTAGTTATTACTATTATATTCTAAATTAAAAATTGGCGTTCAACATTGTTTTTGGGTATTTAATGTCTGTCAGAACAACTATGATATATATTATAGTAAGTATATTAAAATTATAAAACCTATGATACCATTGAGAAAAACGTAACATTTTTTTTATTTAATCTGGTCATGCGTAGATCGTTTGTTCACTATTAAGACAACCATACATCAATACCTTCATTGAATCGGCATAATATTTTCAAATATGCAATACAATTTAAAATTTACTGTATTAAATCAAAATTGATGACAATTGATATTCACTACGAGTATTGTTTGCGCAACGAACGACGTCGTTAAATGGGCTATTAGTAAGTAAGTAATAGGATTGTTTGATTCTCTTCTAGAATGCTTAATAAAGAAATTATAATTTAATATTTTCCGCACACTGTTGAACCTTGCACTCCGAGGAATTGTTGTGACAGAAATGCGATTTCCTTTATACAGTTCGGGACACGGCTTGAATAAATTTCGGACATCGTGCACTGCCATATCGAAGCTCCGTTGGCAATGGATAAACAGAGCCACAATTTGTTCATATTTCATTTTATATTTTTAGCCTGTGTTCGCTTCTTATAGATATTCTTGGTCAAAAATATTTGATATAAATTTATTACTTACTGACCGAAACTTAAATATTTTTCTTTAAAACTAAAATTAGTTGCAATTCAGTCACTTAAACTCACTGTCCGAAAAACTTATATTTTCAAGCTTAGTAGTAAGATCTTTACTCTAGCAAATCAGACGGGTCTGAGTTCAAAATCCGACACGATCAGTATCAATATTCTTTCACTTGAATGTGTGTGATTTATTTTGCGTTAATCTCAATCCTAAAAATCACTTATCGCATTGGCACTTTTAAGCTGTTAAAACATTATGTTATAATACATATTAAGCTTTGATAAACAGGTGATTAGAGAATGAATACAATTGTTAAAAGCTAGTAAAAACCTGATAAGTTTCTATGAATGAAATAAAGTTTGAAAATAGAGTCATACACAGATCAAAAAAAATCAACGCGCAAAAGTGCTTCATTCTAAGAATCAAACCTGTGATTCAATAACGAAGCGCACTAAAATCCAAAACCATTGACCACTCGGCTACATGACTGACAATCTGGGAATAATAATCTAAAGTCTTTTATCATCTCGATTATTTACACATATAAACACATTAGTTTGACAGTAAAATAAGTAGCTTTTTCTTGTCAATTTCCGCTTCCCAATTGGTTAACATTGGGTTTTCTGTGTGATAGAAAGGTGATAATACAACAAACATTAAATCACAAATTGTTTTTTTTTATTGACTGAAAATGCACATGAACGAATAACAGGCTATATTGAGGGTAAGTTAGAATTAATTAATATACTTCATACGGCTAGTAAATAAACCAATTAAAATGCCATTATATTTTTAGCAAATTAAAAAAAATGTATTATTAAAATGGAAGAAAACCACAATTAGGATTCCGACCCAGCGCCATTACCAAAATGGCAATCGTACACACTAAGCTTTAGTATGGAAGCTCTAGGCACATTAAATGTATAATAATCACTTTATATTGTAGATAACCTACTATTTTTTATTACCCAAATTACTACTTTGTATTACCCAAATTTACTCGGAATAGGGTAAATGCTGAAAAATATATAAAGAAACTTTAAAGTTGAATGTTAAAAATATCACCATGAATCATACTTAATAGAGCATCTACTTAATCAATTCCATTTAATTATATGTTTTTTAATGATTAAATATTCAATTGCCTTAGGTAGCCTATAAATTGCTGTCAGATCAATCAGTTCACCGTTCGAGAGAAGTTTCTGTAACAGAGGTCTATACGGAAAAGCGCGTGTATTTTCTTTTTATAAAGTTTATAATATTAATGTTTCTATCTTTATTTTCGAGCGAATGAATATCACTTGCTATCAGCCAACTTAAAACCGCAGTCCACACAACGATTGGAGATGTGGTTTTTTGGTAGAGAACTTTCAACTATGTGGCTAGCAAACTGTAGTACGAACTATTACGGCTTATAGTTAACCCACCTTACAAAGGTTAGAAGTACAAATGAACAAAAAATACTAGTTACAATATAAGCTAGCTTTACTCAATATTTTGTACAGCTATAATTCAGTTTCTCTTGTATATTATGTAAGGAGATCAATCATCTCAGAACGTCTTATTCATACATTAAGATCAAAGTTTTGTTCTTTTTTTGATTGTGATAAAATTATATTTAGAAAATTTATAAAACGAAGACATCAATCTGATAAATGAGGATAAATAATAATAAAAAATGCGTATGATAGCAGACTAAACAAAAAAGTTTTCAATTATTTTTTGATATTCCAAGATTTCGAAAGTACAAAAAAATTCAATCGGTGGGGGTCATTTTTTGTGAATAAACTTATGTTCATTTTTGAATTGTTATTTTATTACTATTTTTAAAGCATGTTAATTTTTATATTTAAATTATTTAAATGCAAATAATATCATTATATTGAGCCCTTATTTATAAATTCTAAAATACGCTCATCTTTTCGACAAAATTATAAAATAATGTGAAGCAACAGCAACGTGCCATAGAGATATTATTTAATGCTGAAAATGTATTATCATGAATATCTTGCCGTTTTAACTACCGACATTATCTTCAAAAAGCTTTTTTAAAGTATCCATAATTTAAAATAACTACATCACATTTTGCTTCGGTTTTATGTAAAAGTATGTGTTGAATTGGCCATAACTACTTTGTAATATTATTGCATATGAAAAAAGTTTTTTTTTATCAGAAAGATGTCTCGTAGGCAATATTCCCTCTGTATCTAGGGACGAAATTAGTTTCTGAGACAACTAATTGACACATTTGGACGGTCGTTAATAACTTTATTGGTATCATTAAAAATTATCAACCCAAAAATTAACAGTAACACGTATCTAAAAAAAATAGAAAACGTCTTTTGGAAATGTAGCAATAACTTTACTTATATTTTATAATATAATTTAAAAAAATAGCATCTATTTTATCACATGACGTTATCGCGCACTGCGTTTATAAATATATTATTATATTTTTTAATATAGGCAATATGAATAACATAAAAAAAAACAAAACGAGTACAAGTGTCACAAGCTCAGACGCTATTTTTAAAAACGGATATACTGTTACTGAACGATTTAAATCGTGGTTAATTTACTTGAAGATTTGATTATTCAAACCCAATTTCAACAATAATCATTTTGAAGCTTGACGAACAATATTTTTTATTAAAAATCGTGTATAAAGTAGTTTTATCACCACATTGCATTACTAAAACCTTTAGTATTGAAAATATTTTTGATTTTTTTGAGCTAGAAGTAAAAACGTAGTCCTTTAAGAAGTTTACGTACAAGACATTTAATGAATCATAATTCATTATGAAAACAAAGAGTACGCCATTTTTTTTTATATTAGTATTGGTTGAACTAATATAACGGGTTTTTTGGTTTCTGACGATAAAAATTATTGTTTAGAAATATAAAACGTTTTTTTTCCGAAATTTAAAAATTATCATATACTTGGAAAACTCAATTTGTGCGCTGAAGAATTTAAATCTGGGCAAAACATTTTTCTCTCCAACCCACATAGGGTTAGAATATTTCAATACCATAAATTTGGAAATAGTATGAGAAATAGGTAAAGCTTAGCCTCAGGGCAATTGTCCACACAATACTTACTCAAACATATGCCAACATTAAATGGAATATCACAATATATTGGCTTTAAAATGACAGTTTTATTTTACATTTCAGGATGAAATAGATGTTCGTTTACATATTTATTTATTATCTTTTTTTATGAGGCATTTTTCTTAATTTTGTACAAAAATCCCACTGCAAAACATAATGCATATAGATATTTTAATGTTTTTACAAGAAATGGTTTAAATGTAGGTTTGTGGAAAAAGTACCGTTACCGACAGTAAGATGAGAATTTTTTGATAACATATCTGGTGAAAATATCGATAAATGAAGCAGTATTCTCTTGGGGAAACCTTAACTCATACATAACTAATTTTTCAACTTAATAAAGGCCAAAATCAAGATTATTGCCAACTCAGTTTTTGCTGACACAATAAAAGAACTGTTAGTTATTCAAAATGGCAAATATTGTATATGATATCAAAAAAAATCTATTGTGAATATTTAATAAGAAATTTCATTAATCATATCTCAAAAGATTTTTTTGTGAATTAAATCATTGTAAATGGAATGGTTCTTACAAAAATCCATAATTACACATCATATTAATTGGAAAATATGATATAACCTATTTCTTAAAATTGATCCTTTATAATATAATTCATGTAATTACAAAACGTTAACCCAACATTTTTTATTTAAAATTAGTTGCGCTTCATATTTTCAATTTTACGTGATTGATTTTTTTAAATAAAAATTTTTTACGCCAAAGTTCATATATTTTTTTATCGTGCTTGAAATATCGATAAAAATAAATGATTTAATGTGTATTACGAGTTTTTTTAATGAAATTTTAATACAATAAATCCATCTAAATTCTGATTTTTTATATTAAATTTACCATCAGAAACATTAAATTCTAATATCGTCCGTGTCCATTCAGAATCAACGGTTGTAACGCAAGGCTGCTAATCCGGGCAAAGCCTTGATTGTGAGACGCGATTCAGGGATATGTTTTCCCTTTTTTAACTTTTGAATTGAAAATATAATACCTAAAGGATAGAAAAATAATTAAACCAATCTTGATGTAAATTTATCTCTCAAATGGCAGATATAGCATAAAGGGATCATTTATACACACAAAGTCAGTGCGTTTGATAATATTGGTACATGGTGTAAGGCTGTTATGTTGGTTGTGAGAAAGTATTGGTAGACAGTGCAGACAGATGGTACAGTGAGAGTTCAAAAATTAAGCATTTCCGTAATAGCAAGCACGAAAAATTATTTTCCATATAAATTTCAATGTATGTGAGGACGTGACTTGCACAAAATACAAATAATAATTTAAAAAAAAACAGCTACAATGAATAGTCTTCTCTCTACTAAAAAAATACATTTTTCATATAATAAAATATACAATACGTTTATTTCTATTACATGTATATCTTAAATTATTTACATAACAGGCTTCGTTAATTCTATGTAACAATGTTTGTATTCAAACGGTAAATTAAATATGCATTAGGATGATTGAGGTAATAACAAAATAATTTTGTAATGCTTTTTACTTTGTATCATAAGATTTACACGTTAATAGCAAATAACGGACGTTTGATCGCTTTAAGTGTTTACTAGCGTTAGAGTAAATGGACAATTAATGATAAATAAATTAACTATAAGTGTTTGTTGTAACACTGATTATATCTGTTTTTTTATCGTTCAGTCTAGATCATAGATCAGAATTTATTATCTTCGTTTTATACTATCATAAATTTATAATTATTTTATCATTTTATTGGTTCTTATTTCCAAAGTATTAATTTATTTTGAGAGGAAAATCTACAAATTGCAAAGGTTATAGGACCAAGAATTCAAATAAATAAAAATTTACTTCCGCCAGGAAGTTTCTAAAATAACCACTATTGAGCCATGAACTTTATCCCGATTATCATATAGCATATACCTACCCATCGTTCTGCCTCTGCCGAGCTTTGTGTGTCGACTTCGAGAACCGAGTTTAGGGTTGCTAGATTGGGGCTTTCCCATTTCAGGGTTTCTGAAACTCTTAGGGGTTCTTCTTAGTTTTGAAACTTCAAATGTGTATTGGAAATAAGTTTGACTAACCGATCACGGATACTGAACGTACAATATACATGCATATTAAGATAAGATTAAGAAAATTTTCCAAACTTTCCTAATTTACAGGGTGCATATCTCATTACTGGAAATGAAATAAAAACAGCACATAAAAATATTATTTGTGTGAAAAAAAAAAAGAAAAATAACTGCAATTTCAGTGTTTCAATATTTCTTGAAGCGAAATATCGTCGTTTAACCGCACTATGGAAATTGTGAAAAAATAATTTAGATTTTTCTATCAGATAGACTTATCTTTTTAAATACTTATATTATATATTGATAAATACGTCAATATAACCATCATATTGGTAACCAAAATGAGTAATAAACTCATATGAAGCAACATTGTAAACAAAATGCACGCTTGCGTGCAATCGACCGAGCTCCTTGCATAGCTAAAAGTAACGATGAAATTATGTTGCTAAATTTAACTATGTTTGCTCTCAATTAAAATAAAATCGAATGGGTTAAGAAATTACACAGATTGGTTGTTTGACAGTTTGTCATTTATATTCCTTTTTCAAATGTGGTTAAAGATAACTGTCATGAATGAATATTATTTGAAAAAGATGAAACCCTAAAGTGGGGTATAAAAATACAAATATGAACCATTTCTCAAAGCTCAATAGAATGTGAAATCAATATATTATATCGTTAAAATATCTGGTGTTTCATTGACTGCTTAGAGATAATCGACAGTTAATATACTAATAATTGAATTTACTTCTCTAAACTAGTAAAATACTTTTAACTATTTTTTTTTGTGAATATTCGGTGGAGAAATATTTGATTTCCTTCTTTATTTTATAATACCTTTCTAAAAACGGTTTTTACACTTCTTAAATTTATTGAAATACTAATTTACACTACCTTTATTGCATTTATATATGAAAGATTTTTTTAATCTCTTATATAATTCCGAATATATAATACATACGAAAATGATTCAAGAAGCATACTAAACGTCAAAGAACCAAATTATAATGTTTTAAGGTATGTCGATGTTTCAATTCTATGTATTTTTTTTGTTTATTTGTAATATATCTATTTTGACATTACATAATGTAAAATTTAGCCCATGACTTGAAACAAAAATAGATAATTTGTAAATAATTTACTGAAAGCAATGATGCGCCGACTTTTTTTTATAGGAACTCTAGTATGTTGTTTTTGAAGAAAATGAATAGTGTTTACCATAATCCACACATTATAAAATCAAGTGTAACAAATACGAATTGGATCGTGCATACGATTATTATATTTGCTTATGAGTCAGCATTAATATTATTTAGGTGGATGAAAACAATTTTTAAATTTTATTTAAAATATACATCTGATAAATTCTGGCAGCCCTGTGACTCGGAGCACTAGCAGTCGCAACTCGCGGGCCAGTTCGGTTGTAAGCTACGAGCCTCCGAGAGGAAAACACGTTACTGCAGTTCGGCCTCCAAGCTATTACTCCCAGAGATCGCGAAAAAAAAATATACCGAAGTCTCAAAGCCCGCGAAAACATTGTGTTATATCAGCCATTTAACGGTGTAGTTATACAGACGATATCAAACAAACAGTTAATATATAATATCTTCGAAAATATCGTTTCATTTAGTAAATTGTGAAAATAATAGAAGAGAAAAGTAAGTCGCCTGAAACTGTGCGGATTTTCCTTTGTAGTGAGAAAAACAACAAGCAAATTTGTAGTATCAATAATGTCTGTAGTTAGTATGTTTTTTCTGTGAAAGATTATTAAGTGGTTCGTAAAATTTATATGTATAATATAGAAACATTTTACTTCTTTAATATTTACATTAAGTCATAGTTCCCATAATATCATCATATTAAGAGTGAAAACATTAAGAATAAATCTAGCTAAAGAATCCCTGTGTAAATTTCCTTTCTATTTTATATTAAGACAATAATATTTCAAAAAATCTACTAAATCTATAGTCTAGAAACAAAGAAATCATTTAGCAGTAAAATATGTTGAATGTTATTTAAAATAAAGAATTGTTATTTATTCATACAAAATGTGCTGAAGTGATAATATTTTTATTGCTGATAAATTTTCATTGTATTTTAAGTTAAAACAGTAAGCGAATTAATAATTTAAAATTTAACCAGTGATTATATAGATACCATTTAAAAAAATAAGTGCTGTGTTATTTGTGTTAATTTTTTTGAGTTGAAATATAAGTGTTTTTTTTTTGTGTCGTCGAGAGATTTTCAAACATTGGCCGTTTGTCCTATAGAAGAGATGGAACAAAGTAAATAAAAGCCCGTACATTTTCTTAGATTTATATTGTTGTATTATTTGAGATAATATTATGATGAAGAAATTGATTTCAAGGTAGCCTGTTTTATCGAGATCATTTAAATTTCCACAGGAGATAAGATAATCATTTTATTTTGCACCCAACCAACTATGATCTTATCTTACATCTTGATTAAAACTTCATTAAACATTTATTCAATTATATTATAACAAAAACGATTGTTATCAATTTTAAGTAGTCACTATGATATTATGAAATAAAATTTTATTAACATCGAAATTGCCATTTCAATAGATTGCTAGGTATAATCTATTGATTTGCTTGATAAAATATACATTTTAGTCTTCTTCTCTATTGACATTTCTAGTCGAAAAATTAGTACTTCTCGAAAATATTTTTCTAACGCACTACATTTCTAAGTATCGTTTCATTGATTATTCATGATATACAAGAGATGGGAACATGTATATGATTATAAACATATATGAATAGTTAATTTTACAATAAGGATATGTACATATACCCTACGAAATGCGAATTTTTAATTCCGTTAAAATATTTAAATATATTTGATTATCTTTTCCAATACTCAAACGTATATTTTATATTTCAATGTTAACTTCAGCCATTCTTACGCGTGGTTTTAAAATATTCATATAAATACGAAAAAATATTATGACGGAGGTATACTTCTGGGGCTTCCAAGTAGGAAGCCATACAAATATTTACTTAACAAAATGTGTAGGGCATTCCAAAGATCTATCAATCGAGTTGATGTTATAAAATAAATGATATCATCTGGGGATGCTTGGTGATACTACAATATCAAATTTTTATCGTTCAAGCTAAATATATAGATTTCTTCATGCTTTGTCATTTGCAACCCAGATTATACCTTTTGGAATTTTCAGACATACTATCACCCAGATGAAACAGAACTGGCAATCAGTAAGCAGTTTGCATTAATAGCAAATTACGAAAAAAAAATACTCAGAGTCTTGGACTTATATGTATAACTAAAATAATTTTAATAACCACTAGATTGATATAAATGATATTTTAATTTGAAAATGATAATCATAAAACCTATACTACCTTTGGTTGATAATTAAATATGTTCACAATAATCAATTTCCATTAAAATTTAATTTTGAAATTCACTTCTAGATATATTTATTTTAGGTTACTTACAATAGGTGAATTATGGTGGGATTAAATATCAAAGGAACTATTATTGTACGATTTCAATTGTTAAGATTGTTGAAGAATTGAACTGATTCCATGTGAGGATTATAGCAAGAGAAGATTAGGAAGGTTTTAGTGATCACTTAACAATGGTATTGAACTAATCTGGTATTTTTTATTTATAAATTTTCCAGTTTAAATAGTTTATGGTTTTCCATGTTTTGTTGTTAAAAATCAACATCTTCAAAAATGGTCGAGTGGTTCTCTGATAATACACGGTTAGCATTTGTCGATGAATCTTTACTTTATCTAAAAGTGTGATACTCTTTTGTCTAAAGTACGCGTTGTTTTTAATTTAGAAAATCTAGCAGTCATCACACTGTAATATATATACATGCCAGATCTATTGTTATTTATATTGTAAGTAATTTATTCACCCGACAATTTCTAACAACAGATTGCTAGCCTGAGAATAAATTTTGAATGGTTCATATTTAATGTTATATATTAATAGTCATTCATAATTATCGTTAAACTGATTCAATAACTCGTTAATTTTGATTTTTAAAGAGTTTCGTATGGTGTAAAATTATAAGCCATATAAAAATGTGAAAGAATAGAATCAGGTGTATTCGATATTTTATTTGTATTTATCGATAACAGATGTGTAAATGCTATATTATACATAAAGTTTATTACTATACTACAGTGTTAAATGATGACTGAAATGATGATGAAAGGGTGACTAGAATAGAATAAACAATTTATTTATTATAAAATAAAAAATCTGTTTTTATGAAGATCCTTTTTAAAAGACTAAGTTCACAAATATGCTATAATTTTAATTCACTCAAAACTACAGAGAATACAATAAAATTGTTGAATGAAGTATTTTTTCATTTTCATTCAAATTAAAGTGAATATTTTTTTTATATATACAAATTGAGTTTTGAGATATTTAAATACAAAAAATATTCTACTGCTAATCTTGTCTAATGTGTGGTGAATGTGAATATTAAATATATATGGTTATATTCAAACCAGATTTGTTTGAATTGTTTTTTCAAAGACAGAAAAAAATTATATGCTTATTGTCCTCTATTTGCATATCACTGAAGATTTCAGCTATATGTGGTGAAATATCAACGACCATGTTATAGTTGTTCAGGATATTTTTCGGCTCAAAACGGTTTTAAAAATGAAACAAACGGTTAGCCTTTACTAAAGAATAACAAATTTCAAAAGATTTTCTTTAATCCTTGCGTAAGTTATTATAATTCCATTACTTACATGGAAAATATATTTATTATTTTTAGATCAACATAGATACCGTTTCGCGTGGGAATTATTGTCTAGAATTACACCGTCTTGGATTTCACGTTATTTTGACGAGCTTTGAATCCATTTAAATAAAGGGAAAGTTAATTTCTATAATTGTTGCCTGAGAACTGCACTGAGTCATGTAAAAAAGCTTTTTTTGCTTTGATGATTCTTCTTCTTTTAAATTTCAATAATGGTATTTTTCTTCTGGGATATCTTTTCTTAAAAGAAAAAAACTCTTATCTTATAACCTAATTTAACACCACTTAAAATATAACGCAAAATTGAATGTAAAACTAAGCTAACTGTCAAACAACTTCAACATTCAACCTATCGTATTATATTATATTAGTGACATCAGTGTAACACCAATTTTATACCAGTGCATTGACAATAAATGTTGACTCATTTTAAACTAAGAGCTTTATTGAAAAATCCTAGACCAAGCATTGTATGATATTTTGTATTGAACTACTGCTCTGTACTGTTCATTATACTGTGATTTTGTCAGACAGACAGAATGACAAAAAAAAACGTTTAGAAAGTTGGATTTTTGGAAAAAAATCAAGACGAAAATGTAAATTTTTTGATAGAGCTGTAGATTTCTTGATGAGATAACTTTATATTTTGTTGTGTAGAAAATACGGCATTTAAAGAAACAATAACACAAATATATCTTAACATAGTATAGGAAGAAGATTTTTATAGTCAATACGAGCAGTGATAAAGAATTTGAACAGTTATAATAATATAAATGAACGACATTAAATCGGCTAATTTTGAGAAAGCTTTCAAGCAAATTCAGAAAAACTTTGTATCCAAATGAACATTATTATGATTTGAATGCAATCCAAAAAATAACAGATAAAATGTACTCCACAAATTCAACAAAAGATTTTCTCAATGAAGCTTTTCAAAAACCACTTTGATCATCAGCCAATACAAACTGATCTGCTTACACTTTTTATCTCAAAAATTATGCAAAAGGTGCATAATAGTTTTTACAGGAAGGGATGCTCTATGTCAATATTTTTCTTATAATTTTTTTTTCATTTTCCATTACAACTTTGCCGATTTTTTATAGTTGCAAAGATTGCACATTGTTGAAACCTTTATTTTGCAATGAATTGTGAAGCGTTTTCACTTTTGACTACGTTGTAATAGTCACTATAATATTTTATTAGTTAAAATCATTATGTACGTAAATAATTTTTATTTGTACTTGGTTTCGCTGTCCACGCATACACTAAATATTGATTTAAAAGATAAAAGAATATCTTTTTACTTTAGATTTGAAAATATTAATGATAACAGGAAATTGAGTTAGTTCAAAGAATCTCAAAAAATTAAAATAAAAAATTATCCAAATAAAACGTTTCATCGAATTAAAAAATTAAATTCTTCAAATTTCATTTTCTGAAATCTAAGATTTTTGGGCATATCATTAAAATTCTCAACAGACGATACTGGTATGTGAATATATTGAATAGATATTAGTACAAGTAATTTGATCAAATATTTTGCTTTTATTTTCTGTTTTTTTTTTTACATAAATTAGCTTTCATTTTAATGCGACATCTCGTTAGCACAATTCGCAACTGGGTCATCCATTACAACGACTTTTCCGAAGTTTGCATATGAAAGAATACACCGATAGCACTTCTGATAATTACTTAGAGCGAGACCCTATTTGCGGCGCGACAGAGGCATCATAACAACAACAGTACACTAATTAACTTTCAATATGCAAAAAATAAATAAATACCAACACGGCAGTTTTGTCCAGTTCACTCTTGCATAAACGTTTTATTTTATTATCGATTTTATCATGAGCGACATCAAATATACTAATAATAATAATAGCTCTTCTTAAAAAATCTGAATTTGATTTTTTTACGGTATATTATATTTGTTATTCAAATATTTGGGCAACTATTCAATTTTTTAAAAAATTTTAATGACATGTTCTAATGTCAAAAATGGATTCTGAGCGACTTTCATTTAAAAAATCATTATAGTGAAATCTTGCGACTTATTATTAATTAAATTAAATTATATTCAGATACGATTTACTAGTTTTTCTTGTCTATTCTCATCTTGAAAAATATTTTTTAATATTTGTAACTTTTCGTAAACGATTTCGTATATTTAAAAAATATTTTACTTTTCAATGTACACTCTTAATTATTTCAATCAAATTGTTCAGAATCTTTTGGAATAAATTTGATGCATTCTCAAATTTCGAAAAGTTCATGATGAAAATGACTAAAAAAAGATTATTCAATAGATATTTCTGATCCGGTTGTACGATATATAATGTTAGTATTTTACGATTAATAGTAGTTATATTATTTTTAGTTTGCCAGAGCACGAAAAGCTTAGATTCGTAGAGTCCTACAATAATAAAATAACTATGAAATATTCGATATCTCTTTTAATTTTTTTCAAACATATCTAATTCAAAACCTTGAAGAATGTACTTATGTAAAACCTTGAAGACTTTTGGCTATTATTCTACGGTAATAAATTCTCAATTCGTATCAATTTATATTTGCTGTTTTATTTCACCCATTCTAAAAAAGCCACCTCGGTCCGTTATGAAATATTTTTAAAGTGATTATTTTATATACCATTATTTGATTCATTCATAACGATTTCAAAGTTTATATGATATGCCATGTTGGCTGGCTTCAATAAATAATTAGTTCTGTCATCAACGTATTACTAAATGGTTTGCTTACATCATAGTAATCTATTTGCATTGCTATCATCAATTTAGTTTCTTATCAATTAACCGCACGAATCTGGTCAACCACCGTAGTTAGTGAATATTTTAATATTTGTTGCTAACTAACTGTTCATTTTTTTTATAACGCTCTTTCAACAACGATGTTTAATGAAATCCGCGTCTATTTTTGTCGATTTTTTTTCAAGTACAATTTTTTTGAAAAAAACTACGTATTTTCTACATACATTTGTATGTCAGATTTGTATCTTAGGTGTTTTGTTGTATGTACATGTTATACCACAAACGCGTTGTATCATCTTCCAACCATCAAAATCAGCAGGTACTAAGAGTTGCCAATTTCCCGAAAATTTAAACATTACAACCTATAATTATTGAAAATTTTCAATTTCTTTTCGCAAATATCAATATTTAGTTTATGATTCAATATTTTTCCAACCAATAATTGCCAAATCTTCGATTCTCAGTAACTGAGACTTTTTATAAAAAATATCACAAAAAGTGAATTAGAACAAGTGCTACACATAAATTCAAAAGCTAGATATTCCGTAATTCCCTTAAATTTTACTATCCATATAATTAATTCTAATACAAATAAAACTTTTTTACTCTCTGATTTATAAATAAAACATTTTAATTTATATTTTTTAAAACTCTGTATCGTGGACAGTTTTTTATCATATCATTACCAAGATAGCATGCTTCATTATTCTTAAATCATTTTTGCTATATAATTTAAAAAAAATATTTAATCAAGTTAATCGAAAAAAATGTTTTTGGCAATGATCAATAGTATATCGATTCAATAAAAACTTACAAAACGAATGGCTAACTGGCTGGCCAAGCTACTTTCAATAATATTATAGTCACGTAACAATGTTTTATTGGTACCGTTAAACAATTTCGGAAATTATTATTGAGCCTCGAATGCTTTCAAGTAGTTAATACCAAAGAGAACTTATATGCCTATAGAGTTTATCGGCTAACTCACCAATCTCGGCTGTTTTATATATCTATTAATTAAATTACTTCCAGTAAAAGTTTTCTTTTATTTTTATATGGTCTCGGATACCCTGGGTTTTACTTGCGAATTTTACGGCCGGATTAGGTCAACTCACCTAATACATTTTTGTACTAAGCTCATATGGTATCGTGAAGCGTACACGAGTTCGCTGTTCCAAACTCAAAAAAAATCGAATTATGTATTTTGAAAATAAATTTAAGTTTTTGAATAAATTATACGGTAAAATTTTTACCAAAGTTTGTATTAAAATTGTAAGCCACCAAAAGTTGGAATTTATAGAATAATTTATGTGTCCAATACATTGTAATAAGACGACCTATAAAAATAATCAAAACGTGACGTAAAAAATAAGACACAACGTTTATTAAACCCATCAATTACGGTTTGCTTTTTGAGAGTCAAAATACCGATTTTAGTGCGATGGAGAAATATTGTTTTAGGGGATGGAATTTTTATGACCTATAATTTTTGCACTCGCTATCCAATCGTAACACAAACGAGACTATTTTTCGTTGTGATGAAATATATGGAATACTAAGCAAAAATATGATTCTGATTTTCATTTTCATGACATTACATGGTTAAGGAATTCGTCATTTTTTCTGGTATATTCATAAACCTAATCGACGAGTATCATTTATATAGCCGTTCTGCATTTCGGCTTAAGTATTTCGTTCTTTCATAATGATCAAACTGTGTGTAACGTTTTTAACATCTCCCAATATTAATAAAAAGCCACATATGCCAAATGAGATGATATTTTGAGATTTTTTTTATTTCTAACTATTCTTTATATATATATACATATATATATATATAATAATTGGTGTATTTATAATCAACATTCTTAGGTGATCGCTTAAAAATGTTCTCATTGCCGTGCCCGATTGCTAAAACGAGAAAAAATCTTTAACGTATTTTTAATTGATTTTTTTTTATGACTCTTTATAAAATCTTCTTAGAAATTAGTTTCTCAGTTCTTAAACATTTGGTTTTCTATACCTGTCAATTATTAACTCAAAATGTTTTATAAATATCCATGTTTGTATTGTAATTATATTGAGTGATAATGCTCGCAATGAGCGAAACCAGTCGGAGAGTGTTTTCAAAAACAATGAATTTCACGTTATAATAACGGATAAGAATGTTTGATTCTGGAAAAAGATAAAATTTTATTAATAAAAAATGACTCCCAAAAGCATTCATACAGTTTTATTGAAGCCACAGACAATTGACTTAAAAAGTTAAGTTTCAGAAAGTTCATGGGGGTAAAACCATCACTTTATCGATCCAAGTCGCTCTGTATACCAGTAGTCTTCTTGTGTATACAATTTCTATGTTTTGTTATGATTGTAGCGCGAATGCTGTTTTATTTTGGCACTCGGCCAAAAAAAAAATAGATCAATGATATCACAAGGAGCAGCCCGCGACGCAATACTGCGCTATAAAAAGTCTTATTTACATGATTTAAATGACACAATAGAAAGTAATTAAAAAAACATTGAATGACAGTAGCTCATGTTGATTGTTTACAACCCAAACAAAAATAAAATTACTCGCATTATATACAAATCATAACATTGAATAATTGCGATTTATATGGCGATGATTTGTTTTGTTGAATTAAACACAAGGGATAAACCCAAATAGTTTATGCTTTATTACGATTTGTTAACAGAATAAAATGTGCGAAAAGCATTTTGATTTTATATTTTGGACCAAACCGCCAGTATTCAAGGATTATGAGGAAAAATTATATCACTAACACCCACAACAAAATTAAAAATTTCTTGTTTAAAAAATCCATTGAGACTCTCTGTGAGGAGTATATATTCTATTATGACGACGTCTATCTATTATTTTTCATATTATTGTAATTGAGGGATAGAATGGAATTCGTTTGATGCTTTGTTTTCCGAATTCGATAAGGCAATAAAGGTTAGAAAAATAAAAACTAAGTTTTGGGGCATATTTTATATTAGTTGAAAATCAATTTTGGTTTTCATATATATATATATATAAATAGATAATCAAGTCTAGATTTCTGCCATCTTTGTAGAGTTGTCATTTCTCATTTCATTTATTTAAGCACATCGTAAAAAAATGTAATTTATAATTATAACGCCAATTACTACAGCTATGGTGTAAAGTTCTAGTTTTTACACAAAAAATATTTCCGAATAGATGATTTTAATTGACTCAATTTGTGTTTAATACTCTTTATTGTTTTCATTTTTAATTGTAATAATACGAGCTATATTTCATATTTTTGACCTATTCCTGTTTTCAGCCTATTTAAAATATCCAAATTGCCTTTGCTAATTTCTTAGAATTTCTATTGTTTGAGCTGAATAATATATTACTTTGATAACAACACGCGCCTATTCTTTGAAGGTTACGTTAATTAATATTACACAGAATCCCTTGAGATACATATTTGATCAGTTCCTCAAAAATGCCCTGTCGAATAAAATAGAGAACATTTGTATGTAAAGTAGTAGACGAGAAGAAAAACACTTTCATGAAAAATTCTATTCTTTGTTATGTAAATTTGGAAATCACTTTTACAGTATGGTATCAATACTTGATATATATAAAATATATTTTATTACTACATGGTTATAAGAAATTTATGTAGACTTTTATATTTCATGTTTTCATAACATTAAATCATTATTACTGAAATGACGTCAACTGCCAAATTGACTTATTCAGCTATATCTCAATTATATAGCTACCAATATCGCCTATATTCTTTATTCGTATAATCATCACTGTCATGGCGGAAAAGATATAAATTAAAAAAATACTAATGAAACAAAATGATCTGTAGCAGTAAGTGGTCAAGTATATTTTGAATTTTTAATTTAAAAATCCAAACTCTGCTTCTATTTTATCATCCAATGTTATATACCCTGAGATGTTGACAAATATTTGCATATTTCTATGTATATCTCATGTTCATCATTCTCTCAGAATGCTTTGATTATGAATAGATTTTATTTTCAAAAATATATACATAATATATACTAAATAGTAATGTATTCCAAGTGTTTTCAACCAATCATTAATGTCATACGTTGACAGACCTCTCAAATGAGAACCAAAATGTATTAATAGTAAAATATGTTCGTTACGTTAATTGAAAAGACCTGTCAGTAGCAACAGCAAACTTATATGCTCAATTACATTATATAAACACATTATCTGCCAACAATGTAAGACATCTAAGCTATCAGTAGTATGTGAAATCATGTATATATATATATATATAAATAAACGTAGTCGTTATTGATTTTTAACATTCGTATCTAACTTTTTGAAAACACTGAAAAATATGTGTAGCCCATGCGAAAAATTTGTCTTTTCGTTTACAGCCCTTTCGTTTGTCATTATCATCCGTTTCAACTTAAGCTAAATTTTGTAACTCGTATATAAATACAGTTTTTCAAGAGTGTCATGTGAATGCAAAAGATTTCACCATTTAATATCTTCCAGAAAACAATCAGCAAGCAGTTGGTTTAGTATTTGGTATCTCTTCCATCCGGTCAATTTCTTCAAATATTTACAATGATTTTTGCGTATTATAATTGTTAAAAAATCATTATTGACATTATTTAAGTAGTCTCTGTTACTTCAATAGTCATAGACGGCTTAATATTTTTCTCTCTAATGCGAAAAACTAAAAGAAGATATTTGTAGCACCAGAAGTATTTATTATCAAAAACTAATGAAAGCTATATTATCCTAATTATATTTTCATTTCAAACAAAATTAATAAATGTTATTAAAAAAATAAGTAAACATTTTATATGTATTTTATTTTATATTCAAGGCGTTTTGGAGGCAAACATATATAAATTCATTTTTAATGATTAACATATAGATACAATTATATGCAAATTTCTTAAAAAAAAAAAAAAATTAACTTGTCATTTATTTGCTTTCATTATTATTATATATATATATATATATATAAATGTATTCATATATATATTTATGAATTCTATATAAGTATTTGTATGCGCCAACATATATTACTCAAAATTTAATCGCCCTGTTGGCACCACCACGATAAAGAAATTGAGTGTGTTATATGTCATCTAACATGAGAAGAAAAACATATTTTACTACTAAATTTCACCTGAAAATTGCTGGATTTTACAAGAGAAAAATAACATGTTGGGTGTAGTTTCTTTGAATCTACTGTAATATAAGATGGCTAAATGGCTTCTCAAACTATTAATTTTATATATATTCGGGAAGTAATGCACAAAATTGTTATAATACTTTAATCTGTCCATGTACCACGCGGTAACAAAATATCTCTGCTGGGTTCTTGATAGCTGATTATTTATAATTATTTTAACTTCATCTTCATACCATATTTTTCCCTTCTACCTACAAATATTTTTATGGTTGATTAATTTTTACATTGCCTTATGATAAAATTGATGAAAATATTATGTTAATCTAACGCTCGATAATGAGATTCTGGGAACGTTATGAGTACTGATTTTCATTAAATAATTCAAATTTTATATTTAAATTATAAAAAATATTTCGGATTATGAATATTTGTTTTAACACATGCACCACAGAGTGAATGAGAAATGCAAGGTCTTACAAAAATCATCATAACTTTTTCTCATCGGGAAATGTATCGCGATAAAAAATTACGAAATATTTTTTAAATCAATACTTTGATTTTTATAACCATGAGTTTTGTTTTCCGTTTATTATTGAAACCATCATTTTTAAATGACAATATTCTTGTAACACCAAGGTATAACGGATTAATAGACACTGCAGCTTGAGGGTTCGATTTTTTTCCAAACTACTGTTTTTTTTTTGTTATCATTCAGTTTCTGGTATAAGCCACAAAATATCACTTTACTACATAATTGCTGGGATTGCCAGCCATAAATAAGTGAACGCATCATAATTGCATGTCTTGCTAGTAATAAGTGCAATTCAAAGAGTTATGAGCGATTAATGTTAACTAAGTTGAATGACGTAATTCTCGTTCCCCGGGGTTTTTTTTTTTTTGTAAAAAAACACTGACCCGATATTTATTATAACGAAATAGACACCTATTTTTATCTTTTTCGAAAATTGTGACCGAATATTTGAACGTATTCAACAACAACAAAAACACATTTTACTTTTCCTGCAACACGGAGAAAGGAAGCAAGTAATTAACCTCTCATAACACGAGCTTCTACAGTGCGCTTCTAAAAATTTGAATTGAAGAACGATGGCTGTATAATGAATTGTGTTATATTATTAAATAGAAATGGTCATTTTTTTGTGTTGTCATATTTAGCCTCTTTGTTTTGTTTAACATATGCACAAGTCCCCACTAATAATATGTATTATTCAGTATTTTGCGGGTACATTGAGGTAATTTTCACAAAACCCAAACGTTGAGAAGTTGTCTTTTGGTAAGGTTGGAATAATTCAGCCCTAAGCTTGATCTGATTACGGCGGGTTCAGTCAATAAAAAGGTATGCTTACTATTATGTATTATTATTCCAATCTCTTCGGTATCTTTGCGCACCGCACACAACTTCGGGCATGGAATATTCGCATAAAAGGACGCCTCGTTTTGAATTTTGGCAGATGAAAAAGCTGAAATTTCACACGAATTGTCGCAGAGATAAAAAATTCTATGGTACTGTAGAAATACGCTGAGGCATTTTTCCTTGACGAGAAATTACGTATAGGGTTTGCTATACTATATTTTTTGACATTTTTTCAATACCGAATAAGTAATATGAAATTACAAATATGTACTATTAAATATTTTTTTTTATTTAATTGTTACACGTAAAAGGATGGTAGAATTTTATGTCTCGTCTTCAATTTTTGACTTTTTTTTTCTAAACGTTTTGAATTTTGCAAAAGATTAACTTTATTGAATCTATCTTTGGTTATAGCTTTATTTTCATCGCATAAATATTTTGACTAAGGGTTAATTATTTTATTGTGATGCTCATTATATGATTTTTAATGGTGTAATAATCCGGTATTGTAATCCAATTTGCCTGTTTTTATGTTTTTTTTTCTCATTTATATTTTCATTTCTAAATACTTAAATAAAATTAATAACACAAGTTCATTTAAATATCATCCATTGTCACATATGTATGTTATTTATTTAAAAATAGTGTATTCAAGAAAACAAGTAAATAAAATAAATGAATTGTGTTTTCAATGCCCTGAAGTGTTTTATTACTATTCAATCGATTTAATATCCACCATTTGGTAACAATACGATACGATACGATTGGTACAATAATTTGGATCGAAATGTCTCAAAAATATGATTATAATAATCAAATTGGATATAGTTTTGATGGTGCAGCCCTTGGAACCAAATCAATCATTGTTTTATAATGAGATTCCGTTATTGTTCATTGAGAGAAAATAATAAATATAAAAATTTCAAAAAATAATTGATTTACGTCAAATTGGAGGCAATACAAATTTTCACTTCTGATTAAAAAAAATGGTTGTAATTCTACTTTTTCACATAATTCTTACGATTTGAATGCTTTTTTTACACATTGAATTACTACTGCTTAAATCGAATCACACGTAATCTTATATATCTATGCATGAATTTTTTAGTGTACTAAAATTCTTGAAAGTGTCAAACAGTGAAACCCGAGTCGTGAGCGAACAATAGTGTAGAGATATTCAATAATTCGAATTATTGATAAAATCCTTGCTATATTTATACAAATATTAAGAGATACATGAATATTATAAGTTGATATAGGTGAAGACACATTTTTTTTTAAAACAAATGTATTTTTGATAGAATCCCTTTTCTAAAAGATATTAATATTTTAGCGAGATTTAAGTCCGTTCAACAAAAAAAACCTTGGCTGTGATGACATAATATTTAGCTTTTATCATCAGTATATCTATCAGTATTTAATTAATTTAAGCGTAAAGTTGCCGTCGTAAAAAAAACCAAAGAGTTTACGATCACATCAGCTGCACATTGACAACAGTTAAAATTAAAACCTGTCCAAAGTGGCCCAGCAGGTTAATACTTACGCAACTTGGCATTACAAGGTCCGTGTTTTATTAATTCGGCATTAATATTTCACTTTTACAAGCCATGCTACTTATGAGCATTCAGATTTATTAACAATCCAAAAGGTTCAATGGTGATGCAATAAAAATGAGATGTGACAACTATTTCAGACATTGTTCAACAATACATAGTCGGTTTTAAAAAAAAATCTTTTTGTACCTCTCAAATTAGCAACAATTCTCTGTTATTTAAGACTGGTATAAATATGATATTGGTAATTTTTGTATTATGCCTTTCTTGTTACTTAATGCTGGACGAATTTTTACTTGTTAAGATAAATCTTTAGTTGAATAAATTGTTGAAATATATATACATATATAAAATAACTGCAAAGAAAAATTAATTTTATAACCAGGATCGAGAATAATATAACATATGGAAATGTTCAACTTTTCGACAATTCAAAATTGATTTTGAAATTCTAGCACAGTCAGTCGATATCGTGAATAACACCAATTAAGCTAAAATAATACAAAAACTTACATTACATCATCATTTGTTTAGCAATTATATTCAAATCAAACCATTCGGTACAAAACAATATTCCTCGTTTATTCATTTATGATGATTTTCCAATATTTATTTTCTCTCGTTATTAATGGCCGTTTATTTTCCAAGTGAGGGAATTAATTCCAATCAAGTATTGCTTGAATGTTATATTGTATCTTTAAATCATTTTTTTACAAAAAAATATTGATTAGATTTTATTGATTTCAAGTTTTTTTGGGTTAACTCATTATTATTATCTCGGCAATCTGACACAATATCATAAAAAAAACAGAAAAGTTTTCAGAAGAAGCGACTTTATCGCTTATTGGGTTTTTTTTATATAATTCAGTAGATTAATCTTTAAAAAAACAACCAAATAAACAGAATTCATGTGTATTAAATATTTAGATGAAGCAAAAAGATTTTGTATGGCTATTCACAGTATTTGAAAATGTATTCATTGCAACACGTTCTAGATATTTAATTTTGTCAATATTTATATTGTGTATTATTTATGAATATACGTATTTTCGCTTTTATTTAATATTTTTTCTCTAATTAAAAAACGGACGAACTATTACATGTATGTATATATATACATTTCTACCATATTGAGTTTCCTTGGAATCAAAAACACTATCGAATTTTTTATTAGGTAAGCTACGATAAAACGAAAGCGAGAGTATACGAGGCTCTCTAGAGACTCGTGGAAGAACTTTAAGTACCTCCTAAACATATACGCTTCCGTAATTTTGAGCTTATACTTACTTTAAGTGTTACAATAGATCCGATAAAGTGAAAATAACATTAAAAAATTCATCAATCTCTTATGTTAACAATGTCAGAAATTTTTATAATTTACTTTGGACCGCACCTGGAATAGTTAATAGTTTGCCATTTGCCCAGTCAGAGATAAAAAAGTTTAATCATTAATTTTAGAGAGTCACGTAAATAGTTCACATTTTACTTCATCTACGATAATAGATACAAACAATTTGTTTTAATTAAAATTTCGCTTTTTTTTCTACGGTATATGAAGGTCTGGTCGCCACTTATCATATAGATTTACAGCACTCTATATTGGCAATATTCTTTAAAACAAAAGCACTTTTAATGAATGTCTCAAGAGCAAGAAAAAAACGAATAGAAAAACACAAAATGTATCTTAATGGACTGTGTGGCAAAGACGCCATTTTAATTTTCAAATCATATGAAATTGATTGGATGGGAAGTGTCAGCTTATATTACTTATACTCATTCAACCCTAAATAATTTAATTTTGATAAAGAAAAATTGTGTTCACCAAGTCGAAGTCAACGGCTTGGGAAAAATAAGCTTACAGTAATGAGATACTTCGTTCCCATATTCAAATATTATATAATAAAATACATTGTCATTTTTTATTCATCAAAGAACATTAAATTCAAAATAATTCATCAAATGAATATAGTAGAAGTTTTTATATGTTATCTAACAATATATATTTGAAATGTGGCTTCGAGCTTATTTCTGAAAATTGAAATTCTATTTAAAAACTGAACTAGATGAAATTGTTTTCAAACAATTTTTTCGTATGAAAAATGAGTACATAATTTAATAATTTTCTCTTTGCTGTTTGTCAAATGTTACCAAATAATAATCTTCAATTCTCAATTATTATTTACAATAGTAAAACTGTAAGTATACCTTACTCATTGTATTTTTATATTTTTGTCGAAGTGAAAATTGTAAAATCACTCAGTGAACCCAAAAATGCGGCCGCCCCCATGAACGAGCATCAGACAGGTAGACAGTCATAAATCGGCATCCGTTATTTACAGTAACGCACCTGTCTTACCTCATGCACGCCTGATATTCCAATTTGGAAATGGTTTTAGATACATGCAAAAAATGTCGGAATACAGCAATTTTCTTCGCGCTTGAATTTTCAATTTTTGCACAAGGCTCGTTTTTCACGACGCAAAGTATTATATTATAGTATATAAGATATGTATTTATTCTTGGGGAAACATTATGGCTCCTTGAAACGTTTTTTCTCCAACGTTTATATTAAGGATTCTATATGTTTTTTTTATATTAAATTCATATTCTCTTCAAATGTTAACCACTTTTCAAAATTTTATTGCTTTATGAAAATCCATATAACATATTATAAAATGATTGTAAAAAAAATATATTAGTTTTCTCGTAACATATCACCAAAGACATATAAACGAATAAATTACGTATTGATCAAAAAAATATTTATTGAATAATGAAATACTACGGTGTGACTTCTTATATTGTAATATAAGAAAAATCATAGTGACCGCTTCTGCTTTGTAAAATATTATGTAAAGATATTTTAACATAACAGGCTTCACTTGTTAAAATTACTGATAAAATAGATATGTGATTTCATCATGATTATTTGAATATATCCTTGAAAACTTAACCGCTTCTACGATATGAATTATTGCTGAAAAACTTCACTATTTTCACAAAACCAGACGAAGTTATTCTTACTTATTAGTTATATTAACTTGGTCAAAATATGTTTTACTTACAATCTTCTCTAAAAAAATATAATTGCTACATGGTATTTTAAATAATTTGGCTAGAAATTTAGAAATGAGTGAATAATTTACTCAATATTTTTGTATGATTGTCAATATCATATATAATATTTAAATCTTAAATCTTAAAAAAAGACTTAAGTAAAGTAAGTATAACATAACTTTTGAGCCACCAGTGACCGTGGCTAAAGTATCATTATATCCTTACGAGAACTCTTTCTAAGACAGCTGGACGGCCTCAACACTATATTTAATAGTTAAGCTTTCAACAATACTTAAATTTAAAACTATTTTTAGTACAAATTGTGTATAGAATAATTGATATCATTATTTAGTCTTATGATATAAATATACACAGTATAAACATTCTCGCGAGTACTTGGATTCTTGTCGTATATTTAACATAGCAATCAGTTCAATATATAATCTGTTATTTTTTTTAACTTCTTTTATATTATAAACATTAAATAATTATTATTTAGTTATGCTGTAGGATATTATGATTACTGGCAAATGACAACTCTGAGCAAATAGTTCTATAATATCAACGAAACCGGCGAACACTGACATTCGCCAACTTGAACCTCCATAGGGGCTAATATATCATTTACATAATTAACGCTCAGCGATAGGAAGTGAGGTTGTAATAATAAGTTTAAACTGTCACCAGGCGCTCGCGTTTTGCCATATTTGGTTAATTTTCATATCAAGTAGAGGGTCGGCATGAATCCCATATAAAATATCAGTTGCAGATGAGGGCGCCACCGAATCATCTCCATCGAATCAGTTATCAAACGACATAATCTTATAAAGGTTTTTATCGTACTTTAAAAAGAAAACATAATAATTTAATACTATTTTCTAAAGTCAATTAACCTGAAACATTGATTTTTAGATATTAATATTCCCGAAGTGCTTATTTCATTTCATAAACCCGAGTTAGCGAGTTATTCAATTTAGTTGAACTTAGTTTTGCATAATTAAGAACCACAATCAATATTATTAAGAGGTTTTTCTCTATTGATTTTAAATCTCTGTCATCTTTTTTTAAATATTATTAATTAATGCATAATATTGATAAAATAGGTGGGAAAAGGTGAGTAAAAGGCTTTTATCTACCCTTCAAGAGATATAGAAAAATAACACATTGTTTAAATTATATTTTATCATGGTAATTTAAAAAAAAAAATTGTATTAAAACACGAAATCACATTAATGTAGTAAACGTTAGAATACTTAAGAAAGCAAAATTAATGTGTTAAAACATCATCATATCAAAGAAAAAATTGGCCTTGAGTCCAAAAAAAAAATACCACAGGGTTCTACTGATGCTTTGTATAAAGTTTGTAATTGAAGTAAAGCTTACAAAAAGTTTTTTTTATCCGAAATGGATTTTCAGATAACAAAGAAAGAATGCCTCATACTGCCAACTCTAGACATGGTGAAAATAGGCGTTAGTGGTGTTTTGCTAAGTAATTACTACATTACCAAATCAAAATAAAAGTGAATGAAATAAAATCCTAATGCTTTCCTTGGAATTTTTTTCCGTGATTAATTCGTTTAGTCATTCTTCATGCTGATTTAATATTATAAAAGCTAATATTAGCCAGACCTTTACAAAGATGAGTATAAACAGTGGGTATGTCGTCTTGATTATTTAGCACTCTGGAGAAATGCTTTAAAGCTTTTTAATAAATCAGAAATGTTTTTCTTTTGGTCTTTTATTTATAACATACTTAAAAGAGAGAGATATCAGAAGCATAACACTTTTTAATAAACAAGAATATATGTTTAATATCTGGCTAGTTTCGAGAGATCTTTGTATATATTGCAGTATTTATCTGTGACATAGCTCTATTCCATTATTCAATTCACAGTACAAATATTTTCCATTTTAGATAATGAATATTTTACGATTCCAATTTTAAAATATTTTTAAACCAACTCAAATAAAAGTGAAACTTAAATATAGCGCTATATAATAATCTCTAGTTGTCTCGTATTCTCAATGTATTATGTATCATGTCGTATTCTTTGGGGATAATATAATTCTCTAACGATTTTTCTCCTCGCAAACATTTTAGAAGCATTCTAAAATTTCTCTTCTCGTAACAACAATTCTGATTCTGAATGAGATTCAATCATATAATAACGATACTAAAGTTATAAAAGTTTGCGGAATGCTTGTTATAGCTATACAGTATTTCTAAAGATTAAAATAATTTCTTCTTACCATAAACATTTAAAAGAATAATAGATTGGTTTATTCAGATTAATAATTATTATTTAACAAAATTATTCATAATTCTTCAACTACACAAATAGGAATCGTTACAAAACACTATTGTGATTTAAATATTGAAGAAAAATGTATATAATAACAAATAAATACTAAAATAATATTTCTGATAGAAATGGGTTGCTATAGAATGTGTGTATTCTGAATTGTGTGAAACAATAATTAAAATTAGCTTATTATATACATACGTAATAAAATGTTTTTAAACAAATACGAATAAAATTAAATAAGTAGAAGCACTTTTAAGGGGTAAAGTGATATTAAATTTTACACAACACAATGTGATAAGTTTTATTGCATTCGTCGGCATACATGGGTCGATTTGTCCAAGATGCGGAAATAGTACGTAATAAAACGACTGATGTCGTAAACCTAATATCTATTCTACATTGGACAAAAAGGTGTAATTGAAAGAAAAATATGACACTAAAGAATATATCGTTACAGCTCAATCTCGCTCTTAGGTATTCATTCTCTTCGGTTATCGGAAGAGATCAAATCAACGTATGTATTATATTATATATTGAAATTGTCTTTACAATTTGTCAAAAAGAATACATTATTTTCACCCTTTCTGCCTGCCTACTCACCAGTCATTCCAGAAGACGGAAAATTTTCCCTGACAAACATAAATAAAACAACATATTTTTTTCTTAAATTTATATGAAAATCTAAAAATCAAATTGGTACTTAATATTACTAAAAATATTTTACATGTTTTTTTAAGACACAACATAAATTGATCATTATAATTTCATCAAATCTCCAAAATAAAATATTGCAGATGGCATCATTTTCGGTAGTGTTTCTTTCCAGATTTCAATTGAATCAAAACACATCTGCAAGTTTATAGTTTAAAATTTGACTTCTTATAATTATTACTTATTACCAAAGAACCTCTAAATTTTGTGAGTGACTAATATTATCTAACTATTACTAATATAATAATTGTAATATATTAATTTAGACACACTTTTCTCTGAAAAAATAAGATATGATTCATATAATAAAACTAGAACTCTTTTAATGTCACGTTTCCCATTTAATAAAAACGGAGAAAGATATTTTAAAAAAATCAAGTAGACTATCTTTATTATTCTTGTTTAATTATATTTGCTAGAAAATTGCTGAAATCTTGTTTTTCGTTGTTACTTATCATTTCAAAAATCTAATATTAGAAATCTTGTGTTTCATTCAATAAAAGATATGCTCAGTTTCCAGCACAATTGTTTTATAAACAATCTAATTGTTGAATGATAGAAAACGTACATCAAATAATATTTGAGCTTTCATACTTGGAGCATTTTATTCTTCGAGCATAATAAAGTGACGCAAGCTGTTTATAAAAAGATAATTCTCATTTTGATTTGGTGAGTTTTTTTTTTTGTTTGTTCTTTGTTATTTAAATTTTCTCTTACTTGACGCTATTCATAAAAATAATAAGATATCTAAACAATATATTCAGTTTATTAGGACTGTTTTACTGCAAATAAAATGACGTACAAAATTATACATAATATTCTATAGTAAAGTAACATTTTGAAATCATTATAATGTCAATCGAATTTATTTCAATAAAAAAATGATACTTTTTCTTTTAGAGTAATTTTAACAGTCTTGATTGATATTTTTGCTATATACGAATAAGTAATCGACAAATCACTGAAAGATTTAAAAAAAATAGTCTTCATCCATCCTTTATTATTTTCCAATGACACATTAAAGTTTTCGTGAATAGACTGTTGCTGCGTCGTCTAAACTAAATATTTTCCCAACTATTATATTCCACAAAATTAATATTATTTACACATAAATTATGTGTATGAACCAAATTTAGAATATCTTCACTCATTGAACTGTCTGTTTTAATAATTATTACTACAAGAATAGCTAATTGAAGATAGGTACCCATTCAAAATACTCATAGCACTACAACGTTCTTAGAATATCCCGATTCGGCTGTGCTTCAAGTGAGAAAATTGACAGTGGTGTACCTAAACCATAATTTATTTTGATTGTTTCCAAGCTCATTTAAAAATATTTTCTACACATAATTATAGCATATTTTATAATAATTTAATTCCGACTAGGAAGGAATATGTATTTAATAAGTTCTCAGTAAATACCCAAGATTACTATTTTCTTTAAATTCATATTTTTTTTTTTTAAATAAATGTTTCACTTTTAATGTGTTAACTGTCACTTCTTGATGGAAAGGCATGATATTATAAATAATAAAAACACATTTTTAGTACTTATTTAGTTGATAATGCTCGCAATGAGAGAAACTGGTCCTGATCAAAAAACATATTGTGGAAATATGTACTCAAAAATGTGATTTTATTATTTAAAATATATGTTCTAACCATAACTTTAGTATGGAAATTTGTAATATACCATGTCATTTCTTTAAATTATTGCATTTGAATAATATTATTTGTTAAGCAAATAGTTTATATCAAGCATCGTATTCTTTTTGATCCTTTATTATTTTGATATTATCTATATCTATCATAGAAAAATCACAGGGAACTATGATAATTCAGAAAAATTTAAATCACATGTACAATGTAATACAAGAGAAATTTATAGCATATCTGAGTATGTAAAGACATAGCTATAAATAATCTATTTCATTGAATTCGTTGTAAAATAATTGTAAACAAACATAAAATTTCCAAGAAAATGTATTCATAATTTACGATTAATGTCATTTTCTAATGAAATTTCACCTATTAGGACGCCATTGATGTTCAGGGTTGAAATAGGACTCTGATTCAATTAACTACCAGCAGGAAATGAACTAAAGTACTTCGCTCCATTATTTGTACATTAATTTAAATGGAACGAATATTTATTTCAAAGTAAACATCTCAACACGGTGACAAAATTGCAATGTATTTTAGCAACTATAAATCTAATCAATTTTTTAGAACATAAATACATTACTATTTTTCACCGTGTAATAATTGAGTAATATGTTATACCAAGGAAATTCTAATTAAATCAATAATATAATCTTACTAACAATGCACATTTTCAACTGCTTAATATAATGACATGAGCCGAAATTTCTGTCAACTATATATTTTTGGTTCATATTTCCACAATATAGTTTGTGGTCAGGACCGGTTTCGTTCATCACGTGCGTTATCAACTGAAATATAAATATGTCATTTAAATCGTGCGAAAAATTTTATTTTACAGATTGTGCTTGTTTTACCGTTTTTATCAAATCGGAGTCACTACCCACTGTAGTCGTTCTAAACAGGCATTATAAAACTAATTATTTTTTTTTTAATAATAAAAACATATTTTTTATTACTTATTGCCACAAAATATTTTTTGATCAGGACCGGTTTCGCTCGTCGTGATATTATCAACTGATAATAATGCTCGCGATGAGCGATACCGGTCCTCATCAAAAAATATATATGGTGGAAAAAAGTACTAAAAAATGTATTTTTATTATTTAAAATATCATGCCTTTCCATCAAGAAGTGACAGTTTACACCTTAAAAGTAATTAAAAATTCGTAAAACAAAAAAATATTAGCTGAATCGCATGTTAGCTAACTTTTAGATAGTTTTTTTTTTTTATTATTGTTAGCTCATTGTGCATTTTTATACTTATCAATCTGTATTTTGTTTCAGGAGCGAGGTGGTCTATCACGATGGCGTCACGTCCGACGGGCGGTCGCAAATTGGCGCTGGGCGTCGATAGCTAGAGCATCGCCGGAGAGCGATGAGCCTCCCGCCGGAAACGGCCGAAGGCAGACGACAAGACGGGAGAGGAAACGAAAACAGCAGAGCGGCAAACAAAAACCCCGACACAGAAGTAAACGGGAATCAAAAAATCGACATTTCTGATGGGAAAACGAATAGAAACTCGAGCGACTTGTTGAGATTAGTTTACGAATTACCCGATGACTTCCAGGAGACGAAATGGGAAACTAAAAATAAGAAAATCTCAACAGACGAAGATGAAAAAAAAGACTGTAAAAATAAGCTGATATCGGAGGGCGCGGCAGTGGAGGTGCCGGGCAAAGAAAAAACTATAGATGAAGAAAATGCTCTCAATGCTGCAACACTAGACAACAATTGTTCTCCTAATAAAGCACTGCCAGAGACAAGCACTGAAGGACAAACGGATAACGTATTTATCAGTAAAGACGACAAAAATTGTCTTTTGCCAGTTAACAACGGATTCAAAAGTCAGACCATCAGTGTAACCGAATGTCCGAGCCCAGTTAATTTGGATAGTCCGACAAAATTATCTTTACACCGAAACGCTCTATTGCTGAATATGTCTCCTGCAAAGTATGCTGGAAGAGATACTCCTCTAACACATCATGCAATATCGAGGCATAGCTTTTCTGGTTCTTCTGCAAATTTCTCTGTCACTCCAAAAGGCGGTCCGTTAAGTCCCACGCCATACAGAAGTGGATCGCTAAGAAATCATTCGACAAGTCCGGTAGATTTGTCCGTTTATCCAATATCTGACGTATCTGATGAAGATATGGATGCTTTAAATAAGACTTTGATTGGGAACCCAGATCTTTTGGAAAAGTGGCTACGCGAAAAGGCTAGTCCAGATATTTTAAGGAGAGTTCATGCCATCTCAGAAGCACCTATCGTCAATTCCGGATCCAAGAGAACTTCAGTTACATCAGAATTGTTCCAGTTATGGCTCGCTTCCTCACCGGTAAAGGTATGTCCATTTTTAAAATGATTGAATTTCACCCATAGAAAAACACACTAACGCAGAAGAATTTATAATCGTTTTTAAATGCTTTGAACAATCTTTTAACCAACAACAAAAAATAACAAAACATTTCAAAATAGTGATAAATTTTATAAAAGATAGAGAACTATATTGATTAGCAACTTCAATAATAGATATAATATTTTTCAACATTGTAAACTTTTGGATTATAGTATAAAGCTATAAAAAGGTTTATTACGTGTAATTCAATTTCTTCAGTGCTAAGTAAGGTTTAAGAATAAACACGTTTCAAAATAATATTAATGATAAATTTTATAAACATTTTTATTTTGTTTTACCATCATATTACAAGAATAAATAAAAGATATATCCTTAAACAATATGAAAATAAATTAAGATAGATTTATTTGTATACAGCTGAAATAAAAAAATAAGTAATACCACAATAATTAATATTATGTTTTTCAAATTAAATCTAAATTTTATTCTTTTATTTCGAATTTTCGATGCGTGCAATTTTACGAAATTCTGAGATTTTGCGATTGCGAATACGATCGTCTGATTAGTAGTTGATAATTTAGATATATAAAAAACAGAACTTTCACTTATTTCAACAGTACATTTGTGATTATTGTAAATATTTCTCGCTTAAAATGTTAATCATAATAAATAAAAGAAATATTTTTCTGCACAATTCGTGAACTGTTTTTTAAGGCAAATGTCCTTTCACTTTTTAATAACTACGTTGTAAATATAAAGCATCACGCGGGAAAATAAAAACCATTCTAACATCCCAAAATTATTCTAACAAAAAAACTGGAGGGCAAACAATACACAACACAGACTAGAATGAAAGAAAATTGAATTTTTAAGGAATCGTTTCTATGAAAAATGGTAAGAAGCTCGTCTTAGCTATAAATATAAACTCATTCATTATCTTTTTTTTCAATTCTGAATGAATGTTTTTCACGGAAACTTTGTTTATAGAGACACTTCATTACACCTCAATTTTTTAAAATATATAATAAAATTTCACCCAATTTAGCAGTTGACTTTAAGTAACATTAAAGGAGGTTTTCATTTATAGAAAAGTACTTTATAAGCATAATATACACTCGTTATCATTCTTATAAATAGAGACGACACAAATCCATTTTTAAATGTATAGAAAGCCTTTCTCATCCTCTTTCTAGAATTGATCACACAAAAGATTCTGAAGAATATGCGCTTCATAAAATCCACTGCCAAAGAAAATGGAGGGGAAACTACAATTTCTGAGTATTTTTGCAGAGTCAAGTGATGTTTCTTAGTGTGTTTTGACGCATGTGCGTTGCAAAAGGATGCACTTAAATATATTAAGTTGTCTTCAAACTTATTGCTGCTTTTTTTTAATCGTCTGTATTGTGACAAAATATGTCTCAGAAATAAATATATACTTTTACCATTTCATTGAATTCATTTACAAATTACAAAATTCGATCCTTACATAAAGAAGCTTTACATAATTCAGTGTTTTTTTGCAATGTAAAATTTCGAGTAGAGTTGCCGTGAAATTTAGTATGATTATCAGACTACAGAGCTTGAAATAAGCCTGTCCGCATTCATACATATTTCAAAGCAATATTACGACTAAACGCCTCAGATGTTACGATATCGACTGAGTGTGCTGAGTGGAATTTCAATATAAAACTCGAATCGTTGAAACTTAGTACATTCTTTAAGGTTTTGCCACTCGTGACCTAGGTCTCACGTGTGCGACAAAATTTCTGAAAATTCTGAAAGGCAAAAGCTGGATCGTGAATGACTAATCATTTGAAATTGTACAATTCAAATTTAAGCGCTTCGTGTTTCTATAATTAGACAAAAAAACAAAATACATTTTTTTTGTTGTTAATGAAATTTTTTTCGAAATCGTAAAATCGTTTCTTAAATATTGTGCCACAATAAACTTATTGTCAGATAGATAATACGTTTCATTCAAATTCACATAAACACATTCACGTCAATGTGCAAAATAAAGCTGTTCACAAGCTTAGCGCCTTATATCTTAAATATTTATTTGAATATTTATATTGTAAATTTATATATGTATGTATTTATATATTAAAAAATGAAAGGAGCTATGACAATTTTTAGTATTTGGAGACTGTTAAATATTACATTAAGCCAGTTTTGAGTTGATATCTTTACGGCACGCAGTCAGGGAAATATGGCGTGACTGTTTTGATGAGTCAGTATTTATGTTTTCGATGAGAAATTTCGTGTTAACAAATTTTCATAATATTTATCTGTCATTTTTTTTTCTCTTTAGTTTAAGAAAGATATTGATTCTTTCAAATCGTAATATCCGCTAAAAAGTCTGTTCAGCGAATCTCGTCATTCTTCATTTCAAATATGAAAGATAATTTTATCTAGTTAATGTATTAAAAATAGAATATATACATGTTTGATGAAGTTTCTGGGAAATATTCTTATTTTTCTTTTATACAAAAGAACTCTATGCAAAATGAAAATGCCTATAGAAAATTAGCATTGATTTGTCCAACCAAAATAAAAGAAAACATCTTATTATTGTCTTCTATTTGAATTTGATTTTAAACAAATGGTAATACCGAGTCATTCCATTTCAAGGAAGTCTATTCACTGTTTCCTTCAAAGAAAACCAAAAGATTTTTTTTATTTCCTCTGCCTAACAATGGTTTTTATGTTTATCTACAATATTATTATAATATCTTCAAGTATCTTGACACGCAAGCGTTTACTCCGCATATCAATTAATCATACTACGAAAGATTTTTTATTTTGTCTTTTTAATTATTATTCAGTTCTTTAGAATTTTATTTACGGACATCTTAAATTGATTCTTTTATTGCATGATATATATATAAAAGGGTGGAAGATTTACGTTGTGGTGACAAGCTTCGTAAACGCTGTGAGTAATTAATTTGACGTCCTTTTGACGACCGGACTTTTCGGTCGTAAAATGTTTCAATATTATATTTTATTATAGAGTTAGTTTGAAAGATTCAATTTTTGATCATACTTGAGCTTATTAAATAATTTTAGGACAGCTCTATTCCCGATTTGGTGGGTTTCAACCAGTTGAAAATTTCTTACTCGAAAGAGTAGTTATGTGAGTCAGTTCAACTCGTTTCAATAGACATTGCTCCGGCTGAGAATCTTTTTAGTAATCAGATGTTTTTTACTAAAAAAATACAGTTTTCTATGTCATATCAATAAACACCTTTCTTTATTCATCACATTTATTTCGTGTCATCACCACACAGTTTCCATAATAATGAAATAAATCTTAATCGTAGATTTTTTCTATTTGTGCAGTTTGGTACGATACCCAATAACAATTATTAGAATGAATAACAAATTTTAAATTAATCATTGTAGTGCAATAGAATTAATTAATGTTTATGATTGCTTTTATGAGGTATATCGGAGTTTTTAACATGTTTAATTTTCTGAGAATTTTACGTTTTTATACAATTATTTATAACCATTAACTTTCTCCGAATTTTAAACAAATATTTTCATTTCAAAATAGTATTATTTTTGTAAAACCATTTCGTGTATTGTTTTGAGCTAGCCCTCTTACAAAAACATTAATTCACATCCCGCTTCTACAGGCAGATTTATAAAAATATTCAATTTATTGATTTACGTTTTTCACAGCGCATTAAAATTGATAAGAACTTTAAGTGCGTTTTATTCATTTTTAACCTCTTAAATAAACCAAAAATAATGCAAAGATTAGTATCTTTATCTCTACAAGCATCTCAGTCCTTAAAACTTGTTCACGATGTCGTTCGTTTCATGAGTTGAGAATTCAGCTAGGGGAAAATCGATACTTAATTTTTTAGTTCGAACATTAAGCAAGGTAAATTTTCCGGTAAGCCTTTCAATTAAAAAAAAATAACTCCCAAGGTTTTTTGAGAAAAATAACACAAGTTGATGTAATAAATGTAGCAAAGAGCGAGATTAAGTTTTGGCAGAAATAAGAAACAACAGATGTTACTCTTATGTTATTAAAATGGTATTTTATAAGTCACACATTTTCACATCATTAGATACACACTCATCCAAACTAAAATTATTTGCAGTATCATTTGTGAAATATGTAATAAAATACTCATTAAATAACGCTTAAGAACTTATGCTTGAAATCATTGTAAACTATTTATTTCCAATCAAAAATTTAAATTTCGTAAAAATTAAAAAATTAGAACCAACTTTATACAATTATTCTCGTCGATAACTACGTCAGCGTTCCCCGTCGCTAGTTCATCATAGTCAGTTATCAAAAAATCTGATAATGACGAAAGTCCAAAAAACTATATGAAGGTTTGTCGAGTACAATACTTTTAGAATATTGTATAAAAATCAATTTATACTCAGTAAATGTAAATTGCATAAATAAATTAAGCTTGTGGTTACCAATATACAGGTATGACTGTAAATAATGGAACCGTTGTTCGTTTCACTTTCACGTTTATATTTATAGCACTATAGTATTTTTTGCTCATTTCTTCAATGCGTTATATTTCGATTTCGGCTTTTAATATAAAATTTCAAAGTTATGTACTTATTATTAATATTGAAATTAATGCGTAACTTATTTCAAGTTCACCTAAAAACACATTTCATTAATATATAGACTATATCTGAATTCTTGCTACATTAAATAACTATTTTACGTTTTCAACCTCTGATTTGTAGGAATAATTTTCTCAACAGAAAGTGTCTGCGATTGTGTAGCGGCGTCAATCTTTAAAGCTTGGCGTAGATTCGTAGAGGCGTAGACCCTCAGACGTGGGCGACATTTTGTGATGTTGACCCGGAGATAGAAAGTGCTCGACTCCGTAGCGTAACATTTTAATCTGTTTCGTATTAAAAAATTTCAGATACAATATTGGAATTTATGAATTAGTTATATTTCCCTTTTTGTATATTTTTTCTTCCACATTTTTTTTATTACATATAATAATGAATTTTATATATGAAATTAAATCATATGAAGCCAGTTTTTAAAAACGTTTAAGGTTAATTAAATCGAAATGCACTGCGATCAGAAAATATATATTGATAATAACCATAATTTTTTCATTCGGGTTGAACTTTTCTAAGTAGATATTTTGAAAAATATTAATTAAGAATAAAAAATTTTGCGTTCAATAAATCAAAAATAAAAAAAAAACAGGTAGCAAAAAACATATTTATTTTATTGATTTTCATAGAAAAAAGTATCGAATCAATATAAACTTCAAGACAGACTCTTATATATGATTCGATTAAATTTAAAGGTCGCATGGGATTATGATTGCTACTACATAAATCAATACCAAGGCTTTAAAGGAATATTTGTAAGTTAATCCAAACATTTGGTGTATTCGACATACTACTAAACTCTCAGAAAACACAATGAGAGTTATCAGATGTGATACAATGTTGAATACAAAGATTAGATGAAATAGAAAAGTAATTTAATGAAAATAGGTTTTTTTATTCATTTTTATTGTATTTTTGTCTTTTTCCAGTGTATAAAAAATGTTGTGCTATATAATCGTTAGTATAAAGGTTGATTTAACAAATATTTATAAATTAATTTCAACGCCATCTGAATTATTAAAGTGCTTTCAATGCAATTATGAAATGGGCAAAAGAGTTTTACATTCCATATTACACCGTTAACAAACAATTTTTTTCAATTAATCTAAAACTTTGTATTCAAATAAATTACTATGTTTAATTTAACCACATTCTTTTTAACTCATCCTTAAATTTATTCATTTGAGTATTTCCTTAATGTAAAGAATGTTTATTTTAGAGCTTTATTGTGCATGATTCTACAAACTAATTAAAGCAATAAATTACTACTTTCATAAGTTCATAGTATTCTATAAACACCAAACTTTCGAATAATTCATGAGATAAATTTTTCATTTGTTTTTTTTTAATTCTGTACACATATCCAGTGCTACGTATTTTCTTTGTAATGTGTTGTACAATAAAGTCATGTTGCACAAAAATGCAAGGAAATATAAATAAACCTCTCCAATCTATATTGACGTGGATATTTATTTTTACTGAAAATCTTGTAAAGGGTTGTCCTTAAAAATCTCGATTCAAGTCTTACTCCTATAAGAGAAAAAGCAAACGTTTTGTATAGAAAAGAAAATATTTGTACACGTAGCCCTTGGCATAAGTGAAATCATTTTTTGCATGGATCAGTAACGCGTACGTTTTTACTATTTGTCAAGTATACGTAGACTCGTATTGGGACTAGCAGTGCCACTGAAGGTCACTTAAACACCCACCATCCATGTGTGTTGGATGCTTGATAAAGACTTTGTAAGTTACTCGACTTTGAAAAAAAAGGTATTATTGAAATTGAAGTATTTTTCTGTATTTGAATTAAATGCTTTATCGCTTACTGACCAATTTCATTTTCTTGATATTTATGATAATAAATAATACTTTGGCATGCTTATGATTAATAAGATTTCATTATATTACTTTAAAAAAATAATAGATAAAAGTTTCAAGTGTAACATTAATTTTCAATATACCAAATTATGACGTTGTAATTGTTTTCTATTACATGTGTATATATTTAGATAAATTGTAATAATGTTTATTGTTTATGTCATTTTATTAAATTTAAAGCGATGTTAAGGAAATATTTTATAATTTTCACAAAACAAAATTATAAATCAATTGTATTTTCATCACTGTATATGAAATGTAGATTTTCTATGATTTTTACTCATTCAAGGATATCTATCATTTTTTTTAGATCAACGTGTTTTCTTATATTTTTTTTACTATTGAGTTTTTACTGGAAAACCATTTTTAATTTAACATTGGTAAGTAATCCTTTTGCAATTAAAACAATGTTTTAAATACATCCTTTGGTTAAATTGAGTTTGCATGCTGATCTTTTGTAAGATATTCATAAAAATTTAACTAACGTATAACAGGTTATGTTCTATGGTTTTAAATCATTAAGAAATATCGTTTGAATGAATTAAAAAAATGCTTTGTAATTTTTTTTTGCAAATAAACACAGGAAAATAAAAATGAAATGAAAAGCGCTATGGATTCAGGCAATAGGCTAATAAGATAGAGAGATTACTGACGAGAGAGATTTTTGACTGATGCATAAAAAGTGCTCTGTTATCGAATAAATTTTAAAGGCAATGAAAACCTCATTGCTTTGTGCTGGACGCGATCAAATATATATTGCAAGATAATTAAAATTACAGATAAAATAATTCTCATTTCTAATATTCAAGACCACCATTTCTTGAAAACATAGGAATCAAAACACTATTACGTAAATGCTTGGAAAAAATTGTTTTAATATAAATAATTTTGTGATAATCACTTCTTCTTTACGTTATTTAATTTTAACAAATTCACAGTATCATTAATAAAAATCAACTTTTTATTGAAATTAATTTCAAATATACATATTCGACAAAACTTTAATTATATTGTTTAAGTTTATAGAAAAACCTACCTTTTTTGCCTACACAAATTTTCCTGAAGTAAGATTTTTTATAACCTATAAATATACGTCGAAATAAAACATTCCATTTTTATACATATTGACATATACCCGGAGTTCTATTTCTTATGTTTGACTTTCACCTACCTGAAAGTGGTTGACATTATAAAATTACTGTTACATAGAGATTAAAGGCTGTAAATATTGAATCAAATACCATTGGATAAATCTTTTGTTTCCATTCTAGCAAAAGTTATCGGGTTTTATGGTAACGATTTTATTACGTCAGCTTAAAAATTGAAATGTTTTTTAAGCATACACCTATCTGAAATGATACTTTATCTTAAGAAGCACTAAAAGCTTAAAAAGCTGACTATTCTAACTTAAGTGTACTTCCTTGGGGATAAAAAAGCTTCAAAAAATATACTGACTACCTTTATCTGTCGTTGGGGACTCACTTAGAAAGACGTTTGCTTGACTTGGACGAAATAATTCTGATAAATTTATTCTTTCTTCAAATAAAATTGCAATACAGGAGAGTAAAAAAGATAAATTCGTTTATCACTGCGATATATCTTATATGCATACAAAGTATGCAGACATTTTACAGACACAATTTGCAATAGTTAAAAAACAAAAAGTTTAAAATATTTTTGAAAAACTGGAAACTTTTCATTTACATGAGTTTTCGGAATATTTTTAATAAACGATGCTTAAAAAGCCATTGAAAGGTTACTAAAACTACTCGGTGCCCATATTCATAAAATTACATACATATATGTGCCATGTGCCTTGTTTTCTCTTCTTAAGTTAGTTTTCATTTGGAAACATATATTTATATAATTTAAAAAAATCTACTACGGCTTTTTGTTACCATTAACGAAAATAAGAAGTTTTTAAATAAATTTAAAAGCCTTGATAATTTATTAAATATGAAAACACATTATAATTTTTAATTTTAATGAAAGTGTAAGTTTTTATTGAAACTGTTCTAAATTTTCATCGTTTATTTCTTATACTTTATGACACTATACTTATTCTGATTATATTCTTTCTTGGCTCCTTTCAATTTTGACGCATATCGAGCGTGTTTTGCGTAGTTGAAAAAAATCAAGTCATGTAATCCTGGTAGATGATTATTTGTAAGTGTCGATTTTTTCTGCTATGAAGCATCTCACACTGTTTCTCTTCATGAAGATCGATAGCGACGTAAGCGATATCCGTTGGACGTCGGTAACGGGCCGCGGAGAGTCGTAACGACTGTCGGTCAGAATGTAACGACCGCGACGCCAGCAGTTACTGCCGTTAACTGCCGCTACTTGCATTATTAACAGACTGAAACGGCTCAACGACACAAGCAAACGAAGACGCTGGGAAGTGGTCTTGGGAAATAAGCGAAAAAAATACAATTTTTTACCGTTCTACAATAGAAGATATGGTTCTCAATTCCCTGTTTTACCCAGTGGCATACTTGAATGGAATATTTTTAGCATTTGTGTATCCTGAAGAATTCTTACAGAAAGATATCAAATATATACAAAAAAAAACAAATAACAATAAATAGTAAATGTCGTATAAAATCACTGTAACTTTTGAAAAAAATAATAAAATTAATTGACGTTTTTTAAAAATCATTTTAGTTTTCGCCTTGACATTTAAAATAATAATAGACTTCGTAGTTCCAAAAAAAAATTTTGATATCACGAGTTCGACACCAAACACAGCCGAATAAGATATTAAAGCTTGCTCATGTCTATAATTTTCATGAAAAAATCATGAGTTATTGTCAATTTCCATATGTAATTTTATTATGAGTTAGTAAATAAAATAATCAATTTTATTATTATAAAAATTACATTATGATGCGCCATGTGTTCTGGAAAAATCATTGGCCTTTAATTTTTGTAAGATTATGACGGTGTTGTGGTAACTGTAAATGGAAAACGTCATCGTTACATTATTGATAACTTTTTGACATCAGAATCAGATACTTTGAGCTAAATTAACATTATTTATCTTCGAAATATCACTGCAACCTGACATTAAATTGATGTTACCATAAAATTTCTGTGAAATCTATCTCTACGGCATATTATTAAAAAAAATGGTGTTGTCAACTGACCTCCATGGTCGCCAAACTTATCAGCCTCGGATCTCTTTTTGAGGGGTACACAAAGAACAAGGTTAAGGTCAACAAACTAGAAACACTTGAGACATTTAAAGTAGAAATGAATCAACGGCCGGTTGAAATTTGTAAATACTTCACAAAAAAATTAAGCCCGCATATATTAGGCTAACTGAACCGAGTATTAAGCTGATATTGTCATCCATGCGTACCAACCTTCAATCAAACAATAATCGACATTAAACTACATTGATTTCGTTTTAAATAAATTTATAAAAAAAAATAAAGGAAAACGATTTCTTGGAACCACTTTACACAATCAGTATATTTACACACTAATTACTTGACGTTAATGATTTCAACTGACCAAATAATTTCTTAAATCCATTTTATATGAATCTGACAACATTGGTGAATTATCAAATCACCCTTTCTCTCCGTGTCTTTTTTTTGATTTCTCAAAGATACTTCAAGACTTCAGATATAATTCAAGTATTTTTTTTGAAGATATTCTTCATTTCTTTTATGACGATATAAATCTAGAAAGTGAGAGTAGTATTAAAAGCAATATACGTAAACGTCTTTCAATAACAGGAGACAATAAATTTAAAAGAAAACAGAACACGCCTGAATAAAATTTCAAATTCTTTTGCCAATAGCGTATGTCCCACGAGCCTTATTTCTTGAAATTGACTTAAATTGCATTACGCTCAATCGATTTGTTTGAAAACATGATAGTTTTTTTTTTATTTTAATGATTTATATTTTCAAGCAGCACATATCACGAAAGTCAACTATTATTTTATGCATACTATTAAGAATGTTGTATAACGAAGTAATAATCCTTACTTAAATAAATGCAGTAATCTAAATATTATATAATTAATAAAGACTATAAATAGTCCAATCTAGACTTCTACAATTAAAAAGTAGCTGCCTGGCTTTATTTAGCTTTAATATTTATTTGTCATAAAATTTGTTTATTCGTAATTTTTGATCTTTAAGAAGATATTGATGGAAAATATAGTAAGTGTTTTGATATAAAATCATAGATTAACGCTATGTAACCTACAATATTTCGTCAACTATGTTATGTACCATAAAACAACTGTGTATGACAACACTGACAAATCTCAATAAATTAATATAACGCTCACTGTCACACACTGAAAGTACTGATGAAAATACATCGAATTTGGGTTTTTAATAAAGCTGTAAAGTTGTTGTACATTGCAAATTTTCTAGACGTACTTTAAATTATGGCTTACCGGTAATCACAAAAATAAGATATAGACTTGTATTACTGGATGATCGTTTAATAACACGAAAACTTCCTTTAACATACAAAAAATTTTACTTAAATTCAAAGCATATGACGTATAATTTTCTTAAGTTTTCAATTATTCAAATTTCAAATCGAGTTCGAGAAAATTTTATTTATTAGTATATGAGACGTAGGCTTTATATTTTCTCGAGTGTAAAAATTCAAGTCCCTATCTTCAGTTTACACTCGATAGGCTCCGGCTTTTAAATTTTATTTAAATCATTTATTTAAGAACTTACTGATTTATTAGAAGAACGAAGACAATCTAGAAAAATATCCACATTGCTAAAATTGTCAATCATTTTATCGTTGATATAGTTATATATATATATATATATATTAATTCAATGAAAATAAGATTGAGATTCACTAATATGAAGTCAAATTTAAAACATGTTTTATAGTTATTAGGCATGTTCAAAATAAATAAAATCCTATAGAAAGCGAATATATTTCAAATAAGATAAGTTATCCTAATATTTTTAATACCTTTTATATGCGCAATGTAGTGTTTTAAAGATATTGTTAGTAATATTTTAAGTTACGTTTTACGTTAATACACTGCGGAATACCTCATATTGGAAAGATTTTTTGACAACGCTTTCAATATCCAAATAAGTTAAATGAAAAAGGTGCAAATATATTTATTTTATGTAAATATTGAGGAATATTACTAAAATCCCATTTATTATGCAATAACAAGGTTTAAGCGGCTAGAATTAATTAATAAAATTATTCGTTGGAATACATATTGTTATCACTTCGAGATAATTAATGTTGTTCTCATTAAATATTATATCATTTCGACGTTTTATTATATCCGGAATAAAATAGGCTTTTGAATAATTGAATGCGAAAAGAGCACCTCCGAAATTAGGGGAAATACGATTATAAAATTTCTACCGGTAGCTTTATGTGTAGTAGAAGATTGGCTAAAATTAGATTGCGAAAACCGAAATAGACCAATTTGGACGAACTTTCGACCAATTATCTCGTTAGTGACTCGGTCAAATTTAATTTGGTCAAAGGCATAGTAAAGCAATTGGGTGCTCGGGATTTCTCTATCGAGTTCTCTAATGTCCACTATCACGTAAATGGTATATGTCAGAATATAGAAATTAAAAGACAATACTATTTCAGCCTTAGGATATTTCAATCGTTTTTCTTGGATTAGATTTTTTAAATTTGAATACATTATTCTTTATATTGTATTTCATGTTGCAAATCGTAGATATTATGAAAAAATTAAGAAATTTGGGGGATATGAAAAACAAATCCTTATTTGTAGTTAATTATGCACATCAAATAAGTGCTTAAAATGCGGAAGTAAATGCAGCATTTAATCACTTACACTGCCATAATAAATCATTTCAAGTTTTGATTTTCGTTATTAGATATTGCAAACGAAGTCAAAAAACCAGAAATATAAGCAGCCTCTGCTTTTCTATAAACTTGACAAATAATACTATAATAACAACTTATAAGCTAATCGTGAAATCAAAAATTAGAACTCAATAAAATAAATATTGTTTTGTATGCACATATTTTTTAATTTAATTGACAGTATCTCAATTCTTGTTACCGGCATCTCATATAACAATCCATCGAAAAAGTTTAGGAAAGGAAAAAATAAGTTCCTCGTAGGGACTACACAGATATCTACATAAAAAATTACACATAATTAAGTATAAAATTTTCATACATTTGATCATACTGTACTAGATACAATACTGATTGTTATACTTTTGTAATGGGACCATAATCATTAAAAACAAAATTAGTCATATTGCACAAAAAGGATTTCTAAAGAATAAAATTTTTGCTTGCGTAGTTTTATACGCATGATTTATACGCAATGCACCAACATTTGATAATTAATGCAATGGGTTGATTTGTGTAAAACTATTATCGTTTCATTGTTTCGTTTATAGAGGTCCCGTTCGCCCAACTCTCGTGCACGGACGCCATCTGGCACCGCATCTCGCCTCCATCTTCGCCAGTTGGACGAAGGAGAACTTTTTATGGAGCTGATCAGAGACGTGGCCAATGAGTTGGACATAGACGTGCTCTGTCACAAGATTCTTGTAAACGTCGGACTGTTGACTCACGCGGATAGAGGAAGTCTATTCTTAGCGAGAGGTCCTCACCATGCGAGATATTTGGTTGCCAAGCTGTTCGATGTCACACAGGATACTGGTGAGTTACATTAATGTTCAGTTTTGACGAATGCTAAAATTTTATTTCAAAAACTACTCGCGGGGGCAAAAGAACCACCATGAAAAAGATTTTGAAAAATCCCTCTTTGATGTTAAATAAATCGAAAAACAGGTTTTCAATCTACACTTTTCTCGCTTTTAAATTATCAAATTTAGTTTTGTCATTTTTCACCAATTTCTCCGCACCATGGTAGTTACGCCAGTTATTGATGATCTTATGTTTGCCATTTTTTCATCCGTTCTATATGACTTAAAGTTGGCGAAGCAAGTTTCCAGTATCGTAACGCTTACAATTTTTTTTCAAAATTATTTATAACATTGTTATGTTACGTATAACATATTTGAGGGAAAGACAAAAAAACATTCAACATTCAATTTATATTATTGTATTGAAATGTTTTTTTATGGACAATATAATATTTTCGATTCGTTTAAATTTTATAGCTTATTCTACTATTCTACGTCAATATTATAATTAGCAGGTCCAAATATTTCTATAAATAATACAGCTCTCAATGAAAACCTCTGAAAACAGTTTAAATGCAATTATCATTGAATTATACATTTAAACTGTGCAGATGACAAATTATCGCTTGGATAATATTTTTTTGAATCAATTATTCAATAGAATGAACACAGTTTAATTGAATCATTTTTGATTTTTTTTTTCTTTAATAAAATAACATCATTTGCTGCACTTTCCATGATGACACAAATTCGTTTCATTTTATGCTTTGTTCAATCAATTAAAATTGTGAATGAATAATTATATGGAACAATAAGTAAGAGTGATAGTAATTTTATTCAATTTCTACGTATTCAAATGACGGCATAATACAGATATTGAAAATAATTGTACGATGCAGTTCTTTTTTAATTGTACATGTACATCGCTTTCTTACTATCACTACCTTATTAATTGAATTTTTGTTCAATTATTTATTGAAAGCAAAAGTTCGCTTAGAATAATGCGCTATATAATGAATAATGTTTAATATATTTTAAAAAAATATATTTATATTATATATAACCATTTGGGTTGAGTAACACATATATTGAAAAATTTGGTGATGAGACATTAATATCATTTTAGCCATTTGTATTATTTATGTGTACTAACAAAAATAATTATTGGTCGATTTAGTAAGTGATATTATTGTTGATGGGTATCTTAATACTCTTAAAATTTATGAAAGCAATACTGATTTTGATATATTCAAATATTGGGCCATTTAATTAATGTAATGTGACATAATGCTAACTTACAAATAAAAAATAATGAAAATCAGCCTTTTAACGTAATATTGTAATGCGGTATAATAATTTCTAAGCAAAGGATTATTAAAAGCTTCTGCAAGCGTTTCTGCTTTGATCTTTAACTCGCTATTAAAAAGCTTTCATTTCCGAATTTTTATCAAAGTCGATGGATATTTCATACTCAAAATTTACAATTTTCAAGAGTGATTTATTATTTTATGATTCGTGATAATAGTAATGTTATATTTCGCACGTATGGTACCTTTTGGAATATTTTTCCATGCTCATATGACCAGCTATTTGATGTTTAGTAGAACGGTTATATTTTTACGACAATCGGAAGTCAAACCAATTCCATGATTGATCCGATAATAATTTATTTAAAATTTGAATCGTTGAAACTGTCCGTTTTCACATATTTGTCACACATGACCTGGGTTTAGCCTTTCTGAATATTCAGGTATTCTATCTCAAGAATGCAATAGAACTGACATATATTAAGTGCTTTGCATCGGTTCTACAACAACAGAATTACACAGGAATCATTATAGAACATAAAGCTTGCAGCTAAATATGTATTTTAATGAGTTTCAAGAATTCAAATTTTATATAGGAATCCCAATAAACACCCTCAGACGATAACGTAAAATAATCTAATTGATAGAACTCCATTCTAATAAGTCATAACAAAAATGTTCCGTTCAAATGAATACTTAAGTTATCTACTTTTGTTATAAAACATAAAAGGTACATTTTTACAGCTGAGAATGCTTAAGGAATACTAATAGTAAAAAAATACTTTATTTGTGTACTCAAAACACACAAGTATTTTGTTTGTTAAGTGGTATCGATTTTAGCTATGCGGGTATTTCTACGTTATACTCTGTATTTTCAATTCAAAATATAAATAAGTATGATAAATTTGCGTTGTCCTCGCCTGTGTACAAATAAGCAAATTGTGTCTGCAGTATAAAATGAAATATACATTTACTTTGCAAAATTGATTCAGAACATAGGACACATAAGACAAGAATATTGGGATGTCCATTATTCATAGAATCAATATTAAGAATATTTGACACACCCTAAAAATCTAAATTCAAATAAATTATTAATATTACGCATACTTACTTAACTACTATCAACTCTTTTTATAGATTTTGCTACTGAAAATTAAACACTTTATATACATTATAATACGTAAATTAGTTATTGATGAGGATTACGTGTTATTGTTGATGTTTATCATTTGCTTACAATCTGGGATAATTAAAAAAAAATGAACATTTCGGCTATTTTTTAAGACCTTGCGATATCAGTTAAACAAAAAATATATCTGTCAGTTCTTAGTAGTTTTAGCTACTGATAGTGAAAAAAAGTTTAAATTAAATCACATTTTAAAAAAGCATTATTAGTATTCTTTAATAAGTTGTTAGAAAATTAATGTAAGTAAAATAACGTTTCCTATAGGATAAAATGCATTCAGAATCATTTGATTTTTATAGCTTATTTAATATTTTCGATTGAATAGTTAATAAGTTACTTGAATTAAATGACAAAGTCGGCGTATATGAGCGATAGAAACTGATGTAGATGCGTGTTTTTGATTAGACTTCCCGTGAATATTCCATGCTCTCCAGTTTTCAGTATGTATATAGGGTGACATTCACGTATGCAAATCATTTTTAATTCGATTGATTAAACTCATCAGTGGCTTTCAATATGCAGTTTTTTAATCAATGTTTAAATATTTAGCAAATTTTTTGTGATGATGTTTTTCCCTCCTGTGCAAATTAACATATAGAGTAAGTGAAAAAAAAATAACTGTCGACGAAACATTTATTTTTTCCTTTATTTCATTCATGCTTCTTGTATGAAATTATTTGAAGAATTGTGGATAATAGTTGTGTATTTGACTGGAGTCTGTCTGCCATTGACTGACCAACAAGATCTTTTTACATTCTTCAACGAGATTACTTATGAGGTCAGCATATTCTAATTTAACGCAAATAAAAATATGTATGATATTTTTAAATATTTATTAGGTTTTGAAGCAATTTCCCCATAATCATACATCGTTACCAAATTTCAATTAATATTTATTTACTTCCATATGTGCAACAGATACATTCGATGAATAAAACAATATTTCATATATGATCAACTTGTAGGAGAGCGAAATAAAAGATTGACATTTGACAGTTTCAATTCTAAATTCATTTAAATAAATAAATGAATAAATCTTTTATTGAAATTCATTTTCCCTGTCCTTTCAAAATTATCAATGCATGATACTTGATCTTTGAAAAAGTAAATATTTTAGTTTAAAATGCCATCTCATCATACATTATTTTCTTTCTGAAGGTAAAATTTTATACCTAATCTGACTTATAACATTTCTCGATCACCATGTGGTGTATCAATACGAAAAGCCAACTAGCTATCGCATTGAGAACAAATTGTTCCTTGTGTACAAATTATTGTGCTCTAAAGTCATTGTATGCCATTTAGCTCAAACAGGAATTGATCGTTCGCTTGTACTGTGTTGTGCCGTGCTGTTTATCCGACACAGGCGAACGATGCGGTGTGATTAGATTGCTGATTAAATCAACTATTTGTCGGGAAATTTCAATGTTTTCCGTCGTTAAATTTCTCAGAACCATTCATTTACTGCAACTCTAGTTAGAGGTAGTGAAACTATATTACTATTAGCGTTCATTTTACTCTACGGATTTGGATGTAAATTTTTGAATATGCTAAATTACGATTAATTTTTCAATATTTTATCATTTACAATCGTTAGCATGCACTTTTATTATATGGATGAAATTCATAATTTTCCCTGCATACCGGTAAAAATTTTGTCGCTGATTTTTAATATACATAATATTTTTACATATCCATCCTATTTGAATGACTATTGATAGAATATCACTAAGATATAGATGTTATATACGTTATATAGGTAAGTAATATTAAGTTTCAATATTCTTTCCAGCGGAAACGCTGGAAATCTTTTGTCAGTGTCTCAATGAATTAAGACATCAAAATTCTAAGTATATTTTTATTCTTTCGTAACCTAAATCTTCCAATCTTTGAAAAGAGGGTGGTAACGACTCACTTACAATCAATTTTTATCTTTTGGAATACTTTTCGTAAGTCAATTTGATCGATATCGATATGCGTTATAATATTGCACGCTAAAAATGACTATGAAATATAATACACTTTCTTTTAGGTCAAACGTATATACCGATCAGTCAATTATCAATATCCAAGTTTTTCGTAAGTTTGCTGTAATTATTGTAAAACTAGTGTTTCTGATATTCACCTCAATAATATTTGTGAGCCAACATTTTAATTTTCCCTAACCATATTAAACTGCCTAAAAATGCTTATAATTTACTACTTTTCTCAATATTTCCAATGTCTAAAACAATACTTCATTTTACATTTTCAAAATATTTTATCTTATACAATGTGTGACTCGAAATGGAATAACGTAAATTATTTCAGTAATAATATATATTACAAAAAGCGTAACAGAATCTTTTCAGATTAAATATCGTAAATTTGGCTTATCGCTGACATGTTCCTTTGTATTATACAATAGTAAATTAATATTTTTTTTTAATTTTTTTTTAAATAAATAATGGGCATCTCGATGTTACTCTTGGCAACGACCTCGGCTTCTGCTTTATATTCGCTCCTAGTTACTAATTGAAGATTCAACCAATAGAAACGAACTTCTTGCTTCGTTCACTCTTAAGCTTACTAGCGTAAACGTTATGACAATGTTCTCGCTAAGTAAACTTTACACATTAAAAGCCACAAAAAACGTTTTATGTGATTCAAACTTTAACATGTGCAATAGAGGGAAAATACTCTAAATAAAATATTTTTCAATAAAGTATTTTTTTGGAATTGGTCCATTTTCATAATAATACTGACATACTGTTTTTTCGTTGACAGCGTTGAAAATGTTTAAGAGTCGAGCATACGTCAAACTAAAAAACGTAGTTTTTTATAAAATGATCAACTCAAAAATACTTTTCACTGTTTTCTTAAGTCACGAATTATACTTTTAATAAAAATAAAATCAGGTAAAAAAAAATATATTTTTTTTAAATCTTTCAATCCAAAAAAGATCGACCAACCGTTAAATACTAAATAGACTTATTTAATATCCAAAACATACATTATTCTCTAAATTAAAATAAATCCAAATAATAAATTGTTTTTTAAAAATCAATACCGCACATTCCTCAATTTTACTTACTGTTCTATTTTTTATAATAATGGAATAAACGATTTCGTATAATTGAAAGCTAATTATATATTTTTTAAATGTAGCATTTTGATACGTTTTAGACAATAACACACCTGACAGTATTTTTTGTATTAAAAAAATCTTTTCCTTACATGTATTTCAATGCGTCGTAAAATAATCACTCTTACTTCATTCAGTTGCAAAACGGAAGCAATTCAAACTCTTTTCAATCTAACTTAATAATTCATCATCCTCAATGTGAAGTTAGTAAAGACTCAGAAACCTATTGAGCTTTACCTCTCATTTTAAATTATTTTCATAGTTAAACATTATCATAGAATTTACATACTCCATTTATCTTAAAAGATTTATTATGCAGATGCGTATACGAGCTGAAAATTTCGACTAAGATTTTTCTTTTGTAGAATTTTGCAACTCTAAGTATTGTCTTTCAATTTTTAATTATTTCCATTAATTTAAATCACTTTTTCGTTTCATATTAAAAACACAAACGAAAAAATATACCATAAGATAATATCACATTCTATTAACCCCACTACTGAGAGATCGAATTACTAAGAAATATTTAAAGTGTATACATGTTCCTTAAGTAGACATTTATGTCTCTATAATAAGCTGCCAATTTTTAATACTCAATTCGAAATTTGAAATTAGTAATCACAAGAGAAAGAGATTCAAAAATTATGGAATATTTGTTTAATTGAATAATAAACAAAATTTATAGATTTGAGACAATCAAAAAAATGGAGTAGAATGGGATCTTTTACGTGTATAATAACAAGATATTATAAACCCAGACCACAGGTGCATACCTCTTTGATCAGACCCTTGCATAACGGGATTCCAGTAAGAGATTACAAAAACAATTGGACTATTTTTCTAAGGGTATATGAATATAGTTAGAATTTATGATTTATGGGCCTGGCAGTTCATCTCTAGTGATGATCATTTTGCAAGCAAACTCTTCCAGATTTTCCATCCACTAAATGGTCGAACATATAAATGAAGTACTATGGTTCAGTAGTGATCTCATTCTGTGGGAATATATAGACGTGGACAACGATCAAGAAAATTGCTCAAAACGACGTTACTATCAATCGAATTTGTGGCCCTCGTCGGTCACGTCGACTTGGTTGCATATCAAGTAAATTAAGAATGAGGGCTTAGAGTGTAACACGGAAATCATATAAAACTGACATTTTTATTTAACTTTATGTAAACTACAGCGCATCAAACTAAGATTTCCAAAATCTCCTTTCAAATTTTTAACAAAACATTAATAACATTGGAATAGACCTTTAAGATTAGTGTGAAGCCATAGAGAGTTGTATTGAATAGAACTATCATATCCATACCGTAGGCTATACAAAACTCAAGAAACGAAAACATTCAAAAAACGTTAAAATATATTTTTCATTTTCATTTTAATTCATAACAGATTTAAATATGAGTATAAGGCTGTCACAATTTCATTTATAACTAAATAGCTTTGAAGAAACAGCGAATTCTATTTTGTATACGGTTGTATATGTTTTACATTTCGCATAATCAAAATTTCCCCTGGCATTGAAAAAGTATCAACGTTTCTAAATACTTTGATGCTATAAAAATACCGAGATCAAAAAGGTTTGCTGTCATTTCCTTATCGATCTGATATTTAAATTTAAATGAAGGAATTCTGGTTCCATTTACTACCGCTATAAACGAAAGCTCCTAAGCTAGGGAATCAACATTTCTCTTTCTCCGCGATCTCTTCTATTTACTAAATATCTGTCGTTATCATATTGGATTCTCTTCAAATATAATTTGAATGCGTTACTTTTTAAATAATATTTTAAAAATCCTTAAATTCCATTTACGATTTTCTTTTTGTTAGTTATTCCTATTATCAAAAGAATTACCTCTATATGTAATTAGATTTAAAAACAGCTATTGAGCTAGTTTAACAGATTATTTTACTTTTGCGTGGTGATATTATATTATTTAATCTGTAAAACATTTTTTTATAACTTTAACTGTACTTTTCCTTGAATCATGTAAATTGAATTGAAATTATTCAATATAATTAATTCACTAATAATTAAAATATTTTTAAGCTTTTAACCTCACTTTGGCAATTTTACACATTCGAATGCAGAAATGTTGAATGGATTATCTTAATTTATATCTAAAAAGGATATTTTCTTTCGATTTAAAACAAATCTAATAGTCATTAAATACCTTTCGTTATAGAGCTTGACGATGCAATAAGCCGAGCGAGAGCCGAGGAAATCCGAATACCATTTGGAGTTGGGATAGCAGGATACGTGGCCCAGTCAAAAGAAACGATTAACATCAGGGATGCTTACGACGATCCCAGGTTCAACGCCGACATTGATGCCAAGACCGGTTATAAAACTAACTTAATTTTATCCATGCCGATTTGCAATTATGAAGGAGACGTCATTGGAGTTGCTCAAATCATCAATAAGACTAACGGTGAGTCATTTATTTGATTGTTCTTTATAGATTGTATAATATTATAATGATATGAGTCATCTCAGGATTCAGATAAAAGTTTAAACATGCTGTCTTATTTTAATTTTAATTAGTAAATGAAACTATGGTTGATTTATTCTAAAAGTTTTTTTTTAACAATATTTTCTTCATTTGAAACATTTTAGAAATAAACACGTCGAACACTATTATGACAGAATACTTTCTCGCCAATACACCTCATCTTCAAATACGTATAAAAATCATTCAGTATAGAAATTCCTATAAAAAATAATGCCTCAAAGCTGAAAAAATTGTTAAAACACTCGACTATTAAAATAGAACAAATACATTTTGAGAGATAAGTTAAGATTTAACATACTAATGGTCTTTCATAATATCTTTGTCAAAAAGAAGTTATATTATAGAATATGTCAATAATTGATACTCAATATGAATATATCAATTTGACATCGGTAAATAATTTGTAATAATTTCTTTTCTTCGTTCGATTCACTAAGGTTTTCACTGTATGTTTTTTGTACATAATATGCATGTAACATATATACACATTCTATATTGTGATTCGATATAATATTGGCCTTGAACTGTATCGATAAAGCTATCAATAGATACACCAACTTACTTTTTATACATACTGATTCATCGAAAATTTTCATCTTATTACGATTACAGCTTTATTATTAAATGCTTTGCCATTCACAAAACTCTCAGAATACATAAATATATGTAAAGTACAATAATTGAGATAAATTTGAAAATAATTTCAGAGATTTAAAGAGAATAATTAATGTATTCATTCCTACTTCTATTTTCATTTGAATACTTATTAAATATGAAACTTATGTAATAGTCTCAGATTAAATACATTTTCCTACGATATTGTTACTTTTTATAAATTTCATATCACTCTTAAAATAGGTATAATTGTTTTTTTAATTAAATCAGTGCTTTTTTAGTAAAATATCAGTTACTGTAACATACTAAAAAATTATGTTAAAACATTGTCTCAATATCTGGATCTGCATTATTACAATAAATCCAGTCTCAGTCTATGATGCCGTGCAATTTCAGAAGAAGAAAAGTATTATTTTTAAATAGTAAACTTTTTATCATTTTTAGTTTATTTATAATTAATGATATTTACGTTAAAATTTGATATTCAAGTTGTATAAAGCTACATTAGTGAATATCATTTACAAAATATATAAAGTCTCCAATCACCTATAAAGACTAGGAATGCGTCGTTTGCGAACGTAAAAAATAAACGACCTTTTATTTTTACTGAAGCTGTTTGCCACTATGAAAATATTTAATTGTCAATATTTGGATTAAAACAAACAAAAATTCGATACGAAATAGCCGCAAGTCATTTTTAGTCGTTGCTCAGCGACATGAATTAGTAAGAAGGAACCTGATAGGGCAATCGGTTCAGTATTTCACTGACATTTGAGTGACTTATTTCCCATGCTGCAGATAAATACTTGAATGAAAATATATTGCGTGAAGTGTCACATTACGCATGTAGAGAATATTAAAATTATCTGATCTGAGCTAATTTTAGAGTCGTAATATTTTCTGAATGAAGATCCACTATTTCATCCTGTATGTAAGATAATAAAATCATGACATACGCCCACTGACACTGATTTTGCTTTTTCAAACTTCGCAGCGATTTCTCAGTATGTGGTATTTTGTCTGCCTACTTGAGAAATTGACCTCTGCAAACGGCAAAAAGTTTCCGTCTCAACGAGTAAAGTTGCATACGTATACGTCTTTATAGCTATTTTTAACAAATATATTCGCAGGCTAATAAATTTACTATATTTGCAAACATCACAAAATTTTATATTATGGCCAAACAAATTTTGATAAATTTCAAATTAATATTTGTTTTTTATAAGTACCGCAATTTAAACATGATTTAATATTTTTTAAACAAACATTTATAAAAATATATTATATTCACTAAAAGACTATGATAACTTGATAAACTTATTGATTACGAAAATCTTATAATTCATGATTCAATGATCAAAATTAATTCAACTCATTTAACTCAATTCAGTGAACATCTACAAAAGAATTTTGTGGGAAATGTTTTGAGTGTATATGATTAGAAAAAAATCATTTAAAATTTTTTATTTGTATTAAAAAAGGCGGCTAATTGTTAATTTGCGACTTTTATAGACGGCAGAAATAGTTTAAGATGGTTTATTTACTCATAATATATACAATAATGAAATTCCAATCAATACATATCGTAGGGCTGACTCATCACTGACACTTATTGTCCAATAGTGTAATAAAACCACAGCCGTCGCTCGTGTTTCTCCAGCAAGAAAACTCGCTTCTTCCAGTTTCACATTATGTAATACCCGGTCTGCGCTTAGACCTAAAAGAAAACATACGTTGTATTGGGAAAATTCACTGATTCCCCAGTCTCAAATGTAACAACACCCATCGTAAAAACAATAATATTTTCAGTATATAAAACAATTTAAAACAATTTCTTTTCAGTGCCAGTGTAAATGAAAAAAATATTGGACACATAATCTCATCGATATTCTTTTTAAGTCAATGATATTTTGATTTCACACAGTCAGCTTTCAAAATACTCTATGACAACAAAAGTAAGAGTGCTAATGCTGTAGATTATTTATGAGTTTTATCGTTAATTTGGAATTAGTTTTGATCTATGTAATAATCGTAAAGTGTAATAATTTCTTCAGCGTGCAGTATCAGAAAAAAATATTGTTTTGTATTTTTGCGTTCATTTGTGGATATATTAATTAAAACATAAACTTGCAGTTTGTAGCAAAGTGTTATTTTATTCGCAGAAAATACTAACCTTAGTTAACAATGCTTTTAACAATAAACCTGAATTGAAAAGTTTTCCAAGCCAAAGTATGCTCTTTAGTTTATTTTTTGTGTGAGAAAAGTTAAAAAAAACTTACACCTTACAATATATTGCAGTTTATTATTGTTTGAAATAAATAATCATGCGATATTGATAGTCCAACACATGCTTCTCAAATAGGTAAAACCCAAATCACATTTATTGACGAAATCGGGATAATTCAGTTACCAATCTTCATTTAATGTTATTTGAACTTATTTACCATAAAATTTACCAAAAATATTCTAGTAATATATCATTTGTAATGTTTTTTTTCAATTAATCACTAATTCTTTTGTGGCTACATTCAAAAGAAAGTATTTTTAAAGTCGCGTTATGTTATGGTTTAAAAATAAACTACCTTTTAAACATTGTACAGTGTCCCCAACGCTTTGTAATTGTAAGGAAATGTCCATGTGTGTTTTATTTTTTTACATCTTTTCAGAAAGGCATTTCGCCCACAATGTGTTCGTTTACTTTGGTGTCACTATAAAAACAGTTATACAGAACATTTTATTCTTAAGTATAACTTATTCAACGAAATTGATTACCACTAAAGCTTTATCTTCTCGGTTGGATATTTATTTCAGTCTATTAACTTTCTCGCTGCTAAAGTGTCATATCTTGCTTCACAAATAAGTATTATAAAATATTTTAAAAAATATTCAAAAAATTTCTTGCATTTATTTAATGATTTGAAGCTTTTGAGTATAGAGTCATTCATAATCAATAAAAACATTGATTACTTCGAAGAAGAAGACAATAAAAATAAACAAAAAAAACATTAGATTATCATCTTAAATAAATACAATGCATAACTATTCAAATTTTAAGGATGTGCCACTACTAGTAAACTGCTGCTCTTCAAACTCATGACATTTAATTTTTACTTATTTTCATAGAAATAATTTCATCATTTTTAATCCTCTTTAGAATCAAAATGTGTTGCTATAATAACGATATTTATATATACAATACTATTTTTTAGCATATGTACTCCCAAAGTGAATTATTAAGATCATATCGGAGTTTCTATGCTATTTTATCCGAAAAGAATAAGATATGGCTTGGGTGGGGCAAGCGACGAGTTCTTCGTTCTTGCCACATCTCAATTTTAGTATCTAAAGGATGGAAATGATTTAACATACCACACACATACACACATGAATCGATTTTAAAAATCAATTTAAGAAACTGTCCACAGTGGACCTAGAGCCCGTTGAAGATAATGATGTTGACAGCTCGGTAAAAAATAGAGACAAATTTTATAATGATATTCAAAGCTTTCGAGGGCCCAAACTGCAAAACCAGCTAACTAAACTTTGCCATTTTTTTCATAACACAAAAAAATCTATACATCAAGCGGCATGGAACACTTCTACGAGTATTTTTTTTTACTTTTCTACTTATACATAAAAGAATCCAAGTGTAGTTTGATTTTCTAATATGCTTTATACTAAATTTTTTCTACGTTTTAAAAAATATGTGGGAGAATTTAACTGGTTTATTGATGAAACAATCGATTAAAGTAGTAACTTTATAGCTTCCTAGAATTGATGGCATAATACTTCTTTTAAAAACACACTAAGTGTACGAAAATGATCATTGAAAAAATAGTGAAAGTAGATAGGTACTTTAAAAACTCTTTTTTTTATATCTTAATTATCTGTCCATCACCAAGTAAAGCTTAGCAACGGCTCGCACGCCAGGAAGTGCATCTTTTCGGTATGGCGGTTCCATATTTGCGGTCTCTATTTATAGATGGCGCCCTGCAAATATTTACAAAACATGAATAGCCCCTCCCCATGTCAACTTTGTGTTTACGACACCAGGTGAACAGGAGGAACTTTTTTTTTCATTTTTTTTTTTGTTCATTTACAGTAAATGAAGATTAATAATTTTCAATCCATATTTACCTAAAAGAAGCGTTATATACTCCATCAGACTCTGTAGGATGTATCCGTGTGTGAACTCTGTATCCGTGAGCATTCGAAAAATCCTTAAATTTAAAAAACATAACGATATTTTTTTGTTTTTTTTTGACTTACAATGGCCGTGAAAAAAAAGGCTTTACCTTTAAATACATATTTGTTATTTAATAGAAAATTGAACATTTTGTCAAGTTTGCATGACAAGACGGACGCATATAATTAGATGTTTTCAATGAAAAAGTTGAAATTAAATATACTCGTGAAACGGATCATCGGTAAAACCGCTTTTTTGACATCAAAGTGATCGAGCGTTAATAACTATAACGAGAAACATTATCTAACACTTGGATAAGTTATTCGTTCAATCACTTTTTTCCTATAATATTTTCAGGAGAGGAAATGTATTGAATTCAAAAGCGGATTAATTACACATCAAACATAAGACGAGATTCCGTCTTCCCATTAAACAATTTAATTTTTTTATTTAAATGTTATATTGGATGAAAACCTAAGACCGTCTACCTTTAGGCTACAAAGCCAAATTCGTTTTCATTGCAAGGCTCAACTATTCTTAAACGAGTCTTTACTAGTGGAATAAATATTCTATAAAATTTATACTCAAAAATACATTTCTATGAAAACCGTTCATTTCAATTAAATAAAATAAATATTTGAGGACAATATAAGGATAGAATATTTGAATTGACTGAATTGCCTTTCATTTTTTTCAGGGATAAAATAAGAGTTCAAGATCACTGAATAGGAGATAGAGTATAACATAGATAAGCATTTATTTGTATTATTTCTTTTTTTCTAAGTTTATATTATATTAATAGTTGATTCCGCCAACCTTATTCGAGGCGTTTTTCTGTTCCTTCGATCATATAGCCTATTGTTATGCAGCTTGGTGTTTCCACAAATTATCTATAAGTCTCATAATAATGCAGGTATGTTAATTTATGTTACACTCACTTTTACTAAATTTAAGAGTTTTATACAATTAACTTCAAATATTATTTTTTTGATCCTTTTCTTCCATTTATTTTAAATTAAATATTATTTTTCAGACACACTGTACTGTCAAGTATTCCCATTTGAGTAGAACGCAAACAGTTTTCCGCGACAATTTTCGTATGAATCGGTGAGAAAAGGAAGTGGTACCAAGACGAACATACGGATCCATTTTTCGCCTTTCACAATGCTTACTTTCGCCGGATACAGTTTACATCCAGTGTTTACATATCTATCGAGCGAACTTTAGACCAAATGACATCGTGAGAGATGTCACATTCAAAAAACGAAACCTCTTTGTTGAAAAGTTCTGACATCCAAAGCCACGTGTTGTTCAATCAATAAAATAAAAATACATATTTTTTATTACTTTAACAGACATTTTTGTTTTTTTTTTTATTTAAATATTGCTCAAAGCGTTTTTACTGCCCTGTATGACTTTATTCTATAACGCTGTATATTCTTTAATTTTTAAAATATTGCCAGCAAAGAATGTTTCACAAACTCATATATATTTAACCGTAATTTATATTCTCTGTTCTTTCTTTCGGAATCAATTTTATACATGTGTGTAGGAATTAATTTGTAATTGGATTATTTTTATTTTTACAATATTATCTAAAAAATGTAATGAAAAAAGATCTTTAAGAAATAGAGCTTATTTTAAGAATTTAATTAGTTTCAAATATCTTAAGCAATCAATGCTGACTATATTATACCAGTATAATGCTATAAAAATAAGTATGTCATTGTTTACAATCAATTGCATACGATTTTTCGTGCAATAATAATTATTTATTGAGACTTTAATAATTCAAAGATAAAGTGGTACATAATAGCACAAAAATTACTGAGATGCATTCAAATCGAAAAAAAAAATTTGAACCCACTAGATGAAAGTATTTTTATCATTTTTTCAATACAAATAAATATATAATATCTTTGTATACACTTTTCTTTAAAACAGATTCTTACAACTTGGGAATTTTTTTAGATTTATTTTCATTTTTCGCTACAAAAACGTTCGCTCTTATTATATTTATCAACAACACAAGTTAAAATTATACATATTACGAAATTCAAAGCGTTTGGGTAGTGTATATAGAGTACAATACATATAAAACTGAAAAAAAATATATATATTTGTTTAGATACTTTTTTTTTGCTCAAAGCACTCTTCATAAATAAAGTCTAACGTTACATATGTGAACAAGATACACAAATCAAGAGGGGAAATCTTTTTGTTAAATTCTTTTGCGATCAATCAAAACATTCTTTGACATCAATCGTTCACAGGATATCACTCCAAAAATAAATTTGCCGCAATATAAAGTAGATACTTGACCGATTGGCTTTTTTTAAAATGGAAAAATAAAGGAAAGTAATATATCGAAAACCTTTTTTATAGAGGTAACCTAATGTCTGTTGTTTTGAAATTGAGTGTACTATTTTTGCCAATTTTTTCAATATTTTTATTGTATTCCGTTTTATTTTCCAACAAACCTGGTGATTGTATTTTATTAGAACATTTAAATATATTTAATTTAAATCATTTAGAGCAAGATAAGCAAAATTAATCATTAAATTATTATTTGCTTTTAAAATTATATGATTCTTTAGGTGACAGTCATTTTATATCTATCATTGTTGTAATGGCTTGAAAGAAATCTTTAAACAGGATTTTCTTATTAAAAGCATGTCATTTTTTTCACGCTGAATTTAATACAAACATTTTGCATTTTAGGTCTGTTGAAAATTTTTATTTTTGTAATTTCAGCCATCAAAGTTTATTTTATTTGATACTCTTTTTCGAAATTGGTTGACGACTTCAAACAATGAAAACGCTGCAAATTGCGATCCTATTATTTTTCGTAAAATATCCTCAAAATGGATATTTAAGCCCTTCTCAACGTAAATTTGGTCCCACATATTTGAAATATAAACTAAGCTCATCGAACTTCATTTGCCCATATTCTAACAATTTCAAATGATCATATATTTATATGAATTCCCTTAATTAAAATACTCGAAAAAAATATGCGAGTACCTTTTATAAAATAAACCAGCAAAAAGACAAAATTTCTATATCAATGCAAAGGTTTCTAGAAGAAGCATCTTACAATTTAAATATTTAGTACCAATACAAACGAGATAGCGATGAATGTTTTTTAAGAAGTATAAACAAATATATTGATACAAAATCGCTTGTCTATATTAGACTTTTTTTTATTTACGACAGTGGATGCAACTATTCTCTTGTCGATTAATAACTCTACCAACGGTATTGCATAAATTTTAGCTCCGTTGCGTACCTTTTGGAATATTTTTCCAACTTTGTTACAGATTGGAAAATACAGTCAAAAACTTTTTTGTTTTAGAAAGCATAAAGTAAATCATACGACCCCAAGCGACGACTGGGAAGAACGTTTATGGCCAGTGACATTAGTCCTGGGGGGGTTTGCTATTAATTTGGGGTTTCCCGTCTCGGCGACGTGAAAAGTCGTATACTTGGTCGGAGCTTTTTTTTCATTTAGACCGTAATTAAAACCGTGGCGTATATTTTTTTTTACTACGGGCGTATGAAAAGTTTTACGACAGAGTCATGACGTCACGTTATGTAAGAAACGGGGAAATCTTATCTGTATCATTTAAGGATTATCGTATAACGTCAAAAGTGAAACATAGCTCCCTTTTCTGGGGGCGATTTTTTAGTCATTAACTAACTTACGCATTGCTGTACGCTTTTACTCTTTGTATGTTTATCGTTGAATTTGGCTTACAAGGTTACCATCTATTTATTACTACAATGCTAATATAAATTATTTTAAGTTGAATACAAGAAAGATGTAAAATTTACTTCTTTTTATATATAATTCTTAATAAAGATTACAGATCTGGAATGATGAATTATTGAACACATTGTAAGAAAAAGAGTTTCAAAAAAGTTACTCACAAGTTAAGTTAAATCACAGTTATCGCAGTGCTTAGTGTGTTAAAATTTTTCAGGAACATCTTTTTGATTATCTCATATCGCAATGATATCATAAACAACCTCTATTTAACCTATTCAATAATGGAATATATCTAGTACGGTTGATGGAATTTGAAGGAAAAAACTTACGAAAGTGTGCATAATTTAATGGATTAATATTTTTGATGAAGTCTAAGAGGTGTTTTACTAGATATGACACCCCCAAACGGAATAGCAATTATAATTTGATATTAAGTGATTTAATTTTTGAAAGTGTTTAAGCATGCATGATTTTTTGTAGATATAATATAAATATTACACCTTCTGATAGCTTTCAAACGTCATACATCAAATACTCCTTTCTTTTTATTGAGGAGCTTGATCGTAAGAGATAGGTCCTAAAGACATAAAACATGCTTAACCCAGCCCCGTCCGGCATCCGGCCTTGTTTGCATTATGAAAATGTTCCGGATGCTGGGAAATGGACATCGAGGATCCCTTTTAATCAAAGCGAGGCATTGAACAGTGACGGAGGTCCGACAGTCAAATTGGTTTGACCTTTTTATGCCCTCGTTTCAGCCTTTCTTTCTTTCAAATAAACTCGTATCGGTGTCTGTCTATCCAGCCCTCAACGAACATACAAGGGCATATTAATTTCACATTCTTACATTTATTGGAACGCTTACCCATAAGCTTACGCCAGCGTATCAATTTTGTTTTCTTTGAAGTTGAATCATTACTTACATTAATTCAATCAATATAGCGGAAACTTTTCAGAAATTCATTATTCATTGAAACATGTCACAATTAGTTTGATAATCATATTATCAATCCAAAGAATAAACAACGCTAATTAACGAATATAGTGCACTTCGTTGAGAGTTCTCAGAAAAAAATAACATCGCCATAAGATATACCTTTTTTTACTAAATTTAAGTTACAACGAAATATGAATTACTTCTACTCATAGAAAAGAGATTAATCGACTCTTTATTATAACACATCGTAAAATTGTTAGGTGCATCATAAAAACTAATAAACCATTTATTGAATATGATGGTATGGGGATAATGAGCTGGTATATATAAAATACGACATCAATTTATTCTTGAAGATAGGCATTGTTAATTTTGCTACTATATCGACTAAAAGTACTTGACGGAATTTCAATATCAAATTTGAATTGTTGAAACCTCCACGTGTTTTGTGACTAACAATCGTGGTTCCATTTTTCAACATTTTCAGGCATTCTATCACATGGATATAACGGAACTGTTGCGTCCGACTTTTTCAGTTTTGTTGCATACGAGTGATGGAATGTCTGAAGATAAAACATGCGAATTTGTACAAAGTGTCAACAATTCTACATTTTTAATTAATTATTTTTTTTTATTATCTGAAAGATTTTTATTTAATTTTTCGATTTACTATTCTATTTAACTAACAAAGATAATCATAGATGAAGATGCTTTTTCTTTATTTCTTAAATTTAGTAGGTGAATTCTATATTGAGGGCGGTGTTGTGGTGTTATCTTGTGCTATTTATATGTAGATTTACTCTTCTTTACACGCTAGTGCAGTTCTTTGCAATACAATCATCATTTAGCTTACAATAACATATAAATGCACTTGAAACGCGATGAGAAAACTGCAGCAACGCTATCAAAAATGGCTTGAGTTAAGAAAACCACTCCGCAATTTTAAAAACTATCAAACTCAGCTTGGAGTGTTTTATTAAAATTCAAGCAAGCGTCAATTTAATCTGTAACACTATATACTGAAACACAACCATGTTTGCTGCATTATTCATACGGAAACTAATTTAATTAAATTGAAAGTATTGAGCAACCGAAATTGTTTGAACAATTCCTTACGTAACCCATTAATAGTGAAGATTATCAATCTTCTTTATAAATATCGTTTAACATATCAAACACTGTGTACTTAAAATAATTGGAAAAACACATGATATTATTATCAAATATATTGTAAGAATTAATAACAATTTTTAAATATTTCCGTCGTAAGAATATTTTTTTTTTAATATTATTTTGTACCACCAAATGCTATTTGAACGCTTTTGTGATTCAGTTCGATTAAATCATTACTATATCTATCGGTTTCTTTGTTTTTATATATTTTTGAGATTAAATCTATAGTGGGCCGAAAAATATAACAGCAATGTAAAAATAACATATGCTGAGACCAAAAGTATTGTCTTGACTCCATTGCGTAAAAATTTTACAAGATCAGTCAGTACAACTTTAATCTGCATTGAAAATCAATTGCGTTAATTTCGAAGATTGAAAAAATAGAAAAATATTTATATTGACGATGATTATACGATTTTTTTGATAGCTATTTTGGCTTCACGCCATCGACTCACACCACAATAATGTCTTGCAGCACAGCGTGGCAGAAAGCTTTTGTAACTATTAACCAGATTTGACAGATTTTGAATAACTAAATAGAGAGATATTTTCCTTATTATATCCAAGGAAAAACCAATCCAATCAATATTTCATTTTCAGGTGTTGGCTGTCATTTCTTGATGAAAAGGCATGCTATTTTAAATAATAAAAACACATTTTCTAGCACTTATTTCCACTATATATTTTATGATCTGGACCGGTTTCACTCATTTCGAGCATTATCAAATGATGCTTATCTTTTCAAATATATGAATAAAAAAACTTTCTGTAGGGGAGTATGCTCATATTTAATTGTTCAAGTAGCTTTTCCATGTTTCCAGCAGGCTCTCTACCATTAGCCTTGACCATCTAAGTTGAAAACAGTTTAAATATTTGGTCTTTCAACAATTGAATAAAATCTATATCGTACGCCTATGAACGCATTTTTTACATCTGGTATAACATACAATACAGTACATTTTGTCGTCGGCGTATACAATTTTTCGCGATATGCAAAACCGATCCGGATCATAAAATATATTATGGAAAATATATACGTGTTTTTATTATTAAAAAAAATCAATATTCATTACGCTATCAGAAAAAGAAATATACAGTCATCCAAGGTAGTGTCCATTGAGTCTTCAAACGAAGTGCAGTAATAATCTGATTGACGTGATAATTCAATGTAAATAGTCAATACATTCATACATCATAAATATATGAAATATCAAGCACAGTTTATTTTGATTTGAGATTCTCAACAAAGCAGTTGATTTTATTCCTATTTACGCATATAGCCTCGAACATTGATTATCGATCGTGAATATTGGTTAAGAAACGTTTCTGGATGAGAAACTGTTATGTGTCCTTAGCACGTCTCAAAGAAACTAAAGAAGAAACATTTTGTTTAAAGAGGCCACATAATTTTAAAAGGACCATGACCGTTCATAATCAATTAATAAATTGAAAAGCGGATGATATAGTTTAAATTATGATGCCTTTTTCTTGGGCGTTTTTAGCATCAAAAACATAAAGCAAAACATGCTACTATATCAAACTGATGACCTTTTTGTGAATATTGCGAATTTTCAAAAGCTTCATGGTGGTACGCGTGATAGCTTCCATGACATGATAGATTTTTAAATTATTTTGATGTTCATAAAATTATAACTTCATTTCCACAGCAGAAAGAATACAGAAAAATCACCCGTCTATCGTGCAAAGAGAGAGTTTCTTGCTAATAACAACCATCAATCTCAAAAATCAATCATTTCATATCAAATTTGAGTCTTTTAAACTATCAACGTTTTCATATGTTGTTTCTCTAACGATCTGGGTTTTCTTTTTTGAGATCTTCCGACATAAAAATACATGTATTCACTTAAACTACGGAAAAATACATATAATCGAAAGAAATTTGAATGATTAAATCTGGCGTTAAAAAACTTATCAAGCACCCTCAGACGACATTTAAAATACGCTTTATGTATTTATATTTTATTTCTACAAACATTTAATTTACATCAATTCTATAAATATAAGCAATATGTAGTTGTACTGGTATAAACTGTATTATTATACATATTTATAAATAACTATCCAATCCCACAGAGAATAAAGATGTACGTAGGGGGCCACGAAAAAATGTGAAACTCAAAATGGGGCCACAGATTAATAAAAAAATCAGAAACTATGGTCTAGGTTTCACACTGTTATTACTGAGAGTTTTCTGCAGCGTTACTATACGTTTATTACTTTTTTCACAAAAAATTCTAAGGGGAAATCTGTGAAGATTTAGTAATATGCACTCTAGTTTGCAGGAAAAATACACAAATAATAAGCCTATTTTTTAAAACAGTTATTAAATATCCTTGTTCTTGTGAGATAACAAGAAAATTTCGAAAGATTTTGATATGAATCTTTGATTTTCCCTGAAAAAAGTATAGAATTTCAAAGAAATACACTTTCTTATCGACGGATTAGCGTGCAATGTTGTTAATTAAAAAAGTGGATAAATAAATTGTCATTTTCTTAAAATATTTCTACGTATCAAGTTCAACTCTGTATGCTTTAAGTCCTAAAAAATAGTAAACTTTTATGTACAACATTTATACAAAATGATCTAGCTGGCTGTGCAGTGCAATGCTATAAAGTTCGACACGCTCTTCTTTTAAATTCAATTTCAAGTTGTCCATATGAAAATTGCAGCGAGGAAATAAAATTCAGTTTTGATTACGAGACGAGATATAATTATATTTCGCATTATGATGATGATAAATATGAATCAAGATCAAATGTATAATAAATCTTCACCGAAGTAGAAATCGTAGAAACCTTATTCTATTAATAATATTAAAAAATTAGTATAATTTTTTATGACAATATAATACAATAAATCATCTAATCAAAATAAATATTGCTTTTTTTCAGGATCCATGGAGTTCACAGACCATGACGTCGAAGTGTTTAGAAGATATCTTACTTTTTGCGGCATAGGAATTCAAAATGCTCAACTCTTCGAAATGTCGGTACAGGAATATAGGAGGAATCAAATCCTGCTAAATTTGGCCAGAAGTATTTTTGAAGAACAGGTCCGTTCATATTGACAATTAAAATTTAATTAACATCACATCTTAAATCATATAGGTCTTTGAAATATCATTATAAGTATTTAAAGTCATTAATATAATAATAAAATATAGACCGATTTTCAATCGTGATTTACCGTTTGCTTATCTAACCATGAAGAAAAACTTTGGCGAAAAGTAAAAAGTCATTTATGATATTATTTTATACAATCTAAATATTTAAAAAACATCAATTTCATCTGATTTTTTAAAATATGAAAAACTAAAAGACCGAATTTATACAAATCAAAATATCATGCTTTTTAACGCCTCTGTAATAAGCTCTTCATAGCGCGTAAATAAATGTACGATCAATTAGTTATAAGCACATTCAAGTGCAGTGCAGCAATGAATAAAAAATACCATATGCATATTTCGACTATGAAGGTACATTCTCAATAAGCAAACACACCTCCAAAGGAAATACTTAATTCTTCTATTATTGCTCCTTTCTTAACAATTTTTAAAGTCGCGTTTTTAAGAACGCCATCATAAAAGTGAATGACTGACAGCTTCATGAAACCAAAGATTGATATGCATTTTAAATGATACTTTAGTCCCAATATCTAATCTTAGATTTCCACTCAAGAAATATACAGCTTTAAATGCAATAAAAATGAAGAAACGTTTTGAAAAAGTATAAGCAATATTGTGAGGCTAATTGGGTTCATTTTAATAATTTCGGTAACATTTAATATTGAATCTATCAATCAGATAATTTGATTTTCAACCGCATCATCTTTTCTATCATTATTACTTAGTAAAGTCGCGTTTTCCTTTTTATTGCCTTTTATCCAGATTTTACGATTATTAAAATAATAGAGATGGTGCCTCCGTTTTTTTTTTAACTTTTAAACAAAAAATTTCACACATGTCGATCCTTTTCCTTTTGTGATTCTTTCAAAAATGTAATTAATTTTTCGTATAACTAATTATTGCGAAGGGGTTTTTATGCTTGAAACGTTTCATAAAGGCCGCATCCGCCATCAAAGGCCTGTTGCCTTAGGCAAAACAGGAATTAATTAAAAATTCGAGATTAAAAAATAAGTGTATAATCGTGTTTTGTTGGAGCTCGAATCATTTCTCTTTGTTCTTGTGGAGACAGAGTTTTCTCAAACCTGTCAGTTTGTATTTTCCCGCTTCATTAAAAAAGCAATCAAAGAAAATACTTGGTCCTTTCTACACGCTGCGCTCGAAACTAAAGTAAACGGGAAAACTGGGTGTTGTTTCGATTCCATAACAAAAATCTAACACGCCATTAGGTAAAGAATTTAGAAATAATCTGATATAAAGCCTGCTTGTAGAAAAGCTTTAATATTGATAAATATAATGATTTATTGAAAAACATATATTTTACATGTTATTTTAATAAGACAAATTTTCGGAAATCGTTTTAAATCTTTACTTTTTAGATTTATCTATTAATTGTGAAACTACGGTAAAATACGAATTCTTCATTTTCGTATAAAGCTATTTTGTTTAAGCTCCATAAAAATTTCACGTTTAATCGTCGAAAATCGATAACGAATATAATGATTTATCAAATTATTCTGCTGGTTTTATTTCAGATTATATTATGTCGTAACAGTAACTAATCAATAATTGCGGTCAAGTTAGTTATTTTTTATGATAATAAATATATCAACGCTTACTTAAGCAGAACTGTGATCAAGATGGAAAAAAAATTCATCCATACATTTTATATCTAATTCCAATCATATTTGTGTTGAAGGTGATATGTCATAAATAATGTATATATTTCTAATATACGCTCGAAGTAAAGCAATAATTTATTTTTTTATTAATCTATTCAATATTAATTTTAGATTCACCTGGTATAAAGGTGCATCATTACAAGAGCTCGCGGTAACAAAGTTACGGGAAAAAGTTTTTAGAATTAAAAGCGGAACACTTTTTCTTTGAAAAGGAGAAAATTGTATTTTAAAGTTGTGGAAGGATCGACTATCTTCTATTATATAACTCTATGTATTTTTTTCCTCATTTGGTTGTTTCAATTTTCTTTCAGAACAACTTGGAATGCCTTGTAACAAAAATCATGACAGAAGCCAGAGATCTTCTAAAATGCGAGCGCTGTTCAGTATTCCTTCTTGATTTGGATTGCTGTGAAGCTGTAAGTATTGAACCTCTCAAATGTTATTTTATAGTATCACACTAATTTTTTGCATTCAAATTTATAACTGTATGGACCCTCAAACTCGAATCTAATGACGACATTGGACATTAAACGAAATAAAACTCCACTCTTTTACACCCTCTTATAATCAATAAACATTATCAACCATCTTAAAAACCTCAATTATCTGCAATAGTTGCATTTCCTAGAGGAGGTGCCAACATTTTTATATATTTTTTTTATTAAATGAAGGTGACAGGAGTTGGTATTTTACACATTTTAATCAAAACCATAGATGCTGTTATATTTTTTAGGTTATAAATATTCAAGTAAAATTGTTTTCAACTGGAAAAATAATTGAGAAAATTTTTTCTTCGATTTCCATTAGATTCTTTCCACAATTTCTACACAGATATTTTGCAATTTTTAATTTATTGACACGATGAGTATTTGTAGCTCAACAACCTGAACGTGATTCGGTGGAGTCACATTATTACCTTTAATATAGTGATAAAAATATTTTTGTTGTCTTCTCTCCGAGGTAAGAGCTGAATTGAACTAAGCTATCTTAGGTGTTGCATTTCCCGTATTATAGAAACCTATTGTCTTGATTCGGTCATCATATGTGCATTTTGGGTAAATAATATGAAATTTCTGTTTTAGTGTACTCATTCGGTATTGTTATTCGTGTACTCAATCATGTATCTACATCAAATCCGTTATGGCTATATTTTGTCTTTTGGTTTATAAAATTAACTACATGGGTAATTTTTATCGACTGCATCACAAAAAATAACGAAACTCATATTGATTTGTCTTCCTCCTGAGTAAATACTTTGTACTCTTTATTCTCAACTTAAGTTATTCATACATTATTTTTAGAATTTAGACACTTTGCGGCTAATGAAGTTTCTTTGGTATTCATTTACATAATGTCGTGAAGTTTCTCTCCCACACTTCGTGCCGCCCTCGTTTTCATGCGTCAGAGTTAGAATGTTGACTTCGTCAACAATAGAGCCCCTATCGCTTAAAGAAAAAGTCTGATATTTATTTAAAATTATTGTTTCTTATAAATTATTTCTACTTATATTACTCGAATCTTCTTTAGAACGTCGGCTAGTGTCGTGACTAAACATATATATTTATACGTTTGAAAGAGAAAATGTGAAAACCAAAAAATATACAACCGCAGTCTCGTTGTGTTTAAATTTTCGTATCGATGTACAAAATATACTTCACGTTTAAAAACTGAATAATTTATAATAAAAATTGTGTCAGTAATATTTTATAAAACAAGTTCTTATTTTTCTTAAATCACAAAAACATTTAATTAAATAAATACAGCATGCCATAAACGACCTTTTTCTTCGTGACTAACGACTTGCAAATTAACTACTTTCAAAAGTTGCGAAAATACGAATTATTTTTTCTACCTGTGCATCTGCTTGCCTAGATTTTCCCTGCACAATGAGTTTTAGTAATTCTTGCTTGGTAAAAGAAGGCATTGCTGTAATTAAACATTAAAAAATACGACGTTAATAATTATATTACTATATTTTTATTTTTGTTTTTCAAGTAGTAGTAAAGAAACTCAGTGGTATCTGTTGATAAAAATTTTCAATTCCTTAAAACTTATTAAATATTGATTTTGCCACACCCAGCAACATGTCAGTGGTAAAAAACGCTATCGGTTAAAGTTTTAAATGAAAAACGATCTTTCACAAAGTTACCACCGGATTCATCGTTACTACTCGCATACCATTTCACATAATTCTACGGAATAAAAAAAACCTTCTGATTTATAAGTGCATGTAAACCACATTTTTCATACATTTCAAGCTTTAAAAATTTACATCATGCATTCTAAAGTTTTTAGTTAGTTTTTTCATGCTCTTTGCTTTGAAATAATCTTCACATATTACATTGACTTTAAAAGTAAATCTTTTGCAATTTTATTTTCCGGGTAAGTATATTTTGTATCTCTTCTCAGTTTGGACGAATTGTTCTTTCAAATGACAAATTTAACTATCACTTTTTTTAAAAATACTATAGAACATTATAACATATAGATATAGATATTATAACATATATATAGATAAATATTATCTGTCACAAAAATATAATCTAATTTGTTATTTGCCTTACATGTGACTTAACGTCTACTTAAAAATATTTTTGTGTAGCAAAGATATCGCTTGATTCGAAAAACATTTCTCTGGTAAACTTTTGAACAATGCTGCTTTTTTGGGTTCGCCAAACCTAAAACCTGTTGTGAAACCGAAGAAGGTAGTTTTTTCAACTCACATCGTACTATTCCAAACTTTCAATGTAAAGGTTTAATAAAAAAATAAGTATTCTATAACTGTGTTTGTATTAAGAGTATGTTAACAAATTCTAATATCTTCCAAATAAGCTTCTTCTGCAACACAATACAGATGATTTCACCAAAAACTGTATCTTCTGTTCACAACACACAGTCATCTGACATATATAATAATTATGCCTTTTTTACATTCCACATGCAAGTGAAAAAAAATGATTTGACGATCTACTTAAAATGTAACTGTAGTGTAAAAAATAATGATACAAATTTTTGCGATGATTTTTTAAGAAGCAATAGAAAATCTGACATAGCCTTTCGTTCTTTACCAATGAATGCAAGTTTCCATGTCTTTTGGTTTGTCGAGTTCCATCCCTGAAGGTTTTTTGTCAAAAGATAAGTTATAAAGATCTTCCAGATCCAGTGAATGAATATCAAAAGGTAAAAGAATCTCAGTTCAAGCTGTATTTATTTTTCTTCGGTGTTTTCAATTGCTTTGTGATGGAAAATCTACTCGACTATTTATACTTTGTATTGTTCCCGTAATTCCACTTTAAAACACACTGTACACCGTACAAAGATAAAAAAGAGTATTACACAAATTTAAAGATTCACTGAAAAGAAAATTTTTACTACACCCGCTGCCGCGATTATTATTACGCGATTCCTCCAATACTCTCTAATAAAATAACAAAAGAAACTTTCTGGACAGTCTCATTTCTTCTTCACGTATCGTCCGATCATCCCATAACTAACTGATTGCCAGAAATTAATAAAAGAGACAGTTCAACTCAAGCTCTTCTAAGACATCCGCAGCAAATCTCCTATTCAGATCCATGATTGCATTTTCTTTTTTTTTTAATTATTATAATTATGGGGTAGCGGTCCAGTTGCTTGCTTTTATAACTTTAAATTACTAAAACATTAATGTCACGGTAGTTTTTGTACTATCCGCAAACATCTGTTATCGACGAATAGTATACGATTAGTCCGTCTATACTTTACGACTCTGTATTCTAACTGTCAAAATTCATGGATACCAAAGAGGCGACCAAAAAAAAATACTATCTTTCCTAGCAAACACCCCGTGCATATAATTTGTTTACAATAATCCTTTCCATTTATAAATATAACTATAATTCTTTTTTACAAAAGCCAACTATTATGTACAAACTGAGACTAATTTTAAGCAATATAATAAATTATGATTATGCACATAATTGGAGAAATCAACTATCATAAGAACTGACAAATAAAATTAAAAAATAATAGTAAACAAAGCAAAGCTATTTGAAAATTTTAATATGTAAATAATCAAGCGTAATAGATGGCAAGTTATAAATTGAATAATGGAAATGTAATTACAATAGTAAATAATTAACAAATTCTTGGCACGATAGTGAAATTTGTAACAAGTACTCAATATATATTTCCATTTAAATTATTTTGTATTTAATTATTTACTTTATCAAGGCTGATAGAACATCTATGAAGTCAGGTAACGACTTTACACGAAGACACAAATCTATGCGCACGTCGGTGCACAAATGCGTAAACCTTTACCCACTGTTACACATGTTTATATATAATATTATACATACTTGAAAATAAAAAAATAAATATTGTTTTTAATGTCAACTAATTTAGTAAGGAATTTTTTAGTGAAAATAGAATATTTTTTGAAAATGAATGATTTATTTTTGATTTTCATATATAACATGTATTTTTAATAATTTACTGTAAATATTTTTGTATTCTAATCTTTGCCTACTTATAATACAATCTTTGTTTCAGAGTCATTTAGAACGAATCGTCGAGCGACCGAACAGAATAATCCAAGAACACGCTCCCCTTTCAAGACGACAAAGCAACAATGTAGACGTGCAGGACATCTTAGAGCAGCAGGTACGGAATGTTATAATAATTCAAAAAAATACATTATTCGTGATTATTTTTATAATAGTTAGCAGCTGGAAATATCAATTAACACATCTAACAGGAACAACAATAGACGACTGAAAAGGTCGTGATCGTATTATTTGTATATTTTTAAATAGGACAGTATTCCAAAATAAATCTTGTGATAATTTCAAATAATAAAACATTCAATTTATTTTCCGTAAATGAAATGCATTGATAATAATATTAACATTTAATTTAGAATACTTAGAATTTTATGTCCGTTGTCTGAAATTCAAAAACAATAAACGCGTGATATAAGCCGTTAGCTGAGTGTTTCTAAAAGATTTTATGCAATCTTTATCAGTCATATATGGATTATACAGTCAAATCTATGTTTCGTTTTTTCTGAAAAGTACATTTTCTTCCATAAAACTTTTTTTTCAGCAATCGGACTAATTCAAAATGACATTTATCTTTCAATGCTCATCTCATTCGCAGATCAATTAGCCATTTAAATATGTCGCCGAAAAAAACAAAAGTGTTTTTAACGAAACGAAAAATAGCCTGCAATGATAGAAGAAAAAAACATTGATTGGCAGGTCATTAGCGAAGCGGCAAACTCATTGTCGCTTTCAGGAAATGTAAAGACGTCGAATAGTGGCGTGCTGAATGTAGGAATGACTCATACTTCCGTATTATTATACAATATTTTACACAGTTTGATTTTCAAATATCAAGTTTTTTCTGCTCAGACAAATCTTGAAGTACTCAATTATTATTTTTTTTAAACTCTAAACCAACATCAAAATGGTGAATTTCCGAATAATTTGTCATTTATTAAGTCTTTAGTACAAAATGCTTCTAAGCATTGAAATCGTTGAAGAAGATGATAGCCTCGTAACAAAAAATGTTGTGGTTATTCTACTCAATAACACTTGCTCTCCGTTCCATTGTAATATTTAAGATATAAACAGTGTTAACTAACTACTAAACTACTAACCTCTGTCTTTTAACATAGCAAGGAGACAAATTTTGACCGGCTTACAATCAGATTGTTTTTTAAATTTTCATTGCACACTTTTATTGGTGTGGATAGTTTGAAAAAATGAATACTTATCACCTCTTAAGAAATTATAGATATTTCTAAATCGTGACATAAAAAAATGCCGGAAAAAATGCCGTTAAGGCCTTGTGAATTTTTGTACTTTAGTTAGTAGTAGATATTAGTCGATCGCTCAATCTTCTGTTTTGCATATAATGGAAGTCACTTGTAAGTAAGACATTTTTGAGATAAATAAATTAAAGAAAAATTCTTTCTTTAAATGTTAAAAAAGATATTTAAATAATTTTATTTAGTATTTCTAAGCAAATGAGATAAGTCATTCGGGACTTACGTAGAGTATTGACGACAAATGTGGGAGGCAACACCCCCTCATTAAAGTCTCACCGGTACACCATTAGTATTGAGTGATTGGATAGGAGTGAAAAATGAATGAGATGACATGGAATGGATGGGGAAGACTGATTTATACTTTGGAAGACATTATTATTTTTATGGGAAGTATCAATCCATCCAAAAGACGGGTCGAAAAATACCGTTAAGACTTTTTTTAAATTTCAGGCGATTTGGAAGGACACAGCGTTTAATTACAAAACTTTTTCTGTCATTTACGGGAGATAATAAATTTAAGTTTTTGCAATAAATTTCTTTTTTATGGTGTAAAGTACAGTATAGCTTTCGCAAATTTTGTTAATAAATTAGATTATTTTTCATAAATCAGAAATAAATTTTACTCATATTAATAGTACCACCATCATATTTAAACGTATTATACAATAGTATATTTTCTATTTCAAAAATCCATAGAAAGCATTTTTTTTAACGTCATTATGTAACATTGTTGAAAGCTATTTGGCACTGTGCCATCATTAGAATCAATTCACGTAATAAATGGAAGTAATATTTTGTTATTATATACTGAACTCATTTAAAATTTAAGTAATAAATATCAATTCAATATATATGTTGTCCCTCTTACCATAAAAATATAAAAAATGAAGATTTTAATAGCTTATTGATTGAATTGGCATTCACTTGGTAGAAACTTGTTGAAAACAAAATAGCAATGTATTTTAGTTCTACAAGATTAGCTGTGCAGCTATATATAGATAAGCGAATGTTAGTTTAAACATAGTTCTGACGATATCGTGAGCCGAAATAGCTATCAACTATATTTTTTAAAAATAATTTTGTAGAACTAAAATACATTGCTATTTTGTTTTCACCGTGTTATTTTAGTAGCTTTATATTATTAAAAATTTACCCAGGTTTACTAACTATTCGTAATTTGTCGGCATTTCAAGCTATTGCCATAAGTGAATTTACGATTTTAGAATTTAAAACTGTATAAAAATTAGGACATAGTATTTTAAATATTCATTTTCTATAATGTTTATGAATATTCAGCGTAAAACATTTTATATACTAATATTTTATTTCCCGTTCTTTGGTTGACAGCTGTCATTTATTGCCAGTGTTTAATGAGCGTCCAAGTGTGGCCACCCATTTGTATATTGTATGACATAAAGATAGAGTGTACGAGAACACTTAATGTCACAATGATTGGAAGCACTATCAAACATCATTGCAATTAAAATAAGATTGATGATATTTTTTTCAATATCACTGAATCATAATATTGACAGTCGACACATAATTCGCGATACGATACTTGAATATAGATTTCGCCACCATGACCTACATATCTGTAAGAACACAGACGGAATAAAACATATACGTAAAAATAATATTTCTCAGTACACCTCAAACAATATGTGAGACGTCATATGTGACTTACCTGTTGCGTTGCATCTTTTCAATATTCAGGACAAGTTTTGTCACATTCAATGGTGTCATTCTTTGAGAAACATCAAAAAGACTATGGAATATTTTTCTATAAATATTTTTTTTTATATATTTGTCAGTGTGTTATAGATCTAGGTAATATTTTCTCATGACTTATGTTGCAATTGTAATAAATACGTCAATTTTGACCATTGACTCTCAAACATAATCGAATTTACGTACATATGTAATGTTGTATAAACACACTGTTGAAAATGTATTGTAGAATTTGGTTAAAATTAGTAGTTGAAAATAGTTCTGAAGCTCGTGTTAATGAAAGTTAATTAAATGTTAATAAAGCCTGTTAATGAAATAAAATTATTTTTCATTTTTTTTCTATCTCCTCTACCGGTGTGTAGCTTATGAGTTTTTAGAACTCAACAAAAGTGTTTCTTCTAGATTCAGCGGCGAGTTATGCATTATAAAGCCTCATACAACATTTGAAGGCTTATTATCAAATACATAAGCGTTGTATTAAAAATACGCGAAATGTTTGTATTATGTAAAATTTCATGGTAAGCTTTTCTTAGCACAAATATCTGATTACCAATAAAGAAACCTTTCCACTTAAAGCGTAAGTAGGAAACCTTTTTGTAAATTATTTCTTTTATAAAATTAATGGTAAAGCATTATTAGAATTTTTTCAAGGAAATTGCTACACACATAATTTAAAATAGGTGGGTTATAAGAAAGTAAAATATATTATATTTGAGGCCCCAATGCCTCCTGCATCTTTAGGGGTTATCTATCAATGAATAGATCTGCCTGTTACTCGGTTACTTAAACACTTTTTTTCGTTGACAGTGGGAATTCAAAATGATAGGTCTAAGGCAGGACTTGTAGCTAGTTAACCAATCTCGCTGAACCCTGCAGAACTAGCAATTTTATTGGTTATGTCATGTATATGATATTTTGGATGGCTATGCCAACGATCACCTACAATGTGACTAATATCTTTTGTTTTGCTATGGCAATAAATCGGCTTTCACTTATCTGAGCAGACTCTTCAACCAAAAACATCCGAACTCAGTTTGGCAGTAATAGAAATAACATTTTAACAGTTAGCTATACGAGCTTATACGTGATTCCGTACGGAACAGCACTGAATAGTACGAATATAGTAATTATCAAGGATATTTTTAATTAGCTATTAAATGAAAGGAATTGATTTTTTTATAGGTATTATAAAATATTGCTTCATTCACCGCATTACTATCCACATTAATATCTTCGTGTTGATTTCCATAAGCGCGTTGTCTGACATTAAGATATAAGACAATCAATTACGAAAAATTGTGTTCAATTCAAAAAGCAAAGTATGCAGTATGCGACAAATTTATTTTCATCACTTCCAAAATTTCCACCCATAAAAATATTTCTCAAGGCTTAACTTGATTTCAAAATGTACATTTTTATCGACATTCACGCAAATGGTATTTATTGCTCAATGTCAACACAATAAAAGACACATATTAACTAATATTTTTATTTTATATTTCTAACGGCAAAAATATTTTTTTACGCTCACATCTCTTCGTTTAACATCACAAAACTGTCTGCGTTGTTTATCATATAAATACAATTTGTTTTCTTTTATTTTATTATATATCAACACAGTGTTGATAATTTATTGATTCAGTGAAAACACTGTTACAATATATTTATAAAAATACTGAATATATGCGGATATGAGCCATAGGAAAATGCGGAAGTGAGCGTTCGGTACATAAGATGTATTACTTACCTTCGTCTTGTCAATTTTGTATGTACCTACATGAGTATCTGTAAACTGATAGCGTTATTTGGGTGAATGGACAAACCTGTACAGGATAAAGGCTTTTAGATAAAAACGTACAGAACGAAACCGCGTGAGGACGAAACCGCACACGAATGAAACCACATAGTATAAAACTGAATATATGAAAATAGTGGTGTCAAAATTTAAAAAAATGGAATCTTATTTATTTACCGAATTTAAAAAATAGTAAAAGTTGCTCATTATTAATTATGGATGCCTACGCACGATATAATAAAGTTTTTACTCTATGATGGTTGTGACCGCTTTTATTAAATAACATCATAATTGCTATAAGTGATAAATTTATTTGGCAAGCGATTGTAAGCTTACCTATGTAATGTAAAAGGAAGGCGTAAGTTAAAACAACACGAGGAATCATCAGTCACCATTTCGGTATATATTAGCATATTTACTGAATTTCTATTCAATATACAATGTTAAGGGAATTTGATATATCAACCTTTAGAAATGAAATGCATCATATAAGAATAAAAATACAAACACACATACTTCTGCCAAAAGCTATAGCAAAACTTTTAACGCGTAGCTACAATACAATGTATTTTTTCAATCTATTGAAAAATTTCATTTACTTTTCTCTTCTTTTTGTCTCAAGTGTGAGGTTATATCCCTGTTCTATTTTGCCCGTGTACGGTTTTATCCTGTACTCTTATATCTACGCGCTTGTATCTTATACACACATTTCAAAACTATAATCAAAGTATGACAAAGTTTTATAAACAATAGCAACAATATTTTTTATGCATTCGCAATACGACAGTATATTTAAATTGCTCTTCTCAATAATTTTTCAAAAAGTAATCTCGGCAATTTTAAATTATGTACTAATTACCTAAATTATGTAATGTAGCATTTTGACGAAAAAAACTAAAACATTCACTAGCCTTGGTAATTTATCGACCGACAGAGATAAAATAGAAACTCTTTATTAGAACCATTCAATTATACCTTTTAGATTTTCTGTGAAATGTATTTTTTGGCTCTGTCTCTATTTTATCTTTTATCGAATACTTTCTGGCTGAAGTTATTGCTCTTACTAATACTTCTACACTCAATCGATGTTTCAAAATATATATAGGTTTCTATCCAAAGGTATGCGCGTGATATTTTTACATTCCCCGTTCAACACTTTCACAGTCCTAAAAATGAGACGTATTGAGCTGAGACAGATAGCTTCTAGTCATTTCCTTACTAACCAAATCAACTTTCTCCCTTTTGAAAAGTACTGCTTCTAATTTAAACGTTTATTTTCTTTTTGCACAGAAGACCAGTGTATGTTATAACAATTGGGCGAAACTTGATTTAAGGAAATGAATAGTAGCTATTTGTCCAAGCTCACTACGTCTCAGAAGAAATCACGTTTCGCCCCATTGTTACAACATAAACTGGTCTTCTGTCCTTTTGCACTTCAACGATTAAAGAAAAAGCAGTTCTTCTCAAAAGCCCAGTGATAAAGAAATACGCTAGGATTCAATACGCTCTTCTTATGTAATACACATTTTTAAATATTCAACTTCTGATATAAGTAAAAATAAAAATTATTTACAATTCATCAAATTTAAGGCAAAATGAATCGAAATTATCGTAGAGGCTTAGTAGAAGCTTTCTTCAATATAAATACCTAATTAAGGATATATTATTTCGGCAGAACGTGAGAAAAATAATAATCGTGGATAGTTTTTTCCTTTTTATTGAATGCATAAATTCGCGTTTTGTAAGAAAAACGCATCGAAATCGTATATTATAAATATCTTAATAATTGTATGACTAAAGGCATTTTCATTTCATCTTTAGAGCGCCAAGGTTCGCTTCACTTTGGTGTTTGAGCTCGGTGGCTCAGAACGATCAGCAGTAGTCTCCAGACCATCGGCTGAAGATTTGAAACGTTCCGTACTCGCCCAACTGGCACTCCACGCAGCACAAGGCGGAGGAATCCTTAACATCGGGGAAGCCCAAGCCGGAGCGATGACTTGGGAACCTGGCGCCTCGAAAGCGAGGAATATTCTGTGCATGCCCGTTGTTAATGGACAAAAGGATGTTATAGGAGTAGCACAGCTCATAAATAAAGTAAGTAATATATTGTTTTTATTTACCCACAAAGAACACTTTTATATCTGATGTATCATTATAAATATCGAATATTTAATACGATTTTCCATCTAACAAGTATTTTTTGTTGTTGATTGTATAATATATGCTATGCGTGGTTTTATACATGGTATGGGTGTTACGTTTTACTATTAATTTTTTTTGTTTATTAAATAAGATTGAAATGTTCTTCTACGATCCTGTGTCAATTTGTGGTCAATACAAGAAAGGATACATAATAATCTTTTTCTGCTAATTACACAAATTTATATAATAATTAGAAGTGTTATATATCCTGATCCTTACATAAAATTGTGTAATAAAAACAAAAAAAATGTTTTATTTTTATAAATACTCTTTTGTGAGCTTTTGAGTGCTACCTGAAACTGTTAAGCGATACAAAACTAGACACGTAATGTCATGGTAATTCTAAATTGTGAAAAATGCTATGTTTTACCCTTTGACCCCAATTTGAACTCTTAGCATACAACGACCCTTTTTTCGAACAGAATACCCTCAAATTGACCAATATCGGCTCTCTTGGGAATCCCCACAGCAAACTTCCAGTGTTGCATCCTTTCTCGCGAACGGTAGAACGGCGTAATTTACATATTGATAAGTGACAAATTTGTTCTAAGAATATTATGGACGCATGCAATTATTTGTTCTATATACAGATTATTATTGGACTAATAAAATATGCAGTTTGGGTGCCTCCCATAGTGACACTAATTACTTTTATAACAATCTGGCATCACTGGCCACCAACATAGAATGAATAGTTAAATCTATACATGGTTATGCACCAATAATATTAATAGCTCTTTGTTATCTTTTTACGATTTTAACTTATGTTTGTTAAAACAGAGAAATTCAAGCCACACATCGTAAAACGAAAGCTATATTTTCGTACAATGAGTATATATACATTTAAAAAAAAATATTTTGAGTATAATAAGAAGCCAAAATACTCAATTAAGACCAATAAATTACATGCGGCCATAAAATTAACATTAAAAATTGATTAGAATTTAATCCTAGCGGTCAGATAAGTAATAATCCCAGTAGGTTCAATATCACATATAGTATTTTTCATTTTTTTATCTTAGGCATTGCTATTTGTGATTTATCATTCCATTAAGTTGTGAAAATTATCAAGTAACTTATTTCGTGTAAGCTATGATTCTAAATATTCAAAAAAACTTTTTTTTAATGTCTTGGTCTTACAGTTTTAACATCAACAACAGCAATACATATCAAATGTTTTTTTTAACTTTATGGTGACATTTATTCATGAAATTTTAAATTTTCGAAATTTTAAAGAAAACGGGATGAGTTTTGCGGGAAAATTACATTTATCAAATATATGCTTAGATATGTGAGAACAGCTTTACGAGGGGTTCGATGACATGTAGATTCCAAGTGAAAATAAATATTAATCTCTGTCACGACCGTTGAGTAAAGAAGCGGCCATGACACATTGGTGAGCATCCCAACGGACCTGTTCGGAAATTCGTGAAGAATATTAAAAATGTTGTACTTTTATTTCTTTCGACACATTCCTAACGAACTCAACAATCTATTCATAAAATTTACTGCTCAATTACACTCATACTACTAATATATTGAATCTCACAACTATTTATTTTTTATCAAAGAATATTTTAATAAGATCCATTTAATATTAAACATGTATAGTTACCATCATTAAAATGGTAAATGAAAGAGTAGTACAAAAATAAATTATCATGAAAACATTGAAATAAATATTTCATAAATCAAATGAAATGATCAATTAATGTTCCAATTAAATAAACATATATATATATATAGCGTATATTATCATATTTCGATCAGTTCTTTTATTTTCAAATAGTGGTTGAGAACCTGGATAGCAGTCAGTTATCGTAAAACGATCTTTATTCGATCACTATTTATTTCTCAATTTTTTTATGGAAATAGCAGGCAACGAATACATCTGAAATTTATGTACGCACACCGTTTTTTCGTACATGTTTTTGCAAAGGCAAAAATTTATAAACATTCATTTTTTATAAACACTGAATATTTAGACATTTTCATATATCGCTTTCTTATGCGCATTTAACATACATAACTACAGCACTATCCATAAAATGTTAAAACTTACTTAAGTGATTTTATAATATTTCTACTTCAAGTAAAATGGAATAATATATATAATACATATGTAAGGGAGGGTCTACAAGATTTATTGTGTCCATGTTTTCATAAATTCACCCTGCTTTGCGCGAATCTTAAATCTCATATCCGCTACTGTAAACACTATAATTCTGTATTATAATATATTAAACAAGCGAAGGGATTCCGGAAATTTCATAGTTACTACCCTGGTAGATTGTTTCCGAGAGAAATTCTGAAAAATACTCACCGACATTGTATCGCTTCTATTGTTATTTCATGAAAAGCTTTAGCAGAGATACTTAACAACGAAATGTTTTAACTGTATTTAAAAATATATCTACTATCAATAATGCATGAAAAATTAGAAACTATTTTCAACAATTAAATTTACTTCATTACAGCTAAATAAAATCAATTTACTTGTGTATACATTTACAACACTATTACATTAAACTGAAAAGAAGTATTTGCAAAATAACCTTTAAATTATAATTTTTTTTACTATTTTTTTAAAATGTAATCATGGACTTAATACTACTGTCTCAGTATATTTTCGTTATTTTAAGGGGTAATTTTTCACTGCTAGATAAAATCATATGTGTGCAGAATTAGACTGATATTTTAAAACATAATCTAATTTTATTTAAAACAAGCTATTTGTTGTCTGTACAGATATATGGTATTTAATGTTACTTTTATTACCTTACTACATTTATGACAAAACAAGAAATGTTTTCTATAATTTACGATCCCATATAAAATTAGTAGGTAGGAAGTTATCTCTAAGTATTAAATTTCTAAATCACATTTTAATAACAGTTGATTATTGTCTCGTTATAAAGTTGTATTGGTTAGAAAAATTATCCTTTCAAAATTTTAGTATTTTAATGAAACTACAATCGGTAAAAAAAATCATCGTCTTTGGTCATAGTTGTTTGTAATTACTTATTCCTTCCGATTGCGTCCGTGTACTAGAATGCATATATTGAGATGCCGAAAGAAGAAATTCGGCTTACTAGCGGTAAAACTTGTTAAATTGGATAGAATTTATAAGATTCAAAGTTGACACGTAGATTTATAAAAAAATGTATAATTTTTGAAAGATAAACGATATACCAAAGATAATATTTAAAATTTTTAGAAAGTCTACTTTTTCGATATGTTTTGCAGTTTTAACTCTCCAATATCTTATTGGTGATACACTTTTACTGAATCACTTTCTAATGAATTTGAAAAATATAAATATAAGCAGATACCTTTTCGAGATTCAAATCGAATATTATTAGTCCATCTCAGACAACTAAAATAAGACAAACTATTATTTGGTTATTGTACAGAATATTTATAAATTTACAAAATCACATACAATGATTTTATCTTATCATAATTTTACTCTGTGTTAAAACACAGAGTAAAATTAGAAAATACTGTTCGTTCGTTGAGTTTCAAAGTGCATTTTGTAAATGCAATCAACCAGATGAGATCGATTTCCGTATATTATGCTCGATTAATTTACGATCATATCCATTCCACACCATCACTTCGGTGTGTTTAACGACGAGCAACAATCTGTACAATAATAACAATAAGCTATTGCTTCAGAATTCAATCGGACCATTACGCGATTAATTACTTTAGTGCGGGTGATAAAATTAATACACGTCATTTCAGCGAGTTGTTATGACTCCGAATTGAAGAGATTTGATATTCGATATAAGCAATTTTGAAAGCTTAATAATTTAAGTAAACTCAAATAGTTAATGACTATCTCCTCGACAGTACCGCATACTTATACATTCCATATAAAAAATACAGATATTAATATGCGTCAATCTACAAAAAAAGGTTACTCATACGTACTAAAGGAAATTTAAAATTACTCGAATATAAATATCTGTTGAATCTACATCGTAATGAATTTGTATTTCTATATACATAATATTACCTTTACTGCCTGGTTGTTGATATACGCCCCTATGTTGTCAATTGCATGCCTGCTATTCCAGTAAGAGCTTGACTATATACAACATTTCCCAAACGCAGAGAAAGATGAAGCAAGCTGATAAAAAGTTACATTCGTCAGGATTACCTAAACATAGTGCGCTGCGACATATATTGTGACACAGTAAAAGTTTTTATCCGACAAACAAACGCACAAACATATAAACTTTATGATTTACATATATGCTGATATTCTCAGAAAGTTCTCTGAGCGCATACAAAAATCAACGAAATCAAATGTTTTAAAATTGAACATAAGTCATAATAATTTTAAAATGCAAATATTTCTTGTCTTCTAGATTAATCTTTTGTAGACCATTTTAAAGATACATACTTATATCTTAATTGCAAAACTTTGGACCGTCTGATATTCAAAATTTCTGAGAATTACAGTTTGTCTTTAAATAGAAGCGAAATTGATTCACAAATAAAATTAATAAAACTGATCGAGTTATTGTGTAGCGTATTTAAATTTTCTTTCTGAAAAGTTTGTTCGCTGGGCGGATTTAATTCCTTTCGTAATAACGTTAGCAACGATTTTTTCGTTCCAAAGTTGTCATTCATTTTTATTCAATTATTCTGGGTCAATTTGAATTAATGCAAAATTCTTTTGTTACATCTTCTCCGGGTAATGAAACGGTCGTGATGTGGCTAAAAAATGTATGAGCAAAAATATAATTTTCCTATATGCAAAATATTTCGAATAGTTAATAAATTTAAATATTTTAAATTACTTTTAACCAAACTATTTGCAATTTTTCATACACTAATCAATTTGAAAATATCACAGAAAATTTACAATTATTTTGGTGACAAAAAAATATTTAATCTGCCGGTTCACGGCGCTTAGAAATCACCGGCCCATTGCGTTGAAAAGTATTCGATATAAAATATAATATATGCACGTGTGAAAAGAATTTACATTGATTTCTTGGTTTCGCTCAAGCGAATATCTTATTACATAAGTTATTATATCCTTTTAAATCTTGAAATGGCGTTAATTTTGGTATTTTTGAAATGTATTTTTTTTTAATTTAGAAATTAAAAGTTTAGATGAAGCTTCAGTAGTGATGTCAAAACTGTCGTTCTTAATAATATAAAAGATATAAGAAAAACTATTGACGAAAAATAAATTTATTTAGAAAAGCTAATAAAAATTCCTCTGCCAAAAAAAATACAATTTTTCTCTTATTAAACAATTTTTTTCGCATATATTTGAGTTTGAATGTTTAGGACATGTTTAAATATGTATGTATAATCATTTTGTTGTATAATATTGTTATTTAGTGTTAATTATTCATTTTTCTTTAATTATAGGCAAATGCCAGTCAATTTACAGAAAGTGATGTTTCCATCTTCGAAGCATTTGCAATTTTTTGCGGTCTTGGCATACATAATACGCAAATGTACGAAAATGCTTGTAAACTCATGGCAAAACAGAAGGTAAGAAGATTGCGTATTTATATAGTTAATGATATCGACTGTGGGTGCTTAATCGAATATCAGTATCAAATTTGAATCGTTGAAACATTATACATTTATTTTCACATCTTTTGTCACTCACGATACGGGTTTTGCATTTCGGCATTTTCAAACATTTTATCACACGTATGCAATGGAACTGACTTATAGTAAGCGGGTTACATCGGTTATATACAAACGAAATTACACGGGTAAAATATTTTGTCAGTTCTATTGCATCCGTGAGATAGGACAACTAAAATTGCCGTAAAGGAAACCCAAGTCTTGGGCGACAATTCAAATTTGATTGTGTATTAAGATATGTTTTCAAAAATAATAGAAAAACGTTTTTTAATATTATTTCCACAATACATTTAATTATCAGGACCGGTTTCGCTTACCGTGAGCATTATCGACAGATATGACACAGATTACAAACAAGGCTATTTATACAAAAAAAATGTAATTTTAAGTAAGCAGTTATATAAAACCAATGGCTCGAAAATTAAATAAACAATTTATGTGACGTCATACAATATATATATATATATATATACATTCAGTTGAATTAAATAAATTCTAAAATGAAATGTTATCAATCTTTAATTAATAATTTGCATAATACAATATAATTTGCAATCCATTAAGTGTTCAGAACAATCGTGAAAGACTCATTAGCAAGAATAATAAATGGGAAATCTTTATAATCAAAATAACCTTCACTTAAATAATTTATTGAACAGACAGAAGAGGTGACAGTGATTTATAATTCCTAGTTCACCTAATTTTTTAAGTGACAAATGTACATATATCTTTTAAGACACATTAAACCCGTATCAAAATGAAGTCTGTGTTTTACTAACTAGCTATAAAGAGTTATTTTACTTTAGCTATAAGAAATATTCGCCATGTTAGTAAAGTGTGCGCTTAAATTTCGAAATGTGAACGCTACAAGCCACCACCCAAACCAACGTTATCTGAACAAAAGCGACGAGTAACTAACTTTATAGTCGATTTTATTTACTAAGCAATTTATGGCGCGCCCATGATGTAACTGCCGAAACTCTGAAATATCAACTTTATAGCAATTTAAAAGATTTTATGAGTTAAGATAACTTTGCTTGTCTGGAATATTGCGTAAATATTTCGTTATTTTTTTACTGGCGCCACCATGCTGGTATAAATTGGTTGAAGGGCGAAATATGTCCGTATGTAACTTCTTTAGAACCACGATCGGTTTAACATTAATATACGATGTACGTTTTCGCCACGTACAATTACGTTGCTATATGCGTATAAATGGATTTATAGATAATATGATCCCTTAACAGGTGGCGCTAGAGTGTTTGTCGTACCATGCAACAGCCACTGCGGACGACACTGGAAAACTATCCAGAGAGACGATACCTTCTGCAGAGAACTTCAACCTATATAGCTTCACATTTCATGGTGAGAAATTTTACATCTATATTTTAAGTCATCCACACTTTTTTATTGAGAAAATACCAAACACTTAAAAAATCAAGCCCCACTACTGGACAGCTTTCTTTCGCAGTGATTACTTAAGATTTGTTTTCTCGGACATCAACACGAATAGTTAAAAGTTTTTGAAAGGCTTATTTAAGCAGAAGCGGATTTGAATAGTAGTAGATACAACGTTGAATACTTTTGGGAATCAAAGGTTTTTTTTACAAATGCAATTAATTTTTCAGATTTCGACTTATCTGATGAAGACACCTGTCGAGCGACCTTGAGAATGTTTCTCCAGTGCAATCTTGTTCAACAGTTTCACATACCTTACGATGTAAGTTTTTATAACTTATACACATATATTTTATCGAAGCATAGTACTTTTTATTTCTAAAAATTTAATTTACTATCATATCAAAACAAAAACTCTAAGGTATCAGCTACGATAACATATTTATAGCCTGCAAAACACTTTATTTACTATTTTATTCTCTTATGATTGCCATCTTCAACCCTTATCCCAGCTCAGCTCAGTGGTGATGCGTATTAATAAAAAAATCATTTTTAGTTTTGGTAACTAAAAAACAAATTTGCATATTTTCAACCGTAAATTAACAATCTCACGTGATTTAAATAGTTAAAAATACGTAATGCATTTCACCATTATTATCCTGTAAGCCAAATATTTATGTATACGTCATATTTGAAAAAATCAGATGTTATAGTCAGTATTTTAGATTTAAAAATATCAGGAAAACTAGCGATTATATTTATACGTATTATGTATTAAAAAAAAATAAGATCATTTTTATAGAATGCATGAACTATTTTATAAATAGTATTTTTTACTTGTTTTTCTAGTGTAATCTAATTACCATTTGCATTCCATTCTTTTTGAACTTCTGACTATCAAATCAGAGTGCTTTCTTTTTTCGTAAATAAATCACGAAATCTGCTTACAGATATTTTGAAGCCGAGAAAATTTCTAGCTACCCTGCATTTTATCAAACACGATGAGTTATAGTAACGCGTGTTCCTCTTCCAAATTATGTAGATTTTCTTCGTTTTTTAGTCACTAAAAAAAATCTCTTGAATAATAGGTTTATCTTCAAACTTTTAAAGTATTGAGTCAAGAAGTTTGGTTGACTTCATTTGTGAATGGCTTATGGATGATAATCAAATGTTAATAATAAATTTGCTAATATACTATGACTACTTTTGACAGTGAATTTTAAAAAATGTCAGCGCATAATCAAATTCATCAAAACCAATTGATTGTTGGGCGTACATAGGGATAAATTAGTTTACTATGAAACAATTAAGGTTCGTTAAGGATGTAGTGCAACGTATTTATTGGCTGTTTCTACAATTCTTTAGGGCAAAAAACGGCGGCTTTCATTGCGTAAACAGTTATTAGGCAATGTAATGTTGTAATGATTCTCAAACACTTTGAAAGTTTTTTTTTTACTTGTGAAAAGTTGTTCGTCAACTATTTAACGGAAAGCTTCGTTTTGTAAGCATATCCATGATAAATATGTATTTGGCCATTTCAGGTTAGTATATATTTTAATATAATATAAGTATGCAAAGCGATGTTTCATTGAGTAATTCATTGAATTTTTTAATACAATTTTGACTATGTTTTTCCAAAAAAATAATATGAATAAATCATAAAATCTTTCATCACATTTATTAATTGAATTGGCATTCACTAGGTAGAACTCGATATACTCGAATACGGTGAAAAAAATAGCAATGTATTTTAGTTCTACAAAATTATTATTTTTTATGATATAGTTGATAGATATTTCGGCTCACGCCATCGTCAGAACTATGCTTAAACAAATATTTGCTTATCTATATATAGCTGTGTAGAAAAGGTACACAATACATCTTCTCTCCTGTTATAACGACCGAGCTTGTTTCTTACTCGCAATAAAACTTGAAATTGTAAATTAAACTAAAAAGGCGGCTATATCAATAAGTTTACATACGGCACGGAAATGGTCCATTATGGAAATAAAACGGCCCCCCGTAGCGGGTTAAGCAATGGCGATCGACTATATTAGTTTGTTCGTTAAGAATCCTTTGTGATAGTTGATATCTATTGATTTCCAGCTGTTCTAAAGCCGTCATCTTGCGACCTTGATTATAAAGATGCAAACACTTAGGCGCTGAGTTTGAATTTATATTATGTGATTCCTTTATTACGTGATTAGCGGATCGTGAATTTGTTTTTTTACTGTTGAATGATCTTACATGGTCCTTAGTTTGAGTGGATATACTTCTACCTGTCTGTCCGATATAAACGGATAAACATGAGCCACATGACATTTTATAAACGTTATCATAACGGAAAAAGTGATTTTTTGTTATCTAAATAATAGACATACCTACATCGTTTATATTTATTGCCGAAAGCAATTTTTTCATATTTCTCTAAGCATACAAAATACTCAAGGTCTGCTCTGATTCAGTATGGGGCTGGTCTCTAGAGGTCCAAGAAGATTTGAGTAGAGCCAAAGAAGAGAGTCACTAAACATTGCAAAACCTACGTGACTGTCTAAAGCTTGGTCCAAATGAAAATTATATGTTGACAAATACAATTCACAACATTTTTTATCATTTTTAATAGTTATTGAAATAATCAAAATAAATTTAAAGTTATTTATAACCTAAAGTAAGCTTTTTTTATTTTATGTAATATATTTTGGTTAAAAATAAGATTTTTTTCAATAACATTTCACTAAAATTTATCAATTCTTATGATGGAATTCACCGCTATAAAAACCTGTCATAATATATATTTTAATCAATTCATACCGTTAGGAGCACGATGGAAAATCATTGCAATTAACAGTCATACATCGACACACTGTGAACTCAAATGTAAAATTGTTTGACACAGAGAAATATTATTCTAAAAATGTGTTCATTTAAACAGATGTTTATATCATTTATGTACCAGCTACAAAGTGACCCGGATTACAGACATACTTTATGTGTATGTTCGATGAAGCTTATGTAAACTAACTTCAAAGTAGTTGTGAGAAATTTTAAGCAATAATTTAAATAAACAATACTGTTATCAATTTTAAATTTAAGCTTTTGCTTGATACACAACAAAATTTTATCAAGTTGTAAAACTATAAATATAACAAAAAGTATGTTGTCTTTAAATATTTTTAATTAAATCACCTTATTCAATAAATGCGAAAATCGACTGTATTCTATTTTTTATTTGTTTTCGAAAATTCAATTGAAATAAAGAATGTATAATAAGTATTCCGCAAAAATGTTCACATCAATCAAATTCAACGTAATATTCAGTTATCATTTTACATACTGTCGTGACTTTCTATTAGCAGCGCCACCTAATTAACGCAACATTTTGCCAAATCACGTTCGAATGAGATTTGTTATGTCATAATAGAGGCAAATAGTTTTTTTAAAGTTAAAAAATAGCATTGTTATTCTTTTAATGTATTACATAAGGCCGTGTTTTACTTCTTTATGAGAATCGTCAAACTTTATCGCAAAATTATTTATTTTTTCTACGGTGAAAGTTTCTACAATGATTTTATTTCTTAACTTGAGAGTAGAGTAGATTTTTTCTTTTTTTTGAACGTGAGGAGAGGGTAATGCACGGAAGATGTAAATATTCTTTACGATACAAAACTAATTGGGTTAAAAATGTTATCATATTCTTATACGTCAAATATTTTGAAATACACCCAGTCCTTTTTTTACGCGAATTCGATTATACGCGATTTTTTTGGACGGCACCGTTACATTTTTTTACGCGCTTCACTCTTTCTTACGCCATTTTTTCCCCAAATTTGTTTTAAAGAAGAAATTTATATATGATGCCAGGCATGTACGTTTCAATACTTTTTTAAACAAAAAAAAAAATATGTTTATTTTTAAAACTTAATTTTGCAAAGCATTCCATTTTTTTAAATCCACATACAATTGCCAAATTTTGACAATTGAATCGGATATTATGCGAATTTTTAAAGAACCAATTTTGGTTTTTCATACGTTTCTGGGACTTTTTCACACGATGTTTTAATTTTTGGAAACAAAATGTCAAATTATATGAAATTTGTGATTTTTTTACGAGCCATTTTCTGGAACCAATGTATCGCGTAAAAAAAGGACTGGGTGTAATGACAAATCTTTGAAACGAAAAAAGATCGATAATGTGATATTTGATTGAGATAAATTTTGAAATAATTTATTTTATAAGTCGCCTACAAAATACAAAACAATATTTAAAAACTCATCAAAAGCTAAATATTTTTCAATATAACAAAACCATTTTATAGTGAAAAACGAATTTATCCACGTATAAGCCACGAAGTTTTTGAAATACTTTTATATTCCTTTAAAAATATTATTATATTATTCAAGCCACAATAATAGTACTGGATGCTGTTAAAATTTATAAGTTCATTTGTGTTAAACAAAATGCACTGTTTTAAAACATGCAAGCTTAATTATTTTATACTTCATCCATAAACTCTGAGAATTTAAGCAAAAACTTTTAATGGTTGGCAAAACGATGTGAAATTCAGTCTCAGAGGAGAAAACTATCTTTTAGATTTTCATCAGACCGTCTTACAATTCTTTTTTATTTTGCTTCATAACTAAATCAGTTACTCTCTCTAGTGTCCCTTTGACTTAAAAAAATGTAATGTAATCACATGTTTACAAAATTACTTGATAGTTTCAAAACCCTTTGACGTTAACAAACAAAAAACTATATGGGCCCAAAATTCTTTTGTAGAGTAAACACTCTCTCTATGATTATCTCATATCAACAGTATGACGTGTTTCCTTGTGTCTCATAATTATTTAAAATACGAAATTTCAACATTAAACATTAGAAAATTATTTATTTGGTACATATACATTACAAAATTTAAAAATTATATGTTTATCGCTTTTACAACCTAGAAAATATTTTTAAACGGTAACGTTGGAAAAATAGCAAGGATAACAAGGAATACTAACCAAGCAAGCTCAGACAAAATTTACTAAAATAAATCAAAAAATAACGATATATTCTGTTGAGAGTGACAATGTAAAACAAAGATCTGAGAAATTTCAATCTTTTTGATAGTCTCAAATATTTTGTATGAAAAAATCACTATACCATTATATTTGTTTTTCTAAATATGAAATAAAAAAACGGTTTCTTATAAATCCTTAAATAATATTGATGGTTGTCTTGTTTTTATTTATCCGATTAAAGTGAATGTGATTCATATCAGTTTCTTTTTATTTTCCCAGAGCTGTGAATAGTTTATTACCCTTCATTCATTAAAACTGCAACGATAGGAAAATTGTTATTAAAATTAACGTGAGTTATGGTTCATCGAGAATATCAAAAATTTTTTTTAACCAGAACTTGACTATTATTTATAGTCAACTAACCTTTGTTATTTTGATATCTACGGTATTTAAGTTTGGCGGTACTTGACAAAAAATATATAACTTATTCATTCAATTAATGATATCGACTAAAAGTAGCGAAGTAATAAAAATTTTCCTTTTAATTTGTATCTATGCCTGAAAACTTTTGGCCTCGAATGTATTACATTTAAGAAAATTAATAATAAGGAAAAGGTGCTACTTCTTAGTTGTATTATATTTATTTGCTAAACAATAATTTTCTCTCATATTTAAGGAGTATAAGAGAAATTAATATTGAGTAAATTTAAATATTAAAATCTTAATATTGCCGAACAGCGCGCTTAATTTACGCGACTGACATATAGCATTAAACAATGGAGGCAAGTGAGATACGGAGTCGGGAAAACGCGACACGAGACGGGAAAGTCCCGCTAACTTTTCTTCCGGCAACTGTTCATATTTGTTTGGCGGAAAATGATTATTAGAGTCAGCCTGCGGCAATCGTGCAGAATCACTCAAACTTCTCGCTGCTCTTTCCATAATGATTATTCTATTGTAATTTACAATATGTATATGATTTGTGTTGTGGTTGACCAGTTGTCCTGCATTATTTATGAAAGGCTAATAATCCGAAGAACTTAGATTTAAAAAAATTATCATTAATATATTTGTGTTTATCATAGTTTAAAATAACACTTAATCTCTGGTATATTTAGACCTGGTTGAAAATCAACTGATGTGTACTGATATTTATTACCTAGAAATTTAAAAAATCTTCAGCCTTATTTGTGATTGCAATATATAAATGGATAATAATAATGACAACATGTTTTTCTCACTTCCTATTGACGAGTCACTGAGGTATATTTAATTTTTTAACAATACTCGAAAACAAAGCTGTTCTTATTGATGAATAAATTTATTCGTATAGTTGATATGAGCATATATGGTAAATCAAAGCGTATAAATGTATCAGCTAAAAAAAACTCTGTCGCTAATTCACATTGAATTCTGAATAGTAAAATATACGTCGCTTTAAACGTGAGGAGTAGACATTATAACAAACAAAAACAAAAAAAATTATTATATTGCCCGAACAGAATGTCATCTTGTGAGAAAAAGCATATTTATTTTTCAATTGTGAGCGATTGATAAAAAACGATTTAAAGGATATTTTTTAATGTCGCATTTTATATCCATTTGAGAACCTACATGTGGTATGTCTCCAGGGACTCGGGCTTTCTCATTCTCATAAAGCTTACGTAGAGAATAACTTCGCAGTATCTTGTGCTTCGTTCTAGTATCTGTTTACTCAGGGATACCAATCATTAAGACTTTTTATGTTTTCCATTAAAATTTGTTTTTGTCCGTGGGTCATCGTATTTGAAATAAATATACGTGAACATGTTACGTAATTTATAATTATATAATATTTAATATACACAGCAATTTTTTACGTTTTTTCTTTATATTTTGTGCTGTTGTTTATTTCTAACCACAAACCATGTATTTTCAAAATACAATTGAAGATTAATATACCGATCTAATACAAAAAATACCCCAAGCACCTCGTCAAAAGTACACAGTAGTAATAAAAAAATCGATTAAGTTTTTTGTCTATGATAATAAATGAATTACAAATATCCAACGCCCGTTAAGTTTTTATGAATGGATAAAAAATATGAGAGATCTGTGAAAAAAAAGCTGAATCATCGTAATTTTTATCGCCTTTTAACAAAACTTACACAAAAAATAATATTTGATGAATAAAAATTTATAAACATATTTTTAATTTTTAATTAAAATATTATTTATAAAATTTTTTCTTTAAATGGACGATTTCAAAAGTTTTACCTGTATTACAAAATAACGTTAGAAGTATTTCATATTTAAGTTTTACTAAGCTTCTAATGTCAGTAAATATGTGCTGAGCTAATGAGACATATGTTATATTCTATCAAATCTGTTTCTATCTATTTATATTGTTGTATTTTCTTTATTATTGCATTTACATGATTGACAACGTCGATTATCTCTTATATGATGATGTATGATCTGAAAATTGAATTTTATAGATTTATACGCGTCTTAGTTTTCAATTTACATGTACATTGAACAAGTTTAGGATAATCTCTCGGGAGCGTTAAACCGGAGCAAGCTTATTTAATTAGGAATTAAACAGTCTTAAACGTTTCAGCTTTTGTCTAGCTCAGCTGTAGGCATAATTCTATACGTACAACTCGTTCCGTGTTGATATGCGAAAATTATGCAAAGTATTTATTTGGAAGACTTGCCTCGATCGCTTTGGAAAATTACCATAAACTCGAGGGACATTACCAACCTAAGATTAGAGCAGTTCATAACGTAACAATTTAATATCATAATATTTCACTAGGCTTAAACTGTAGCCAATTTAATTATTTGAAATGGTAGATTTGACAACATATTATACTGAAGTCTTAAATAAATACAGGACTATCTTCTTTTGTTATTCGGAGAAAATGGAAGATATTTATATATTCTAGTTACTTTTAGCACTCCGTTTATTAAAAATCGTCCCTTGGAAGTAAGTTCTTTAAGCCTAATTTGAAATTTCATATCAAAATGATATTTTATATGACAATAACTGATGTTAATTATTCGCATGTATATTGAATTATTTATATATTTTTTCCATGGTGAAAAAAGCAGTTTTAAAAGTGTTAAACCCATTTAGATGGATAAGTCTAGTTTTATCTTGAAATACTCTACATTAGGAGTGGACCTTTCATCGAGATGTCTTGTGAAATAATAAAAATATTTTTGATCGAGAGTAGGAAGGAAACTACAATGTTTAAGATATGCTCATCAAATAATTATAGGGATATGGTATTATTATAAATTATATATATATCAATAATTTATCATTCCATTCGAAACAATGTTTTTATCAGAAAGTAATCTATGTGTTACACGTAATTCCATAATATTTTTAACATGTTTGATCGTCTGATATATGAGATTGATAATTATGAAAGTATTCTTTTGGACTCGATCCCAGAAATCTTGGTATTTCACAATTTAAATTATGGGATTCCAGAACAGGAAAACGGAACGCGTCTCGGGGTGTACTGTGCATCACTAATAATGTTATGTAATGTATTTCAACCCTTAAAATATATACTGACTTAGCTCTTTAAAATTTTCCTTACAATCGTGTCAATATTTTTCAATTTCTTTTAAAATATAATCAATTCTGTTAATATCTTAATTGGAATATGTAACTGTTCGTTTAATATATTGTAGTAACTAAATATGTATATTATCTTACATATTCGAAGATGATTGACCAGTAAGTTAACTATGTATGGCAGTTAATTGATAATTGTTTTTAATTCAAACAACTGAATAATTTCCATAGTTAATTAATTCAGATATAATCGAAGCCAACAACATGGTGGTCAAATATTATTTTTGAAACAACTTTTCAATCCTCTTTTGAACATATTATTAGTTATGGGAACTAATAAAACTAATTCTCCAATCATATATGCTTACTGCATCGCTAAATATGGTTTTAACATGATACTCTATTATTTCTCGAAAATTAATTAAATACAAATAATAATAAAGCAGTTATTTAAAAAAGATTACGAACAGGAAAATGCTAAATTGTCATACATGGAAATCGGGAAAATCATTACCTAATACGAAAATGCGGCTATTAATTATTACATAAAAGTCGTCATAATTTGTCAAATTTCCATTTTAAATTACGCTGTGGAAAAATTTGTAGTATTGCGGTAAATTAACAACAATATATTTCATTATTCGTGTAAATGTTCGATTCCCTTGATTCCAATAATTAATAAGTAATACTGACAATTCTCGAACCACATTTAAATGTATTATTTAATTTGGTTTTTTCTATTAGCAGTAACTATTTTCAGACAGAAAAAGGGGAGCAAGTGGTAAGACATGTTAACCCTCTTGAAAAACTTTCCACATTTTATTATCATTTTTTTGTGATTATAAAAGATATTAATACAATTTCTCAAAAATTACGAATGTTTATTATATTTTTTTTATTGTAGGTTCTCTGTCGCTGGATACTGAGTGTAAAGAAGAACTATCGTCCTGTAAAATATCATAACTGGAGACATGCCCTGAATGTCGCACAAACCATGTTTGCCATGCTCAAAACTGGAAAAATGGAGAGGTATTATTTTATTTTAAAAATAATATAATTCTGTGTAGTTAAATTATAATTTTTTATGACGTATTGAGTATTAGAATATTTATCATATCTATTGTCTTATCTGCAAGCCCACATGTATAAAACACCAATTTACAAATAAAAGATACACAACGTACTTACTCAATAACTATTTCATATTTTTTTCACATACGTTAAAAAAGATCCTAAGCGGAATCGGTCCGCTCGAAAATTAGGAAAATAGAAATAGAGATAATATTACAACACTCAGTTGTACATTTGTGACAGTGTAGTTCAATCAATAATTCAAGATTGCAGAGCATTTGTTCATATTAACATGATACGTTGTGCTTCATGACCAGAAATCTGCGCAACCTAAAAATTGTATGACCTAATTGAAGCTAATTCTCAAACATTAGTTTCTTTTTTCCCGGAAATGCAAATAGTTAGAAACTTATCAGTTTATTTTATACATAAAATATATGTAAATACTACGCAGCATTTGCTATTTATTCATTTTAATTGATTGACTATTTTTTGTCGGAAACTTTGCTAGCCAATGTCCTCTTGGAAATATTTTATTAAAAATTACATATAAGATATATACGTATAACTTTTGATTGTTAGCCGAGAAATTGCTTATTTAAAAAATGATACAAATTGGGTTTCAACACTGAGAAATAGCTAATATCGATGTGTGCAAATAAGTAATATATGTGGCTTCGTAGGAATTCGTAGTATCGTAGGAAAAAAACGGATTTTTTCAATAAGAAATAAAAGAAATCTGGCCTGAATTGTCCGAGCTCGGACCAGGTAATTTCATCAAATTTCAGCCCCAACAGTTCACTTCTGACTAATTACCCCTCTGATCTTTTCTTCCCTACACACAAGATTGCGTAGGAAATTAGTGAAATAGCCTTTGAGTAATGTCTTCAGCCATCTAAGAAGTTCTCAAAATTATATGTAGCTTGGTAGTTTGAATTATCGAAGTCTCAAAATATTTGTAAAAATAATCATACATAATTTTTCTAATTTATAGATGTCACTGTTATATTATAGAATCTGAAGTTTTTCAATCACATGCTCGTGGCATTTATAATACATTCGATTCCTTCACACTGTCTGTTGTCAAACAAATTTTAATACTATTTTTTTCAGGTTCATGTCAGACCTTGAGATTCTCGGCTTGCTTGTAGCATGCCTCTGCCATGACTTAGACCACAGAGGGACCAATAATGCCTTTCAAACAAAAACTGAAAGCCCTCTAGCAATCCTGTACACCACTTCCACAATGGAACATCACCATTTCGATCAATGCGTCATGATACTTAATAGTGAGAGTAATAATATATTCCAGGTAAACTTTCCATCAGTTTTATTATTAATTTTAAGCTTAAAGGTTACCCATAGCTCAGATTTCAATAAAACATATAATTATGTTCAGCTGTATCTTTTCTTAAGTTTTTCATGTATTTAACCCTCTCACTTCTAATGTCTCAACTGTTGAAACGGCTGATATTACTGTGTCGATAGTTGATACCCGAAAATATATGAATTAACAGTGGTTAAAACCTTCTGTTACTCGCTAATTTTTGAGTTAATGCATTGGTTGATTTGTCTTGACAAACTCAATAAGATTGTTTCAAACCAATATTATTCAATAATTTTTTGAAGTCTAGGTGATGGAATATCCTTTGAAATTCTCAGCAGGGAATGAGTTAAGAAGAATGATAACTAGGCTATAGCATATTGGCTTCTAATGGAGCTATCTCAATAAAAATAGTTCTTAGATAGGATTGGCTCAATGCATTAGGCAACAGTCAACAGTCTTCTTGGGATTTAATCTCAGTATGTGGCCTTCTACAAATCTATTTTTCAATATATACATGCATTTTTGTTGCACACATAGATGGCATTTTTTTTTAATTGGGATTGATTTCAATTAATTTATTTAAAATATTAGTTTTATTACTTATGATGATGATTAAAATCACATGATTTTTGTTTACAGCGCTGGTAGTACTATCAACTATTAGCCTACAATTCTAGATACATAATTGACCAGGTATCAAATTTATGATGTGTAACTTACTACTCATTTCAGGCTTTATCAACAGTTGACTACAAAAGCGTTATGAAAATTGTTGAAACAGCTATATTATCAACAGACTTGGCTATGTACTTCAAAAAAAGGAGTAAATTCCTAGAATTGACTGAGGATGGAGAGTTTGGTTGGCAAAGCGAAGACAAAAAAGAATGTAAGAATTTTTTAAATATTTGTATAGTTGTTTCGTGTTTATAAGTATTCACAACGCTGTGCAGTTGAGTGCATACAACTAGGTCTCGAGGAATTTTCCTCAGTCTATAGCAGCAAAATTTTAAACACGCATAACATTGTTACCCTTCAGAATAGAGTGAAGCCGTAAAGGGTGGCGGTGAGTACAATGGTGAGTACCCTTGGAAGCTGCAATAAGTGTTTATGACGAGTCTTGTTGTTACTTTGGCTTCAAAAACCAAATAGCTACAAGACTCGAAGAAATCATTGAGTCAATAATGGACAGGTGAAAAAGACTAAGAGAAGAGAATTTATTCTTTGTTGTTTCAACCATAATATTTCAGACTGTCCGTTTTCTAATACCTGTCAAAATGAATTAGAAGTCTAGACACACCTGGGTGTAGAAAAACTTGATAATTGAGTGAAAAAAGCCCTGAGCGCATTGACAAAACACTGCTCTGTGTAATTTACCTTACAATCGAAGTTCCTGGCATTGCAGACTGTGTATCAAAATGTTTTGTGTTAAGCAACCTTACTTTGGAGAATTTGACTACTGAATCTTCCTCTGTACACTGCCATATACATCCCTTTATTTTTGAAGTTATCGGAATCTCTTTATATATTTCTTTTCAAACCTTAAGCTTTGTTCTGGATGTCATTAAAAACAATAGTAAAAAATAATTTCCAAGTTTTTAATGTATGACAACTGGTCATGCCAATAGTTTGTACAAAATCCTTTTGAAGTATCAATTCAGTACTAGTAAATCAATAATTTCTTAAAATGTAAAGGATGAAATAAAAAGAACATACAAATATTTCACATTATTTAATAAATTACCTCTTTGAATGTTTTTAGTACTCTGCGGCATGATGATGACAGCATGTGATGTATCCGCAATTGCAAAGCCCTGGGAAGTTCAACACAGGGTGGCAAAACTTGTTGCTGATGAATTTTTTGATCAGGGAGATTTAGAGAAGCTTCAACTAAATCAACAGCCAGTAGCGATGATGGACAGGTTAGCCATATTTGATGTTTTTCACATAAGTGAAAAAATTAGTATAAACCAATAGAAATTTCAATTATTTGTTAATTTTTCATATCGGAAAACAATTTTTATTCATTGCTCACTTGTGGGTAGACTGTTCCTCTGAATAGAATAGTTATTTTATAATATTTCAATATATGTCTTTCCATATAAGTTTTTTGTACAATTTTCACTCGTTATTAATATTTTGAATTGTTGAAACATGTAAATTTTCACATATTTCTTTGTACATTTAAACATGGGTAAATGCACAAAGTTTCAATAATTTATAATTGATATTTAAATTCCATCGAGCGCCCTCAATCAGTATCGTAAAGTACATTATTAAGATGTCGGATGCTAAACCTGTATATGGTACAAGTAAAATGTTTCATTAGAAAGAAGCTCACCAGATATATTACAGACAAATCTTAAAACGGTTATTATTCAACGTGTCATTCATGCACCTGTACGTGAAATAATATTAGAGTACTCAGTGACAATTTGAGATTTCCAATTATAATAAAAATACTTTTCATCATTACAGAGAGAGGAAAGATGAATTGCCCCAAATGCAAGTGGGCTTCATAGATGTGATCTGTATGCCGCTATATAAAGTACTCTCAGACTCCTTCCCATGGATTCTCCCACTATATCAAGGGACAGTAGAGAACAGACAACGGTGGCAAGATTTGGCTGAAAAAGTTGAAATGGGCCTCACGTGGATTGATCATGATACAATTGATAAACCTGTAGAGGAGTTTTCAGGTAAGAATATAGTCATTAGGATGAATTAGTATTAAACTTAATCCAAACATACAGAAAAACATGAAGAATTCACCACCATATAATTAAATTACAAGGAATCGTACAAAGAGATTTTTTCATCTTTTCTTCAGCATCATCAGAAGTCATAAAAGATTTGGAGTTTACTGTCACCACATTAAACTGCAGTCATTCAATGGAGCATGCAGATAAAGAAAACCAAAGCTGTGCAAGCGCAGAGCCCACTTCAACCAGGCCTCGCTTTCAATCGCTAAGAAAGGGAAGGTCTCTGGGAAAAGCAGTCAGATCAAGGTTATCGAGGCAAGAATATAATCAATGCAATAATCAATTGGAACAATGACATACCATGTACATACACTAAATAAAAAATCTGAAAATGTATTAATTTGAAGTATTAATTTTTCAGGTCTTTATACAACACCGAGAGAAGACATTCGAATAATGAAAACTCTTCAAATACAACAATAGCTGAAGAAAATTATTCAAAGGATAAGCAGGTGGCTCTCATATCGGCCAAACAGAAACCAACAAAACATAAGAGCAAGCTCTGTGAACTTTTGTGACAATTTGAGATTGAAATGCTTGTGGTCATGTAATATTAACAACATAATAAAAATAATTTCAGTCCATCATGTATTATTATGTCAAATTATATAATATTGTGAATCAGATGGGTGATGTCAATTTGTGTGTCACATTAATCATAGTTTTTAGGTACTTCATCAAAATGCGCCCTAGCAAAAACAATACCATGGCATCCTTAGTCAATGTTTTGCTTAAAGCACAAAACTAACTGGCGTAAATCTAACTGGTTTAATATTTTGCATTATATTGCAATATATATTCTCACTTGCAGTGTAATAGTCTCAGAAAAAGTGTAACAAGCATTGAAATCTAACATTAATTTATATTCAAACAAAAATTTGCATAATACATATTTAGAAAACCAATCAGTATTTAATATTTCGCTAAATTTATCAAATTTTAATTAATTTTTCTTTAACACAAAATTAATGTAAATATTATAAACCATCTCCCTAAATTACACATTTATTTTATGTTTTGGAAAGCCTATGATAAAGCTTTCCAAACACTGTTTTTTTTATATTTTAATCCTTTTGCTTCTGTGAGTATGTAAACAAATTTACTGTAGAGAGAGAGAGTCAAAATTAAATAATAAACTAAACTGTCACACTCTTTACAATATATTAGTTTCTAAAGATATATAAATATGCGTACAGTAACTACCCATCCAACATGAACAAGACGGATCCACCAAAAAGCCATTATTTCAAACAAATCTAGTCCAGACATATTTGCAAAACAATCGTTTTCATGTGTGTTTTATACATTGATTCCTGTGTCTAATCATTGATTGAAAATCAAGTTATTAGTCTTAGTTAGGATAGTAAAACTATTTTTATTTAAAGTGCCAATATTTGCATTTTATGAGATACTTCATAATATTTATGTAAATTACCTGTTTCATGGTTCACTAATAATCATATATAATGGATTTTTTCGTTTCTTATTTTGGTTCAAGGTAACGAAAAACTTCTCTTTGCAGATATATAAATAAAGCATTGCTAAATAACACATAAAAAATAAATTCAAAATGAATTGATACATGAACGTATAGTAAATTGATGCAGATTAATAGTGGATTACTCCAGAGGAATATATTATGTAATAATTTGCTTTCTACTTAAATTTAAATCATTTCAATTCATTCTCAGATCAAATGTTTATCTAATCAAAATCACGTATATGATTCAAAATGACATCACTTTGTTCAATACAAACATGGTTTGTTATTTAAATTTATTAAAATTGTGAATGTACATTGTACTGGAAAAAAACAGTCACTATTTTTTACATTCCTTTAAGAATAATATATTATAGAGAAGTCAAAATACAAACACTATGGCAGTTTAATATTGATTGAATCCTTTTTTTCACCAAATCCTTGAAAACTGAGCGCTTATTATGTAACATAAGCAAATCTTGTCTGCTGAATGCTTGAATCAGACAGTGTATGAAATTGTGAAACTCATTTTTGTATAGAAGTCAAATATCTATCATGTTTTGTTTATGTATGAGCTAATGCTTGTGTTTCACTATCTTTCGATTATTTATCATTGCTGATTATACTGGTAGATAATATAGATAATTCATGAATGATGAAATAGCTTTGCACTTCATGAATTCAGTATTTTTTGCTTATTTTAAATGATATTCAATTTCTTGATAAATGATTTGACTTGATAAATATGCTCCATTCGGATCGCACACTACATAATCCTGAGACTTTGTGCTGCATATTTTTTATAATAATTTAAATAATATTTTTTTATAGATTAGTAATTATTATGGATGTAAAATTTTATGCTCAAATGAGTAATTTCTAGTCCCGATACATTCATTTATCAAACAAGAATAGATTCACTAAAACGTTTTCGCATTATTTGATTCATACAAGAAACACATTTGAGTCATCATCTTATAAATAAATATACAATAGATACTTAGCGACAGTCATACTATGGAATAGTGTAAAATATTGATTATATCCCAAAGAATGAGAATAATTAATGAATGTGTTTGATTTTCTTAAATGAAGTTTTAGTCATTAATGATACTGTGGTTGTGCATGTAAAATATAGATTTTTATATTTAGTAGGTATCATAATCAAATAGTCAAATAATTTTATAGGTGGAGGGTAACCAGTCTAAACTTATGTGAATGATATACAGTGAGTGGTCCAGCACCTAGACTACTAAAAGAATTAAATTCATTATTTAATTCATATTATTTTCTTCAGAATAAAAAAGTTATATATATATATTTCTATAAATCATTTATGTCGCAGATTTATAATGTTAAACTGGAACTCAATTACTTAACTTGCCTACCATAATAAATATAATAATAAAATGAAGACACTAAAAAAATTCGATTGAAAAATCCAAGACTACTCTTACTAAATTTTTTTGATTTGATTTGTAAGAATCATACATTTTCATAGTCAAAGCCGATGGTTATGGGATTCCTTTTTAACTTCTTACTCATTTACCTTTACTGCATTTTTGTCTATATCTGTATCAGATTATTCACCATGATCAAATTTTTCCCAAAAGTGTGATGAATATGTATTAAATTTAAGAAGAATATCTTGTTCATAACATGCTTGTACATATTTCATTCCAATATTCCTGTGTTTCTCAAACCAAAAATATATTTATATATTTAATTAGATGTATGTCTTACACTTCATTACAATATTAGATTATTAAGTAGGTAGCAAATAATTTTTCGACTGACTTACATTATATTATTATGTGTACACCTTGTCATAGACAAAATTAGATAAGGTATAGATCATTCTTTATTTGAAGTAATATATACTCGATCACATTCATGTTTTTGACTACATACTATAGTAGGAATAACAAATAGATGCTAATATTTATTATGTGGGTAAGTAATCTTCATTCCTTTTGGTCAATTATAATTGTTTATTAAAGTTTCCAATGTGTTTCAAAATAAATTTAACTTATTAAAGTTAGATTAAATAATTTTTCAAAGTAAGTTTGTAAATTTAATATTTTTTGAATGAAATCAGAATTTATAAATTATTAATGACGATGAAAGATTACTTTTCATATTTAATTAAACATATATGCAATCTCCACGGCCTAATAAAATAGTGTATTTCTGTCAACTTTTGTTAAGTGTTTGATGATGAATTGAATTAAACCTATTCATTGTACAATCATACGAATAATAAAATTATTCTTGCTTATATCAACCTTTGGTTGTAAGACATTTAAGTCATATTTAATACATACTCCACAATTTTTATTTTAAAATGTATGGCCTGATTCATTTAGTTAGAAAGCACTTTCATCTATTTAAATAAAATGATAAGCTTAACAACAACCATGTATCATCAGTACTGTATCCAAGTAGAAAATAGTTTTATTTTATATTCTGCTTGGTTTCGAAATCAATAATTTGAATCACCAAAGGAATTATTCAATACATTGATTTTATATCATAGCTTTTTTATGAATTTCGTATGTAAAAGTATGAATATTTTTGATATTTTTATTATTTCCCAGTTATTTGATCTTGATTGAGCAACTAGCCTACCTCTAGCTACATCCTATTGTCGTCCTAGTATCCTTAACCTCTTTGACAGGCTCAGGCAATTCTTATAAATATAAATAAACTCCTTTTGTGATATACCAGGATGTCATATTCCATAAACTTCACAACTGGAGTACAGATATTAGAAACACGAAGAAATGTATAACAACAAGAACATAACAATTCTTAAGATTTTTTTATTTAGAATATGTAAATGTGATTCTGAATGAAGTCTTTATTTTTAAAATAAAAATTGTGTTATACATGCGCTGCATCGATGGTTCATTATTTTTAAGATTCTTATGTTATAGTAATACCAGATAATCTTTCTGAATGCATATCTGTGGCAAATGCAGATTTCATTTTGTTCAATTTCCTAAGGATCACTTAAAAATGTTAGCTAGGTAACTTTGGAGCAAACATGGTTGGAAAAAAGAATGAATGTTTTGACATATTGATATTTCAATAATGACTCAAAATCAGAATTAAATCAACTTATGCTAATGGCATGATTTTTTTTTTCATATTAATGATATTTAATTAAGCTCATTTTCCATTAGCCACCAGAATAATGATTTTCAAGGCACATGTAATTTTTTTTTATCATCAATACCCAGGTATGGGTAGTGCAGTCTAGAATCTTTGAGAGTTCTTTGCAATCAATCTACCATTCCAATTCCATTCACAATTCTGATTTAGTTACTTATAACATTTGGGTAGAGTAATTTGTATTGAATATTTTTCACAATTTTTATATTTGTAAAATGCCAAATAGTTTGTATTTGGGACACCGGTGACTTTCTCTTGTACTTTCACATGATACATTAGTAGAAATTAGTAATAAAATTTGATTTATTGTGCCATATGTTTAATTTAATATTTGGATGCATGTTCAAACAAATTAAGAGTGTAAGTGGTTAAACGCATTTTTCAATCTTGTATGAAAGATTTGCTTTCAAAAATTCTGTGATGAAATTATATTTATTATAATGTAGTAGTGCTATTTCCCTATTGAATAATATTAGAAAAATCTTGATAAATGCTTGTGCATCATCAAATATCATTCAATGAAAAGGTAATTCACGAAAAAAGGTTTTCCGGCTACTTTAGTAGTTAATTGATTTTCTGATTAAGTGTATAGTGAAGGTACATTCAGAGATGTCAAAGTTTTATACGAAGTCATGAAAATATGTGATGTGTTCTACACTACCCTTATGAATTTCCATGCCTCACACATTAAAAACATAGCATAGAGTAATTGGTTAGCAATTAAACCTTCTAGTCTTATTTTTCTACCACCACGCTCTTAACCTTAAAATACTAAATTTAATCGTGACTTCCATTCACTTGGAAAATATTAATTGTTCATATATTTTCAAATGTTTCTTTATATTTGATTTTGTGTGGATTTGGTTTTTCATGTTACTTTCCTACGATTTTTCTGCATATATTACAACCAACAGATCATATATTCACACAGATAAATATGCTGTTCCATGTTATAATTGACACATGACATGACATATGTGCAATAAAATCATACCCTAAATGCAGTTGATCCAGTATGATATCCTCTATGAATACTGATTCTAATTGCAAATTATCACATGTGACTCTTTTGGTTATGAAATATAATGAAAGAAAACTCAAAATATCAAAACATTTCAAACTTAAAACAATGTTCAGTGTTGGGACTTATTATTTGTTAATATGAATAACACAAATTTGCTTTTTGTATCAAATTTATTTGGCTACTTGTTAAAGGGCTTTGCAACATTTTTATTGGAAGAGAATTCATGCAAAGACATCAATATCATTGCCAATAATATAGAAAATTTACAAGTGTAACTTGAAAATAGTAGAAAATCTCTAAAGGCCTATTAGGCTATAGTAAATTTATTGTAAAATTTCAAATTTTATTTGATTTTTTGATACTACAACCATAGCATTATTGTCTTCCAAGTGAAGAACTATAATTTGTTTTATCATTATTTTTTCATTGTATTAAGACTTTATTTCATCAATATATATTTATATATATAAATCATGATACATTATCAATACAACTGCAAAGTTTCTGTTTTCAAGGTTAAAAATCTTTAAAAACTGTTGGCAAAATATTTTTTTATATTTATATAAGTAAATTTTAATTGACAAAAGGTCGTCTACCTTATAATACTATTAATATACTATGGTAATTATCAATATGGCAATATATAGGTTTACAGTTAACATACTATGTATAGTAAAAAATAATTTTAGTAAAATTTTAAAGGAATTTTTGTTATTTTTAATAATAAAACAGTGCTAAACTGTAAACAGTTGCTGTAATCCGTCTGTTGGTTTTTTTTTTTTTTTGTATTATAAAAATGTAGTTTTCTTGAATTCTATTAAATAAATTACTTCATTAAAATATTATTGTATCAAATTTATTGCGATGAATCCTAATTTAAAAATAAATAGCCATGATGCATGAAAACATTCTGGGCCAATGTCAGCCAAACTTTTTTAAGAGAACACATGGGAAGGGGGACTAATTCCCCGATTTAAGGTTTGGAAAAATACGAGCTCCTGACAAAGTCAAACCACTGATCCTCTTATCATGAAAATACAATACAAATTAATTCAAGTATTACTTACTTTATCCTAAAATAATGTAAATGAAAATTAATATCTTTTCAATATTTAATGTGATTGTAATGAAAATGTGTAAGGTTCTCTAGATACAATACTTTGAATAATAAAACAATAGTAATTCTGAAGGACTAAGTATTTTCCATAATTCACTAAGGAGAGCTAAATACTCAGGTTGATCGTATGATTCCGAATTTCTGCCAACGGGTTATTTGTTTAGTAGTTGGAATACTCCGCAATATTATTGTATTCATCTATCAGTCACAAACTTCTGTAGGGTATATAAACTTTTTAATTATAAGTACACCATCCTAACTATTTCACAAATTATTTTTATGTTATATAGCAGGGTAAGAGCCTCACTATATTCAGATTGTGATAATATACAAATAGAAAGAAAATTTATTTATTCAAATAACATTTTCTACACAAATCATATTAAAAAACTAAGAAGAGAAAAAGATACCACATTTAAAGAAGGCCCTTGGTCAAATCTTAGAAATTTGGCATAGAATTTAATAAAGGTGTTAATTCTATACTAATTCTGAGAGATGATGATTGATCAGCAGTGAACGACATTTAGACTATACATTTTTCATTGTGCAGTTTAAAGATTCAAAGCCATGAGTAGTACCAAAACTAGAAAATAGAAGGCAAGCAGCTTTCTTTAAATTCAATAAAAAAACGGATTTTTAACTTTCAATGGGATAGCTCGAGAGCCGCATGCCGTTCTGAGAGCCGCATTTCCCCTTAATATTGTTATATAGGGTCGGGTCACCGCTGCCTGTACCACAATCAGTTTTCCCCCAACATATATGTGAGTCATGACCTGTAACCAAATCCAAGCCTAATCTTATAAATGAACAAAAGTCTTCATTTAATAATATTTTTTTGCCTCGGTCTTTTTAGGATCATAGCAATAATGCTTGTATATTTAAATACTTTATTTTATCTTTGGATTCAATTGACTTGATGATTTCCTTTTGTTTCAACTAAACATTTTGCAGCAGCACTTCCCCTTCAACCATAAATTAGCACTTATTTTGTTTTAAATTTACTTAAAAATACCATCTGTACATGTGGCGCCCAAAAGAATAAGTCTAATAAAAATTGCAAGCATATTGTGCAGAAATATTTTCTTTTATTAAATTTGTATCTCTATTTCAACAGATAATATTTTTTTCATCACTTTCATTATTGATTTGAAATTTAATTGATCAAATTTAAATTATCATTGATTTGGCTGAACATACCATATAAAATGTGAGATAGACCCAGATTATCGCTTTAAAATGATAGTGGCTCAGCCTCTATTTTAGAGTGAGCCAAATGACATAGGAACAGGTCTAAAAGAGCGGGTCGTCTCTTTAAAAACAAGAGGTCACAAACCAATTTATTTATCAATATTGAAAAAAGCGTCCATTGCAACATAAATAAATTGTTTTACTCGAGGAACAAAAAAAAATGGGTGAGCTGAAGTAATAAAAATCAGTTACACTTACAATTCACTTACATGCGGACAAAAAAAAGAAACAATGTGACAAAACATAGTTCAATTGATTTCAGGATCAAGTGAGTTTAAGTTTTAAAAACAATACTTCCACCAGAAGGCCTGTTTCTTACTGACTAGAAATAAATGTGTTCTGCTGTCTGTAGTAACAGTACCTTTTTCATTTGGGTACTAACCAGGATTCAAATACAATACCCAATGTCATCAAATCTGACATACAGATCTAAGCTTTTTCTAGTACTTATTCCAACAATATATTTTTTGATCATGACCAGTCATATATTTTATGATATCAACTGAAGGTGCTTGATGGAATTTCAATATCAAATTTGAATTGTTAAAACTGTAAGATTCCACAACATGTGGAATCGCACAAAGTTATGAGTAAAAAGATTTTATTATTTTAGATGTATATAAATAATGTTGCTGGATTAAATTACGATTCGAACATTTTAAATTCATATTTATATTATTTAGTTGACAAACTGAACCAATAAAGTAAACCAAATGAACTTATCTTTCTGAAAGAATCACTGGGATTTATTGAGCGCTAACGCTTAGTATATACAATAATTTACGATTGAGCGAAAGCGCTGATCGACGATCCATAAACTAGTATATGTCGCTATGGCAGCATTTAGATTCGTTTTTTTTTCTCATATTTCGTATGTCAATTCTTTGTATTTAGTAAGATAATTACAGAACTTATCATTTGGTTATGAATGGTCAGAATGCTAAGAATTGTTTAATGTTCATATGCGTAATGTGTGTTAATTCATCATTTATTCAATAAGCAAATCAAATATACAAATCGGTCCAGCAAAAAATGCAGCACGCGAATATGGCAACGCACTTCACCTCAATCTTGATTTTTGACAAAATCCCTGCATTCTTTAGATGCGTGAAGAAATAACTATCTCCCTTTTTCTTGTATGCTTGATTATATATCTTAACTCTTCTATTGCACCGGAATACATTTAGGTGGTAGTATTGAGTAGTATGTATTATAAATATGTTTACTGTACAGGGCCGACTTATGTTCGTAAAATGTAATAACATTTGGCGATAAATAATTCTGCATCAGTAACTTTTATGTAATAATTAGATAAAGTAACTTTGTTTTAAAAATAAAATATGAATTACAATAATATAAAGTATGCGTCAAACATTATGTTTCGCAAATTTCGCGAAATAATATATTTTTTTTGTCAAGAAAGTCGTTTTTGTAATTACTCAGTGCTTTTTTTTAATAGGATACTACTGGACATTTCATTGATGAATAAAAATTTAATTTAAAGATTCAATCTTACGGTGGTTTTCAGTAAAATGGGTAAAAATGAAAAGAATCGGTAATCATATTATCTTAAGCTAATTTTTTTTTTAGCCTCTGCGAAAATTAATTCTCGTAGTCCTAATTTCTTACAATTACTTTGATTAGTTATAATTCTTATTTAATTAGCTCTCAATATTGTTTCCGATTCTTACAATTCACGCAGCATTAGTAAAAAATAAGCAATCTTTGGGCCCGTCCTTACCTGAGTTAGGTCCGCACATATTTATTATTTGTAATGTCATTCGGTGCCCTGTGCGGCTGGCGTGAGTCGTAGACGTAAAATTCCTGACGACAACTGATTCTGCCAGCTACCACTTATTCGTTTTTTGAACTGGTTATGATACTATTTTTGTGAACTTAGTAAAAACGTGAATATTAAATAGCTAGAGTAGATATATATCTCAGATCACTTGTCATTAAAGTTGATAAGCAAATTTCGGGTAATCTGGGTACTATTTCTGACAGTTCGCTTCCATAGCTACGAAATTGTTCAACTGTTATTATCTGATGAAACTGTCAGTGCTAAATTTTGCGTGATTGAAATTTGCTCATCAAATATGTCGGAGACCGATAGTTCTGCCGTCGGAGAAGACGTCGGGCCCGATAACAGCAACAGCCTCTTGCAAAAATGTTGCTGGGTTTGCTACGCTACAGAATCAGATGACACGCTTGCATCCTGGGTACAACCATGCCATTGCAGAGGAACCAGTAAATGGGTAAGCTTTTCTATTTCTATTTAATTTTTTTTTTTAATTTTAAATAAACATAATTTTTTATAGAAATCAAAAAGTCAAATATTGTTTCATACACTTATTAACCATACCCCAATATCTCAATCTCTGTATGAGATGAATGACACATAATGTTCATTCAGACAACTTTACAGATAAACTTAAAAACGATATTTTGCGAATTTTAGATGCGTTTGTTAATTTTTATTATCTTTTCTTTGTTTTTTTTCCAATCATACATGTAAAAACAGCTAATAATTGTATTTTTCAACCAATTTTTATATAACACCCACATTATTACAAATTAAACTGTACTCAAAAATATTTAATATATACAATAAACATTGTGTGCAGCACTAAGAATTATATTTTCTTATCTGCTACTGTTATTGCTCACAACTTTTTTATTTCATGTTGAGACTGAAGTAGTAAATGAAGCTTCCATGAAAATTTAACTCAACAAGCATTAATTTAAATCTGGTTTTTACACATTTTATACTACTATTTTGAAGTTTCGTCTTATGACGTGAATACAGCAATATGTTTCAAATGGTTTTTAGGTTATGAGCTTAAAAAAGTGTCAGGGCCTCTGCTAGATGCTTAGCTATCCAAGGCAAGATTCTTATGAACGTATTAAAAACAGATTTCTTTTGAAATCCACAAGTGATCTTGAAAACGGCCAGCATGTATTTTTCACAAACAAGACAGCAATTGAGCGTGAACATAGCATGATTTATACATATATTTCCCATTATATTAATATTGTATATGTATAATACTTAGTACAGAAAACCTTGATTTAATTTCTCCCGCTTAATACATGTAGATGTTTTTTTATTTGCTATTACTTATTCCAAAATATTAATATTCATCTATGTTCAATAATAATTGCATTTTTTTCAATATTTATATTTGTCTGGTTTTCTTAGGTTCATCAAACCTGTTTGCAACGTTGGGTGGATGAGACACAGAAAGGCAATATTACACGCAAAGTTACCTGTCCTCAATGCAAAGCCGAGTACATAGTAGTCTTTCCATCTGTGGGACCGCTGGTGGCCATTTTGGACAATGTAGAAGAGATCACCCATAAAATATGCCCTTTCCTCACAGGCGGGGTAATGCTGGGATCTATTTACTGGACTGCCATCACCTATGGAGCCATAACAGTCATGCAGGTATTATATATTATGATTATTTGAATGTAAAATTGTCATTCAAACTTTATAAAGTAGAAATTGACTATGAGGAAACTAGCGTAGGATTCATAAAAGCCAAAAAATGATTATATTTTTATTAACTAAACATATTTTTAGTACCATGTCTACAATTTAATATTTTTAATATAAATACCAGTTTTGCTCATCTTGGGCATTATCAACTGATATAATAGATTTTACAAATGAGCCTATCTTCTTACCACCCTCACGAAGGTTTCTTTCTGAATTACTACAACCACATGACAACACATTTGAAAAGTTTTTTTTTTACCATTATAAAAACTCTTACGAAACTGTTAGCCATGTCACACTGAGAATGACATTTTGCATACTGTCAATTGCTCATAAACTAAATTTCATTTTAGAATAAACTTTTCACTGAATGAAAACCTTTTTTAAAAACTACTAGTGAAAAGGAAGGATGCGAAAGAACTTCGATGTTGAGCTCGTTAAATTTTTAAATCGTTACTTATAAAGCGTGCGGTCTTGCATTATCGTGGAGTAATAATATTCCGAGTCTGTTCACTAAATTGCCATCTTTCTTCTCAAGCTTTTTAAACATAATGTCTATTTCTTTGCAGTATGATTCCGCTTTTATGACTGAACTGGCTTAAAAAATATTTGTGGATGATTCCATTAGCATACCATCATACGTTGACCATATTTTTTTTTACTGTGTGGTGGCTTTGGAGCATGCTTAAGGGCATCATTTTTATCTATGAATCCATTTTTCATCACATGTTATGACATGATTCAAAAGTGACTCCAAATTGTTTCTCAGTAGCAAAGAAAAGCAGATTTCAAAACATCGTCTTTTTTGCATATTGATTAATTCTTGCGGTATCCATTTGTCCAGATTTTTTTACCTTACCAACGGCATCCAAATGTCAAAAACAATGGTTGCATGAGAAACCCCAAGTTCTGCTTATTATTTTCGAACAGAACTTGAGACTAGATTCGACAATATTTTTTAATTTCGCTTTATCAACAATAGATAGTTTCACTAGAATGAAAAATTTTGAAAATCAAAACCTAACGGTTCTTTCATTAGTGGTGTCTGCCTTAAAAACCATATTAATGTTTTTTGTGGCCTGTGCTGTGTTGTGTTGAAGTTTGTATTCATAAAAATAAACTATGCGTTAATCCTTAAATGACACCATGTTGTATCGGGGACTAAAAAAATTATCTCTTCACTTCTACACACGTCTGCCTTCAATCGCAATCTGTCTCTAACTGAACGGAAATAAGCAATTTTAAGTGAATTGACCTAATATGTATTTTACAATCAACCCATTTTCATATGTCTTTAAACCAGACCATATCATAAAAATGTAAACAAATGTGTCAAAGTTTTTTTTAAATTTGTTATCTGAAATTAGATCTTTTAAAATATAACATTCATCTAATTGCGAAAAATTACGAATTGTGTGAATTTTTGTTACTTATGTATCTTACAGTGCAGATTACCAATAATATTTTATAAAGGTCATCAGATAGCGTATGAATAAAATACTTTCATTTTTTACATATTACATTCAGCACTTACTCTTTTAATAATAGTATTTTTAAATTGTAGGTGTTGTAAGTTATAAAAATCAATATTGTATGAATTTCTTTTTTTATTATAAAGGTAGCAGGTCACAAAGAAGGCTTAGAGATGTTAGAAGCAGCAGATCCACTGGTACTTTTACTCCTCCTGCCAGCCGTTCCTGTCGCTCTCATATGTGGCCGTGCACTTCGATGGGAAGATGCATTGCTTTTGGCTCTACGCAGGACCTGCAAAAAACTTCCCTTACTCACGATGCTTTTACCATTTGGAGAGTAAGTGGCCTATCAATTATCTACCAATTGAGATTTCAGACAAATTTATCCTAGGATACGTCTTTTGTGAAGCATAATCCAAATTGTTGCGATGAATTTTCATTACAAGAATTTTGTACTTCAGGTCATTGATATGATACTTAGTTCCTCTAATTTATTTTTTCTCTTAAAGAAGCAAATCAAATATCACACAACCAGTGGAATTCAAAATCAATCAATCTTAATTTTAACAAAAAAAATAAACTTCTATAAGGTGGCCAACAAATCAATTGCAAATATGTATCACATATAAATTTACATTATATCTGTATTCATTTATAGAAATTTATACTGTATCAAGCTACTTTGAAATAACTTAAACCAAGATTCCCTTCCTGTTTACAATCCGAGAACATAGAAGTGCTGAGAAACCCATGCCGACTAAAATTTTTGACTGATTGATTCCAATGAAATTTTTCAATGGAATATTGCAAAAAAGCTTTGATTTTTTTATTGATAAATATTTTGCAGTGCAAAATATGAAACATACATATTAATAACACTAGAAAAGAAAAATATTATGTATGAAACGCATTATGTTTAAATTAATTATAAATAATTAGTATAGCAATACTTCTACAAGTAAAAATAAATATGTTTCATTTATTTAAATATTTATTACACTTAAGCATTTTTGGTGTAATGATAAATAATTGTATGGCTCTAGTTTTATATAATATTTAATATTTTCTTACATTTATATTTTAATTCATTTCACGACTTCATTCCAGAATCGAAGGTGAAGCAGGATCAAATCGACCCATCGAACAACTACCGCCACCGAATGCCTCTGATCCCATTGTGTTACAAGGCCACACCTCTCCAACTAGAATACTCTGTGGTGCCCTTGTCTTGCCCACCATATCTACAGTAGTCGGAAAGATCCTATTTAGCTCTGTCAAGAATAATTTCCATAGAACAATACTGGGTGGCATAACATTCATCGTAATTAAAGGGGCTTTAAATATATATCACAAGCAAAAGTTGCATGTTAGAAGATCTAATAGAAAAATACTGGACTATAACCCAGAGAATTTAAAACGTTATGCTTCTGTAAGTTTGGGAAACAATTGTTCTTCTAGCGGTGTACCGGGTCCTAGCGGAACATCAGATTCCACTATGGGAATTAATATAGAATCTACCATTTTTGTTACTGATCATAGAGTGGTGTGAATATTTGTCCCTATTTATATATTTAAAAAAATAAGATCAGGTGACGGGGTGTGATGGTATATGATAGAAGCTACAGACTTATTGCGATAGATTTTTTGAATTGAAAAATTGCCTCAATATTCATTCTCAAAAATTATATCTATCGAGTCCTGTTTACCTTAGAGCTTAGTAACAAATTTAAATATTCTTATTTTATATATTGGTAAAATAGTACTGTTTTGATCAGCCTAAAAATATTAACAACCCAGTATTCAAAACATGATCTATAAACAAAATAAAAGCTCTACAGGTCAGGTCTACTTGAATCTGTATAATTTGTCTTAGTTATGAAAAAACCAAGATGATAAAATGTATGTATCCTTAAAAACTCAATGTAAATAATATTATTCCTTAATATGTTTGTCTAGTAAATCAATTTAGTTCATTTTTTAATTTATTCATATCAGTTTACTTACTTAACCTCAATGTACAAAAATATCTATATTCCCTTTTTATTAAGAGATAACTTATTTCAAAAAATTGACAATGGTACTATCCTAAAAAATAACTAAGTATATAATTCAGTATAGCAAAATAAAAACATATTCATTTGTTTGAAAATATCAAATTTTTTAAATGAATAAAATTTTTATATAAGAAAAGATTTTCAAATACACATGAAGAGTTATTTAGTTTTTTTTTTTTGCTTATTTCTTGGGAAATTTTCTTGCCATACCTGCAAATAAATAACATAAAATTACATGGACACTTAAATAAATATTTATGTATTGTTTTTCTATTGCATTGTCAAATTCAACTATCCCACAAAATAATAAATCTAGATGACTTTTTACCAAATTGAAATTATTGTGAATTTCGGATTTTTTTTTATTTTTAATCTTTTGGCAATTTTTGTACAAGTGACAGAGTTGAGCAAATGGGATGGGGTTTTGGAGAAAGTCGCGATAAGCTAAATATAACGATCAATGGAGGATTTTGAAAAAAATCATTTTAATTAATTAAAAAACACTATTGATAAATAAAGATTATTATTCACATAATAAAAGTCTTACATCATATAAAAGAAATATGACTGTGAAAATACTACAACTTTTTGACATTTTAAAAATTACAGGAATGATATGAGTAATAGGATGAAAAATATTATGTAAATTATTTAGTGTGCTTTTCACACTGTATCTAAGATTACACTACGTACGGGATATGGTGTATCCAATTCTTTTGATGATATGGAATCAATCAACAATAAGACTGTTTTCTCCAATATTTTTGGCCATAAAACAATTTTAATACATATGGATGTGATTCATAACTGCAATAATGCATCTTAGGATATTTTAAGAGCATCAGAAAGAATTTATCGCAAATATTTGTGTGTGCCTAGCCTAGACTACACATCAATTATTGTGCAGACAAATTACACAGAAACATGGTTAATTTCTAATGATTTGTACATAAACGAGACAAAATTGCCAAAAAAAGCTTATCTAAAACAATCGTACTAAAACGAATTCTGTACTTGCCGGGGTCACACTAAACATGAATTTTCCACTAATATCTGGAATTTGTTCCCTAATTTTTTTGATATGCAGTCTACAGCCATTGTGTCGAATTGTGAATAATAAACCCATAGAACCAATAAACATCCCAATTTTTCCAAAAGACCACATTTTGTTTATTAATCGAAGAGCTATCTGCACTTTTCACACAATTGAGACAATTTATTGTACATATAAATATAGCGTAGAATATATGATTTATTTATTTTGTATTGAATATTCCATATGTACTAAATAACTGATCAGTGTTGTACCGAAAATTCTATTTAATCAATTTATTATTGTATAAATTGTTCCAACTTTCAGATCTTTACTGTGAATATTTTTGCATAAAAATTGTTGATTTTGTACATTGATAAAAATATGTATAAAAAAAGTTATATTTTTTGATTTGAAAAGCTTTTTCAGCCTCAATTGCATTTACAAATTCGCTGAAGTTTACACTCATTGCTTTCCAAATAATGTTCATATGGATTTTTATGTACAATGAATAAATACCATATTTTTCCGAATAATAATCCAGAAAAAGAATATGTAGAGTAATAAATGTGTCATCTTCTGGCCTTAAGCTAGGCACGTAATTCTTGAAAAGGAATCACCTGACAAACCTGTACTGTTTTTTTATTAAATTAAATAGCGAGGCCGTACATTTCTGTGTATGGTTATATATTACTGCGTCATGTCAGAATCGATCATACTGTTTTGGTTATGTTTGGAAATAATTTCATTATTTTGTAAATATTTCAATTATAATTTTTAGTATTAGTCTTGCCAAAATAACTCATGTTATGTAATGTCTTTCACTATCAATCTTAGAAAATAATTCACCAGTCTACTGTAAAAAATCAACCGTATTTTCACATATTTTCTATACTAAAAATAACAAAAAATAGTAGCATTTATTGTATTCCTGTTTTATATCCAGTGTCGATTAATCATAAAAGTACAAGTATCCTGAAATATCAAGAGTTGTTAAATCTGCAAGTCTTCCTGTAATCAAATGACGTGCAGTCATTGTGTTTTCCTATAATTATTTATTTATGACAAACTAGATTTAGATATATATTTTTTTATTGCTAACATATCTCATAAACGGATTCTAATATTTGATGAATACTGATATTTATTATGATGTTTCATGGATAAATTGCTTTTTGCAACAAATTTTTTTCTGGGCCAATAAATTAACCCTTCCAGATAAAATGCATATTTCTCAAAATCAATGCTCTTTTATAAAATCAATCTCTCAATAACAAATCTTTTGTTTCATACTCTTCTGTCACAAGGAAAGATAAACTTCCAGCGAAATGCATATTTTTAATGAACTATGATATAGTGTTGTTTTTACATTATCTCATACTAAAACAATCAATAAATTCTGTGAAAATATCGCTGTTTTCTTTATATTTGTTTATATTGGTTTTCTGTCTTTATCATTATATATAAAAAGACACAGAAAGTTGTGTACAGATAGATGTATAATACATCTTTAAAAATTAGTTTCATCCAAATTTATCAATTTTTGACACATTATAAAAGCAAAAAAATATTCTAGCCCTGTAAAGGTTGCTGAAGAAAACATATACTTATAAAACATTAGGAAACAACTCTCAATGGTCATTGGTATATGAAATTTACCTAGCTTTTTTCATAGAAATATTGAACCATTCACATGTATATAGTTAAATAAAAAAATCTTTTTCAAAAACCCAAACAAAAACGTGATATTGTCTAAAAAGCAGTAACAGATATGATGTTTGATTGTTACACAACGTCAATATTATTTGAAATATTGTGAAAAGGATTTTTATTTTGTAATTTAATTCAATGAATAAAAATTTGTAGTTAGCCGAAGATAAATAATGGAATATGAAAAGTTAGTTAAACATTCAAAAGTATCCAAAGATTTGACGCTTATCTTCACTATTTAAAATAGATTTTGAAGTAATTTCACATTTTTCCCAATGATGTATGGTATTTATAAAAAAAATAGTTGTATCTATAATAATTGCGTACTTATTGTTTTAGACCTACACATGCTAGTATAATTTAAAATTCTTTCTCATTGCAGTATCTGTAACGCTTTGTTTATTTTGAATTAAAAACCCATAAGAAGTGTAATGTGTTTTATTTTAATATCATAGTAATTTTTCATATATTCAGTTTATCAGTGGAGATATTCCTAAATGGATCCTGCAATATGTAATATTCATATGCTAAAACTGAAACCTTTGAAAATTAAACCAAAGTAAACTACTATATGAAGCTTTATGTTGTCTTCTTACTAGATTTTATGGTCCTATAATTACAACTATAAATATTGAAAACTTCTACCATTTTCTTGTATGGATCTGCTAAAACTATTATTCTGTCAAGGTTTCTTATATTAATGTTTACGTAATAGGGTTTTGAAAAAGTAATTTTCATAATCAGCTTCAATTGATAAAGTCAAAAGGGAACAACAAAGGTCTATTTTTGAGTCTCACAAATAAAACATGCTATGATAATCGGCTTTTAGACAGAGATAAACTGATACCCATTTTGTAATTGCCGGCAAACATTGGGTAAGTTTTGGAGTGGTATTAATATTATATATCTATTGCTGCCATTCCTGAGTATTGATATATAAAAAAATAATTGTGTCCCTACACATAAGAACACACATGAGTTCTTTTGTTTATAGCACAATTACAAAAAAAAAAAAACATGAATAGCTTAAATTTCAAATAAAGCCCTTTCATTTTTACAGAGTTCAGATCAACTATATTTCTTAGAACTCAAAATAGTTAGAAATATTCGAACTCATGAATTTATGAAAATCATGCTAGTTATTTTATTTTAAGGTCATAATTCTATAATAGTTTTAATATACTATTTAACATTTAATTGTCGAGAAACAGCAAATGCCATTTTTGCAGACAGTCAGTTGTTTACGGTATACTACATATCACGGGCTTATTTGTAAGCGTGAAATAGCTGCCACGACAGCACACCCCCCATTACAGTAAAAAGCAAGAAAACTGACAGACTGAAGTTATTATACAATAAATGATAATATAAATTATTTTAAAAAAGGGGACATGCTTCTTGAAAATTTACATCATAAGATCTCATACTTACAGTGATTGTAAAATTGCAGGAATGGGAAGTATATATTAGTGTTTATTATATTATATGAATAAATATGCAATATTATACGTTAAATGTTTTAAATATTTCATATTGATAACGTGTGTAGTGCAATTTACTAAATTGATAACAGGTTTTTAAATAATATCTAAAATCAAATAAAAATTTAAATACGATAAAATCATAATGTATTCTAACTGTTTTGAATACATAAAAAGTCATACATAATTTTTTCGAAAATTTCAATCACAAATATTCTTTGGTTTTAAAGTTGTGTCGATTTTAAGAATGAAATATATTTTTGCGCTAATCGCTAAAAAACACCTACTTTATTCGAAGGTATTGTTCGGGCCACCCAACAATCAAGTGTTATATATATATATATTTCCCAATAATATGAAGAGGTGTCCTTCCTGAATGATGGGTTGTTATAACATTCTCAAATTAAAATATTTCGAATGATTTTTTGGCAAATTGTTGAGGAATTTTTAGGCAATAAAATCTCGCTACAAAACTTCCCACTTCATTCTCTCAACTCTCAATTGAGTATAATTGTGTGATGTGCAAAAACCATACATTTTACAGATGTAAATTTCTTAAATGCGATAAATAAATATAAAATTTTCATCATCATCTTTCTAGAGAAATGCTGAACTGGGAGAATATGGGGTAATGTAAGGCTGTAGCCAGAGCATTGTAGCATGTAGAAGTTTCTCAAGAACTCAAAGTGAGTCTATATACTAATGAAGATTATGAATTACCCAATCTAAAAAATAAACAAGTGTTCCACTCAAATTTTGAAAAGAACAAAGTGAACTGAAAATGTTTGAGGTAACCTGCTCTAAATCAATGGTTGACATCTTTATACTAAAATGGTCATTCCAAATATATTAGACGATTTCCACATGTGGGCCAACTCAACAGCTTAAGCCTGCTCATCTAGGATTGGCACACAATCCGTTAAAAACTATTTATGAAATATACGTGCTGAAAATTAATTAATCTGCAATAAATATATATATATATATATAATAAACTGAATTTTCAATATCTAACATACACTAGTCATTTTTCCATTGAAAAATAAATAAATAAGAATTAACTGTAGTATTACATAAATAAAATAATTTCAGGATGAGCACTTTGACTTTTTTGTGTTAGTGTTTCCAAGTTCTTCCATATAAACTAAGATGAGATTTATATAATATTAACCCCTATATATGGCCATGATTTCAAATACTGCTATCTAATCAAAAATTAGATTAGTGAGTATTGGACAATAGCATTAATTTCATTATTATAAAAGCCAAATAATAAATTAAATGAAATTTATGTATCTTGTTTTATCAATAAATTGAAAGAATTTAATTATACTGATATATACCTTGCATTATCTTATCTGACAGATAATGATAACTATAGCTACATTTATGATACTGATTATAGATATATTTATACATATTTGTAAGAAAAAATATTGAATCTCTTACATGAATATCCAGAAGTACATCTAATCTAATGATAAGAGAATTATATGATAAAATTAACCTGCCAGGTTTGTGCATCATAATTTATTAGAGGACAATTTTTGAAAACAGTAACCAGTGATTATTTTGCACGAGTTTAAAGCTAACGTTTCCAATAATACATATTTATATAAAACGTAATTCTTCTTATTGTGTTATCTGCTGCAGTGGAGTGTTGTGTTATTGTTAATTAACACCAATATTTAGTTTTTGTGAATGCAGTTTTTTCCAAATATACATATTTCAATGTCATAGTGCAATTTTCAAATGGCAAAACTATTGATGTTAATGTTTAATTAAGTTGATACTTAAACTGAAAACAAATGACGAAAACCATATTGATTGAAAATGGATTTTTCTGTTCTTTAAGTAATCATAGTAAATAATTATAAAAGTGTTTTAGGGTTGTGTGTTTTATAATCGTAAAGAGCCCACATTATCATTCTGAGTGCATGACTGTAATCCATGGGTAATTTGGGAAATTTGTTTTAGAATTTTCCAAGAAATGGCGAAATTTTTTAAAAATCTTTTTAATTCATCATCATCGACAGCAGATAAAAAAAAGTTTTCAAAAAGCAAACCTGATCTAACGACTGAAGATGACAATAAAGAGTTTTCCGCTCCATATGATACAAGAAGGAAGTTGTCCATCTCACGGTCAGGACGTATGAAACAAAATCTCAAAGCTAGGGGTGCAATTGCTAATGATCTGTATGGAAACGAGGTTTGTTAAGCCCATCATATTAGTGTATATGATGGATTATTATTATATTCAATAAATATTATTCCATCAAGCCATTGATCAGTTACGGCTCAATTTATTAACAAATATTGTTTGCAGATGTAAAAATCTTCACAATGGCTTATGATGCATTTTTACATTATTAGTGTAAGGATATATATTTGTACTAAATCTACCATATATTATCTGACTTTTAAGATATATTCCTGATACTTTTATTTCAACATTAAAATGTTTAATGCAACCAACCAAAGAGTTCGCTCTTAATGTTAAACACATTATTGTACCAAAATCTATAAAAAGTTAATACAATATGAGCTACAACAACAAATCTTTAACAATCTTTATCAGTTGAATAGCACTTAGTAACACAATGGGTGTCATATTATTTTACATAGCGATATTAAGATAAATATAATATTAAAGTCTGTATTGCAAGCTTATTTATTTCTTTGTTAAACAATATCTCTCATATATACCTACCTATGTACTAATTTAATTTTGGGAACTATATGAATCATAAACGAAAAGCCAAATGCTGATTTTCTTTATTTAATATTTATGACTATTACTAAGGTTCGTTGATCACTTTTATGATGTCAACTGTTTATTCTTTTTCAATTTCCAGGCCCGTGTAGAAAAAACAAGCATCGAATACCATGTTCACGGGAAAAGCTATAACCAAAAAGAGTCCCAATTGCGAGTAGGAAGTTCTGTGTCAGACATACCCAATGGACAATGGATGGAGAGCAGTGCAATCAAAAATGGCTTGGAACATCACACTGGACAGCCGATGTTCAAGGAAAACAGAAGGAAAGATTTAAACAGCAACACCAAGAACAAAAGCTTTGAGGGATTAGACATGGATAAAGAAATTGAAAAAGTCTTTAAACCAGTTGAAACTGATTTTTGATGAAGTAATCTTTTTTTATTGAAAATTTATAAATATTGAATCGGTAAATACACCGTATAGCTTTACAGAAATATTAAGCTCGTTTGATAAACTGCTATTCAATTCTAAAATTCTTTATAATTTGAAACATATATCTTAATGTATTCATTAACCCTTTAATTGTGGGCCAGTTTTATAAAAGATCTACAAAACTTGCAGTACCAGCTGAAATTGTATGTTTTATAAAAATATATTTATTTTAATGATAATCATTATTTTTAAGATATTTTAAAAAATGATACATGTGCAGAATAATTTATTCAATTGATACAATAAGGATAATTCAAAAGAGAAAATCAAAACAAAAAACAAAAAAATACAATAGATGAAAAGCCCTTTTGATTAACAACTTCTTTATGTAAGGACTATCCATGATTATCAAAATTTCATTCAATTCTCTAAAGTAAAATGAGGGTTGGTAAAAAAACTTAAAAATGTCTCGTTTCATATATAATAATGCTTTATAGGTGAAAAAATGAATTCTTATCTTAAGCGAACCTTACACCTTCATTCAGAATGCTATTCAGAGTGAATCAGTGAGAATATGTCTCCACACCTGAACTTCAAAATATCTAGAAATCAGTCACTCATGGGGGTCATTCCTGGAATCATTACCCTAAACTAGAAATCTATGCCATTCTGAACGGTTATGTTTAACTTTGTCAAGACTCATTTACTAGATTTTATAATTCATACTAATTTTAACCAGAAATTGTAACACTTCAAAAAACTTTATTTCTGATGATGAAATTTCATATGTGTGCGAGTCCATTTCTAATTATCAATATAGAAATATTAAAATATATATATATATTATACAATTGATTATTATCATCAAAAACCAATTTGTAATTCTGTATCACTAATCAGTTATCTCCAAAATAATTTATTGTTATTCTTTTTTGGTACATATTTCCAATAATCACTCTCAATTTTTAAATATACATAGAAGAAAAGGATTGATATTTGCGAAAAGAGTAAGATAAGGACTTGATTTACTTGATTATTTTGATTTTGAAGAGTAAGAAATGTTGCCTTGATTTACCTTTTTACTTAATTTCACCATATTTAACGAGATAAAAAATGAATGGAAAATGCGCTTTCTAATTTTTGAAATGCTGTGTGGTCAAAAAATCATAAGGCTTATTTAGAAACATATCAGGTAAATGAAATTACGTGCATCACTATTATTTGAAAAATAAATTGTATAAAACAGAAAATGATAATTTTAGGTATGGGTTTTGTGGTGTTTAAATCACATTTTTGGAATAAAATATGAACTTTATTTATTAATAATTTAACGAAGAAATAAAGTAAATTAAAGAAAAAAATTACTGAATTAGCAACGGTTAGCTAATCTATTTATATAAGTTTAAATCCTGCTTTTTTACCAAATGTTCATAGGAAATTTAGGTAGTGTATAATTTTAGGTTATGCAAATTATTGTTATTTATTAATATTTGAAATAAACTTTTCTTATATACATTATAAACCATTATGATAAATGTCTTTTTTTAAGCACTCTGACTGTTAAAATCTCAACTGTCGAGACAGCTGATTGCGGTGTGTCAAGATTGATACTTAAAAATATAGGGAAGTTATGAATGCCAAAACATTTGTGAAAGAGCTAACTTTTGTGCTGATATATAGGCTGATTTTTCCTTCCCATCCATGCACAGATTTTTAATATAATTTGGTAATGGAATATTGTTGATTTGATAATGGAAGTGGCTCATAAGAAAACGGATATACTATTGTTTCTCTTTCATCTATATAATGATTTTATTGTTCTTATTTTCTCTGTAAATCAGAACAATCATGGATTGAAAAAGATGTCAAAAATATAATCAAACCAAAAATTTAAAAAAAAATTGAGAACAATGCCTTCATGGATATAAAAAGTATCATCAACGCAGTTTTTTTTTTGTATTTTACGCACTAAATGAATTAAGTTAATAACAAGGGAGAAGATCGGTTACATAACCAACCCTTCAAAAATGAGATTCGAGTACCATCTGTTGGATAATTTTATGATAAAGAAAAAGATATAAATTTACCCAAATATATACGAAGAGAATCATTTGAAGCTGGATGCAAAACAATGTGTCTTATCAGTTCCATGAGAATCAATAGTATATATGAAATATGAACATTAAAAAAGAACAGTATTTTTTAGAGGTAATGTCTCTCTAGGAAAAAGCTTACAATAAGCAGTAAATTTTCATGTATTTAAAATAACAATAATGTGTTAAAATTATGTCTTCAGTTTTTTCTTCTTTGGCTTGATTGGAAGCGCGCCAGCCATTTTGAAGACAGTGCTGAAAACATATATATTTTGTTACTAAAAATCGCCAAACTCATTGAACATTTATATCACCTGCTGAAAATACACAGCTCTCTTACAGGATGTCTCTTGTAGCTAATGAGCGATTTCTCATGAATAATTACTAAAGACTCCGTTCCCGTTCTTTAAATCATTTTATTCTTGTAACTATATCTGCCCACGACATCAAGAATACTATAGACTTCTGATGGAGTTTGTATGAATAAAAGTTGTCCTACAAAAACTGCTTTGTAATCAGACACTCAACCACTCTTCTTCGGAAAGAATAAAGCTAGAAGACTATGAATAGAAGATTATTCTTATTATGACTGAGGATTTATTTGGAGATAATTTTGACATCACCGATCCACAAATCAATATATGGAAGCTGTCTGTAATGAGATTCAAAAATGAAAACACCACAACCATGTTAAATTAACAACTCACCGAGAGGCTTGGAATCATTGACATTAAAAATAAAATAATGATATGAGACTTCAATTCCTAGATTGTGGTATTTTGGTAAATGTGGGGACTTTTAAAAACTAAAAGACTCAAATAAAAATAAATTACACAGACATATTATTGAATATAGGTGGACTTAAACTGCAGTTTTATAGTTAGATAGTCACATAAGAGTATTTTTAATATTCAACAGCCCATTTCAAAGTTATCCATAATCTAGAGGGTGTAAAGCCGTGTCAGTTAAAACTCAACTCTAAAATAAGTATAACTATATTATTAATAATCATTACTTACTGACATGTTGTGCAAATTGGACTGAATTTGCAGAAAACTGAAAAAAAAAAAAAATTATTTTCCAAGGAAAATTTTATTACATGAAGGGTACTAACTTCTAAACAGAAAAATGGTTGGTCATGAATCAATACTTTTTATAATAAAAAGGTGTCAGAAATCACATCATCGAAAATATTAAAAAAAAAAAAAAACGGATTTTCCTACCTCTACTAATATTTTTTTCTAAATAAGGTATTTTCAGTTAAACTAATATGCAACTTATGATATCGTCTGAATGTGCTTAATGGAATTACATTATCAAATTTGAATTATTTCAACATTGTATAATTTGCCTTTCTGCATCTACAGGCATTCCATCACTTAGATGCAACTGTCAGTTCTGTTGCATCTGTATGATAGAATGCCTGAGGATGCTGAAAGGCGAAACCTGGGTAGTTAGTTAGAAAACATGTGGAATCGTACAAAGTTTCAAAAATTTAATTCAATGTATTTTATGTAAAATTGTTGTCTGATCTCATCTGACATATCTTCTGGTCTCCATTTCTTGGTGTTAATATATATAGGTGAATTGATTGAATTGGCATTCACTTGGTAGAACTCCATTATAACACGGTGAAAAAATAGCAATGTATTTTAGTTCTACAAAATTATTTTTAACAAATATAGTTGATAGCTATTTCGGCTCACGCCATCATCAGAAATATGCTTAAACTAACATTCGCTTATCTATATATAGCTGTGCAGAAAAGGCACACAACAAATCCTCTCTCCTGTTTCAACGGCCTAGCTTGTTACTTTAACACAATGACACTAAATTTTCAATACTATTTCAGATGGCGATACTATTATGACATAATAGTATCGCCACTTGCCCAGCCATTGTACAAAAGGGTGGTCTGATTTGCTTCCAGAACGACCACTTCCGTCCCACATATAATCTTATTGTCATAGACACCTATTGTTTCATTTAGAATTTTGAAAATTTAGTGTCATTGTGTTACAGTAACAAGCTAGGCCGTTGGAACAGGAGAGAGGATGTGTTGTGTGCCTTTTCTGCACAGCTATATATAGATAAGCGAATGTTAGTTTAAGCATAGTTCTGACGATGGCGTGAGCCGAAATAGCTATCAACTATATTTGTTAAAAATAATTTTGTAGAACTAAAATACATTGCTATTTTTTCACCGTGTTATAAAGGTGAATATCATCTTCTAAGCAACTACAGATAAATGTACTTTGAGAAACCAATTAGTGAAATGATAAAAGTGGCTAAGTCAATCACTACATGTGTTACAAAGTTACTACCAAATCCATCAAAAACACTACAAGTGTATTTATATATACACAGAGTTTCAAATTTTGTGATTAAAACACAATTTAATAATGCTACATTACTTTTCAGTAAAAAAGGTCATTAATCGGATGTTAACTTACCACTTAGACAAACAGAGCATACAAAGCCTATTGTAATGAGTTCCCTGTGGCAAAAGCAAGCTGCTCTATAATCCACTCTTCCTGGGGGGGGTAAAATGAGTTTTTTTCTCACAGGACCTTCAGGTAAAAATACCCACTGAAAGATAACGGTTTAAGCATTCACTTTTAAGTTGTTAACTGCCACTTCTTGGTAAAAAGACATGATATTTAAAATAATAAAACACATTTTTAGTACCATTTCCACAATATATTTTATGATCATGATCAGTCATATATTTTATGATATCAATTGAGGGTGATTGATGGAACTTAACATTAAAAATTTTAATTAGTCATATATTGATTAATATAAAAAGTTTTCTTTATTTTAAATCGATATTGCTTTCAATTTTTTGTATAAATAGGCATGTTTATAATTTGTGTCCTATCAGTTGATAATGCTTAACCATTCAGTTAACTTGTTAAGAATTCATATCCATATGATTATTCATACAAAAATCTCACAATCATTGATATAAGTCATCCTAAATGTTTCAAAAGGTAATGAAACATCCATTATTTATACTAAAATAAATTATAAAAATTACAGCATACAGTTAACAGCCTAAAAGTGAACAAAATAACAAGGCCTCGATAGATTTGGTTAAGACAAGTTCTGTATATGCACAAGATGTGTTAAGTCCACTTGTCTTTTATTCGAACAAGATGATTTCTGTCTCCCTAGAAGTTCATTGAGGAGCATTTAAGGTACTCAGAAGAGAGTATGGAAAACTGGGATTACTTGAAAATATTTGTAGGCTGATGTGTAACAGAATGTGTTAAAGGCACTGTGTGGTAACCATACACATGCTTCGAGTAGGAAACACATATTCAGAAGAAAATCTTAAAATTTCAAATCTCTCAATACTGTTAACAAAACACACTAGGAACAAAATTTAGTAATATTGAGGTCTTCGTGATTTTCTGTCGCAATTGGATAAAAAGTGTCAGGGAAATATTTGAAACAACCAGAATAAATTTTAATTCTCATGCTAATAAATAACTTAAGGTAAAATAGTTTTCCTACGTTAAAATACTAATAAATAAAAGTACCAGCAAATATTGCAGAAGACCTTCTAAAGCTGGGACCTTCAGATAGAGCCCACCAGTTATATCACAGCCTTGCTGCAGCAAGCTCAGATGCTTATCAAGTGAACAAACATCTATTAATACTTGTTGTTTCTGTAACAAAAATAACAGCAACAGATGTGTTGCCACATGACACATGTAATACCTTTTTGGCAAATACAAAGTTCTAAGTATCGATTTTTGACAAAACTAAAGTATCAACGAGGCATTCTTCTGAGTACCACATGAAATATTTTTATGAAGTTAATATTTGCTTTCATTTTACAATAAACCCAATGCTATATGAACATTATAAAATATATGTGGTAGTGGAGAGTTCAATCTATTTTTACATTTTTCGAGGAGCGAGTTGGACATACATTTGTTTTGTATATAATATATCTAAGTAGGTTTTGGTTTTATGATCATTTTTAAATTTTATAATGTATGATACATACTAAGAAACTCTTCATTACATACTTAATTGACTATTCTGTAATAGTGAATATTGTATTGTTTATTTTAATACTATTGTATGCATAAACCCCCAGCGGTCCATATTGGGACTGCAGTGTTCATCATTCACTGGCCAACGGTCCCTAGGGGGACCGCCGAATACAGTGAGCTTCACGACAGGATTGAATTGATTTACAATAACAATATAAAAAATGTAGATATTAGATTAAATAAGTAATGACTTCAATATAAAGAATCATAATTTTATTTTGGGTTATATGATATATGTATCTCTAAATGAGTATTTTTATGTTTAGGTTACAACATTGACTATTCATGAAGTGTTGTTTTATTATTGGACAGCAATAAATCAGTTTTTTTTCACCTGTATTTTACATACATATTTATATAAATGAGAATAGCAATTCTTTTCATCCTGTGAAACGATTTTATCTTTTGTCAATGTTTTTATGATTTTATATATGTATAAAAATGTAAAAATTTTATTGAAATTTAATTTTAAAAAAAGTTTGCATATCTCAACTTGACAAAATGATCTTTTTTTATTTTACTCAAACAAAATGGTCTTTGAAATATTGTTATTTTTGTGACTGACCAATATCAAAATTAGATTTGCGAAAAACTACTTGGGTAGTGTATGACTCCTTATGCCTAAAGGGCATGGGCGGATAAATTTTACTAGATTTTAGATTTGGAAGAATTCCTAAAAAAGATATTTATGTATTAACAGATTTATTATGAACTATTTAAGATATTATAGGTTCATTGATAGTTGTGGCAGCACTATAATTGATATATCTAAAATATAATTGAAAACAACTATGATTTTCAAAATTTAAGAATTCAAAACATCAACTGCCCATATCTTTTTACAATCTCTCCATTAAAAATGTTGTAGTTCGTAAATTGGTTTCTACTCATATAAATGGCATATCCCAAAATCATCATGAGTTCTATAAATAGCCAGAATCAACAGTTTCCTTAAACCCATTCAAATATGTTCCACATTATATTCATCATGGAACAGGTGTGTATATTATTTTTTTACTAACAACATAAATATTTCATATTTATAACCATTTCTCTCCTGTTTCATAAACAAAAGCCTATTCTGATGAAACCTGCTCACAATAAAGCATTGAACAAAAATATGAAATGATGTGCTTCAAATATTAAACTGTCACTGTATTTGAAATAGATAGGTGTGGGGTATAACATTTTAATGTAATTCTCACACATAAAAATGTTTTTTATCATATTTTTAATTTCGTTGAAGGAAAAATGAATATCTTACCTGAGCTGTGAAGAAAACATTCATATAATTAATATACTGAGCGGCGGTATCGCTACTTCCAGTTATTACTAATACTCTACTGTTCAATTTTTGGCCAGGAGGAATCATGCGTTTTATCTGAAATGCAAACAATAATTGACACAAAATGCTATGTTACGTGACAAAATATTAACAGCATAAAATAGGTGAAGAGTAAAAAAAGTAAAAAAAATCATTTAATTGATATCATAATTATTGCTGTACTTATATTAAAAAATCTCTGATAAAAAAAACTATTTTTATCAAACATAATCCATAAATAATTAAAATTAATTATGGTTTAAAACAGTGTAAAAGTTTGATGAAAAATGTACTATGTTTTAAAAGTACACAAGTAATCCGTGTGAATCCCGACCCTAACGAGAGCAAATTTAATTTATGATATCAAATAAAGGTGAAAAAAAAAAATCCAAATGTTGCTTGTATTTGAAACATGACATCAGGAATAGTCAAAATGAGTGATGCATTAAAATTAGGAGCACGAATGAAATAATAAAACTTTTTTGAATCATGGCACAACACATGGCATTACCAGAAGAAAATGAGAAAGATTATATACTACAGCCAGAAGTATTCCTGTGTAGGATTTTTTGACGATAATCATCAAGTTTTGTAAGAAATCACAAAATGAATCTCATTTTTTATTTTTTTGCAAATTATATTAATATTTTGTATGATGATTTTTAAATAATATTGTTGATTATATGATATTATTTATCTGTTTTTTTAATATCATGTCAAATTTTTTCTAATAATAACTATTACTTTAAGCATTCTTAGTTGATGTAAAATTTATCTTATTATGAACATGTACAAAAGATATCCCCGCAATCAATGGGGGTCGCCTATATTTTGTATACCAATAATGTCAGTGCATGAGGATTCAAATTGTTCTATGCAACAAATTACCCTAGCAATATAACATAAGCCCATGGCAATAGTTCCAGCAAGCAGTGATTCTCCGGGAGGTTTTCCTTGAACATCTTCATCTAATCTTACCAAATCACCTAGTCTGTAAACAAAATGATCATACTATAGAAGTCACCCTGGCGAATGGCCATATAAATAAAATTTGTTCGAGACAGTTCTTCTTTTTAGAAACTTACTTAGCAAATTATTTGGTATTGAAATGAATATATAATTATAGCTCTAAATGCCAATCGTGTTGGGCGTAAAACACACATAATTTTCACAAGAATTGTTTGATATTATTAAATTTCTACTAGCCATTTCGGTATCCCATCATCAATAAAATATTGCATAATTGTTGAGGAGTTAAAAAGATTACAGTTTTTTACTTCATTATGATGGAGTACTAGCAATCCAATCAATAAATAACCATAAACGAATTCTTTATTGTGACTAAAAACTACCATGCTAAATTAGTTCCCATTATAATTGTATTAAGTTATTTTGTACCTTAATAACTATAAAACTTCTATCAAAATTATTTATGTATGCTAATATGGATAGTCAAAAGTTGTACACTTTGATTTCTATAATTGAAGTATTAATATTCTGATGGTATTTGTGACAATTGATCACTATAACTCATCAACAAGACCTCATATACTAGAATGAAAAAACCTTATCAATTTTGATTCGAAATCCTTAAATCTTCCTATCCTAGCAGTCCATTTCGAAAATACATATTTTTTACTTTACTTTCTCTGATAAAAAAAATTTAGAGCATTAAGCTAGCATTCAATTTTTGAAAAAATATTTTTTGGAAACATGCTCCTTTGGAATCATCATGCTCGTTATTGGTGTGAAAAAATAATGAAATATGAGATGGCAATAAATACCTCTGTTTAATAGTTCTGTCTACCAATGTAAATAATTCATACTGTCCATCTAATTGTCTTACATCCAATGGCTTTCCAGGAGACGGATATAAATATTCACTAAAAATAAAAACATATATTAATATACAAAAAATATTAATCTTCTCATGACAATGCATTCAATGAAAACTAGAAATCATTACAAGCTAAATAAATGCCATTTGCCATCTCAATGTTTATGAATGAGAAAGTATAAAAATATCAATCTCCATTCTTCACAAAAAAATTAAGAGACATCTCTGAATGTTTTCTAGGAAAGAAGTCATACCCGCAGTCTTAGGAAGTTTAAATCAAATAAATAAAATCAAATGTCACTTAATACCTTCTATGTTGATGACAACCTAAAACAGCCAATTTGTTTTGAGCTTTTTGCATTAAATGGGAATTAGCAAAAGCGATAACAGAATCAAGGCAGTGTATTAAAAGTTTTGGATTTTCTTGAATAAATCGTTGATAAGGATTTGTATCAACGACAATCACCAGTAGACTCGTCTCGGAGTTGGCTAAAAATATAAAATACTCATTTAAATTCGTTATATTTCAATTATAACATACAATAGATCTATATGGTTTTCAATCAATAAATTACAATCATTGCTTTCTGATGTCATCACTAAGCCGTAGATTACTTTATTTGTTTCTTAAAACTACGATTTAGAGCCAAAATAATGGCGCCAAGTTCTTCTAAGCGCAAGATAGTGGTGAATTAATAGATCTCTGACATTTAAATGCTGTCAAACTCGTTCAAGCTAAATGATAGACAAGAATACTATCAAATATATCATGCCCTTTCCACCACTCGAGAGTAAAATTATGTTCACGTTTGCGGGAGCAGCCCGACGCTATTTTCACGTTCACGATGGTGTTTTTTAAGGGTATAGAACTTTAAGTTGGCAATACTTTTTTAACTGGCGGACATTTTGTCAGCGGTAAAGTGATTTATAGTCAGTTTGATTTGGCAATTAGGGTCTTTGTAATAATTTCATGCGGGGAAAGATCAAGAACAAGGCTGACAATTTAAACGTCATTCTGTGTTTGTTTGTTATTACTATGCTTTTTTTTTTTTTGAGCGTCGAGTGAAATACGGTCGTCTAAGTTTCATTTTTGTAGAATTATTACAGCTGCGAGAGAATTTGCAAATGTAACTATAATTATATGTATCACAAAAACATTCAATTAAAAAGACAACATAAACATTTATGTACGTACGTAAAAAAAGGGTGAGATAATTCAAAGCCAATATTGATTGTTTTATTTGAATTTCATCTGAGTTGCACAATTATTCCTGAAAGAGAATATTTATTGAAAAAAAAACACACACAAACACGCGCGCTAATTTTATGTTGAAAACGCAATAAAAATCTATTACCTATTTGCCAAAAATTGATGATATAATTTGCGAACACCCTGCTATGCTATGTACAGCGGAACAGTAAATTACTTTTCTTGTTTAATTTTGATTTTAAAATAATGCGCGACACTCAGATATTTTCTGCACTCCATCTACTTTGTAATTATATTAAGTAGACAATATGTCAAAGTATTCTTTGAAGTTGTTTTTTTCAAAGTAAGCACAAGAGCGCAATTCGAAATTCAAATACTTTTCCTATGTAAGTAAGTTTCGCATATTAAACAAAAGTATCAAATAGTATATTGTGCGAATGCGTCATGTTGCACATCAGGAGAGTGTTGACCCCCTATCAACGTACCGGGTTTCGGGCGAACCCTGCAAATGTCGGCGGAAAAACACAGGACGACGTTTTATCCAGGTTGGTTAATAAATACCGATTATAAAAATAGGCTAACTGACTTAAACTTATTTTTATGATCGGTATTTATTAACCAACCTGGATAAAATGTCGTCCAGTGTTTTTCCGCCGACATTTGCAGAGTTCGCCCGAAACCCGGCTCGTTGAGAGGGGTCAACACTCTCCTGATGTGCAACATGACGTATTCGCACAATATACTATTTGATACTTTTGTTTAATGTGCGAATCTTACTTACATATGAAAATTATTTGAATTTCGAACCGCGCTCTTTTGCTTATTTTGAAAAAAACAACTTCAAAGGATACTTTGACATATTGTCTACTTAATATAATTACATAGTAGGTGGAGTGCAGAAAATATCTGCGTGTCGCGCGTTATTATGAAATCATAATGAAACAAGAAAAATAATTTACTGTTCCACTGTACATAGTATAGCACGTACGTACATAAATGTTTATGTTGTCTTTTTAATTGAATGTTTTTGTGATACATATAATTATAGTTACATTTGCAAATTCTCTCGCAGCTGTAATGATTCTACAAAAATGAAATTTATACGACCGTATTTCACTCGACGCTCAAAAAAAAGAAGCATAGTAATAACTGACGCTAGTGGATATATCAAATCGAAATTAAGCATGTAATAAAGAGTAACTATGTCACGTTATATGCATAATATTTAACTCGAGTACTCACACTTTTAACAGCTTAACGACCACATGTTTTTTATTGAATTTCGCATAGTGGCCGGCAATTTTGCAAAAAATTCGCCCAAAAACTGTCCTTTTACTAGATTCGCTATAATTTGTGAACCAATCGAGATATCTAAACCTAATTTGATTTTATGGCTTCTAGATACTTAGTCGCATAAATCAATGCTATTTGAGCAGTGGCTCTATACCTGTGGGTTGCGTACTCATGTGGTGTAGTGAAAAAAACTTAAATTTACTACAAGTTTTTTTTTTTATTTGTTAAATTTACTTTTTTCACATTGTCTTCTTTGCTTTTATATTCATATATATTAGAACTTAATGAATAAACTCTTTAAATATAAAGTACCTATATTTAAAAAAGAAACGATCATTTTATTTTATTTTATTTATTTATTTATAACTACTCGGTACAAAACTTATAAATTATCAATTCATTGCTTTTGCACCGTAACATATTAACATATTTAAATGTAAAAAATCAACAAATACACAGTAAAAAAATCAATAAGGATTGCAAAAAAAGTCAACCAAGTAAGCTCATGAAATGTCCACTTTAACTATATGGGTAATAATAAATTTTGTACAAATATCTTTCATTATGAGTTGATGGGAAATATACAATTTCATTTCGTGTTTACCCCATCGATAGATTTATATCGGATCTGAAGATGGCGAAAGGTGAAAGCCGGATAATTAAAACGATGTGAACCATGGAAAAGTAAGTTCAATATTCTCAAGAATTCAGCTGTAAATAAATTATTTTACTTGAAACCATTTTTTCTTTGCTAAAGAAGTGGAAAAAAACAAGGTTTCTTGCCCATACTGTACCTTTTGTACGTATAAAAATTAATATATACAAATATATCAAATCGATCCTCATTGTTATATTGCCTGCCCTGATATACCCACAATAATATCTAAGTAAAATATAAGAACGAAGATAAAATCATGCTACATATATTCAAGATAATATTATAAATACTCGCAGCTTAAAAAACCCTGGTTCTCATGTCATCCCCGTTGCAGATGTTGTTACCCCATTAGTTTGTTTCGTATATTTTTTTTACAGCCATTCTGAGAAATCATTGTAGTGTCTTGTAAATACATCTGGATAGTGTTTTGTAAGTGTTTCTATTTAAGTAAATTGTATTCAGCCTTCTCTAAACTATCGGTGAAAACGTCACGAAATTTGCTTTTCTCTTGCTAATAATTAATGATTATAATTTTGATATTTATATTTTTAATCACCTCAAAATGGAGGGAAGAGATGAAACATATTAGAAAATTTTGAGATTGCATTGTCGGAGGTTCTCAGTGATTGTGAACAAGACGACGCGGACGGCAGTGATTTTGATTCGAGTTTACATACATTTAGACCGCGCGCGATGAATTTACTTTCATCCAGTGAAAGTGAAAGTGACAATGACAATATCCCGGCAGACTGGAGTGAGTTTGATCCGCCGAGGGAAAAGCAAGCTTTCGAAGGTGTTTCAGCGGTACAAATTTTCCCTAACAGTGTTCAAAGCATTAAAGAAGTGACTGAGTTATTTATTGGCGAAGATTTGCTCGATACAATAGTTTAGGAAACAAATTTATTCCACCAACAAACATCCCACAAATACAAAAATGTGGATAAAACAGCAAAATGGCGTGATGTTGCAGTGTGTGAACTAAAAAAGTGGTTTGGGTTAGTCATCATAATGGGCATAGTTCACAAGAGGTGTTTTAACGACTATTGGTCGACAGATCCTCTAATTGATGCGCCGATTTTTCGCAAAAATATGCCTAGGAATATCTATTAGACAAGTTTTAACTTTTAAATTTTTTCAACAATTTAACGATAGCGAACAGCACAGACAGGCTTGTCAAGGTAAAACCGATCCTAGACTACTGTCTAGGAAAATTAAATAATGTCTATATGCCCAAACAAAACCAGTCTTTGGATGAAGGAGTGATCCCATGGTTAGGCCGACTTCTTTTTCGAGTGTTTATTCCTATGAAAATTTCTAAATACGAAATACTGAATAGAATAGTTTGCGAGTCAGACACCGGTTGTATTTGTAATTTCAAACTATACCCTGGAAATGCGGGAAGTTTGGTAAATACTGTAATAAGCGTGTTAAATCCATATATGGATAAGTGTTACAGGATTTATGCAGATAATTTTTATAACAGTACATCACTCGCTAAATACTTATTTTTACGTAAAACGGGACTTTGCGGAAGAAATCGGAAAAATGGTGGTTTACCAGAATCCGTAAAAAATATGAAATTAAAGCCTCAAGAAACCAAGCATTCCAGAAAAGGTGAAACACTCGTTCAAGTGTGGAAAACAAATAAGAAAAGGGGCGTCAGAATGATCCACTTTTCACAATAATAATTTAACATAAAAGAATATATTTCAAAAAAATATGTTTTTATTTAATTCGTCAACATAAGTTGAGAACCACTGCCACTGAGTTTGAATAGGTCATAACAAAATCAAAGCATTAAAAGTGTGAAAAATTGTTTTCGGTTAAATATTTCATAACCACCATAAAAATTCCATGTGGCTCACTCGATAAATCAAAGGCAATGTGTAACACCAATACTACGATGTGTGAGTACGTATGTTAAGTGCCCCCGGAGGTGTATCTTGGCATGCATATCACTGGACTGATGAATATCCTCGCTAAGTAGAGAAACTAACCAGACTCAATTTAAAAAGCAAATCTTCAACCAGAATGTAAAATTGTGTTGTGAAAGATCACATCAGAAAATAATATACACGTACCATCAAGGGGTATTTTTACGAAATTATTTACGAAAATAATAATCTAATCTTTGTTAAATAATGAGTTAATGTGTATACTATCATACCCCATTAACATTTGAAATCAAACCCGATTCTAATCAGATGATTTTTCAATTGAATGGAATGTATGACGTAGGACGCATATACGAGTCTACGGACAGTAACCGAAATTCTTTCAGGATTCAAATACGAGTCCCCGGTCCTTAAGCTGTTTTAATGCAAAAAAGAAACTATTACCTATTTGACCAAATTTGGTGGTATTTTTTTGCGAACACTGTGCTATACTATATACAGTGGAACCTTAAATTATTTTTCTTGTTTAATTATGATTTAAAACAATGTGCGACGTGTAGATATTTTCAATACTCCATCTACTTTGCAATGAAGTAGCTTCACATTAAAAACAATAAATATCAGCTTGGAATTGGCTAATATTTTTTTAATAGTGATCCTATAGTGGAAAAGACCTCGAAAATCAAGAGGGCAAGACAAAATATTTTGGTCTTTTTAAGGAAATACGTAAGGAATTGTACGCTAAAAGCAGACAATCTTAAGAGATTGTTTTATATATATAGATAAGTCAACGACTTTTTTAAGGCTAAAACCACAAAATAAACAGTCATCCGATGATGAAAACTCACAACCGATTTCGAAAAAGTATTAAAAATATTAAATTCTATATTATAGCGATGAAGTATGAATGGTATATTATGTTATTAAAGTTTCTTTCAATTAATATGTCAATAGATATTTTTTATTTAAAAAAATAGTGTACATATTTATATAAACTCTCTTCTATTTTTTTTTTTTTAACGTAAACCTTAATATTTCAATTAACAATATTTCATGTATGGCAACGATAACTGTCAGTTGTCAAGTCGGCTGTGGCGGTTTTACGGTTCTTTCGCAAAGAAATAAACGCAACTGATAACAATAACAGAGTTGCTCAAATGTTATTGATATGGAGGACAGAAAAATTTGCAGGCTATGTTTGGGTGACGATGCACATTACAACTTATTTCAAGAAGATTCAAAAGTCCTTAGCAAGATACAAATTTGCTGTATGTTAGAGGTTAGCCTGCACTTTGTATTGTAAACAAAATAGGCTTTTTCAGAAAGCATGCGTATTAATGATCTCGTGATATTTATACCCCCAATGCTACTCGGATATGTGTGGCTAATTTCTAATGCCTTCCAACTGGAAGTTTTTTATTTGTATGAATAAAACTCTACATCATTATAAAATTGTATTTCTTTTGTAAACAATTCTTAGTAGTCACGTTTTCGAAGAATACAACATATTGTAATTGAACAACAGTAAATGAAATATGAGGTACTAGATTCTTCAGGCCAGTCAAAGTAACTACACAAATAATATGAAACAAATTTATCCAATATTTATGTTATGGTGTCTTGAAATGCTCATTTCAGATAACCATTAATGTTTTACTGTTAAATTGTGTTTCTAACCATAGTGAAAAGCTTCAGTTTCTGTGACTGTGTCACCAAAACGCAATACCTATTTACATTTTTAATATAACGTTTCACTCATATCAAGTAATAAAATTTAGAAGTGATATATTCATGATCTGTTTGAAGTACATCAAAGAAAAGGGGTGGAGGTTTATTATTTAAGAATACTTTTATAGTTAACCGAATCACTACTGTTTGTTATGTCACCGGCATCTACTTTTTTCTCTACAACATGAATGAGTATCCGATCCAATAATACAATGACTTTAGTCATCAGTTGAAAAAGGAGTACACATGTGCATATCAATGCCCATTGTCTATTCATACTGCAAGACCCCCTTTGTTTATCTAGATAAGATTAACTAAAAAAAAAAAAATATACGAAACATCTGCAAGTGAAATTACCCTGAGTTTATTGCTTTATTGATATTCTATGAACTGTATCATGTGGGAAGGCTACTCATTGCTTTTTTACATAGACCTATTATGTTTTTCAATAATACCAATTTTAAATGTAACAATGCATTTACCTAATAAATAATTAAAATAAATTATTTTCCATGACTTCATATATTTTTTGACAAAGTTTTTAATCTATATTTTTCCCTATTAAATTGTATTCTATTATAATCACGATTTTTTTACCGAAAAATGAAATACTTTACAACTTCGCACTGTTTCATTTCAACTAAAAATGTAATGAAATATTTAAAAGCAACATTACTTTCAATAAAGATAATAATTAAGCAAATAAGTCCGCTGTATGGCTACAAACCTATGAATGACATTGTACATTCTGCTGAGTTATTATTAGTACACAAACTACTTTTCCAAATTCAATTTTGATTTCAGGTACAAGCAAGTGATGGATTACCGGATCACATTTGCTCAGAATGTGTTAAAATTTTGGATATAGCCGCAAATTTCAGATCTCAATGTCAAGAAAATGACAAAATTCTTAGAAATAATTTAATCCTGCACAATACATGGCAAACTCCAATTCAAAAACTAAATGATCCTAAAAATTTCAAAGAAGAAGGTTACATGTATGATGATTTTGATAATGAGCTGAGCATTCCGAGTGATAATGATAACAAAACTGATTCAATAACACACAGTCCTGCTAAAACCCACAGCAGTAAAAGAAAAAAATCTGAAACACTTAAAAAAGACGTCAGGGAAAGGACAAAAAAAATTAAGAAATCAAAAAAGTCTATAGAAAAGATAATCAAAGTCAAAAGGGAAAAAAAGCCATTTGATAATAGTAGCCTATGCACAATTTGTGGACAAGTGTTCTCTAAAAAATCAGCCTTTCATTCCCATTTGCGCATTCATAAAAAAGAATCATTTATGTGTAATGAATGTATGAAATCCTTCAACTGTAAAAGAAATCTAGTAGAACATTTGAACACTCATTTTGGTGTTAAGAATATACCTTGCAGTATCTGTGGACGACTATTTCTTACTAGATCACATGCTGTCAAACATTTGAATAGAGTACACAAAAGATTGAATGTTGTCAAATGCAATGTTTGCTTCAAGGATCTCGCTGATAATGCTACTTTAAAGGTAAACATCAAAGCTATTATATTTTTTCTGTTGGTTTGTCTGTGGTCAAACTGACGCCACTGTATGACTACATGCAATCCAAAATATGGCATAAATATATGAAAAAACAAAATTTGTTCATCAAATTTGCGCAATTATTTATTATATACATGATATTAAATTACATTATTGATTATAAAAATACAATAAGAAACAGATTCATATATATTTATATAAATGCATAATTGGATCCACTTATAAGAGTTAATCGCTACTAATACTCTCGTTTGCAAATATGAGCATGGGTATTGAATTTTTCTCAGACTCGTTTGATGAAATACATTATAAGTTTTTGGTTTGATTTCTACATTTCCTGTAGCTGTAATTCTTGATGATAAAGTTCCGTGTAGTTCATAATGCATGCTTAATTCATTTTGAAATTTTCTAGGACATTTAAACAATATATCATCTGTTTTGACATTTCTTATCCTTGAAATGTTTCAACTTTGGTTGTATTGGTTCCACTGCCTCCTAGTCACTTCTATTATCTGACTCGTTATTAGCTGTAGCAAATTTCTATTAAGTCCTTCTCATTTAGCATTTGGTCGAGTAGGGTCTTGTCAATATCTTCATATGTAATATTCTCTCACTTTTTAAAGTGTGTAGCAAATTTATAATTTCTGAATAATTATTTCACTTTTAATGCATTCATGCCACAGTGATTTCCAGCATACATTCAAGATTCAGGTTTATAAAAATCAATCACACAAAAAAAATCTTAAAAGACTGGGTGTAAATACAACTTTCTTGTAAGTTCGCATATTGAATTTAGTAACCAATCATTTTTTTAATGATTAACTTAAATTAACTAGCCAAAAAAAGGATTTTGAAAGGACCCATTTGAACCCAACCACTTACATGTGCTCTTTCATGATCCATCATAAATATTAAAAATAATAAATTTGAATTGTTACAACTTTGTGCCATTCCACATTTTTGTCACTAACGACCCAGGTTTCGCCTTTCGGCATCTTCAGGCATTCTATCACAAAACCCGGATTGTTAGTGACAAAACATGTAGAATTGTACAAAGTTACAATAATTCAAATTTGATATTGAAATTCCATCAAGCACCTTCAGTCGATATCATAAATTAAATTAAAAATAATAAGCCAAATCGTTTTTAGTCTATGTTCGTTGGTTTCTTTTCTTCATTGCACTAGTACAATAATATTGAATTTGCTCAAGTTATCTAACAATTCAAGCTGTTTCAAGATATCTATGACTAAATTTTATCATCTAGTTTTCCAACTTTATAATATTATTTCAGCTACCGTAGAGCCCAACCACTCTTAAAAGAAAATTAAAATGTGTCATGATATAAGACTAAAGAGAGGTGTAGATAGTAATGAGTCCACTCCATGACCAGTGATCCATTTGTTTTGGACACCACTCATTGGATCATATTCAATAATTTCATAGCTTTCCTCTGACCCTTATTCATCTCAGTTTTTTGTTTTTGTAGAATCACATGAAATCTCATACTGGAGAAATGGAATTTGAGTGTGAAATCTGCCAACGTCCTTTTACATTTAAATCAAGTTTAAAACTCCACATGAGAACACACACTGGAGAAAAGCCTTATTCCTGCAAGTTCTGCGGAAAGCGCTATGCTGCTTTGAAAACATTAATAGACCATGAAATGCTGCATACAGGGGAAACACCTTACACATGTCCGGTTTGTTTCAAAGGCTTCGCCCAACTGTCAAACATGAAAAGCCATTTCAAATACAATCATAAAGATGACCTTTTGAGTAATTATCCTTCATATAAAAAAAGGCACAGAGACAGATTAAAAAATGAAGCTGTTGCAGCTGAAAATAACACATCGCTATCAAATTTATATGGTAACAAGGCTCCTTCATCGCCAGTCAGAGTTGCAAATGAGAGTAATAACCAAAATGTAAATGAAGGCCACAGTACTATGGGCAACCAGAATTGTAGCAAAAGCCATGATGTTAATGGATATATCAACAGCACATCAATACACTTGCCAATACCTATAGAGTCAAGTCGAGGTGATTACAGCTGATCACTTATAATGTGTTCTCTATCAATTCTTGGTAGAAAGACAATATATTTATTCAAAAAAAATTTACAGTTGAATCAATATTTACATGTATGGAAGATAACTTCACTATTCACTAGAGTGAAGAAATCTAAAATAAACAAGAAATTTATGTTTCTACTTGTAGGAAAAACTCTTATCCTATTTGAATAACAATTTGCTAAGAATTGAATTTTAACTGGTCTCAATATCTAATTAGTTATTATTTGATTTATAAATGTTGTACTAAAAACGTATGCGTTTATATATAAGATAATATATATTGAAAAAATATATTTTTTACCATGTATTTAATTTTAGTTTAATCTACTACCTCAAAAATAATTATGATATATTTAGTTATATTAAATTAATAAGCCCAGTGTCTCTTTACCATTACAAAAAAAATGAATGGCAACAATCAAGTAGCATAATTTTATTTTTTGATGAGGTAAACAAACAAAATATTGTTAATTTTTGTTTAAAGTTATTATGCTTGTGTGGGTTTTTATGTGCATGAATGTTTCCATTAGGTCTGTGAGCAGTGATCAGTGTCGCTAGTTTCCATTGCGGATTTCAAGGGATTGAATTCCATTATGGACAGCATTTTCTACCAATGTATGGATTTGTTTTCTGATAACTAGTCCAGTCCTAGTCCTTACCTTTTTATGCCATCTCTAATAGTAATAAAAGTTCTCATTTATTTAACTTATGTTTATACCTCCATTAGGAGACAGTGGACATGGATTCAACAATTTTTACTTGGGGTGACTTAAATATCAAGATACTTGATAATCATTCAACATTTTGAAACCACTGCAGGTTTTGTTTTCAAGTATTCACTGGGCTCTCTATAATTGACTACAATAGTCAAAACAATCTATGTAAGTTTTTTCTGTATATTCCGATACATGGTAAGTGTAAAGTGTAAAGAGAATCAGGTACTGAGCAGTAACGTCAATTATGATTGATGTATGCACCATATTGTTTCATAATGTTCTTATTATATCATACGAATAAAATTGTGAATGCGTTTTATGACAGAGATTCAGTTTTCAAGTCGCAATTAAATTTAATGTAGATTAAACCGCTGGAATAAACTTCACTTCAAGTCAATTGCATAATAAAACATCCTTTTTTTTTATTATTCCATTCTTTTATTACATGCTATTTTTAAGTATTAGGAAAAAATTACTATATACATATGCCATACCTCATTTGATGACAAATGAAGCACAAGTATACAAAGGTTTTGAGTTGACTAGCATACACTATTTTGTTGTACAAATATCAATTATTTAGCAATAAAACACCATTCTTGTATACCTAAGTGTGCCTTTCCATTATCCTCTGAATGGCAACTTTTCAAAAATTAATGAAGTTTGATTGTGAGAACAGTTTTGACTTGAATTCTAAGTAGCAAAACAAAAAAAAATGTTCACACAAACTATTCATTTTTAAAAAGTTGCCAACATCAATTTGTTTAAACAATGATAAAATTTTGTTTATCATTTATCCCTACATTTACCTTTTAGCCTAAAAAGATTTGAATAATAAACCTACAAATTAAGAGATTCTTTTTTTACTGAAGAAAAAAATGAAGCCTTTAATGATAACTAAATCTCTACCTACTCCATATATTAAATGTTATGCCCACTCATATATATTTTGAATCTTTATCATTTGTATAATACATAAAATTACAAAAAAAGCGCTTACACCTTTAACGCGATTACGACTATTAAAAAGTAACATTTCTTATGAGAAAACTTTTATGGGCCAACAACGCCCACTTGATTTCAGTACGATAGTTCAAAGTTATTAAATGCAATATAGTTTGTTCTTGACAATATTGCATGACTGACTATATTTAACATTATCCATTGATTGTCCATTTCCATAGGTGTAGTGTACTGCCACCTTTAAGTAAGATCACGCATATCATTCGACTGCCCTGCACTGCTATTAAATGGCTAGTCATGTCTAATTATTCTAAGTCTCCCCACTCTTTTATGATGTGGTCCATTTAGCCTACCATGCACCATCAATTCCATCAATTACAAATTGTGGTGTGCATCCTTTAGTAAACCAAATCATTAACCTCTCGGTGAATAGAGATAAAACAGTTAATCCAGACAAAAACATTTCCAGAGTATGGATGCACCTAGACATCTGCACTTACAATTCAAACTGCTATCAGAAATTGTACAAATACGTGACTTGTATTATAGTTACATCTGCAGACTTACTCATATACTTTCATGAAATTTTATGGTGGCTGTCTGTAAAAGCAACTCGAAATTTGAATTTCAATATATTTTTGACTTTGTTGGATGTTTGGCATAAAACGACAATTTTTATTTATTTAAGACACTATTTTGTGCTTAAAGTTTACAATCTTTTTAATGTCTTTCTTTTACACGTACTTACAAAGAATATGTTTGAGTGAATCTATTTGAGAAAATTAATTAATTTATATATATAATAAAAATAATTTTGGATACTATCTCCATATATTTATGATCAGAATCGGTTCCGCTCATTGATCAATGAATTCAGTTAATTATACTTGCAATGATTGAAATCATAATTATCAACATATTGTGGAAATAGTACTAAAAAATGACTTTATATTATTTAAAATATAATATCTCCACCAAGAAATGACAATCGAAAAAAGAATCAAGTATATGTACAATATTTAGTTTTTACTTAACTCGTTGAAGCCGTGTTTTGATGTGATAGACCAGCCGTTTAAAATGAAACATATTAGTGACATCTAGCAATGCATTTGACAAGGGAATCTTGGATTTTCTTATAGCCAAGGCAAACCTTTTCAAAACAGTCATTCAATTAATGTTACCTCCTATGTAGGTATTGATTTGATTGATCTAAAATCTCAATCGTTATGCATGCGACGCATAATGCCAACATTCCCCCTTTTGGAGACGACATTAAATTGAGACTGAGTCCACTCAGAGCAAGAGTTTTGCAAGATCCGCAGGACAGGGTCTCCGGGGATATGACAAAACGTGTTTTGATCCATAGGGATATCCGGTATATACCGGTGACAGAAAATATATATGCCATGTAGGACTTGCGAAGTGCACGCAAAGCACAATCAAAGAAGTGAGACTTGATATATGTGTAAACACTGTCCTGTGACTCTTCACAATGTGGGATGTTGACAATTTTATCACATCAGGGTTAGTTGTTATTATGTTTTAAAACATCTCCTTTTATCCAGTATTTGCACAGTTATAAGGTTTTAAGTTAACATTTAAAAAAAATGCCATTGATTCGAAAAAGGGCTGGGATTGATTTGTAAAGTTTTGACCAGGTCTGATAGTGTTAACAGTCCAACAAACAACTTCTAATGACTAGGAGTTCAACTAAATTAAGCTCGTTAAACACATAAATTTTAGGTAATAAGTATTAATTCATATCTTTTCGATAGTAGCCATTCCTAAAATGAATAGCGTACATAAAGTAAATAATTTTGAGAAAGATCATGAAAGCTTGAATTCCTCGAAAAAACTCTTTGGAATCAAAAGTCATGTCTGTAATTAACTAATCAAACGTTTAGTACCTAGTTTTATCATGAACAATCCAAACATTTCTCCAAAGAGCAGATGCTTTAAAAAAGGTTTTAACAAAACCATGTTTTAACAGGGGGCTCTATTGCATCATCCCAATCCACACACTTTCCATTTCCATCCTGATGTCAAAAATCATCCATATTTTTCATAATACTGCCATTATTTCCATTCACCATACCATTGTTTCGCCTCAATGAAGGATCAGAGCCGGGCTTTATCGGGACATAGTCTTCATCTGTGGCATTGCCTTCAGGACTATCAGAAATAAGCAAGTTAGCGCTCATCAAGACTCTGTTGGGGAATATAACATTGTCTACATGGTAGTTCCGGTTGGCTATATTGGCCTCATTCAACATTTGCAGAGATTCTTCTAACGTGTGCGCTTGATTTCTCTTGGTGGCTAAGTCTTCGTTAGCGGTTTGACGATGTCTCAATACAAGAGAGTTGGTATTGGAACCAAGATACGGCGGAGGCTGCGGTCTATTGTATTCCACAATTAGATTTGGATTGGATTTAGGCTTCGTGAGACTGCTTGGGCTGAAAAAAGGATTTTAATTTACCATGATTTGTAATTGATTTTACAACAATTGTATAAAAAACATACGCCACCTCCGCAAGAAAAGTATCATGATTGAAAAATCTCCAATTTTTAAATAGTTATCTAGCTAAATTAATTATACCGAATTCTATCTTTGGAAATAATATAAGAAATTTATTTTCTATAGATTTTATCTATTAAAAATCTAAAATGGCACTGGTTTTTTGGCATCATTGTAATGACGATTATAGCTATATTTTTCACAGTGACGCTTTTTCAAGAGCCTTGTATGTGAATCTAACACCGAATGTAGGTAAAGACCTATTCTATTATATTTTCTGATATTTGTTCGTACTTGTTACACTGATTTTATCACATAATCAATTTCTCAAACCTGACAAAGTTACTTATTTATTTCTTTATAATTATATGGTACAAAATTTACAAATTATAAATTCATTGCCTTTGCAACGTTAACATATTTGAACATAGAATTTAACAAATACACAGCAAAACAATCAACGAGAATTGCAAAAAAGTCAACCAAGTAAGCTCATGAAACATCTACTTTAATTGAAAAATAGTTTTCGCCTGAACTCACTTTCGTCCACATGGAATATGTCAACATCCGAAGCAATACTGTTACTTGGCAATATACAAAACTTATATTGCCAAGGAGCGATCCGAATATTTATAAATGTAAATTCAATCGCAGCCACATGTATAAATCTTTAGTGTCTTCAACTTTGAAGTTTTTTTAATGATTCACAAAAATGCTATACAATAATATATATGATTCAATACCTCGAAGGCAGACCACTTTTATTACTGATATTGTCACCGAGGAAATTTTGGAGATTACTAGCACTGTTACTAGTATTAGCGACTGTTACTCCTGATGCATCACTGTGGTATTGAGATAGTTCCACTTTACTGTCTGTGTTTGATATGTTGCGGGAACTTCTAAAAATAAAATTATCAATAAATTGTTTTTCAATTTAACTTTACTTATTATATTCAAACAGCTTAGTGCTACAACCGGTAAAGTAATTTGGAGTATCTCATAATTTATGCACAATATTCATATTGTGCATACAAAAATTCTCTAGTGGAAATGTCAAAAAAAACATATGTGGGCCACATGTCAATGACTCTAGTGTCGCACATATGAAGTAATCCGCCACTAGATATAATGAGTGATGTAATTTTGAGACAAAAAAAGAGTTATAATTCAAAATTGATGTTAGATTAAAAATTCAAATGAAACAATTAGCCAAACCAAACCTAAAACAATAGTAGTAAATCTTAGAACGGAAAGTTCAGATCTCTACAATACTGATAACAGATATGAAGAGATAATTTTTGAGTTTGATGTTATACAGCACAACTCCGCATGGTGGATGTAGTTAAGCGTTAAGTAACCCTAATTAAATGTAAAATCTTTTTATTCTGTGCTTGAGTAGAGCAAAAATTTAATATGTTGGAATAATACATGATATATAAGCATGACGTTATAACAAAGCATCTTGCGTCATTAAACTGATTACGATATTTATGTAAAACCTTTATTTTTTTATCAACAGTGAATTCAAAAATGGCAGGAACGAACACCATGCACTCAATTATGTTTACATATTAAAAATCTTATGATATTTTTTTTTCATTGCGTACTTGAAAACAATATATGTAAATTTTAAATTCAATGGCATTATTTGAAGCTATTATATCAAAAATACACTTACTCCACCCAGGAACTTTAAGTAAGCCTAAGGCAACCACATTTCTTCAAACATTTCTTAGGAAATTTGTGGTAGAATAAGCGCATTTTGTAATTATAAAGCTCAATTTATCAATCAAAATCAGGTTATTGAATGAAAACAAAAAAAAAGTCACACCAAAGCCAAAAATCTTTCCGTTTCATTATTGATACCTTTGTGCCTCTATATATTCAGTGCAAATATGAAATATATTTTCAATAAACCTTCGAAATTCCATATCGTTCCTGAAAACCAATTTTTTTAAGAAATATTAATTCTAATTCTCCTTAATTTAGTGTTAACCTAACCTAACCTGCAATTACTGTTAATTGGGCTATGATGATATTATGTAATTCCATATATTTTAATGTATTCATATTTTTTCATACACACTCCAATGAAATGGTATTGCAGCTGTTTTACTATTTCATCATGGTACCAAAAAATGACGTGTATTTTCATAAAAATAGGAGGTATTTTTCAGTTTAAGAGTAAATTTTATATTTAGTAATATACTAAATCATTTCATGCAAATAGCATAAAATTTTAGATACTTACATTCCTTCGTGATGAAAACAGAGAATAAGACTCAGCAAAGATACCAAGATGATCATAAAAAGCATTGGAATTATTATTGTAAATGTGAATTCATTGACGTAGCTTCGCTGGGGAACTTGATTTTTGGTAGGTGGCAGCCATCTTTGATAATTGCTAAGAAGTATGTTACCATCAGCTGTCTTCAGACTACTGTCTTTCTGAATAATCTTATTTCTCAATTCATTGTTTTCCTTAAATGAAGTCTTTTTGTTTAGATCTGTCTTAATTGATGGATTTTGAGTCTCCAGCTGGAAAATCAATGGTGAAGATTTTAACTCTGCATGAATAAAAAATTAATTATTTTCATACAATAATACATTGAATTTAAATGTATACAAATAAAAATTCTCACCAATCTAAATGTACACCAATCTAGATTGAAACCGGCATCTCGAAAAAGTCTCTCAACTGTAGTTCTTTTGAAGTCCCGTGGGCACCAAGAAAGTTTAGACAGAGGTCTCACTTCCTCTTGAAGTTGCAACAGCTCTGGAGAATGTGGCTTATAGCTACCTAATTTCAAAACTACCCTGTTAAGGTAAAAAAAAATGAAAATTGCGATTAAAATTATTCTATAATGCCTTTCATGTCACACATAAATTGTGTCCTCAGTGAAATGTGGCATTAGCCGTATATGAATGTATTTCACTCGGAGCTATGGTGAGTATATACTTATTTACTGTATTACAGCATTATTTAAGTACTCACCCTTCACCTTCATTCGGCCTCAAAGGTAATCTAGCGCCGAGTTCAATTGCTGAAGCCATGAAAGTTGTATACAAACTGATGGTGCTATCACGCCACAGCTTCTTACGAAACACGTCTTTAAGTCGTTCAATTCTATATATAAATGAGGTAAATAAAAAACAATTATCAAATAAAAAAATGGACAAAAAGCAGTAAATATTGAAAACACCATATTTTTTTTTGTTGCAAAAATTATAAATACTGTAAACCAATTTGGCAGAATAAAATAATTTAATTTTTGTCAATTTTCTAATCAGGTATGGATACAAATGGGAAATTGATATGAAACTTACAAATTCCTTAAGCAAATCTTAATAATTTCCTTAATCCTTATTTACAGAGTTGCAAATATCAAATTAACCTTAAAGTCAATTTCAACTCATTGGGGTGTCATGTTTTCAAACCTCCAGTTGAATATTTTTATTTCAATAAACTAAAATGTACTTAAGCACATGAGGTGACATAATGACAACATGACAATAAAATATACAGGAATCGTACAGTTTACAAGAAAATATTACTGACCTGTGTTCATCTAGCAAATCTTCAACATCGATATTGTCAATTTTCAATTGAACTTCATATGTAGCGATATTTTCTTTTTTCAATATGTGAAGCGGAATGACCAAGCTTCTTGTTTCATAATCTTCTCTGTTCAATGCAACTACCTGAATCTAAAATATGAAAAGTTATATTTCATTTTGTTCCTGTTAAACACTGATAACATATATATTTTTATTGAACTTTTTTAGGCTGGTAATCTTGCTAGATATTGAGGTATTTGACTAGAAGCTAACTGAGTCTATTGAAGATTTCCAAAAAAATGCAGTTTGATTTTGAGTGTACTTCTAACATTGACTTTGAAACACAATGATTTGATAAATGTGTAGCCATCAATACAATGGCAATAAAAGCATACCACCCCATTTGATTAGTGTGCTTCTTTGTACATTTCCACATGTTTTGTCACTCATGACCTGGGTTTCGTCTTTCGGCATCTTCAGCCATTCTGTGTATTCATACAGATGTAATAGAACACAATAAATAGTTTGCATCAGATACATAAAAGGGGAATAACACAGAAAAAATATAGGACCTATGCCTAAGAGCTAAATATATGCCTAGGCCTCATATAACACAGTTTTATACAACACGGATGTATAAATTGTGACATATTTTTATACAACACGGTTTAAGGGGAAAAAAATTAAAAATGAAATGTTGAATGAAAGGACCACAATTAATGACATAGAAAGCAGTTGCAGTGAAGTAGCTACATGTTTCACATTAAAAACAATAAATGACAGTTTGGAATTGGTCATTAGAATTTTTTTATTGATAATGATTCTATGAAAGGAGTTCGAAATTCAAGAGGGAATTACAAAATATTTTACAAGACATAAATATTTCAGGTTGTCTGTCTACTCATTGAACTAATCTCAATTAAGGGTTATAGCAAAGGAGAATTAGGAAGATTGGTTGTTTAATATATACATTTAAGTTCTCTTTATTTCTAAGATTTCTTAATAAAATAGTTTATGATCCCCCGTATTTTAATTGATAACTCCTTTAGATAGACCACCTTTTAATTTTAACAAAGAAACAAATTAAATCAGCAAAAAAAAAACAGTAAAGATAAAAGAATGGGGCTAGGACAAGTGTGGGAGTCAGTCATTGCCTCCCACTATGCTTCAATTTTTACTGAAACTCATGCCTTGAAACACAAATCTATAAATGAAGTGAAAAATCCATTCATTGAAGTGACTTGTATTCAACCCTATGGACAATGCAACGGAAGGAGAAAATACAGATGATGACTACCTCCCTATGCTATTTCCACTCACCAATATATCCTTTTGATTGTATGGAGGAGTGCCATAGATAAATCCTGAATGATGTCTGACACTATAAACATAATGTAACCACTGCGGCAAATCAGGTTTATTCAAAATAGAGGGATGAAACGTGTATTGATTATCAAATACTGAAATAAAAATATCAATGGTAAAATTGTCAAATCCAAAACCAAGCACTTATTTTTTTAAAGATATCATATTTAATTTAAAACTGATACACAAAAGTATTTGAATGTTTTTTTCATTATAGTCATATCATCTTTTATGCAAATCAAATATTTTTTGAACAGTAAGATGCAAATAATGTTTCCAGAATATTTTCCAGTGGAACACGATCTATTGTATTTTGTAATTCGTATATTTGTCATTCGCTCAGACATGCGCCCAACTCCATTCAGCTGCTATTACTGTCTTGTCACAAATTTAATTCCAATCACTTATCTTGTTGAAAGTTTGTCATTCCACTCATAAACATTAGCAACCCTATCAATTATTATTGTAAAAAAGACCAATACTACAAGCCTGTGAGCGTCGTCTTATTACTGTGCAAGTTCAAAATATTTCTAATAATGACTTGAACACATATATTTATATAGGAAGACTGTTCAATTATCTCCCATCAAATCAGTATTCATGTTAGCCTTGTATTTCACTGTAAATCAATCTGACTCACAACTCAAGTCTTTAAGGTAAATAATCTAGTTTAACAAAAGTAGGATCAAAAAATGAAGACATAGGGTTTCACCATATACTATACTATAGTAATTGTATATGTACACAGCTTTAATAAGTGTTCTTATATATATATATATATATATATATATATATTTGTGCATGAATTTCGAAATGTTTCAATAGAATCATTACCTTGATATGTCCAGTTAAACATTTTTGGTGTTATGACGATGGAAAACATTTCAGTTTCGGTAACATCTTCAGCAGAAGATATCGGCGATGAAACGAGTAAAAGAAAAAATCCCAAGAGATGCATCATGTTTGTATTATCTGTAACAGACGATGCAACTATGTATAGTTTTTTGCACTTCACTTTACCTCAAATAAAGAGGACTCGGTACTCCTAAAATACTTCTTAAGTGTAAAATAAACATTAAATATAGTTTTTACGATATTTCTATGTTTATGCAATGCGATTGATTCACTAACAATGCAGGTCGAAGTATTTAATCTTAACACATTTATTATGATAAATAATTTATTCTTATGATAGAAAGTGTGTGTACCTATATTATTTTACAACCCTTTCGAACACAGAGCAACATAACAAATGTTGTTTTATGCAAAAATTGAAAATCGATAGCTTTCTGTCAAACTAGTCCGACTTTGCTTCTGCACATGTGCACGAACCCTAGTACAGGGAAGAATTTAGAAATTGATAAATTCATTAAATTTCCTAAATATAAACATTATATAAAAAAAGATACTTTTCATTCTACCTTTTGATTACATTGCTTGTTATATATATATGTAAATATATTATTTTATTATCCCTACAATAACAGTGAACGATATATATATAACTAACTCGAAACTTTTCAAATGAGATATTAAGTAAATACTTAGCTATATTTTATTAGTGTGCTTTATATGCAATTGAATATTTTTAACATTTGTAAAATTACTCCTAATTTCTCTTTTTTACTGGCGCGAAAATATGCATTGCCATAATGCTAATTTATTATATACACTTTTGTAATATTAATAATTATTATACTCTTGAGAAGCGATCATTCTTAGATGTCTTTTTATAATTGTGTACTATTTTTAAGAAATCCATAAATAATAAAATTTTAGAAATTCATTTTGTTTTAATATGTCCCAAGGGGGAAACAGTGAATAAAATTATATATTTTAGAACTCAAATTTAAAATTTGGCAACTTAGCATTGATATAAAAATAATCCTTCGATCAAAAAAAAGCAGAAGAATTATAAGGAAGCTTTTTTATAAAAAAAACAGCAGCCATGCCGCTTTAGGATCTTCATAACCACAAAATAATTTGAATTTTTCAAAACAACGTGTAAAAATAAATATTTATTTATATAAATCGATAATACTAAAAAAAATACTCCAGACCTAAAACCATGTGTTCTTTATGCGTGATCTGGACAATTTAAACTCAGTATTTCGCTTTTAGTGACCAAAGACTTTAATATTTTTGTAGTAATTTAAAAAATATCATAAATGTACTATTACGATTAAGCTAAATATCATTTCAATTACAACACAGCGACGTTTTATTTGTACAAATTAGATAAACATTGATCCCATGCCAACATTAAAATCCTATATTATAATTACTATCATTCATAAACATTCATTCGTTATCTTAACAACTTTTTTATGAAGCTTTTATAAAAAAAAAACATTAAGTACCTGATTTATTAACTAATTTGAATATTATTTATGAGCTTTTGAATACACAAAATAAATAATTAACTTTAGCTAAAAGTACCTTTTCCAAAACATTGATAATTATCAACATTGAGAACTACAATACAATTCATTAGTAACCAAATGAATCAAAGCAGTGGCAATGCTCAACAATGGTAGATCAACTAAAAAATCACAACGGAAACAATTCACCGCCACGAAAAAATAATAATCAACTTATATTGGTTATATTTATTTATGAATCAAATACATACACAATAAAAAAATTAAAAAAACGTTTTACATAATATACAAAATGCAGATTGAGCGCATACATAAATTATTAAATATATACATTTATTCCGTATTTGAAATGTGTTTAGGAGGTTTATAATTATATTGAGTAATTAAAATCGTCATGTTTTATCAAAATAAGTTACCAAGTAAATCTATATTAAATGTAGATCTGCAAACACAAAAAAAAAATATTTTTAAAGTGAATTTTTCTACATGAATGGATTTTTAATTTTTTACATAAATTTTCATATATTTGAAATATGACTTGTATCCCAATTCACCTCTGTTCAAGGGAGTGCCAGGCTGATAAAATGGCAAGATATGGATCGGAGGAGGCCTGTCACATAGATGTTAGCGCTACAAAATAATTAAATAAACACTAGTTAATCGTTTGACAGCTCTCGAAACAATTATAATGAATGATATTTACTATTTATTCTCTACAGGCGTCATCGGTGTACGAAATAAATACTTAAAAATGACGTGAACTGTGTGTTCTCGATAAGTAACCTAGTTTTTGTGTTGTGACCGTTGGATTTGTGTTTTTGTGGTTATTCTGTCGGAATCATGTTGAAGTTCAAAAAGATGGGGACCGAAAAAATACCCATTCTCCTCATCACTGCAAATGTTGGATCTATTTTTGAATCTGTAAGGTTTTATTATCTACATGATGACATTTCAACATTCTATGTATTTTTTTTTCCTAGAACATAAAGTAATTGTAGCTAAAACAACCATTAGAAGTGTATTTATTATATATCAACAATTACACTATATGACATCTTTCACATATATTATTTTAGTATGCTAAAAACTACAGTAATAAATTAGCATGAAGTATTATTCAATATATAAAATATTTTTTAGCTTATTTACTATGATTGTAATACGTGTTATGAAAGATAATAGTTTATATTTTTGAATACTGTAGAACTATTATAATATTTAGAAAACATGCTCTATCATTTTTGATTCTTAATATGAAATCCAAAAATTACTTAACTAAAAGAAACGCTTGATCATATTCTAATGTAATTTAATCATTCTTTTTTCCATTTGCTGCTTTCTTGTAGCACCTATATAAATATAATTGATTGGTATACCAAATTTTCTTCCTAAAATGCTCAATTTTACTTTATCAGCCATCTGTGATGTTACCTATGTGGACGACGGAATTCCTACAAACTATATCCAAAATGGAACCAAAGTTTATTGGTCTTCACATGCAGGAAGTTGGAGGAAAAACTTATGAAAAATCAATGCAATATGTGCAAGAATTCATACAGAGGCTTTGCGACAGTCCAGAATTGAGATTGTTTGACAAAATTAGAATATACCTGGATGAAGATTACAGTTCTCCCGAAAAATTCACTGTAAGTCACTTTTTATTGTATCTGTTTCCTATAAAAGTGTATTATAATAAGGGATACAAATTATTTTTTTAAATATTTTATGATTAGTAACAAAGCAATTGTATTTATGTACACAATTGTATATGACAGCAGTTGATATAGCCAACAACACACGCTTTTTTATAACTATATAATCGTCACTTTATAATGGATCATTTACTGTAACAATTCATTTACCAGAAAATGTTGGATATCAACATGCATCTCTCAAATCTTTTAAATAATATGGTTCTAGAACATAATCCTACAGGATTAAAACTTACAGATAAAATTGGAGTGGACGAAACTGCACTGGGACAAAACCATACACAAACAAAACAATACGTGGATGAAATTGCATTGGATAAAACCTGATATTAAAAATGTTCTTAATGCTTTCATCAGTTTTTCTGCCTATTGACTATTGACATATTGACTATCCAATCCAATGGTGTTGTAACGGCCATCTATTTCAACAATTGATTCAATGGAACTGTGTGCATTTAAATTGTGAAGTGTCTGTAATTTTATAATACTTTGACTAAAACAATTTTTTACAATGTGCTATGTAGCCTTAGTTAGGGAGAATTAAAAAATTGATTTTATTCAATCCATATCAGTTGTTACGGTTGAAATATCAAAAGCCCTCAAAAAGATCACTTCAATGTTTTAGGTATATGCACCTAAATGTTGACTGATGAGAAAAAATTTATTCTCACTATTAGTTTTCCTTGGGCCTTTCTTTCGGGTAAAAACTGGTATGGTGGTAACAGTCTCTTACCTAATAATTTTATCATTTATCGGAAATTTGTCATTATTTAATGGAAATTCTAACTGCCATAGTGTAGAATTCATTGCATTGTGCATAGTCATTCATAAATAAAAATGAACAAATTCTTTTTCACTAATTTTATTCCTTTTAGTTATTTAAATTTAAAAAATACAATTTATAACATTTTTTAAGACAGAAAAACTCATGATCAAAATATTCTAAATGTGAATACTTTTTCAATGTCCCCAGTTTTATCCATGTACAGTATTGTCCCCGAGTGGTTTCATCTGCACATTTTTATCTTTATGATTCTGTTTATTCATTAAATAATTTATGTTGTAAACTTTCCTTGAGATGGCCATAAAAGTCAAAGAAGAAGATGATCATAAATCATTGGATTAATGATGGAACCTTCCCTAAAAAGTAAAAAAAATAATTCACTTGTTCTGTCAAATTTATTACTTTCAGGCTCTCGGTAACATGTATTTCGTCCATTCATCCCTATCAGAAGTGAAAATTTGGGACTTTATCACTCAGGGGTGGGTACCTGCAGAAGGAAAAGAAGTCTACGCTGGGAACATTGAAAAAGCATCTACCAAAGAAAAAGCCAAATTCCCCCAGCATTTTTTCCCAGAGGTATTCATAAATAAAATATTTATCATATTTTTGAATTTTTCAAGAATAATTATTGAGTGTAGCCATAAAATATAACTACATACAACGCAGAGAGCGTTTAGGAATTTGGAAAATATTCAGTACATACAATACTTCAGTCATTTTTTAATATTTCTACCCATGTAACTAATAATAATTAAATTTGAAATGTTGAAACTTTGTAGGAAGGTAAACTGTCAAATGAAGATTTTATTTATGATATCAACTGAAGGTGCTTGATGTAATTTCAATATTAAACTGTCAGCTCTGTTGCATCTGTATGATACAATGCCTAGAAATGCCGAAAGGCAAAACCCGGATTGTTAGTGACAAAACATGTAGAATTGCACAAAGTTACAACAATTCAAATTTGATATTGAAATTCCATCAAACACCTTCAGTGCGCAATTACTCTTTAAATTTTATACATCATTGAACCTATTGATCGAATTTACCTCAATATGATTGGGTCAATATAGCAATGTATTTTGTTCTACAAGACAATTTTTTTTTCAAGTCTTTGGCTTCATGCCAGCTAAATATAGTGTTATAGAAGAGACAATAATTCATCACCCCAAAAGCAGTAGAGCAATTCTGTGAGAAATAAGTTTTGATTTTAAAATGGAATCATAGAATGATTGCTTTACCAGTATCCGTATGCTCATTCTTCATCTTATCCTGCTTAACTCAAATGTTGAATGATAAAGTCGTAGGCTTAACCAATCCATGTATCAATTCCATAAAGGGTTTTAATTTGCACTGTTATTTTGTTGCGGAAGTGAAGAAAAGTGTGATATTTTCTTTGATTGAGATATTAAAATTAATAACACATTTCATGAAATTAAATATATTGTGCGCATTTTGAAATACACCTGGGCCTCATATAACACGATTATATGGTTCCACAAAAACCTCATGTAATACAAATCCGTGTCATACAAGGTTTAAAGTTGATACAAAATAAAGGTTTGCGTTCTAAAAAATAGTTTATATAAATATATATATACTTTATTTTTTTATATAAACAAATATACACTTACATACTATTTGAAAGAAACTTTAATATCATAATAAACTATTCATTCATCGTCGCTATCACTTAGAGTTCTATATATTTTCAAACTCCTTTCCATTATAGGATCATTATCAATAAAAAAAATTCTAATAACCAATTCCAAGCTGTCATTAATTGTTTTTAATGTGAAACATGTAGCCACTTCACTGCAACTGCTTTTTAAGTCATTAATTGTGGTAGGATCATTCAACATTTCATTTTAATTTAATTTTTTTCCCTTAAACCGTGTTGTATAAAAATATGTCACAATTTATACATCCGTAATTGTGTTATATGAGGCCTAGGCGTACACCACTTAGCAACTTTGGTAGACAAACTAAAACCCCTTGCTATCTCTTTCTATCATTGTCTCAAGCTGTAAACACCCCTTTTATATTAAAATTTTCAAATTGACAGTTGATATTAAACTTTTACTTATAATAATAAGTAATTCAAAATATTCTACCACTATCTCAATACTGTACAAACAATGTTTGATGAAACACCCTATGAAGGCCAAGAATGGTGAACTGTTTCAGAGCATGTCATTCTAATGTAATAATGTATCTTTTATATATTAAAATATATGCGAGGGCAACATTAAAACTCATCAGATCCTCCTGAAAATTGTTACTTCACTTCATATCATTAACCTATGATTGCAGTGTAAATGGTCTCGCAAAGGATTTCTTCGGGTCAGATGGATGATCCGCAACACAGCCTTCGAATTAGTCAATGTCCATCTCTTCCACGATGCTTCTAATCTTCTTTCCTTGGAAGCTTGTCCGTCCGTTTACTGTCGAAGCAGAAGAAGAGCTCTTCGACATACACTTCAGCATCTGCATCACGATCCCAATCAGCCACCTTTTTTTATTTTTGGGGACTTTAACTTCAGACTGGACACTGGAGGTGTTGTAAAGGTAAATATATTTTTCATCATTGTTGTGTGTTAATTACAAACAACTCTTTAAAAATTAGAAAACAAATTGGAGCAGACTAAATTTAGGCAAATTCATATGTAGGGTGTGCTTAAAAAATGCATAATTATAGTATTCTCATCATGTGGGTGTACTAAATATATTAAGTATTGGAGTATCCGAATCCCACCTGTCAATCCATATTTATCCAGATTTTTTTTTTTGTTTATTCTATCTTTCTGATTAAAGATATGCATTGCCAAAGACCGAACTAATCAAATTGCCATGATTTTTGATATTTTATGGGCTATGCTTTGAATTTTTTAGCCTTTTTCATTTATCAAAATCTCAGTTTTGCTTTTTTGTTTAAATTGAAATAACTATCAAATTTTTTTTTTCAGAAACTTACTGAGGATTTGAAAACAACAAGAATCTACAATGGTAAATCGGTGGAATATACAAAACTACAATTCCGCAACCAAAGTGAAGACAGGGTTATATTGACCGTTGGCAAAAAAGAATTCAGCCACGTTGAACATCAAAAGTTGTTCCGAGAGCCCTGGGTAATTTATAATTTATAATTTAAAACAACATTTAGTGCATCTTAGTATCTGAAAATAATTTTGGTTTTTATCAATGTTCAGGTACTTAAATTTGACAAAGAATTGGAAGCATTGAAACCGCATCTGTATGAATTTCCCATAAAATTCCCCCCATCATATCCCTTTGAAGAAAATGTTGAGCAGCCGACTCATTTCATGAAAACAAGGTATTTTTTTGAATATATATTCTTAATAATTATTTTTTTTCCAGTTTTTATTGAGATATTAAAACATTCAGAAGTGTCTATTTTTTCTGGGGTTTTCTGTGTTACTAAAGTATTCATAATATAAACTCAATGTTGGTATTTTTATCACTGTAAAGGTATCTGATAAATTTTCAACAGTCTAGGTATTATTTCAGGAGTACAGTATGCATAAAATTATTTAAGTGACTTATGACTTGCTGTTTCATACCTTTTAAAATTTTGACATAAAATATGTCTTTCTTGTGTAGAAATGAACATATTTCATATTATACTCTGTTTATTCTAATAGATGTCCAGCATGGTGTGACCGGATCCTTCTCTCTCAAACGGCACGGCTGATAATTCATCATTTGGATGGAACTAAATTGATGCAGAGAGATCCATCTGAAAGCCGGAGATCTATAGTAGAACAGATGGATGGGGTTCTCAAGCACACACAAGGCTCAAGGTATTTTCAAAAGCTATGTTGGGAACAGCCTATTGATGTAGAAATTTAAAACACTCAGACTATATATTATATATATCCTGAAAGCAAAAAATTGTATTTTTATTGAAACTCTTAATGTATTCCCACCTTAGGATTCAAGGAAAGTGATCAGCTAACTATTGACTTTGTCATAACAAAACGTATTGTTCTATCTTTTTCCCCTTTAAAAAAAGGATGGTTGAATGACTGAACGACAAGAGCGAACAAGCAAAAAAATCACAATTTTATAAAACAGATATAATGTTTTATTTGCTTTTTTGTATGTTATTTTTATGTATTTTTAGACGGTCAATGGCAGAATCAACAGACAGCGGTGGTGGCAGTCCTTCTAAGAGCAGTCACAGATCGTCTGGTCAAAACAGTTCTTCAGAAAGTAGCCCTGCGAGATCTTCCTCGCCATCGCCATCGCCCATCAAATATGATAAACATGGCAATTGCCTGCAATCTAACGCTGTGAGGGTCCACTCATTCGATTCTAATTATTAACATATCATATTGCTATATAAACACATTGTTGATCACGGTAGGTAGATTGATCCAGTCATCATAAACCACACATGTCAGTGCAAATTTTATTTAAATACATTCACAAAACTTCAGCCATTTGGGAACTGTATGTAAGATTTGTTTGAAATAAAAACTTATATGAAGTCAACACTCCTCTTCCATTTTAATGAATCGATGAAAGACATTTCTTGCAAAATAATTTAGTTTCTTTTGAATGCATCCATTCACATTTGTAATTGAGCGTTGAATGCCAGTGAGAATAATTTACTGATAAAAAAATATCAACTTAAATTACCGTAGTTTCTTAACTCAAGGGTCTAATCATAAAAATTTTAAAACAATTAGTAAACACAATATAACAATAAGATTTGTCAAATTGACTTTTTTAAATTATAAAATTCATTAATAAATGTCGATAATAAAGCATAACAAAAGTATTCAAAAAATATTTGTAAAATCAATATATACAGAATCAATATATAAATGAATTTTTGATTGAGTTTTTTTTTCGACAAAATTTGACTTATTTCATACTGATTAACTGTGAAAGAAATTGTGGCACAGTAGAATGTGGATATCAGAAAAATTGGGAATGAGGAATTAGACTCAATCATGATTTATGAGAAGATGAAGAAGAGCTTAAGAATTTGTCTTAAAGTAAAAAAAATAATCATTAATGGTTTGCTACTTGAAACTACACTAATCCACTTGCCAAGCCGGCAATGAGTTCCTAATGCAGAGCTCCGATTCGTCATGGTAATAATGGCGATATGAGTGAGTTATTTATTATGGATATATTTGTCGAAGTGAGTGTAACAACTGGGACACTTCTTTATTTTTTTTTTAATCTTGTGAAAAGTTCCTAATGCATCTGGCTTCCATAAAAGTTGACCCAACTATTTTTTTATTGCTGTATTCATAAAACTCTATATGAAAAGAAAACATTTCAAAAAATAGTTCTGCAGATAGATCTAATTTATATGAAAAACCGCAGCGTAGATCAGGTTAACAGATGTCATATTGTAAACCTGTAGTGAAAACCACACTTGTGCGGAATTGGTTGTTTAAATTCGGCCAAATTTTCCATAATGGTGTGGGATTTATCATTTAGGTGTTATCATGTAATCATAAAAAAAGATGCAAAAACCATGTTTTAAGTAATCAATACTATTTTTGGCACAATATCTTGAGAAAATTCATTTCAATTTCAAGATCAATCTTAGGATCTTCCGTAATATAAAAATTTAACCTAGTAGCAGGCATAGGCAAAGGGCCACCCAAGAAGTATTTAGTGACTGAACCATTACTTTTAAGTATTGGTTTTCATAGAAAATAGGATGGCCTTTCAATTTTGTTAATTTACATGCATCATTGTTTTTTTTATATGTTTCAGAGTCCCATACGTAAACATGGATCAGGTTCTGAATTTGATGGTCTCACAGTACCTGGAATAGCTCAGAGCCGGAAAAGTATTGCTGATCCTACCAACATTATTCATGCTCTCAATGCAAGGTATTTTTTACCATTACAGTATACCATCATCAACACATGAAATTTGTTTTTCATTATTGTTTATTGCAACATACTGAATGAAGCTAAAGGTTTGACAAGAAAAATATTAATAAATCCATACAATTTTGTAAATAAAGAAATATTCATTGCTGTGCACGTTGGACAGTTTAGTAATGAAATTGTCCAAAGCAACCTCACTCAACATATAACGTTTTCATACATAGTCCGCAATTTCAGTAACCTCTATTGCGTCAAATAACACAACATAGTGGTTTTTGATGCACTCAGAGTTGTGGCCATTATTTTTCCGCACTAGTCTAAGTATTGTTGATTTCAAACTTCTTTTCGTTTTTGTTGGTTGTATGTATGTTCATGCAATCATCCGCCTGAACAATAACTGATTCTCATACATCACCTGTCCAGTCTTGCTAAATAAAACATGCCGTCACCAAGCATCAGAAGTGGCCATATCCAGTATGCAAGTAAATGTTACTTACCACTTTTTTTCCTTTATAGACACCCAATAACGACTGATGGACTGATCGATTTGATCGAAACCACCCATAACTATTTTTTGATTTATAAATTGTAGTGTAGTTATTCCACCAACTCCAAAAGTATTTAATCATATTTTAAATCATAAAAACACATTTTTTAGTACTTATTTCCACAATATATTTTTTGATCAGGACCGGTTTCGCTCATCGCGAGCATTATCAACTGATAGAATACAATTTACAAATAAGTCTATTTATACAAAACTAAAAATTAATTTGATATAAAGGTAGCAGGTGTACAAAACCATGGGTTCAAAAACTAGGAAACAATTTACATAAAATCATACAATATTGATACAAATAAAGTAAATTAGTATAAAAATTAAATAAGTACTAAAAAATGTGTTTTTATTATTTAAAATATCATGCCTTTCCATCAAGAAGTGACAGTTAACACCTTAAAAGTATTTAATCATAGACTCATCCACGAACAAATTTTCACAAAATATTTTCCACTCCCATGAATTTCTCTGAGGTTGCACAGTGATCTCAATTTATACATTTTTTCATTTGAAGTTTCATTTTCAGCTAGAAAATTGTTGTGCAAGTGCAAGTTTTTTTATAGATCTAAAAATCCATTACGTCATATGAAATGTGCAGTCGATGGATTACCTTGATCTTCATCTTAACTCCAGTAAGCACTTTGTTGGCAATTCTTGATCTAGTTACCACCAATATGCCAAAAAATATTTTTGCTTCATTGTCCTTTTTAAAATTTGTGTTTTTATTTGTCCCTCGTACAAAACACTATTTACTGTTTTGAATGTATAAAATTTTCTTCAAAAAACACTAGAGTGGTGGTTTTTCATAGTTCTTCAGCACTTTTGTCAGCCCTCAATGGCATCGATAACATTATGGGTTGTAATATATGAAGGTGATTTTTTTTTATATGCAAATGTTTTGACTTTTAAGTTTTACTTCAATCAGGTGTACACAAGTAAGGGTGTATGGGCAATATGTACAATAGTGGGCTAAACACACATAAACAAAATAAAAAGAAGCCTAAATTATTGATAAAATATTTATAATGTTGCAGTGTACCACAATTCAATTATAAAATGTTATCAATATAGTAAGCTTATTGATGGAAACATTTTTTTCTGCCACCACTTGAATAGCATGATCTCTAGTTTATTTTGAATTGAAACTGAACACTATAATATGCAAATTAAACTAATTTCATTGAACAGAAGTGGAGGTGACGGGAGTGATAGTTCCCCTACAAGAAGACGTCTGGTACGCAACCAATCGGAAGGCTCCCCCAAACTTGGTGAACATGCAGACCTTAGAAAATTGTCCACCGATAGTAACAATCCATCACTCAGAAAACGAGTGGAGTATGGAGTTATGGGCGAGAGTACTTGCATGGGGGATCATAAGGTTACTTGATTATTTACTTGATTTACAATTTATTCAATTCCTTCTTGTCTTGTTTTATAAATATATATATAAATATATGTAAATAATTCAGGCTTAGAATTGATCCGCTCTTGCTTTGCCTCTTGCTGTTTGAAAACAGATTACAGAATTCAAAAATTATTGCATTTATGAATTGGTATTGTTCTTAATACTGGCAGCACTTTAATTTAAAAAAAAAATAGTGTCATTAGTTTCTTAAAAGGGTGTATCAAAAAAAGAAATATCAGTTGTCAACTGCCATTTCTGTATGGAAAGGCATAATATTTTAATTGATTTAGTTAGCATTTACTTGGTAGAACTCCATTAAAACACAATGAAAAAATAGCAATGTATTTTAATTCTACAAAATTTATAAGATATATAGTTGATAGCTATTTCGGCTTTCACTCTCATCAGAACTATATAGTTCTTATATATCTACTACAGTTCTATGATATTTTAAATAATAAAAACACATTTTTTTAGTATTTTTGCCACAATATATTTTATGATCATCACCTGATCATAAACATTGTATTTATGGTTCCAATGGGTATCTAATACCCGTGATTATAAGCAAAATTTTATTTTGTGATTGGTTTTAAAATGTATAAAACAGCATGGTAAACTACTTAAATAACTGTTAATTTTGTTTGGAAATTTTTACCAAATAAGCAGTTGAAATGAATTGACAACTTTTCACTTTGCTTTCTAAAAAGTTGTATCATACATTGATGTCACATATTGTCCTCTTGTATCAGAAGCAGAAATGTCATTTACTTTAATGATAAAAAAGTATCTACTTTCTATTCCCTTCCTCTATTCTACCTGATCTGGGATAAAATAAAAAAAGAATACTTTTTATAAATTTATAATATGAACTTTTTTTCAGCCGGTGTTTCTCCGATTAATGCTACAGAGTGATAAAGGTATGGTGAGATGTTGCATGCAAGATTTCCCTGAAAAGTATTGCTACTTTGCTCCTCCTGAAGCCGCTTCGGAAACTTGTTTCCGTCATCCTAGCGCTCATAATCTCTTCAAGTGCCCCTCCAAAGAATGTTTCGAACCGTTGACTGTCTCTTTCCGCAGCCGGGTCGCCAGTCACATAAGCTATGATTCAGGATTCAGATGGTCATCTTCTAAAGACAGACCTTCCTCGTTGGTCAGATTGGGAACCGACCCCAGTCTGGTGCATTTGAAGACGGAAAATATAAATGAGATGAAATTGGTTGACTCGGATGCCAATAATTTTAATGACAGTCGAAATATAATCCATTTCCCTACTAGCAAGAAAATCAGTTTGCAATCTAGTAGTGAAGCACAACCGGATAACACATTTTTAGGTAACAATTCTGTTGAAAGCTTTCTTTCATGCAAGGGTATCATTGATGATTTTGAAAGTCATCCAGTTCCCGACGTGCAGATAACGGATGCAGATTATGTCAGTTACGATGGTTTGATTGTCAACAATATAGATACCCATCTTTTGTATTGTGCAAGTGCTCCGCAAGACCCTTACACCCCCGAGAGCGTAGAATCTCATTCTCCGTTTCCAGAAATTTGCTCAAGTCGACCGATTCATTGGGATGAACAGACAGCTGATGTCATAGTTTTAGAAAACGATAATTTAAACTCCAATTTGGACAACAAGGTTAAATATATTATCACCGAGGAGGATTCTCCATTTTTCACTAATAAATCTCAATCTGTTGGAAGATCTACCAAAAGTGTCTCTCCGAGGCAACTGAAGTCTAGATTAGAAAATATATTGAGGAGTTCTAAAAATAGCATAGCCGTTTCGGATTGCTCATCTGAAGCTAGAGTGTCCATTAGATCAAAAGATATAGAAAACCTAGCTTATTCGGATGTCATTAATAATGATCCCAGTCAAGCCCGTGAAAGTAACGGCCATAGAGATAATAAATCGAAGATGAAAAAAGACGCCAAATGTATTTGTTTCGGTTGTAAAATATGTTGAACCCTTGTGTTCATTTTTTGTATGCCAAAATCACCTCCCACCTTGGTTGACAGTTTTGCAAATACTTAAGAGTAGAGTCGTGAGCAATTGTTATATTATGCATAAAATTCATTTAATTTACGTCATTGCCAAAATACGTAAATACTTTTTATCATTATTTTCAATATCTGAGATTCTATGCGTAATGCAATTTTTATGCTTTATGTAAAACTGTTTGTTTTAGATAGCGTAGTTGATTTGTTTTATGTTCATGTTGTAATAAAATTGTCCCAAAATTCTAGGTAAGGTTAGTTTCAATCAGCATGTTGCTTCTCTAGGACATAATTTAACTCTGATCTTCCATTCCTACTTATGTGAGAATTAGTTTACACATTTTGGTAATTATAGGAAGTAGACTATTAAAAAAAATGTTTAGTTTTTTGTGACAGTTTAATTATCAACGCTTAGAGTGATCTAGCTTATTTTGCTGTGTAGCTGTTATTTGTTAGCTTCTCAATACGCATTCCATCATAAGTCTGATTTACATTTTTGAGCATTATATTTTAACAAATTAACAAAATAATAATGGTATGAAGTGTGGATTGCATGGAAGCAAATAATACTTGTTTTCAAGCGTCAGCTGGATTATATGTATTTTTTTTATGAATTTAGATTGATTCTTAGATAGACAAAAATATTACTTCCTATCTGAAGTTTTAGCAACCAATATTTTTTGCAATAGAAAAAAAATTACGATTAACTATTTAGTTGTGGCGGTAACTAGGAGTACTTACAATTATTTTGTCATCATTCCACTGATAAAATTATGCTTACTCAAGTTTTAATTACAAATATAATTTATTTTTTATTTTTGTCACTTTAAACATTAACTTAGTTGAAAAAAATATTTGGCTGGCAGCTATATTGCTAATGCAACAAATTTTTGAAATTAAAGATCACTTAAGATTAACATTATGAGAACTTTTTAAATTGTCCAATCAACTCAAAGGGAAAAGACATCGCAAATAACCATGTGTAAATTTGAATTTTGAAAATGAAAATTTGATAATGACCGTATCAGGACCTAGACTACGAGAACAACAAATTAGATATATCATAGATAATCATAAGTATAGTAAATATAAATTTTACATCTTAAGAAAATAACAAATATCGCCTCAATATGTTCAAATTGTCATTAAATCAAAATGTCATCCTTTTATTTGTTGATCTTTAAATAGTTTTTGACAATATTAAAAATGAACTAATTCATGTTTTTAATGAACTCGGCAGTAACTTAGTAGAAGTACAGTTATTACTACATGTGGCCTCTTTGAGAAGTATCTTCGGAATCTTCAGTCTGAAAATATTAGTAGAATAATAAAGTTATCAACTTTAATTTTATATAAAATACTTTATGATGTTTTTTCTATTATTAAAATAATTAGCTGAGGAAGTCGTTGAATGAAAATATTATTTCTAAGTCTCATTATTTCAACAAAATATAATGATGCAAAGAACCTTTCATCTTATGTTACCGTAAAATTATTAATTGATAACAAAGACTGGTGCTGAATGTAGAGTAGATTGTAATAATGTACACTATAGTAATAAAGTAATTATCCAGTGTATTGATTGAATTGGCATTCACTTGGTAGAACTCCATTATAACACGGTGAAAAAATAGCAATGTATTTTAGTTCTACAAAATTATTTTTAACAAATATAGTTATAGCTATTTCGGCTCACCCATCGTCTGACGATGGCGTGAGCCGAAATAGCTATCAACTATATTTGTTAAAAATAATTTTGTAGAACTAAAATACATTGCTATTTTTTCACCGTGTAATTATCCAGTTCATTGCTAAATATAGTGTTTATTTTTAGTTATGTTATTTTTATAAATAGATCCTTTATGCATTATTATTTGGATTGTTACTGAATATTTTACTCCCGGTGCTTAATTTTTTTTAAACCATTATAACCTCATCCAAAAATTGTGACACTCACTTTGAAGAAAAGGAGAATTGAAAACTATGAAAAATATGATTCATTATTGACGAAACTAAAAGTGTATTCTTATAAATAGATTGTAATTAGTCTTTTATTACATCAAAACATGCTTTAATTGATAAAACATTGTCCAATACTGCATAATAAATTAAATCTTTCTGAATTACAAAGTTTTGAAAATGCAGTATCTGTACAGTTTTTATTTTTTATTATATCACTATAAAATATTTTTTATCATTGAAATATTTTTTTTTGTCATTCCTAGTCATTTAATGTATCATGTTTTGTATGAAAAATACCAGCATTGATACACAGTATAGAGAAACAAACTGTTACTTTCTGTGTACATTTGTATACTGAAAGCAAAACCTTTAATTGCATTTTGTTATTGGAGCAGCAACCATGAGAGCTTGCTTAGGAAATTAAGTTACAAACGAAGACTTATTTTCTATTCCTTTCATATGTAACATTTTCAGTGTCGTTTCTTATTTCTCCTGATTGGTTTTAAATCTCAAACATTTAAGCATAAATAAATTGAAAAAGATCTTATGATATATAATCATTATTATATTTGTATTGATTTGAGTCCACAGAATCTAGTTCTGATTTCAACTTTACTTTGGTCGAGTGTTTAAAATCTATTTTTTGTTCTCTTTAATTGGCTAACGGCTATCTACCAGTTGAAAAAGTTGGCAGGCAATGTTTGATCAACATATACTGTCCGGTTTTGTGTTCTTTGGAATAGACCTTCGACATGTTCTATCATGTTACTTTGAACAAAAAATTTAAATGTGTGTAGTATTTGGTTATATGAAGTGTATGTGGAAAGATGTCCTATTGTTTTTTTTTTTTTTGTTATTGAGATTTTTTATAAGTTAGTTTAGCAAGGAAATGCTCAATAATGATATCATTATAACAAGCAAAATTTACTTCATTGCATCTTAGGCAAATGGAAAAGAAAGTTTGTCAAGGTAAAAATCAGCTCATGAAATGAAAAAAAATGAACTATATTTCAAAATATATCAGACGTATGTGTATCATTATTTTCCTTAATACTACTTTTTTTTCCAACCAAAAACAATTTTATTCTTTTTTCTGCTCTGCTGCAAAGCTACCGTTTTGTCGATGAGCTTGTTTTTGCTATTTACCCTTCAAATAACCCAATTGCAAATGTCTTCAATTTTACAATAATTCTGGCTGTATACATTTAAATATAATTTTTTTTTTTAACTTATTTATGTCATCCTGTATTGAATGTTCTTTGTAAGCTTGCCTCTTCATTTGAGTTACATTTTTTTTCACAATTATTTTTATATATATCATATTGACTATTTGAAATATGAACCATAGTTGGTGCGGTTAAAACAAATATAATATTTATTGACATTGTCTGCAATAATTTTTACAACTATGTTTTTATAACTCAATCCCTTATTATTTTTTGTGACCTGCTAGTCATGTGTTTTTTTTTTTTATAATTTTTGTTTAAAATAACATTCAATAAGTAATGTAAAGCTATGATTGGTCTGATTTCATTTTTCCTTTACATACATATTAGAGCTGTCATGCAACCTTTTTGATATTGTGATGATTTTATGGTGTACAAGTGTGTGCAAACAGTGTTTTTTCCTTGAGATCCAAGGGATTCCTCCATAATGTGTATTTGCAACTGCAATTTAGTGCAAGTTTTTTTTATTATTTCAGTATTAGAATTTTCAGTACCGCCGCAATTGACACCTCATTCAACTCAGCATTACATTATATGCTTTTAACTAAGTGTTTATCATTTTTATATCCCTGCTTTATAATAACACTTCAATTACTGTTGATATAGTCAGCTCAACCCTTAAAGTCTTTCTGATGAATACATTTTTAAAACATATTGCAGTATTAACGGCTCTACCTGCAATCTGACATTCTGAGAAACATGCAAAAAACATGCATTCTTTTATAAACCAAATATTTTCACCCTTGGCTTTTGAAGGGTAGGTGTGAAATTATGAAAATTACAAGATATCAAAAAACTGACCGCACACTTTCACTATCATTGAAAACTACTTGTGAAGACTTATAGTCACATGTAGTTAAGGGACGCATGTGTATTTCTTACAACTTTTAGTTTTACATTTATAAGTATTTTATTTTTCTCAAGTACATAGTGATACAGGATAGCCCATAATGGTACAGTCAAAGTGTGCGTATCACATAAGTTTTTTGGATTGGGCGATTAAATGTATTTCTAGATGAGGTTTTATATATATATATATATATATATATATAAAAGCCAAATTTCGATAAAATTATTCATTACTGAAAGCTGTTGAGTCTAGTTACTGAGTTACTGTAAGAAAAGATAAAATCTGAATAGTTGCAGTCTATATTTAGTGTGTTTCATTCAGTTTTTTGTGAAATCTTACAGTATGGGGAGGTATGCAGCTGAAAGTTTTATTTTAAAATATAATTACAAAAAATGAATTTTCCTTAAAAGTTCTAGTCCGATTCCAAAGCTATCCAAATTTCATTTTTTTAATGAAAATAATTCAAACATGTTCAAGACCAAACCATAGCTTTTCAAATAATACCATAGTATCTTAGTTTTAATTACTAGCCTTATGTGAATATAAACGTTTTCCATGTAATAATACTTACTGTTTTGTTGACTAGTTTTAAACTGTAAAATAAAAACCCAATTTATTTTTAATTTGTTTTTTTTTTTTGTGTTTTTGTGTTGATGATTGCCATGCACCAGATGTAAGTAGCTTTTTGTCTATCTAGCATGCTAATTTTATTTTTTTAATTATGTATCTTCAATAACTATCTAAATAAATAACAAAATATTGAAGATGCTGAAAAAGAAAGTAATCTGAGTTACAATAGGTGGATCACAGGATACTACAAATAATGTTCTAGAACCAAAGTTGAAGGTGACATGTTAGAAAAAGTAGCCCCAATACAATTTTAAGTATCTATTCATTGTGTTTTACTGAAGAGAGGCCCATCACTGAAGGGGGGGCGATGGCTTGTATTACTTATTGGCAAAAATAAATAGTATGTGGCGTGGTCACTAAACAGTGATACAAGTGCTTCCAAGTGCATTAAGTTAATGGAGAACACTAAAAAAAAAAATCAGTCAAAATTGCTTTCTTAGTGAGTGGGGATTTTTTCATTAATAAATTCAATTAACTGTATTGTTAAATGTTAAAATTATATTCAATTGCAGGACACTGCCGCAGTGACTCTCAAGCTGAATCATCAAATATCTGCAAAGAACTGGCGCAGATTGAAGCTGAAGTTGACGTTATTCCAGAAACTGTCACTAATCGATACATACACATTAAAGGCGATCATCCGATTGATATCTTCACAGAATCTGATATATGAATGCCCCAAAAACTTAATATAGGGACAAAATTATCTTATCTCAGGCATATTCCAGTAGGTAGACGTTTATCGTTGTATTGATGTTTTTATTGTTAGACAAATGAAGAAAAAAAAATTGTTATATGTAATTTGACATCTGTTTTTTTCATTTTGGCAACTAAGATAATGGTATTGATTGTTATATTTTTTGCTAATGATTAATTTTCCACCCTTCATTATTGTGGCTATGTTATGCCTGTCAATTTATTATATGAATCAAAATCATTGCGATGATATAACTGAAGTGTGCAAATTTCATTGGAATCGGAATGAAAATATTATTATTTCTGTTGCAATATAAACATATTCTTACATAATTTTAATATTTTTGTAATTGAACTTCAATAGAAAAAATAGAAGCAATAGAACATTTATAAATATAACATAAATTGTTCCTGATATTTTATTTAAAAATGATGGCTTAAAATGGAAAACAGATGTTGCTACATGTTCATAAAATGTTTTCATTAGGTAAGTGAAACTTTTAAAATTCATCATTATTCTATAGAAGACATTGAATTCATCATCTAAGGTAGAAATAAGGTGAATTTTTTATGGTAGAATAAGGAAAATTTATTTTGAAGTTTTCCTTAACCCATTGAGTCTTGACTTTAGTTTTGTCTGTTTTTTTTTAATTTTTCCGATTTTCAATGAATGTATTTTTAGATTTTTGTAAAAAATAAAAGCAATAATTTCATTTTTTAATTAATGCCGTCCATTCAGCAGTGATATTAGCCCTCTGTGCCAACCAGATATAGACAGCACCATTAATTTAGCCTGAATATTACTAGTCAAAGAAATGGACATAGCATTTTTTTATTTGATACATGTGTGAAATTCACAAAAATTATTTTTTGCAGAGTAAATTTGAATAATTAAAATTATAAACAATCTTCAACACTACTCAAGTTTAAAATCAAGTTTTGTTTCTTTCAAAATGTTAGAGGAGATCTCATAAAAATGTAATCTAGTCAATAAAATCATTATGATGAAATAATGAAACATGAATTCAAACAACTCAAAGTTTTTGAATATTTTTTGATGAAATACTATTTTCTACCGATAGCTTAAAATAATTTGGATTCACATCAAAGAAGGTTTTGTGAAATATAAATATGATCGTAAATGATCTGAATGCTGTCAGTGTTTTGAAACATAAGAAATATGAATACAATAATCTCAAAATTTCTCGAACACTATTTCTTTTTGATTATAGGATAAATTTAATTTGGAGACTACTGTACTTAAGCATTAAATCATACCATATTCATATAACTTTCACAAAAATTTACATGTCCACTAAGACATGATTTTGGAACATATTGATTATATTCGATAAATGTTCAGTATTAATTCTCCTTTTTAAATTGGCCTGTAATTATATACATATATAATATTTCATTACATCATGCAAAACAATAAATAAACATTTTGATTGCGATTTCGACGGATTTTCATAATTATTTTGATCATGTATAAGGTAAGTTAACCCAAAGAATATTGAACACCAATTTTCACCCATTTGTGGTCAAATTCACTCGTAGAGTAAGCATAAAAAATATACATTAAGAATTGGTGTATTGATTAAATAATATCTACTATAAAATGTATTATCTTTGTCATTAATTAAATATTATCACCCAATTTATTAAACTGAAATTTTGTACGAGGATCTGCTGTAAAGATGGGATATATATAATTTAATTATTCCTATAAAAAAAAATTGGCTTCATTGATCTATGGTTATGACCAATGTTAAAATATTGCATTGTTTGACAAACACCAATAATTCAATTGCCATAAATGATTAAACATAAATTATTTATTTTTTCATACTTTTGGTCAGACATTAGTTTTTTAGTGTCATTAGAAGGAATTCATTGGTTCACCTAAACTGTACTGAGAAGTCTCACAGAGCTGATCTATTGTCATAAATTTTCATTTATCTTAATTCAAAATAATAATTAAAGACAGATGATGTAATAGTACATTTGATTTTGCACTAGTCCACCTTAATGCGATTTGACTCATATTTAAGATGCACTGCGACGCATTCCATCCCCTCCTTTGCATATTGAATTTCAGCTTGATACTATGAGACTTGCCGGTGTGTGGTATTTCCCCCTTTTTTTTGTGGATGTACCTACATACTGGCATTGATATGCCTGTGAGATCAGTAATGGAAGTCAGTGCAGTTGACCACTATATACAACAGACCTGCAATAAATGCCAGACTTTAAGAATAGGCATTCCAAATGTTATAAATAAAATTTATTCAATGATATTGGTTGGATTAATTATCATTAGGAATTTGTTGTAAGGCCTCAATGTTCTTCACATATATGTCGTCATTTAAAACATTTTTACATAGAGCATGTAATTTGAAAGAGATTCGCTCTTATTCCCTAGTGGTGTCCTTAAGTAGCATCATCAATCATAATATTATACATACTAAATGCAGATTATAAATTTAACTACCTCCACATTCTCTGAATTGAAAATTATTAAATTAATGCTTAGTTTATACTCAAATTTCTATGATTATAAATATATTTTATGATGAAAGAAAGCAATATGAAATTTTCACAGCAAATGAAAAGGTATGTAACAATTCAACAGAACCAATATAAGAGCTAAATACATTGTTATTTTATAAAATGTTTTTATTGCAAACCTTACATTGCAACTAGCACAGAAAACAGATGAGCTTATAAAATAATTACTTTAGTTGTAGATTGAAAAGTGTGACTTAAATTAATTTTACATATGAAATAACAGCAAATTAATTGAATAAAGGATTGAATTAGTAAATAAATGTTGGAGAAATTTCTATGTCTTGGTAATGTTACAAATAAATCACTGGTTTTAAAACACAACCTTGTTATTTAAAGTTGTATTGTTTTAGCATCTCTCTATTATTATATCTCATTATAAAACTATCCAACATTCTTATTGCATAATAGAATATTCAACTATAAAATAGACTTATAAATGTTCGATGTTGTGTCCTAAGGATGTATGGAAATCGCTTTTGAGGTGTAAACTGTCACTTCTTAATGGAAAGGCATGCTATTTTAGATAATAAAAACATATTTTTAGAACTATTTCTACAATATATTATATGATTAGGACCGGTTTCACTCATCACGAGCATTATTAACTGACCAGTTTACCGGTCCTGATCATAAAATGACTTATGGAAATGGTACTAAAAAATGTGTTTTTATTATTTAAAATAAGATGTATCAAAAGTTAGCATTAGCTTATCTGACATACTTTTGGTGAATTTTGCCACTTACATTCCCTAAAATAGATTAATTTAGCATAGTAGGATTGGAGGAATTTAAATACTTCATTGTTTTAACACATATATATATTTATTTCTTTCATTATTGGTGGCAATTGGTATATGAAGGCAAACTTGTATTTTTGTCTTAATGTATTACCACCGAGCGTGTTTATTTCATCATAGAGATATATTGTTCACAAATATTTTTCAACTATACAGGTATCAGCAATTGAAAATTTCAACATTGCTTCAGTATTTATTACTCAATATGTAACAATAAATTACAAAATGCTTTGATTAAATCCTGTTGAAAATTTGGAGTTTTGTATTTGTAATTATAATACTTAACACTTTTTCATATTAAGAGATGATAAATTCAAGACCGATACAATGGAGTTATGCCACTTAAGAAATTGAATATTTCTTGAGGCCTTTTGGAGCGTGGAACTAGGCCTAAGGGAACTGTTCTAAGACCAAATCAGAGGGCGCAAAAGTGTATGAGATAAAACCGTACAAGGGTACCAAGAGTCGCTTGCCTTATAAATTTATCTCTTATATAAAATTTATTATTATTGAATGAAAAATGTCACATAGCTGTGATAGTGTAGAAACTTTATTAAATCACGAGTAGTCTAATCATTCACAATTAATAATAAACTACTTTTTCTCAATTTCCTTTAACCTTTGACATTTTTTTTTCTGAATGGATTGTGTATGAATAAATAGTATTTTTATTTATGAATATTTTTTTCTATGTTCGATTTTATCCTGTGTGGTTTTATCTGTACATTTTTCCCTCAGTTTTTTCTGTTCACTGCAGGGAACAGACTAAACCCACCCGGTGCTGGCCTTGAACGCAATACATACAATAAAAACACCTGGTATATAAATTACATAGATAATTGGCTGATTTTAAATTGCAATTCATCAATGAGTGATGTTGAACATTTAAACTATTCTAAAAACAATGTTTGTCTTGTAACGCTCAGCCTTTCAAAGTTTGTTTTTCAATATGGCGAGCTATCAACTTTATTTCTAAAGTGAATAATTATTGTATTATGTGCTGCAATGTTACTTCATTTTAAGGTTGCCACTAAAATAAATATAATTAATTTATCACACGATATGAATGTATTCTAGTCATACCCGCCAGGTATTATAATACGATACAGTTATGTTTTCATTGAAACAATCTTTGGTCATTAAATAATATTATAGTTATTTGCAGTGTACATCTAATATCTTTAATTGTAATGCTCTCCAAAGGTTACTTATTAAGTGTTAAACTTATCTATTTAAATATATGTTTATGAAAATGTACAAAAAATATATATTTTACTGGTCATACACATCCACCTTCCAAATTCCTAGTGAATCTATTTCTAACTTTTATATTAAGTAATTCTTCCCAAAAGCATGAGCTTTGAACACTTGGACCGTTTGTGAGACTTCTGCATAGTGACTTTCAAAAAGCATTTATTCTTTAAATTACATTACATAATTTTTCAATCTATTGTTTAATTAAGTAAGTATGTACTTACTTACTCAAAATCAAGTTCTTAAAGAAACATTTTTTGTGGAGAATATAAATTGAAATATCTTTTAGAACAATTTACTATCACAAATCTATTCATTGCAAATAATTATTTATCGGAAAGGCGAAGAGTGAAGACCATTTTGTCAGATTTTGGAGGCTTTGGAGACATCTATTAAAAAAAATCTAATCTCAATTTTAGGAATAGGTTATATTGTATTTACATGTGTATCACATTTATGCCAGTATATTACAAATGTTTCTATTATTTAATTATATTTTTTCCTGAGGGCGGTCACTATTATAATAACCAGTTACAGAATGTCTATCATCTCTGCGGAACTGTGCGAGCTTAGTTCCGTCATTTTATCCAAAACAATTTTTTCAGCCCAATAAAGGAAATAGTAATGAATTCTTCATGACGGTTTATCAAGGGCTCATAACAAAACATTTGGATGATTATCATCCTTTTCAATCGTTAATATTTCAATAAGCGGTTTACCAGTAAGTATATTTTTTAACACGCTATCAATAATTTTTCAAACATTTTATAGATAAATCAGATATGACAATAAGACTGTTAAAAAGTATAAAAAATGAATAATTAATAATATTAATATAATAAAAAATCAACTGTACACAAAACGTTTCGTATCGTACCTACTTATTATATGCGATTTCTTTTCTCATAAAGGTGAAATCTATATATTTAAAAGTTTTGCTTTGTGAACTTGACACAATTAAATATTGTTTAAACTACCTACTTGTTTATTCCAAACATCATTTTTTGCCGTTCGCGATTTGCTGTGCACAATTTATTATTTAAATCAACTATGACGGCGACGGCTTAAAAAAACACTGATAAAAAAAATAATTTCACCCAGAAATTTAATTTATAGTTTAAGCAATTTATTTTTTATTACATCGAAGCGAAATCGGTTCGCCAATGAAAAATGCTAAGCGCGAATACAGTATCAATACACGCAAACTATCATTACTACTGAAAAGAGACTTAATAAAAAAATAATTTTATAGAATTTAACATCAAAACATTTGAAGCGTTTGAGAATAAGGTTTTTGTTTCTGTGAATTAATTTTCCAACTTAAGAAGTACATTCAGAAAATCGTTTCAATTCTCTAAAAATCTTCGTATCTTAAAATCAACACAGATTCGGTAGTACACTCATTTTTAACTATTCTGTTACTGGCTTAAAATAAGTAAATCATCCTCTAATTGCCATAATCCGCTATACATAATTTGGCTAGTTTAGTGAGAATTACCGAGAATATCTTAATTTTGTGTTTTAAATTGTAGAATAAATTTTAGTTATTTATTTTATAATGGTAGCATTTATTAATAGTACTTCTAGATCACGACAACCAGATGATCAAAGAAAATCTATATGCCTACTTAAAAAAAAGGTTCCTTGACTTCGTAAATAATTTCGACCAGAGCAGTTTCAGATTACGTCTGTGGTCCAGATGCAAGATATCAAAAATATACCTAATTTATAAGCCGGTATAATTTTAGCTCGCGTAGATGACAGTACAAGTTCAGTGTATCTATTGTACTGTGCATAGATATCATTATTCGTATACATATCCATGCATCATTGGCGCCATGTAAAGAAAGTTCCGAAGGTAATATGCTAATCAAAGGACACCGAGTGCTCAAAGATTCGTCGAAACCTTCATAAATAACTATTAGCTGTAGGCCACTGCACCCACAATGCGTCACAAGTTTAACTAACATGACATTATTCTTATAATCGTCCTGTAATCTTCGAATGGAGAATTTTATTACTACTATAAGCACGAGAAAAACACAGTGTCGCAAACAAAACTGTATTTATACCGAGAAGGTAAGATGACACGATATTTTTCAATTTTATCTCCTATTACAAAAAGCGCACTTATCTGATATTTATTGAGTTTTGAATATTTAATTCTACGATATATTTTACATTGATTGACAGTAACCTCCCGGGAGGCATGATTTTGACAAAGGGCAAATTTCTTTCTTCGAAACACATTGAAATTAATTTAATAAAACTTATCTCACTTCAGTTATTGGTATCAAGTATTCATTATTGCAGCTCGGGTTCTCGGAGGCCATGAATTGCCGACCGCTTTACACAATAATTTAATACTCACTCTTTCCTTATATTTATTTTATATTATCTATATAAATATGTCTCTACCATATGTATTGGTAGGAAAAGCTTAACAATTCTTCCTTACTTAGTTGATGGTATGCATTTCAATTTGAGAATAATAACATCGACTGATTAGAATAAATGATTTAAAGCATATATTAAATAAATCCGCTTTGAATAGTAAACACAACATAGGGTACCCATCCTGGATTTGCAAGAACGTGTCATGTCATTGTACTGTTATAGACAAAGCAACTATGAACAACTTAAAACACTTTTTGAATTAATAAACTTTTTTTTTTTTTACTTTGAATGTGCCTGTTTGCTATGCCAATAAACAAAATAAACCCGCAATAACAAATAAACAATCGATAGTTTAAAGCAGTACCGATTTCATTAATTTTGTTTGAATGTATTTTAATCTGAATAATAAAAAGGTTTCTGTTATTTATACCGCTTCTACTGTCATAATTACTATATTTTTGTGTCAGTTTAAATACATGAAACTCAGGGGAATATGATTTTTTTTATATGAACATGGTGTCTAAAAATCTAGGTATCAAAATAAAATGGCAGGTTTTATCAAAATTAATACATTTAACGCCATACACCAAAATTTTACATTTTAAAACACTTAAGCTATCCACCGTACACGCTTTCCCGTCTAATTCAAGGTATACCATTGGTATGGCGTTATTTCATTTAAAGATTCTCAATCTGTAAACGTGAGTGTACTGCAATCTTGGTATTATGTAATGCCACACAATAATCTGTACTGAAAATATAATAGAATATCCCCAACTGCCAGTATAATGCAGCAAATTTTTATTATCACGTGCAACATGTACATAATATATTATGACCATAATTATAATTCCTTATGTCGACCGAGGGTTATTTATGAAACTTCAATATCATATTTTGTACACTTCCGCGTGTTTCGCAGGCTTCAGTTTTCGACCTCTTTGGACATTCTAGTGCACAGAAAAATTGAAACTGACTGCTAGCAAACAGTATGTATCACTTACAATGTGAATAGGAAAAGAAATACAAGAAATTAAGTAACATGCCTTAGTATTGGATCCTTATATACTAAATTCGTCGAAAGAACCTGATCAAATGTGTTTGCACGTAATAAATATTTGTGTTTCGTTCGAAAAAAAAAACGAAAAAAATGTTGGATATATATTTCATAGAGAGCGTTTGCAGTACAAGCCGTGGCCCAGTAAATTATGTAAAAGATTGACATAGGTTTAAAGGGCGCATGTTTGTTTTCTCGACAGTAATTTTGGGTATCCTATAGACTATAGACCAATGATTCCCAACCTATGGGTTGCGACCCCCAAGGGGATCGCCAACTTATTCAGTAAACTAAGCTAACTTTTGATTGTACGTGGGTCGCGGGTTGAAGGTTGAGATGCTCTGCTATAGACGTTTCAGTAGGCCCAGTACGGTATTAAGTGTGAAAAAATACATTTTTCCCTAACTCTTAGTAATGGCCGTGTTAAGCAAAACTGGTCCTGATCATAAAATATATAATGGAAATAAGTGTCAAAAAGTGTGTTTTTATTCTTTAAAATATTATACTTTTCCATCAAGAAGTGACTGTTAATAGCTTGATGAAAAGCTAAAGTGATTTCAACTTTCAGTCTATAAACATAATTTGCATTCACTACATGTATATTTTGAATTACATTATTTTGAAAACATTAATCGCTTGTTAATTTTATATAATGGAAAATGGAATAAGTAGTCGTAATAATATTTTAATTGTGTTTATCAAAATGATGTTGTAATACTTCATCTCAGATTCGAAATTTTCCGTAAAAAAATGCATTAAGAAATCACGAATTCAATAACATTTTTTTTAATAAACAAGACGCCATGTTTTCTTGGCAAATGCGCTATTATGTGGTTAGATTAACACATTAAATATTCTTATTTATTGAATAATATAGGTAAGCTTTTTTATCACTTATCAACACATTAAATCTACCTGTTGAGGGTTTTTAAGATGTCGGACATAAAATACTTTGTTGATTGAAACAGTGTAACAGCTGAATAAACAGGTTAATGTGGGCTAGATTTTATAATTCAACTCTTATTATTGAAAACCGCATAATTAAATATTTTAGAACAGTTAATAAACAAAGATGTAAATTTTCCCCCATAAGCGAGGTATCAGAATAAATAACATAGCATAGTTAAGCGACATTCATATAAATTGTATTTTTGACACTAACTTGAGTCCTCGGTTTCTTTATATAATTTATTTGCCAATACGAAAACATTCTCAAGGTTAGGTAATGTAGATTGGATAGTAAAAATTATCATTTTTCCGAAAAATTGGTTTCTTATCTGCATAGACAAAATGGTTGGCAAATACAATCAATAATTATAGATATCTCGGTTGCAGTGCCGAACTCCCGTATTATGTTAATTGCAATATACAACGATTTTATTTGCTTGCATTCTTAGTTTTATACCATTAATTTGAGTTCGGTTATTTTATTACAGAAGTTAATCAACACAAGCATGCAATATTAAAGGTGATTCCTAGATGGTTTTAGGGCTTGCCATGACTGTGATGCTTATTAGTCTGGAGGATCTGAGGGATTCCACAGTAAAAAAATAAAAAAAGAAGTCATTTTTACAAATATAAGAAGGTTTTAAAATCTTCTCATTGAAAATGAATACACTGTGCAAACACGAGTAAACAAATCATAACGACCTGTGTAGAGAATCAGATTCACTCATTCGGCCATATAGAAATATCATAATCGTTGTAGATTACCTGTGGTATTTATCACAATCATTAACGTTTTTAACGTATACTGTCTAGCGAAGGCTTTTTATTCTAACAGTTATTTTAATAACGTTTGCAACTGACGATTTAAATCAGGGTTTGGGATACAAGGGTGCAGTTAATATTCCATAAGACATTCTTCTTATATGTCAAAAACAATTCTCCAAGTTTTAAATTAATTATCGTTCTTTTATAAGTCGAGCAGTGATAGAGGTGATATTTCAGTAACATCTCTGCATCATTTATCCAGAATTTTTAGATTTGTTTTTTTTTTTATCTGCGAGACTTTTTACAAAATAAATATTATGGTTTAACTAACTTTTTGAAAATGTAATAAAAAATCGAGCCGCATACTTACATTAGTTTTCAATAAATACCACAATATATATATACATATATATATATATAAAAACATTAACTTTTGTGAACGTTTCACAAACATGGGCGTTGACAATGCTCGCAATAAGCGAAAGTGGGTTCAAATGATTTTACAAATTACATACATTTTTTTTTCACAAATATAATGCAGTTTCACCAAGAATTAACAGAATCTAACGATGGCTCTAAACGAGTGTGTAAAAATTGACATATGAGTAATCGAAAACATGAGATGTCACAAAAATTTTGTAATCAATTCACATGTCAACGATTAAGTAACTGTAAAGCACACAAAAAGTATAGGTAATTATTTTACTGTACTTACGCGAGGTTTTTTTTATTCTAAATAAACATTTTTCTCGCAATTTATTACGTTTGATTACGCAATAAGAAAAATTACATTTTGATGAAATCCAGCAGGTAGCTTAAGGAACCATGCAAAGAACTGTAGTAAAAATCAAAAGGTTCATAACGCCTAGTAATACGGCAGTTTTAGGTTAATTATGATATTACATTCTATTCACAGAATTTTATAATTTTACTAAATCACATCTTGTACCACGTCAATGAAACAAATTGTACTACTATTTCACAGACTTTCTCAGTGATAAAAACTTATGAGCTTAAAAAGTAAATTTCCGCGAATAAAAAAAATTATGGTAAAAAAAGGAAGTGGTGGGTAACCTTAGAATGAAAACTATTATATAATCAAAATCACGGAATTAAATAATTCAAATTTCAACGAATGAATAGAGCAAAAAACGTCATGCCAATTAATAGCGGGGAATTTTTCAAATTGTTTAGATAAAATTTATCAGCTCAGTTTATATTTTGATTGTATACTTTCTTGCATTAGTTTCTCTCTAACTCTGAAATTCCACTTTTTGTAGATAAATTTAATTTAGTTTAATTTATCAAATGGCTAAATCCATCTCAAGTCTCATTCTCGATATAATTGAAAATAATCTACCCACTTGGTTAGCTTAATGAAACTTTGAGAACTTACTAGCTTTAAGTGCTCCATCGATAAAATCAATCATAATCCTATATTATCCAATCATTTCATTGCCATACGTGTTAAGTGAAACATATTGTAGGTCGAATGTATTCGGCGTTTGTTTCCTTAGAATCAAAATTTTGACGGAATACATGATTTCATATGAACTGATTGTTCATTGAATCAATTCATCTTTAAAACAACGCGTTGCTTAAAATAAATTAATATTCCTGGTGAGATTTATTATGATTTAGGAATAATCTGGTATTCAAAATTATCTGGGCTTGGCAAACTAATCTTGACACTAAAAAATTTTAGAAATTAGAAATAAGCTTTTTCTTAAGTTCTGTTTAATGTTAATGACATTAGATAAACAAATATTTATCACATTTTTTTATTTAAAATTATACATATTTAAACCATTATCAGATAAAATACTATCGCGAATAAAAATAAATAAAAAAAAAATCTGGAGCAAAATTCATCCCACGCATTGGCGCGCTTGATATATTGACAATAAAACAAAATATTTTTTCACGGCCTCTACGCATTTTCATATATATTTAAAGCTAAAAAAAAAATTCAAATTCAACACATATGTATAGAGGCTTAATAAACTTTTTATAGAAAGCGATTGGTTATCATTGTAAAATGAAATAACTATCGAAGAAGTGAAAATAAAACCTATTAGCTAATTTTTACGCCACTGACTAGGAACTATAAAACCACATTCGACTGATAAAACAGTGTTAATTCCTGGCAGTGAAATATATTGGTTCGTTGTGATGTATGAAGTGTCTGTAATATAAAATTTTATAGGAATTATTTTCATACTACTAACTATTGCATACGGAACACTAAACAATCCAATGAATAAATCATAAATTATTTTACAATTTGATGGTTGTCAATCGGTGATTTATTAGTGGTTAGCGAGTATTGCTGTTCATTATTATAATGTATTTAACTGTCGGTTTGTCGCAGCACACAATTTAGTTGTGGATCGTATTCCACTCGGTGATGTAGTGTTGGCTTTCTTGTGTAAACTGTGAACAAAATACGCGCCAAATAATAACAACGAAAAGATTTTAAAATAAAGGTAAATCATTTTGTATTATCAGATGACTGTACGGTAACATAGATTATGTATAACCAAAAATTACGAAATGTTTAAAAAACTGCAAGTTGTATTCGGTAAGTTAAATTGTAGAATAAAACAAATTTCTTGATTAATTAAATTCGAATATTTTTTTGTGAAAGCCTCATTTTTTATTATGTTATTAGAGCTACACATTTTCAAATTTAATAAATAACAAATCCGAATAATATATATTCAAAATCGACAATTTTCTTCCTAACCGAGATCAGTTGCATTTAACGTGCTTCTATCTCAATTAATTTGTGGAATATATATTTTAAGCTTGCCGATCCTACTTAATTGAAATTGTGTAACGATATCCTTGTGTTTTTGTTTGCAATACTTACCCATATTTTATCTCACCAAACATAATTATTATGAACCGTATCTGTGTTTATTTTTTTACCAGCCGTAAATTCATTAATAAACTCGGAAAGAAATACAAAACAAAGAACTTGATCGTGTTAAAAACCTATTATTTTACATTTATGACATTTTAGAAATATTCCCAATTTCCAATAGAAATTTCTAAAGTTTCTCCAAAAATATTACATTGCCTTTTTAGAAAGTAAGTGCTTACTTATAATTTCAAATAAACCGAGCGTGAGTTGAAACAACGAACAAACAAATATATTACACGTTATAATATATCGATATTTTTGTGATAGAAATCATAATATATCTCAAATAACCGCTATTCTTAGGTCTGTAAATATGTAATATTTTATCATTTCAAGTTGTTTCCTTATTTTTTTCCATCTTCTTTCATATGATAATAATAATACACAGATAAGTATGATCATTTATATCTTTAACGTGAGGAAGTTGAAATACTTTTAGTCAATCGGTTTTAAATTTATTGTATTTTTCTGTATTACGTGTTGGTGCGGGAATAATTTTGTTTTCATATTAATTTATATTAAAGAAAAAAATAGGTTTTATTTAGTATAGATGATCATACGATAATATTAGACACTGACCCGTGGGCCAATTAATATTAGCATAACTCCAAAATGATCTAGCCAAGAACAAAAGAAGTAATGTAAATAAAGTGATCATAGAATGAGCAGGTATACTATTGTGGTAGGTGGTTAAGGAAAATTTGTGTAATAAATTTGTATGCCAATTATTATAAACAATGCACCGAACTCTAGAATCCAGAGGTGTAGAGTAAATAAAAACTCAAAGTAAAAACACAATAATTTGTATTTATGTCCGATTCCCAGTTTCTTAATGGTAGGGCTTGGATAGTTCTATTGGAAATCTCGGCGCTCCCGTTTTATAAGATCAGATTGGTTTGAGAGACTTTTAAAACATCGTAATCAACGGTGTCTTTGAACAAAAATTCATAAATCAATTAAAAATTCTGTTCGCCCTGGGAATCGAACGCGTGTGGCTTTTAACGGAATCGAAAAACTGATACATCCCGGACCCAATAGTATTATTATGTATGTACATGAACGCAAACATTAATATGTTCAACAAAAAGTAAAGTTTTTTTATTATTTTGGCGTATGACGAATCGTGTGTATGGTTTGACTTAGGTAATTTTTTGTTGAGTAACATTTTTTGTTGAGTAGAAAACTTAGAACCCGTTCGTGAAATATCTCAATTGCATACTCGTGGTAATTTTATTTATTTCAATTTAATAACAGATAAACTCAGCGGAGCGTAAATATTCAGCAACCAAGAAAACCGATTAGCGGTATTTGTTTTATAATGTATTTATATTCTTAATAGTGATATTTAATCAAAATTAAAATTTATTTCTAGTACTATGAACAATAAAATATTTGACTTAAAACTTGAATCTAGATGCAGTTGTTACTATTTTTTAATAATACGCAGACAAAATGAAACCCTTGCATTTTCATCTTCGGGTACCCACTTCTCACATCATCGCAATATCAAGATATTATTATCACTTAAAAGTGTTTATTTAGATAAATCTAATGTTTTTTCATTTGGCACAATCCCGAAAAAAAAATTCGGATACTAGCTTTAATAAATTCATAAATACCAAACATTGATAAAAATAACAATGTTGGTTTTATTATTGACATAACTACTGTACGAGTAAATAGAAATTATGCGTTGAAAATACTTTTTGAAATCATTCAACTTATTTTATAGGTTTTTTTTACGAATTTTTTTATAAAATTTTATTTACAAAATAGAATATGTATATTTTTAAAATTCATTCTGGAACAAGCCATTGATATTAACACATTGTTGTCGGGACACGGATTTTTCCGTTTTTGCGGAACTGCTGATGGATTGCGGGACTTAATTGCGGGTTCGTTAATTTTTTACAGTCCCATCAAACACCCATAAGAACAATGTTAAATAGTCCCGCATTAACCGTTCTCAGTTTATCGATTTCCTCGATCTAACGTCTAAATATTAAAGCCCCGTCTCAAATATTATTCTAATTGACCGGCTTTGGTAGATAAATCTTTCTATTCAATACAATTTGTGTGTTTGAACACATAAAATCTTATATATTAACCAAAGATATTAATGTTCGCCCAAATGTCTTGAGATTTTACCTAATAAAGAATTTCACAAGAAGAAGTTTAAAACACTATTCGATTATTTCAATAAATATGATTTATTTAATATAACTTTCACAAAACCCTCTCATATTTACCAATTTTTGTGTAACCCATCTTTAAAAATTAAAGGAAGGCGGGACGTTTCTTAAATTTTTCTTTTTTTAATAAATAATTTAATCTTTCCCGCAATGCTCGTTTTCCGCATTTTCCGTTTATTTTTTAGGGTCCCACGAAAAACATAGAATCGAGGTTTCACTTTATCAGATATATGTAAATTGTTTTGTACAAACCTTATTGGTCATTGAACAATTGCGTATTGGTTAATATTGATTTGATCACCTTTTATTTGCATTGTAACAAAATGCCACCTCAATTTTATTTTTAAACGATATGTTTTATAAATAAGTAAATTATTTTTTTGTAGACGAGAAACTTCGTCTTAACAGCATGCAATCATTTATTCTGATAACGTAGAGAACGGGACATATTCGTAATATGTACCTATTGAATTATATTAAAAATAAACCGCTTTGATTCTTCAACAAAAACTGTTATGTTGATTTCTGCTATATTTTTAGTTTATTCATCGTCAGTTTTTTCTGTAAATATCAGATAAAAGCAAATAGCATTGATCCAAGTGTTTTAGTTGAATGAATATTTACCTAATAGTTCCCTCTACGACTCATTATTATTACTTTATAAGGCGTAGTGTGTGAAATTCAATCGAAGAAGTGTTTCTTGAGAACAAAATCAAGCACATTTTCATCATTAAATAGTATAAATCAATTCATCCACCGATACATAAGATGAAATGGGGACATGAAATATTTTACAATTTACAACATTTAAGATTTTGTAGTTGAAAACACACTTCATAAAACAATATGGTTCCTGCGAAATGCTACATTTATATCATATCTCTTTTTTTTTTCATTGTGCAATAAAAATCGAGATTGATAATCATTGTTTTCATCTTTGAACAAAAAATGTACCAGATGTGATAACGCCCCGATTTTGTTACTTTCATTCGATGTATAGTTTCTTTCTGATAAGTTGTATGCCAATAATCAATAGATTTCGTAAGTCATTTGGTTCATTTTTCTACATATTACAGTTCGATTACCAAATTTTTGTATACCGAATGCTCAACTATATTAAATATTCAACATAGAGCAATTACTTATAATTGCTCTCTGTTGACTTACCTACGTTTTCTTTTTAAAACGCTACGCATTAAACATTTATGAATGCTTTTTTTATTGATTCGCGTAAAATAATATTTACGCTACCGCTATTTCGATTCCGACGTTAAACGATTTCCATTGTATTGAAATTGATTTCGCTTACTATTTATTATATAATACATATACATAATAGTTCCCAACGTTTTTGTAGCCCACGTGTAGATGAAACTGCATCGCCCTAGTGCATTGATCTCGATTCATTTTGTTGTAACTATATTATGAACTAGTCAATTATCATTTAGAAATAACCAGTTTAAAGTAACGCTGATGGCTGCTGGCTGCAGAGACGTTTCTCTCGTTTATAAACGAATTGAATATCTACTTAAGATAACTGAAGCTAACGGGCAGGGATGTATTCATAATATTTACCAAAGAACCAGTCAGTAACACGAGTACTGATAACGAAAATTGACTTTCGAATTTTTTTGAATACTTATACTTCATATAAGTATTTTATTTTCAAAGTGAAAGTAGATATTTCATATTAAAACTGTTGTGCCTGTCAAACTAAAGAATTTATATAACTTGCAAATGAATAGTAGACAATATAGTTTTTTTGTTGTTGCTTTATTTACCCCGAGATCGTATATTTTATTCCACGAATATAAATTTTTCACATTCTAGCTAATTCTTTTTTTATGTTCGTTTCCAAAAACGATTGTGATTCTACTGTTTTCAGAAGGTTATATAAATAGCAAAAGTATTCCAAAAACAAACACGTATTTTGTTCGAGAATTTTTAGGTCATCTCATCGAAGAAGCCAACATCAAAGTTTTTAGAATATGTAATTGAATGTTGAATTAACCACTAAAATAATTATAATGCTCAAAATTGAAACAGCATAAAATTTGTCATTAATGTAGATGTTGATTTTTCATTATTAGAAAGAGGCGGGGCAATTAGCAATATCACACATGCTTCCAAATTTTTAAAGGATGCTTTAAAATGATCATAGAATAAAAATGTATTTAAGTGATTTTATTATATTAAGCTAATGAACAAAAATGATTTAAATTTTTTAATAATTTTAAAAAATATCTTAGAGAAAACTTAAAAGTAGTTCACGCCATTTGTGTATGTATGTGTTAGATAAAATCTTACAAAACTTTCTGAATTTTCAATTGAAAAATAATACTACTTGAATCATGCTTAATAACAAAATGCTGTGAAATCATTGGACACACTGTACACATAAATTTATTGTGCACAGCCATGGCAGAAGTTTATTGCATTTAGTACATTTTTAATACAGAAATTTACTTCGAAATCTGTCAAATATTAAAAAATTAACGTTGGTCAAATGATAAAAACAGTTTTAATATTCTATTCGATTAGAATCAGTGCAGATAGATGATATAAACGTATTTTAAATCTACGGTCAGACTGATAGTTGCTTGACACCTTTCACTACAAGCTTGGTTCCTTTACCTGATGATCAGCTTATGATGTGTAAAGTTTAAAACATTTTACAGTTATACACATGCCATAATATATAATATAAGTTTGACCCTTCAGTAGACGCTGTGATATAGAAAAACTTGATTTAGTAAGCTCAGTAATTCAATTCATGTGTAAATATGTTAGGTATACGCATGTTACTACAGCTACATTATACCTCTTAACAGCTCAAATCACTTAGCTTGAAAGTGTTCTTGAAAAGTAATTGCTATGCGGGACTTGATTAAATATTCCAATCCATAATCCAGTTCATTTATCTACAAACTAGACTTTTTCTATACGCTTACAAGTCAATTTGACTAAGGAGCTTTACTAATAGTAGACATTTTATTTTCTTATAAGCGTGAAATTATAGATGTAATTGATATATTGAAATAATAATACACTATGTTTAGTACTACTTCCTGGTCTTAATAATATAAAATTAAGAAAATGGTACTCAAGTATCATTTTTTTTAAATAACCTGTCTTTCCACCAAGAAGTGACAGTTAACAGTAAATTAGTATTGTATTGAAGAAAATCTCCACTAACTTTAACATCCTAACCTTATATTGTTTTGTCGCTATAACAAGAAATATAAAGCTGTTTTAAATTTGGTATGTATTTCGTTATTATCACAACAATTGCTTGATCTGCGAACGGAATTTAAAATATTGAATTTATGCTATGAAAATCTTTCATCGTAAATTGGATCATATTTTTCCTTATATATTGACCAAGCAAATTTTAAATTGATTTGAAATTTTCATCCTTTAATGATTTTCTTTTGTTAATGATATATTTATAATTTGAGATGGCAAGAATACAAAAGTGCAGGGGGAAAGTATTTTTGAACACAAAGTCGCAATCTGGCCAGTGTCTCGTTTATTCATAGACACAGAAAGAGTTTAGTAGGCATATTAATATAAGACAGAGACTACCCGCAGCGTGAAATCCAGCTTTGCATGGAAAAATGGCATCTTAGCTCTCGGTGATCACCGACCGCTTGCAGGGATTCCGACGAAATTAAGAAGGAAAATCGTTTGATAAAATGACTGATTCTAAAAAAATATATTAAAATTTCAAAGCTTGCAAATGATTATTATAGTCGTGCATCAATATCTCAACCTGATAGCATATGTCGGGAAATCAATTCAAGGCATACTGGAGTGATAAATTTTCCACAGTAATATGCCGATGCGATACGTAAGCAAGTTTCAAATGCGGATTTACGGAATCAGGGGTCGTAGGTTTTAGTTATGTTATATTATTACCATAAACACTTTCAAAAAAATCGGAACACCTGTTTTGAAAATGATTTATATCTTTATTTCGGTATTGTAAATTAAATAAAATTGATATAACAACGCATTGATTAATATCAATTTTTAATCAAAAAAAACATTTGGAATAGGTGTACGATTGATTAATGATTTCTTACATAAATATGAAATATTACTTTTTCTGCAGCTTAACGCATAATGCACGGAAATCTCATCAGCACTAATAAATTGTAGAATTGGTGAATTGTCTTTATTAATATCATAATTATATTGAAAAACATATATTTCCGTAAGATATTTATTAATAAAAGCCTTTAATTTGTATGTAAAAATATATTCAAATATCGAATATATATTGCTGCTTTTATTAGCTTTTCTATAATCTTTCTATAATTTTCTATAACCTAGGCGAAATTGAACCCCGAACGGATATTTTCATATATTGTAAATTTCAATCTCCATATGAAACTTTATTGGAGTGCTGTGATATCTGCCCTACCTTCCCATATTTTCCTGGTTTCGATTAGCTTAATTCTAATATGCTCACACTACTATCCTTCTATACTAATATAAAGTATAATTTACTATTTTCAAAAAGAGTGGTCAACACTTTTTTTATCGTTGAAAATCTGATCACAATGGGACCGAATATGTTACGTAAATAAAAACCTGATATAATCAATGATTTTAAAGTGACTCTTATAATGAAATATATTCTTTTAAACGAAATAAAAAAAAACTAACATACAAGGCTTTTAACGGTCATCATTGATCAATAATTTTGTTGAAAACAATATAAGTAAATTTATTCCAAACAGAACAAGTTAATAAAAAATCGTCTTGATATATGGATTACCTTCAAACTCTTGTTTTGCAAGATTAGGTCATTGAAAATATTATGCATTCACTTTTCACTAATGTGTTATACTCATTGTATAGATAATACAAATTAGACACCTAAATAATTTGATCCGAAATCCGATTTCGCGCTTTCTAAATCGGTGGTTCTCACGTGAAATTTTACTGTGGGCCCATTATTAACATCAGCAGTGTTATGGAAATGTCTTCCGGTCGTAAGAAATTCTTATTTAATTATTTACGGATAAAATACAGAAGAAAATCTTAACTGACTAAAATTAAATTATTTATTTGCCATAAAGTAATAGGTCACCGTCGCCACTCTACTAGTAGGACGGAAGACGATTGCTAGATAAGTAAATGAAACATATTATATTATGGGATACCTAAAACATTTACAACTTTTCTAAACCCTATTAATCGATTATCAATCAATTATACTCTTCAAAATATAATAATATGAACAAACGCACGAGTAATTTTTCCGAGCTTTTAAATCTATTGATGTGTTGGTATTTTTTTTTGCAACATCATACAAATGTGTAAATTACCAATTCTCTAAAAACATAAATAGTCGAAATACTTATAAAATTTTCATGACTTCAATTTTTACTATGCAGGTATGTGTTAAACTATAAGTATATAAAATAGAAATTTCGTGGATGTATTGTATGTATATAATGGTGGTAACTTTTGAAATATCTGTAGATAATTGTTCATTGTATTGACGTGAATAAAAGCGGATGATAGAAATAACGAGTTCGTTGATTGGAATATTATGATTTACAGGAGTTACCTACAACGAGATATGGTGATCCAAAATGACACAGCTGTGGTAATTTGTTTCGTACGTTTCACATTTTAATTAGAAAAATATTTTGAACCGTGACGCAAACTATCGTTACTCGTTGTGAAAATACTTGTTGATAGTAAATCGTGACGTAAATCAAATCATCTTTCAAATAGACACGTTTTAAAACGAAGAAGAACAGCCAAATCGAATTGTAAACAGGCCAATAAATAAAATCCTATACAATTAGTTTCTTCGGCATCTTCTTTAGCAAGTTTTCAACCTTCAGTTGCTTTATTTAGTATTGCACCATTATTATCTGTTTTCATATTTGCTTATTTTTCAATGGAATAATTTATTTTTACTTATTTTGTTCGCGTCATGTCCAATTATTGGGCCTCGGCAATGATTTTGGCAATCCGTCACACCTTTCGCTGCAGATTTTGTCAAGGCTAGAAACTATGCTTAAAATCGGGAGATAACCTTGGGTTTTGAGGCACCATTATCTACAAAACTAGTTTATTTTATTAATCATCATTTGTTCATAAACGTGAATCATCTTTTTGAAGCATTCCTCATGTATAGTATATTGAGATGCCAAATAACACACATGGAGCCGTGTCTCAACATGCCCAGTGCATCGGATAATGTTACCGTGTAAACACAAACATTGCAGCCACGCTTGGATTGAATACGTCGCCCTGGTCATGCGTTTTGAGAAAATAAGGAATTTCTTAATTTAATTTGAATTGTTGAAATTTTGTACGATTCTACATTTTTTGTCATTAACGACCCGGGCTTCAACTTTCGGAATCTTCAGGCATTCTATCACACGAATACAATAGAAATGACCTAGACGACAATTCAAATTTCATATTGAGATTCCATCAAGCACCTTCAGTCGATATCATAAATTTAATGGTATTGCTTTTAATGTTGCAACTCTATGTGGGTTCAGAATAGTACTAAACGATAGTAATAAACTTATTAATTGTTAGTTTTATAATTTATCTATATTAAATAAAAATATTCAATTTGTTTCCAAATATTATTAGTATTAGTACTATTCATTTTTTAGCAATTGGTGTTTCGATTCATTTCACTTCCTTCTTCACATCCAGCAAAAGCCAAAAGTTTACAAATTTTCACAAAGTGACAAATAAATCCATCATTAGAAATAAGTTTTTTTTTTTTCAGAATCCAGAGATTCTCAGCAGTATTACTATGGTCACCAGAAACTGTTTCCTGTGCGTTTTAGCACTAGGATTTTTATTGAATGTTGCTGCAAATGAATCACCTCAGTACAGGTTGCCTAAAAATATTATGCCCCTTCACTACGACCTTCAGGTTCTGTCACACCTCGGTGACAAGAGCAACTTCACATTCAATGGAATAGTTGACATACAGGTAAATTGTGTTGAGATTACTTATATAGTAACTGTTACTGATATCTAATATATCTGATATATAAGTGAGTAGCAAAGGTTGCAGATGACTCCAATGGATAGACTGCGTTCCCGTGAAATAGCAATGTTGTCCCAGTTTAAATTGATACAAATTTCAGGCAATATTGCCAATTCAAAAAAATAGCCGATAGTTGCTTATGAACTGAATTGAATAAAAAATGAATTTTCGTATTGATACAATTTGAAATGAAAAACTATATACAGTGCACTTTTTTATCATCTAATAGGAGCGACTCAGATTTTGTTAAAAAACAAAGATAAAAAAAATCAGACTGAATGCCATTGTACATCTCTATAGCTTTAGACCAGTAATCCTCAACCACCGGCCTATGGACAACTCATTTATACACATGTCTCAACATCAAAAATCACACTAATTTATTATATATATTAATTTAATAATAAAAATAAATTGTTTATTGCTTATTTCCACAATATATTTTACGATCAGGACCAGTTTCGCTCATCGTGAGCATTATTATATTGTGGAAATAAATATCAAAAAATGTGTTTTTAATATTTAAAATTTCCACCAAGAAGTGACAGTTAAAACTTTAAAATTGATTATTATGTATTTATTTTATTTTGTAAGCTATAAATAATATGCTGTGGCCCACATAACGTGGGAAACATTTGTATGCGGCCCCAGTACGAAGAATGTTGAGTAAGAGGGCTGCAAACTATCAATATAAATATTTAATATGAACAAGCTAATTACACAAACTATCTAATGATTGATTGAAAAAGAAAACCGATTTTATAAAGCATGTTTTACAATAAATAGTAGCAAAATATAATTTAATCTAAAAACTTTTAAACGCTATTTTTTTTGTTTTTAATGATCAATCAAGCCTGAAAATAACTTCCAGCCTGTTATACAAATCAATAGCCTTCCAACTATGGTTGTTACTAATTAGTACAATGTTTTTTGCAATTCCAGATGAAGGTATTAGAAACCACAAAAAGCATCACCCTTATGTCCAAAAATCTTGCTATATTGGAGAATGAAATTGAGTTAAAGTGCTTAACTCCTGATTCCAAATATCAAGTCACCAATGTGACGTACGATATTCCTGTAGACTTTCTCATTATAAATTTCGACAAAGAACTAGTTAAAGGAAAAAGTTTTCATTTGAAGATTCCTTTTGAAGGTGTCATCTCTGAATCACTAGTCGGTTTTTACAGAAGTAGCTACAAAAACCATGAAACTGGCAAGAATGAGTAAGATATTTTAGAGTACTTATACCAGTGTAGGTCAATTATGACTGAAATAACTATAATTGCATATACAAACAGTAATTTTTTATTTATATCATTCTCAACAGAGAAAATTTCAAATATTTATAAAATTGCCGATATTGTTCCAGTACTTAATAAAACACACTATTCAGCTCTCATGTCAAAAATAGACTGTCCATAAAAAATAACCAATTTTTATTTTTAGGTGGATCGCTGTAACTCAGTTTGAGCCAACTTACGCTCGCAGAGCATTCCCATGCTTTGATGAGCCTGATATGAAGGCCACATTCTCTATAACTCTAGGTAGAAAAGAAGGCTTAAACTCAATCAGTAATATGCCCTTACTTGAAACAATTCCAATGTAAGTATCGCCACTCTTTCTTCTCATACCCGTATGCCCAATTCATCCACCTCTAGTGGTTTTACATTATATTAAAATAGAGACTACACCTTATTCTTAACAATGGATATCTTTCAATTTTGTGATGTATTTTGATAAATTATTACATATTTTTCTTGAAAGCAAACACAATAGCGAAAACTAGAAAAATCATATGTGTGGTATCATCTAAAAATTATATATTATTTATTGCCTTAATGTCTCAAATATTATGAAAAATCATAGGCCACTGTCTAAGTTGAATCCACTCAAGTGCAAATATTGTCAATATTTAATTGTAAAATAAATAACAATATATAGTTATTGATAATGGCCAACATCTTTCTTATTGTTTCAGTCATGGTTCACCGGGATGGTATTGGGACAAATTTGAAAAATCTGTACCAATGTCGACTTACCTTGTAGCTTACATTGTTTCCCAGCTGGATCACATCGTATCACCAAAAAACACTTCCAATGCCGAATTTAGGATTTGGGCAAAGAAGGATGCCATAAACCAGGTAACTTCACATTACATGGATCTGAAACCTTTTTTAGTATGAGAAATGAAGTATTTATAAGAAATATATATTGTGTTAAGACTTTAATCGAAATTTGTATCTATGTTACATTACAATTCTTACACTACTTTATATTTCACTATTTTTACATTATTACAATCAATATTTAGTTATTAAATGAAAATTCAAGACTTTATTTGTACCTATGCTATTTATATTATCAATCAAAATGAAATAAAAACTTCAATATTTAAATATTATTGTTTTAAGAAAACAGTAAATAACGATTGTCATGATTAACATTTACAACAAAACATTGATCAACAGACTCTCTACGCATCCGAAGTTGGACCAAAAGTTTTGAGCTTTTATGAAAAGTTCTTTGATGTGCCATACCCGCTGCCCAAGCAAGATATGGTTGCTATTCCTGATTTCTCCGCTGGAGCTATGGAAAACTGGGGCCTCATCACTTACAGGGAAACTGCTCTTTTGTATTCACCTGAAATTTCTGCTGCTTCTAATAAATTCTATGTTGCCAGTGTAAGTAATCTCACCGAGTTATAGATTATGACACATTTTTCTTATATTTTGAAATACATTTTATTTAAATTTATTCATTGAATTTGCTCACAGGTAATAGCCCACGAACTGGCTCACCAGTGGTTTGGAAATTTGGTGACCATGAAGTGGTGGACAGATCTGTGGCTCAATGAAGGATTTGCCACTTACATTGCTACCTTAGGAGTTGCCAATATCCATCCAGAATGGAACAGTCTTGCATCGGAATCAGTCAATAATTTACAAGACGTCTTCGATTTAGATTCTCTCAATACATCTCATCCAGTAAGTGTCATCAATAATCTCTAACTTAAATCACATAAATTTGGTACTAGGAATAACACCAGTGGGCGTAACTAAGCCTTGTTATTGGCGCAAATATCTACAACATGGTTGGTCAACATGGTTGGTCAACATGGTTGATCTTATTGGTTTGTTGCTTCTAGAGAGACCTCATTGTGACTATTTACCATTTTCTAAAATCTGACTCTCGAGTTTATTCTATTTTATTATTTTCATGAAAATAATTTAACGAAACGAATATCATAAAAATTATATTCATTTTCACTCATTATAAATTACAGATCAGCTGCTTAATTTATAGACTTCTCAAATGGGAAAAAATAGTTAAAAAAAAGCATTAAAAGTTTCCAGGTGCAGTGTAGACCTCAAACTGTTCCGAAAATTCTGATTTGAATTTGATAAAATTGTTTTCACATAAAGATGTTTTTCTATCCATAAATAACAAGATAATGTTGATTTATTTCATCAAATTATAGTGCTTGAAAAAAAATTTTCTTAAACATAGCTCAGATAAATTTTCACCGTTTATCTGAAAACAACAGATAATACTAGCTTTCTTCAATCTTGTTTTCTTTTTTCAACAGGTGTCAGTGCCTATCGGTCACCCGAGTGAAATTAACCAAATATTTGACCCGATTTCTTATAAAAAAGGATCAGCTATTTTGAGAATGATGAATATATTCTTGGGTGAAGCTGCATTTAGAAATGGATTGACTACGTAATTCAACATTTATTTATTGCAAAAACATTCATATTGTATTATTGATCCAATTGAATAAAATGAATTAAATTATTTAATTTACTTACTCATCAATATTTAATGTAACATTAAAGATCATTTGAAAAGCAGCTTCAGTATAACTGTATTGCAAGTTACATTCGAATGCATCAATCATTGTTGAAATAATCATATAATTTTCTTTATATATTTATATTCTAGCTATTTGAATAAGTATAAATATTCAAATGCAGCTCAGGACGATTTGTGGAACTGTCTCACTGAGGCAGCACATGAGACTAAATCTCTAGCACCAGAAATAACAGTGAAGCAAGTCATGGATAGTTGGACCACCCAGACCGGATATCCATTGATTACTGCAATCAGAAATTATGAAAATAATTCAGTTACAATTACCCAGGTAAAAACAAACTCCATTACTTTGACTAGATTAAACTGGAACAAAATAAATTATAGTGATAATTTGGAATTATCTTTCACAATTTGATGTTTTACTATGGAAGCTATTATTATTTCATTCACTCTAAAAGTAGTATTTTATGAAATCTTGGAAGGGCTGAAAAGAACAAGCGTGAGAATACCCCTTCCTGGTTTCACTTCATTAAGAGTAAATTCAGTGTTCCATGAATTTCCAGAATAGCCAGGCTTTTGAAATTCCTTCTTCCTCTTCGAAGTGTGGTGTTTTACTTGCTCAGTTTCAACACAGTTTAATTGTTCACAGAATTTGATATAAGAATCGTGCTAAATTTTTTCAAATATTTTATTTCAGACTCGTTTTATGAGATCTAAGCCAGCGCTCAGCACACTTGACAATAAATGGTGGGTACCTTTGACAATGTCAGGACCTGCTGAAATCGGATTAAAAAGTGATGGCAAGCCAAAAACATGGATAAATGAAAAACATACAAGCTCAGTTAAATGCAATACAGAGCCACATGAATGGCTTCTTTTAAATATTAACTTATCAGGTAATTTATTACTATGCATCACAATTTACAAAAGTCAAACACTCAATTAGTAAATGTAATAAAATAATGGCAAATTTTGTTCCATTACATATCTATCAGACTAATTATTTTGTTATTAAATAAGTACTAATATATACCTAGCTATATATCAAAATAACCTTTTGATTATACTTAAAAATTGAATATGTGATTTTTTTGTGCCATCAATAAAACTGGTACTCATAGAGTGTATTTAATTTTCAGCTGTCTGCAGAGTAAACTATGACGATGCCAACTGGAAGATGTTAATTAAGGCTTTAAAGAGCTCTGATTTTAGTGGGATTCCTCAACTCAATAGATTCCAGTTGATCACTGATTCTATGGACTTCGCTTGGTCTGGTTTAGTTGACTACAAGTTATCTCTCAGGTTTGCCAATTCATTTCCGAATAAACTAATTAATAATCAAGGCCTAAAATTAATATTAAAACTAAATAGTAAATATTTTCAACATTCACTAAATAAAAATTTGTTAAAGTAAAATATCTATCAATTAAAAGTTTTATCAAAATTTTAGGCAAATCAGATTTGTCATACATCAATAAGGTGAAAAATATTTTCTAAACGGATGGTCATAGCAATAATTTACATAGCACTTTTTTATAAAAAAAACCTCAAATGGTTCTGATACAAGCATACTTATATTGTATTAACGAAAAAAACATTATTTATTTGTAGCCTGTTGCAATACTTAGAGAACGAAAATGATTATATTCCATGGTCGAGTGCTCTATCCAGTTTGAGTGAAATTAACAAGCAACTCAAGAGAACGTCAAGTTATCAAGTATTCACAAGTTACATGAAACAATTACTCAATGAAACTTACCTGAAATGTGGGGGTCTGCACACAAAAGTTATCGCTAACCCAGATAAACTTGAGTCCGTGAAACATCAGGTACATTAAACAAAACATTCTCATCACAATCACAACCAAAAATGTAAAGCCATGAAATAAAAATTTTGCAATTCAATTTTAATAAAATTATGACGTGCCTCAGTTCTGTGAAGTTGTTGATTTTTAGTATTTGTAGTATGATTTCTCTATCATAAACAAAAATCAGTAAAAAAAATATTAGAAAACTTCTCAATCCATCAATTTGAATTGTGTAAATAGTAAAAATAAGACATTTTGCCAAGTCAAAGTAAAGAGACACTACATTTAGCAAAATGAGCGCTTTCTTATATAAGTTATGATCAAGGGGTTGTTGATCATGGGTTGATCGTACATGTGACACATCAGAATGCAGACAGGCTTTAGATACTTTTTCACTAATTGACTATTATCAACCATGATAGAATTGACACAAAAGTTTAAGTGACTTGTGAAGTAGAAGCCACTTGGTTAACGTGTAATCTTTGAGTGTTCACTAAATCTAGAAACAGTTGGTTTTCAAGTGTGTATGAAAATAAGTATCTAATTCAAATTTCAAATATTCTTTATATTTGACACTAATAATGTTTACATTTTTTTTTCTGGTGAAATTTATTTATATATTATTGCTTCTAAGCCACAACCAAATTAATTTATTTTCAGGTATTGATCAGTAGCTGGGCGTGCAAAATGGGAATCGAAGAATGCGAAAAACATGCCGTAGAATTATTCTCAGATTGGATGTCTCAAGAAAATCCAGATAAAGTTAACAAGTAAGTATTTATATGTTTTTATAGTAGATATAACACATCACTTAATAAGTTTGTAGGATGACTAATAAAACCAAAATTTTTAGACTAAATTTAACATTATTCATCAACATAGTCTCCTTTAAGAATGAAACATTCATTCCAACACTTCTATGCCTTTCTTTAGGACAATTTACCCAACCCTTCAAATTACACTTCAGTTTTTCAGCATACATATTGATTAAAGTTTATTACTATCATATGAATTTATCAATAGTGGCGATATATGGTGGCATATATCATCCTACAAACTTATTGAAAGATATTTAACTATTATTGAAGTTGTTTCCCTTAGATATTTAATGCTTCTACGGCTTAACAATCAGTGCAGATTTGAAATATATTTAAATCAAGATAAATTTTTGCAATACTATATTTTTAACATTATATTGTAAAATTATTATAGGATAGTATGTTATTATAAGGACCAAATACCAAAATATTTAATTCCGCAGGATCTGTATGAATTTATCAATAGCTATTTACTTTGCGTTTTCATCAGAACTAGATGGCGTATAGCTGTAATTACAGATGCTGTAAAGCAGATGTTTTTTTAGCTGGAAGGTATTTTGTAAGCTATCAAGTCTTAAAACTTCGTAAAATTATTCTTTCAGCATTCCTAATGACTTACACAGCTTAGTCTACTGCACGGGAGTTGAGAAAGGTGGAGAAAAAGAATTCGATTTTGTCTGGCAAAGATATCTCAAGGCCAGCGATCCCAGCGAGAAAGTCACCCTCCTTTACAGTCTCGGATGCAGTGAAAAGATTTGGCTTTTGCAAAAGTAAGTATGGTAATTTTTAGAACTGATTTGTCTGTTTGATCACAGAATCATTGTTTTGAAAATATATATTAATTTCATAAAGCAATATAAGTTGGAAAGTACTCTGGCAAGTTTGAGCAAGCCCTCCATTTTTTCAACCTTATCCAGTCTATTCAAATTTTATTTACAGACTTCTAGAATGGAGCATCACAGATGGAAGTGGAATAAGAAGACAGGACGCCAGGAACCTGTTTGGACGAGTTGGATCAACACAAGTGGGATTCTATGTTGCCAAATCTTTCTTATATGAACATGGACACGATATAGCAAACTAGTAAATATCACATAACTCTTTTATACACACTTATTATCTTCTTTTTGTTTAAGCAAAAGAATGCCATTAGGCTAACAAAAATTATCAAATAGTCAAGGTACCAGATATTTTTAAATCAAATGAGATAACTAGATAAGAATTTTTACTGTCACTCAAAGAGAGAAGATATTACCAACAACATGAAGATAATTTTGAATTTTTTTTTTTTTTTTTTAAATAATAAAAACACATTTTTTTTCAACTGATAATGCTCGCGATGAGCGAAACCGGTCCTGATCAAAAAAATATATTGTGGAAATAAGTACTAAAAAAATGTGTTTTTATTATTTAAAATATAATGCCTTTCCATCAAGAAGTGACAGTTAACACCTTAAAAGTGATAATTTTGAATGTTAAATTGCCAACATTGAAAATTTTCCATAAAAGATATTCACCATAATATTTACAGATTCATCAAAATGATTTGTGGGTTCAATAATTATGAATTTCCTACTTAGTATGAATAATTACTAATTGTTGTAAATTTAGTTTCAGTGATACACCAACCAACATGGGAAATTATGCCAAGACAATTGCAAATCAAATAACTACCCAACAAGAAGCCGATGAGGTGAGCAAAATTTTTAAAAACATATTCTCTAGTCAATATGACAATAAATGTATATTTTTTAATAATCTCTTATTGTGTCAATTTCAGTTCATCGCTTGGACAAAATTGAATTCAGCCATACTAAAGGATGCAAGTATTTTGGTGAAGCAAGCCTTAGAATCGATGGTCATCAATCTAGACTGGAAGAACACCCACCTGTACAGCGTTATTAATGTATTGAAAGGACTTACTAATCAGTAATGGTTTATATAAAAAAATTCAAAATTCTACTATCCATTTCCGATAAACAAATATTTTGGATAACATTTTATATGCAATACATGCTGCAATAATTATAATTGATATTTAACTCAATATTGTGTAACGTTGGCTAGCCATCAAAACATTTCACGTAATTGATAGGCAAAAATTACATGCAGCCAAAAATATTATATATACTGAATAAATGAATACAATCTTTATAACCAAAGAGAAAAATCGAAATAATCTTCATTATCTACAAACTTACTGTTGAATTACATACTTCACATAACATTATTATTGTTAAATAATCTTGATTCAGATTTAGTTGATTGAGAAAAACATTTAATGAAAACACTTTGTACTTAATATATTTATAGCAATATATAATTTATACATCAATAGTTAATATTTAGGAGAGTTGTTATTTTTGTAATGTCACAAACGCTACTGAAACATAAATATATTTATATGTTTGATCTTTATATATTATGTATAATTCATAAGTTATTTATTTTAAAGAAATATTTTTGTTTGAATAAACTATTTTTATTGTTTAACCATTGGTGTATATTTTCTATTGAAACTGAGTTCAGTTTCTATTTTTCAAGTTTGATATAAACTTCATTACCTCATTTAATATTGAAGTATAGAGGAGAACATACTTAAACAAAAATTATGAATTGATATAATGTGCGATGCAATGTATCGTATGGCTGAGAGTTTTAGTCATTATTTTGTCTTCATCAGTTTCAGAGAATTGACATCATTCAACCAGTGGACACCTGTACGAATCTAAGTAATTCAATTGTTTTATTTTTTGCCTAAGGGTGGGATTACACTATCTCTGACAATTTATTAGACACAGTATAAGTAAGAATCCTCATGTCTTTTGATTAAGTAATTGTTAATCATAGAAAATCCATTTCACACTGCAATTTTGACACCTCTGTATCAGAACTAATTATTCAATACAATGTGAAAGATTTTCATTTTTAAATGAACATATCTAAATAAACTGAATTTCAGTTTTTATTCCTAGTATGAAATGGATCAGTTAAATGTTTTCAGAGTAAGCCGAGATGAAAGTTCTTATAAGAATAGTTGTAGTAATTCTTTCTAATCATAATAATTCCATTGAACTGACTCCCCAATATCTTTTTCAAAAGGATTTAGAATTTATTCCATCAGGTAGGTAATTTGATTCAAAATTTTTTTTTATATTCTCACAAGATTTAAATTCTTAATATGACATTTGGAAACATTGATTATTCAATAAACTATGAATTTTGATCAGGCTGTGGTAAGCGTGCGCTACTCATTTATAAAATCTTGAAAAACCTGAAACATTTTTGGAAGCCTACCACCTGCAGGTAATTAAATTACTTACTGCAACATTTTGAGTCCTATCGAGTAAGTCTTCAATGTTATTATTTTGATGATCCATTTCTTCCGTTACGGTTTCTTTTCACTTTCAGTCTTGTCCGGTAGGATATTTCAGGGATAGTTGCATTATGAAATGCTAATCTGGCAAGGTTAACTGTGCCCAATTGGACAGATTAAAAATGAAATTACTGAAAAAATGATATTGGTAAATAATTAAAGGCATTTTTCACACCATGATGATGCAAATTACAGTAAAATTAAAGAGTTTTTATTTGGAGCTGCTCCTTCATTCACTTTTCTCACCTGATATTTCGCTCTGTTGAATTATGGTATGTTTTGGAATATGGACTATTTGCTTTGAAATAAAAATTTCAATTTGCAAAACCAGTTCCGAATTCAATTATTCAATACATCAAGAATTTTACTAGAGGCAGCGAACAGTGGTCTAAATTTTCTTATGACAATATAAAAAAAAACAGAAATCATTTCACAGAATTAACACTTAAATTATCTTTCTACTATTGAAATAATGTCGTTTATTTTCACTTAGCTAATATTAAATGGGCAAACATGGTGTATACACTATGGATAGTTTATCTACTTAAACTGTTAGGAAGAATCGTCTTAAAGCATTATTAAAAAAATTGTATCCAAAGTAACATAGATCATTTAAAACTATCTAAAATAATCAATAAAAGGTCAATAGTATTTTCATGTAGAAAATGATTTTATTTCACTTAAAATATTTATAATAGTCAAAATATTTATTTAGGTTCTTATTTATCTATTTTAAATATGCAAGGGGATGCATAAGACAATATAAAAAAAAATCTAAAACAAGCCATATTGAGTAATGAAACTGTAACTTTTTTTAAAGTAAATACAATAGTTACTACATATTTATCAAACTTTCATCAAAAATTTTGTAGTTATGTATATATAGTTTACACAACTTTTTCAAAATCTTTTTAAATAAACTCATAAAAACTGTCATAGAAAAGTATATAATTGTTGTTATTCCCTTTTCCGCTTAAATAAAATTTACCCAATGATAGTTCATAATTAGCACTTTTCACTTGTCTTAAGAGATAAATTCCTGGTTATGGCAAATGCATCTTTCAACATGAGGTCCCTCAAATTCCACAGTGCTTTAATAACTTTTGGATTTTGCGATGAAGAAACATTATCATTGGTATTCGATTGACCATTGCCATTAACCTGAGCGCCGATACTGTTGACTAACTCTTCACTGAACCAATGCGTCGGCATCTTCCCCGGATTTATATTAACATTTTCAGCGTTGACTGGTATCGGTGCCAAGGTTTTCTCCCACGGCGTAATGTATTTTTGTTCCGAATGTAGTCCTTCAATGTACCTGAAAATAAATAAATACTAAGATATAATCAATTCACAAAACCTTTTACCTCATTTGCTGAATACAGAAAATGGTTGAGGAATTTCTCCCTACTCTTGTGCACAGAATTCTGGTATTATTGAAATCCTTGCACATAGATTAACATGTAAAGAATTTGTATACATCGGCATGAAAATGCCACAGCCTTATTCATGATGAAATATATGAAGTGGTCTCAATGATTATTCAACAACCAGTCCTTGAAAATATTTACCTTATGTAAGCTTCCGAATGTTGGACCCGGTGAGGTTTTGGCGGTACAGAAACGAAAAGCGGTTCAGGGGCAACCCTTGGGATAATTCCACCAACGGGGGCCGGTGATGGAGTTCCGCGAGAATGAGGTGACAGTTGTGATAAAGAAACTGCAACATAAAAACAATTTTTCGCAATTTAATGATAAAGATAAAATAAGTGTCAAATAAAACTAAATAATCAGTATGTTTGGGTCAATTTATCACAATTGAAATATAGATGCAATGACTGAGACTTCCGTGGCAGTACACTATTCAATATTTCTGTTGCTGCTCTCGCCACAAGAGACATTGGTATTGTATGAAAAATCAATGTTAAAATCCCATTGTATGTAGTAAGAGTTATACCGTATGACTGAAATCTGATAAATAACTGAATTTAAACAAATTCTTCTCACCAGTAGTTTGTCCAGGAGTGGTCGTCTGAGGTTGAGGTCTGTGTTGGACGACTGAAGGCCTCGCTTTGTTTTTAGATGGAACAAAATTTCTGAAAGATAAAATTGAAAATTAGGTTTAGGAGAGGAGCCCACACACTCTAGACTGGAGGCATACTCGATCAACTTGTAGAGTGGCATGCACATGCCAGTACGTAGGCAAAAAGCTTGTTCAAAAGGGCATGCATGTACATGGACGTTTGACCGGGATATTTTTTTTAACACATTGCTGTCGGGACACGGATTTTTCCGTTTTTGCGGAACTGCTGATGGATTGCGGGACCCGTAAAAATCCGGGTTTTGTAGTCTGTTGCTAGAAGTCGGCTCACGTATTTATCCGTGTAATTTGAACTGCATTTTTTTTTGTTGTCAGCAGCTAGATGTCACTGCTTTGGTATTTAACAAAGACATTTTTTTATTAGTCGTCGCATTTATTACAGTTCCACCAAATGTATTGTACTAATTTTGATATTGAATTTTTATACCGTACAAAAATATTATTTAAAAAATGACACACAAAAGTTAAATAACGAACTACAAATGCTTTATAGCTTGTGATCGTATTGAAATTGACAGAAATCAAGAACCAGGACCATCAACATCCCAAGAACCAACAGCATTACTCCCGACACGGCGAACCTCAAAAGTTGATCCACCAGGAAGACTTTCTATGGATATGAAAGCCCATACGGTGCAACGAATTCTTGGAAAGGGAAAAAATAAATACGTTCAAAGACAATGCTGAGTGTGTGGTGCGAGCGGCAAAAGAAGTGAGACCTACTTTATGTGCAAGTTTTGTGGTATACCTCTACACAGAGGTACGTGTTTTGAGAAATATCACACGTTGAAAAATTATTCATAAAAACAAATTGTGACATATTTTAGTTTTATTTAGTGTTTATTTCGATTTTTTATTACAAACATTTTTATAAAACTTTTATGTGCAAAATAAAAGGAAGTTTCCAGTGAATATAAAACTGTCATCCTCCATGTTTCTTCTTCATTTGATAGTACTGTTTATGGTTAGTCTGTGTTTAAAATTTCATAATTTTATATTGTATAGTATAAAAGTTATGGCGAGTTTCCGAAAATGTAAAAATACGCGCGCGGCTGCTAAAAAATGCCCCGCGCCAGGCTTAAAACAATGCGCGAAATCACCCGACAACAATGTGTTAATTGTCATATTATTTCGAAAACAGGTATGCTACTGTCATCTAGGGAATATTTTTGAATACTTTACTCTTTATTTTACAGTTGAAACTTTTACAGACTCAAGTATACATTGATTATTCCCACGAAATATTGACAGCTCGGAAGCACATTCAAATCACACATTTTATCAGAGTATACATTGTATTTTGATTATATTGGGTATTGATTGAGGTTTAGAAACTTTTTACAGTTTGCCACAAAACACATAACTATTTTATTGAGTGTTCAGTAGTGATTACTTTTAATCGAAAGTTTATTGTTTTTTGACAATTGATTGTTGACCCCTGGAAATAATTTTTGCATTCTGTGTAAACAATCTATTAATTATCGAAGTTTTTAGATTTGGTGTAGAATTTATAAAATAAAAAAAAACATTTTTAAAGCTGAAAAACCTTGTCCTCCATATACAAATCAATAGAAAAATGACTGCCACTTGACAGGTTTAAAATAATGAATCTCAGTACAATCAACTGTTATGCAATCGATGCAATAATGTACAGTACGATAGTGAGCCATTTCGTGCAATCATTGCTTTTTATGATCCCAGCCAAGCACCATTCATCCATTACAACATCAAACATTCATAGTTCTCCCACCATTTTCCTTCTTGTTTTTTGATGAGCTCTTGATAAACGTAGGTCAAACATAGAGTGAAAAAAATAATATGTTACAATGAGACAATTTAAGGCAAACTTACTTGCTACGCTCCGCAAGTGGAACATTTCTTCCGTTACTTTTGTTGATGTGCAAATCTCGGACGTGTCGCGTGAGTCTTGGCATATTTGGGAAAGGAGCGCCCGCTGTCGCAGGTCTCTTCAACCGGGAGCACCCTCTCCAGACACACTGATAAACTCCCACACCTCGGTTGCCAGAAGTGTAGTATTGCTGGATGTGACCTGAACATTTGAACCCATTCAGAGATTAATATTAAGACAATTACATTCTTTGTATCATTGCATATTCGACAGTGTGACCAAAGATTCAGTCTACATCCAGATATCATTTAACATTTACCTTCACTAAATTATTTTTATGTGTGTATTTTGCAATAGCGCAACAGCAGTGATATTTATATCAACATAATATCTATCTATATTTTATATTTTAATTATTATTTATTCCACATTATTGACAAAAGAATACTTATTAATGAAATTTTATACAACAAAAATAGCAAAAGGAGTTCAAGAGTTCCAGTACCATCTATTTTTGCCTTCAGAGAAATACTGAACAACAGATAAGTACACTATGGCAGGAATAAAGTAATAAATTAATTTAATAAAAAATTGTGGTATCAAATTATCCCAATAGTATATATCACTTACTCTATATGAAAGACGACAGTACTCATTTAGATTCATGCAAATTTTGATTTTTTTAACTATCCTGAGTTGATGAAACATAAAGTAGATTTCCATAACCATGCTATTAGTGATGGAATACAAAGGAAAAAGGAAGTGGCGGGTTCAAACTGGGATGAAATTTGGATGGGAAAATGGAATTTGTTAATGCTTAATTACTAACCCGTGCCTTCACCTATGCAATGTTCTGTGCAATCTCCAAAGTCCTCAAACTGGTAGTCACAATTGTCCCATAGACATTCAAACACAAAATCAGGATGCAGGGTTTTGTCCGGTTTCTCAGGCTAAAAATAAAATAGTTTAGATGAATTGCTTTGTCGCCAGATTTTTACATTTCTAACTTCAAAGTAATAGATGACAAATCACGTTGAAATGAGCAAGTACAGCAAGAAGAGAATTATAAACCTTTTGTTTCGCAGGCGACATCCCAAGATTGGCAGCCGCCTCAGCACCCACGCGAGCGGTGTGTTCTTCATTGCATTTTGCCGCTTTCTCTTCCCAAGACTGTTTGGTGGAAGATGACAATGAGCGCCATTCGTTGCCCACAATTCGTGATATTTCACCTGGAATTGTATAAAACATTTGATCTTTGAAAAATTCAAATCATCCAAATTCAGTAGACTACCGATTGTATCTGGATGCAGTGATCAAACCCACTTATCCAGAATCAATTCAATTCGTTAAGACTACCATGATGTTTAGCGATCTAATGATAAAGAAATATTTATTCGGTAAATTTCATTTTAATATAGATATTACAAATTTTGTGTTTTACATTTATCTCTGGAAAAATATTTGATTTTTTTTTGTAGTAAGCAGGCACATAACATTGTTCAAGTGTAATTGAAAAAATAATACTTAATTATTAATATGTTTATTAAAAAATCCACAAACATGTCAATTTTATATAGATAGAGCTTTAACCTTTTTTCTGATTAATTAAATATTTTCTAGTTAGTGTATCAATATGTACAGTTGATTAAAATTACTGTTAATCATTTTTTTTTGTAATTTCAATACAAGTGAACTGCAGAATGAATGAAATATTTGAATAGAACTCACCAAATGTGGACTCTGGATTACTAGCAGAAATAGCCTTGCGAACATCACTCGAGTACAAAATGTATCCGGTGACTAATTTCTTCTTTCCTCCACCAGTCCCCCCGTCTTCCTTCTTTTTCTTGGAGGAGGTTGGATGAGGTGAGGAAAGAGTGTGTGGCGTAAGGGACGCCGAAGGGGCAGGAGTGGCAGACCCTCCCGTGAAGTGTCCCGCAAGCGAGAGGGAGAGCGGGGTAGCCGGTGATGCCATTGAACACTCGTCCAGAGAATTCTCCAGTAGAATCTCTACATCTTCAGACTTTTCAGAGAACGTCATCATGGAGGAGTCATTGTTCATTTGGAAATCCTGAAAATATGAAGGAGTCTGTTCATTGATATAAGTGTAATAATTGTGGGATGTTAAAAAGTCACATGACAATGTTCTGTATGACACCAAATGATATTAAATACAATTATCTCTAAAAGGTGACAAAATTGTAATCGATAATCTATTAATACATTTTAACATATGCAGAATCAGACTAATCTTTACAAATGACGAATTAATGTAGCGTACATACAACTGATTATCCACAAAATTTTGCCCATGTTGGCAATGTTCAATTGCCAATAAACTATAAATAAAAAATATACAACAGTAATAGTCTTTCACCATGTGAGAATTGGAAGATGCCGAATGTGCGGAGAGATTAGCCCTCATCACATGCGGCGGCTGCTGACTGACACCAGACACGTCTTGAACAGAGGCCAACGGGGGCGGTCCTAGGACTTTCGGAAAATTGTAAACCTATTCAACAAAAATACACAAATCGTATCATATTAAAAATTAAATTATTATCTTTGAGTAACTAATATACAGTTACACACTACTGTATGTGGAAATAGACTGTGTCATAGTGTATCAAAGAAAAAGCACTTTATTTGGTCTCATCACAAAAACTATAACCATAAAGATATTATGTATTTTTATAAAAAAAAAAAAAACAATATAATCAGATTTCTCTTATATTTACACATTCTGAACAACGATAGATTACAATGCAAATACAGACAGTATTACAATGCAAATAATTTAAAAAAAAAAATTAATTCGATTTAACAAACGAGTTTCGGTAGCAATAAATCTTTTTTTTTGAAATATATACAATCATAATGTTATTATATATATTTTAAAAACTTCTAAAGTTTGATAATGGCGAAAGCATTCGCCAATAAAGAGGACAAGCTTTCTCTTACAAGTTATACATATGTACCAAATTTCTTTTCCCCTGCCGGGATTTTTCTATCAGGACCCACTATACACTTTTATGTTGTCTTTGAATTAGTTCGAATTACTAGAACAATAGTAAATACGGGTAATAATAAGTTGCTAGAACGTACACATAGTAAGTGTAGGAAAAGCAAACACGGATCTCAGTAGCCATACCGCGCGGTCCGAAACAACCTCTTAAACGATCCTTTCGTATCCCTTCTTGGTAGACAATGACATATTCAAAAGTACATAAAAAACATTTGATTGTCTACTTAGAATACAATTGCAATAGATAAAAGTTAAAAAAATGTGGGTTTGCATTTTAACTCAATACTAATAATGAAAAGAAATGTCGAATGATATTCGATATAGGACCAGGAATAGTTAAGAGATATTTTTAAAATGGCTCTCCTGGAAAATTGAAAAATCAGACTTACCAACCGTGTTTTACTCGGAATACGATATATCGCAAATATATATATATATATATATATGCAAACAGAAAATTAACTTCATTTCATATTTAATTTCATTTAACATATATTTCCTGTTAACTGACAAGAGGCATTAAAAATTGCAACGGTAATGAATGGAAAATGGTGACATGATTTTAAAATGTCAACTATATTATAGACAAATAACATTATATAGTATATTTATTTAACCATTTCCATTGCCGTGAAAGGATTATTAAATGGTTTAAAAATTCTTACTTCATCGGTTGTGACAGATTCAGAGTGCTCATATTTTCTAAGACCAGTCTTCAATTTCCTGGATGTTCGGTAAGATTCGTCATAGAGAGCTTCGCAGACAAACACATCCGTCTCCAGAATTTCAGTGGGCCGACCTGAAGATAATTAGACAAATAACAATTTTTTAACACAATAGATTTTTCATTAAGTAAAATAATCTTACAAAAGCTGCTATGTAAATTATGTGACAATCAGGGTGGATTATTTTCATGTTTATTATAAAAGGAATATGCATCAAAATAAAAATATTTAACTTACATCTGAGGTATTCATCATAATGTAACACAGCACATTTTCCAACAATACCAACTAAAGGACTTGAATCCAGTACAGCTGTCAAAAGAACCTCTTGTTTGTAGAAAACCTAAAATCAACAATACAATTAATCAATTCCAAGTAAATGGACCCATTGGTCAATTGGGAGGCCGCTTATTCATACCAACGTCCAAAAGTAAACCAATCTAGGAACTGATAGCAGGTATTTTACATGGCTTTTTCAGGACAGCAAATTTAAAACCATTATACACAGATTACATAGACATAATCTTGAGAAAAAATATTATACAAAATAACTTTGATGCTCGTTGTCAGCGCCTATTTTGAGCAATACATAGATTTACCTATTGTTTTATTATCTGTTGAGAATCGAAAAAGGAATAGCTTTTAAAAATGAAAATCATCACCACTAATAAGATATCATTTAACAATGTATCTTTAAAAAATAATAATTCTAGAGTAAACAATAAATTTATTACAAACCTTATTTATTGTACCAGCAACCTCAGATGGGAAGATCAACCAAGGTCCGCGGAAATAACATTTTCCACTGAAACATTCAAAGATGCATCATATTCATGTTTTGAAAGGATTAAAAATGTTGTTCAGCTGCTGTTGTAAGATTTAGTTGTTGAGCAAAAAACTTACTCTTTTGTTTCCCAAATGGTGTCCACCTGAGCGATCATTTGCTTTCCTCCATCAGTGACAACATACACATAGTCTCCTGTCTTGATGACACCCGAGCACACCGTGTTGTACTGCTCATAATATGAATTCTCATCATCTCCACCAAGAGGATTGAAGACCATAACGTTCTAAAAAGAATATTTGGTATATTAATTATTCAAATATGATGCAGGAAAAAGTTTACGTCAATAAAATTTTAAATAATTTTAGGTGGCATCCTTCCATACATTGACAGATTTTAAAACACAAGAAGCTTTAAACAGAGTGCTGTTAAAATTAAACACCATTTCAAGAAATTGTCCGTACATGAAGTTTTCTTTAATTTAAATTCAATATTACCCTGAAAAAAAAAACTGCATCAAAGTATTGATTTCACATGTTTTATAGCAAAGAGTATTATTTTTAACTGGGCATTAATATTCTGGTGGCGGAGGCAAAAATTTATATTTCAAAAATATGACTGCAATCAAAATTGCGATAAAATCAATTATCGTGAGATTTTCAACTTTTATTGAAAATATTGCCTATATTGCTTACTAATTAATGCTGAATGACTTCAATTGTGCAAGCCCAACAACTTAGATCACAAATGCAAGATCATTATATCTTATATATGCATATTATATTATCATAAATAAATGAAAACTGATTTTCTTACAATCAGTGCACACAATAGAACATTTGGTTTCATTTATAATTTCTATAATTAAAAACATAACTAATTGTACTGAGAAACAATCTAATAATTCTAAATATGGAAATCATTTCATCATTTATTTATAGAAGATTTCACAAGTAGTATTTGTTGGTCAATTCAGCATTACATTTCAGGGTCCTGTCGTTCTTCGTAATTGTCGTAATTCGGTTTTGATGTAGTTAGATAATATTACTGGTGATAAATACCGGTCTCTCTTTCTCTTGAACATTTTCCAATATGTCTAGCTCTGCTAATTCATCTTTGTGCTTCTCCACCCGTTCTCTGAACACTGACATGACTCGCTTTGGTTCTAATGGTTCACTCCTGGTCACCAGCTGGACACCGTCAGTACCCGTAGGCCAAACTTTAATTTTCTTAAACGATCTAGTCTTCGTTGAATAACGTGATTCACAGACATACACATCTTTTTCGGAAAAACCTTTTAAGAAAACAAAAAAGAGGGGCAGGAATATAAATGAAATGTGCTTTTAAGGTTTGTAGCATGGAAAAAGTATTTCTAAATACCCTTAATTGATTTTTTATTCAGTTTAGAATCAAGTAGAATTTTCATTAATAGATAATCCAGTGATGAATTTATATTATTCATTTTAAATTTATTTTTCTAGTCGACATCAAACCTTCAAATACATAAAATAGTGTAACATTTTGTCAGTGACAATTTTATTATAACTTATTTTTGGTGGAAAATATCATTTCCTGAATATGCATTAGAAAGGCTACTTAATAAGCCAAAAATTTGAATTGACCAACCTTCTGGGCGCATCTTAAAGTAATCTTTGACATTCATAACCCAGCATTTTCCAATAACCTGATCTAGGGTCACCGCCATATGAGATTCGGTCTTGAACACTTCTTGTTCTAAAAATCGTCGAGTTGTCACATGGTATGTTTCATACGGCCTAAAACAAAATTAGTTGATAAATTACTAGTCAAAAAAAGTATTAGGATATCTTGAAGGTCTTAAGTTTTTTATAGACCGACGCGACAAATCAAAAATGAAAAGCAATATCAATTTCATGCAATTCCATAGTATTCTCCCTCCAAATGACCATTTTGGAAATTAATAAATGGTGAAAAGCAAGAAGTGCTTTAATGGTATTTTTTACTGTCTTAAAGTTTTTAAGCACTGCGGTTTACAATTCATGTTGATGTAAACAACATTTTTACACAAATCATTTTGAAACATTTTGGGCAAGATTTATTGTTGTTAATTTATGAGTTTACGCCTCACTTAATAATTATATTAATGTTTTAACTGTCACCAAATACATTTTGAGCATTCATGCAAGCTCCTGTATCATATTTGATGATATGGCAGGGTCAATAGGTTCATTATGAATTATATTAAGTCTACCTGACACTGGTTTATTTTGAACATGAATATTATTGACAAAAGAAATGTAACATTAAATTTTTTATTCATCTAATTTAATATTTACCCATAATTGTTTTCCATTCCACAAAGTGCTATTATTTTAACATATTGATTATAACCAAAAAAATCCTTAAATCACTTTTTGCGTCCAAATGGTTACAAGAAATGAGTAAATAAGATGAAAATGAGGGGGTCACCATTTTACACTTTTAGTAATAAGACGTAAATGAATATTCATATAAGGGATTGTGTTATAAAATCACACTGACCTGAAAAAGCAATTTCCATAGACCATAGGCACATCTTCAGCATTAGTCCAGACCCTTTCGACTTGAAGAATAGAATGTTCTGGCTGACCTTTCTTGGCTTGTATATGAACATAATCTCCTTTGTTGTATTGAGTTTGAGCAAGAGGTTGACCGCCAGCAGGTATGAGACTCTCATCAGAGCTAGATCTGTAATTAGCCGAAAGCATAAGATTATCACTGTACATTTGATAAACAATAAACTTATAATACATAAAACCACTTTTTAACCATATGTTTGTTAACTATAATTTCTTGGTGGAACGGCATATTTATATAATAAAATACAATTTTTAGATTTCCACAATTCAATATTACAAAGATCAAGACCAGTTTGCTCATTACAAGCCTTATCAACGTAATCAATCCAATCATAGTCCTGATCTCAATATAAAATTGTGAAAATAGTGATAAATATTGTTTTGTTATAAAAAAAGAATTAACCAACCGAGTTTCATTATCTTCATCAGTGTGTTCCTCCAACATTTTACACTGTTTCACAAGTTCAACAGCAGCCAAAACATCCTCTTTCTTCACACGCAGTGCAGGCGAAGTGAGGACTGCTCCAGATTTGCAAATGTCATCTCTTGATGAAATGTAAAATAGCTGCATTTCCACAGAATCTTCAAACACTTGACTATCTGTTCGGGAAAGATTTCTTGCCCTGAAAAAGAAAGCATTGTAAATTTAGTTTTATTTGCGAACACAAATAAAGTCATAAAGCATTTTTAACAGCTTTTTCTAATAAGAGGTAATATAATAAAGCTTTCGACCCAAATCCAAAAGATTCTTCTTAGTAGTTGAAATAGCAAAACATAAATAATTAATTCATAGTCAAATATGTTCTAGTAATACTTTGTACACACCCACCTTTCAAAAACACCGAACATGTCTTCTTGGAAATGATCTAATCTCTTATATAGACCTTTGTCTAGCCTCCTCTTAACGAGATCTAAAGAAATAGCTCGGGTTCGAGTTCCATTCATATCGTCATGCTCGGGAAGTTCAGCCATACTGTCCGAGAAGCATCTGAAGAGGAAAATAATGTTATAGGTTTATCTGGCAATGTACCTATTCAAATCATTAAAACAATGACTCGTAAGCAAATATTTGTTTTTAAATAATCTCTTACCTTCCTTCTTCATCTTGATGGTTGTAAACGGTAGTGAAAAGATTCATAAAAATTTCTTGGACCGCTGATGCCACATCAGGTACAGATTCATCATCCTCCCTATAAAAAACATAAAATTAATATTGATATTTATCCCATTCTTTGCTGAGTCACATACAGGATATTCCAACATCGAGAATTTGAAAACTTATTTGAGTAATATCGGTGTTACCCAAAATTGTGGACGTAATCAAGACACATCCGGCTGTAATTCAATACAAAAATAAGCTCTCAAACAAATTTAAGAAACTGCTAACTCTCTTATATTTTAAGATATACTTATTGAACACTGCAGACTGCAATTTCAACAGTTGAGATGTAAACAGTTTGAGCATTAAATATTCAATAACAATAAATTAATAATAAATACATGTCTTACAAAAATTACCTTAACATCTGCTTGGTTTGAAGACAAACTCTCTGTAGTACCAACGCGTCTTTATATATTTGCGAATCCGGTTCATTGTATTTGCAAGCATTGTCAAACATCAAAACAAAATCAGTCGCAAGCTCTTTTACGGAGGAATAAATACCTGATTTTAATTTTTGTGCAATTCTCTCCATATCAATGGGACTTTTTATTAATTCATAGTAATCAGGGTACTCCAATTTATTGGGAAGCTTCATAAAAATCAAAGCCAATTGTCTATTTTTAGGATCTCTGTAGTCTCTGATCGCATCATAGAGCGTTCTTAGCTTCTGTTCTATGGGAGATAGCTGTTTAGGTTTAGATTTGACCACTTTCAGTGGGGTCTTTTTCTCGGTAGAGGTATTGGTCAACTCCTTAACTTTTTCATTGAGCGCTTTCTCCAACAGATTGGCGTCTTCATATATCATAGAACCTTCCTCATTATACTGACGGCAATTTGAAAACATCACTTTGAAGTCGGCTACAATTTGATCTAGAGAATTATAGCGTTCATTCTAAGACGAAAAGAAAATTATCATTAGGTTTATGTAATCATATTTCAATAAAAATTTCAGCAACACTAATGAATATAATACCTTTATATTTGACTCTATCATAAGCATATCGATAGGTCTCTCAATAACATTATAATAATCAGGATAAAGTTTTTTAGAAGGCTTTTCCATAAACAACAGCATAGGCTGACGTCCATCAGAGCAAGTAAAATCCAGCAGGTGTCTTTGCAAGGCATGAAGTTTTTTTCTAATTGGCATAGATGCAGGACCTGATACTCTGGCAGGAGTGCCAGGATTAGAATTCTGTGTGGATGAAGGCGGTGGTACTACCACAGGGAGAGGATTTAAACGTGGGCGACCTAAAAAAAAATTATATGTTATTCACTTCCACTCTTCGTAAGTACTGAAATAATGTATTAATAACATAAAATTATCATCATAAACATGTAGCGGAAGTTAAGCAACCTCTTCCTCTTCCACTGCTGGCCACCGAACTCTTCATAGAAGACAGACTTTCATCGTCATCACTTGAAGAGTCTTGAACTATATCGAGGAGTTCCTGTACCCTTTGCTGCATCAACCTCTGCAGCTTCACAGCATCTTTGTAAAGTCTGGATGTGTGAACATTGTACTGCTTGGCATTTTCAAACATAATATTCATGTCACCGGCGACTTCAGACAGGGTACCGTAATCGCCCCGTTTGATTTTCATTTTGATTTGTGTCAACGAAACAGGATTTTTAATTTCTTTATAGTAATCGGCATAGTAGCGTTTTGATGGTAACTTCCAAAACGGCTCAGACATAGGAACTCCTATAAATTGAATAAAAATTATTAATTTATTATAAATATTACTGAATTTTTATCAGGGTTAAATGAAATAGGTAAAAAAAATATATTGCAGATTTTATTAAAGGCTGACCATTAGTTCCTTGATAATTCTTAACAGTCTCCAACAGCTGCCATTGAGGACTCTCTCTCAAACTAGACTCCACATCACTATCTGCAGTCGCTTTCTCTGTGTCACTGTCTTGAGATTCAGGTGGAACAACAATGTTTCCTAGCAAATAATGAATAAATTAATAACAACAAAGAATACCATATCTTCACTACACTTTTATCAGAAGTGAAAACTTCACTTAAATTTTAAGTCTAAAATTACTAAAATTTTTTGTGTTGTATCATTTATTAAGATAACAGTGAAACTATAGGTTTTATTTTAACATAAATAAACTTTACTCAAGGTGTATCAATATACAGTAGGCTCATGCTAAGCCACAATTGATAGGAAACACAACTTTCAAGGAAGTTGTGCAATTCAAACTTTAAAATATTAGTAATACAAAAAATACGTTGATGTATCTTTTCTAATTGTTTTCAAAGAATTTTGTAAGAAACATTCATCAAAATTACCATTGCCGAAGGTAATAAAAAGTGAGCGGAATTCAATTTTATTCAGCCAGGACCATACTAATCATGAACATTGCAAAAAACTGTATAGAGAACAATCTAGTCATGATTAATTGTAAAAACCTGAAACTGCTGCACTGGATAAAGAAAGCGGAAGCGGCCGGGATGACCTCTTGCTTCGAATTCGCTCGGATGTTTTAGCTGGTGTTTGTGAACGGCCATGCTCTATTTCTGTTTTCTTAGCTTGAATATGCTGAATAATTGAAAGAAACGGTATGTATTAATAGTCAAATTATAAAAAGAATAAGGCATCAAATTGCAAATCAATTTCAAATCAGAACATATTTATTTACTAAGAATTGATATATGTAAATTGATAAATTGAATGAAGAATATAGCATACTTATTGATATTTATTAATTATTTAATTAATTATTATATCCATCTTCAATAGGTTTCGGTTAATAGGATAGAAGGTGTTAATAGTAATAGTGTAAGAATATTATCCATTATTTACAGATAATACAAAATTATTATACTTATGACAAGTCATGCATATGCGGCACTTTGCAATATATATTGAAAATTATGTTTAACAAATATCACTATTATATATTATACCATTACAGATTTATACCCCCTCCCAAATCAAATACATTTTATACAATAATGTAATATCAACTACATATTATTAACCAAACAGTAATAATTGGTGTAGAAGGGTTGATCTCAATTTAAGCAGGCATTGAGATGCACACGCAACTTATTTTATGATGCTAAAATTTCAGATTCAATACGAAGAGGTAGATTTCATTACTCTTTTGAGGGCCTTAGCATCTTTGTATATTTGAGACCCAGGTTCGTTGAAAGTGCAAGCATTTCTGGTAATCAGAAGGAAATCTCTCTCCATCTGTGAAAGCGATGAATAATCACAGTTTTGAACTTTGCATGCGATTATCTTCAAATCCATGGGATTTTTAATGACATCATAATACTCAGGATAACGTTTTTTCAGCGGTAAGTTTAAGAATGCAGTATGCAAAGGGCGACCTTCGACTGTTGCAGTCATTACCTGAAATATACATAAAACATTGTTTATTGTTAATACTTGACAGCATGATATAAGAAATTGAATGTGTAAATTTTCCACGAGTACAAGATTTTTAGGCCACGGAGAGTGGAAGGTCATCAATCAACCGAATAATTCATCACCAAGCACAAGTAATTTTAAGCATAGATACCAAATTGATTGATGGCAACTACAAGTTAATGTTACACAACTCTTACAATAATAAATAATAATCTTTGGATGAATAAAAATGAACAAGAAAAAATGTGACAAAATACATGTAATCAATCACAGTGGTATAATTGACTTGGTTAACTTACAGCAACGAAAAACTCCTCAAATATTTCGTCATCATCATTGGTAGTGGATGCCTCAGATAAATCTCCTTCCACATTGTCAAGACTTGTAGTCGATTTTCTTGATGTTGACGCCAATCGGGACATACGGGATGATTGCTTTATATCATCACCTACAAGCACTTAATGATTTTATAATCATATAATTTTATAAGTTCCAAATGGTCATATTGCAAATAAGTAAAACAAGTGAATAATTCCAAATCAAAACTAAAATAGAGTATTGTTGGTATTACAGAGTTTCATAAAATACTTTCAAAAATTGTGACAAGGTATGTACAACATTGTTTCATTTACACAGTTGTCAAAAGAAAATTCATTGTGTAAAACATACTACACAACATCTGTGTATAATATCAATAAATTTCAGAGCTGTGAGGTTACACATCATAAAAAATCTTAATCATAATTATCTCGTTTAACATTATGGTATTAAAATTATGCTTTGATTTTTATCATTTATAAAAATAGACATCAGATTTCTTTTTACAACTTTACCAACAGTGTTATAATCCACAACTCTGAAATAGATAACTTTTGCAAAAAGGAGTAAATTTGGATAACATTGATGAAACAATAATCATATCCATCAAAGCTGCAAGACATTCAGTCCTAGTTTCAATGAGAAACAAGTTTAACATACCACTTGAACTCTCAAGATTCTGTTTAGTTTGTATGTATAAATTCCACAGACTGATAGCATCTTTATGCTCCACAGTGTCCGCTTTGTAAAATGCTTTTGCATTTTTCACTAACAATTCAATGTCTGCTCCCATGTCATCAATATCTTCATAGGAATCAGTCTTCAACTTTTGCTGGACCTTAAAACAATGATCTCAAAATATTTACATTAAGTAATAAATTTCATTCATGTAAATTTCATCAACAACATTATTATAAAAAATACTATTGAACAATTATACACCATTTTATAAAATATAGTATCCCTTTTCAAGTTTTAACTGTTACGTCTTGGTTGAACGGGAAGATATTTTAAATATTGACAATACATTTTTTGACTTTATTGATTGAATTGACATTCACTTGGTACACCTCCATTATAACACGGTGAAAAATAGGAATGTATTTGTGTGAAAGTAACAAGCTAGGCCGTTAAAACAGGAGAGAAGATGTATTGTGTACCTTTTCTACACAGCTATATATAGATAAGCAAATGTTAGTTTAAGCATAGTTCTGACGATGTCGTGAGCCGAAATAGCTATCAACTATATTTTTTAAAAATAATTTTGTGGAACTAAAATACATTGCTATTTTTTCACTGTGTCATATTTTTACTGCTCTATATATATATATGTTTCTTTATTTTTTCTGAGATCCACATATTTGATAGTAGTCATTTTTAAAATAAGTCATAGATGTTAAAATTAAATGAATAATAATAATTACCTTAAGCAAATCAATAGCCTGTGTGACAACTTCATAGTAGTGAGGCTCCTGTCTACGTTTGGGAGCCCTTATGAATGAATCACATAATAATGATCCGTCTTCCTTTCTGTAACATCTTATTGTATCATAAAGTTGTTGACAAAGTTCACCCTGAAATTTAACCGACTGTATTCATACTAAATAACAATAAACAAATAATTTCCCACACTCGAGTACCTCAGTATAAAATACATCTCAAATATATATTACAATGAGTCAGGATTGGGAAAGACCCAAAAGCTGAATATGGCAAATATAACACATTAATTATCAAAGCTATTAATATGGAAGAGGTTTGAAATAGCATTGTCATAAGAAAATCAGAAAACAGTGAATATTAGGTGTAAATGGATAAGGTACTGGATAATAGGGTACAATCTACTTAGCAAGCAATATATTATATTCAAAGATAACTAAATACTCAGCATGCCCCATTTTAAACATCAAACAAAGGCAACAATATTTTATTGTATATTAAATTATTTATATTAACCGTAGCTGTGATGACTCGGGAGGTATTAATCAATCACAAACAAAAAAAATTCTCACAGGTGCGATCATATGATATGAATCAGATTTACAGAAAATTATTCTTACGGGATCTGGTCTGCGTTTCTTTCGAGCAGATGCATGCGGTGGTGGATGATCATTGGTACTGTCGCTTTCTTCTCCGTCATCAACTTCACCTCTGCTAGCTCCTGATGAAGCTCTCCGGCCTCGCTTACTTGCCATTGCTGTTGAGCTGGTGAAATTAATATAAATATTTTCTCAATTACGTTCTTTTAAAATCTCAATTGTAATCAATGTACAGTGCCATTGACTCATAGTGACATTATTAACCAGGATAAAAGAGTCACATAATAAATATGCATATTTTAAATTTTGCTTCAAATTTCATATTGAAATTGAATAAAGAACCATCAATTTATTTATTTGAGCATTTACATGACATTTATTAGAGGAGTATCGAGTCGGACTTCCACTTCGTAAAGACATTCAGATAACACAAATTTGACACTTCTGATGACAAATGACTGTTTCCTTATCAAGTTTCGAACACTTAGTAGTGTACGTCAAATCATACCAGACATTTAAACATAAAGATAAAAATTCACACATCTGCAAAATTTACATTTAGAATATTATCAAACTAGGGATAACTTGATTAAAAAAAAAACTGAACCATGGATGGATGGGTCATGAAATGTCTATTGTGAATATCATAAATTGTTAATACTTTTCAATAAATATTCAAGTATATACATTGACTTAAACAATGAACTGAAATCACCCATACTTCGATAAAATAGTAACCACCATAGCGTAAGTGTACGAATGGGACATATTATAAGAATATCTTATAAATTTCGTATGCACCATTCACAAATAAGGTATTCCTAATAGAGAATATTACCACTTCGAAGCTTATCCACAAAATACATTTTACAAATCGAATGGGCTTGTTAGTATTGATTTGATAAGTTAGTTTTTACATGATGCGATTGATAATCTGTTCAAATTATTATTTAATAGCATGGCGAATTGCACTAAAAATATTTACCAGTAATATTTGTAACTTTTAGCAAGTTTTGTAAAATACAAAACCAACGAAATCCTGTCGGCGTTCACTTCGCATTGACCATAGACTAGAATGCAAAACAAATGTCAAATCAAATTGATATGTTAAGCTATATAAACCTGTATGTTGAACTTTTTTCCATGTAATGGCGGTGGAACAGCATTTGACAAATTTTTTCTCAGTTTTTTTACGCTTCGAACGAATACCCTCAAAATTTAGCTTAAAATGAATTTTATTTTTTTCTTGACAACCATCCGTTGTTTACCTTTTTCTAAAATCACTTTTGAATGTAATGTCCAGGTTCCATAATATTAAAAAAGTTTTTTTTAAATTTAAAATTTTACTTATCTAAAATAAAAAAATATTGGTTTTTTAAAAATGCTTAGTAGCATACGATAAACTGCTTTAAAAATTTAATTTTATTTATGTTTAAATATGATATTTGTAATGAAAAGCTTAACTAAAAAGTAAGTTTCCGCGTTTTCTTCAAAAAGAAGCCCAATTATATACCACTATACTTATTGAGGGCAATATAGCTTATTTTTTTAATAATTTATATCAGCAGTTAATTTAAATATGCTTTAGAACATGAAACTCTTTCTATCCGAAAATTTATTGAATACCGCAAAAAGCTACGTTATTTATGTCTTATTTATTATTTTTTTTTATTTTTAGGTAATGTCAAAATAAAATTTAAAGCTACATTAAAATTGTACTTTAACAAGTTCATCCTTCTTAAAAGATTTCTTCCCGCTTTTACGCAACAGAATGTGAATGGTTTTCTATGAAAGCTTCAGTAATTCGTCACTAGTTGACTGGTTTGACAAATTGTCTATAGTAAGAGTTCTCACTACTTTTTTGTATTTACACACAGCATAAATTTCTTGGGCAATATTCAAATTTGGAAAAAAAAATGTAATTTTAAGACTAAAAATAACTTCATTAAATTGGAAGCAAAGAAACACAACATAATAAATATTAAAATTTCATCTCTTTTAGAAAAACTTCATGCTGTAACAATGCTTAGATTTTGACCAGAGTTAGATGATCTTTATATAGAACAAAAGGTAATGTCACACAAACTTGAACATATACCAAGGGTAAAAATACGACTGGGTGTAGTTGGAAGGTATTCTATTGGAAACAACATTTTTTATAGATTTCAGATAATTTTATTTCAATGTACTTACTATAAAACATGTATAAAGAGTGATGACAGTATATTGGGCAGTAGATAAAATTAATAAATACTTGAGATAAAACTAAATGTAAATTTAGCTTTCAATAATTGGAATGCTATAAATAGAAATGCTGATGGGTTTGTATTGAAATGGAAAGATTTATAATAAGTTAGCACTCTACCACTCATCAATTTGGCAATAAGAATAATTTTAATAAACAATATTTATAGCCGTAGTAATGAAATTCTGCAACATTATTCTGGTTAGTATTAATTTAATTTATTTTAACACAATCAAATTAGAATTATCTGCATTCTTCTTCACATCATACATGAACAATTCATAAAAAATGTATGCAATACAGAATAATGTTTTGTTAAAACACATGGTTATATGTTATCTTAGATCGTAAAATGAAATTCAATTATTGTATATATCCCTCAAATAAAACAGAAATGCAAATAGAGAATAAATATTGCACTGTGTATGAAATAAGAAAATATGTCACATTACGTATTTTACAAAAAAAGCATTTAAAAAAATGTGGATAAATAAATATAATATTTAAGTAGCACGCTGTGTTTTCAATCAATCCAGCCTTCAAGCTATCATCGTAAAAATAACAATTCTTTCAATAAGAGATAAGTCACAAAATGAACATGCTACGGTAAAATAATACAAGTTTATTACAATAATTGCAGCAAGGCATATGAAGAGTTCTACTCTAGTACTGGCAAAAAAAAAAACAAACTCAATAAACGATAATGTATATAAAGCACCAGAAATATTTATTAACCCTTTAAGTGAATTAAAATCACACTGTATATTGTACAATATGGATCTTGGCAATCATATTATTCATTTTCATAAAATATGAATTATTCGACAATGCTATAATATACTGTTCAGAAGAAATAACCCTGAAACAGTATAAATTGATGTACAGTTAAGTTGATTGGCTGTCTTAATAGGATTGTTTCCCATGCGAGATTACTTCACCGACTAGTGCAATAGTACATATGTTACAGTGGTAGTGTATTTCAATTGAAAATATTTTTTTCCTGCTGTTTCAGTGAAATCACATTCCAAGCACATTCTCATCATATCTAATCACATTATCATCAGTTGAAATATATTTCTAAAAATGAAAATATGTTTTAACAGATATTGTCCAGTGATATTCAGATCTTTTATTGATACGATAGACAACATTATGATAGTATAGGTGACAGGTTAGGTGCATTTTCAAATTAAATATGAATTGGTAAATCATATTATCACAAGTAATTTTTGTTTTTACTTAAAATGTACTTTCACTGCAACATATACATAAATAAATAAATTAATATAAACAAGTATTTACTTCAAAAGAAGTTAATTAAATCATTGAGATAAGTATTGGTATTTAATGAAAAAAGCACTAACATAACTGTTAAAATAATTTTAAGGCTACCTGCATATAATGCTTTGAGGTATTTTGTCCGCTTAACTAGCAATATATACATCCACTTGAGAATAAATTGTTATTTTTTTTTAAATAACAGCTTGATTTTACATAACATAATTGATTCAATTTTTATTAACATTGCTTAAAAAAATCTTTTTAAAATTTGATCAAACGGAATTGAGTTCCAAAAATTCTTTAAAAAAAACATAAATAAATGGTTTGCTAAGTACTTCTCAATGTGTAGAATTTTTTGTTTTAAGTGTCACACCATAAACAAGAAATAGATTATAACTAAAGTAAATTACATTGTAATGTTTTACAAACACAGACTAAATAAAATTTCAAATTTAATAGTACAGATTGTGAGCCACATTCAATTTAAAAATCAGATTATCTTTAAAGTATAAATAATCATATTAACATGATATCTTAGCGTTTTTCATATGAACAGATGATTTTCCACTGAAAAATATACATTGATATTTTATTAGCTGTTCCAATCTATGAGGGTGCTTAATCCAACAAAAACTAGGAAAAACAAAGGTTACATATAAAATTGGAAATGCAGAATCGGTGAATTGACTTGATATAGGTGATGTATTTTAATAGGATATGGGTTACCCAATGAAATAAAGTCATTTATTGTCTTTTAATTTTACACAACCATCAGGTGAGCAGTGAAAAGTGAAGAGGAAAAAAATATGACAGATATTTAATTAACTAAAGAGACAAGGAATTTGGGATACAAGATTTCCCAATAAATCTGAATATTAAAAAAAAATATCTAATCAATAAAAGAAATTACACATTTAAATCACTAAAATTTTTTTCTGAATAAATATCTTGATCATATATAAATAAAATCAGAAAGTTTTAAGTTCTTTATTTTGAATTTTTGATACACTTCTATTAAGTGCTAGTCTAGTGCAATTTTCATTTACACCACTTGTTGTTCACTTGCTGTGAAATATTTGTCTTTGGCAATAAATACCTAATAGTGACAATAAAACCCATGCATAACAAAACATAAACTTTATAACAATACATTATATGAGTATATGATAAAAATCACCTTAATAATGATATAAAATTTTAAACATTTTAACTTACATTAAATTAAATATCAATTTTTCGATTCAATAGAAACCACCATTTATCGATATGGCGAATATAAAAATTCTTATGTTGAACAAGATTGAGAATAATTTCAAAGTTTGACATATTCACTTTTGGAGTCTGACGTCTGATAATATTGGTTAGAATTTATGATCGTATGTGTTATTGGCTATGGAATTAGTCGTGCTCGAGATTGGAAGCGGAGCACTTTCAATTTCAGCCAAATTCTTCTGATGAAATCGGGCATCATATCTGAAATTTATTGAAGAGTTTAATATTCTTCTATTAAAAAAAATTACCTGAAAAAAATCTAATAAAGAATGTAATATCTTAGTGAAGCACAATTACCAATATAGACAACTGACCCGTAACCAACTAGTTAAACATGTATTTATTTTATTGAAATATCAAATAAGGACCCATTTGTCCACCACTAACTACTCAGCATGGCGGTGAAATTTGTACGAATGCATCAAGCATATTTCGTAACATTTACAGGATTCAATAAGCACCTATTATCAAAGTGGACAAAGATAAATGGTTGGGTTTGGGAGAACTGTTTTTCATTGAGCTATCTAAGATAGGAAGGGTTGAAAAATCACAATAAACCCATATTTGTGAACATAAATTTATCAGTAAATTGAGAAATTAATAAAGGTGTACTTAACCCTCTTTAGTTTTTATGAATGTATTTTGATGCATCAATAATAAATATAATTAGGCAAATTTAAACAGAATTTAATAAAATATGTCTTAATATGTTCACAATATGTCATAATTATCATCGTACATTGAAAGAGAATTTGTCGATGCATATTGTGTAATTGATGAGCTATAACAGTATACGCTATTTTTTTGTTTTAGTTAATAGTATAAAATGTTATACTGATACTTGAAAATGTCAACATTATAAAATTGAAACAGTTTTAATATCACAATATTATAAATATTTTGATTATGAGTTGATGAATGTAGGTAAACTCTAAAAATCAGGAAAGGTTTGAATTATGTATACTGGTGCTTCTTTTAGTAATGGTAAATGTATAATAGAAAAAATTAGCAATTTTGGTGGCAGTGTGATTTTATGTATTCAAAAATGATAATGTAAATAAAACTACGATAATTAAATCAGTATCATTAATTAAACAAAATAAATGAAAAAATCATCGTTTTTTTACATTTTTACATCCCTACAAATACATTAGCTTCGATTTTATAATATCTGCTTATCAAAAAAAAAAACTACAATGATCATATTTTTACAACTACAAGATGAACATATTATTTTAGACATTGAAATATTTCATGAAAATATCTGTACTATTTATTCCAAATCTCAACTTCGATAATGTAACATTTACATTTGATTGGGTGTAAGGTCAGATGTTGATATCCCTACCGTTATAATCTCGATGCAATGTTAAATGAATGTTTAATAGCAATACACGTCTACAAATATTCTTATTGAAGAGGCGAAGGAGAAATGGTTGTTTAGTAGTATTGTAACATAGAGAAGATGAAAACTTTGAGAAAAAAAAAAAATTTTACTATTACCATTAAATTTATATCAACAATTTATACTGTTTATTGAAATTATTCATGTTTCATCTGCTTTGACTATGCCTGTAAATATATTTTTTTTCACACGGCAGAAATTGTAGAACCAACAATAGTCAACAGGAAAATTCAAAAATTAGCTTTATCCTGATAAGAGAATGAATTCAATATGAAAAAATTTCTACTTTATATGCAAGCAAAGCAAATCTGAATATGTGTACATATTTCACCTCATAATCATTTTTCTGAGAAATTTTTTCTTTCATTAATAAGAAAATGGTTACTCTTCATTCACATTTTGAACGGGTCAGTCTACCTCATAGCCAGGGACAATCACATAATCGATGTCATTCACACGACTGTAAAGGGAACATACATTCCCATTATATAAAAATTTAATAACTGCATAGTAAAATTAATTGGATTTAAGGTAATGGCAAATATTTAAAAAAATAGTTAAATTTACTATAGTAAATATTGTATCATTGTGAAGTATTTTATTTTAAATGTCTGATCATATGGAGATCATGTTTAACAAGTAATTAGTAAAGCGGTGTAAACGTTTTGGGCATACCTCTTTCTTATGAGTTGATAAATGTATATTAAAATCATTGGGATAGGTGTCATGATTGCAACTGCAACAGGTACCACTGTAAGTATAAAAACAAATATTACATAAATAAATGAGTTATATTTCTAACATAAATATGTGATAGGTGCTAAAGCCGTAGTTTTCTGTATTATGACTATCTTTGGGATGTCATTGATTAGAAATGTTTTTTTTTTTTTTTAGTTGGAAGACTAAATGATATGAAGAAATAAGAATATAGAAAAGCACAATGATATTGAAAATTTAGGTCTGAAAAGTGTGAATTGAAAAATGTCCCTGGAAGAGGGCAAACTAGCTAAGTGGGTGAAATAGCCCTGTAAGCTGAAATTGAAGCAAATCTTATGATGACCACATAAGAATAATCTAACAAGCAAATGCGAGTGCACACTAAGGAACATTTCTCCAAAATATCTAAAAAATAACAAAACCAGATATGATGTAAAATATCTCTTTCTGATTATTTTTATTCATGCCCAGATAATTTTTATTTTAGAATTCAAGAAAGAATTTTCGATTTATCATAAAGAAGGCAGAATATTGATAGCGCAGAAAATATTGCATAAGTCTGTTGAGTTGATACAAAAACAAAACTGATTCTGGGTGCACATAATACAAAACTGAATCAATGAAATCAATATCAATTGATATATTCATTCCTTTATTTGAAATCAACAATCCAAATTGTATTTAACGGTAGTTTATTACCTGTAGTGAGATCAGCTTCCGGTTGCGACAGTGAAAACCTCAGAAGAAAAATAGAGATACCCGTATTCTGGATACCAGTTTCCAATGCTATCGCCAAACAGTCTTCAGGCGACTGACGTAAACCGCGAGCTCCAATATAGCCTAAGGCATATCCGAGCCAAGGAAACAGTGTGCCGGCAACTATTATCTGTAAAAAATATCAGTAACTTTATTTTTACAAGTACTGGGGTTTTATATTGATATGTATAGATATTATGTGAAGGCTGCGAAAAAATTGAAAACAACATTTTTTAACAACAAAATGACTTGTTTGCAGAATTTTTAAAATTATATCATGCATTTTTTGGTGTGGCTTGCTTAGTTTTTCAGTTTTACATACAGAAAACTTCTAAAGCACCAAATTTCAACCAAATTCTGCACCTCCTTACCTTCCATTTTTCAACAATTCAATGAAACTAAAATACATTGCTATTGTTTCACCGTGTTACAATTCAATGTATTTTTATTGTTATGTTACAATATAAAGTTTTATTTATATTTAAATATTATGGCATGAAAATAAATTGTCCCTTTTTAGCCCCTTTATTGTTTCCCCACCCTCACCGCAAAAAGAATGACCAAATTACAACCAATTCTAGTTAAATATTCATTTTAATTATTGAATTTTGGCTTGTCAATAAAAACCTATGCTTATACAAATATTGAAATCTAAAATATTACTAATATTATAATCAAATAATAATTAAATTAGTCTTCAATTATTCTGACCTGCCAGGAAAAGAGCTCAAATAGGTAGAGATTGGTGACGATTGCAAACACAATTATAAACACCAAGAGTAGAGATGAAAAGCCTTTCAGGATGCGAACCATCAGTTTTGCAAACCGAGGTAAATATCTCTGAGCCAGCAGACCAATACCCAAAGGTATAACCAAACCGACAGCCAAGCCGGCGATTCTTCCATAGGGGACTCCAAGGTTTCCTGATTTAAATATCTGGCGACCCAATGTGAACAACCATAATGGCATCATACCTGACAAAAGAGAAAAGAATACTTTATCATATTTCAGGATCAGTTTACCAAAGAGCAACCAATACTCAATTGACAAAATTACAATATTGGTGTCATTATAATGTTATTACACTATACTAACCATAATGATGTCAAATGAAATTTTGATATTATTGTGTCATTTTCGAAAATAAGATATTAGTAATCAGTTGACAACCCATATCAATAAAAGCTTTTGTTTTCTGTACACATTGCTTACTTTTAACCCATTGACGGCAGAAGAGATGCCTAGTGGGCAAATACATATATATTATATATAAGGCAGCTTGAAACAATATACAGTACCATACAAAATCAAAGTAACAGTTGATGAGCCAGACACATAATCAGTGTCTCTCCAGTATCTGTTTACGCACTAGGGTAATATTCCGCATCAAATGTGTTCATAATGAAAACTTAGTTTTATTAAAAAAAAAAAAAAAAAAGACCGATGTTAGACATGTACTAGTTACTTACATGTATGTTGGCAATATGTTTTAAAATAATAAATAATAAGTAATAAATGCGTGTGAATCTAACGTACTTAATTTCAATGAACTGTTGTTTTTTTTGTTTGAATTGCATTGCAATTTTTGACATGGTGTCAGTTGATTTGTGAAATGTTCACAACCAAACATTACATTCATACAAAATTATAAATCCATAAGTAAAGCTGAATACCAAATGCGGCAATTGTGCTGAGCGTAGTCATTGTAACGGATAGATTGAGATTTCCTCCCAGAACATATGTCCAAATGTTTGATGCCCCACCACCAGGGGATACACCTGTGAAAAACATGCCCAGCTGCATTTCTATGTTTCCAGGGAATAGAATCAATCCAAGGCAATAAGATATCTAAAATTCAAAGTAAGTAATCAAAATTTTAATAAGAACATACTTATTTTGGAGTTGTATGTGCCTTAAGTATAATAATAGAGGCCAATTATCAAAACTTAGTTACCAAAATTGAAACTTACAACGGGCATAAGAATAAATTGTCCTGCAAATCCAATGACTGGACCAATTGGTCGTTTGATAGTTGCTTTAACTGTAGACCAGTCTAACGCACAACCAAAATTAATATAAATTAACGATACCTGAAATGGAAAAAAATAAACGGGTATAAATTCAAATGTTTAAATTATACTTCCAATAATGTTAAATTGTAAAATAACAAATATAACTGATGTCAAATATGTTTTAATTTGAATTGTTGAAACTTTGTATGATTCAACATGTTTTGTCATTAACGACCCGGGTTTCACCTTCCGGCATCTTCAGGCATTCTATCACACAGATGCAACAGAACTAACACACAATAAACAGTAAACATGATTTATATATCAAAGGAATCAATTGAAGTAAAAACACAGACCCTAAGGCTAGAAACCAAATCACAACTAAAGCAAATTTCAATAATATTTATTTTGTAATAATAACACTCAATTGCCTGTGTTAAGTTTTATTAAAGCTAAATATTGTCAATGAATCTTTCGTGAAAGGATTTTACAACAAGTAATAATCAGCTAACATTAAAATGTAATCGGGAAATTTTAGACTTAGAAAAACTACTTATTAAAAGTTGGCATCTAATAGTGACAAGTACTAAATATTAGGTGACATTATATAAGAATTTAATTTATCAAGTTGTCGACTCGTTAAACTGATCTCATCTAAAGGATATAACAAGGGGGAGTTGGAGAAGATTAAATTGGTTGTTAAGAATATAACTTGAATTTAATAATTCACCTGTTTATTTCTAAAATATTTTTATAAATGATTTTTCATTCTCTGTAGCTATTTTGACAATAATGTAGTCAATAACAATCAGCCCCAAAAATATATGTATTGAATACTGTAAACTTACCAATGTAGCAACACTGCTAGTAAAAACGGTGTCTATGATCCGCTGCTTTCGTATGACTCTAACTTCCAAATCAGAATTTGTCTGAACCGGTGTTACATTGTACTTGGAATAAACGGAAACCAAAATTTTTGTTTTACCTACAACCAAAGTTATGTATTGTTAATATGTAAATAAATAACACAACAAAAAATCCAAAAGTAAAACAATATGCCGAAAAGTAAATATGGGTTGAAATTTTAAATAATATAAACACATTTTTTTAATACTTATTTCCACAATATATTTTTTGATCAGGACCGGTATCGCTCATCGCGAGCATTATCAACTGATAGAATACAAAGTACAAGTAGCATGTTCACTATTGCGGGGGGCCGAGGACACGTTTAGTGCCTTCCTTACCCTTTCGTCTGTGGTATGTTGTGGTTAAAAAAAAAAAAGTTTTCGCTCAGATCAACTCAAACGGTCCGGGTCAGACGAGCGAAGCTGGAAGATGAAGGTCTCAGTCGTGCGTTGGAGAGGTCTTGGTGTGTGAGTGCGATGTGACGTCTACTAGTTTTCGCCTCCTGTTGTCCGTAGCCGTAGGCCAATCACCTGTCACCAGACAGGTGATTAGGGTGGGCTAGTGTGGTCTTTGAGGTGGATGGGAGAGGGTCTAAGGCGGTTTCAGTTTTAAGACATGACGGGGTCTTTCGTAATCGGATGGGGCGTCAATGTCAAACGCTTCTAAGCATGATTTGATTGTCGGATTTGTATGATTTTCACAGTCGCTGTAGAACTTTGTCGATAGTCTCTGGACGTGGTCATGAATGGACTCTATTTTAAGATCGATTGATTAAGGTGGATTGTAGAACCGCGGACGTACCACTGAGCGTCCACGATTGTACGTAGAATCTTGTTTTGTGCTGTTTGCAATTTATCCAAGCGAACTTTTCCCACGTGACCCCATATCGGCGACGCGTAGGTCATGATCGGCCTGGATATCGCGGTGTAAAGGAGCAGTTTGCTTTTTAAGGCGAGTGTGCTCCTTCTGCCTATTGGGTATAACTGACCCGTGATTTGGGAGACCTGGCGTATTTTTGCATCGATATGCTTTTTAAAAGTCAGCTTATGGTCGAGCGTGAGTCCTAAGTATTTGACCGACTTGGCCCACTCGACTCGGCCGCGAGTTAGTTTTTAAGCGTTCTCGCGACCGGGTTGGCGTGGTTTTGCCATTCCTTTCTGGCTCTGTTTTTGTCCCTTATCAGGTTCTTAATCCGATTGGGTAGATCTGGTCTGTGTCCGTCCGCGGCGACGGGATACGGGGACTCTTTCGCGGATTGTATTGTATCTGTGAAATAATCAATGGCTCTGTCGATGGAAGACAGGTCCGAAATGTTATCAGGGACTTGTATATTTTCTTCGATGTGTGTCTCGAAGTCTTCCCAGGACGTCTGGGTCCTGGTTTTTGTCAGTATATTGGCCAGCGGATCAATTGGGTCCGCCATATACATGAGGACCGACAGGTGTGTGATAGGAGCCTTTCAAAATGGCAAAGTCTATGATATCCGCGGTTCCAGTGGCCGCGTGATAAATGGTGGGCTCAAAGGGAGCTGCTATGGTCGAGAATGTGTCTGTCGCGAATTTGTAAATTAGTTTACCTCGCGCGTTTGTCAGTCTGCTGTTCCAAGCAGAGTGCTTGGCGTTAAAATCGCCCGCAAAAACGGTTGCGGTGATTTCGGGGTCTATCAGATTTGCCAGATCTGATTCCGTCAGTTTGCGTTGGTGCGCGCAGTAGACGGAGATTATTTTGATTTTACTCCAGTTTTTTGTATTTAGTATGATCGCGGTTGACTCTATTTGCGATAGAGATGTGCGTGCGGTCGCGGGATACGAACAGTGGTCGAGGTTTTTTTTAACAAAAATGGCGATGCCACCGCCTTTGCCGTTTAACCAAAGAGATATTGTAGTTGAATGCGTTAGTCTGTAGTACCGCGGCGGTTTCGTGGAGGGCAGCTTGATAATTGGCTAGGACAGATCTTACTCTGTCCAGTTCTGCCAGCATGGCGATAGAATACAATTTACAAACAAGTCTATTTATACAAAACAAAAAAATAATTTGAGTTAAAGGTAGCAGGTGTCCAAAACCATGGGTTCACGAAATAGGAAACAATTTACATAAAATCATACAATATTGATACAAATAAAGTAAATTAGTATAAAAATTAAATGTTCACAATCACTTAATATGAATAACAAATACAATCAAGGTAAATCAATAATCCATTAGGAGTTCTGAACAATCAATAAGGAAGTAAGGAGTGGGAAAATTTTAATGACAAAAAAACCCACACTTACTTCTTAATGGAACAAAATAATTTGATATATGAGAATTTTAATGATAGTCAATTAAAGATCTGAAAGGGCATTCCAATATTTTCTGTAAAGAAATAAAGAAAAAGGAGGCAATATCATTTTTCAAAAAAAAAAAAAAAATTATATTTATACGATATATATATCCTGCTACCTTTAACTCAAATTATTTTTTTGTTTTGTATAAATAGACTTGTTTGTAAATTGTATTTTATCAGTTGATAATGCTCGCGATGAGCGAAACCGGTCCTGATCAAAAAATATATTGTGGAAATAAGTACTAAAAAAAATGTGTTTTTATTATTTAAAATATCATGCCTTTCCACCAAGAAGTGACAGTTAACACCTTAAAAATGGTTTGAAATGGTGAGGAAGGCTTATGAACATACATGAGTTAACATTAAATACAATATTTTACAGAAGGGATAAAAATTATAAGTGAGTCAACGATTTCTCATCGAAGAAATAATATGGAAGCAAAAAATAAATTCAAAAAGTAGATTTTAATGTGTCAAAATAATGAGAAATCACAAAATCATAATTAAAAAAATATCAAAAACTCTATTCTAAGCATTTGATTTACCTAAAAATTCACCAGTAACATTGATTAAGCCACTCCACCCCTTTTCTTTATCATTCTGAGTAAGCTCATAATCCTTAAAATTGGTATTGGCTATGTGATTGTCCTGCGAACGAATCTGTAGCATGCTTTCTTCGTTGAACTCTGAGAGAAAAGGCAGTACGATATTAACAGATTTAACATCATCCATGTGGACTTCTAGGCTATTTGGTGTGAAGTTTGCTGTCAAACGTGGAGCAGCTTGACAGATGACCCATACTGGCACCAGGGTCAACAGGTAAAAGAACACAATGTGAAGCGGCCACACTGGACACATGATGAAGTTTGGCAGGAAAATCTATTTCCACACCTGAATGGTCTCACCTGAAATAAGAGAAGAAATTATAATCTGCAAGACTACAATAATAAAACATGCAATCAGCATGAAAAAAAATATTATAATCATGCAATAAGAAAGCAAAAATGAAAAAAATACAATTAATAAATACTAAGATTAATAATTTATTGATTTTGCTGATTGTTTTGAATAATTTTCCAGTTATAACTTAAGGCAAATAGTGATGTAAGCAATTCTTATCCAACAATGCACTCCATATTGATTTATTGTAAGATAAGACAAAAATATCGATATTATATAGATAAATTGTCTGCCAGAAGAATCCGCAGAAGGAATTTTTTGTATATAAGGATGGCCCCGATCTGGGAATGAATGGAAATGCTGCTTGTAATAATTACATTATTTTCCCATAAGTATTTTGAAATATACTGGATTAAGACTGAGGAAAAAGAAAATATGTTATAGTTGTATAGTTGCATTGTATGTTTAAATTGTCTGCCAGAAGAATCCGCAGAAGGAATTTTTTGTATATAAGGATGGCCCCGATCTGGGAATGAATGGAAATAATGCTGCTTGTAATAATTACATTATTTTCCCACAAGTATTTTGAAATATACTGGATTAAGACTGAGGAAAAAGAAAATATGTTATAATTGTATAGTTGCATTGTATGTTATAGCATTCATATTAAATAAAGACAATAGTGCAAAAATACATTCTTTAGTTATCAAGAAGCATTTGCTGATAAAAATAAATGCTCGATTCAAAATAAATAAATAATCAAACAATGATCAGCTTGCTAAGCGTAACAATTTCACTTTATTGGTTAATCATCTATTCATTGAGTGATGGTTGAATTATAAAATTTTCATATTATTGCAAAAAGAAAAGAAAATACTAGTACATATTACAAGTTCCACGGAAAATCCAATTGATTTCATAAATATCAATACCTAATATATAGTATAGAAATAGTCGCATTAGATGTCATTAATCCTACTTATCTGACAGTTATCGATTGCGTTGTAAGGCCAATAATGTTAATATAATCAATCAATATTTACTTAGAAATCACATAATAATAAGTATGTTATTATAATTGGAGGCATTAAATCAGTGTTTCCTAAGCTTATGAAACACTAAAACTTTAAGTTTTACAATCATATCCCAGTTCTAACAAAAACAATCAATTATTAATGTTATATATGGGACAAGTAATTTGCTAAAACTTTATTTGCTATATATATATTTTTGACCATAAATATTAAAAATTCAATTTATTTACATCCAATCCGCAATGTCACATAATATTGTATATGTTGAATTCAGATATTTCATAATAACCGGTGATCTACTTTTACCGGATATAGCCATTAATGTAGTAATTATTCATCTCATGGTTACCTACATTGATCTAGTTTTAACACATGGCTAAATTCTAGAATTAGAATATAGATACAGCTGACGAAAAGTGAAAGGCATCTTAAAAAATAAAAAAAAAATCGCTCGCAAGCCAATCGAGACAAATGTGGAAGTTAATATTTAATAAATAACAAAAATTATTATTATTAATAAAATATTTTCAAAATAAATTTCATACCGTCCAATTGGTATCTTGCCGTCATTACATTAAAGCACCGATATCAAATTTTATACGATAATGTTCCGAAAATTTTAAATTAAAAATCACTGCGAGACTAAAGCATGATGGTGAATAAATGAATTTGGTATCTAGACGCTAGCGCATATGTTGAAATTGGATAAAACAAAGATATAGACGAAACTAGTAATATTTCATTATTGTACGACTCGAAATAATTGGCTGAGGTATATCATCATAAAAAAATAACGCAAAACTTGAATTGGGGAGCAAATTTGTGCGCAATTATAAAATTGCAAAAAGAATCTACGAGTCTGCTTCAAATAATACAACTAAACAAAACAATTCGACTAATATTTATAATATTTTGGAGAAGCGGATGGTTTACCATAGAATAGGACAATTATACATTAAAATTACTTTAATATCTATAATATCGATATGATACTCATAGCTTATGGTGAAATAACCTTCGATAAGAATAATACAATATTTTTTATCTATCACGTATTATGGATTTGGATAAACCAACGGATTAAATCAATGTCTGATAATGATTCCGTAACATGACGTAAATGAGAAGACTAAAAAATATTAAACAGTACTGCAATTACATTTGAAGTTATGCGATCCACGAAATAAATACATATTTTCGCCTGGTAGCGTTCAAATAGATCAATGAATAAAGATTTTGGCCAACACCGCTAATTTATTTAGTAATTGTCATTTTTGAGTTTTCGCAAACATTGTAAGAAATTTTTTCCCATTAAATATATGAGATTGGATTCATTTGGAATGTATTCACAGTTTTTAACGAGTTATTATTTTTTTAGTGTGGTATTCTCTGAAACATATCTATTACACAAAACTCCTAACTGTACTTTAGATCAGATAAAGTTAGTACAATTATAGAGTTCATTTAAAAATACATCATTAAGTGAATGAAAAATTAATTAAGACACTTTTTTAAGCGATAAAGTGTATTTATTAATGAAAACAAAGTATTTATTTTTAGCGAGTGTTAGCTTGTAAATAATAAACATAAACAGTTGAGCTAAGGTTAAAAACATTATAACTTTAAAAAGATAAAGCTATCAAAGTTTATTATAATTATCACTTCATTTTTAATGCAAGATCAAGAGAAAGCCGCTAATCAAGTATAAAATGTTCGTAATTGGAGTCTGTCATCTCTTTCGAATGTAATTAAATCTAATTAGTAACTCACTGTTTATCAATAACAATATTCAAAGCGACTGTTAGATAAAAGAATTTAGGTGTCAGTAAAACTTTCATTACTTAGATTGAAATATCAGTAAATGACTGATTTATTTAGCAGTTATTAAAAAAATACGTATAATAGATATAATTTCAATTTGTATTAATGAAAAGTGAATTATTGATACATATACACAGTAAATATAATAATATATATATTATTTAGACGCACACATAGTAAGACTTAATTCAATACAATACAAAACAATATTCATTGCTTCAATAGTGTCAATGGTGGAAAAAGATTATACTTGTCAAAATATATCTGATTTAATTTGTACTACTTTCACTTTATTTAAAATTATCAAGAGCGGTTTCGTTCACCAAAATCTTGTCTTAATTCTTAAATCGATTGTCACTAAGCCTGATAATAGCTTACATTTAATTATATATGTATGAATAACCCTGGTGAGACTTAAATTTCATTAGTTAGTAATGTTCAATTAAACTGAGATATATTTTTTTTTTTTGAAAATTATTTACTGACAATAATAATTGACACCCTCATAATAAATATAATCATGGCCGGTTTCGATGAGCATAATTCAGAATTAAACAATGCTGAATCATTATCATACTATCAAAGGGTATCATTACTTCTATCGAGTTTAGGTTATTCACTTAACAGAAAAATACGGGCAAATATCGCGTGTTCAAGGCAAACATACGAATACATTGCGGGAGAATAACTAAAAGAAAATAATAATTAAGGACAGGTGAAAAGGTTATAAAGAAGCTATTTCAGAGGCGACAATACGCTCAATATTCAAGACTTTGTTAATCAATTATTTATCAATTATATGATTGAACATATCGGACAATATAATAGAGGTCAAGTAGTAATTGAACAAAACAGAACAGAGCCGTAATTATTCAGAAGGATAAAAACAATAATATATCATCTATGTAACCAGCAATTATTTTATATATTACTTAAATCTTCTAAATTATTTGATGTAATATTTTCAATTTTGTTGGTACTGCATTTAATTTATAAAAAGATCCGAAATTATGTTGTGTTTTATTTTTCTATTGTCATAGTTACGTTTCTTTTACGATACAATTGGAAAGCTATGGGCATACGACCTTCATACAGATATGGCCTCAAACTAAACGGCAAGGAAAGCAAATATAAAAATCATTTTCCAATTGCTATGAAGTCAATTTTTAAGTTACCGGGCGACTGAAATAGTTTAAATGTTACAAGTGTGCCAATAATTGTGTTAAATTTGCCTAAAAAAATCAATTAAAAAATGTCTTTCGCATAACAACAAACTAGTTGACTACATGGAATTTACGATAGTAATATTAAATCATTTAGTGCCAATATATTTATGAAATTGAAATATCGAAAGATTCTGATGTCTCTACTATAGCGTCGGAACGAAAACGTTGATTTATATGGGCGAGGTTTGATAAGTACTGTTCCGCGGACGGATTCGTTTTGACGGTAACTGTACGGCGGTTTCGGTGGTTTTGCAGAGACCAAAAAATTCTTGTTGTCAAAGAAATTAAATAAGGGAAGGATAAGTGTCTCCAAAGTTTTTTCAATATCTAAATGATAAAACCAGGGTTTCATAAACATTTACTTTGTTACTGTGAACAGAGTATCACCACTTGTCAGTGTGCCGGGGGTACAATTATTTAAGTTGAATCATAAGCACGAAGAAGATAAAGCTACTTTACTTGAAAATATTGAGCAAAGCGGCATCAGAAAGACATTTTATAATTGAATTCATATGTTTGTTATTTAGAAAAAATCAACAGTTATACAGAAAAGTAAAATTATTAAAAAATAACCAATGATCATTAAAAACACGAAGGTGACGAGTTGCTCACCACTGATCTTTAGCATTGCTTAATCATTTGAAAATGTGAAACACGAAAATAGTCTACACTAGTTGGTAGTAGCGAATTTATCATAATTGAAAGACGGATTGATTGAATTCACAACACGGATTATAACAGCTGTGTCTTTCATGCATATTCTACGAGATTAATGAGAGATTTTGATGGAAATTGCTGAAAAATAATGACTGGCAAGGACCACCCTCAATTATAATGTATATTTATCAACAAAGAATACTGATAAAGAATCAATATTTATTGCGGTCACTTGAGTGTCAAAAACAACTTAAAATAATAAATCCTCGATTCGAGGACAACCACAATACCGAATCATGTGGTATCCACATTTTAAGGTCTAGATTAGAGCTTTTGTTTGCGTGACCCGGTTCGAATATTTTCTAAATTGTGTATTTATTTTGTATTCAACTACCTCAACCAATCAAGCCACAGAGGGCCAACCAAAGTTATGGTCACCATATGGTACCATAACTTTGGTAACAACATACGCATACCAATGCGAAAGAACTCGATGCGAACGAAACTCATCCACAGATCTTTTAAGCTAGGGCAGTCATAATAGCGGAATCATACTGCAAAGAAATATACATTATGTTTAAAAAGCTAGAGAAGAAAGATGGCAATTTAGTGAACAGACTCGGAATACTATAACTCCACGATAACGCAAGACCGTATGCTTCGATTTCAAAATTTAACCAGTTAAACATCGAAGTTCTCCCTCATCCTCCCTATTCACCAGACCTTTCTTCGACAGACTTATAATTTTTTTTAAACATGTGGACTCATTTTTGAAAATAAACGTTCACTAATGAGAATGATATAATTATGACCTTCGATAACTTCGCGGCTTCTAAAAATCGAGTTTTTTTTTAAAGATATTTATTCGTTGCCAGTTCTTTGGCAAAAACTGTTAATGAAAATGGTAATTATTTTGATTTTTTTTCATTAAAAATCGGCAATTTGATGTGAATCAACCTAATACAATAAGATATTGATTATTTTTAGATTCAAATTCTAAGAAAGGACTGTATCATGGGGGAAAAGTCATCACGGTCAAAGTAAAAATTTCGATATTCGACATTTCATTAAAATTCGACACAACTGGAATTATTTGAATTGAAGAAGGGATATGTATGTTATGTAATTGAAGGTTGCATTCCAGAAGAGGTGTAAGCTTGGAAAATATCATTATAGATACTATAGGTCTACAATTGCCCAGAGAGGTGTTCGTTTGTATTTTTAAAAATACATTTTTCAAAGCGTATTACGATATTTAAAAAATATGATTAGAATCTGTCACTGCAGTCTTGTAAAGGGCACCAAAATATTGGCAATTATAGGCATACTTTTAATTACTTAATTATATATTTTTAAATTTCGTTAAAATATGATGTATTTACTTATGTACTTGTAATTTATTACATATCCGATGAAATATATAATTCGGTATAAAATGGCAGATTTTTTATCTTGGAGAATAAAAAAGATAGAACCATTCATAGTGCTCAGTCAAAATATGAAAACATTGTGCAATTAAGGATTGCTAAAATTACTTTTAAAGTATCTAGTTAGCTAGCTAGATATTTAAAAGTAATTTGTTATCTATTAGTGATAATTAGTTTTAAATTAACCAATATTCTTTTTAAGAAGATACCCAAAAATATATTTGCAAAATTTCACAAATATGCTTCATTACCGCTTGGATTCCAGATAAAAATGCGCAACAGCATATGAGAGATTTTCAATGTTTTTATTGGGTTTTGCAATCTCCACTAAGCAAAATGTAATAAGTATCTACGCGATCACAGCAACAAAAATATTTTCTGTTTGTTGTGTATATGTCTGTCTGTGTAATGACATTTTTTATCGCGTTAAAAATTGTAAGGTTCTTTAAGAGAACGCAGTCATCCGAATGACATTCCGTATTTGTAAACCACTAGCCTCGTGCATATTGTATATTATATTCTGTACAAGTTTAAATAGCCCATGTTATTAATTTATTAACAATCATATAGGCACAACATTCGGAAACGTCGGTGGCTTTTTAGGGGTTCAATGAGCGCACGTGTAAATTTGGTTAAAATGTCCCACGGCATGTCTCAAGTAAACGCTATATCAATTTTGCATTTCTGATAGAACTGTGTTAGGTTAACCAGGGAAAAATATCATATCACACTTTTCTTAAATATTCATACTAAATAATCTTCTGCTGAAACGATTCATATTAAATTTGAATTGTTGAAACTTTGTACGGTTTCGAACGGCACTGAACTTATCAGTTCTGTTGCATCCGTGTGAAAAAATGCCTGAAGATGCCGAAAGGCGAAATTCGGGTCGTTAGTGACAAAACATGTGGAATCGTAAGAATTTTCAACAAATCAAATTTGATATTGAAATCCCATCAAGTACCTTCAGTCGATATCATAACCATGCATATCAACTCTAATTCACTTAGCACACGGTGAAAAAATAGCAATGTATTTTAGTTCTACAAAATTATTTTTAACAAATATAGTTGATAGCTATTTCGGCTCACGCCATCGTCAGAACTATGCTTAAACTAACATTCGCTTATCTATATATAGCTGTGCAGAAAAGGCACACAACACATCCTCTCTCCTGTTCCAACGGCCTAGCTTGTTACTTTAACACAATGACACTAAATTTTCAAAATTCTAAATGAAACAATAGGTGTCTATGACAATAATAGTTATAAAACAATATTATAAAAACAAAATTTAGTGTCATTGTGTTAAGTAACAAGCTAAACAGGAGAGAGGATGTGTTGTGTGCCTTTCTGCACAGCTATATATAGATAAGCAAATGTTAGTTTAAGCATAGTTCTGACGATGGCGTGAGCCGAAATAGCTATCAACTATATTTGTTAAAAATAATTTTGTAGAACTAAAATACATTGCTATTTTTTCACCGTGTTATAATGGAGTTCTACCAAGTGAATGCCAATTCAATCAATACACTTACTTAGCAATTGCTTTCTCCGAATTACAAATGTAAAGAGCTTAAAAATAAAAGACCCACTATGACAAATAATATTTATATGATACTATGACTATGATTATTAATAAACATAAATTATAATATATTACATTTAATGTATGCTGTCGAACTGGAAATTGCATAAACACTACGCTTGCTGACAACGCAAGAGACAAGAAGAGTGTGCACGTAGGTGTTGAACTACATATTTGCCAGTGATCTAGCAGGCATACGATAAAATCGGTAACTCTTTAAATAAAATATAATTCAATGAATACAGAAATTGCATGGTTGAAGAATATGTAGTATAAGCAAGACGTATACATTCAGTAATTTGTGAAATACACCATTCATAGTGACACCAATTATTCAATCAATAATTCTATAAATGCACAATTAGTGCAGAGTCATTTTAATGTATAAATTATAACGGATGTAGTATAAACCACACCGATGAATAAAATATTACTAACTTGCTCTTCGTGGATACTTTTTGATGTAGAAACTTTCATTGAACGAATAAAGTGTGCTGTAAGAAGCCTGAGGCTGGAGCAATAGCCATTGAATTATGAAGCAACTTGTCAAGAAGGTTAAAACGATATATTTGTTTAGTGAATTTAAACGGATATTATTTTATTAGATTATGCTCCTCAATGGTAAATACATAATTATTTACTATCGAGGTAAATTGAGAAATATTAAAAGTTGTAGATGGATTCAAGGAAATATTTAGAATAAAAAAATACAATCAGTTTGGGTTAAAATAAAAAGCAATCGTATGATGTCACACTAATAGAATACATTTTTAGAATTTTTGAGGTATTTACAAGTAAAAACATTTAAATTAATAAGAAGGAAAAATATATTCAAATACGTATTTCGTAAAATTATAACTACGTCATTCTTGTGATAAAAATGTAAAGCCATATAATTTCAATTCGAATCAATGCAAAAAGTGTGAATTTAATATTCAAAAATATGTACCAACGTATAACAAATAATAGTAATAGGGTAATAGTACCCCGATTTAACCGTACTAATTATATTAAAAGCTGTGTAATTATCATCCGGTACACAGGGTATTCACTAGATTTCACTCATTTTATTCTGACGTCAAGAACATGAATATGTACTAACATATCTCATTAAAAGAATATATTTAAAAATTCACAGTTTATTGAAGGAGGTTTCCTCAATATGAGCTTACGCAATGTTTAGTTATGCCTAAGCTATAATTTTTGTCTTGTGAAAAGTCACGAAATTCTTATTCGAATATCTATAATATCTACACATTAGTTATCAACAAGATCTTAGCTCGTATCGATATGATCCTGCAATAACTGAACAGTACCAGGAAAAAAGGCACGTGACTTCTCGCACGAACGGCAAGTGACCGTTTTGTTGAATATAAATTGCAATCAAAATCAAAAAAAAATGTAAGCAAATGCATGCTAGGAAAATAGATCAAATATTTTGCTCTTACTTAAAAAAATCACACCCGTAGCTGTATTCTAAACACGAAAAAACCACAGCTACGCGAACACGACTTACACACGTCTCAATTGAAAATCAACTGAGATACCGGTTGTGAATTGAGAAATTCTCATTATTTTCTGACGTCCTGCAATGTGACTAGTGGTCGACGCGCAAATTAATGTTGCGCCTCCTCACCTATCTATGTATGCATATAAGAAAAAATATAATGATCAAATAATTTCAAAAATTAATAAAAAAGTATGAATATTTATTAAATGATTAAAATTGTAAAACACTATATTAATATTTTTAACCCGACAACTTTGTTATCAGTCCATAAAAGTATAATAATACTTTTTTAGAGTATTTGAGTTACTTCTTAGAAATAGGAGATAATGGATGACTGAAATAAGTCATACAAATAAAGTGTTCTGTTTTCCAAATTTATTACCATCATTCTTACAAAAATATTGACACTGACTTTATTTTTTTAAAGTAAGTTTATGTGTAAAATCAATTGAAAAAAATATTTGTCCCGTCCTGCCTGACTATCTCTTCTAATTTTCAACGAGACTTATATTTAAATCTAACCAGGGATGGTCAGTACAAAAAATGCTAAGATTTTCCATCGTGTCCGATTCCAATGTAAAGCATGTTTCCAAATAGTTTTACTCAACATATGATTTTATACGAAAACTTGATGCTAATGAATTCTTCTACCTTTCATTTTCGAAGGGAGAATAGGGATGGGATATGACTATTAGTAACCTAATCGCTCTCGTTTTGTCCGATTTTTAAGGATGTAATGGAAGGGAGTTAATTTTAGACATAAAGACTGTTGGTTGTTAAAACGGATAAGCTACTTCAGCTATATGTACTAATATTTTGATCGCTCAGGAGGAGTGCTCAACTGACTAACCGCTATGCTGTAAAAACGCGAGTCAAGTTGTCAAAAGATAGTTACTAGACTCGTGTCCACGAAGCATTATGAATAGAAGTTGGCCTTGGCTGATCAGTTTAACATATAATATTATCGCGGAGTCAAAGAAATACAACTGCGAAAACATTATATATAATATAGGTATAACGCAAGACCGTATGTTTTTGAGATACTATTCGCATTCCATATGTGTCCATTATTTCATGAGAAAAAAGTTTTAACAAAAAACTACTTCTATCAAGTAAACTTTTATTCGATTATTTAAAATGACAGTTTTTAGAGTGGCATAAGCAGAATTTCCACAAGTGGAGTTTAGTGAGCTCTGTCAAAAAATCTTGTTAAAGTTTTGTGAGGTGAATAGATCAAATCATACGGACATTTAAAACTGAAATGTTATCGAAAAAGAATATTTTTATTTTTCATGGAATGTAATGTTCTTGGAATATCGTAACAACTGTTAACCAAACTCGAACACGATGTATGTTTACACTTGAACGAATGTACATATTTTAATGTGCATTCGCCAGTCGAAGTAAAAACAAACTTTATAACCCGAAGAGTAAATTCCCAGGTAATCTAGTATGGGCTCTTTTGTAACGTAATTTGTTTAATTCTATTGCGAGATTTAGTATTTATTATTATAGTTATATTATTTAAGTACTTAGCTCTTTTGGTAGCTATTTCGGTTTTCGCTATCATTTGAACTAAAATTTAAATCAATTTAAGCATAGTTTTATATACTGTTTAAGAAGAGATATTCAATGTGTCGTCTCACTTATTCTAGCATCATACATTGTATTGTATGTTCTGAGAAAAAAAAATGTAATACCAATAATCCGCTTAAATAAATTCTTCGAAATTTAATGGCCCAGGACAATGGTCAGCAGGAGTGGCTCACGAGTCGCAGGCAGCTCTTTGCATATACGTTTGCAGCTTTTCAGACATAAACTCCAATTTCAACGGCCTTTTAACGTATAAGTTTATGAGATAGAGCCAGCCCAACAAACTTCGACTCAAACGGCATACTCTACCACTCTGTAGCCTGTCCGCACATTACCATACTCGCATTGGTCAATATTATTCGCATGCAAATAACAGATGAAAAATTAAATCATGTATTCAATTAAAAATAAACAACTATTTGCCGGATTATAAAGCTTTTGAACAAACTTCGACACATACTCTCATACTTTTTGGCTCTACAAATATTCCCAACTATGAACCAAATAAAAATTAAATTAAGAAGAAGAATAACCGATAAAAATTTACAATCATGTATTTAATTAAAGATAAGTAAATATTTGCCAATTATAGGGAAGCTATCAAAAGCGATTAATAGACACCTTTCTAATAGAATCTAAAAATAAAACATCTCACTATTTTCTACTATTTTCCCTAAAAACTCATATCTTTATTACATATATGCGGCTTCCTGTTACCTTTATAGTCCTGTTTTCATGACAATTTGGCCCTTTTCACTTGTCAAATTGCCAACCACTGGTCTAGGTAGGAGCGACGGTTTAATATTAATTTGGTTGTTTAAAAGATTATCAGGTTGATTGCATCAATTGATCCTTTAATGTTACTGAGAATTAAGCATAACCGCCTCTATTAAAGTAATGTAGGTAACTGGACGCGAATCTGAAGTTATGTTGTGTGATTTGGCAAGAAAATATTTAGCGAATTGAGAATGTGTTTTAATGTAGTCAAAATGCGGATACCTGTTGTCTATCCACGAATCGTACAGCAAATCACACAAACAGAAGTTAATTTTAAATATTCCATATTTATCTAGTTGATTAATGTCATCTTTGCTATATTGAAATTATTTGCTAACATCATTAATTACTATCTCGTGACCGTTATTACCTTACTTCTAAACTACTTACTGGGATTGGAGCCCATAAGTTCCGTAACCGAAACCAACGATGGTAACCACTCTTGAAGTCATTATTCTGATATATGTAGTAAATATATATAACATTATCGCTGAGAGACCACTATTAACGGAATTGGATAGATCCACAAAGCAATACTTTTCAATAAGTTGTCGCTTATGTTGACATGGTTACTTCAAGTATTGACGCGAATTGTCTGAACATACCGGGATGGAAAATCCTTAGCGTGCATGTATCATAAAAATCCTGATTTGATTCACGATTTATAAATGTGTTTTTTTTTCATTTTGCATTAAAATTGGTTATGATAATTTATCCAGCCACATATGATTGAACTCATTGACTTCTACATGCGTTTAAGAAAGCTCGAAATAAAAGATAAATTTCGTTCTTCAATTCACTTATTATTATATATAGTATTATTAATATTTAATAATGAGTATAGGTCAGAGGTCAGTAACCTTTTGAGAGAATAGGTAAAAATGCAAATTTTATTTGCATAGTGGATAAAAGTTTAAAACAAATTTATTTCAACAAAATTATATTTATATCAATATAAAACATATGTAAATAAAAATTGACCTTCAGTTAATTACTTAAAAGTTATAAACATTATAAAATTTTCATTTCCGATATCTTTAATAAATAAATAATTTGTTAAAAAAGGAACATACTTTTTTGACGGGTAACTCAAAATATTGTAGTGGGTAATACAATTATCCGATACAATAGTTTTACCTTATTCCTCATTTCATTACTTTCACACATTTTTTTAATAGAGGGAGATTTCCCTTTCTCCTTGTGATAAAATAGAGGCAAAAAAAGTTTGTGTAATCTGTTATTAGATAATCAGCAACAGGTGAATAATGTTACTACTCAATAGCAATTCTACATGTGATAATTGTTGACAAATAATATGCATTCGAAAAAAAATATCAAATACAATAATTATTGCAGGCTTATTACGTTTATCAAAAAATTATACACCATCGGATGGTGTATTTAAATATCAACTCGAAAGATGTGTTTCGAAATGTTTAAGATGTTGAATTAACGAAAAATACCTATACAGGTATCAACATCTCGTTTTCATCAAACATAACTGGATCAACTGCTAATATAAAAAAATACATTGATGTAACGTTGTCAAAAACAAACAAATGTATATATATATGTGTGTCAATATTTAATACAGCTTACCTGGTATGGTGTCTTTCGGCTAAAATTTATTATTTGAGCGGTAACTTTCTACTATTGCACAACTATTTTATAAAACTCTAAATTATTAAGTGTCACTATCTTCAGCTTATTTGCGATCAATTTATGGTGGAAACGAGAGAAGTGTTTTTATTTTAATCAGCTAACCTTTACAAAACAGTTCTTGGTTAACAAATGAATCTTATGTAAGTTATTCATGCAATAACTCCCGACTACCTGTCAACATCTAAAACCTTCATTATATTTTTAGTACATTGAATTGTATTTATGAATGCATGTGCATACGAGGTATATGCGCAAAGGTGTTTGTGAGCATTTGCATGTATGACATATTCTTCAGTGCTGCTAGTACGTGTAAAATATGCGGTATAAGCTGTCCACTATTAGATGACAATGCACATAGACAAGCATAATATTCCGTACCTAAGTATTGTAGTAGTGTGAACACCAGTGTACACCGTGATATAAACACTACTCTGTAAGATATCGCTCTAGAATCCAAACGTTCATAAGATAGAGGTAGGAATACAATAAATGCACGTGAAAGAGCTGATCCATAATATGTTTCTATTGACTGGTAAAACACAATGTCATCTTTTAAGATAAGCAGCATTTAACATTTATTTTTGCATCATTAATTCTCTAACAAGACAAAATTATGTGCTGCTTTTGTTCGCTGAATGATAATAAGCTAACGTATCAGCTACTACGTTTACTAAAACAGTTCAATGAAATAAATTAGTATTTTTAAAAGCAGAAAAATTATTTACCGGATTAATTTTGATCTTTCATAACTACAATAAAATTCCCATTTAAACCCAAGTCAGAACCATATAATTTAGAGTGGTTTAATTGAAGGTGTAAATCTTATACAAAATTAGGGATTTTGTATTTTTCCATGTAAAATGAAAAATAAAGATAAATCTTTTGCAGAAAGAATACATGGACATAATATTTAATTACTAGGTGATAAAATGCAAAGCGCTTGCAAAATCTAGCACACAGAGTCGCCCGGCTTTGCATGTTGCCTGGCACGTGTTGAATACACAGATGCTAGCCAACATTTGACTGTATGCATGGCATATACGACCGTCTGGCTGTGTGTGTGTGTGTGCGTGCAGCCAAGTGATCGTGCAATTGGGGGATTTAGGACGAATATTTCAAGCCAGAACGTAATTCGGAGTTGTTTAATTGAGGGTTCTACTGTACTAGCTTCATTGGTATTTTTTTAGTAACGAGAAGCTTGATCGTTGATGTCATACAATTAAAAATGAAGAATAAAGTACTTACCTATCTATTTTTATTATTATTATCAGTCTTTAGCAATGAATAAATAAGTCGAAACTTTTTATACTATCTAGTTATACTCGTAGTCCAATATAGCAAGCGTTTTTTTATGATCAAGAATAAATTTAAAACTAACATTATCACTTGTAATGTGTTTACTTGTAATTCTTAGAGAAAAGTCATTTCACCTTAAAAATAAATAATATAATTAAACTTGTAGAATTAAAGATATAGTAGGAATCCTTTAATTATAGTTATATGTGGTAGCTCATAGTATACTTGTTACAGTGTATAGTTTGTGGTATAATCTGTAATACTTGTCTATGGGTAGCTCATTATATTTTCTTGTTTCGCGCATCGGATTTTATTTTCGGCATTTGGCTAGTTGTTTTTATTTGATTTAACGTTCAATTAATATTCTACATGCGATTTAAAAATTAATTTGTAATTAAAATCATTCACTATGGCCATATTCCTCACGAGAAATATCTTAGAAACCCTTAAAGGTTGGTAATTAAACAATATGCAAAATTTAGTTTATATTAATTTGAGGTTATTGAAATCAATCCGATTTTTAAATGACATCAGACATTATCGACGATCAGATAAACTTTTTAGCAGTTGCCGGACATAATTTTTGAACAGATCACTGGATACTTTTTCATTTCATTTTTCTTGGATAGTTACGAATTCAATAACATTGTCGATGGAGGAAAGACTAAAAATGTGAAGATAACTAATTATTACCTGTGTTTTTGTGATTGGCTTCAGATAGATAAATGGTATCTGTACTGTACAAATTTAATTAGGAATTGGAATCTTTCGAATCATCTACCCCTGTTACTAGTAAAACACATAATTTACTTGAACTGCGAATATCATATCATTGTGAAAGCCGCCACGATATGTCAGAAAAAAATCAGACACTTAGTGAGGGTCTGTGATAACGTAGTAGAAACGTACTTTTTCAGTATTTAAAGAAATATTTTATATTACACACTGATGTAGTAGGAGCAATATTGAAATTGTTACTAACGACCCGGGTTTGTTCTAAAACCTTTCAAGAAAGACTCCTTAACAAGATTAATCGTTAATGAAAATTATCACAGGCAATTGTGTTAATTATTATTAAATTTGCTATAGCTGCAATTTAGTTCATGCCATCATCATCATTTAGGTCTGTGTATTCCTGTAATTAATACCTTTGTTATGTATACAATGCTAACTATTTGTTGTGCGTCAGTTCTGTTGAATCTGTGTGATGGAATGCCTGAAGATGCTGAAAGGCGACCGGGTCGTTAGTTACAAAACATGTGTACAAAGTGGTAACAATTCAAATTTGAATTTAATATAATTTAGCTAAATAAGTTTTTTTTTTGATCTACAAATGAATTGCAGGAAGTTGCAACAATTCAAATTTGATATTGAAATTCAATCAAGCACCTTTAGTCGATATCATAAATTAAATTATATTTGATTACCTCAGAAGAACATGTGATTTAGTAGTAAGTTTTAAGAGAATAGAATTTTTGGACACTTCTTTTATATCTTATATTAATTTTGCCACTATTCATAATCTAAAATTTTTTAATAAAAGGTTTTTTCGTTTTTCTTAGTGTATGGAAAACAACTTTATAAACCAGCCCCACTTATACAACAAACTGTTAGATTACAGCACCAATCAAGTGAACAGACATGTATTGATTCCGCTAAAAGCGATGCTCCAGTTGACAACATGAAGAATCCATTTGAGCGACCAAAAGCCGTCTGCATTCTCTGTAAATATAAAATCACCCCTGACTACAAAAATTATAAACTTTTGTCACAATTTCAAAGTCCTTACACAGGAAGAGTTTACAGTAAAAATATAACTGGTCTTTGTTCTGCTAAGCAAAAGAAATTGGAACTCGAAATATGTAAAGCAGAAAATGCAGGATATATGACTTCATATCTCAAAGAGCCATGCTTCCTCAAAGACCCTCGATTGTTTGATCCTGAAAAGCCCCTAAGGCCACATAAATATTAATGAGCTTTTATTGTGAAAGTGTAAGAAACAAATAGTTATTAAATTCAATCCAAAAATTGATAGTCTTTTATTATATGTTTCTGTCACTCTTGAATGTGTTGTAAGGAAAAAACACTGCAATTAACATACGATGTAGAAGAAATACATTTTACTTCTTATATTTCGAAAATAAATGGTGTTTAATTATTTTAAAACCACAGTAATTTCAACCATTAACTATTATTTTGAAACAATGATTAATACTTGTCAGCCTGTGGATTATATGCGGCACAAAAATTACATTTATTGCAATCCAACAACTTCAAACTAAGTTCTTTCAGACTGATTTTTGATACTGACATATGACGATTTCTAGATTGCCAACTAAGATTTGGAAAAATTTTACAAATTCATTCAGCGTGAGAAAGCTGCGCCTACAATGATCGCAATAAAATATATTTGTGAGCATAGTAATTTCTATTGACACTAAAAAAGCTTCTAAATGTATAAAGCTTGAACAGTGATATGCTTCCCCAATAATATACCGAGGGCAGCAACAGTCAAGTATTAAGCGCTTGATAAGAATAAGAATGGGCGGCTCTTGTAGATATAAGAACAAGGTGTGCACTGTGTCTTCATCTACATATTCAATTAATAATCAAAATCTACCCTTACTAATTTACTCTAAATTTCCCTGGTGTTTCCCATAAAAAATATTGTAGCAAATGATTATGCACCGACACATGCTAAGCAAATTATTTTCATAATACATTTGTGAATCGTGAAAATGAAGCAATCAGAATGGAATCTTAGTTACTTGTGATGTCACGTGTGTTACACATTTGATGTGAACACAAAAAAATTGATCTGGCAATGGAAATTGCTCTCCCCGGAGCTAAGCAGCCCTGAAGAAAACATAAATATATATTCACTAGCTTGTCCTATATTTCATACTGCTCATTAATTTATTCAGCCTGTTCACAACAGACACAAAGTAATAAGGTTATTTAATTTTTATTGCCTACCTCTTATATTGACATTTTTAAATAATATGCCTGGTTTGTGGAGGTGAATCAAACTGGATTGAGAATATAATGTAAGACTTGTCAATCGATTAAGTTAAATAACACTGGCTCTGAAAGTATATTTTAAATTAAATGAAACCCCATGAAGGGAAATGATGAATATGCAGTTTCAAATAAGGTAAACATACCAGTAGCTGACCATTTGTTAAAAAAATGTATAAAAAGTGTAAATATGTGTTGGGAAGTGCCAAGAGAGGCTTGATGTGCTGAATTATGACAGGAAGGCCATAGTTTCCATTGTAAAATATCCTACAAAAGTGAGCAAAACTCGTAATGTTCATGCGGTTTCTGCATTGGATTATTTGTTGAATTGACTTTTTTCTTACGCTTTCATTATTTCAATAATAATAAAATATGTACGAAAAAGTATGAATATTTGTAATATTTAACAAAATATAAATGTATTTCAATTAAATCACCTTTCAGAACCATAGTCAACTACTAAAACAATATTTGGTCAATTACTATATATTTCATTTTTAATGATGGACTGGCTTCTGAAATAGACCTAATTATTTGAAACGGTTCTAGTTTTTTTTGCAATGTAAGTTGTTTAAATGTGTCTCATCACAAATAATCTACAGTGTTTGAGTATTGTTTTGAGGTATCCACTTTCCTCATTTAGTAATAAAGTAAGCAGTAGACTATCGTCAATGTTTAAAATTTTCTTATCTGTCCAATTCATTACTGCTACGTTACCTCAACTCATTCCGTGCTAAGAGCATGCCTAGCGTGTCCATGTAACACTTTTTTGCATAGTAAAGCCGAGTCTACACATGCTGTTGTGAATATTTTCTTTGTATTTTTCATTCAATTTTTTTTCATTGTTCTATTGCACTGTTGCTTTTAGCAATTGGAATATAAAAATAACCAGATTAATAAATAGTTATGTGAAAAGTTCAGCGAAGAAAAATTATTTTATGTAGATTTTGACTATGGTAATTTTTTATTTTGAGTAAATTTTGAACAAATATAAGTGCTTTTTGAATAATAAAGAATAGAAATTTGTGTGTATAGTACCTATTTACAACCATGAATCAAAATATATTTGAAAATAAATACAAGTATGAACCAAGCATTACAGTATGAACTTGCCGCCGATTTATCAGTGTAATATGAGACACAAAAATACTAACGTCAGGTTATCTGTACTTACTGACACTCGCATGCATTGTCTTGCATAATATAATCCATATTTTTAATAATTTGCAATACATTTTTATAATTCAAATATATTCAGCACGACACTTACATATTTTACATTAGCGGTAGAAGTGTTAATGGCTACTTCTTTTATAGCTTTTCTATAATGGCGAATAACAATTCTAGATAATAAGATTTTGAAGTAACATTTGATATATCATTTTACGAGGTTTCGAGTTTCATGATTATTTGAAAATATTTTTAACTTTTTTTATGTTGATGTCAAAAATGACGTGAAGTATCTCGACAGTTATAAATTTTACTTAAACTTGCATAAACACAACAAATTATGCATAACTAAAAATTATTAAGTTCATGGCGTTTTTAAGCAACAAATATAAAAGGCTTTGTATGAAAACTTGTCATTTATCGTTAGATAATTGGCTTAATGATTTGCTGTTACAAGAGGTCCGGTTTGTTGGATTAATTATTATTAAAATAAATACTTTCTACTACTGCAGTTTACTTACTTTTTGTGTATTTGTTGATGTAGAAGTTGCATGGACCAATTGTTCCAAAAATATACGAAATGATTTAGCTGGTGCCATAAGCGCAATAATCTGTAATTCGCAGAAAAAAATATTTGAAGTTTAATGTACATTACGTTTCTATATATTTATTGGTTAAATAATGTTTATTACATATTCGTTTGCATACTTTCTTTTCTTTGGTAATATATAGAAATTTTACAAAAAACGATGTACAGAATCCATACATAACATTATTTAAAATAATCTTTCTAATCGTCTTAACGATAAATTGCCTTTTCAGTTTTTAAAAATTTAATTTCCTTTTCCCTAATTTCTTAATATTTTTATCAAAATCATAGATTCATTTGTCTGAGATACATTTTAGTCTATGCTCAAATTTGTGTCACTACTGTATATAGTACATCACAAATTATACACTATATTACTACACTTGTCTATGACTACTGTTTGGGAGGGAATAACAACAACTTTGACGTTTTTAAAATGAAAAGATCTAAAAAGGCAATATCACCGTCAATAAGTCCTCTCAGGGGAAAACAAAAGAGACGTAAAGAATCATCTCCAACGTTTAACGACACTCTGAATACACCAGACACCAACTATAATTCAAACACCAATAGAACGAGCGGTGGAATAAGTAAATCTTTGCTAACACCGTGTCGCAGAATGGGATTAAATAGAAACCGGAACAAAGCTGTCAACATTCCCGTTCAAGAACACGAGTCCCCCTTGAGTAGTAAAAAATTAAATTCCGCTATTCCGCGAACTATTGATAAATCGTCCGATTCAATTGAAATTAATCGTATGGTCGTGCCTGTCGAGAAAACTTCAGCGTTGAAGATAAAATCTTGTCAAGACATGAACTTAAATAATGCGATTATTTCAGTCCAACCTCAGGAATTGAAAATTGAATGCAATGACATACAAGATGACGGTTCAATAATTGAGCCAGCAGATTTAAAACATACTTGCATGGAAATTGTCAATAAGAAAATGGGAAGCAAAAAAAAATCGAAAGTATTACCAGCCGAATCCAAAAAAATAGACAAAGAGATTTCCAAAACAGCAATATCATCTGTTAAAAGTACTCCATCTGACTGCACAGTTTCCCTTATCAAAATTACAGAATCAAATAAAACTGCCATACAACCGAAATCAGCGAATGATAGCCGTCAGTCATCTCAAAAATCATCATCGTCGTCTCATGTTAGTGAAGATGATGACGAAGACAACTTTGAAAATAAGACTATTCTTGAACGAAAATGTTATAAAAATCTATCTAAGACTAGTAGCAAGCTCAAAATGAATAAATCAACAAAGGTTAACATCACCGATAGTGACATAACTGACATCAAACGGAGAATTAAGGATAAACAGGATAGACTCGAGGCAATTTCTAAGACAGAGGATTCTCATGGCCATAGTATTGAAGAATTAGAAAATTTGATTGTCTCTTGGAGAGGTGGCTGTAGAAAAGCTTTAGAAGAATTGTTACAAATAAGTAAAGAGAGAGGTAATTTCAATGAGAATATGGGTATGGAAGAATTATTAAAAATGTTAAATATTCCGTTTGAACTCGTTAAATATAATTTAGAACAAATGACATTTGACTAGTTGCTCATACTAATTTTTACAACAGCTATGGTGTTTAAAAAAAAGTATAATGTATTAAAAGTTTAGTTTTGCAAATAACAGAGTAATTTAATAGTAAAACCGTTGGTCATAATAATGTAAAATTTGTTTTACCAGAGATAAATTGTGTCCTTTTTTTATTTGCAAACAGGTTCTTAAACATTTCTATTATCACAGAGGGAATGTATTATGTGTACAGCATTTCCATAAATTTTAGTTCAATTCCTCAAACCTTACAATAACTGCTATGAAGGTGAGCATGGCTATGAATATCCAGCATTACATATTAATCTTCATTCATTACATTTATCTAGGAAAGCTTTATAAATTGTTGCCAATAGTTCCATAGCCATCAATATAATGCGTTAAAAATTGAAGTTGTTCATTGGAAAAATGTAAGGTTTTTTTCTGATGATTCTTTCATGTATTTGTAAATTTAATCCAGCTTATTTTTCTGTTGATGCAAGTAAAAAGAAAAGGTAATTCATAAATGCTCACCCTAGGGGGCAATATACACCTCAGTCAAATACATCTTAGGTCAAAGATGAATAGAGAGAGAGAGTGATTAGTGTTCTGCCATATAAAATATTGATATCATTTGCAGGTAGTAGTCGTATTAGGAAAGTTTTGGTGCAAAAGCTTTGCACTCTGAACTTTTAAAGTATACTTACTTGAAGGAAAACATAACAATAACCATAGTTAAGTGTAAAATTTGTTTATTACAACATTTTATCAGGGAAATATTTAATCACTTAAACATGAAATGCCTCTGTTAAGTTCATTATAATAAATATATTTATTTTACTGTTATAATTATTTTTTGTGGTTAATAATTATATACACACATAATACCACTGCTTATGCTTCAGACATATACTCGAAACATGTGTATCAAAACTAACCATTTACTTCTATAGGATCACAGTCTTAATTAGTAAAATGAAAAATTGTTCCTGAAATCTTTTAAAATGTACTGCTGACTTACCACAAGCCACTTTCACAGGTTTCAATTTTGTTAAGGTTTTAGTTGAAAATAGTTTTTCAAAATAAAAATAATAGTTATACAACATAAATGAAATCATATATTTTATTTTCAGTTGTTTTAGATTTCAAATGATTTGATTGTAGATTAACGATTGATAATATCTTCAAAAATATCACATGTTGCAGGTAGCTATTTTCCTGTAATTAGTTACCTGAATAAAGGTTTATCATTGTTGATTTAATATAAAATTTCCATTTTTAGTTCTGTGCTGCTTTTGAGATGAGTTAATTTTCAAACAAAAATATGCAGCTGTCCAAAACTGCAAATAATCTTTCCTTGTTATTGCTCAAGTAGTAGACATCATTTTATATGAATTTGCTTTTTTATGAAGCGGGACTAATACTTTAATTCTCTAGTGCAGTAGTAAGAAACCTTGTTGCTTAGACAGGCACCGCAATTTTTTTATTTGTAATAAAGGACACTTGCATAATGGGATACAGGGGAACACGGTATAGATTTTTTTTTTATAAACCACTATTATACCAGGTTCTCGGAGTTTTCCCAGTTGTCACTTGAAACAATCAATAAATGCAGTAACAATATCAGACTAATTAATCTATGATTTCGAAAGCTTATTACCATCACCCAGTAAACAATGTAACTCTTGTGATTGCTGTTTGTTTGTATTTTTTAATGATTCTTTCTAGTGGTCCCTGAAGTCTTAAAAGTTGGCGAGGGCTGCACTAGACAAGGTATTTTAGGTCATGAAATAATTAATATTTAGCTCTGGGTTGCCGATCATTTTAATTGGCTCTCTCACATTATTAAAATTTTGAGGAAATTGGTATTCAGCAGATTCTTGTCCAAAAATCTAAATTATACCTCAAAGTGACAAGAATATATTACATAACTGCTTTCAATACATACTTATAATGTTCCAGTCAGTCATCTCCAAACTCATGGTAAACGGTCCATATAGATAATCGAAACTAATAATAGATTTTATTCAGTTGTAGAATAGTATTCAGCAGTATATTATTTAACATGTGTAGCACTTATTATTTATTAAGGAAATCTGTGATTTCGGAAAGTTTATAGTAATCTTGTAATTATTTTCAAATAATAGTGGAATTTTCATAAGGGCTATTATATTTGTCATTCTATTGCAATGCCGATTGGCGGTTGAGAAAATGATTGACATCTGAAATTATTACTTTAACAAGAATCTTGAACGATTTCGTCATTTGTTTTTCTTTGGCATCACTGTTCAATACATATCAGAACTAGTCAAGTTTGTCTTCAAATAGAAACCATATGTATAATGACTATTTGGTATATTTTGAAATCAATGGAAAATACATATGAATATAAGTTTTTTTTTTTTAATATACCAGTGTTTCCTCATATGTATATGAAGGTTTAGTTTGCACTTAATTAAATAGCATACTCATTTCAAAATTGATTTTATCTCACTGTTGCTCTAAAGGATGAAAAATCACCTCAGCTAAGTTGTACAGTTTTTATTAATTTTATACATTTTAAAACCATTACACTCTCGAAATGTGTATTTGACAACACGTGAACACAAAATAATATTTTTCAATTGCAAGGTGAAATTACCACATATGTCAGACTTATGCGATCAGATAAAACCTAAATTGTTTTTTTCTGAAATGCACTTTCAAGACAGCTGTCTTCTTGCCTTCTTGACAAGTCAAACATATTTTTCAAATCTTTTTTAAGGTGTTAACTGTCACTTCTTGATGGAAAGGCATATTTTAAATAATAAAAACACATTTTTTAGTACTTATTTCCACAATATGTTTTGATTAGGACCGGTTTCGCTCATTATCTGACAATGCTCGCGACGAGCGAAACCGTCCTGATCAAAAAATATATTGTGGAAACAAGTACTAAAAAATGTGTTTTTGAGATAGTGAAATTATTAGTTTGTCTTCTGGACTGGTTGACCTATAAAGATGGTAAAACTATCTGGTGTGATAAATTTACATGTAATGAGAAAGGAGACCACTCCTGATCTTGTCATGAAGTTATAGATTGTTTTTCTCATCCAGTGCCTGGTGTTGGATCCTCTCAAAAATGGTTTCAGCAATTACATAAAAACTAGGAAAAGGTTAATTGATATGGTGAAATATGTACACCTGAAAGCATATTTTAGTCTAATATACATGTTTCATTTGTTTATCAAATAATGAATTGATTGGCTTCTTTCATTTTAAGAAGTTTAAAAATGACACTTCCAAAATCTTACTCAATAATCATATATATATAGTTTTTGCATTATTTGATTACTAAGAATTTGGCCAGTAAATTGGACAGAAACATCTCTCAATATATACATATATATAAAATTAAATGTGAGACATTTTAATGGGATTTAAAATGAGGCGCTTCATAATTAATTCATTTTAAGCGGGTGTCGGTAATAACGCACATGTACGTGCATCAGGCAAAAATCAGGGAGGTAAAGAATAATCAAACATTACAATAATCGTTCTATCTTCCAAACTATTGGTTATTTTTTAAAGAATAATTTTGAGGTTACACAGGTATATTACAGTTATTACACATTCACACCAAAATTTGTATAAAAAATATTTCTTTTACTACACATAATATATAATCCTACATAACACTATTTAATATTTGGATGACGCATAACACTTGAAAACACCTTAATTATAATGTTTTTCTAAACTGAAGTTCCAATAGCGATTAGCAATTTAAATCAGGGTTCAAAAATCCGATAGTTTTTTTTGTAACACGTAATAGGTGATCCACCATACACAGCATATGCTCTGATTGCATTTTGCTGGCTTATCACACATAACTGTGCAAAAGTATATGTAGGTGTTTCATATAATAATGGTGTGTAAAGGAAAAGGACGTGTATGTGTAGCTGTGACTCATCAAGAGATAGGTATATAATAACTGTATGAAAAAATCGAGTAGATATACCTTACCCACCTTTAAAACAGTCGGTGCATAAGATACAATTACCTAATCGCTTAGTGAGTTAAATGAAATTTATTACATGTTCAGATAAAATTAATGTGCATCACATTACTATATTTCACTAAATACAGTCATATGTTGTCTGAATGGAGTTGACAAGGAAAATAAAAAGTGTTCAATGTTATATTTTGTAGGCATCTTTATTTTGATTCAAATGATTTGATTTCTTTAACCACTTAATATTCTTTTGTCTACGATGAGATAGCATTCGATAATATGATTACTAATGTCATTGTGCATTGCCGATTATATTATCGATGATGATATGAACATTTCTCAAATACGAATACCTTACTCAAAATGGATTTTTCCAACCGTTTAGATTAACATTATTTTTTTCAACATCTTGAAGGATTTATCAGGACAATAGGAGAATTTAAATAAGCTAATAAGTGTTGATACTATTTTGAACTGCCCCCCCCTAAAGAAATATTTCATTTTCTGCATCATAAAAATAAAACCAAAAGAAATGGCACTTAAAATAGAAAACAATGCAAGCTGTAATAATTTTAATTGAGGTTTTCCAGTATTATGATAATAAATACAATGATACTATCGTGACATGACAATCTTTCAAGCATTATTCTTATTTACAGCGGCAAGTGATAATTGGAGCAATCACACATTGGCAGATATATACTAAATGGACATACTTAATTAGCATGGCAGTGGTAGATTTTTTATTTACAATGCTTCAGTTATTCCAAATTGGAACCTTTCTCATTCTTTGTAAATATTTTTATGATTTTTTTAACCCTTTTAATCCCAGTTCATTCTAGAAATTACCTGTAAAAAGCAGTAGTATCTATTATATTATTTATCTCAGCTAATTAACAAGTTCTCATATCACTGGTTTTTTTATTTTTTGTAATGTTATCTTTAATACGCTTTCATTTATTTATGCTATAATTGTTTTATTTATATAGATTGCAACGGCCTATATATAATAATAATAAAATAATAGAAAAAACATTTATCAAAATAACAATTTTTGACTTAACTATCAGAACTCTGGCAGATAGATGGGCCCCATGGGACTAAAGGGGTTACATAGTCATTCATTACTGCAAGCTGAGTAAGATTGTATATTTTGTGCATAATGTCTGAATAACTGGGCTGTTAAGGAAAACAGATGTCTGATAAATGGTTAGAATTTCATCAGTGACAGAACATGGCCCATAATTAATCCTTTTCCTATCAGTAAACTTTTACTTAGTATTTTCATATATTTATTATGCAGCGAAAGGATAACATTCATTATTTATTTATTTGATAAATTTTTGAGCATATAAAATGACTGATGTTTTCACTTGAATATACATGGAAGTGTGATGAGGCTATTTGGATTTTTTAAAGTTTGTATTCTTCGGGAAGTTCCCATAGATGATTGGACACATTCAAAAGGAAGCAGGGGCTAAATGATCTTAAATTATAAATCTGCAATACTTAATATAATGTGAAAGACAATTTAGTAATCTATAAATATCCAAGAAACATTCTCCCTGTTCCCATATAATACAGATATTAAAGACTGTGGATACTAGACAAACATAAGCACATTTTGGCAGACTATATAAGGAATAGTATATTACTTTTATAAAAGCCACTCATCCAGTAATTCCATATTCACAATGTTTCGACTACATCTACATGCATGTACAAAATATTTAGCGATGGCTTATTACACAAAATCAACGCAGTATTAAGTTTCCTTACATCTGTTACGAAAACTTTTTGCCACGTTAATGTATTCAATGTATAGATACCAAAGATGATCACAGGTCATAAAATGGTGTTGATTGGTATGATCATATTTTCATAATCAGGGGACAGAACAGAAAAATGCAACTTCTTCACAGAAACTTTTATTTTAAATTTGTATTTCAATAAAAATTAATAAAACAACGATTGGCAGCAAATTTTTAACGAATTAAATACATTTTGAGATTATTTTGAATCGATCGACTGTACTGTGATTACTAACCATATTTCATCACTGTTTCTACACCGTAGCGGCATAGCAGTGGAGTAAAAGAAAAACATCATAAAAACAACGTATTTTGTTGGTATTTTCTTTACTTACTTTCGAAAGTAAATTCATTAACGAAAAACAAAACAAGTATATGAAGCAAATCTTCACTATGGCATATATTCAATAATAAATAAAGTAATATTGTTCGCTGATTGAAAATCTTAGTCTAGACAAGAGTCCCATGCAAAAATGAACTTTGTCAAAATTGTTAATATGGCAATTCAGAATATGATTTTTATGCCGTTGCAACTGGATCAATACGATTAAAAACACAAAATAATTTTATCCAGACTTCACCCATAATAAGCTTCCAGGTAAAATCAAGAAAGAATTTTTTATGGAATTTTTTTTTAATGAATTTGAAACAATTTGTATGACATCAATTTTCGATTCCATCATCACAAACTCTCAAAAATATTTCAGAAATAAAATTTCATCTAAAAAGGGACAAGGTGACATTGCATACGATTTTACGTACATAGAAAAAATATCAATATCAATTTTAACTTAATACTTTCATTTTAACATACTTTTTCAATGTCCTCCACTGCAATACTGCAGATATCATCACATAGATCACCTTAAAAAAAACGCCAACAAAACTATGCAGTAACATACTCTGCCTCATAAAAAAAATATACAACAACAGAACGCAGCTCAAACTAATAAACTACGCCTATTTGTTTTTATTGATCAGCACATACTGTGTTATCAGCCGCCAAGTGACATGCGTGATTAACCTTATTAACCGAGAAACAACTCAAAAGCTGTCAGCATGACAGATCGCCATCATTATATTATATAAACCAGACTTAAATTATTACTATTATAAACGGCACAATATTTTTATACATTTTCACTGCATTATTGAAAACTTTCCCTATCTAAAATCACTGATTTACCACCAGCAGTGCTTTTCCGATTACCCAGTATCTCTCCCATATATACACAACATTAGTGAGAATTTGGCGTGCAGTTTTAATGGGATACTTGTGTAACGTGGCAGTATTGACTTGGGTCTCAGGGCAGTTATGACACAGTTAAGAGGGAGGAGTCAGTCACTGCAAATTGATAGATTCCCAGATATTACCTCTCTGTCATAACCCGAAACACAAAAGTTACCGATGCCCCTTATAAATATACAATAATGATATTGCGAAGGGTGTAGAATATTATTATATAATTAAGGAGGTAGGTATGCTGTCGATGGATGAATTTGCATCGGTTGAATATGTTCACGGAGCACTGCTAAGGGTATATCCATAGGACAATTTATCCTTTTATTACACAAACTTCTTCCTTTTTTCTTTCACAGACACACTTCTTGTTCAATATTATCAGTTATAAAAAAGATGTATAAAAAAATTCTAAATTAAAGCATTTTCAATTAAGTATTATAATCTAGATATCAATAATTTATTGTTATTATTAATTTAGCTGGATTTCATTTAAATGTGAAATGGCTAACAAGCGGTAAAGTATGACAACGAGTTATTGTACCACATTATGAAGACTTCGCTGTGCATAGTAATCCGGCATGAATGATTCCCTCATTGAATGATCGACAGAATGTATCTAGGAACTAGTTAATTTTAACAATAGTAGCTTTGCACACAAAATAAAAGAATCATAACCTTAGTGATAGTGGTGCCGAAAGGTTGTCATCTTGATACTTTCCCAACAATAATTAATACATTAAGGACAAAAAATTGCTACTTTCATCTTCTGTAAGATCTAAAAAGGGTATTCATAAACAGGAACAAAAGCAGTTTAGATTTAATGATTTTATTTACACAATCAATATATCGAGCACCAAGATGTGAAATGAATGGTCACCGTGGCTTTATATGCTCAGTTGATTATGTCATCATCAGACAATGCATGCTACGTTCAGGTGAAAATGCGACAGGAACATATTTTCACATTAATAAATGGATAAAAACACAATCGGAATAAAATTCACAGCGATGTCAAATAGGTAAACGAATCGCAAACATTACAAAACCCTCGCATACATTAACACGATACGGCTGACGAATACTCGCGGGTCAAACGCAAGTAAATTTCGTCAAACTGACGCACGCAATAAAATATACAAAACAAGTTTATCAGAATTGTGACCGGGGAGCCGTCAGCTGACTGCTAAAACTTATCCTGGAACAGGAAAAGGTTATTCGTGGCCGCGACGGCGATGATGTTTTCCGTGGGATGCCATGCTGTGTGCAGAATCTTTTTATTGAAGTCCAAACAGTCGACGCTGATCTCGTCTTTCTTTCTCTTGTTGCCAGTGCACACTTTACGAGGTCGGAGCACGGTCCGCGGTTTGGCAACTTCCCGCGAAGCTTCCAGTGCCACCTCCTTCTTTGTCGTGCGATCAAACACCCGAAAGAAATTATTATAGGACCCTGTCATGACAGCCGTATCTGAACCGTTCCAGCAGCATTCAAATTTGTCAAAAATGCAGTCATTCTCATACAGAGAACACAGTTTCGCCCGAAGATACTCGTGCACCTGTAACGTGTATGCCATAATTATCGTAGTCGTAAAATCATTTTTTATGTTAAGGTATTGATATAAATATAATATGTACATGGTAAGCAATTAGAAGGAAAAGAATTTTTTTATTCTTTATGGGATTATTTTATCCAGTCAAAATAGCCTGAATGAAGGGTTTCCTGTAGGGGAAAAAAGATAATAATAAAAAATAAAGACAAATAGTATTCTTTACTTGATCAAGTATAACATTTAGCCAAGAGAAAGTAAGTGCTAAAACAATGCAGTGATTTTATTTTTCATACATAAAAAATTGATGAAATAAAATAACACTTACAGGATAAGTCTCCACAGGCTTTGTCTCCATATGAAGATCCCAGACTTTGACAGACAAATAATCTCTGGTAATGATATATCTACCAGAATTACTCAATTTAACATCACTAATGCTGGAAATGATTTCTGAGAAGAAACTTCGGCTGGCAGGGTCTTCGGGCTCTTCAAATAATTTTGCATGACGGTCGCATAGTGCAGCAGCTCTCATGTCACATAATCTAATTGTACCTGGAACATAATGAGAAAAGCTGTTAATATTGTCAGATCCTTATTACCAATTTTAATAATTATGATTTTGAAATCAGAAGGTTGCAAACAAATGTTTAGCGAATTTATGATAGTTAATATTGGTATTTTATGAAGTTTATTTACATTCATACATCCATGAGCATTATATTTACTACTAAAAGTGTACATTTTTCCCTCACCTCACAATGAAATGATAATTACTTATTTGCATTAAATTGCTAACAAATTGTAAAACTCACGATTGTTGTATGCCATCAAGTGTTTTTGAAATATATTCAAATCTTGCCAGAGTGCAATGGGATAACTAGATCTCTAAACTGAAACTAATTTAGTAACCTGTAGAAGTTGACTTTTTACCTTTACTACTAGAATAAACAAAAAGGTTGCATTCGGTGGGATGAAACTCCGCCGCAGTTATGACCTCAGTCAGTTCTTCCATGTTGGCAGGTTTGATGTCCACGATATTGAAGCTTTGGTCTGTTATATCCAGATGCCAGAGGTTCACTCGGAGATCATCCGCACTCAGGTAAGTCTCTTGATCACTGTTTACGCTGATACTGTTTATGTGGTAGGTGTGGGCGTTAGCAAATATGCGTCTGGAAAATGTGTCATATTTTCTTCTTTCAATTTGGAGTTAAAACATTTATTTGTTTATTATAGGACATATTAATATATGATGCATAAATTTCAAGCAAATATTAAAACATATCGGCTGCAAATAATAATTCCACCAATGATTTTTTTCAAGACATTTTATATATTGGTTGCACATAATTTCACCGATTTTCTCCAAAAGACTTTTCTTGAGAAAAAAAAAATCATGCATTTCAATACAGCATTATAGATGAATTAACTGTTTGAAATACTGTAGTTTAAGTCACAATTGCCATCTCTGGAGGTTTAATTGAAATTTGAGAATAATAAACCATTCATTTAATAAAACAAGTTTCTTTTACCAGTATACCTAAGAAACTTACGTACTACCCAATACATGTCTTATTTCATAAAGCAAAAAAGACATAAGAAAAAGATAAATGTGTAGCACAACATACCTAGGTGCTGCTTCAACCATAAGGTCCATTGGACGAACGGTTGGAACTTTAAGTCGGGTTATGTGGGAGGGATCTCTTGACGCTCCGCTTTCTTCTCTTGTATTGTAGCCAGTCACCCGCTTGTCTCTTTCTGATACCTGACACAAATTGAAAATTATTAGATATTATTTCAATTTGACGCTTTCACTAAACAAAATGTTAATCAGTCAAGATGACAATCCATCAGTGAAAGAGCGTAGGAGTGGTAATGATTTTCAGAGCTTATAAGAAACAGCATAAGAGATTGATCACATAAATTGTTACTATATATAAAATTCTATTCTACAAGTTATTTCTTATTTGATCCCCAATAATAATTTATGAATAAACTTACAATAAACAAGATAACACAGTGTGAAAAGGACAAGTTTTAGTGCATAATAATTAATACAGTTTGTGAGCATTTATGTCATGAGATAATAAGAATAAAAACCTGTCATGAAGTCTATATCAAATTCTACAAGTTAAAGCTTACTAACAATAGAGTCGGTCATCCAAGTATGCACACAAACCAGTTTCTATTCATATTGAATTACTAAAAGCTTATATACTAGGAAATGTTTTGAGAATATTATTTAATTTAAAAAATGCAAGTTCACACAGCAGGATATAGCAGGGAATATATTTTATCCGAGAATTGTCCCTTATACAACACGGAAGATTGATTCCACTAGATCGCTATGTTAAGCGAGTGTACAAATGGATGGATATATATGTTATCATAGAAACACAAGGAAAATGATCTTCATAAAAAAATGAAAGATCATTTCTTTCGAATTCATCAAAAATTGACCCATTAAAACATGTATTTTCCTTTTTCATATCGCATTATAACTACTGCTTTGAATATGATATTTGTTGAGTTCATCAGTCATATTGAGTCACTATATAAGAAATGTTAAACACAAAAATGATTTCCTGATCACAAAATTGCATTTATTAGTATTGAGTGGCATGAACAGGACTTCCAATTGAAATTGTAAAAACTAAAAATTGCAACGTTTCATTTTTTTTTTAATGACAAATGAGGAAGTGCAGTGAGTAGTGTTTAAAGGCGTGGCTATAGAGAGACAAAAATAATACCTTCCATAATTTGATAGTCTTATCATTAGTCGAGAGCAGAAAGTGACTTTGATTTTTTCTCTTTAGCCATCTAATCTTATTAATTTTTTCTTCTATTTCAAGTGATTTGAGGTAATCAAATTCAGGTTCATGGGATTGAAATGTTGAGTATACATTGTATTCTCCACGCCTAGGCACACACACTTTGGAGCCAGGGTCTCTCTAAAAGGAAAAAAAAACAACAGCAATAAGATATCGAGTATGTAGAATTTAACAATTCAAGGTAAACATAAAATTATTCAAATATCTTTAACAGCAAATCAAACTTCGGGCTGATATATATAAAAAAAAAAAAACTATAAATTATTGATAATTCTGGAATAAAATACATCAGTGGAAATTTCAATGAAAAATTATGTTAAATTGTTTTATATGAATATTGTAAGTAGAACAAAACATTCACCTGAAATATAACAACACGTCCACCTTTGTCTCCAGTGGCAAGGAGTTCTCCGTCGTGATTGAACTCTACACAGCTAATGAGATCCGCCTCGCTGACATCCTCTTCCAGAGTTCCCTTCACTTGGCTGAAACACCACGACGTGTCACCCCCATTGCCTGTAAGCCACATTAAATCGATAAAACAATCGTTATAGTTATATTAATGCCTCCTAATTTTATGAACTACTTGCAACACAAAGAATTGAAAAATAGCATGTAACAATGATTATTAACGAAAAAAAAAAATACATTCACGAAATGCAGATTTGTGAAAACATTTAATAGTCATCTTTTAGTTCATCATTTAATCTGATAATAAAATATCAGTAATACAGACTTTTAGTGGATTTTCACCAAGGATAAGTTAAATATATGATAAACTAAATTATTTCAACAAACTTGACGAAACAAAAAAAATATTTACAAATATATATAGCCCTAGATTACATTGATGTACATTAGACAATTATTGAAATGCTGCCGACATGTGACCAAATAAGATAACATGAATTAAAAAAAAATATACAATCAAAGTAGTAACTTTGTTCATATGTTATATTGTTGTACACAATTTATTCAAAATTAATAAAGCACATACATTTTTAGTCAGGCAAGCATTAAAATATTGTCCGGATGATTTTGAATTGTATATTTCAAGAGTTTTGTAAAATTGAATATGAAAAAAAAATTACTCATTTTGTTAAAATACAAAAAATTCACACTGTTATTGAACAAATATTTCATTATTTTGATGGTGTTATTAAAACAAATTAGTGTGCAGTTATATTGGTATGATAATCATGCACTTGAATATAGAAGAAATTGAAAGCGGTACTCATTGAATGCATCAACATAAACAAGTCATGTGGCGTAACTGTATCAATTTGCTCGTGGATCGGATTTTATCCGTCTAAAAACCAGGATGAGGAGATTGGATAATTGAAGACTAGAGATAACCGATTTTTATAAACAAAAAGGCCGTAGAAGCAATTTTTCAATAGCCAAAATGCAATCATTTAGTATCAAGATATTTTCAGGAATACTTTGTGTCTGCATCATTATGATAACCCACATAATTTTTACAAAATTATTGAATAATGACTGAATGAATAAAAACAAAATAGTTTTAGGACATCAAATGAACAATCTAATCTAAAATAACATTGAATATGTGCAGTATTGTAATCTTCATAGCACAAATATTACAATAACTACACATAGATCAAAACGATATTTAACTATACACCCAGTCTTTTTTTTATACGATTTTTTTTTACGCGAATTCGATTATACACGATTTTTTCGGATGGCACCGCTACATTTTTTTACGCTTTTCATTAGTTTTTACGCGATTTTTTCCCCAAATTTGTATACGATGAGAATACACTTGGACTTAGTGAATCTACTATGAGAACAATAAAGATTTTTTTTTTTGACACAAACGATCCCGATACTAAGCGTACTAGAAAATTTCAAAATGAATTAAGACTCTGTATGATGAACTACACTGAACTTTATAAAGAATTACAGACAAAGAAAATGCAGAAAACAACCCAAAAACTTATAATGAAATTTATTGTAAAAAAAAAAAAATTACGCGTGGAACAAAATAAATCTAATGTATCAAGAATTAACTCATGTCAAGAATCCCGAGCAAAATTCAAGATTTCGAGCAAGAGTCTGAGCAAAATTCAGATTCATGCAAAATTCCATACTATCGTTCTTTTTATTGCGCGAATTTTAAAGAGCAAATTTTGGTTTTTCATAAATTTCTGGTACATTTTTACTTGATATTTTAATATTTGGAACCAATTTATCAAATTATATGAAAATTGTGATTTTTTTACGCACCTTTTTCTGGAACCAATGTATCGCGTAAAAAAAAGGACTGGGTGTATTAAAGTCAACTTCTTTCAAAATATGAACGGAAATTAATCTCCTCAATTCTTTGAGTCTTCATATGCTGGATATCATTGTAGAAGCACTTTGTATGACAGGCTTAAATGGGTTACGTACAAACATTATGAATAATTTTTTATAAAGTAATTAAAAACCTTTCACTTTGAATCAATGGTATCATACTATTATTAGATACAAATGCTGAATACTATCAAATTGTAAGTTGTAGCTTTACCAGAATATATTCAGGCAGATATTAACCTTTAAACGCCCAGCGGTCCCGTACGGGACCAGGGATTATGGTGCATTTCGCTATCGAGTTACACTGATTTATGAAAAGAGTATTCAAAATATGAATATTAGCTCATATAAATAATGTCTTTGAGATACCGTTCAATAATTTTATTTTCGGTTCCAAAAAATATTTTTATCGTGATGAATAATATAAACATCTGTGTTACAATATTGGCTCTTGGTATGTGCGTTGTAATTTTAGGCGAACCATAATAAATCAGCTTAATCTACACTATTCATTACATTTTGATGGGGAAACAGATTTTTTTCATACAATACATAGAATATTTTTTCTTTGAGGCAGTGGCTCCCAATCTGAGTGCGCGAACCCTTTCTTTTCTTCTAACGTTTCTTATTATACCCAAATATAATGAATAGATTTAGAGATATAATTATTTTTAGAACAACTGCGGGTCGCACGAATATTTCACAAAAAAATGCTTGGGCGGTTAAAGGTTAAACAAAAAAAAAATCACACTCCTATAAAACAAGGTTTCCTGAATGAAATGTGCTTACGCATCTCTATATTTTATTTCTGGACCAATTCAGTAATATTATAAATACAGTATGTTAATTACGCTGCATTATTAGCATATTAATCAACAGAATACATTTTGGATGCATCGAGTAAAGTCAAGGTTTTTCACCTTTTTATTCTTGTATCATTGAGCCAGGAGCAATATTGCAAATTATAATCACAAAATTGTACGGTAATTTAGTGGTCATTTTTATCCTCCATTTTATTATTGGCCAGAAGCATACTAACTAATGAAGATCTACTAGAGTAAAGCCAAAATGAAGATTAGAATCATACAATTATGCGCATTAGTGTGGATCCAGATCTCATAAAATTATTCATTGACATCAAAAGCGAATCCCACGTGCTATGCATTAGATGTAAATATCATGCCAAATTGTTTTGCTCTCTAATAGACAATTTTAGTATAAGCATGTAATAGCTGAGATGACAGGCGATGTGGTTGCCAATATTTTTAAAATTGGCTAGAATGCAATAACTAGAGCATATTACAACACAATTTTCAATTAGATACTTATATGTCACAACTTGCCTAATATAAACTGTATTGTATATTCCAATATTAAATAGACATATATATTTCATTTTATGCATTTATTTTTGAGCAGAAATATATCTTATCAAAAAAGTAATTCAATATTGGTGAATAAGTAATTATGCCGGAAAAAAATTTACCAATTGCAAAACGCAGAGTAAATTGTGCTAATCTAAAATATCAATAGCTGGAAGGTAAACGGACGATGCTACAGTTGGCTTTTTAAATCTAATTGCCTTTACATGTATAATGCAAACATTCAAATAAGCAACAGGAATGATTGATAACCCTCAGTATTTTTTTAAATAATTAATCTTGTTTAGGTTTGGTGCTAATAATCTTTAAATTAAAACATTGCGGACTGTCTGTCGTTTGCGGGATACAACATATCACAGGTTTTTGTCAAAGTGAAATAGATGCGGCAAGAGAACACAACTCTTTTTTGACAAGAAACTCACGAGATATTATGCAAAAAATTTTTGTATTAATTATTTAAAAAAAGAAAATTTATGTTTCTCAAGTATTTACATTATAAGATTTCATACTTCTAGTGATTGTAGAATTTCAAAAATGGGAAATATATTTTATAATTAATCATAAAATTACTTGCTGTTTTTAGATAAGTTTTAAATATTTTATTTTAATAATGTGTAATACAATTTTTTAGATTGATAACAGGTTTTTATATTCAGCATAGAAACATACTGAAATTATGATGTAGTCAGTGTTTTTATTTTATTGTCAATGATCGAATGTCATATGTGTTCTCTATGAAAATCTCAATCAAAAATTTTGTTTGGTTTACATGTCGATTTTAAGAAACCAATATATTTTTGCACTAATCGCTAAAAACACGCCTACTACTGGTTAAAATATAATGTTTGAGGCACCCGACAACCAAGTGTTAATATAGAAAGATAATTAAGTAAAAAAAAAATTTAATAGTACAGTAAGTACTCTAGACATTTATGAATTTTAAGTGTAAATATTCTAATGAAAATATTACAGCAACTACCGGTAAAGATTATTTTGAGCTAAATAACATTACCGGCCTAATCTGTATACACAGAATCATAAATGTAAATTGCTTATTTGAATAGGGAAATTGGAAGTCAAAATGTCACCAACAATAAGAAAAATTATCAAATAGATGCGCAGGAGGTTGACAAAATAGCTCAAGTTATGTTTATTTGTGTTGAAAATAAATATAATCAGTACACTATAGTATTTGTGGAACATGGTGAATGTATGATGTTCCCAGTGAGATCAAGACAGATTTTACCCCGATAAAAAAATAAAAACATTCAACATGAAATTGAAAATTAATACTAATTTATTGTTCAACAAGACAAGAAATTGTTTTTAAACCTTATTCTTAACATCTTGGTTAATATGAAATTATAATTCAGAATTAATAGCTAAAAAAAAATAGTAATAAAGCCAATATAAAATAGTGAAACCAATTTATATTTTGGACACTCAAAATAGGTCCTTGAATATCATTAAATATTAAACTGAAGTTAAGATTAAAATTAGATATATTGTAATCAAAAGATGGCAAATATTGCAATATAAGATTCTTCTCTTGGAAAATTTACATGATGCTGCCTTTCTAAGGAAAATTTATTTATGGATCAGAAATTGACAAAAAAAAATTAAACAATATTGAAAGGAAACCAATAAAATGTGCAAAATATCATATTAGCATGAAAAAGCTGCCATGCAATGTTTTAAAATAAAATATTCAGAAAATCTTGAAATAAAGTGTCTTTTGCATAAATTATTGTTTTTGTTGATTGTAATGAATGACTTCTTGCCCATTTCATAGGATTCTTTTAGGCAAAATGAACTAAATTTAAAAAGGATATAAAAAGGATGTTGTAAGGCATATTTATCCAAAAGAGAAATCAATAAAATGCCAGAACAAGAAACAAGAACATTTTTAAGAGTGAAATATATACAAACTGTTAATTTAGATAAGGTAAAAGATAGTTATGTTTATTTTACAAATCAAACAAGACATGCATATAATAATTAAATGAGCGATATGATGGAATGAAACCTTGGCATACAAAGCAACAAAATATATTTAAAAAATTCAAAGTGCCAATATAAGAATTATTATGGGTTGAAATAGTGATCGAGACTTGCAAGAGTATACGTAAGTATGTTTATTTTATTAACATGACCACGGTATTTCCTAGATGTCTTATACAATATTTTAAACGTATCCATTATAATAATTTAGAACTGAAAATATCACTATGCTTTATATATAGTTAATGATACCCAGTAAGTGACTGAAGAAAAGTGTTTTGATTTCACAGGAAATATAGGTAAGCAAGTAATACTGTTGACTGATTAATGCAATTTATTTGGATATAAAATAAATATCCTAACAGCTGCATGTGGTATTCCAGTGCAGATTGCAATTACTCCCAAGTCGTATTTGTCTGAAGTTGTCGGGTAACCTAATCCTTTGATGCATATACCATGGAAGATCCTTTCTCCTTATCATTTTGAATAGCTCAATAACTTTAACTACCGATATCGTCAATAATTACTTTAAACACTTCACTTAATAGTATCATTTTAATAGTAGTCAGAGAGGCGTATGATACAAGCACTGGTGTTGTTGACTGAAATAGTTTATATGTTAAGATTATTTCAACACTGGTGTGTAAATTTAAGAGCAAGATGTTTACTGACATCCATGGTAAATAATACTGGATGAATTTTCAAACTTGTAAGGGGAAACAATGGATATATCTCAACAATGTTATGACACATTTCTATACAACAAGAGTCACATGATACTGTATTTGAAAACAAAAGAACATGTGGCTTAAATTGTTCAAAGTAACTTGAGTGCAGTGAAATAAATATAAATAAAAAAAATCTTTATTATTTCTTAGAAAACCACTTCCAATTAACCTAATAATGTTAGTGAAATACAATAAATGAACGAGAGCGTATAGTATTTGCTGATGTCAAAAAAAAGAAGTTGTTACAACATTAAAACTCCTCAAAATAGGAAGATAACATTAGTAAACCGTTTTATTCGAGATTTATATAACCCTAGGCAGGTGAAGGCAACTAAGGAGCATGTTAAATAATAATTCTCACACTGTTGTGCTAATATACAAACGAAGTTTCTAAAGCCGCATAAAGTCAACGTAGGTTAGTATTGACAAGCCAGTTTTTAAATACATTTGACATGAAGATCACAGTGCAGCTAAAATATCGATAGTGATAAATATACACAGGCCAGAAAGCCTTTTATAGAGGTATAAATTTCTAAAATTTTGGGGGTGTAAATCGGTTATTTTTCAAAAAAGAATGGGGCAGGGCTGAGCAATTGAATTTTTACAGTTCTAACCAAAAAAAAGTGCGCAATAACCACAAGAGAGAAGTTTAACAACAAAATCACGCATAAAAAGACGAAATTCAACACCAATATGAATTTTGTGCATTTACCGTCTGCGTTTGAGCGATAAAACATCCTTGAAATTTGCAATTCCAAAACCCGAGGTCGCCCTTGACAAACGGGCGCTAAAAGTCACCACTTACCGGCCATGACAAAGCCCAGCACAAAAACTTAACAAGTTCAACGTTTTTTGATCACAATTAACTAGTTTCTATGTTAAAAAACAGTACCGCCACACGGATGATTTCCGATTCGAAACATTTCACCCGAATATTTGAGAAAAGCAATGGCGTTCGCTATTAGTACATAACATCACAGTCAAGTCTGACGTCAAGGTAGCTGCCCGCGATACGTCGGTAAAACAGGTGGTTTGCGTTTATGTTTTTGACTATTTTATCGCTAGTATTGCACTCTATCGGTTGCTGCAAATATTTCTGCGAATGATTACCCAGTCGGTATGGAACTTTTTTAAATAACCTTGCTAAAATGTATGTATAATATATTGAGTTTCAGTACCAATATTTTAAATATATAATCATCATCATCATCATAATAATTAATATAACAACATATTTTAAATGTACCAATAGTAGTTAAAGCTTTTACTATTACATTTATCAGTTGATGTCTTTTCGTTACTCACTCAATCATATGTAAGCTGTCTATAATATCGATATATGTTTTCAAAAATAATCTATTATATATGTTTATATACAAATAACAGACGGAGTCAACGAACAAATATTATTCTGTGGTGTTGTTTTTTCACGATAAGCTTCATATTAATTCATTGATTATTATTTTTCTATCAATTTGACAATCTTTTTAATTTAATTTTCAATATGCAGGTGTTTCCACTTTTTATGTACCGTACAATTATTCGTTTTACAAAATGAATTTATTACAATAGTGTCGCACACATATTGTGTAAAAGTATTCCAACAAAAATGAATAAGACATTTAATTTGTAATCAAAAATAAAATTTCTTTGAACACCATATCTCAATATCCCGAAAGATTAATACTCACCTTGCTTATTTTTGTTTGTAACTGCAGAATTGAGTATGAGTCCAAGTCTGGAGAGACTAGCCTGTCTCATTACGTGAGGAAATCCTCTCCTCGGTGGCGACGGAACTGGTGCTAAGGCGCTCATCGTATCTTTCCACACGTTATACTCCCCTGCAGAATAAAATTATCATTAGAAAATATCTGAGAGAAAGTAGATCATAATATATAATTCGATTAAATTTATAATTATGCAAAGAAATAATGTTTAAAGTTTACACCGACTGATCATTATTTTTCAGTACTAATGGCAGAGTGCATGAACGATGGAAAGATGTTTAGGGATAATCATTTTGCATACCTTTCATTCTGAACGGGTAATATCGCATCATCGGTGGCGTATGTATCGACACTGTTGTAAAATTAGAGTTATTTGCAAGCACAGCTATAATTTTTAATCGTTTTTCAGTTTAATGTGAGCGATAGAAGTTCTACGCACTGAGATCGGTCTTGTATTTTTGTCTCGGGAAAAGACAATTTATTGTTCGCAAGATGAACGCGATTCACTATTTTATTTAAAATTACAGTTCGATTGATATATTTTTTTAAATACATCACTTAAAATATTGTCAAAAAAAGATTTTTAAATTTTAGAACCTGCCTTCTTATTGTCTACTTTGACTGAAAATCAAACAGGATATTAATTACAGTGGCATGCTATAATATGAGAGTACATGAAAAAAATTATATATATGTAAAATAATTTGACTCAAGTCGTGAAATGATTTAAATAAAAGCGCAATATTACGTATTGTATCATTCATCAACTCGGAAAAATGAATAAGCAGCCCACTTAATACGTTAAGTATAAATCAACGCAACCTAATTTTACATTTTATGTTATAAATTACTATTTTATTGATAATGTTTTTTAAAATCTTAGGTAGGGGTGACCTTTTTTATTCATTAAAATTCATGTGAGTACGCCATGAGAACACTAAATCCTTCCTAGCTTAAATCTTTTACTCGTAGATTAAATCTGGAGTATACTAAACATAGGAGCTCAATCAAGATGATGACATGACATGGAATTGATGAGAGCAACCAAAGAAGAACTTTTTCAAAAGAAAGAGAATCTTGATGTGCATCGTGTGGTAGTGTAGTCGGAGGCTTTATAAGAATAACAGGCGTTAAGAAAATTAAAACCTTCACTTCAATCAACCGTTGATATGTGCCGTGTTGTTTCATATTGACATTGTTTTGTAATATTTCCCCGTGATTTAAGAAATAATAACGACTGTTCAAATTTAAAGGTCAACGATTTTAAAGTGAGAATGTACTTAAAATAGACCATGACATAAATAATACGCACCTATTAAATGTATGTATTTCTACACACAAATATGAATATAAGATATTGTGCTATAATATTTATTTACAGATGTATAATAATAAAACGTGATACATCGCCACAACAGTCTTAAACCGCAAACCGTACTGCCTTTTCCAATGTTGGCAATATTGATAAAAATAATTATCATTTGTTTTATATACAATTGTAAAATTATATTAACACTTTAGTTACTTAAATGAAAATATCAGTAATTGTATTCTCCGCAACAAATAAAATCTCAACGGTGCTGTGATCAAGAATTCCACGGTATAAACAATATCACCTAAAGTGGGCAAAAGATTTTTATTCGAATAAATATATTTTTCATCCAGTGAATCAATCACTAGAAAATAAATAATTCTTTTTAGTGTAACACATTAGTAATGCTGCTGAGATACAGCTTATTTCTGAAAACTAAACGTTTTATGCACCCATCGTACGGCCTTGACAGTTTGGTTTCTGAAAGAATATTAAATTTCCTGGCCGTTTATGCATGTATCGAAATATGTTAGGAATATTTCGAATTAATATTCGCAACGAAGATGAGTCGTGAAGAATGGGAGATTGGGGAGTCGGGAATTTTTTCAAGATGTATCCAAATTATTTGCATCCTTTGTCTATTCTTTGAGATACCGATGACAGTTGACGGGACTGGTTTTAAATTATATGGCTCTTTTTCCTTTTATCAAACGCAGTCGTTGAAAATATCATAGAAATACTCAAACACATATTATTGACTTTGAATAATCTTAAACTTCACTTTTTAGTTTGGACCAGAGTCAAAAGAAGTTCCGTTTCATACCATGGCATCAAAATGAAAAAAGAAAGGTTTGTCATCCGAAGGAGATTTTCTTGTTGACTTTTTTTAGTGTTATATATATTTGTTTTAGTAATTTGAAAACTATTTTACTTGTTCGGCTCTGAAAAGCTTTTTTGCAAACGACCGCTTATCCATCAGTATATTGTGCTTTATTGGGTCAATTAACTAGGAAATCAATAAATAACTTCTTTGTTTACAAAAAAATAATATATCTAACCTATTATATATATTCATAATACAGATGTTTAAGAATAACAAGAACATAATGTTTTAATGAAGTAGACAATTATATTTTGTATTACAAACTATTGAAAACGTAATTTTCTATTGGATTTATTTTTTAATATTTTGACCATCACTTTTGAGGTGTTAACACATTTTTAGTACTATTTCCACAATATATTTTATAATCAGAATCGGTTTCGGTCATCGCGAGCATTGATCACTGATGAAAGATATGTGTGGATGATTTTTTTGTATGGTAGTTCTCTATATTATTGGATCAAAAGTATCTCCGAGATGGTTAATCTATCGTAGAAAGCTTCTTCAAAGACAAATTTAAATTACTTTAAATAACGAAATTGAATAGACTTTTCAGATACAATTATCATCACGTGTCTGAATGATTCGTTCGCGAATTAAATGTGTGTTGCTTCCGACGCCGATATATTAACTGAAAACATGGCTATGAACTTCCAACGATGATAATGGAAACGTAGTATCATTGAAAGATTTTCTTTGATCAGTGCTAATGCAGACAACAAATAGTGAAAAACTATTTTCCAGTGCCGTGCCTATAAAGGATTCAAGTGGTCCGTTTCGAACAATGTAAAAAGGGGTAATAAATTATTAGTTGTAAATATAATTACAATAATCGCATAAGAAAAGGGGATTGTAAACCTGCGTTTCCAGATTGGCAAATTAGTATATAATCATATGTACGACTTTTGTCGATTTCTATTCAAATTAGATTTCAATTAATTGGAAAGTTCATTCATTGTTATTTCTAAGCCTCAAAATAATTAAACGATTAAATCCTTCACCCAGGAAACACATGAACAATTTAAATGTGTCTCTCATCTGTATTCTTAATTACGCAACAATAGGATTCATAATACTGATCGCATCCAATTCATCCTCGAAGACGCCAACATAAATGGGAACATTTGATGATGAAATTTACTAGTTTCCGTCGGCTACTTCAGACCGTCGACTTGTTGGATGTTAGCATTTCTAAAATATGTAGGAAAACAGTCAATGAATCCATAAAATACTTAAAGATTATATTCATAAATTATAGGTGACATATAGATCAAAGTCTTATTTCGTCCTGTCAGAAAGATAGAACCGTCATATCGTTCCAATTTTTAGTATATGCTGCTGAAGCAAGTACAGAACCGTCATATATTGCCATAGAAAATAAGAAAGGTTTTTGGCTCTTTTTAAAATTTCATGGTTGAGCTTGAAATTTTACAGCGCTACAAAATTTAAGCCGTCATACAGAGAGCGAGTATATTTCAACTCATGATAACACTTCCGAAGCGTATGGCGTATCCTCCTATTTATTTAGACAATAGTGCATACAAATATATATTAAGGATTTTTTCATTGAAATTCCAGGCGAAAATATTTAACATAAACAACGTTGTTACGCTATCGCATCCATCTCGTAAAAAGGATATGAAATCGTAGCGGTTGATGTTGGGCATAACTTAAAGCACCCAAGAGAAAGTGGTATCGATCTAAGGTCCGATACTCGAGGGAAAAAAATAAAAAAAAGATGTTGCATTCAAATACTTAAAGCATTTTTAGAAAAAACAGACAGCTCAACAAACATTATAATTTTTTAAATTTGACTTTATACAAAAAGTAAAACCATTATCAAAAAAGTACTGCATAATCAAAAATTTTCAATGTTGTTGTGACAAACAGAAAAATATGTAACAAAATGTTTTTAATATTTTGAATTGCTTATTAAATTTGTATATGAATCAATAAATATTTTTAACTTGCTTTTGATTTGTTTGTCAAAAAGCAATAGACCCGCTACTGGTACTACCTGGATATTATAAAGATGTAAATGAAATATGACGTCCGTATGGTATGTGGCTAGAGTAGTAAGTGCTGTTGTCTTCAGCTAATTATGTTGATTGATTATAATGTACGTACATAATATTATCCTTTTTATTATTTCAGTAGCCAAGTGCATCATATCATACAATAAATTCAACACTATATTTTTATTATATATAGGTTAATTAAATAATTTTATAGAAAAATTGGTGTTGTCTAAAATTATTATAAATTAGAAGATTTTGATTGGGTAGGAGGATATTTTTTTCAATTTAACGTGTCAGACTAGTTTTTTCTAAGTGAAAAAAATAAAATTATTATTTAAGCTAATTTCTTGTATAATTTATGATATTGACCGAAGTTGCTTGATGGAATTTCAATGTCAAATGAGATTTGTTGGAGCTTTGTACGATTCCAAATGTTTTGTCAATGACGACCCGGGATTCTCCTTTTGGCATCATCAGGCATTCTATCACACGGGTGCGATAGTCAGTTCTGTCACATTCGTGTGATAGCATGCCTGATGATGCCGAAAGGCGAAACCCGGGCCGTTAGTGACAAAAGATTTGGAATCGTACGAAGTTTCAATAATTTAAATTTAATTTCAGGTTATGCCAGGAAATGGATTATGTGATTAATATTATGAAAATGTATATTTGTCTTGACTCATCTGTTTGTCTGCACAGCACCAAAGCACACCCATCCTCCCTCTCTCTCTGCCGATGCATCGAATGCACTAAGTGAATTTAAACAAGTATAGAAGTGAAGCGGAGCTACTTTCAATGTAATGAAATAGGTTTAAATAAATAATGAAATAAGGCTGCGCTGATCTGGAGACATTTCTTCTTATTGTGAGTAGATTTTTTGCCAATTTCGGACAAATAATATTTATAATAAATTATACAATATGTATGTATCTGTATAAAATGAATGTTTGTTTGTATGTCCTGTATGTATGTTTGTATGTCCTGTATGCGTTTCTATACAATTCATCCGGTTGAGATAAAGCTTTAGTGGGTTGTTGTGAACACGGTCGCGAAAGTTTTTCAATTAGAACAACCATTAATTAGACCAGGAAATTGAAGTGATTCATAATGTGTAAGTTTTTACAACTACGACACTGTTCGTATAGAAAATTGGTCATATATTATATTAATTTAACTGACGATGTAAAATTTATCATTTTAAATATATTCAATGGAAACTGATAACTGAAGTACCTAGTAACATTGAAAAATGATAAACCTGTATTCGCTTTTAAAATATAAACATTTGGCATATTATTAAGCGAGCAGTAGCGGATTAAGCACTTGGGAGATCCCATGCGAAATTTGATTTGAAGGGACATATTATCAAATAACTAAAAGGTGGCAAAATTTATTAAAAATTTTCATCCAAATCTAATTGATTTACAAATATCTCAACACCCTAATGTAGTAAATTGGAAAACATTGCATCCGTTATTTTTTTAACTTTTAATATAATTAAATGTTGTTATATCATCTAAATTTCGAATTTTAAATTAAAAATTAGACAAACAATATGCTGGTTATAATATAATATATAGTTTGTTTTAGGCCACCATAATTCGAGGACCCCAAGCGCACTTCTCGTTTATGATGGTTATCTATCACGGAAAACGAATAATATGGAGTCATCAAAAGTACACTATTTTAGTAGATTATTATAACGTTAAATTATAGCGAAAGTATTATAACATTAAATAAACCGGATCAAGCAGAAGAGTTGCACCGATCCTTGAATTCCGCAAAGAGTAGCGCGTTGTCTTGTAAAATTCCTGAAAATGTCGAAAGGCGAAACCCGGACCATGAGTGACAGAGTATGTAAAAAGTGTACAAAGTTTGAAGAATTCAAATTTGATATTGAAATTCTATCACCTCAATATTTCAAATTCATCTAGGTATTGATCATTAATTTGAGAAGTATGAATAACATAATATACTAAAAGTTTTAATGTGTGTACCTTGGCAGCTCACTATTATGATAGTGAGTTAATCTAACATGTACAGGTAACGACAGGCTATCACCACAATAATCCAGTTTGAATCTGTTCGCAACGTTAATAGAACATCAACGTTTTTGCAATTCAGTAATAATTTTATAATAACATCTCACTAATGGGGCATACATTTTTTTAATAAAGATTTAATACATTAGAAATCTCTAATATGCGAGTTTGTTTGATGAAATGTCAAGATATAAAAAAAAATATTTTCTAAAACACGAAAAAAGGTTCATTTTACAACTATTCTTAATTTGCATCGTTGAAACAGTGGGTAATTCGAATTTGATAATAAAATTTTACTAAGCACCTGAGACGATATCGTAAATATATAATTAATCTTTACCCATCCTACTCTTTTTATTTTTCTAGCAAATAAGCGACAATTGCATTTAATGATAGCTGTTTTTCGCTCAATCTGTATTTTTCAAAGACGGATGAAGGCAAATGATGAGAGTAAGAAAGGATTACCAACAGTAAGTTAAACAAAAATGTTCATTCAGGGACTCGAGCCCATGGATATCAAAACTCTATTAAAATTGCTTAGTTTAACTACTTAAATCATTCATACATGATACGCATTGATAATGCTCGCGACGAGCGAGACCGCTCATGATATTAAAATTATAAAAATTTGGGAATAGTATAAAACATTTTGTTATTATTATTAAAAATAAATTTAAAAAATGTATATTTACAAGTAAAAAATACTAATATTGGTTATAAAATAAATTACCCTTAATCTGACGTCAAAAGCGAATAATAGAAGATTTTAATTATGATATCTATACCAGCTAGTAAATGAACGGCCATGGTCTCTTAAATGTACTTAAAAGTTGGCCAATTATTCCAGAATGAGAATACTGTAATATTATTTAAGATGCTGATTCTATCCCTTAAGAAAATCCAGATATCGACCACAAACGGGGAATATTTTCATGACGATACGACTATCTAAACAAATTATTATATCAAAATCAAAAGATTTCCTTAGTTCCAATAAAGAGCGATTGCAGAGCTTTTTCTATTAACATTCTTTAATTTCTGTATACTAAATTACATGCCACCATGTATTGAGATTGTTCCTTATAATATACATTCTACGCAAAACTTTAAAACAATTGTTGCGCTGCGAAATTAATCATGTAAGAGGGGCATAAATTAGTTGTAAATGGTATTGTGTACAAAATTAAACAGTTCAGGCAGGGTAAAAAATAAAACGAATACAGTCACAATCCATCTACTACATTCATAAGCCCCGTTATCAAGAAGTTAAGTGAAATATGCTTATTATACATATTGAAAAAAAACAAGAATAAATATCTACTCACGACACAATGATATCATAGCTATGTCTAAGATTTTCATAAATAATAAGCAACATAAAAAGTATCCCATCTACAAATTGTGAGTCCATGATCTTTTTAATAGTGACAGTTTTCTGATTTTTATGTATTATTTAATATAGAAATCGTATTATGAATATTTAATACAATAAAAAATTAGATGCTAACAATCTCATTGCTCGCTGTTTGATATTGAAACTTCGTTCGATAGCTATTTTAATGCATAGTGGAACCCATTTAAGTGCTCTTAAAAAACGATGAATGCGAAATCATTTATCACAGTCGTTATTGTGTAGAATTTGAGAATGCTTAATTGAAACCCACTTTACATAATTAAGTACTATTGATTAAATTACAAATACAAAACCAAAGATTGTAAATTGAATAATTTAAGTTTGATATTGATTTTCCAGGACTTGAACCCAGACCGATCTGGTTGGAAAACGCTAACCACGGATACTAGACCATATATGCAAACATAAAAATAAAGACCGCTTCCGTCCGTAAAATGGGGATCATTAAATATCGGTTACGGATTGTCCCATTATTATATGTGTGTAGTTTTTTTTTACTTATTTATATTCCCTTTATATTACTAACTAAACTAAATATAGATTAAATAATATTGTGTCTTAAATTCAATAAATAAACAAAAAAATTAACACGTCAGAACAATATTTTAAATAATAAAAAAATAGTACTATTTCTACAATATATTTTATGATCAGGACCGGTATCACTCATCGCGTGCATTATCAACTGACTAGTACTCAAAAATTATTTACAATATCATGCCGTTCCAGTCGCCTTTATGTGTAATCCAATGCAGAAGTGGATAACTTTATGTATGTTTATTTGAATTTGTCTTTGTCTGGAAGTGATATCTCATATGATTGTGGACGATTTCTGACTGGTTGTTGAAGTTTTGAATAAGCTTATTACATCGTAAAATTACGTTTCGAAAACCACCTCCTCTCTCCCCCCCACCCTTAAAATATTGGTTAAATATGCCGACAACGATGAAAAGCATATAAAATGCTGGATCTAATCATAATCGACTCCTTTTGGGTATAGATGGTAGTCATCTAAAAATACGCATTCCTTTGTTCGCCAACAAATTATGTGGAAAAATAAGTTTTTCACATCAGAGGGTTAAAGCGTCCCAACGACGTCAAAAGATGAAAGAAAACAAAAAGAAAAATCCACATACCTGATTTTTTCGTTATGATTCAAACGCTACAAAGTTATTGATGTGTAAACTATTTATTGAACATTATCTTAATCAACGTATTTTTTTATCATTATACGAATGTTTTTTCATGAAATCTTCCTACTAAAGTATTTTGAATATGTTTTTTTTTTAATATTATTTGTCTTTTGAAAATATTTGGCCTTACAGTTGATTGCAAATTAATTTAACACAGTTATTTGAACAAGGTAAAAAACTTCAGATTCATTGAATGTAATCAGCCGATATCGAGTCAACGAGAAAGTCGATCACCGTCTATCATAATAGGGTAACTAAAATAATGTTTTTATTTGATGCATCTGAGAAAAATACTTATTTAACAAAATTGAGACGCTTGATCAGTGCAGTTCAAGTAGTAAAGGTCAAAGAAACAAGTCTGGATATTATTCAAACTATTTTTGAATAAATAAATAACATTAATATCAAATGATTGGATGATCCAAATAAAAATGACAAGACTGTGGCTGGAACTGAAAATACTGGATCAACACTTATAAATATAAAAATTCAATATATGATGTTAAATTTGAATCGTATAATAAATTTGTATGAAACAATATATGTTAAGTGAGAGAATTAGTATATTTGAAAAAAATAAGAAACGTTTTGTTGGTTGCTAAACGATATATGCTATATTTAAAATGGTTAATTTTGTTCTCGATAAACCAATTGTGGTCAAAATAAATTTAATTTAATTGATTGCAAAGTGTATACGATCTATTTGATAGCTTTTGAGGCACGATTAATAGTAAAGTTTACAACCTTTTCGATTTCGAAAACACTTTCTTTTATTGATTGAATTGGCATTCACTTGGAAGAACTCCATTATAACACGGTGAAAAAATAGCAATGTATTTTAGTTCTACAAAATTATTTTTAACAAATATAGTTGATAGCTATTTCGGCTCACGCCATCGTCAGAACTATGCTTAAACTAACATTTGCTTATCTATATATAGCTGTGTAGACAAGGCACACAATACATCCTCTCTCCTGTTCCAACGGTCTACGGTCCTGTTTAACACTTTCTTTTATCTATGCTTTCATAAAAAAAAATCTTTACAATTGACCTATTTTCGTCGTAAATAACCTCAATATATGTTATTAGAAATAATAAAAAAAAAACAATTAAACTGTCAAAATGAATGAATGAATGAGCATATATCTAAAAATTTGAAAAACAGATTAAATAACCATGAATATCATTTATAACATTGACTGATCCACATTACAACATCAAAAGAGCAACGCAACTAAAATATTATTTATCTTTATTCTTGTACGAGGGAAGCTAACTGTAAGTCGTATTAATAATTTAATTATATTTTTGCCATGTTTTTCGTGATCTTTTTTGGATCAATTCTTTTTTTCTCTTTTCCTATATCTTGTGCAAAATTTATATTTATGAATGCCTGCCACTAACTATTCTCTATATTCATTAGGGGATTGCAAGTTATGATTTACTAACTGAAAATCAATAAATAAATTTTAATAAAAATTGTATCTATATTTATGTTATATAAAATTTATTATAACCGCAGGCAAGCGAACACTTCTTGCATATCAAGTGATCGACTTCTCATACGAGGTCGCCAAAAAAATGACGAGACAGCGATTTTATTCGAGGAATGAAGAGGCTGGGAAGGGGTGAATTAGCGCGTTAAGGTGGGGGGTTAACTACTCCTTAAAATGACAGACCCGAACTGACATTATTATTATAAAACTAAATTAATTTACACACATAACACGTTTTTATGGCGTATTTTACAGATCGTCTTGTGACATATATGTTTCTGAATTTTAAATGTTACACATTATACAAGAGATGAGTTCTATACGATGAATAATCATCACAAAAATCACCATTTAATTTATAACAATTTACTAATGTTTAATGGATGTTTTATTATTGAATTTTGGACTGTTTATTCTGATATCAAAACTCAAAATACATTGATATTTCATTAAATTTAAGTAGAAGGAACAATTACTAACTTTCTGCTTGGCATTTGTGTTATAATCAGTTCTCGTTGAAAGAAAATTATTGATATACTCCATTACTACAGAAGAGCACAAGCCAAAAAATAAAATTTTGAGATAATTAAATTGGATAAAAACAACCCGCTGTTAGGTTAATAATACACTGAGGTAATATATAATATATTCGAGGAAAATTCGTTTAAATTTCCATTTTACTCAATACGGTCCTGAAACACGTATTGAACCATGGATAGTGAGAGGCATTCATAACCCGCATAACAAACCATGAGGAGATTGAATGTAGGTCAATGCCAACCACCTGAGTGGCCAATGCTTATCGAAACATTGAAACATGCATGCTAAATCTATTATTTATATGTATTGTATTATTTTATGAGTTTTTCTGATAAATTGACTTGAATGTGTCGGCGTCAAGCCGTGTGAAAAATTCGATCCTGAACAGTATTAAAATGATCATACCTTACAGATGGGTTAGGTAGATACATAAATATTTACTTTTACATATTTGCAAGTTCACATACGAAAAAATTTTACGACAGCATTGCTTTCCTATATGAAAATTTAAGATTTCCGATTTCGTAACCAAATCATCGGAGTTCTCGGGCGTTAGTTGGATTCGATTGCTGTGCCCACGATGCAGAATCTCCGATCAGAGCCACCAAAGTTCATGATTTCAACATTATCTCTAACTAATTATATGCAAATTGTGAAAGTGTCTTCCATTCTTATTACTTACCATTTATAATAATTATTGCAACACAGAAAAAGATTTTTAACTTAATTGACCGATTAACAATAAGTTTATTTAGAAGTTTAAAGAAGGAACGAAATTCTGGAATTGAAATCGTCTTGAAAAAGCATGGAAATTAAAAATATGATACAATGTATGATGTCCGAAATATTTAAAATATTTCCATTTGAATGCTGTATCAAGCAAAATAATTTAATTATGTGTAAGTCAGTGGCATTCGAAAACAATCACTAATACGTACTTGTCTAACTAATATATTGATAAGCTATAACAATAGGTGTAATTATTTTTTATAAGCTTGTGCTTTTTTTTTTAATGTCAAATGTGACAACGTTAACCAACATTTAGATTTAAACATATTACTGTATCGACACTGGTCTAATTCTACAAAGGTTTGATTTTTATTGCAAAAGTTGCGGGGAAAAATATTGACCTCCTTTTCGAATACCAGTCAAAACGCTCGGGGCAATAAACACAGATACAAAGTGTATTAGCTCAACGCTTTACATTTATATTCAATGCTCTCGAGTAATTTAAAACGAGATTATATCAGGATTATCCAATGGGAAAGTTATAAATTATCAAGTTAAATTCGGTCTAGATTCAAATTTATTTAACACAAAGGTCTTACATATTATTCTGTCAAATATGAGATTTAAAAACGCTAAATATCATGAATATTTTTATTATATTGTAGCTCTGACTGTAAATTAGTAGTTACAGTGGCAGGGGATTGCGCCTCGATGTAATGACGTACATCATAAGAATCCATTCATAAGTTTCATTTAAAAGTTTGTCGTCGATATAGTCTATACATGAAGAATTTGAGAATGTTTCAAATTATGACACAAGACAAGAAGTAACAAGCCTTTTTCTATCATCCATTCGGAATCATTTTGGTTCATAATAGATATGCGAAAATATTATTACAAAATATATTAATATGAAAAGTATCTCAATATTCAACTTTGTTTACGCTTCTACTTCGTCGATAAAAATATTAATATGAAGTGAAAATATAATAATAGATAAGATAGTATGTACAGTAAATAAATTACATACTACGCTAATATGCATATTGTATGGGGATTTGCCCCTACAACGATTCAATAACAAGACAAATAAATGTATTTTGCGTTATTCGTTGTGCTAATAATCTAATCTCAGCACTCAGATAAAAATATGTAAAAAAACATTTATACGATGGTTTATACTTATTTTAATTAGAGAACGGATATCCGGGACCAACCTGTTTATGAAAGGTCGTTTTTTATGAATATATTATCATTGTGTATACTTGCATTGGGAATTTTTCAAGTCATGGATGGGTTTCGAATATGTATGTAACTGATTAGTGATATGATTATAATTTGAATACAGCGGTTTCCAACAAAAAGTTCATAAACCGATACACAACCATTAAATTAGAAGACAAAATTTATAATAGGAGCAGATGTTATCTTACCGGTTAGAGAAATCATAGGAAAACCTATTATGACTATTTTCACTGTCAAATGCATAAAATTATTTCCTCACACACTACCAAGTTTGTAGCTGAATGTCTCTTCTTTTCATAAATATCAGGAAATCGCAATTAAATTTATGTAATACAGCCCATTAGATGAAATATGTGTTTGATTAATTAATATTATATTAATTCCATCACGTGACAAAATGTATGTTTTCTAAATAGTCGAGAATGGTTAATTTTTATATAGGCTACTATCAAATGGATAATGAAAAAGACTTTATAGTATTTTAAATGATGTTGTCGAATCGGTAACGTACGAATTTCTAAAAATCTACCTACTACATTATGTTTCTTTGGTTTCCAATGCTATAAATTTCATTCTTATCGATAGAGCTTTAACTTGTTGTTTAAAAATACGTGGATGGATCTATCTAAAAGTGGAAAAAAATTGTTTGGTTCGCGATTCCGTTTCGTTATTCAAATATTAACTTGCGAACTAAGTAAGAAAACCTAACAAGATAAGAACGTAACGTGTTCATAAAAAGCTCTCTAACCAGTGCCGACATTACGTACCGGCATAGCAAGTGACCGGCTGTGACGGAAAATATCAAACATGAGCTTCTAATACGGCGAAATACAAACTATCGTTTTTTGACTTTTATAAGAAGAACGGTAGAGTACTAGGGTTGGCAAAACGTTTGGCGCTGGTCCTGAATTTACCCTTAGAATGTTCTCTACAATATTGTGTAAGATAACTCAATAATAGTAAACCAAGAAAAAACATAAAACAAGGGAAAGGAAAATCAATAATCGATTATTTTTAACTATGCAAAAAGATCATTTCGCGCAAGCTATATTGGATTTTAAATTGCAAATGGTATAAAATATTATGAGCATTCAAGCAACTAAATATTTATCACGTTTTTATTCTTTTTGGATTGTGATACGTTTCCTGCAGATTGCAACAAAATTTTAAATCAAGTCAGATGGAGAAAATTTGAGCATGTTTTTGCGGAATATTATAAAAAAAACGAAAAAAAATGGAAGAAAATATCATTATTATCAATATAAAAAGTATTTGATTAAATATGATACGTCTCTCGTTATGTATGTACTATGTGAAAAAGTATCTATCCCAAGGATCCCGAAGGTAATGATTATTATCATTTCGTAAATATTGGTGTTGGAGATCGTACTATGAATATAACAAAGAAGCGAAGGACCAACCGCATTAATAATTTTTGGTTACATCCAAAACATTGCAAAACAGTCCAAGTTGTATTATCACTAAATTTATACTTAGAAACAAAGAGTATTATTACTATTGATAATGGCTTTCTGTTTGACTAGGTTTGTAAAACACAATTCCACAATTTTACCGAATGATCTTATCTGATGAAAATACTCGCGAAAGGAGAAACCAGTTGTGATTCAATAAAATTGTTGAGTTTGCACAGACATGGTGTAAACTTTTCAAAATGCACTACCGAATCATCAAGAAATGAATGTAAACTCCATAAAAGTGACAGAGAAAATATTTATTGATATTTTTTTATTCACCGTGTTTGGATTCAAAGAATAATTTAAAAACCTTATTCGTTTCAAATATCACGTGCATGCTATATATGTGTAACCTACTTCAGATTTTTAGTTTTTCACCTGTTTACAACATGTTTGATGTTATTTTCATTTAAATTAGTTTTAAAAGTATAAAGAAATTAAACATATGATAAAGATAACATAAGTGTAATTGAATTAAATCACATGTCTTTAATGCTTAAGAATCATTGGAGTATAAATATGTTTCCGGTAACATTAAATAATAAGGACATGTGCCCGGGTCATCTTATTGAAAATCAAACGTGCGTCAATTCTTGCACTTCTAAGGCTTTTCCAAGAAAACTCGGCTAATGAAAAAGGTGACGGTGATTTTTTAGTTATCACGTCTTCAAAACAACTGACGTGGGTATTTTAAATAATGTTTATACGACTACAGTGTGAACGAAAACTAAATGATTTTGTGAATGACATCCAAGTGTCTTCTTTATTTTGTGAAAGAGAAAATTATTAACTATACACACATATATATCATATGTCATGAAAAACGAGTGACTTCGACTACTTTTTCGATTAGACGATTTTGAAAAATATCATTATGAACAATTTGCAGGATTAGTTAGTTGAACTTAATTTAATGAACATAAAAAGGAAAGATAGAAGAAATAAAACTGGAGTCAGATTCGTGTTTTTTTAACAACTTTACAGGCCTGGCTAATTCTCAAAGACATAAAAATACTAACGGTGTTAAAACTTTTGTGTATAAGACGATTTGTACATTGGAATATAGCTAAATCTGTCTAGGTTATTTTCATACATTTAATTAACACCAATACCACAAAATCTGTTTTTTAAATATTCAATGTCGGAATATCCATAAATAAATAAATCCTAGTGCATCTTAGTAGAGAACGGGTTAAAAAGCAAATACATGGGAGAAGAATGTAAACATCATTTTAACTCTGTGTAACTAAGTGATGAAATTTGTTCATTGATGGTTGTAGTTAGGACATGTTGAATACCATAACTGACCTAACTCTTTTACACCTCGCTTTTTCTGAAACGTAGGTTGGCCTACTTCAATTCCCAACGGCTCATTTACGGAAATTTTGATTAATCAGTTGAATTTTTTCACTAATTTCCAGTGTTATTATACTGTAATTATTTCTATAGTGAGTTATAAAAATATTTTAAATTTCACAACAATAAGCTGTCATTCACAACCCAGATTTCACCTTTCACCAACTTCACACGGATACAGTAGAATTGACATTGATCAGATGCCGAAAAGCGAAACCCGGGTCGCTTTACAAAACATGTGGCATCGTACAAAATTTTAACAGCTCAAATTTAATGATGAAATTCCATCAAGCACCCTCAGTCGATATCTAAATTATACGAGAGATCAACTTGAATAATAATTTTATTATTGCCATTTGGAATCAACTGAAGGAAAAAAGGTATTCAAAATATCATATATTAAATTGGAAAACCATTATTTGAAAGTCAAGGCGTAATCAAATAAACGGTTACATAAACATTTTTCGTTTCCGATTTCATTATAATCTAAATCCACTTATAGTTACCAAATTTGTATTTTACAAAAAAATGGATGCCAATAAAGTTTATTTTTATTGAGTTCGAAGCCTTCCATATTATTTGACCTATATGGAATATCATTGCTAAAGTAACACATGCTGCAATGTGTCCATGTAAGGCGCTTGACATTGTGACGTGTTGTGACAAATTACATACACACCGCTCTTAACATTGCTTCACATGATTGTGAAAAGACTTGTTATTGTTTTTATTCGACGGTGATTATGTTACTACAGAAATTATCTATTCAACGATAAAAAATACATATTTCTCAGTAGATAGGATATTAATTGACTGTTTCCATTCTAATCTCAGATGTCTTATTTCAAAATGGGATGACGATTTAAGATTAATTTAGACTTTAATTACAGTAAAGATTTTTTAATATTATTAGACACACTAATTTAGAATTTAACTAGAGATCAAGGAGGAGAAAAAAACACACACACAGAAATCCATTATCCGAAATATTTAGTTAAAAATCTAAATTCGAATTGACACTGTAGGGAACCATACCCATATGATCACCAAAGTAAATTTCTTACCACATAAAATAGATGTTAAGTTCATGCGACATTTTTATATTTCAAGATACTATTAAACTTACTAACCAAGAAAACTTGGCATGTATCTAGATTTATGTACATTATTAAATATGTTTGCTTCTTCGACACTGCGCCGTCAAAAGACATATTATCAAACGGATGTTTGTTCAATAACTTATCTAAGACCGTAAGTTCACCGGAAAGGCTTGTCACTTTCTTTGGGCGCCATTTTTCTTAATATAAAAGTCAATCATCAATGAAGTACTATGCCGATTAGAAAATTACTTGAAACGTAAATTACATACATATAATGTGTCATCAATCCTACTATTTGACATTTTTTGAATGATTTTGAAGAAAGACGGGCTGCAAGAGATAAACAAAAACCTGTGCCACAACGTACCAGAAGATCAGCTGATAATGTTACTGAAGTCTAAGAAAATGTTCAAAACAATCAGAAACAAAAGCGGACATTTACCTAATATTTTCTTCCATGTGTAATGTCTAATATTCAATAAAACAGACAAATTTATTAGTATTAAGCTATTTCGTTTTCACGTTATATGAATTTATGTTATTAAAAATACGATTACTGGCGAACACCATACTTCAATCAAATTCATATGGGAGAGACGTTTCACCATGGTATTAACTAAAACATCCATAGGTTTGATAATAATTTTTTGGATGCAATAAAAACCATACTAGTAAGCATTGTTAAAGCATTGATATTGATTTGGGCTTCACAGAGCTAACTATCTTAATTAGCATTATTGACAGTTAAACTCACTTCTTTGTTTCAAAAATGTTGGCTCTTGGATTCTACAATAGAATGATGCTATGACATTATACCCAATGAAGGTATTTTTGATATTTTCACTAATTCAAAAATCTTTATGTTATAAAAGTGTTGACCCATCCATATGAAATACCATTTTCTCTAATTTCAATATAAGTAAAATGAATTGCAGACTTCACACGAATGTTATATGCGCCGGTTCTATCGAGTTTTATAATGTTGTGTCCCAAGATTGCTTAAAATTCACTTCAAATTCATCGTTCACTGTTTTTTTTAAATTTTCTGTGGATCTACTTCTAAATAATTTATCGAATTGTAGAAATATGTCATGCCTAATTACATAACGGCAAATTACGTTATGTAATTAAATACTTTCTGTATCTGTTAATCGATTTTTTTAAAGCCAAAATATGCTTTTCACTAAATAGGCTCTAAATGATTTTCATAAAGCAACATCCGATTGTTTTTTTACATGTAAGATGCTTTCCGGAAATCATAAATTCAAATTATAGTTTCATTCTATGCAAAATCATATATCTCAATAAAAATGCGTTTTATATTTGTTTTAAATAGCAAAACTATAAAACTTAAAAAAACGATACAATAAATTTACGTTTTTTTCAGTTTGAATTAAATTATTGATAATATAAACGTATATGTATAACATACATTACTTCTGGTTCGTATTAAAGTATTTGGGTTCATTTTTTATGACCTTGTTGAAACAAAACGTTCAGTTTAATAAAACAATTTGCTTGTTTTCGTACATGCAGAGGTGAGTCACCTCCGGTATTTGAAATAAATCCCATTTTTTAAAAGATTTAATTGGCGTTTATACACACGGCCTTGCGACATGATATTGAAGTACTTTTATTGATATGTAAAATTTTATAATATAAACATTAGTAAGACATCAATATGAATAATACGATTGTAATTCACTGAAATCTTATTTTTATTATTCAATCAAATATAACTAGTATACATGAAAATGACGTCGTAGTCTCATTCAACAAAACGTATTTACGAATTGCGTCATTAAATTTAAACGAATTATCGCGGAAATAATATTAATTATGTGCGAGTACATAGGCACGCTGAATATCTGATGGGTCGAGTAAGTTACCAAAGCACGCCTTTGAACGGTTAAGTAGAAGGCATTGAAGCGACGCCTGACATTCTGGCGCCGGCGTCGCTTTTCCAACTAAGTCACTCTACGTTGGTATTTGCAAAGAACTTACTACTACTGCAAGCTTTCTCCAATTCCAGTAAGCGTGTGTAATGTATTATTAAATGATATTTTTAGTATAAACATGAGTATTATAATCAGTTTCCGCATAAATATTATACATAATAATTATTTATATGAATGAGTGGTTGGTAGCCTACCGCACTTACTGCTTACTGTCGTTACTTTCCGAAATCGGTATGTCTCCGGGTACCTTGAAGCCAGAGAACGGTATTGTGTTCAAATATAAATCTTAATTTTAATAGTAAATGGGAATGTTTTTCATAAAATAATTTTTATTGTCTCATGCAAAGTTTTATCATAGATTTAACTGTTAACAATTCAGTTTTATTAAGAAAATGTTTCTTTAGTGTTACCACAGGCGTTCATTTAACTACAATGTAATCTAAAAACCACACAAAATTATCTGTAGTGCAGTTTCATGATAATTATGTACGTACATGTCATTCGTGTTTTTAGCATTCATACGAAACCTACGTGACTTCATATAATACGTATCACAATTCAATAATAGTTTGCCCAGTATGTTGATATCAGAGGCAATAATTAACTCATTATACTTCTATCAAAACTATTATTATTAAAAAGATATTTTCAATATTAAAAAGCAAGGAATAAATACACTCTAAAAAAGTATTATAGATTATATTCTATAAACACTTTTTTTGAAAGTTGAACTTGATTCAAATAATATACCAGTAACAAATTTCAAAAGATTTAATCCAAAATTATAGCACATTTATATTTGATTCTGCTTTACAATGTCAAATGTCTTAAAAATTCATACTACCGCATTTTGAAATGTTAAACAATTATTGTAATCCATTGAATGTTCGTAAACCAAAACAAATATTTAACCTTGTACTTTGAATGATTTTAATTCTGATATGCAACCAATTATTTTAAACTCTTTTTAAGTAGTCGGATTATAGTCATGAATATAGGCAAGTGAAGATTCAGGCTATGAATCAAATTTTTTATGTTTATGATACAAAGCTATGTGAAATAATATTTATATTTGGACTATCAGAGTCGACCTTGCTAGTACCGCAGCAATCGTAAAAAAATACTTTGTCGACGAAATTATAGTAGGCCCTTAATAATCTGTAACACACCTTCAAGAGCAATATATATAATTTGAAAATAATAATTGCTACGTCGTTTATTTTGATCGGTAGTTAAAAACATAAGATCGATTAATTCAAATATTACATAACTAATGTAATGACTGTAACCGAGCGGTAAGCACTTGGTAGAAATGTATTATAATCAGATAATAAAACACAATTTTTGGTACTATTTCAATATTTTTTTTATGAAGATCCTTTCTCCAGAGCCTTCAGGTCATAATGATCGCGATGAGTGAAACGGGTCCTGCTCATTATAATAAAAAAAATATGATACAAGTGACAATTATTTTTTGTTATATTAAAATAACTTTACGTTATCAAATGTTTACTCAATTTCTTACCTTCCAAACTCAATCCTAAGAATGTTTAATTTCAGACCTCGAGCCCCTTATAATTCTGTTATAACTTCATTTATACAATATATATATATTTGTCTCTATAAAATATGTTTCGGAAAACACTTTTTCATCTGGTGTCTTAAAGGGGCGAAGAGCTCATAATCCAATATTTTTCAACTATTCCGCTGCGACCCAGTTGTCACATGACTGCAATTTTCAAGTTCCTTTCTCTTTTTTAATAAATTCGTTTGAAAAGCGCCTACATTGAATTAACGAATAGCATTTCACATATTATGCAAACTATAAAATAAACATTTTTTATAAAAATAATCTTATCACCAGATGAAATCTATGTTCAACGTTCCTTGCCAAGACTTGCATAAATTTCTGACCTCTCTTTGCTTTAATGCCACGACTAAATAAATGAAGATTTAATATGAGATGAAAATTCAAGAGAAAGGAAATGAGTGGGCATATTTGTTTTCCTTTTGAATCTATGAAATAATCGTAATGTAAACTGGCAAAGTCCATAAGCAGAATACAAAAAGTAATCTGCCATTGTATATTATATCAGTCCACAGCGAGATAAAATTTCAAATAATTATACTTCGCTTATGTTGGTCAGGAAATTTCGTAGATGATCATGATCAATTATTGTTTAATTATTTTTTGTTGCATCAATGGAGATTACAAAAATTAAATCCTGTTTGGCAAAATGCATTTACCCAGAATTTGCAGATGTTGCCAATTTTAATAGCAATTATTATGTGAAGAGATTATACCGATTCGGTAAGTACAAAATAAAATATCACATATATGAATTAATACGACAAATTTTGTAAAGTAGTGAATATTACATGGCGATTATAATTACCTATTGGTTTCAACAATCCTCAAATTAATTTTCTTTGAATCAACACTGAATACATGGTTTTGTTCACTCTTTCCACATATAAATATCACTCACTAGTGTTGCGAAATCATTCATATTTAAAAAAAAAACCACTTCCTATATATGTATTTTTAAAATCTTGCTCAATTTTATGTATTCTAAAGTATTTTTTTTAAACGTTTTACTTCTCTGTGTTTATTAAATATCACTTATAAAAAAATTACCGTATGCTTTATTTATCATCGATATCACGATGAAATAAAGAAATAATCAATCAGAGGTATTCAAGTCTATTCGTTATCATTAAAAATAAATAATATTTTAACATGAAAATATTATAGGTACCTATATTTTAATTGATATAATATCTTGAAAATATTTTTTCGTACGTAATTAATTAAATATTTGATAACAGATTTTATTTTGTAATCTCAGAACGATTTCATGAATTTCACTGGTATGTGTTTTTACTGCTTATATTGAAAAAACGCGCCAAAATCACGATTGTTAATTTTAAATGTGTATATTTTAAACGGTTTTTTTCAACACATAAAACAACAAATCACACAAGAAACAAAAAATTATGAGAATTTTACAAGCGATAACGTCTATATTATTTGAAAAAAGAGGTCTATTTAATATTAACTATATGGACGGAAGCATAAACAATACCTATCACTTCCCACCGCACCAATCAACTGAAAAAAGTAATGAACTCATGTCCATACAACGTGTTGCCGTCTAATATAGTGTGACTGGTCGTTGCGATTTTGGGGGACAGTTTTGCAACTAATAATTTAAAACGATGCTAAGCAATATAAAGCAGCATTCATATTTCATCAAATGAAATATTTTTACAAAGTAAACTTTTGAATAATGAAGGTAAAAAAATATTTGTGAATTTTGTATTTTTCATTTAAAGCTTTGAATTGTATTCAATTGAAACTCTTCAATTGTGAACATGATATACTATTACACCATTGTAGATAATAACTAGAGTGCACACCACGCAATTCATGGGTAACATGCCTAAAGATTGTGATTCTCGAAGAATTCTCGAGAGTCTGAGAAATTGTTATTACTTAATTTTCCTCGGGTTTTTTTTATTGAAATTTAGAAATTTTTGCTTCACAAGAGTAGTTTAATATTTTCATTTGTGTAAATAATGCTTTCTGGGTGTCAAATCATTGTCCGAAATATCATTATTTACATAGTATACATGAAATATATAAGAACTCCAAATTGCGTGTAGCATATCAAGACTTTCAGCAACCAGAAATATTGCTAAAAAGACCTCTCCTTTTGATTAATGTCGCTGATAAGAAATTCAAGGAAAACTACACAATGTTTGGCTCATTTAATATGCTTCGTATAATCAATTAATAGTATTAAAGACTAAATTAGTGTTTGTGATGTCTAGTCGGAGACTATTTCGCTTAAGGGCATTTTGACTTTGAAGAAAATATAAGTTTCGACTAATTTAAATGCATAATATTTTATTGTTAAGCACTGAAAATTTTTAATATATAACAATTTATGATATCAGCAAACAAAGAAAGATTCTTTTCATTCTCCAAAAATTTCATATCGAAGAAAAGAACAATATTATCACAAAAATCAGCAAACTGCTGTTTTTTTTTCTTAACTCAAATAATAAATTACTAATCAAATTGACAATCATTATCAGACGAGAATATTTTCAAATATTTCGTGTTATAAGCCGTGAAAGTGTATTATTTCAATATTTAAAATTTCATAATCTCTAATCATAACGCAATGAACTAAATATGTCAACAACTTTTGGCTATGTCAGGGTGAACATCTATTCTCAAAAAATGTTTGAAAGAAAAATATTTTTAAAAGAACACAATTCATTGAATTGAATTATCAATTACTTTACCATGTGTTAATTACGGGATATTTGTAGTGATTGAAGCCATTTTATCAAAAATTTAAACGTATGAAAAATTCTCACCATCAAAGATTTCGATTTGGTCAGAACTAAAAATTTACTAAAGCCACCGGCGTTTTTGTAAAATCAGTATTGTGGTCACTGCAATTTTCATGTAGTGACTGAAATGTTAGTTGCAGCCCCCTATTTATGGACACACTATTTAAGATATTGAATTGCACAGCACGCTTGACAGGTGCGTCTCTGCTATTAAACGATATCAGAAAAGATAAACGTAAAAGAACTAAAATGAATTGAAATTTCAATAATTCTATTCTGGGTTTAAACATAATAAGTTTATTTTAACATTGTAAAAAAAATGAAAATTGTAGCATATGGAACATAATTTAATTATGAACTAGTTAGTAAGTACATATAATTAATTATTTGACATAATAGCAATAATTGAAATCATAAAAATCACGAGGAAGTAATTAATCACATCTATTGTGAGATAAGGAAATATGCTTATTTTTTTATAGTTGGTACCTTCTTAAGATGATTTGCTACCTGTATGCAAAATCTAAGATTTGAATAATAATAATAATAATAGCACATAAATATATATATATTAGCTCAGTTATATGGAACTTAAAATTTTCTCAAATTATTGATTGACATTCAAAAATATGCTTTCAGTTCGCTTCGTCACATGAGATATCGAAACATATTACTTATTTCAAAGGAGCAGGCCTGCTGTTACTCATTATTAAAATGGATACAGAAATGAAGTCTCTTCTCTCCTCCCTAAAGGGCGAAAAAAATATTTATATAATATTTAATTATAAATATTTATATATAACTCGGGTTTACCTTGACTTTTTAAAATTGTTTTTTTTTTTTGTTGCTTATTACAATACATTGAACAAAACTTAAGCCAGCCATAGTCAACCTGTGGCCAATAAGCTCTTATGTGCGGTACAAAATAGTTAATGATTTTGGATATATTGTTGTAATACATAAATGTATACATATTTACATAAAATAGTTTTATTTTGAAATCATTATATATACATATGTATGTAGTATATGTGTTATATTTACTGTATACCATAAATATGTTGTGGCCCACGTGGAGAAACAAAAATTTAAATGCGGCCCGGAGGAAAAGAATGATTATGGCTGGCATAAGGGATTGTTAAGTATGATTAAATTTGAACATTTCAATGTTCGAAGCTTCATTTTCAGTTGAAAAATTGTTAATTATGTTATTAATATGCAGATTTTTGTTTTATTATGTCTAATAATCTATTACATGGCATACAATGCCAAGATCTTTATCCAAACTCCAGTAAGGACATTCATTAGGCTGTGGAGTCGTTGAAAAAAACACGACTCTGACTTGACTAAAAGAAAGTTTCATTTTGTCAGGTTTTTTTCCTACCTTTCCTATTTATGTGCGTTAAATTACAGGTCAACCAGTTAATCCGGCAAACATCCAAATTTTTCATATTATAAATGTTATGGGCATAAATAAAACATAATCAATATAAGTTTAAGTTTATTGGTTTGAATTTATTCTTAAAAATAATATTGCTTCTATCAAATCTGCATTTGTAGAAACTCTTAAATTGTAAAAATTATGTTGAGAGCAGAAAATAACCCCTCTATGGATGCTTGGATTGGTACGCCTACATATTTAATATTGATAAGCTATCATTCATTACTATGTAATTCAAATTTCATAATTTAAAAAATGCATTTTTTTTCACATTCGAAGCCAGTCGTTTTTCCTGATTTGTCCTGGTACAAAACACTACTTCCTGTAATGAAATCTGTAACATGTTCATAAAGAAAAAACAATATTGTAGGGCTATGGTGTTTCACAGATTCTAAAACACTTTTTTGTCAGCTCTGAATAGCATTAGTAACATTTATTGCACTTTGTGTAGGTGAACACAAGCCTGGATGGAGAACAGAAATGGGCTAAGGGTCTGCTCTTGAAAGAATATTCAAATTTTCATCAGAACATTTTCCAAAGGTTTTACAAGGTTTAGTTTTGAATGTTTCTTTTTTCTTCTTTAAGTAACCATGTCTTAATACAAAAAAAAATGTTTAATGATTTCGTTTATTCACGTAGAAATACACTGCAGAAAAAAATAGAAAATGGGATTGGATAAATTTATTTCTTGATAAATCATTATTGTTTGTGATTTTTAAGAAATAAATAATGTTCACTTCTGTGTTGATATCCCTATAGTTTTCATGCGACACATTCAAATAACACTATACATAAATCTCTTATACAATAATTGTTATCAGTTATGTAACAGGTACGTCCTAATGTACATCAAAATTTGATGTACATTAAATAAGCTGACAACTGTTCGGATACTGAAAAATGTCATAGATAAAGATGAATGGGTATGTTATTGTTTACAATATTGTCTTTATTTTTCTGATGATAGCTACTGTTGAAACATCGTGTTGTAAATTTTGTCTCTCAGAAGAAGTCTTACTACCTTGTCTATAATACTACTCTAAGAGTCAAATTATTAGAAATGACCTAAAATAAGGACAAACGGCGCTAGTTGGAATTTCAATATCAAATTTGAAATGTTCAATATTTTAAACTTCTATAAGCTTTGTCACTATCGCCTTCCGACATTTTCAGGTATTAGAGTGCACAGATGAACTCAAGCCAGTCAACAAGGGTAGGAATATCTTATTGTTTAAATTCAACAATTTCATTATGTTTTTTCAGCTTCACGCCATCTACAGAACTATGTCTTAGTTTAATTTTAATTAACATTATAATTATAGAAAAAATAGCCCTTTTGTCTTGGTTGTTCAGTTATCAGTTTTTATTTCATTTATATATATATTTTTTAGAGTTAGGATGATGAATAGTTGTAAGGATTTTTTAACTTGTTTTTTATTTTAAGCTATGGTTTGACCCAAAAAGTAAGCATCATTTATTTTTAACCTTTAAAGGCCCATGGATTAAAAGCAAAAAGCATAAATCACTACACAAGCATTTATTCGCTTAATTTTAGCTCAATCTGGTGTTATAAAATGAACTGTATACCAACAACTAGTAAATTTGATGCGTTAAATAATCAAGTGTTAGTCAAATTAAAGAAATGTATTCAATTTTCAATAAATTTATTGAAAATTGGAATGAAAATTTCCTTTTTTTAATACAAAATAAAAAAACAACCAATAAAATCCATATAACATATTTTGGAATATTTGGAAGGCAAAATTTTAAAATATAATTCTAGACAAGAACCATCTTAGAAGTTCTCTATGTACGTCTGATTTGATTGTTTTTAAATTTGTGACGTCTTTAATTTTGATACTAATTTTAGAAAAATATTTGGTAAACACTAAAATAATATTATAATTCGATATCTCAGTTCATGCATCCTACTACTCATATGTTCAATAATATTATGTACAGGTAGTCCTCGACTTAGGACGGTTCTACTTACGACCAAAAAAAATGCATTTTTTTAAATTGCATAACTGTGCACTTCTCTTAACCATGATTCATGGGTAAACAAAGGTGACGCAATAATGATGCCATAAATACTTCCTGCCGGTTTGATGAAGAATGACTTTGAAGAAAGCTGACATTTTTGGCAAGATAAGAGATCGGTACCAACTCATTTTACAGATGCTGCATTTTTCCGACTCTTTAAGTACCTTCTTCAGATAGACTATTTAAAATAAGATTTCTTCTTGAGCACACATGCAAAATTTGTATTATTCCATTTCTATTGAGGGTGGATGTGAAATTTTGTAGGCGTTGTGATAAACGTTAACATACGAATAATTTATATATAAACTATAATATACGAGTAAAATATATATTCCAACCCTATGCCCAAATACATTATAAAATTTACCATACCTCAAAATAGTTCTTATTTGTTTTTTTTATTCAGTGACTGTATATGAATTTCGTAAATATGGTGATAAATTTCAAAATGCTTATGAATTTAGTTCTTAAAGTGTAATAAAGTGAGTGATGAATAGTTTGGAAAGAGAAACTTCACTAATCCAAATGTCAAGCTGTCAATGAGTTTCTTTTTTGCAGATACGCGTGAGTTATGGCTTAGGGATAAATTTGTTAAAGTAATTACAATAACAGTGCATTTCTTAGTTTTTTTTAATGTTTTGAAATATTCCTAATGCATTTAGCTTCCATAAAAGCCAACCCAATTATTTTTTATTGCTATCTTTATAGCTCTATGTGGAAAGAAAACATTTTGAAAAATTGCAATACGGACAGATTTAATTTGTATGAAAAAATGTCACACTGATTGGGTTAATATGTAAGTACATACATATTTTGTATGAAATTCGACTTACAACCAATTAGACGTATGACCAAAGTCCAGGAACGTATCTCGATCGTAAGTCAAGGACTACCTGTATTATATAAACAGTGTAATATTTTGTCTTCCATGGCATACCAATGTTTTTCCCAAAATTTTGCTGCACACCACAATTTAATATTTATAAAAATACAAGTGATTTCCGATTGACTAATTTATCAATAGTGACTCGTTCTTTCTGGATGAATTACTTTATTTGCACATTTTATTGCTTAGTATAAATGAAAATTTTTACTGAAGATTCTCTGTATAACAGTTATGTACATTTGGACATATTATTCCAATGAAGCAATAATTATTTCTGCTTTTTTCTGATTTGATTTTTACAAAATACTTTATATAATAGATGAGTTTTTCAATTTATTTCTTATGTCAGAAAAAAATGCCCCAGCATACCTAGCATCGTCTCACAGCACACTGGTCGTGGAACACTACAATCTAAAATTTAATTACTGAAAACACAAATTACACAAAAATTCATACGTAATAAATAATATGGCCAGATGAAACAAATACAACGTTTCAGTATATAGGTAGTTTTTATAACTGAAGTATCATTATCATGATAATATTGTGTATGATTACAAAAGTAGTATGTTCTTTTATATATCTATTGATCCTTTTTTGCTCGGGTACCAAATATTGTTGATCCAACTCTGACATTGGTTGCACCTAATTCAATCTGAAAAACAAGAAGAAATATCATGAATACATAAAAGCATTTCGGGCTTCATATCTTATCTAGTAAAATAATTTTTCTAACAATTTGAAATTTGCAAACCATCAAATATGCAATCTGAATTTGACAATTTAATAGTTGTGTCTATGTCTAACATGGCATGTTGTTTACAAACTTCAGTTGTGTTCAGGATTAAAGCATCACAGATATGTATTTGAGAGTAACCAATTATACTATAACTGACGATACTTGTTATTTAGCAATTGGAAGGGAAAGATTCATTAGAATAATGAAAAATATGTATGACCAATTAAAAAAAATCTCTTATTGAAGAAAGTTGAAAGAATAATCAAGTAATAAATAAAGTTTGATACATACTGCATGTGCAAAATCAGTTGACATCCCCATTGATAATTCAACATCTGCTATGTTCAAACATAAATTGTGGCATATATTTTCACGACATTTCACAAGGGCTAAAAAATCTGGATTCGGGCCTTCACTACAATCATAGCCATATTGTCCAATAGTCATTAACCCTTTGAATAATAGATTTTCACATTTTTCAATAATATATGTTGTTAGTGTTGAAACATCTGACGGGTCTACTCCACTCTTGGCTTAAATAAAAGTACGAATAATATAGAATCAATAAATTGTAAATTTTCAAATGAATGTATGACATTTAAACTGATTTGCTTTGTTCCCTGGTGATGCGACATTTTACCGACCAGAAGAAAAGAAAAATGAGCAAATTACTAACCATCTTCTCCGCTTGTGTTCACCTGCACCATAACTTTTAGTTTCCCATCAGATGCATATCTTGGCCACTGTTTATTTATATTGTCTGCCAGTTTTATTGAATGAACTGTCTCAATCATAAACAATCCGGGTGATGCAAGAACTTTGCTCACTTTATTTGATTGAAGATGTCCGATGAAATGCCACTTTATGTCCTTACAATGTTTTAGAATATCTTCACTATTTGATTTCTCTATTAGCTCATTTGCATAATTTTCTCCAAAATGTCTCTGACCAGCGTTATATGCCTCAATTATGGCAGGTGTAGGCTTAGTTTTAGATACACAGACTAGTCGCGGTATGATGTTGGGTAAAATCTCGAGAAAAAAAACAAAACCATGAACATAAAGCTAAGAGGCAAACAAAAGGTTGAATCCAAATGTGTTTACAAGTGTTCATTTTAGACCAACCGCTTTTAAGCTTAAAAAATTACACTATATTTTCAAGGTGCATTATAATAAATTTCTGTGTGCGTGTTAGGGATTTTATTTAGACGTATTTTATGTTTTTTTTTTAATATTACTATAATAAATGCTTGCAGTGGAGTACTTAGTCAAGATATCTCGACAATATTTATCAATATTGATTATTATAATTATAAAAAATAGGGTCCACTGGTTTCTTGTATGATAAAGTCAGTACTCACTGTGTTTCTTCTTTTGATTGCTTCTTCCATTTGACACAATACTAACTTTAGGCCTCCCATTATGTCGAATTCATCAACAGCAGCGGTTGTCATATTATCAGGTAACCTTAATAAAAAAAGTTTGTTTACATCAGATATGAATGTTATGTAACCTCTCAAATGATTTGATAGATTTTCATGTAAAAAAATAACATGAATATAATAATGATTACAGTCTCGTCAACGTTGAGGTCAGCTGAGGCAATCAACACTTCAAGATAAATCAAGATTTCAAATGTCATAACATTCTAATAAAATTGGCTATGGTTATCTAAAATTGCCATACAATATATCATGAATTTCAAAATTCTAGATAGAGAATAGCTACCTACCGGCTTCTATTTAAAGATAATAAAATACATAGCTTCAATAATTATAAGCACTAGTTTTATGAGTAAAGGTCATCCTTATTTTTCCATTTAACAGGGAAACCCTAGAACAGTAAATCTTTATCAATGGGATGAAAATGGCAACTTGGGATTCGGGTAATAGATTATTATAATAAATGTTTGTTATTATTTATTTTTTTTTGTTTGACTTTCAATCCCATACGGCGTTAAAAATTTTATCATCTCCCCTGATGATGGATCTAAAAATGGTTGGTCATCCAACCCATCCCATTATTGAGAGTAAATATTTGACAATTTCGCTTTCATTATTCACAATACCTTTTAAGTCTCAGTCAATAGCTCCAAGATATAGTGCATAATTTGTGGTTGTAGAAGCACATACAGCAGTGAGCTATAAAAACGTTTGATCTTACATCCATTTGTGGTGGCATGGGAATAGGGCAGATTTTTATCACTTACATAATTACATATAGTAATTATGGACACAATCAAATGTTACTAAACCCCAGCTATGTATACTAAGAATATACATCATAAAATATATATTGGGCTGAAAATTTACCAATACCTAAAGTTATATTTATATATCAAAATTTATTATTAGAATCCAACAGAATTTTTTAGACAAAAAACCGACTAAGTTACTTATTTTGTGGACCTAAAACAGTATTTTAGCTATATTTTCTAATCAATGCCTATTTACCATTGGCCATGGCCTTAGCAATCTTTAATCTAACTATTAAAGCGGGCTATGGCATGACATGAACGGCCAGTATGCTGCTGACCACACAAGAATTTTGAGAAACCAGGCTTCATAGTTAACTTTTATTTACTCATTGAGAAATGTATAATGGGTGCAAGTAAATTAAATAATTATTCAAAATAAATTAAAACACACATTAGGAAATAGTTTATTATTTAAGCTCAAGCATACAAATAAATATGTAAAATATAATAAATTCAATAATCTCTTCAACTTCACTTTTGTTTCACTTTATTTACAGCCAATTGGAAGTAAATTTTTACAATATATGAGCAATACAGTAATTTTTAGATAGTTTTTTTTTTAATTTTTTTGAATGTTGGTACACTTTTCTTATAAAATAAATTCCTTGGCATGTTGCATACCAATGCAATTGATGGAGTTGATGAACATTCCAGTAACGGAAAATTGCTATGGTCTCAAATTGATATAAAAATACTTTCAAGAAACAAGCATTGTTATAATATAAATAACCAATAGATACTTATGTCACCATGGCAAACATTTTGCAAGATTTTTTGAACTCCTGCTGTATGCACACTAATGTAATTTATAAAAAAAAAAATATTTTCAAATTTTTAAGCTAAGTACTTAATAAAAACAAAACTATGTGATATGTAAAAAAAATGTTGAAAGCAAAGAAATAGGAAATTTTCCAGTGGTTGACTTTAAAATTTTGTAGTAAATAAAAAAAAATTATAATTTGTACCTGTGGATAGAGGGATTTTATTTTGGTATGAATACATATTTTTATAATATAATACTCTAGAGATTAATGCAAATTCAACTTAAAAACAAAAACACTCAATCTAACTTTCAGTTCGAGAAAGCTGTCAAATTTAAAATTTGTACAATACAATACGCAATAGTTGTATAATAATTATAAATGTAGTTCAATTCGCGTATTGTCAATTGTTAGATTAAAAGAATTCACTTCGTCGCGAACCACAGTATACTAAAAAACAAAAAAATGGTTAATTGTATGTGGACACGGCTAAAAGTAATATATATTCCACGTTAGTTCTGTTGCATCCGTGCGATGGAATACCTGAAGACGCCGAAGGGCGAAACCCGGGTCGTTTGTGACAAGACATATGGAATCGTACAAAGTTGCAACAATTCAAATTTAATATATATATAGATTTTATTGCTTAGGTCTCTCAGTGGCTTGATCATAAAAATATTTCACAAATATAAGCCGAATTTTTTCAAATAAATAAATAAAATTCCATAAATATTACTATTAAAAATATAGATTGTTTGAATTTATTGAAGTGAAGACTCAAAATGGGACTAATAACTGGGAGAACCTGGGGAATGCAGTCAGAAAAGCATAAACCAATATTAGACTGAATTAGAGGTGTAACTCATAAACTACAATATTTCATAAATTTAGGTTTTTTTTATAGATTGTATTTTAATTAAAAGTGACCGTGTTAAAGACTTACAATATTCTTAATTATGTTAGTCAATATAATTTTCTTTGAAAATACTCTTCTGTTAATTTTATTTAATCTTAAAATTTGCAGTACAATAAGCTTCCATTGAATATCACTACTCATAATATAATAATTAAAGCCAAATTAAAAATAGTGAAAAATAAGAACCTGGAATTTTTACTGATGTGATGTGATGATGATGATGACTACAGTGTTCCTTTTTTACATTTTAGTCTATATCGAAGTAGCCTCTTAATTTATTACAAACTATGAAGACAGAAAAAAAATCAGCTAAATGGCTGAATACCAGATATTTCTCTGAAATTTTCAATAAAATACATAAAAACAAAAATGCAGCTTATTGATAAAAAGTACAAAATTATACAGATCTGCATCAAAAAGAGTCAAATAACCACTCCACAACAATAAAAAAACATGCGATAAACCAGTGCTGTAAACATAGTCAACATGTTTACATAACTCTATCTAGCGCAGCGGTCATCAACTAATCGTCAATGAAAATATTTTTGTGATCTGCAAAATCACTGAAGTAATGTTATGAGAATTAAAATCTGTAAACTTATTTCATGAATACACAAAAAAAAAAAACCCACTGAAAAAGCTTATATTATACATATATATTATAATAAATCAATGCTATTTGAAAATAAAAAACTTTATCATTCAATATTTATCGTTTTTCAAGATAAAATCAATCAAATCAAATAAGATTGAAAATTATTAATAGAGAGGTTGACAGCTGCTAATATCCTATCCTACATCACATTATGGTATTAAGTTTTTGGTCTACTTACAATGATGTTTCAAAATTGAAATATATTGTACTATTATCAAATATTCCATTATTATATAATATTAGTGAAGAGAACTTCCACTGTTATATTGTGAGAATTTTTTACTATTAACATTTCATGTCCAGCAAAATTAACAATATCAATGGTTATTTTTCTCATTTACATATCTTATGAAAAAGTTTTCTCACTCAATATAATCACATTTCATGTTGCTCTTCAGTTTACCCAGAAAAATATGCACAAAATATATTTTCATTCCATAAAAATTTAAATGGTCAATTCCGTTCATTAGCACCACTCCCAGCACTTTTTAAAGATTTTAATTCGGAAACGTGGGTATTTGTGATGTCTAAAACTCTCTACCACCCATTCAATTCTAAAAGCGGCAGAGAGAGAGCAGTCAGATAATGGTCAATTTTGTGCTAGTCCTATCCTCTCTCCAAAAGAGTGACTAAGCAACAGGCAGTTTTCGTAAAAAGCTCTGTCTAGACACCTGAATTAAGAGTTCATATGCTCCGCATTGGAAGCAGAAATAGTTATCAAAAATAAAGCTTTTAGTCGTTTGTAAGGCACATTAATTAATTGAATTGCAAGTCTTGATGATTTGAAGACATTATATAATTAAAAATTCAACTATGCCATTATTTATAGAAAGTGGTGTTATTACCAAGCCTAAAAATAATATTTCAATTCACTGTACCAGTAAATAAAACTACATAATCTAAGTTTTTTTTGAACGCATTTATAGATTTAACTAAAATATTTGCATAATTGGTGTATTGATTGGATTTTGTTACAAACACCATTTGAATCAAATTATTGTTGAATGCCATCTTACTCCTATTGGTAAGATCAATCACTATCTAAATGACAATAATCTTAAGAAATCCCATGTTAGAAGCTACTGCGAATCCTAGTTTTAAACGTATTTGCAAAATAAAAGTTCTCTCGCGTATGAACTATATTGATGCATATTGATGCATAACACAAATTCAATAATTTATTCATGAATTTGCTTACTCAAAAGTTTTGACAATTGAAATTAAAATTATCATCAAATAAAGAAAAAATAATGCGCATATTTATATCCTTAAAATTGATATGCCCCTTTCTGAGGTAGGAAAAAATTTCAAATTTGTATACTATACAATTAACAAGAAACCCTTATTTAAACATAGTTTATAGCACCATAAAATCCATAGATTGAATTTATCACAAACCCTAATCACAAGACTTAATCAATTATGAATTAGCTAATTTATTGATTTGTGTGTATAATTTAAAATAACATGTAGCTTTAATAATAAAAAAATTCAAAAGAAAAAATTGATCATGAAAAAATCTTTTTATTAATTATGACACAAGTTTGGCGAGCACCAGACATTTGCGCAAATTCAGAAGAAAACTTTAGTTCATCGACCAATTTGTATGCTCATTAAAAGCCTATGGCTACTACCTCGCATGTCAACAGCCCTTAAACTGAAAGGTTTTTTGTAGTTGTTAGCTACAATAGTTAACTACATACAATGATCCGATTAATGTGAAATTTGGTATGAGCTGTAATATTACTAATTAGAAAACCGGATACCATCACATATTTCACATTTTATTTCCCTATAACCTATTTTCCTGTATTCAGAATTAATTATTCTTTGAAATCCATTAAACAATTCCTGAATTTTTTCATAAGAAATTTGGCCATCAATAAAAAAGTTTTTCAATATGTCAGGAATATGTTCTTCACCAAGGGCACGTCGCTGCAATTCATCGAGAACATATCGTACAAGCTTTTCAAACAGCTCTGTATCTTGTATACCCAAAGCGCGCAGTCTTTCCCATAAAATTATAGTAATGGTGTTAAAAACTTCTTCAACGATCTTGACAAAATACTCATAGGCTTTTTCAGTAAACCCACTCAGACGTTTAGCCAGCACCTCGAGTATTTCTTGATTGGAACCAGAGAATTCTGGAAATGAATCGATCAATTTTGCTGCGCTAATGGCAAAACTTACCGCTTCTCTTATAAAAATAGGTTGGATATAATTTGGGTTAGCATCCATACCCAAATTGACAGGCACATTTCGTGCAGTCAATTTGTTTTCACCGATATTCTTAAGGAAGGCTACTTTGTCAGCTGTGGGGGATGCTGCAAATGTTTCGGGGTTTATTGCATGTTCTGCATTTAGAAGTGCCTGACCGCTTTTATCAATTGATATTTTCACTTTATGCTCATTGAGGTTTTTATTAATGCGAAGTGCCCCCTGGAAGAACTGATCTTTGTTGGTTATCCGATTGATTCCTTGGATTACCTCAGAGTTCCCTTGGACGATTCCTTGTGAGCGACGAGTCTCAGCAACCATTTTATCGAACATTTTTCTGTAGCAAAAAATTTCCACATCAATGAATGAAATTCAGGAATGAAACATCAACGTGTGCATGTTATTTTTAAAATTGTGCCGAAATGTCTCTCATATCAGATATCATTTATATTTATTACTAATACATATCACATGTTGAATATAACGTTTTATAAGTTTGATGATTTCATTAAATTATCTGGCATGTCCACAAAAGTGGTCACTTTTAGGCCACAACTACATTGAATATTTGTGTATTCACTCCAGTGTAAGCAAAGATGTGGGGTATGTAAATATTTATTACAGAATCATATGACATGGATAAATAAGTTATGTTTAATATATAATGCTGCCTGCTGGTGCCTATTTCTAGGAACTCAATTTCAAAGTGTTTAAATGTAATTGAAACCATTATACTAAATCCCATCAAAAACATTGAAAAGGATGATTGTTTTGAACACACTAAAATGAGCCTAAATTAGGAAATTCATATTTTTATGAATGAAACTTGGAACATGCGAGATGAATATAACAAAATAAGTGTTTGACCTGTGACGACTGCTACGCAGTGAAGCTCGATAGTCCACTATGGTTCCATTCTGTGACTCCATTATGACAGTAGACGCCATTCGATTATTCATCAATGAATTCGTGAGGAACAATATAGATGATGCCATTTGAAATAACTCTAATTTGCTAGGTTTTTCCCCTGTCTCTTGATACTGAAAAAACATTTAAATTTAATAGAAGAAATTCATATTTAGAGCACCAATAAGTCATTTATGAAATTTAACACAATTACACAAAAGAATTCAATGAATGGACAAAGATAATGGTCATTTTAAAATAACTTCCTAGTGTAGTAAAATCTTAAAAACAAGCCTGTTCTAGTTTTTATTGTTTATTTTAGGAAAATGAAAGCTTTTTCTGTGAAGAAAAGGGTGTTAGATTCTTCAATTTCAAGAATTTAATTAGAGTGCAGCGGTACCCCGAGCTACGACGGCCCTAACATACGAGATATTATAGATACAGATTGTCGAGCAAGCGATGTTTGCTTTGAAATAAGAGCAAAATTTGAGATACGAGGAATGGCCGGCTGCACACGACCCATCAAAAGTTGTAACTGGTTGTGCATGGGAGCTATTTAATGAAACTTTCTAACTCATTTCTGCAACATTCTGAAAGAGAAGAAGAAACAAACCTCCTTGGACAGGTTTTTATTTTAATTTAGCGACCAGTCAAGAGGAAAGCAGTGATGAAAATTAAGCAAAAAGCATTTAAATTGTGTGTAAGTTGCATTTAGGTGACCAAAATACAATAACACTGTACAAAAAACCAGTTGGTTTCTTTACATTCTCTTTTATAATGTTTTTATACAATTTTCTTTAATACAATTTTGATGAAAATAAATCTTTGATTCATTAATGAAATTTAACAAGATTAAAATAGTTACTAATCCTTTCTACACTAACGTCACAGGGACTGCGATGGCAAGGTGTGGGGTCAGTGCGCGAACGTCGCATACCCTAAGATGCGAACTTTAAATCGTCGGTAATGAAGACAATCTTTTGCATGTAGGACTGATTTTGCTTTCAAAATATTGCCTAATTTTATCGCGATCTCCGCCAGTCACAAATCAGTTTGAAACTAGGTGCCAAACTTCACGCCAAACTTTGCAACAATCTTCGTAGCTTGGCAATTTGACACTCCATGATATGTGACAGTAATGGTGCTTGGTCATTTGAGTTTGATTGGTGACTTCGATTCCTCACGGTAATGGCAATTACGAATAAGTTTTTTTTTTTTTTGGGATATCAAATTCATGAAGCGTTAAGATCTATGACGCGTCAGCATCAGAGCTCTTCAGGTCTCCTCCATCTCTCATATATAGATTTAATTATTGTTATAATTGTTGTGTCATTGTTGACAATATTAGGTCGCAGCTGAGCCATGGAACCCACAATGAGTGCAGCTCACGCGGACACCATACACATTATATTCACTCACGCATACGTGTGCATACAGGCACACACACAGCCACACGCATGCATATACAATACGTAAGGAAATAAAACAGGAAAGTCATTTTCAGATGCCGAGGTTGTCCATGTTGGGATTAAGATCTGTAACAACAAACCTATGGCGGGTCATCGAGCAGAACCGCTCTCGGCCTTGGACGATTACTTGGTAGTGTCTCATCATAATTATGTAGATAAGAAATTGTAGGGTTATAATGTTTGCCTATATCGCTGTGAAAGTTTCGAGACATTTCACGAACGAACTCTCGAATTGTAGGCATTTTCAAGTCTCTACGTAACAGGGAATTGCGAACGTACCACGGGGCATTACAAATTTGTTGCAATGATTTATTTTGAACAATTTGAAGTGTCTTCAGATGCTTCTGGTGAGCATAAGCCCATACTGGAGTAGCGTACACCATAATCGGCCGAGTTATAGCTGTATAGAGGAGGAGCTTGCTTTTGAGAGTAAGCTTGCTCTTCACATTGAGCATAAAGTTTAGTCTAGCTTTTACACCATAAGCTTGACGTTTTTTAATCGCAGTGTGCTCATTGAATTTTAGTCTATTGTCTAGAGTGAGTCCTAGATACTTGACAGTATTGGACCACTTTATTTCTGTATTTTGCATACGAATGCAATCGAATAAGTTATTTGTTAGGGATATTTTTGTTAAAGTAATTGTGACAACATAGGAGATTTCTATGTGTTTTTTAATGTTGTGAAACATTCCTAATGCATTTATCTTCCATAAAAGCCAATCCAATTATTTTTTATTGCCATATTTATAACTCTATATGGAAAGAAAACATTTTGAAAAACTCCCACACTGATCCGGTTAACCATTCAATTATTGTGAATTAAAAAAAATACTTAGTATACTTAAGATATTAAATTTCGTCTTTTCATATGAAAAAGAGGTTGCCAAAATGTTTTTTTTCATAATTTGTTATTTGATGAAAAAAAAGACTTTGGCATTCTCGAGTATATATTTTTTTTTATGACAAAATAAGTTTTTAATGAACTTTTTTTTGTTTCGAAAAGGAAAGTGTTTAAAATAACTCAATCATGAAATAAGCACATTTTTTTTAAATATTGTATTTAAAACTTACTCTTGTAATCAAGGTTAATAGACTGTTAATGAATCCGGCACTTCCTGAGATCAAGGCTGCCAATATAGCTGCATCATGAGTTAATATCAAGCCCTGGAAAATAATGGAAAAATTTTATGTTTAAAATATAATTCATTGATATTAACATCATCAAGTAATATGTACTAATAAAACCAATTTAACTATTCTTACGTTCCCAGGTTTATTTTATAATCTAAAACAGTGTATCCTGAATTTTTTTTATTTCATGGTACACTAGCAAACGGGATTTGTTCCGCTTACGTCAAATAAAAATACATTAAAAAAGAAATGTACCTAATAGTATTATGAAAGTCACAGTGTAGACAACAATTTTTTGATATCGTAATATTTTATCAACATATATATATATATATATAATACTAGCTGACCCAGCAAACTTTGTTCTGCCATATAAATTATTTCTAGTGAATATTTTTGTTGTTAAATAAAAAAATAATGAATGTATTGTAAGTGTGGAGATGGGATCTATGGCAGAAAGAGGAATGGAGCGTTGTAGACGATGACTGTCAATAAAAACAAAAAAACACCAATGTTCCCTCAATTCAATTCAGAAAATCAATATTAATTTCAAAGAGCAATTGAGTGTACGATATTTTTTGTCAGTCCGTCTTAAGCCAACACAAATAAGCTATTAAAATAGGCTATTACACCACAGTGGCAATGATTTCAAGCAAGCATTGATCTCATCAGCGTACGTTGAATGTGGAATGACTGGAAGTTTTTGTCTGACATCACCTGAAAGAAATAACAGAGTGCAGTCGAATAATTTGTCGTTGTTTTTTAAATCTTTGAATGTTCTGTTCAACGCCTCAAGAGAATGTTTGTGTGCCATAGTGCATTCATCCCAGATGATAATTTTGCATTGTTTCAGCACTGCGGACATGGACAATTGTTGTATGTATTTTTATGTTGCACACTGTGTCTGGGTTAATTTGAATATTCAGTGGCAGCTTAAATACTGTTGTTCTGCTTCCATCCAATAAAGTTACTGCAGTGCCAGATACAACGGCCAATGCGATGCCATTATTTGATCGTATTTCGGCGAAAAGTCACAAAATGAGAAATGTTTTACCAGTTCCACCAGGCGCATCCAAAAAAAAAAAGGAATCCATCTTGTCTCTCCGAACCTGCCAGCATAATGCGGTCATTGTTAATGCATAATGTTGAACGGAACCATTTGCCATAATATTGTGAACGATTTTTGTTGTTCTGAACGAAGTTTTTTGGAAGCATGAATTGAATGTGCGAATGGACTTCAGGAACAGGTTTGAATCTCGATCTGTGGCAATGAGCAAGCCGTTCAATGGATCTGGTGGTATCTCAATTTCTGGTAGTTGCACTTTATCCTGATGCGCAATACATCCCGGCTGACTCATGCTTGAATTTGAGCGCAAAGCAATGGGGACATTCTTTGTCCATAGCACCAATCAACACTTTCGGATGAGCGGAATATTCAATATCTACGAGACTACTACTATCTAATAGAGACGAAGGAACGAAGATGATGTAAATGCTCGATGTACTTGTTGGCGTTGTTGGTCATTTGCTCTGCGTGTGTCAACTAAGAACTGGTGCGCTTGTCTCTATTCCAATTGTCATTGTTGATTTCGTTCAGCTCGTGCCTCTTGTGATTGTGATGCACGAAATTGCGACATGCTCACATGCACATTTTCGTTATCTCGTTGGATTTGTTCTTCTGTTCTTTCTGCTCAACTATTTTGCATATTTGTTGCTCTATTCGTTCAACGGCTCGAACCCTTGCGTCCTGCTGGCATTGTTCACTATAATACATGCACACAAATAGATAACATAAAATAAATCGTATGAAATGAATCGGATGAAAGTTCGATGTCATTCAACAACATAAATAATTTCATTCTGTTTGAAATAGGAACGACGGTTAAGTTTGTTCATACAGAAATATTACAATAGCGATTAAAAAATGGGAGCTTCACCTAGCGGTCTGAAACATACTTTACGACCTATTCTCATACCTACCATACCAACAAATATACATTAAAAAAAAATCATAAAAATCAGTCAAGCCGTTTCGGAGGACTTCGACCACAAACACGGTGATACGAAATTTTTACATACATAGATATACATGAACATTGGTGGTAATAAATAGTAAGGATGCAATTGATTTTTTTATAGAATTAAATTAGATAAACAAACACAACTCCTCATCTATCATCTACAGCAACTCTAATTCTTTTAACACAACTGTATTCCAAATAAATGGGTCACGGTGGTATTTAATATGAGATGATTTATTATTGTAAGAATTAAATTACTCAGATAGAAACAGACGTAGTAACTGTAAAGTCTAACAATATCATAAGGTGTCTTAGACTGTAGATCTGTTCTTGAATAGGTTTTTTTCATTGCATTAGCTTTTCCAATTTTTTGATTCAAATTTTTAAATAGACTTGACTCACGACACAGTGAAAAAATAGCAACGTATTTTAGTTCTAAAAAGTTCTACCATGTATATGCTAATTCAATCAATTCAATCAATAGACCTCTATTCATACTTATTATGGGCTGTCATGGATCGTTTTCTTATACAAATATATTTTTTCTATGGCTAAAAAAATCACGAGGCAAAATTAAAATAATAGAATTCACTGGCAACCAACTAAAAGCCATATCGCAATGTACTTTTAAGCATATTTTTAAAACATCGAAATATAATGTGCAACAATTAAAAAAGCATAATCATTATTAGTGAACAGTGCATCAACTATTGAAACCTATTACGCTAGGAATGTACATAAACAATATGCAATTTCAGTCCAAATAAGAAATTCTACACAGCTTGCTGAAATACAAATTATTTTGACCTGAATTGAACCTCGGACACAAAATAGCACTACACTGAATACCCGACATGTACTTACCCTTCCGATAACAAGCCCATTACGAGCAGCATTAGAAAGGAGTTTAGAGCCAGCACCGGCCACAATACCCGTTGCACCCGCGCCAATATTTATCCAACATCCTCTTGCCTCCGGATCAGACAGGCTGATGGACTGCAAGATAAGACAAATGAAGAAATTTGTGTCAACAAAATAATCTTAAATTATATATTCAGAAACTCCTAGCATTTCCTACATTAAATGTATATCTGCAAAACTAAACGCACGCACAGTACATCATATACTTACACATCATTTAAATATATTATGCAAGGTGTGTTTTTTGATTTGTATTGATTTAACCCAGATATTTTCTTTTGTCAGAATGCAACCAACCAGCTTTTTTCCAGACCTCGTGATCTTACCAATTCACAAGGAAAAAGCATTTAATGTAAATTTTAAAATTAAGCCAGGCCCATATGGTGAAAGAAATATTCAGTAGAATTGCCTAATAATATATCTATTGAAAGAGATATCCTGTTTTTGTAATGTAGAAATAATTGCAAACAGTACTATATAACAGCGGTCTGCAACCTTTTTGGACTCACGGACCACTAGATGGATTATGTGTTAAATATTATATATTTAAATAAAAGTGAATAAAACGAAATAAAAGCATTAAAAAAATGCAACTAGTTCATAAAATAAAACAATTAATTATAATTGTATTATAAAACTTCTTTAATTTTTAATGTGATGGTTGTTCTTGGACATTTGAAATGATAAAATTTAAATTTGGCTCCAATGATGTAACTGCAAGACAAAGAACTGAATGGATTTCAAGTCGAGATCAATACCGTGACAGATGAAAACGCCTTTTCGCATAAATATGTTGTCAAGTTTTTGCAAAAAATGAAGTGTGACATCATGTAACTGTCTCGTATGTGGTGGAAAAAGTCCGAGAAGAATATAAAACGTGAGAGAGTGAGACAGAACATGCAATGCATCAAGAAAAGTATGTGTGTATTACAAGATTCAGTTGATTTTGTTTTCTGGTGATAGAATTAAAAATTGAAATAATGTCGGATTCCTCTGCGGACCACCAAAATTTCCTCGCGGCCCACAGGTGTTCCGCAGACCACTAGTTGCCGACCGCTGCTATATAACATATCAAATATCTAAGTTGATTGTATTTATTGACGATTCTAACAACTTCCCTATCTTTTATCAAGTATTAGGTAGTTCAGAAAGAAATGATGATTTTTTTAATTCGCCTCTGATTGTTGACCAAAACTGATCGTTTTTTGAGCAATTGCTCTTTTAAACATTCTAATTGGGCACAATAAACCTCTCCAGTAATGGTTTCACCACATTTTAATAATTAATAGTGAATTATTCCTTTAACATTCCACCAAAAACAAAGGAGAACCTTTTTTAGAGTCAATGTTGGCCGAGCAGTAGGTAAAGGTACCTGCTATGCCGATAACCATTGTTTTTTTCTTGTCGAATTACTGTACAGGACCCACTTTTCATCCCCTGGAATAATTCTTTTGAGGAATTGATCAGTTTCGTGTTAGGACAATAAAGAAGCACAAATGGTTACTCTTTGATCCAAGGCCGTCGGAGAAAGTTGGCGCGGCACCCAAATTCCTTGCCTGTTTTTTTTCCGGGCCTTTTCAAATGATTGTATACCATTGTCTTCGGGGATCCAAGTTCATGTGACAATTCCTCAATTTTTTTGTGCGGATCGGATACTACCAACGAATTCAGGATGTCATCATCGATTTTTTTAGGTCTTCCACTTTTTGGTTCGTCCGTTAACTTCCTATCACCACTTTACAATTTTTTAAACCATCTAGAGCACTTTCGAAGCTTCGCGATGTCCCCATAAACATCGCAAATGGTCTGCGTGGCTTTTTTGGACTTCAATTCCTTATCAAACAAAAACAACATGATATGGTGCAAATGAGTTTCTTCGTTTTCAGGCTTCTGCATTTTTATACAGTGGCAAAAAAAATAAAAAAACGTCAACATAGAAAGAGTACTAATAGAGCTTTAAAATGACCAACCACGACAGCCGACAGACAAGCACGATGCAAAAAAAAATGGTCATTTCTTTCCGAACTACCAAATATTTTATTCAAATAAATTCAATCATTTTATTAAAATCTAGAGCACCACTGTGATCTTTGAGGAGGTTTACTCACTTATTTATTATTATGTAGTAATTATTGTTTATTGTAGCTGTTAATTAAAATGTATTATTGAGGAGATATGATCTTAGGTGTGATCCAAAAAAGTATATTGAAATAAAAGAGGAAGTGTGAATATATGTGAAGATTTAGGGGTCTAAAATTTAAATTGCTGACTATGTATCATCACACTAAAAAAAGTAAAATAAAACAAGGTATGTGAACATTAGAAATAACCTGGCCATGTTGAGCTCGATCGGTCAGGGTAGCTCCGGAGGAAACCGCTCCATACGCTCCAGTGACAAGTGAAGCAATACCAGTAGTGAGCGCTACGCCTGCCGCCAAAGGTGCGAATAATGAGAAACCCAGCACCCCTACTGCACCGATCGATACTGCAGTTCCTGCAATATCACCGGCCGCACGAGCCTTAGCCAAAAATGAGGATGCTGGTGACATGACGATTTCTAAATCCACCTCAATGTTGTCATTCTGAAAATTGAACAATTATGATAAACTGCTTTGGTTAATGATGGGTGTATTGATAGTCTAAAGGAGTGCTTATGTTCCGATCAGTGTCATTTATACAGATATGATTATTGATAAAGTAAATTTATTTACTTTTAAGGCATTTTATTTAAATAATGCAGCTCAAAGTGTGATATTACTGTCACAATTATATATTATTCAGATCAGGATCAGCTTATATCGTATTTTAGTGAGATTTATCACTAATGAATCATTCTGGCTATGTTAAGTAAGATGATTTTAAATGAAACTAATATGGTTTTTTGTCTATAAATGAATACATTTTTTGTACATTGGCAGGAAGTTTTGATTTGAGTTTATAAAACAAAATTCATTCACTCACAGAAATAAATGTTCCAGTGTATCGTCCACCACGAGGACCAACAATAATACCTTTAGACAACTTGTTTTCTTCTAGGTATCTCTTCCATGTTACATATTCCCGGCCGATGTTATCCAAGAATATGCAACATCCACCTATAAAGGCACAAATATAGAAAAAAATTAACTAAGAGTAATTTCCGAAAATGATTTTTCCTATCCCTAGATAACTGATATCAAACTAATTAAACACAATATTTGAGTTACTAGAACAAAACATTTTTTCTAGAGCTTGTTAGGACAGAGTGACCAAATCACTTTGGTTCAACGAAATAGTCCCCGTGCTTATTATATATCTATATTGAAAATGAGAGAAAACTATATTCGGCATAATAAAAAACTACTACAATATATTTTATATTCTATAAGATATTTTTGAATCTTAAATTTCTTGATTAGAATCTAACACTCACCCGAAGTAGACTCAAAGAGAAAAGACATCACTCTAATCTCATTTGAATTGAATGGGAAACTTCTGTCCTTTCACAAAGTGAGGAGGAAAAACTTATGAAAAACTTTTGTTTTTCCTCCAGTTATTCCTTGTATTTATGTAATCATCATTTTTTCGTTTATTATCTAACTCTTAATCAAAGGGAAATTAAAAATCCCATAGTATTCTGAAGATATAGACAACATAATGATGATTGGCAAATTTCAAACTTTCAGGACCACTTAAATGTGGAAGCACAGGATTGCAACTCCATATAAATATTTATTTCAGGTTATCAATAAAGGTATACCTAATTTTTGGGCGCTGATACACTTTCTAATTTTGAATACTGGAGTGACGTGAATGTTTTCCAGCTGCATTCCATCACAAAATTCAAGGTTTTTAATTTCATCACTTTCAGGAATCAAACAGACAAATAAAATAGATATGTAAATATTTGTTCCATTGGGAGAATATTTTCCTGTAAATATAAAGTATAATATTCAATTAAAAGAATATATTTATTTGTATTTAACTAGTAATCTAAGAAAATTTCTATTTAAAATAAAAACCTAATAAACCAATGATTTTTTTTTATCTTGGGCGAGCACAAATGCAAAAGGACTTTTGTATGATGTTATATGGATAGTGCTTTTGGATAGACAGCTTGTAAAAATTAACTTGAATATAGAAACAGTCATACAGTGCATTTGCAACCTGTTTATGAGATAAGAAATGCAATTCATACTAGAATATAAAAGCTCATATATGGGTGGAAATTCCTGAAAAAAATTGTGAAATAAAATTTAAAAAATAGTGGCCCTAGTTAAAAATAATATTTTACAAATATTTCAAAAAATCATAATTCTCTACATTTGATTTTTTGGTTGCTGAATTCCATTTGCCAAAAAGTTTGTCAGTTCATACATTTTGAGCTCAACTTTTTGAAAAAAATATTACTTTTGTATTTTGCGTAAATTATAAGGTTCACTGATCTTCATCAATGATAATTTTTAAATTCACAATTGATTTTCTATAGAACTTGTTACTATTGGCATTAAGTTCATCTTCGAGAAGAAGAGGAGTATAATATTGTGATGTTTTTGTTGATTATGTAGTGTAAATGCATGCTGAAATATGCAATATCTTATCAATTATTCTGATACACATCGCAAAGAAATGTTTTTCACAGATATTTAAATAAATATTCATAAAGAGAGAGCTGTAGAATATAATACGTTCTTATTTCAATTCAATGTATTCATAATTATGGAAGATATCATATTTTTGATAAAACAAACCTAAATATTAATCTTGATAGGATTGGGCTATTATAAAACATCTTAACCCTTAAATTGATTCTTGAAAATATTATAACGACTGATAACAACCTTTAGAGCAAGACTTGGCAATGAGGTAATGTTATTTATAACCGAGAATAATGACTCAAAAATATATATAAAAAAGCCATTGCTAGATTTCACAGTGCTAAGTATTCAGTGATTAGTTTCAAGAACTCCATATAAAATTTGTTTGCAGGTTTACAAGTTTAGACCTTAAAAATCAACAATCACTTCTCAAGTAATATTTCCACGTCATGAATGTCGCCTAAAATGTCTTGGTGTGTCATAGGTTTGCTACCACACAGTAGCGTGAAATATTAAAATTGAAAAACTAAAAAATTGTAATATTACTTTTGCAAATACTTAAAAATTTGGAAAAAAACCACCAATATTTATTTCACACTTGGACAGTAGTCAATTTGGTCACAATATTTTCTCACAAAATATAAATTATTTTGTGATATTAAATTGTAAGTAAAATCATGAACAATAGGTACAGCCAGTTTATGTATGAAAAAAGCTTAAAAAGGAAACAGTCATCTTACCAAACGACACTATTTTCTCATAAATTGGTAAAATATTAGAGTATTGTTCTTTGGTATAGCCAGGATCATTTGACATGTCACTCATGTCACCTTCTCTTTGCGGGGGTCCAAAAATGGCATATGCAATTTTAAATTTAAGGTAAGAATAATCAGTTGCAGTGAATCTTAAAAAAAAAAAAAAAAACAACATAATAATTAAGAGACAGAAGGAAAAGAAATAAATTTGAATAGAGTATGAAAAATAATAGGTATTCTTAAATTTTGACTTTAATTTTCATTTGACTAATTCAACCTGAGATTCCCATATAATCTTTCATTTTAAGTGAATATCCTTAAATATAATGTGATAAATCCGCATTATAAATTTAAAATGTTAAAGTCAATTAAAAATTGGATTTCTTACAGGTCCCAGTCTCTGTCACCAAAGCTTTCCAAATAAAATTGCTGGATCTCCCTAGCAGATTGTCTGAAAGTTAAAAATTTTCAATATCATGATTGTATGCACACTGAAGGAGACATAAGTCAAAGTAACAAATATACCAAATTCTATCTCACACAAAACCATTCATATTCTTTCATTTTCCATAAAATATAAAATGATACTTACTTTTGAGCCATAGTTGAATGTTATTTATGAATCTACAAAATTATCAGAGAGTTATCTGAAACAAGATAAACAAAAATTCAAAACAAAAAAAATTGGCCAATATGGTAAAAAATAGTAGCTTAATAGAGCTATTAGACAGTCTATGCCCAGCCCAGCCCAGGTTTAGGTTTTCTTGCCACATTTGGTATCCAAATTCAACTCAAAGTCCAGATTTATATTTCTCAACCCCATAAAACCCAGTTTTTTTTTAATTTTACTATAAAATATGAATTCCATTGAAAAATGTAAAAATTCACCAGACTTTACACCCTACATATGTTACGTACTTTCTGAATTAAATAGTTATTTTTACTACATTTAATTATAGAACAAAAAGGATAAAATCAACACTATCACTTTTCAAAGCTGGTTTACTATTCCGAAACCAACAAACCAGCCCCACTAAAATTTCATTTGCTGCTGCTGCTACTAGAGCATAGAAACAAATATTTCACTTTCAAGAAAGACCTTCCAACAATTTTCATGCATTTAACTCTTTCAGTGCTTACAATTTTTTTAAAAATTGTGACGGACAGGATGCATGTTTACAAAGCATCAGAAATGCCATAAATCTTATTAAATTCGCATCTTTATTGTTTCTTGTCAACAAAATCTCGCCCTATGTTGATTTGAATATTACTCACATTGAAAAATCTACCTTTTTATTTAAATGCCAAGACATGTCTGTAACATTCTTTTACTCAAATCCGGTGATTTTGATTTTGAAAAGCTTGGAAGTGGAAGACCAATTAAAGAAGATAAAGGTTTATAAACTAATTGAACAAAATCTAACGTCAACGATTTTGCAACTGTCAGATAAACTCGGATAAGCATGGTCGAGTGTACAGGAACAATTAAAAAAAAAAATTGTATCAGATTGTTTCATTAAAAAATGACACTTAATTCCGGTCCCCCTATTATTACTAAAAATAAAGGATATATCTAAATGAGCAGGGTAGATGAACGTTTATGAACATGTCAACTTCATCATTTTGATATCAAATTTTAATTGTCGAAAATTTATATGATTCCACATGTTTTGAAAATAAGAATACGAGATTCGCCTTTTGACATCTTCAGGCATTTTATAACACGAATGTCTGAAGATACCTAAAGGTGAAACCCGGGTTGTTAGTGACAAAATATGTGGAATCGTACGAAGTTTCCGACAATTCAAATTTGATATTATTTTGTGTTGGTCCAACCCTGATGATGAAATGAAAACTGGATGAAAAGCTAAACCAAACATCAATATATGTAGTGAAAATACTTCTTTTAAAAAATTTCGAGGGTCTGTGTATTTATATGCGTGATATTCAAGGGGATAACAAAATAAATTATAGTCGATTAAGGTTGATTTTGCGTATTTTATACTATGTCACTGTTCATTTAAATATGTGAATTACTGAAATGGACTTCTCAATGACTTAATGCGTGCCTACCCCTGATATATATTTTATAGCTAACCTCGAACGAACGAAAACAAACGAGTCGAGCAACAAGAATCAGCCAAAAATGGACAAAGGCAAAAAAAAATCACTGAGTTAATTAAATTGCAAATATTTACCATTAGATGACAACGGAAAAATGTATGGGTGGATTTGAAATATAATCTCCAGCGGAGCGGACTTTGAGTTTTGACGTTTTCACCGCGAATAACGCGCAGAAGCACGGCCAGACTGTACCAAACCCACTACTGCTCATGGATTATACACTACTTCTACAGATTAATTTTGACGGGAGTCACCTACATTTCTGACGTTTTTGTCATGCTAGGGCTGCCAATGTACGGAAAGTGTTTTAAATTATTTTTGCCATAAAATAACCTAGAATGAAATAAAAACATATATCTTTCGTTCATGCTTAATAATATTGATCGCTATTTTTAAATTACCTCTTGAAACATATAAAGATTCATGGACATATATCTACAGATACTCAGAAAAACAAATTTATATTTTAACGGAATATATGCCACATAATTAAAATAATAAGGGCTAAAAAAGTTAATTACCAAGCCAAGTTATAAATTTAATTGCTGATTCCTTAATTACTAGCTATAAAATTAAATGAATGTTTAAATATTAATCTTCAATAGGCTGACGAAAAGCAACATTTTTCTTTTTTTTCTCTCATCTGATTTATGCAAGAGAAGATTTGAAAAATTGTAATAAAATTTCACACGTAAATTTTGACTGACTGAGTAATCAAATGCACTATAGCTGTTTCAATTTCACGAAACGTCAAAACGTTAAGTTTTCGCGCCAATATGTGCATCTAACTTCATTTTGAGCGTTATAAAGTTTGTAGTTTCTGTTCAATTTCTGTTATTTTGTGAGCTGAAAGTACATCGCTATTAATTACTCGAAATGGATGTGGCTGATGCTCATATTGGACAGTTACGCGTGAAAGATGAAGTTGGAGTTCGTTGCCAAAAACTTTTCCAGGACTTCTTAGAAGAGTGAGTTTACGAAAATACATATGTAAAATAATCGTCAAGCACATGCCGAAAAGAATTTGCTTAAATGTTTGTTGTTGGTGAACACCGCACACGGTCTATTTATTTGTTTATTACATACAAATTTATCGATGTATTTGCGATTGTAGGGTCAAATTTTTAACCAAATCATTACATTAGAGTTATCTAAAAATATAGTCCACAAATGTAAATAAAAGTATATGCCTCACATGTTATTAGATGATGACATTCGTTTCCGCCAGAATACGTTTTTATTGATATATCTGATTTTATCAATTAGTCAAAGGAGTGATAACATGAAATTATAATTCATATTTCCTAGGTTTTACATGATTCACAAATCGAAATAATGGTAAACATGCCACTCTTTTTTTAGTTTTCTCTTAACCAAAAATAACAAAACATATTTTTCGTATGTCGTGAGTTTTTGACATGGATAAATTATAGTTCTGCACAGACCCGGGTTAGGCCTTTAAATAATTTTCGATGCTTATGTATCCAGGTTCAAGGAAGATGATATTGTGAAATATTTAGCACCTGCTGAACTATTACGAAGACCGGAATTGAGCACGCTAGAAGTCAGCTTTGATGATGTTGAAAAATATAATCAGCATCTAGCTACAACAATCATCGAAGAATACTACAGAATATTCCCATTTCTTTGTCAAGCAGTCAGCAATTATGTCATGAGTGGAGGAGAATCTAACAAAGCCATCCAGAAGAAGGAATTTTATGTATCTTTTGTTGATGTGCCGACGCGGCATAAAGTGAGAGAATTGACAACAGCCAGAATCGGTACCTTGATCAGGATTTCTGGTCAAGTCGTCAGAACTCATCCTGTACATCCAGAATTAGTTTCTGGAACGTTTGTCTGCCTAGACTGTCAGACAATTGTCAAAGATGTTGAACAGCAATTCAAGGTAAGTGTCGGCATAAACCCATTCCCTTTTATTACTCTGCATTTTTTGTCTGCTATTTCTCTTAAAATAAACATATTATTCCCTACTTTTTTATGGTCATGTAAAACTTATGTTCTTACGTGGTTACTTATAAATTTGAATTTGGTAATAATCAATACTACTCTATCTACGATTAAATTTATTTATTGTCGAAGCTGAAACCTAAATTATTAATTGAAAAAATATAAACATTCTCAGTTAAAAGTATCAATTATTGTTTTTTGTCTATAGCTTGATCATCAAAACAAAATAATAACCTAATAATATCTGACCATTGGTTTGGTATACGTTCAATATTTTTTATGCCAGGTAATGAATATGGTATGAAATTATTTTGCTTATATCTCAAATCAAACTAAAAAGATTAATATGAATGTTAACACGTAATCGTCTGGAATTGACAAATTTCATATATTGCGGGCTGTCAGTAGAAAGTATTTTATTATGTTTGATGGTCAAATTTGACATATGTTGAACTTTTTTCAGTTCACCAACCCAACAATATGTAGGAATCCTGTGTGCTCAAATCGTCGAAGGTTTATGTTGGACACAGACAAGAGTGTATTTGTTGATTTTCAAAAGGCACGTATCCAAGAAACTCAAGCTGAATTACCCAGAGGTTGTATCCCAAGATCGGTCGAAGTTATCCTTAGAGCAGAGACTGTCGAGACTGTCCAGGTATTTAACCTTTGGGAGAGTATGGTCGTATATATACGACAGTGCATTTGTATGGGTGACTGGTGTGTTTATGCTTCAAGTATGAATTATAATGCCATCTGTGGACAATATAGAGTATTATTTTACCATTCCAAAACAGATTCCAAATTTAAATACCGCGAAAATCTCCTTTATCGAATGTCACGTGATGTTTGTATGACGTCACACGAGCAAACTTCAACAAGTCATATATTGCAAACTAAAGATTTTTGTGCGCGCGCTTTTTCATACTTTTTTCGCGATATTGTGAAGTTTTACTGTTCTTTAGCGTGTTCTAGTGTGATTTTGTTGTTTTGTATTGTGTGTTTCTACAAAATTCTCGTAAGGTTCGGAGGTTTATTAGTGTTTTACGTAGTTTAATGTGAATTACAGTTTTATACAGTGTTTTATCATACTTTTCTTGCAATTTTTATAAGTTTTACAGTACCATACTATATTTTAACGTGATTTGAAGTTTTTTTATTATATCGCCTTCTGTATTTACTTTTGAATTTTTACTGCCGTGATTTATTTTTACCGATCTATATTGCTAATATGGAAAGAGACTTAGGAATTGAGGACATATTTATGAATAGTGACAATGAGGAAGAAAACATTGAAGATATTGATGATATATCAATGGAGTTTTATGATTCTTCTTCTGATGATGATGAGGAACCAGATATTCAACCTAGTGCAAAACGCAGGCCGGAAGAATCAAGAATATGGAACAACTCCAAATTTACTCCAACTCTTCACGATTTCGATGGGTTTCAGTCCGGGGTAAAAACACATACAAATGTACAAGGGGATTACGTCGAGTTGGAACTTTTTCAGCTCTTTTTTAACGATGATGTTGTGGACGTAATAGTTAGAGAAACAAATATTTATGCCGCGGCTGTATCCCAGAAAACATCTGAATCGTCCAAACTGAAAAAATGGGTAAACACGACAGCGCAAGAAATCTTTGTTTTTCTGGCCTGGATTATCATACAAAAAAACACTTCTAAGTTAATATTGTTTTTATAACTGCTTTTTTATTTATTTTGTATACCTACTATAATAGTGAAAAGTGGAGTGTTTTTAGTGTGTATCGATGGTTTGCGATCCCTGAAATCCGCAATCGATTTTTTAATGATAAAATTTTAAAAACGTGAGTAATATTTTTTTTTACTATTTTTTACTATTTTCATATTCTTGTATCATGATTTGATAAAAAAAAATGTTTGTATTTTCCATGTGAAAAAAACTCACTCCCATAGCTTTCACCATATAAATTATCCTACTCCCGGAAAGGTTAAATGTTGATAGTTATATTCTTTCAGCTCTTCTAAGGTCACATATTTGTGTGGTAGGTTTGAAGTGATAAAGAAATAAATTTTGGTTGTAGGCAAGTTCAACAGATGAAAATATTTTTTACACAAATTCAGTAAAATTCAATCAGGTTGCCGTGGCTGTGTTGTTAGTTAACATATTTTATATAAAAAATTACTTTTTATTTAATTCAGGCAAGTTCTCATCTGATTAATAATTTTTATTTGGTGCCTATCGAGTAGAATAGTTAAATTTTCCTAAAAGATTTAATATTTATTATATATAGGCTGGAGACCGCTATGATTTTACGGGAACAATGATAGTGGTTCCGGAAGTGGGCGCTTTGGCGCTCCCGGGAACTAAAGCAGAAATCACTAATCGCAAAGGAGGCGGTGATGGTCAAGCTGAAGGAGTCAGAGGATTGAAAGCACTCGGAGTCAGGCAACTTCATTACAAGTGAGACTATAATATACGTTATTGTTCTTTGGACATTATTAAAACCATGACAACATCATTAAAACACACTTACTTTATCTTTTAACTGCGATGTTTAGTAATGTTTGGCTACATACGTAAGTGTAATTTTAAATCAATTATTTTTTAGAACAGCCTTCTTAGCCTGCAGCGTTCAATCTACGTCGGGTAGATTTGGAACGTCTGAATTGCCTGCTGATGATTTGACATCTGAAGATATGAAAAAGCAAATGACTGATCAAGAATGGGATAAAGTAAGTAGTTGTGTTCGTATGTAATATAAGATAATCAATCTCATAAAATTCAATTAGTTACATGAATAATTATTATTAATTGTTGTAAAATCAACTTTATGAAAAGAACAGAACTGTCAAAATCTTTTTATTGTTTGTTGTCTGTGAATCTTAAAACCATCAAACTAATGCGTTTTATGAGGTGACCATTCAAAATGAAAGATCATTCAATCATCAAAAAGATTCAATTATGAATTATGTTTTCTGAATACATTAATTTTTATTGAGAAAATATTTACCCACAAGGTATGTGAAGTTGCATAAATGAATAAAAAATAATAATCAATTTAAATTAATAACGAGGGAATTTCAAAGACTATTTTTATTGAAATTTTACTAACATGCTTCTGATATAAATTTGACTAACAAATATCCTTTCTCTCTTTTTTTTCTGTTCAGATGGTTTATAGCGCTATCGAAGTGAATGTGCAACAGATCAATCCCAAAGTTGCTTTTTATTTATTGATTAAAACTTATCATTCCAGGTATATGAGATGTCGAGAGATAGAAATCTGTATCAGAATTTAATAACCTAAAACTTATCATTCCAGGTATATGAGATGTCGAGAGATAGAAATCTGTATCAGAATTTAATAACCAGCTTGTTCCCGAGTATTCATGGAAATAATGAAGTTAAGAGAGGTATCTTGCTAATGATGTTCGGGGGTGTTGCTAAAACTACCATGGAAGGTATGATGTTCATAAATTCTTTAATTTCATGCAGAATGCAAATATTTAAACTCATGTTTTAAAGCTGAATTAAATATTATGTTAATCATTAAGAAAAACAGCTTCTTGTGTTTTAAGCAACATATTTGTTTCTCTTATTATTTTTAATCTAATGTTCAAAATTTTTCATGTATCTATCTTTATTTGATTTATCAATTAGTAAAAAAATAAGATATATCAAAGTCGTATATGAAATGACTGATTTTAACAGGCACAACATTGAGAGGTGATTTGAATTGTTGCATAGTGGGCGATCCTAGTACAGCGAAATCTCAATTTTTGAAACAAGTGAGTGAGATAACTCCACGAGCAGTATATACGAGTGGAAAGGCTTCTTCGGCTGCCGGTTTGACTGCAGCTGTCGTTAGGGTAATCCCTCACTTTCATTTATACACAAAATTCATTCAATAGATAAATTCCAAATTGATAATTCGCCAATCTGCTCTGTTCTTTTTAGGATGAAGAGTCTTTTGATTTTGTAATAGAAGCGGGAGCTCTGATGTTGGCCGATAATGGAGTCTGTTGCATTGATGAGTTTGATAAAATGGACCCGCAGGATCAGGTCGCCATTCACGAAGCAATGGAACAGCAAACTATATCCATTGCCAAGGTAACAAAAATTTGCTCTCACTTATTTATTGGTAACCATGGTCAGATTTGGATGAATGTATCAATACTAATTGGATGTACTATGGATGCCAAAAGAGTTATTCAGTTGATAATTAATTTTTAATTATTTGATTTAGTACATAATAAGTTTAAATTTGAATTGTTGCGACTTTGTACGATTCCATATGTCTTGTCACAAACGAAACTGACAAATTCAGTTCTGTTGCATCCGTGCGATGGAATACCTGAAGATGCCGAAGGGCGAAACCCGGGTCATTTGTGACAAGACATATGGAATCGTACAAAGTTGCAACAATTCAAATTTAATATTCCAATATTAAAGTTCCATCAAGCACCTTCAGTCGATATCATAAATTACATAATAAGTTTATTTAAATCCAGAAATAAATTCACCAAATTCTTAAAAACACCATTTTACTTTTCTGTTACTGATGAATCTATTTGTAAGTTTTACTCTTCTCTGTGGTGAAATTTGTTAATGTCTGTATTGAAGTTCCGTTGCAGAGATGAGTTATAAAGATGAGTTAGGTATCCTTATATTACTGCTGTCATAAGGAAAAACAGCAAGCAGTGTGCGATGAAACACAAGCTTCGATTTTGTCATTGATGTTTTTCTCAATTGCTAACAATTCATTCCAAAAAATCCATCCAGTAATGTATTTTTGGTTTCACTAGGCTGGAGTGAGAGCAACATTGAATGCCCGTACTTCAATTCTGGCAGCTGCAAACCCAATCGGAGGGAGATACGACCGTGCAAAGTCACTTCAACAGAATGTTGCCTTGAGTGCGCCCATTATGTCACGATTCGATTTATTCTTTATTCTCATAGATGAGAGTACTGAGGTGTGTTGTTTTTCGAATTTTCGGAATAATTTCAATTATATTTTTTTAATTTTCTAACTAACGCTCAATTTTAATACTGTAGGTCATATTAAACAACAGTTTTTTTTTATTAACAGATGATTGACTATGCGATTGCAAGAAAAATTGTTGATTTGCATTGTAATAAAGAAGATACTTACGACTGTTTCTATACCAGGGAAGATTTGCTCCGATATATTGCATTTGCAAGATCTTTTAAGCCAATTATTACAGAGGTAAATATTTTTTTACAGGTACTGTTTTTTGAGGAACAGTGAGATTTTGAGCAAAAGATTTAATGAAACCAGTGATTGTCTAGCTTTTTATTTAAAACTAGCTGTACCCTGCGCGCGTTGATACGCCAGCAAGTAAAATAAATTTAAATGAAAGACATTACACAAATATTCACTTCATTTTGAGTCAATTTATTGATTTAGTTCATTTTTAAAAAAATGTGACATTGTAGCGTTTCGTTTCAATTCGATATTTATTGAAGTGCTGTGGGATACACAATATTTCTTGTTTTTCCATTTCGTGTTGTGTATGAAATTCATTGGAATGACAGTGGCGCCATCTGTCGAAAATTGGTTGTACCAATTTTGAAACCTTCGCCCATAGGTTTCCTTCGCCCCCTAAAAAAAATTTCCTTTGGTCCAATCGGCACCAAACTTCACAGGAACCATCTACAAACTAATCTCAAGTTTCCCCTCAAAATTTCATCAAAATCGGTTGAGCGGTTTAGCAGTCCATAGCACGCATACAGACAAACATTCATTTTTATATATATTGATTATTAATTTGACCAGCTATGTGACAATACCAAAAAGGTCTAAACACAGAAAGTGGCTTATATATTTTGGTTTCATTAATTCTTTATTTGATTGAATGTGTAAAATTTTAAAGCTGCCATCTTTCCAAATGACGGATTATAAAAAAAATATCATTATCAGTTTTTTGGATTAATGCTTTCCACGCGAACGCCTCAAGGTATGAGATGCGAACTTTCAAACATTGATAATACAGGCAATGTTTTGCATATAGGACAGATTTTAGTTTCCAAATATCACCTAATTTGTACTGCTACTGTCACCTCCATACATTTGTCAAAAGTATAAGCTTAAATGTTTAAAACATTGATTTTTTTTCTAATCCCTTAAATTTATCGCGATCTCCGCCAGGTAACAAATCAGTTTGAAACTTCGTGCCTAACTTCCCACAGAACTTTGCACCAATCTCGCGGCATTGCAATGTGACACTCCATGACACGTGACAGTAATGGCGCTTGTTCATTTGAGTTTGATAGGTGGCTTCATTACGTCACTGTAATGGCGATTTACGAGTGAGTTATTTGTTAGGGATATATTTGTTAAAAGTGATTGTGACAACATACGACATTTCTTTGTGTTTTTTAATTTTGTGAAACATTCCTAATGTATCTGGCTTCCATAAAAGCCAACTCAATTATTTTTTTATTGCTCTATTTATGACTATATGGAAAGAAAGGACAAATTTAATTTTTATGAAAAACAACTGCGTGGAACATGTTAAAAACTATGGTAATAATATTCATAATAGAACTAAATTTATTTCGCTGAAATCAGTGTGTTTATATATTGAAACAAACTTATTTGATAAAACTTGGTGTGATATTTACATTATATCAGAAGTTGCATAATTCTCAATATAATAAAATTTAAACTAAAGTTCGTGAAAAAATATGCACATAATAATTAATCTAATTTTGTTCTTTCTTTAATTTTTTTCAATATATATTTCTGTAATCTTAATCAAGCATCAAAAATGTTATCATCGTGCAAAGTCGAAAATAATAGGTTTGCTGGAATACACATTTTTAATTTATGAAGTAGCGCTCTGCAAAATCTTCCAAAATGGTATCAGAACATTGTTTTGCGGGACACATAAAATTGTTATTTTGTTAATATGCATTAATTACCTTAATTCATTAAGTACCTTCACATGTTTTGTTGATTTTGTTATGAAAAGTGTGATAATTTGTCTTTTTTATATAAATCTTACGATAGAAGCATCACATGTCTCACCTAGTATTAAAACCAGTGGAATAATAAATTATCAATTCAAATTTTACCCACTGAAATAAGTTTTAATAGAGCATGGTCATGACCATCAAATTTCCATGAAATTTTAAATCGTTCATAAAATATTTATATATAAAAACTGCCACTGCTGGTTTACAATAAAGATTTCCCTTATGTTTATAACACCACAATCTCAAAATTTTCTATAAAAACATAAACGTTACGTTACTAAATCTCTTGTCTTTGACTGATTATGAAAGGAAGCTGCAAAATTACTGGTGGAACAATATGGTTTACTTCGGCAGCGTGACAGTACAGGAGGCAGTACTAAATCAACATGGAGAATAACTGTGCGGCAGCTAGAGTCCATGATTAGATTATCAGAGGCCATGGCAAAATTACATTGCAGTTCAGAAGTTGGGGCCATCCACGTTCAGGAAGCTTACAGGTAATTTCATTATTTGTTAATTTTTAATTATAACTCAATTCAATCCAAATAATATTACACACAACTATAATTTACCATGAATATTGCTTGAGTAGTATTAAATGATCTTTAACTAAATGTCTGCCTAGAGTCAAAGGTTAACTATGGTATCAGTTACACACCCGCTGCAGTTAAGTATTTATTTTTTATATGTATCGCCATAAAACGGATGATTTGAGACATGCATTAAGTTCATCGGCCATTGTTGAACGTGATATAACAGATAGAGTTTGTCGAAAATCACCAGACAATAAAAGGAGTGCGCCACCGAAAAGTTGTTCATTTCCTCTCAAATCTTTTAGTGTGCGATGAAGTGCTTCCAATGATTTTTTGTGTGCCATAGTACATTCGTCCCATACAATGATTTTACATGATGTGAGTAGTTTGCCCGTTTTAGAATTTTTGTTGATATTGCATGTTGGTGTCTCAATTATTTGCATATTCAATGGCAATTTCAGTGCAGAATGCGCTGTTCGGCCACAATCCAAAAGAGTTGCTGCAATTCCAGATGATGCAATTGCTAGTGCAATGTTCTTTCGTGATCGTGTGACTGCCAAAATGAGTGAAATGAGGAAGGTTTTACGTGTGCCTCCGGGTGCATCTAGGAAATAAAATCCACCACTTTGAGTTATAATTGTATCCATAATTGTGTCATACACTATACGTTGATCTGAAACCAATTTCGGAAGATTCGTTTGAACAAATTTTCCCAATTCATCGACATCAAAGTGTGTTTCTCGTTGGAAATCACGATCAAGTAAGTCGTTTTCAGATCGATTCAGCGCAGCCATTCCCAATTGTAGCAGTGATTTGTTAGCGATTACTAAACATATGTCCTCAATCAATAGCAATGCCTCATTATACACGTTTGGTGTGAATTGAACATGTGCATTGTACTGTCTTTCGTGTTGACTGACAGGTACTTTGTCAGCTCTAATTACAACTTTGTAATCATCAGATGACATTTGTTCGAGAGCAGTTCTGAATAATTTTATTAATTTGTTGTTCTGATTGAATAAAGTTTGTAATTGAGCGATTATTTCTCGTTTAGTACCCATATTAAATTGACAACGTTGGTTAATTTGTTTGTCAGTGTTTCCCATGAAATAAATTTGAATAAATTTATGATTTGCGTTCGGCAGTGGTAGTAATGATCCTGTATGATGATAAATTTGTCCTTGCACTTTAAATGTCGGCATGTAATCTTCGGGCACGATATTGGTTGCACCAAAAGATGTCATTTGGAAACTTGAATTGTACTTTCGTATGTTTGTCAAGAAATGTTTTGATTCACTTGCATCACCCGATACCAACGTTAATAAAGGTTCGGGCGGAGAATGTAATTCTGGCAATTTTACTTTTCGTAATGGAAAGCACTATGGTTTAAATCAGCATGCAGAGTGCGTCTGGTACGATCTACGCGTACTCGATCTGTTTCCAATCTTGCTTCCCTTTGCTTATCTGTTTCAGATGAACGGGTTCGAGCAGTGTGTATTCGATCTGTTTCCAATCTTGCTCTCCGTTGCTCGACTGTTTCTGAAGCTCGTGATGCCCTTTTCTTTCGTGCTTGAGTTGTACTCTGACCTATTGTTTTTCATTTGGATGGCATAATTGATTTCACAGTGGATGTTACGTTTTGAAATTCTCTTGTGAAAAATAAAAAAAATTGATTGATATAATACTATTATAGGAATTCTAAAATTAACTCTTTCTATATCACACACGATTTATACGTAATATTTATTTCAATTGACAGAAGGTGTCATGCGACATAAAATTAAAACAAAAGAAGTCGGTAAAAATTCAAACATTGAAATAATTTATTCGAAAATCGAATTTTGTTTCAAAATATTCAGTACCTACTTAAAATACCTACAGGCGAGTGCATGTGACAGCGTTGCTATGGATACAATGTTTCAAGAATGGTGGTTCTTTATTATTATACAATAGTCTTGTATGAAAACATGTTTTTCGTAAATATTCAATTAATTTTTGTAATCAAATTCTGAGTATCCTATCTTTTGCCCGGTAGTCTAAGCAATAATTCGACAAAGTTTTATCGAAATTGGATTAATGGTGTAGGAGTTTATAAAGGACAGACAGACATTCATTTTTATATATATACATATAATTTTTTTGGGGAAAATATTTTTATAGTGTTAACAACACCAAGTGAAATTACCTGGTCTTTAAAATAGATTTTCTTGTGAGAAAATGAAATAACATCTTGAAAATGATCATTGGGCCAAAAAATATATCATGTATACTTATCCCTCAATTTACGCTGTCAGAAAAAAATTACATTTCTTTTTTAAATCAAACATTTTGTGACACGCGTCACACGAACGTGTATGTTGCATCCAATCATCCAATTTGTAGGACCGGATGTCTGTAATCCCCTCCATTGTTCGTTCATTACGTCCAGTGTTGTTGTAGAGTACAGGTGTTTCGCTCAAGATTTTGCTGGTTTATAATATAATTAAAGGAATATTTAAAAGTATGTACATTTGAAAACTATTCAATCAATTCACTACAAATTTTGTTTCCTTTATGTCACAATTAATTATGTAATTTTATCCCAGGAATGTCTATTCATATCTTAAAGAGGAAAAAAAACACAATCTCTTTGGATATGAAAATTCATCAAGTCTGGAATACCTTCAGAAAGGTGAAAGTTTTGCAGTTATTGCAAAAACTTATGGAATGAATGAATCTACTGTTCATACAATTAAACAAAAAACGAAATAACTGTTAAAAGAAGTGTCGCCACCGGATTCCTTATAAGTTCTAAATATACCTCATATGTTAGAGATTTCATTATGGAAAAATTGTATAATTATGCTTTTAGCTATGAACATGTTATAGACTTATGTCGAGCAATTAAATAATTTTTTTAATAAAATTCTTTTTTTATGCAGATATATGTGTATATACAATTTACTCGTTATAAGTGGTTTTCTGGAACCTACCCCCCTACTTTATATGAACTTGAAGTCTCGATTTATGCGGATTTTTATTTTCTTGAACCTATCTTCTGTTTTTGTATATGAACTCAAAGTCTCAATTTACACGGTTTCAGTTTACACGTTCTCTCTTGGAACGTAAGAACAAAGTAAATTTTTTGAAATCTTTTATATATTTATTATATTATAAACTTTTTTTTATCAGTTCAAATATAAACCTAGCATAATCTTTGAGTTTAGTGTTTTAGTGGACAATGGAGCAGTGTCTAACACATTGCATTAACCCTGTAACTAATTCCCTGAAGTATGGGCATGCGACTGATACCGGCATTTAGAATATGGGCAGAGAATGGGTTAAGCACAGCTTTGTTACAATATTAATACCTTTGATCAGTTGATCAGGACCAGTTTTTCTCATCACGAGCACTATCAACTGGAAATGGTCGCTATGAGCGATTGATAATGCTTGATAATGAGCAAAACCAGTCCCATTCATAAAAATGTTAAATTCTGGAGAAAGTACTACAAAATGTAGTTTTATTATTAACAAAAAAAATTTTACCTATTCCCTTTGATTATATTGTATGAATCTCATTATTATTTAAATCAACTATCAATTCTTCTTGTCTAAATTTATACAATAAAACATGATAATTTTGGGTAATATTTCAATATAATATCAATGCACTTAAATGAATTTGGGGAAAAATAAATAACTGAAGGTAGGCTACGTATAATTGAATTTCTTGGATCTTCATCATGCTTTTTCATTTGTTAATTTTATTCTTATTTCTTCATTATTTAAGATTATTGAACAAATCCATCATTCGTGTTGAGCAACCTGATATACATTTAGATGAAGATGAGCCACAGTTTGAACCGACAATGGATGTAGACCCAGGACAGCCGGCAACAAACGGACTTGCAGGTATTTTTAAGGTGTTAACTGTAACTTGGTGGAAAGGCATGATATTTTCAAAAATAAAATACAAATAATGTGTTATTTAAAATGCAAATATTTCTTTCACAATCACCCATGTAATAATCACCTCAGTTGCCCCTATTATATTCATGAATAAAGCTCTGCATTTAGCTAGTAAAAGAAAAACATTTTCTCCTTGATTCCTTAACAATATATATATTGACTTAAATCCATTGATAATGCTTAATTGTTCTAACCAACAACCTTTATTTAAGGCTTAAAAGTATTGAAACTTTTCACACACAAAAATCATATATTTATTCATTATTGCCAATTCTTTCAAACAAAAAAGATTGCGGGCATATGTTTTTGAATAGAAATGTATTTATTGATAATATTTTAGATCAGAATAGTACTGACCATCACAATGGATCGCTGAACGGAGAATCTGGTAAAAAGAAGTTGACATTGTCATTTGAAGATTACAAAGCTTTGAGCAACATGCTCATTATATATATGAGAAATGAGGAACTAGCCATGGAGACTACAGGTAATTATTTTTGAAAATAATATCTATTTTTGCTAGGTCTGGTTTCTAAATAGTTCATAGGGACATAGGCATTTGTATTAAATATTTTGATTACTTACAAAAAAAAAATGGTTATTTATTTTATTTCAGAAAACAGTGGTAGTAGTGGAGGAGGTATGAGAAAAAATGATGTCATCAATTGGTATCTGGAGCAGATCGCTGATCAAATTGAATCTGAAGAAGAATTATTGGAGCGCAAGGCCTTAGTTGAAAAAGTTATCGACAGGCTTATATACCATGTAAGTTTAATTGAATTTTGTCTTTATTCTTATGATATGGATGGTATAAGATCAGCATTTCCTGACGTTTTCACTCCTGCGGACTGGCAAATTATATTTCCCACACTGGTAGCACAGAAATTAAAAATTCATTTACTCAATATTTAAAAAAAAAAAAATTGTTATCCAATAATATTACAGGAAAGCTTAGCAAGCAAGTAACGGGCTGATTTTGAATAGAAATAAAATATTATATTTGAAACCAATCAGTAAATTGGATGTTAATTAATCCTCTTAATCCCATGGTGCCCTGCGAATATTTGCAAAAAATCCCACGGAATCTATTGGTCTCAGTTTTTCGAACATGCAAAAATGTAACTTATATCTATTTCTTTTTATTTACAATCAGTATAATTTGTCAACCCTTTCATCTCTTTTTTCCAAGTATTCTATTTATGTGTCCAAGAAAGCACATGGCAGTAATTAGTTGTGCAAATTTAAAGCGAGCACAGTGTGCATTTTGCTTACAATATAAAAAGCTATAACTTCTGCAGAATGTGTATGTATTTATAATATTTTCAGTCCTGCTTCGGCCAATTTGTATATAGTATTTAAAAATAATACCCAGTATTATGTTCCGATCAATTTCTGTATGTAAGTGTACATGAAGTGGTGTCTTCCAAAAGAGTTTTTTAATCCATAGATGGCCTTTACAAAAGTCTTGATTATTGGAGTAATAATAATGATTAAATTTTAAATCCTCAGCATAACCTAATTTTGATGACAACTTTTTTCTAGTTTAGGTTAGTATCAAATAAAAATTCTTCCAAAATTGGATAAGTTTCTGTGTTTTCCTCTTGTTTTCCAAAGATCAGCTTTTTTTTATATCGATTTCTCATTCAACAAAGGCATTAATTCTGTAGTTAGCGAGTGGAATATTTTGACTACTAAAAACTTTCAGAGCAATGACCGAGATGCTAGGTTTCACATTCAGAGATAGTTAAATATTTGAAGGGCAACTTAACAAGATGCTTGAAGCATTCATTGACTTGTTACTAGTCGCCATCTTGATTTGACACTGTTTGTGTAATCTTTAAAAAATCAATGGCCTATCTGCGAGATTGCCGTGCCTTAAATGCTAATAAAAAAACAAATTTGCAGTACCCATGTGTTTAAATGACACATTTCTTGTAATTTTTGGTATAGGTATTTTAAAATATGTGATGAAAATTTGCAGACTGGCAGACCCGTAGTCGTAGGAAAATGCCGATAAAATATTATAATAGTCTCAGTCATGTTTGAATAATTTGAATTGGCTGCTATTCCACATCTTTTGAATCTGCTCTCCATGTTCAATACGTTTTCTTTATTCTTATGTCAAGTTTAAAACTCCATTAATTATTTCGTCTGTCAGTGTGGTAAAAATCTTCTTATAACTTTGAAGGAAAAAAGGTTTCAAATATTTGAACAGAGTTGTGAAACGTAAAAGTAGTTTTGTTCACTCAGAACAGAAAAGAACTCAGACAGGTACAAATATACTTAACAAATGTTGTGTATATTTGTACCTGTACAGTACTGTAGTTGTGTTTTTTCGATCATCTTGTAACTTGATTGTTTTGAAGCTGAGAAGAATGTTGGGATAGAAGAATAGTGCTAGGAATGAGCAAATCGCTCCTGTTACACATAGTAATTTTGCAGAGTGGGTGGAAATTTTAGGCAAGAAATCCATGCCTACAAAATGATTAAGTTATACTGTCAACAACTCAAATATTATGTTTGTTCTTAGAAGCAAACTTTGACGGATTTTTTTGGTCGTAATCATTTGTTTTTAATGTTCACTAGGATCAAGTCATCATTCCTCTCTCAGCTGTTGGCCTCAAAGGAAAATCAAAACCGAGTCAAGACGAAGACTCTGAAGAAAACCCGTTGCTTGTGGTTCATCCTAACTATGTTGTCGATTCATAAAATCAAAAAATTTTCTTTTAAATTATATGTAATGAATGATGAATGAAGATTATTTGATGATAATGTAATGTTTAAATAAAACACCTGAATAAAACTGACTAAATTTTCTCTTAAAATTAGCCAGATAAAAAATCTTTTCATTTCTTCCAAGTCTAATAGTATAGTAGAGTAATCAATGCCATTTTCACATCATTTGATATCCTTAAATTTTATACTCATCACTTCCATGACACTTCTTACTACTTATAAAATGAAATATTGTATGAAAATTTTCTTTACTAAAAGTAAAGATAATGCTTCTGTTGCATTTTTTTTCAATGGTTTTTAGTACTATTTCTACAATATATTTTATGATCAGAACCAGTTTCGGTCATTATGAGCATTATCAACTGATCATATTATTTAACATGTCTTTCTATTAAGAATTGCCAGTTGATGCCTTAACAATGTTTATTTTGCATGTTAATGGCTAAAAAATACGACACCTTTGTGACTAAATAACAACTTTATATGTATAGGAAAATAATATGTGCTTAAAATGATATTTTGGCTAATAATATTTTCAAGAAATAAGTATTTTGTAAATAATTTTTAAGTCTCGTCTGTAGATACCTCATGACATATATGAGAATTTAACTTACATTATGCAATAAAACGAAAATATTTTATTTATGGATAGTTTATTTCATTAAAAAAACATCCATCAGTTAACCGATAACTTTCCTCGGTTTAAGCAAAAGTCTTAGAGGATTGTCACTGATTGTTGGCGGAGTAGATGATACACACGCCACCTTACTTAGGCCAGCAAATCTGTCTCGTTGCTTTTTTCTTTTAGTAATGGAAGCAGAGCTTTCCGAAGAACTAGGAGTAACAACTAATTGTTTAGAGTTTGGAGTTTGGTAGTAAAGTTTCTGCAATTTCTTCTTGGATGAGTTGACGATGAGTTGAGTTGTTACATTGACTGAATTGTTTTTTTGAAGAGTTTTATTACTTATTACAGGTATCCGATTTCGATAATTTGAACTCGGTGTAGTGTTTTTAGAAGATGTACTTATGGAATCATTTCCCGAGATAACCTTTTTAATAATGTGAACTTTATTTGTTTTATCACAAAATAAGCATTTCATCATCTGAAAATAAAATAGATTAAATGTTAATAAATTGAAGATTGACAAGAAAAATTATCCTACAAGAAATATTAAATAATACTTACAAGAGTTTTAGAATATAACTTTTCTTCTGCACTTTTCATGTTTTGAATTGATTGGCGACCATTTCTATTTTGCGCAATACAGCGGTATTTTTTTCTAATATTTTTAGTGAGCCTTTTTTTTGGAAGCATCTGAAAAATATGATACACCAGATATATTAAAACTTTATATTTCTTCATCATATCTGTCCCCTATATAGAGCAGTAAATACATTATTAATTCAATTAAATTACAGTGTAGGAATGATTGAAGTGGTACACTCTAGTAGGAATTTTTTTTCTGACAGTACATTCCTGTTTACTAGTATGAAACAATCGAGTGACTCAGTTGTTGAACAAAGCACCTTCAGAATTGAAAGCATTGACTGTTGCTCCACCAACAAAAAGAACTTTCCCAAAGTCAAACTATACATTAATATAGGCATTATTATGAATAACATTGGATTCCACGATAAATGGTTTATAAAATGGATTCCATGATACATTTTAACTCATAACTCAAACATTTTTATATTTTACTATATTATTGTGTATATATGAATATTGTCATGTAAGATAATATCTCTTAGTTGAGTGAGCATTGAAAAATGATATCAGCCAACAGGAATGATGTGTTGAAAGTTAGTAGCACTATATGCTTTTTCTGTATTGGCTAGTGCGACACATTAAATGATAAAAAGTCCAATGTTTAGATCAGAACCAGTTTCACACATTGTGAGCATTATGAATTGATAAGTTGATCAGTAGATGACTGACGTCTTAAAAAATTTACAGATCATCTAATTAAAATAGTGAACATTATTATTGTAATTATGAAAACAGCAACTGAATAAAGAACTACCAATAAAAAAATGATTGTGGAGGAAACATCATATCTTAATCTAACAGTTTGTATTAGTAAGTATTTAATCCAAGAGATTTTCGACTATCTGAGTACTGCTTTTTGAATTGCAATTGGTTTTAATTAGTAGCAAAGCAGAATGCAGAACTCAGTGTGCATCTGGCATTAGGTTTTATTAGTGTCTGGTATCTAATATAGACGGGAATAGGACCACATCTATAAATATAAAATCGAACTCAATTTCATGCGCAAATTAGTAAAAAAAAATATTACCTTAGATAAGTAATTGTTACCGTTCCATGGTGTACTACAATTGCTACAACAGGAATTCGTAGCAAAAGATTTTGTGGGAAATTTAAATTTGAACTCTGACTTAGCAAGGCAGCCGGTTCTAAAACAATAAAGATGGGTTATTATTACTATCCAAGAGTCTAATGTTATTCTTACCGCAGTGTTAGCATAGCATTTAATTATTTCTGTTAGTGAAAATTCTAACGAATATAAGATAACCTAAAACAATAATAGTCATACAGTAAATTGGATCGGATTAAATTAGAAACATGGTCATGTTTAGTAAGAGTAGCAGATGCTTCCCATAAAAAGTTCACGGCTAACTCCTCTGTAGACATGGTGAAAGAAACGAAGATTCTGGACACAATATACACTATAACAACATATGACAGGACTAGGATAAAAACCATAGACTAGTATACACTGCTATACACTCAAAAATTATACAGTGTGATATATCACTCCATACTTACATGTAGCATACTTATAGCCATAAAAACAAGGATAATCATAAACACAACCATCAAATTCATCTAAGCAAATTTTCTACGGGTTTTCACGTTACTGCAATATTTTGTTTTCAGTTTTTTGTATGACTAACACTAGCCACTATTGATTTTCGATATCGTATCGTATTTATCTATGATCATGTGCTTACACAGGGAGCTGTTCAATAAGTCCAATCCGCCCTTAAGATATGTAATTTTTCCTCTTCTTTCATTACTTTTCTTTGACAAATTTAATATAGTTGAACTTCGTAAACCTATTTATTTAAAACTTCTTGGGATGAAGTATTCAACATTCTATAGATTATCCATTTTAGTCCATGCCCGTTACTAAAAAAAGTTACAGCATTTTTGTTGCCAAAGTAAAAAAGTTGTAACAGATTTTTTAATCTTAGCAAATATTTAATTTTTAGAATATATTGTCATCTTTTAGGAACTTTAATGTGTGCAGCTTTTATTTTCTGTTGGTTGGACCACCCCTCAAAAAAATCTTTTGTACTATTAGGTTCAGATTGGTTCAGATAAAACATGTTGATCCTTATTGTGACTAGTGCAGTGCATATAAACCTTGCACCTATTAACACTTTACGGTCCGCACATTTTCGCTAAATCGTGTTCTCTATTTGGGATCTCTTCATTCCTATTTTTGCTGTAAAATTTTTGACAAAGAGTCTTCTTCGTTTTCACTTTCATCTTAGTCACAAGAGTTAACTCTTGATGCTCAATTAAGTATTCATTTGATAGAAATATGAGAGAGATGGAATTATTATCATGTTCGTTATTAGCGGCCAAGTTTCATTGATTCATTAGTCCGAGTATTTCAGCTGTGATAGTTTCCTCTAATATCTGTATCAACACTGTAGTTTATCCATTTTCCACTCAAATTTGCAAACATATATTGGTCACACATATAGACATATAAATTTTCAAAATCTTTAACATTTTGACACCCCTCGTAATGTGAGATTTAGCTTTTTATATTTAGGAAGGTGGCAGATGCTAGAGAAGAGAGAAGGGAATGTGGAAAATTATGATTAGTGCGAGTCGTGTGTATATCTAATGAAGATCATGTTCCATTGCGTCATTGAAAGGTATCCTCTTGTATACATTTGCAACTATTGAAAGAAACAAACAATTTTTTCATTGCAAATAAAATCTTGATGGAAATTGTAATGACTTTTGAAACCTTTCTCTTTTTATTAAAATCAAGTTTGTTGGGATGTCGCCTTGTGCTACATATCTACTAATTGTTATTCAGAAGTAGATTTTTAAATTAAAAAAAGTAAGATTATATTGTATTATAAATACTCTTGTGAAATATATTTCTTCCCTAAACCTTTGTCAAACACTTCTGTGAGCAGTTTTGCAATGTATATGAATATATAATTTTTAATCATGATTGACTTGTAAAAATCAAAAGATAAATGGATAATTAAAATCACCTAAAATTTATTTATCACTGATGAAATGAATGTAATTGGATAACAATCAGCAAATAAATAGTTAAGAAATTTTTAAAATAATAATGCAATATCTGGCACTTTTAACTATGTTGAAATTACCAGGACGCAGTGCAGCACTGTACTGACATCCAATTCATTTTTATTTTTTGTGACATGGTCAAAGATGTCTTTTTAGATAGTGTTTTTAAAACCATGTCCCCTCCTAATTTGAAGCATATGGCATACTTCTATTACTCTATTTCTTAAAATATTTAAATTCTCATAATTTACTAGATGTTAAAAAATGCATTATATTATATTTGGTTAGTTTTTTTTTTTTTTTTTTAAATAATAAAAACACATTTTTTTAGTACTTATTTCCACAATATATTTTTTGATCAGGATCGGTTTTGCTCATCGCGAGCATTATCAACTGATAGAATACAATTTACAAACAAGTCTATTTATACAAAACAAAAAATAATTTGAGTTAAAGGTAGCAGGTGTACAAAACCATGGGTTCAAGAACTAGGAAACAATTTACATAAACTCATACAATATTGATACAAATAAAGTTCCACACAGAAAATATTGGAAGGCCCCTGACTGACCTTATCTTCCCATCTCATAGATTCATCTTTAATTGACTATCATTAAAATTCTCATGTATTAATTTATTTTGTTCCATTAAGTAGTAAGTGTGGGTTATTTTCATCATTAAAATTTCCCACTCTTTACTTCCTTATTGATTGTTCAGAGCTCATAATGGATTATTGATTTACCATAATTGTAATTGTAATTCTTAATGAGTGAATGTGAACATTTAATTTTTATACTAATTTACTTTATTTGTATCAATATTTTATGATTTTATGTAAATTGTTTCCTAGTTCTTGAACCCATGGTTTTGTACACCTCTACCTTTAACTCAAATTATTTTTTGTTTTGTATAAATAGACTTGTTTGAAAATTGTATTCTATCAGTTGATAATGCTCGCGATGAGCGAAACCGGTCCTGATCAAAAAATATATTGTGGAAATAAGTACTAAAAAAATGTGTTTTTATTATTTAAAATATCATGCCTTTCCATCAAGAAGTGACAGTTAACACCTTAAAAAAGATATTTGGTTAGGCTCTATAACTAGACATTAAGACACAATTTTTTTGTGAAATCAAAATTCTTTTGGTTATTAAATGCATTATCACAACATATATTTGAATAACATGACTATATAAGTATTGAAAATGATAAGTTTTTACAATATAAATTTATATAGTAAAATTTTATATTTTTAAGCCACAATAATGTAAACTTCAGTGTAAGTTAAACATGCATGAGCATATCGACGATCCTTTTGAAAAGTTTATTGATTGAATTGGCATTCACTTGGTAGAACAGGAGAGAAGATGTATTGTGTACCTTTTCTACACAGCTATATATAGATAAGCAAATGTTCGTTTAAGCATAGTTCTGACGATGGCATGAGCCGAAATAGCTATCAACCACATCTTAAAAAATAATTTTGTAGAACTAAAATACATTGCTATTTTACTGTGTTCTTATGAAAAGGATAACCATTAAAAAAAAATTCATTATGAGTAAAGTGAGTTTTCTAATCAAGTAAATTTGTGTTTTATTTACTTGAATGCAGTGCCTTATAGAGCTTATAGTGCCTTTATCCTAAAGCATTGCGCACAACAGTATGTAAAATGACTAAAAGTTGTAGTTGTGAATGTCAGTTACATGTTAAGTCAAAATACACCTTTTAATGTGACGGGCAAAACTTTTCTGTTTTTGGATTTATATTTGTAGTTACCAAGCATTTTTGACAATTTTGAATACTATGTGATTTAGTTACATCAGTTACAAAACTTTATTACAAAAATATTGCTTTCTTTTCTCAAAAATGACAAATTTACTCTTACAATCCTTAACCTTAATCCTTAAGGGATTGCGGATATTATAATATATTCAAAATAAAATTGACATGACATAAATCCAGGGTAATTAAAAATATTGTTACAAGGAATTATTTAAGTCTAGGTTCCAAAACTCGCGCCCATTGAATTTCAATAACATTTTTTCGGTCTTCTGTTCCAAGAGCGCTTTCTTCTATATCAAATTTTCCAGATGGCAGACGACATTCATCGAGTCCCTCTGGAATTTTGTAAACAATACATAGTATTCAAAAAATTCCTGTTTTTTTTATTTTTTTATTAGAATCTTGCAAAAATGACAGACATACCTAAAACTTCTATATCCAAAATGGTTGTGTCATCGCTGATGGTTACCACACGTCCTATAATTGGTTTTGAAATAACTGGTGAGTAATCATCATCCATTCGCAACATCTGAAATGAATATCTAGGGTTAATGTTAGAATGTAAACAATGACAATGAATATATATTACTACATTTAAAAGTAATTTAACCCGGTCAACGCGACTGTTTTACAAATTAAATCTGTTTGCGTTACTATTATTTGAAATGTTTTCTTTGTTAATAATATAACAAATAGAGCAGCAAAAAATAATTGTGTTGGCTTTTAAGGAAGCCAGATGCATAAGGAATATTTCATAACATAAAAACACAAAGAAACCCATCTTGTGTTGTCGCAATCACTTTAAAAAATATATCCCTAACAATTAACTTACCCGTAATCGCCATTACTCTGACGAATCGAAGCAACGAATCAAATACGAATGAGCAAGCACAATTACTGCCAGGTATCATGGAGTGTCAATATTGCGAAGCCGCAAAGAATGGCACGAAGGTTAAAATTGATTTGCGCCTCTGGCGAAGATCGCAATATATTTAAAGCGTTTGAAAAATCAATGTTTTAAACATTTAAACCTAATAATTTTGACAAGTACGTGGAGGTGGCAGTAGCAGGGGAAATTAGGCGATATTTTGAAACAAAAATCAGTCCTATATGCAAAAGATTGCCTGCATTACCGAAGATTGAAAGTTTGCATCGCATTTTTCGCAGCGATTTCTAAAAATACTCTTGGGGGCATGTGTAAACCCAGTGTTGGGCTACACTGTTAAATGGCTAATAGATTTGAATTGGAAATGAATAATTGAAGCCTTTTCTTATTTACACAGTGTCTAGAAATGTTGAAAATACCTTAAATTCAATGATATCATTTTCCTTAGGAAGTTCATTATCTCTCAATGGTGGCCGATTTTCAACTACCTTAACAGAATCTGATTTTTCAGTACTCTGTACTGTATTGATATTCCCGTCTTTTGAAGATGTCTCAAAAGGAATATCACAATTGTCCTGTAATGGCATTATAGTTTTTGGAGACAGTGCTCGTATTATTCGTGGTGTATTATCAAATTTTTGTGATTCAAATTGATTTCGCAAAATAGTTACAGGAGGCTTTTCTGAGGGTGCAGGAAATCTGAGTTGGAAAAATGACCAAATTAAATAATAATTAATCATATTTACTAAATAAGTAGTGAAACACAGACATAAAATCAAAATTAACTTTTCGTAAATTAGATTGATTTTCGAAATTGATAATGCTTTGTTTTTTATTTTTTTTGAAACCATCGAAAATATTTATATTTTAGTGTTTATTATTTAAAAATATAAAACCTTGCTGCAAACTTATAATTACATTTGAGGGTGCTAGAATTCTATAGGAATATACCTTTTATGTGAATTAATCTTCCCAGTGACAGAGACAAGTGAATCACTTCTTTGTGATATATTATTTTCTCCATCAGACAGACTGGAGAGATCCACTTGATTATTCTTTTTGCCTTTCCTGATACGTATTCTTTTTCTTTTTTTTATACGCCCGTCACTAACACCGTTTATGTTGGTTTGAAAATGATCCTTCAGGAGACCGAGAGCTTTGGTTTTCATATTTTCAATTGTATTTTCTTCATCATACATACTAACATTTAGTTCATTCATATTTTGATTGTCTTCAAGAACTCCGATTTCAATTTTTTTTGATTTTTTGTTTACAAGTTCAGGTGTAGTAGGTGAATCGAGTCCTTTATTGATTGCGATGGAAATATTTTCTTTATTACCAATCTTACTCCCAATAGTTTTCAAGGATTCATCAATGACAGTAGGTTCTTCGATAATTTCCTTATTTTTTTTTCGTTTCTTCTTTTTTGCTTCTTTTTCTGTTTCATTTTCGATGACATCATTAATAATTTTAGGTTTTTCTGCAAAAAAGTTGAAGTTCGTTGTCAATGGAGTCACTCTGAAACAAGTAGAAATCAAATATTAATATAATATAAAATTTTATTTGATAAAAATACACAGAATATTGATGGCTCAGTTCCTATATTTTTATCCAAGCATAGTCAGGCTATGTAAAATCATGTACAGTGAATCTTCGATTCCACATTTTTCAAGAGACTCTAAAAAACAACAAAACTGCGGAAACGAGGAACGTGGGAAAGCAGCTTAAAATAACAACAAAAATGTAAAATTATAAAAAGTCCGTCCCCCCTTCAATTTAAAAAAATGTGGTTTTACTTAAATTGGTAAATATGAGAGGATTTTGTAAAAGCTATATTAATTAAATCTTATTTATAGAAAAAGTTATAATAATTATAAAAGTTATAATAATAATAAATCATAGTTTTTTAATCTTCTAGTAAAATTCTTTATTAAAGAAAATCACATGGCATTCGAACAAACTTTATATTTCATCATTAATTTCTCTGGTTAATATATATGATGTAATGTGGTAGAATTCACAAATTACATTGGATAGAAAGATTTATCCACCAAAACCATTCAATCGGGATAATATTTGAGACGGTGCCATAAAAGTTAGATGATAGATCGAGGAAATCGATAAATTGGGAATGGTTGATGTGGGATTATTTAACCTTGTTCTTATGGGTGTTTGACATTATTATAGAAAATGAACGATCGGTCCGGGAAAACATATGCAAGAACGATTGATTGGGGTTCCACTGTATTTGGCAATATAACAAAATATGGACTTGGTAAATTGGCAGTAACCATTAAACCACCTAATTTCATCGACTAATTTACCTTCAAATACGATTCGAGATAATTCCTTGTTTTATTACATCTGCAGTATGCGCTTCACTACCTTCAACATAATCATTACCCAGGTTTGAACATGTCAACATTACATATATATATATTGTAATCAATTTTTTAGAGCTCCAGTTTGATACTGAAATTTTTTACAGTCAGATGAGGTGTGCACAATAAGGATCGAAAATATTGCAGATTTTTTGGATGCAACTCCATAAGCCATTGAAAAATTAGGGTGTGAAAATTCTACTGACAAGTATTTTTCATTTCAGAAATTTTAGGTAAGTCATTTTTGGCGATTCGTTTCGTGCATTGTTTAGTACGGAATTCGATTCATTCAAAGATATTATAAAAACCCATATGGAATCAGAAAAAAAGTGTTATATTATATGTAAACATGAATTAACAAACATCGTCTTAAGCACTGTATGGTGTTCATATTCTGCCATACTGTGTATGTCATTTGGAAACACACACTCAATTCAAATTTATTATTTACTACAACCGTTTGATAGAGGCTATGTCGTGACTTGCAACACGATATGTGTCTGGGTTTAGAACTGCTCATATTTATTCGAAGTCCATACCTTGAAAATAGCCTAATATAAAAACATTGCAGCGATTCAACGCCTTTTTAAAATCAAATTAAATGTAGTTCACAAGAGCATGTGAAAAACTGAATGCGTCGTACTCACGATATTATTTCATCGGTTTTTACAATTGCTATGTTTTCAGAGCTGGGTAGAAGGTAGCTGTCATTCATTAAACAAAACAGGCCGTCTAACCCAAATAAATCTCTAAGATAATCTTCAAGGTCACCAATGGATTTATGTTTTTCATTGACATAAACATAACTAAATGATCGCTCGTCGTTGAAATACTTGAATAATCGCACGAGAATTCGAAAACCCATGTTTTTACGACCAGAGACTAATGATATTTCGGTTTTCACCGGCTGTCATAATTTGCAAAATGTTGCTAGCGGACGTAGTGGGACACGGAGATGTAGGAAAATGGGGAAACTTGTAAGTTTAAGGAGAAATATTTGCTTAGCTTGGAATCCCTTGTACAACTAACCGCAATAGACAAGCATATTGTTACTGACAACTGTCAGTTTTTGTAGCAGAGATAAAAAAAATGAGGTTAAATAATAAATTATTTAGCTCATGCAATCGCCATTTTTACATTACGACTCCTATCTTTTATGTTAATGCAAGTTAGTATTGTATATTATAATATTTTTTGATTTACATATACGCGTATTTAATACTGTATTCATACAAAATATATGTTTCTCATAATACAACTAACTATTATTTAGGTTCAATAAAAAATATTAAATTATTATTCAAGAATAAATTTTATAACTATGGATTCTCTCAAATCTGTCATCAACTATTCATGCTTTTTAAAGGCTCTTTAATCGGCACCTTAGTGCTTTACTAGCATATTATCCTGTACTAGCTATGTTACTGGACAAGAAGATCATGGTTTATCTTTAATAGAATAATAGAAATATATTTTGAATAAGTTTATAGAAAGTCTATTACCTCATTAAAAATGTGGTAGAGTTTTGCGACTTAAAAAATAATAGAAAATCATGGTCTAAAGGAAATACGTCAAACATACAGGTGAACATGAGATTTTTTTTCGTAGAACCACACATAGGACATCTATACTCCGCTGTTATAGCCGATACAATACAAAGGTTTCAGAAACTAACGAATCCTACTAGATGTGTCATTTTTAGCACTGGTACAGACGAACATGGCACAAAAGTGCAACAAGCAGCCTCAAAGCACAATAAACCTGTCAAGGAATACTGCAACAGCATTTCACAGGAGTACAAGAGTCTCTTCCAAGATAGTGGAATTGATTATACAAATTTCATAAGGACAACAGATGAGAAACATCAAAAAGCTGTACAACATTTTTGGGTAAATTGCAAACAAATTAAGTACTTTGGTAAATAAGTTCGAAGCTTATTTTATATAATCCTGTTTAATCTCTGTTTAAGCTATACCTTTTTATCTATTGTTTGGACTGTCCTTTAAGCAAGTGTTTGATGCTCTTGGGCAAAAAAAATTCCAAAATTTTAAAGACGGCTAAATTTTGCTTCTCGATCGACCGGTTGCGTAACCTTGCTCTTGGGTGTTCCTCCTGCTAGAGGGTGGACTCATAGGCTTGACTCTTCAAATGGAAGCTTTTGAAGATTTATTTTTCATTCAGATTTTTTTATAGATTTGTGTCCAAAAACAAAGCTCTCTGTGATGTTTTTACGATGTCACAGCCAGAGAGATTGAATGATGAGGCTTACAACCTACTCCATTAAGAGGTAATATTGAGACATGGTTTGTAAGGAACTGAAAGCTTCGTTCACACTTAAAGTTGTACATGAACAATATTTTTACTTTAATCAAGCTAAATTTGAATTGTTGCAACTTTGTACGATTCCATATGTCTTGTCACAAATGACCCGGGTTTCGCCCTTCGGCATCTTCAGGTATTCCATCGCACGGATGCAACAGAACTGACAGTCAGTCAGACTTTTTTGTTGACAGTCAGTCAGTTCTGTTGCATCCGCGCGATGGAACACCTGAAGATGCCGAAGGGCGAAACCTGGGTTGTTTGTGACAAGACATATGGAATCGTACAAAGTTGCAACAATTCAAATTTAATATTGAAGTTCCATCAAGCACCTTCAGTCAATATCATAAATTAATCAAGGTTATTTAATCCTGTTTTAAAATTTATATTTCAGAATGAGCTTAAGAATCGAGACTTTATTTATCAGTCACAGTACTCTGGTTGGTACTGTGTTAACGATGAGTCATTCTTAACTGATACACATTTGAGACATGAAACAAGAGATGGGAAAACTGTATGTATTTATACCTAATATTATTTACAGTTATTTCAACACCAACCATCTTCTCAGTTTTTGCCCAAGCAACTATCAAATACTTTTTATAATTATTTCAGACTTCACGGAGTTGAACTTCATTATGATATAACAATAACCATACATGCCACCTTTCTCTTATTTAGCAAAGAATATTCAATGGTTTTTATGTGTTAATAAAATGTAGAATCTGTATTCAACATACTTTTTTGTTTTATTTTTTGTTTTGAATCACACCCTGAATGAGTCGATTATTATTGTCATTGTATTAAAAAGCAAAACTGCAATTTTTTTTAAACCCCTTCACCTCTCTCAAGGTACAAATAATTTTATAGATATCTGGCATTGTTTTTGATGCAACTCATTTACATGATATTTACTTGCTGACCTGGAAAACGTACCGCCTCAAAATCAATAGATGAATGATATCCACTATTCACTATAATAATGTAACATAAAAGAATATATTTCAGAAAAATATGTTTTTATTTAATTCGTCAACATAAGTTGAGAACCCCTGCCACTGAGTTTGAATAGGTCATAATTAAATCAAATTAGCATTAAAAATGTCAAAAATGTTTTCGGTTAAATATCTCATAACCATCATAAAAATTCCATGTGGCTCAGTCGATAAATCAAAGGTAATGTGTAACACCAATACTACGATTTGTAAAAGACCCCGAAATGTTTCTTGACTGGACTGATGAATATCCTTGCTAAGTAGAGAAACAAACCAGACTCGATTTAAAAATAAAGTATTTAACCAGAATGTAAAATTGTGTTATGAAAGATGAAATTGTTTAGGAAAATAATAATTTAATCTTTGTTAAATAATGCGTTGATGTGTATACTACCACACCCCATTAACATTTGAAATCAAACCCGATTCCAATCAGATGATTTTTCAATGGAATGGAATGGATGACGTAGAACGCATATATGTGTCCTCGGCCCGCAATGGAAGTTCTTCAAGGACTCAAATCAAAAGGGGATGAGTCCCCGGTCATTAAGCTGTTAATCTGATTTATTTACTATCAGCTATTTAGTTGGTTTGTCACCAATACTTGCAGTTGTTGACTACACTGTTTGCAGAAGGTATAGGTATACGGTTCATTGTATTAAAGTATGAATGAAAAAATCTTGTGTCACCCTTTCTTGATGGTCTATGAACATTCTTAGAGTGATTAAAAGTTAATTCAGATCTCTTTTTATGTCAGGAGTGGAAATTTACACTGCTATATAAATTAAAGATTATTGGTTTTTTTTTAAGGTGAAAGTATCTATTGAATCGGGACACCCAGTGGAATGGACAGAGGAAAAAAATTACATGTTTAGAATGAGTTCACTTAAAACAGATTTACAATACTGGTACATGCATAGTAAGAAAGTCATTAATTTGTTGGTATCACAAATAAAACTTATTTTATGTTTTCTATCTAGTTTGGTTCAAATGTAATTTTATCAAGATCAACAAAACATCTGTGAATTATATAAAATAAAATGTGCACCGAATGCCTCTTCCCAAAGATCTCATGGGCTTTGAGTCCCACTATGAAAAGCTTTTTTAAATTTATTCATCGATTTCTGTTTGAAAGCATGGATATTTGTGTCTAAAATTGACCTCCAACCCTTGCTAACTCAAATGATGTCTTTTCTCAAAGGCTTAGTGTATAGACCTATCCTATTTATAATATAAAGTTATAGTTATAATTTCACATATCCACTGGATGTTTGATGAAACTTCAATATCAAATTGAAATTAAATTAATAATGTTCATGAAATATTTTTACATTGTGTATCAACAATTTAAAAAAATTGTTTGTTTTTATTTATAGGTAACCCTATCCGGCCAAAAAAGTACATGCAAATTCTTTTAGATAATATCGACAACTTCAATTTTCTACCTGACATTTCAGTTAGCAGGCCATCCAACAGAGTTGATTGGGCCATACGGGTAAAATTTATTTTCTATTTATGCAATAATAAAAATACATATTAATTTGTTTTAAAATACATGTAAGAGAAAAATTATATAAAATTGCTAATATTTTTTCAGGTCCCTAATGATCCAGAACAGAGTATATATGTTTGGCTTGACGCCTTGATTAACTATTTGACTGTTGTCGGTTATCCAGATAGTGCGAAAGGAAATTTTGCATGGCCAGCAGATGTGCATGTTGTCGGAAAAGATATATTAAAGTAACACATTTTATTTTTTCAATTCACTCTCGTAATAATGTCTTCGCAATAGTGAAATGTTGATAAATATACAGATTTTCCAGAATAAATTATAAGAGCTATGTAGTAGAAAATCCAAAAACATCAACAAAATCGATTTTTCACAGCATTTAACACCGCTGGCATTGGATATTGATTTTTATTTCTAACAAGATGTGAGGCCATTTAATCAATAATTAATTTCAATGGAGAAAGAGTTAAAATGTCCCACAAAACCTAATCATGATATATTTGCTTTATTTGATAGATTTCATGCTTTATACTGGCCAGCATTTTTGATGGCTGCAGGTCTTGAGCCTCCAAAAAGTATTCTTTGCCATGGCCATTGGATTGTGGATGGCCGTAAGATGTCTAAATCATTAGATAATGTAATCAGTCCATATGACACTTTGGGTGGTTTAGACGCTTTGCGATATTCCATGCTCAAAGAAGGATCACTTCAGACTGATTTGAGTAAATATATATTCTTTATATCAAATTGTTTTTATTGCAGAATTCCTATAGAAATATTCATTAAAACGATTATTTCCTGCTAATAGATTATTTTAATATTTTTATCAAAGAATGAAATCATAATATTTTATATTATAATAGTTTCATTTTTCTGTTTCCGTTTCTCTAAAGATGCTCATACACAGTATGATACGACTATTACTAAATGTACCTTTTATGCACCTGACCTTGAAATAATATTGCTCACGCTATACATGGGAAAACTTTAATGCACAATGGCTTAAATAGAAATTGAATCAAAAAGATTTTTCATTTATTTCATATATTTTAGTATTTTTTTGTAGTGTGGCATGCATGAATAGTGAATGTGTAAAGGAAATAATTTTCAATATTTGTAACCAACCATTATTATTATTATTTACTACTAATCTGTTTCTCAGATTATAATGAAACCAAAATGACAAGAATATTGAATGCACACCTCGCTGACACAATGGGGAATCTATTGAATAGATGCACAGGTATATCATTAAATCCTAAACAAGAATTCCCGGCATTACATTCTAAAGTTTTTAGAGAAATCAGAAACAGTGATACAGGCAGCAAGTTAATCAAAGCTGTTGATATATTGCCAGGTGAGGATATCTTTTCACCAGATAACATTAATTAAATGTATAATATGAATATGTTCCATATCAATTTACTTGTAAGCAGCAAACGATCGGTGTTGAAACTTTAAGTTGATTTTTATCTTTTTTTTGGTAAATTCTATTAGTGTTATAGTGGTTTAACTTTACCAGAAAATCATAGGTAAGGTAGCAGACTGATCAACTCCCTTTTGTACCTATAGTAAAAAAGCGAAATGAACCTGACTTGGGCATGTCACTCCATGATACTCCACAGGACCTTTGGTCTCTTGTTCCATCCAGATGAATTCTATCACTCTGGAAGGCTGCTGAGGACCATCCATAGAAAGTACTTAAGGGGATGGGGGGGGGGGGGTCTAATCAACACTGGTGTAACTTGGGATAAAGCAAATAGGCTGACAGAGAAAATTGATGGCATTGTGACTGGGATTGAAAGGGCTAAAATAATTTGAATTTGGTTCTTTCCCAAAAAACTCTAGATTTGTGTTTTCCATTTCTTTGAGATTTTAATTTTAACACATGATTGTCGGAAAACAGCAAATGCCATTTATTATGGACTATCGGTTGAAAGCAGGACCAGGAATTTTATAAACAGACTTGATTTTAGTTTGTATTCTATCAGTTTACAATGCTCGCGGTGAGCGAATCCGGTTCTGATCATAAAATATATTGTGGAAATAAGTACAAAAAGTATGTTTTTATTATTTAAAATATGATATAACGTGTAATAAAATTATATAATGTTTCAAATATTTCCATCCAATTGTTAATTGCACCCAAAAATTATTTTCTCATTGTGTTCAACGTTTAGACAAAATGTTAATAATTACGATGGTAGTAAAGGAAAAATTCTCTAAAAGAAAAAACAATTAATGATACCATTATTCAAATTAAGAGTAAGTTGACTGTATTCAAATATTTTACAATACTTTTTATTTTATTTGCAGATTTGTGCTTTGGTCATTATTCGGATTACAAATTTTATTCAGTGGTTGAAAATGTTATGTTAACACTCCATGCAGCAAATGTTTTCTTTGAAATACATAAACCATGGGTAATGAAAAAAATTCCAGAGCAACAGGACCAACTTGATGGTGTGTTACATATTACTATGGAAACTTTAAGGATCTGCGGCATAATTCTCCAACCCATTATTCCAGAAATTTCATCAAAAATATTAAATAAATTGTCAATACCCAATGATGCAAGAAGTTGGGACAACATTAGAGCAATAAGTTGGCAAAGTAATTTGGCAACAATAAAGAGAAATATTTCTACAGAAAAATGTATGTTATTTCAAAAAATTACATTAGATAAAGAGAAGTTGGCATATTCATCTTAAATATTATTAATTTCAGATAATAAAACATCTTTGTTATAACAACACTGATTTTTATTTTTACAGTAGCAATGTTCCATGTGTAGATGATCCACATGTGAATATAGCAACAAGACACTTCGTTTTGCTATTGTATTCATATGCTAATCGACTTCATATGCATGAGTTGTAGGTTTGGCACTTCAAATCATTTAATATAAGGATTTCATATTGTAATAGTATTTAGCTCTGACTGGAAGAGACCATAATTTTTCAAAATATAACTGTATTATATGAAACATTTGTTTAATTGTTATTCAAAATAGTAAGACAATAAAAGGATAAATTTAATGAAATGTAGCATTAACCATTTACTTGAAAATTGTTAATATATATAAATAAAGGATTACAGGTAAGTAGTTGCTGACTAATTGTACATGGGTAGGCTTTAAATGGATAAATCATTTACTGTATTGTTACAGTGTTTGCACATGCAGTTGTTTGGTGGACAAGATCAAATTTGCCTTAATCTCGACTTGTTAGAGAGAAGTTTTAATACACTTAAATGATTTTTAGGAAACTATATAAAATCATTTCTAAAATTGCTTATATTTGAAAGATAATTTTTCAAATAAATATATTTTTGATTAAGGTTGAAGACAATATTAAACATATAAATAGTAAGTTACTTTATTCACGATAATATAGCTACACGGATATTCTGTTTAAGTATAACATAGTTGGGTTTGTGGTTAAGTGGCGAGTCGTTTTTAATTTTGGTCACATTTAAGGTATATTATTTTTTGATAAAAAGTCTTGATATTATATTTGAAATTATTATTTTTAGAATTATTTCCACAACATATTTTATGATCAGGACCGGTTTCACTCATTGTAAATATTATGAATTGATGAGTGAAACTGGTACGTATTTATTTATTTTCTTTATTTCAATGTAATTCTGTATACCTATTTTTAAATTTATTTGTAAATTGGTTATGCTTTGCACTGTCCACGCTGTAGTCTATGGTATAACTTACTGTCAAACCGCGAGCTGGATTACTTTTATCATACGAAAATTCCGTCGTCTCGTGCGTGTCATGTACATTTGAAATTTAAATAAAAACATTTTTGGATTATTTGCATCAGTAAAGTAACCATGTTGGTACCTAAATTTAGTCTCAAACAAAATTCTGAATGTGTTACAATTCAAATACATTCTCCATATACGAATATCGAAAAGACCGAAATATATGTTAACGACCATGAATTCGTCTTTTCGTCGAGTCCGTACCATTTACGGCTACATCTTCCAGGGAAAATAGTTGAAAATATAAAATCTACTGCAAAGTATGAATGTGAGACGGGCGTGTTCATTTTTACATTCGAAAAAGAGGCAAAAGGAGAATTTTTCGAAGGCCTCAATATGATTACTAGTTTGATGGCACCGAAAGACATGCCTGATATGAACCCCAGCCTTATTGAAGTGATCGGATCTTCGGATGACAATGAAATTCTAGAATCAGATGACGTCGATAATATGTCTTGTAACAATGTTTCACTGATGAATAACAATTTTTCTTATGGATTTGCTAATAAATTAGCCGGTTCATTTAGAGACCTGGGCGGAGAATTTCCCAATATATTTGAGCTGAAAAGTCCTGAGGATATGTCTATAGAAGAACGTAGGGTCATGCGAGAGCAACATGAAAACTCAAAATTTTCCTCTGACCATTACCTTGCTGATTTTTTTGATGAAGAGCTTATTTCACCGTATTTATCCTTTAAAATTCCATGGGAATGTAGTGATGTCACCAAAGAATATCAATTTACTACTGCCGAAGCAGAGATCCTCAAAGATTTACCCAACAAAGAATACCTCTTGAATAAAGATGAGTTTGACGGTGTTCTGTGTAATATGGTTGACATTTTGTTTGCATATTGCTATGAAAAGCGTACAACCTGTAATGAAAACACTGTAGAATCAAGTTGGACCATCAACCGATTGTCAGCTACGTTAAGTTGGTTTGAGACTTACACCAACTTGGAAGAGACTCTTATTACGTGCTACAGGAGAGCTCTGATCTACCCGATGTTTCGAAACTTCAAACTGTGCTGCAAAGTGAAAGATGACATAAACGAAATATTTAAGATTGGTCGCATGCAGTTGGTCAAATGTTTGATTGAAATTTTCCAGTTGTTTAATTCGAGTCAAGATGCCAGATATATTCTGAATCAGTTGTATATGAGGGATTTTTTGATTTTCTCGCAAAAATGCAGCGACAATACCTACAAGAGATTTCACCAAAAACTTGAAAATATAAACATACAAAAGTCTAGCCTAAATTTAGAACTGATAGAATACGAAGATGCAGCGAATATTGTCCAAGTGGAGGAATCGCAGATTCTTGAAAATACGATGGCTCTAAATATGGCTTCTTTAAAATTGTCTGATGAAGATCAAAAATCTTGTGGCAAAGCAAAAAATGTATCTCACTCATTAAACAGTTCTGGATCTTATGATTCAAGCAGCGATTCAAGTGACTCATCATCCAATTCCTCCAGTGAACTTGATTCTGATGATGACAGCAGTTCTTCATGATATCGGGGGAATGTTTTTGGCTATCAGCCAAATGGCCTCAGTTTGTAAAGTTTTACCTTAAAACTTATGATGCATTTAGTATTCAGTTAAAACATTTTATTGCTGGTAAAAAAAATGTTCTAATTAAATCTTCACTATGGAAAATTTCAGTCTTTTGCATGTAAATTGTCTGAAAATGTGGTAATGTGAATGTTTTAATTTAAAAAGTCTTGCAATACTAGACTAAATAAGAGGACAATCATTGTATAACACTGCTTATAAAATCACTGTTTGAACAAATATGATCCATTCTGAAATATTAAACAAAACCATCAATCGATTAATACTGTGCCTTATATAATCTAATAATGTAGATGTAATGTAATAAGTTATTTGTTTTGTTTTAAGTACATGTGTCGTAGTTAGTTGTACCTATGGTTGTTGTGTAAAAAATGTTCCATATAATGAATAAATGCTTCTAAAATATTTTATTATTATATATTTGAACGAACATGAGTAAAAATATTTTTTTACAATTCAATCACATCCTGAAGTATAAAAAATAATTTTACAAGAAGTATCGAGATGGTTTCCAGCATTTCAGTTATATCAATCAGTTCATTTATTCTTTACACTTAATAATAAAGTAGAGCTATGGTGTCACGGTGCTTTGACGGGAGTCGGAGTCGTGATGTCGCATGTTACGACCAAAGTCGTGAACAACGAGCTACTGACTACTTTTTCGACTACATGATTTTGAAAAATATCTCAATGAATAATATGCCGGATTGTTTGTTTAATCTTCTATTGAATGAAAATTTGACATAAATAGAAGGAAAAAATTTAACAAAATAAAACATTTTTTAGCTGGAGTCATTTTTGTTTTAGTCAATATCGGAGGCACTCTGAGTTTTTTTTGAATGACGAAAGCCTTAATGATAAGTGAATGTGTAACTACTGTCAAAGGTTATGGAGACGCACTAGGCTCTGGCTAGGTCACGTGCTGCGGATATCTTAACCCTGCTTGCCTAAACAGAGGGATTCCTGCAACCATGATGACTTTCAGATACTATCGATTGGTTTCAATTTTATCCTGGTGTTTTCAGGGGGTGGGGGGGGGGCTGAATGTTATCATATTGTTTTATACCGTATCAGGGGTTGTCAATCTTTTTATGCCTACTGTCCACATGCTTATTTTCCATGCTAAAATTTTCTTACCACAAACTAATATCGCTATATGTCAATCCAGTACTTACTTGGGTGAACAAAATTCTACATTTTATTGCAACAAAAAAATTAAAGAAAATTAAAAAAAAAATCATAGCTAATGAGAACCTTGAGTCTGATGCTGAGAGACTGAATATTTTATGTTTGGTTTAATTTCTGTTAAAAACAAAGGTCTCCTCTTTCAGTGATTTTCAGGCTATTTCTTTTTTTATATGATGTTATTCACCACGCTGAAATCTGATTCAACAAGATAAATGTGGGAAAGGGTATTGAAATATCTTATATTATTTCCAAGAGGCATTTTTTTTATTTTGCCATAGGTTTCCGGAAATATTGAAAATATTTTTCAGTTCCAACAGAGCTGACCTCATTCAAATTTACAGTGAAAGGATTTATCATTAAACTTAAAATGTATGAATTTTATTTTTTTATCAATCTTTAGTTTGGTTATATGGCAGGTAAACCTTTCAATTTCTCCTGGTGTTGCATCTTATTTTATAGATAACAAATTCGGAAAATTAATAAAAAAAATTCTTCAGAAGGTTGCGATGGAGAAGATCAAGTTTTTCGATAAAAAGTGATACTTTTTTTAAATAATAAAAACACATTTTTTTAGTACTTATTTCCACAATATATTTTTTGATCAGGACCGGTTTCGCTCATCGCGAGCATTATCAACTGATAGAATACAATTTACAAACAAGTCTATTTATACAAAACAAAAAATTAATTTGAGTTAATGGTAGCAGGTGTACAAAACCATGGGTACAAGGACTAGGAAACAATTTACATAAAATCATACAATATTGATACAAATAAAGTAAATTAGTATAAAAATTAAATGTTCACAATCACTTATTAAGAATTACAATTATGATTATGGTAAATCAATAATCCATTAGGAGCTCTAAACAATCAATAAGGAAGTAAGGAGTGGGAAATTTTTAATGACGAAAATAACTCACAATCACTACTTAATGGAACAAAATAAATTAATACATGAGAAGTCGATTAAAGATGAATCGATGAGATGGGAAGATATGGTCAGTCAGGGGCGTTCCAATATTTTCTGTAAAAAAATTAAGTAAAAGGAGGCAATATCATTATTATTTGAAATATATATTTTTTTTTTTTTTTTTGAAAAATGATATTGCTCATCATTGTACTCACACAAAAGTCGAAATATCATTTTTAACATTAATTAAATTAAATCTCATTAACCACCTTAATTATTGTATTTAGCGATGAGTGTAGATTTGCACTTAAAGCCACAAGTTGTTGGCTGTGCACCACACAATGATACAAGAAAAGTTTGTCACTTCTTTCTTCAACGATATTGGTCAATAGTATATTATTTTTTTCGAGTTATAATTTCACAGCATTAAAATATTGACAATACCTTTGTGTCCATAGTAGATTCACAGAGAATAAGATTTCTTCTTGCAGTTCATTAACATCAGCCAAATATCGTAGATAGATCATCAATAGAGAATTATTATTCACATTAGTAGATTCTTTCAGTTGTGTGGAAAATGAAGTGTTTTGAAAATAATAACAAGTTTTCTTTCAACATCATTTTATTGCCATTTCATCAATTCTTCTCCCAACAGTAGTATCACTTTGGAGACATGTCATTAAATTATCAGGTATATTCAGGTGCATTAGAGTGTTTATGAATTCTTTTAGAAAGGATATTATCAAGGTTTCTCCAATATTGTGGCTTTCGTCAGTTTTTGTAATAAAATTTGACATTTTATTTTTCAACTAAAGTCGTCTTTGTAGGATGATTTTGAAATCTTTTTAGCAACTTGAAAATATCCAATTGACTTATTTTGGTATTCAGTCTCTAGTAGTGGTCTCTCAACCTACTTAGCTTCATCGGTTTGTTTAAAAAAAAAAAATTTGCATGGTAGACACAACGGAAACAGTTTATTATGTGATGCTTCAACAAAACCCATCTTCAGGTAGTTTGTCGAACAGCTATGAGTGCATTTTCCTTTCAAGATATGGGAACGCTGTTTTAAACAATTTATTAAATTTATTCAATGCAACTATTTAACTTTGATTTATCACAAATCTAAATATGTAGGTATTGCCCACAATCAAACAGGTGAGATTCGCACTACGCTGGTAGCTTAATATGGGCATAAAATCAATGTTGCGCGTAAAAAACACTTTTTTACATAAAATGCCATAACTTTTAAAATACCCAACATATTTAAGTATTTTTTCAATATGCACATATATAGTATAGCACCACCAGTTTATTAAATAAATATTCATGTTTCCACAAAGAACACTTCTTTCGGATAAAAAACATTTCAATATATATGATAAAATAAAGGACCTTTACTAATCAAAATATAGGCGCACAGTACGTCATGCATTTATTTATGACCGTCATAAAAGTTTATTTGTTCTATGGGCAACTTGTCAGCAATTAGTTGGAAATATCGAAAACCTTCTCAGGGATTTGTATAGAGCAGCAGTGCATGTGAGGCATTCAATGTCAAGCTTGTTTACACTATTTCATAATTTATGACCTACAGATGTTCTTTTGGGTAGAGGCACAGGGCTTTCCAGAACACAGCCCCCTGAATAATGTGTATTTTGTGATTTATAATTACATGTTGATATTTCACATTTAAAAAATAAAGTATTTTTCATATTGTACAATTATTAAAGCTATAATTTTACATATTTATTTTAATGAAAATACTAATTTAATTAAATATACTTTTATCAGAATATAGTGTAGATGGAACACATGAAATTAAAATTTATATACTCACTGAATGTGGTTCACAGCATGCAGCAGAATTGACATGGGAGAGTTTTTATTTCCAAAAATGAAACATAGTTTGTGGTCACCCTGTTTCATGAATATGCGTTCATTTATGTAAATCGAGGTCATATTAAACCTCGTAAGCAAGATAAACTAAAATGCTTGTGAAAAAAAACAGGTATTAATACCTTTCCCGACGTTTCGCACCAGACGATGTAAAAGGTATTACTACCGTTACTACTATGTTTGATCTGCACCAATTCATTTTGCAATTTTCATCCTAACATTTTATGAAGGTTAAGTAATAAATTTAATAATCACATTGAAAGTGTTAAATATCACTTTTTGGGAGACAGGTTTTATATGTCAATAGAAGACAATATTTAGTACTATTCCCACAATTTCACATTAACACTTGGCTGTCGGGTGCCTCAAATATTAGACTCTAGCCTGTACCTGGTGTTTTTTAACGTTTAGTGCAAAAATATATTACTCTTCTAAAATCGACACAACTTCTAAATCAAATAATAATTTCAATTGAAATTTTTAATGAAATCATTAAAAAATTTATTGCATAATAACTTGCGAGTTTTTTTTCTTTTTGTCAAAAAGGGTCCTGTGATTTTGCCGCAGCTATTTCACGCCGATAAACAAACCCGTGATGTGTCATAAATAACCAACCGTCCGCGAAAAACGGTATTTGTCTGTCCCACTTTCTACCGGCGGTCTACAATAAAGTGTTAATAACACCAGTTGATAATGTCGCAATTAGCAAAACTGGTTCTGATTTTATTAATATAAAATTGTGTAAATAGTACTAAATATTGTATTTAATCAATAATATAATAGCTCTGTTACATAATTCGTTACTACAGTGTTTGGTGTTACAGAAAGTGAATGAGTTTTCAAAAAAACACCAAGTTTCTTTTATAAAAAATTGTAATTTCATTTTTATACATATAAAATAAACATAAATTTAAGTAGGCCACATTTATTTATAGTCGATTAATTAACTTAAACCAAATAATATAATATAATGGTTGCATGTGACAAATAATAATTATTAACTATGTGATTTTTATATTAGTTATAAAACAAATAAATCTTTGGTAATATTTACACGGATCTTTCTTACAATCAATATTTTCGCATTATCACATAAATTTACAAATTCCATTTTCAATCAAAACTAAATGGTTCTGAAAGCTGCCAGTCCTTAAAGTCGTAGCATGTTTTTTGTAATTTAATTCATAGGCGTGACAATATAAGCTCATTGTAAAATATGAACACAACATCAGAAGAGGTTTGAAAGGCAAACCAAATAAAGAAGAATTTTATCACATCATTCACGCATTAATCGAAATGCTTGGTCAATGGAGTGTGCATCTTATATAGGTTAGAAAACCATCTTTAATGGATCTCATGTTCTTAATTCACACATCGACGGTCAATCCTCAGACGGAATGACTATGCAAGATCATATTGAAAACAAAATTGTTTCTCATTTTTAAGCTTTAAGAGGAGTGTTCTTATAAATATGGTCCATAGAAAATGTTTAGAATTACATAAATAACAAAGCTTTGAATTATTACTTAACAATGTTGAGTTTCCAAGTGGGGTTGGCTGTAATTGAAATACTGACATTTATTAAAATTTATTCATATATTAATACTTTTCAGTAAAAATAACATTGTTTTTATTTGTCAATTACTAAAATATTGTTTTTAATTATACTAAATTGAACAATGAAATTGCTTATGGAATTTAAAAAAAATCAGTGGAGTTATTATTTAATAATATATACTATTTGTTATGAATGCAAAGTGTTTTGTAATACTTTTATATTGGTGATGATAACCACCTCTACTGAAGAATAGTGGGTATATAGTCATTTTGGTTTTAGTATTTAAAATTTCAGTTCCATTTAAAAACTAATTGCAAATTACTTTTGATTAAAAATAGCTGTGTTACAGATATTTTTCCTAAGAATTGATGAAGATTGCTCTCTGAATGGGAATTTTGAAATGATTCTATCAAATTATCTCAAAAAGCAAGATGCATAATAAATAAATTGATAAAATTTGGACCGTAGACACTCTATGACATTCAATAATGATTTTTTATTTTAAAAATATACCAAACCGTAATTTTATTACAGTAATATTCATGCTTTCAATTTTAATGAAAAATGTTATTATCCCATATTGCCATATTTTTATTTCTCAAATGCTAGAATAAAAACGAAGCTATCATAAATATAAGAAGACGTTGTCATAGTTGTCACTATTATTATGATTATAAAATTGTTTGTCTTTTGCAATGCTAGGAATGCTATTCTTTTTTTGGTATTTGTCACAGTGGTGGTATAGGTGAAATTAAGACAAATTACAAGTATTTAAATAAAGTCAGATTTTGAGCGCAAGGTCTAGTCTGAATCATGCGATCACGCACATTTAAATTCATTTCAATTTTCTAAATATAATCATGTACAGTTTTGCTCTGCTCAATACATAATTTAGCTGTATCATAACAAATGTCACAAGAATGAGAAGTATCACTAATGCAAAAATCTGTGATTAAAATATATGAAAAAAAACTGATATTACCATATTAATTGTCCTTACATTATGAAAGATGTATAACATTTATATTGTGATTATTTTATTATATTTAGTTCTTAAATTTCATAAATAACTGCAACATTAAATATTATCAAAGTAACACCAAAATATATGCATATTTAATGCATTATTTAAATGCAAAAGTAACTTGTGATCAGCATTTTTTACATAGTTAAATGTTCAGACTTGCAAGTTTTTAAAATGATAATTATAATTATAATCATGTCATATCACACAAAAAATGTGAATTCTTAATAGAAAATAAAAAAACAATGCACTGGGTAAACTCGTCTAGCACTTGCTTTATAGTAATATTTTATCACACTGATATGATTACATCGTTCTCTAAGTATATAATAATATAGTTCATCTAATAAGAATTGTTTATTAATGGCGATTTTGACACATATCAATTTAAAAATCTCTACTTTTCTGCGAAACCCCAATAGTCTTTCTCCAAACTGCCAATTATAATATTCATACAACATTCTAAAGTCTCTCATTATACTATACATAAGATTGTCTGGATTAAATAATATTTAGTTTGCTAATAAATTGGAGTAATAATTTTAATCCGTTTGAAAACAAAACAACAATATGAAGATTTCTAGATTTTTTATTGGCTAAGAAGGATTTTGATTTTTTATTTGGCAGCGATAGGGTCTTTCATATTGTTTCTCCAAGATATAAGTTAGGAAAACAGTGCCTATGTTTTCCAATCTGTAAAAATTGGCAAGTGAATATATAACTTTAAGCGCAGAAAACACAAAAAAAATTTAAAGCTTTTCTTTTACTAATACAAGTATAAGAGAAATAGCATGTAAGTTCGACATGTATTAAAAAACAACATTTTCATGTATATTAAACACATATTATTATGTACAATTATTCACACATCTGATGGTATACATTATATGGTATAGTAGTGCCTTCGAAATATTACTGTAATAATTTGAAACTGCGGAAATTATTTGTCTCACTGAAAAGGTTTAAATTAAGGGCCACAGCATTTAATTGATGCAACTTCATATCATTTTACGTTGTTTTTCTCTCCTAAATAAAATTACCCAAAAACAAATTAAAGGATACTAACTACTACAGATATAGAACAATAAGTTAGTATGGTAGTTTGAAAAATATTATCCTTACACTGTTATGAATAATAAATTGCTGTGTAATGTCTGTTGGACTCTATAGGCATGTTTTTTGCTTACTGAAAAGGTGGCACACTTGCATTCATTACTGAATGAATAAAATAATTACAACAGGGAAATAAACAGTTCTTGTAGAAAAACTGATAAGATATGCCCATTGTGAGGGCCGTATTGGAATGAACGTGGTTTTAATTTTTTTTTATCATAATGTTTTATTGTCTGTAAAATCTTTCATCTGTAGTAATAATATTTTGATATGAAATGACTAGCAAACAAATTAAATATGTAAATGTTATAAATAATCCATGCATACTTCGTTGACTTAATGAATCACACAACTAGTGATGACAAAACAATAAAAACAATACTGTTAATTTATATCCAAAAAATTGGATACTTGTCCACATAAATTATAAAATACAAATAAACTTATTACGTCTTTTTTACAGTGTTGTTCGTGGGGGCTTTCGCACCTTGTCCAATTTTAGAAGTCTCAAACTTTTGCTGCAAGTTAGCTACATTAGACACTTTAGAAGATGTCATGATAGGTTTCAGCGGAGCACTGCCTCCTTGAGTTTTAGGATTGTCACTTTTGATACTAGTCACCTGAGGTTTACTGGCAGGTTTTTGTTTATCAGAATTAATCTTGCCTATATTACTAGAAAATGTTTTGTCATTATTACTCGGTTTCGCACTTATACTACCGTTTACTTTATTTCCATTTTCAGTAAAAGTACTTTGAATTACTTTCGGTAACGTTGGCCTCGGTGGAACTATTTTTTTCTTTTCATTCAAAGAGGGAGGAGCCGGCGCACTTCTCAAAGTAGATTTAGAATCAGATTGATTATTTGCTCCCAACCCGGTCTTTGAATTCTGTTTTATTAAAGGTTTGGATGGAGCGAAACCTGGTTGTTTTGATAATTGTCCAAAAGGTGATTTATTTGTTACAGGTACCTGTTGTAAAGTCGGTTTCAACACAACACCTTGATTGACTGTAGACGGTTTGGAAGGAATGTTACTAAACCCATTTTGCCCGTTACCACTGACAACATCAGGTGATTTTAAAGAATTAGTTGTGGGAGCACAACTTGACACTAAATCTGGACTGTTCACATTCAATGGCAGTTCTACAGGTTTGGTGGATTTTAGCACATCCTTTGTAGGTAAAGATATATCTTTAGATGAGTTATTTTGCCCAACTGATGAAGCTTGAAGACTTTTCTGAACTTGAGTGATGTTTTTCAAATATGGCGGAGTGGGCTGACGACTGATTCCAGGTGCCGGGGGACCTTTAGTGTGCAAATTGTCCGGGGTGACTTGTCTTGTTAACAGAGGGACTTTGCTATTTGAAGTGGATGATATTTTATCAGGAATTTTACGGTCTGCTACCTCAAGACTCGAATTTAAACTTTTGTCTTTAACATAACTTGATGCAAATGGTCCCAAAGATCTATGTAATGAAGAACTGAACGGTTTATATGCTTCGGGTGCTGGCTTAGGTTTTGTTCCCAAATCAGTTTCAGAAGTTTTCACGGGCAGCACATTATTTCTGGTGCCGGTTTTGTCAGTAGTTATTGTGTTGATGCTGACAATTCCTGATTTTGGTGGAATCTTGCCAACCGGCACATTCACAGCTGACGGATTTAAGTAACCGCTGCTTGTAGTCGATGCCGCACTGGATGATGGGTAATGTGTAGTAGTGTTAGCATACGTACCAGACATGTCTTCAAAATCTGCCTCATCATCAGACAGAACACCTCCATTTTTCTCAGCTCTCAATTCTTTTTCCTTTTTCTTACGAGCAAGAGTGGAAGTGGAATATATGGAATCCAAATTTCTATTTTGAATTTCAGATACTATTTCTCCGAGAAGTCCCGTGGCATCCAAAGAGGATGTGCCGGCGGGAATGGCTGAATTCTCTACGTTTTTTGGTAACATTGCAGCACACGGGGGGTTTTCTTCTATTATAGCATAGATATTGTCAGGAGACGTTTCCTCATTTATGTTAGCTAGAGGAGCGTGAGTTTCTGCTACGCAATCATCATATTCAGGACCAATATCTCTATCATTGGATTTGATATCTTTAATAGGAACATTTCGGTATCCGCCCAAATTTTTCTTAACTGCAGAAATCTTATCTGTTTTACTATCAGGTCTCGGGGGGGGAGGTGAAGTCGGCCTGTTACCCACAGGAATGGAAGTAGGCCTCTTTGCGCCTCCGGTTTGACGCATGGATCCGAAGGAAGGGATATTCGGTTTAACGGCCGCAGTAGGAGACCGCATACTTTGCGTGCGCGCAACAAATGAAGCATCAGTATCATCTTCGGTATCTGAAACCACCGACACCGAATTACTCGCCAGATCAACATCTGACAAAAGTATGGGATTAGATATTTGCAGATTTCTCAAAGTACCTTTATCCAAGTTTTTGGCAGCTTTCACTTGATGGTTGGGATTTTTAGGCAAAGAGTTACTCCTTTCCACAGGATTCCTATTTTTCTCTTTATCTGATGATTTTTCTTGTTTCAAAAATGAAGCGATTCTATTTAAGGCGCTACTTTCTTTGGGCTTTTTGATGACGGGTTCATCTGGCAAATTAAATACAACATTTGCAGTAGAGTTGGGACTGCTCAACGGTCTTTTGTTAGCAAGAGGAGACGTAACATTATGGCCGGGTACCATGGGCGCCGCCCTCAAAGGAATCGCCATCACAATCCCGGATCCGGAACTGTTTTTGAGAGGAGATATAAGTTCTTTAGCAGTGCAAGTGGAAGCTTCCAGAATGGGGTGGGATATGACAGGTCGTGAATTGTGAAGTCCCGGATTTAACGGAGGTAAAGCTGGTGCCATAGAAGTGCTGTTTATATTTTCGACCCCAGTAATCACAGATTTAGGTCGATTTGTTACATTAGTATTAGTCCTATTGATGGTAGTAGCCCGGTTGCTGCTCCCCGCACTTGTATTGCTACGATAGACACTAGGAATTTTGATGGCGACAGTTGGAACAGAAGGAGCAGGCGGTGCAGGTCTCTGAGGAAGTCGTTGTGAGCTGTCAGGAGACTGCGGCGGAGCGTTGCCTCTGTTGATTTGGGCGGTGTGATTTGGGCTTCGATTGTTTATCGCTTGAGCAAAATTTTTCACGGAATTGGGTGATGCAAAAGTTGAAACAGACGGGTTCTGTTCATTTTCAATACCGAAGTTAGAGTTCGGCACGCCGAAAGCGTCTTCTTGTTTGGCGAGCGGAGCCAGGGTAAATCCTTTGAAATGGCCAAAGAAGTTATTGTGCGGCAGAGGTCGATCCACTTGAGATCGGGCCAAAAGGCTCGAATTCATATCATCGGGAGATATACGGGGGGAGGTCGGCGAAAGAGTAGTCGGTGCGGAGTTTGACGGCCCGCAGAGACTGAGACACCCTGTCCCGCGGGAGATTCTACGTTGTATGCCGCTCTTTGTTGGAGATTTGGACCTAAATGGTTGATGAAAATAAATATTAGCACTGAGGGCATAGTAAATAATTACTTTAAAATTATTTTTTTGTGCAAGAATTTAAAAAAATATTATTAGATCAGAATATTAAGTTGTTATCAATTAATGTTCAAAATCATATTTCTAAGATATTTTTTACAACTTATACAACAATATATAGTGTCAATATTAATTAACTGTTTGCAGATCAATTTTAAAAATCTAAATTTATTGAGAACAAATATTTTTTTTCAAATCTGTGTTGTATTATCATTTGGAATCTTTTAGTATGGGAAGATTTCATAGTATAATAGAAAAATGAATAGTTAATTTGATAATATAATTATATGTTACATATGTATTTCCTATGGATTTGATGATAGCTTTGTGGAATAATATAAAATTAAAATTGGTGATATTGTTACTCCACTGGTTGTGTTGCTCATTGTGATGCGAGTTTCACCTTTTGTTTTAATGTTGATTGGTTAATAATCAAATTGGATGACTATATCACTATATTGCGTTATGTATATTTTAATATACTTATCGAGAGTGCTTGATGAAATTTCAATACCAAATTTGTTAATGTTATGAAGTGGATTTCTCTATCATACTATTGTAGACGGCAGAGATTAATCGAAAAGAAAAAAACAGTAGATATAGTTAATGATTTTTAAATTGTGTTAGAACATGATAAAAAAAATACACTCACCCTGGAAAACAAGATATTTTGTTAGTGGGAAACAGCAAAGGTCAACACCAACACATGCTATTGATACTTCTAGATTAAATTTTTGTATAAAGTAAAATATTCAGCAAAAACAATATATGCAGAAAATAATAATTAATAATGTAAAGAGCAATGGATAAAAAGATAATTTTATTAATTTATTATTATTTCAACTTAAATTTTATGTTTATTTTTTAGGTTTCTTGAATTAAATACACAAAGCATTGATTAAAAAATCCCATTTATTCCTCAGTTAATGAAAAAAATCCTCAACCCATTTGTATCTAATGGCAATATATAAACTAAGTCGAGACCACCACATTATTCTTTACCAAATAAATGATATTTCAACATATTTTAACTGTGGGTAATCATCCAATGTTTTCAAACCAGCAATTATGCTATTTACATCTGAATGAATTTTGATACCCACTGGTATGATAATAATGTAAAATAACATAATATAGGACTTTTATGCAAATAGAGATATATGTTCATAGGAATCAATACTGTTGAAATTTGATTTGGAAACATATGGCTTTAAAATACCTAAAGATTTGAAAGTGATGAGGTTGATTCATCACGAAACAGTTACTTCTTGTAATGTACTTCTCTCCTATATTTATAATGAAATTGATTAACATTTTTTTATGCAAAAAATATGCAATTGAGAATAAGTAATGCTTTCGGTAAAGGTAGGTAAAGCATTTTGTTTGATTATAGTTTGAGGAAGAAACCATATTTTTTACAATCAGAGATTTTATCTTCAATGACCTCAAGTTTTCCTTGTTAGGAATACAGTTGTTTTTAAATGGCTTCATCATTCAGGTGATATGGGTCAGGAATTTTGCACAGCCACTAATGATGCGAATGGGTCAACATGTTCACTTGTTAAGGTTCATTTTATTTAGTCTAGTCCAATGTCAAGACTAGAATGTTAAATTTTGTCACAATTTTTTTTTTATTTATTATAAAACTTTTAATGATTAATGTCTGTTTTGTTATTTTCAATCACCTGTCGAAGAATATTTATACTAACTATACTTTAGGAGACACCTACAGTAACTAAAATGGAGTCTGTCTAAGGTGCTGATAATTTAAGTGCATAAAACATAAATCCTTTTCAAAATTAAAACGTATAAACAATTCCCTGCCTGTGTGGTGTCTGATATATTGACCTGTAGAAAAAATAATATGAATAATAAAATAAAAAAAGTGTGTGGACATAACAAAGAATAGTTTAAAAAAAGTAAAATGCTACTCAGTTGTCTAATTGTATATGATTATTACTTGCATAGCAAAGAAAAAATGGTAATATGAAGTTGATGAATTTTCAACAGCTGCTAGAACTTTGATATTAAATCTTAATGGGGATATTAAAAATGTGTTACCTTGCAAAGTAAAAAAATAAAATCTACCATGCATCACATTTTTTAAGCATGTATACTCTAGACATTGATGATGTGATAACTTTAGAGTACAATTTTATTGTAATTTAATGATTAATATGTAAATAATTTAAAACTGAATAATCGCTAACAAGTATTAAAACACTAACAACATGAATACTTAAGTAGAAATATTTGTAAATAAAAATGCTTTATTAGAGAATATAGTAAAGAATGCAGAGAATATATCATTTTTCAAAAGCAAAACTTCAGAATGCACAGTACAAATATAATTTACCCAAATCAATTTCCTATAAATATCCAACCAAAGCAACAGAACAAAGATCAAGCTACAGAGATTATATTAGTGCTGAAAAGGAAAGTCTACGAAGAGTAGTTTGTTAGTCATACAGAGGATCGGTATTTTTTTAATAAATTGTTACCAGCAAAAAAAAGAAAGATAAATCATACAAACTATTGGTGTAATTTTAGCAATGAGATTTTAATATATCTTAATTTGTTGACCTGTTGAGTTAAAATATGTATATGAATGAAAAATGACAATATTAAAAACAGAATGCCTCTACTGATAGTTTAATAATCATAATCAATAAGCAAAATGCAGTTTTTTACAAAAACTAAGCAGTTATTATTACCTAAGATACTTCAAAGAAACATTTCCTGATTATTTTATAACTATTCAAAAATAAAAAAATCTGTATTATGTATCTAACTAATTGAAAATTGTTTTTATAAAATATATACCAATGTTTGATAGGTAGATATGCAATTATTATTTATTTAATTCTTAAATAATTCAATTATATATCACAAGTTAGCGCGAAAGCAGTCAATTAAAAAAAAAATCATATTTTTTTATGTGTGTACATTCGAGGTGATAATTTATTGGGTGGACGTTCATTTGTATTCAAAAAGGCAACATCTGTGCCGTCTTTATTAAAAGACCTCGGAACATTACTCGGTTTTTCAACATGACAATTGGTATCGATGCCATTACTCGAATCGTTCCGATTAGGAGAGCGCAAATTGAACGGGTTCACGCTAGCGGAAAACTTCTCGCGGACAGCTTTGACAGACACCCACCCTCCGTTAGAGTTATCATCTTCTTGGATTTCAGAACTCGGACAAAAAGTGGATGCTGTGGACATAGAACAATCAGAATGATCATCATCAACAAGCTTGACGTCCACTTTCAAGCCCTTGACGTTTCTTTCTAAAAGTTTACTCTTCCGAGGAGCTTGGTGAACATTTATTACAGGTACTGGTTTTATTTTAGATGTTACGGGATCTGCGTGCTCTTGTCTCACTTCGACCTTTGAAGCCCGTTTATCTTCCCTATTGAATATTCCACTATTGCGTAAACTTAACACACGTGATTTGTAGGAAGCAAAATTATTGGTGACATGTTCGTTTGTCGTCGACACCAGACCAGTTTTTTTGATTTCGATGTTTGGTTTTTTTTTCACTGCAGTTATATCACTGTCAGGGTCGGTGAGACTGACTTCGCTCATGTCACTAGGATATTTGCACTCGGATCTAGAACAGCAAGATGGCAAACTACAAGCATTTGTCCCACAACCGTTCAAACAAGAAAACAATGACATGCAAGAAAATGAAGGTGCAGTCTCTGATTGTTTTTGTACATACGGTGGCGAGCCTTTCGGTTTCTTCCAGAACATGATGGAGTTCTGCCTAGAGTAATAGACTAGGAAGGCGATCAGCAAGATGGAAGGCACAATACCCAAGAAGAAAATCAACATGACCTTCATAACTAGTTTTTGAGCTGAAACAGATTAAATAATTTATTAGATAAATAAATAATCTCTGACTGCTTACAAATATTTAAAATGTATATGAGCATCTAATGTAATATAACTGAGAGAATATGGTAATAATGTTGTAATAACAACCATTAGGATCAGATGCAGGTCCTGAATCTAAACTGCCTCCGGGTCCAGGCATATCACAGAGTGGAGGAGCAAAACCATGATCACAATGACAGTGGCCTGAAAAAAATTAGTAGATACTCAGTTCAGTGTAATTTTTATCATATTTATTTATCAGTCACAATAAATTTATTGGAATTGGAGACCACTATGTTTTTTTAATTCAGTTAGTGAATATGAAGTTTGTGGCTTCTCATTCACTGGACATAAATATTAACCGGTTTTCAAGGTTTTAAAGGATGGAGGGGGGAAGGGGTGCTAAAAATGTCATCTTATCAATTTTTTGTTTCATCTAATGTGAAACCAGTGAGAAAATTTTCCCCTTTTTAACTAAAAAATAATATTTTTAATGTAGTTAACCGAGAAGAATAAACTGCATTTTTCAATTAATTGCATATTAATCCTTTCCACGCTAACGTGTTAGGTCTGTGACGGCAATGTGCGGGGCCAGTATGCGAGCGTCGCAGACTCTAAGACGTGAAATTTCAATTGTCAGTAATGCAAACAATCTTTGGCATATAGGATTAATTTTGGTTTCAAAATATTGCCTAATTTGTCCTGCTACTACCACCTCCATACAATTGTCAAAAGTATTAGATTTAAATGTTTAAAATATTCATATTTTGAACCCTTTAAATTTATCGCAATCTCCGCCAGTCACAGATCAGTTTTAAACTTCGCACAAATCTCGCGGCTTCGCAATGTGACAGTCCATGACTGACATGATTGATTGGTGGTCTTGGTGGTGGTCAGCGATTACGAGTGAGTTATTTATTAGGATATATTTGTTAAAGTGATTGTGACAACATAGGACATTTCTTTGTTTTTTAATGTTCTGAAACATTCCTAATGCATCTGGCTTTCATAAAAATCAACCCAATTATTTTTTATTGCTTTATTTATAACTCTATATGGAAAGAAAACATTTCGAAAAATAGCAACGCTGACAGATTTAATTTGTATGAAAAACAGCCGCGTGGATCAGGTTAACTGGCTTTCAAGCCAAGTTGGAAGCTCTATTGGAATTTAATAACACGTAAATCTACAGTTGCAAGTCAAACAGTTAATATTAAAAATGGGCCGACTGTATCTAAAGTAGAATATGTTGTAAATATAATATATCAAACCTTTTTTCGTGTTTTTTATGAAAAAAAAATATTTGCTTCATTTCTTATAATAATTCAGTTTTTGTGCCATATGGCAAGGGTGAGCAACGGGTCAATCACGAAGCATAATTTATGTAATCCCAAATACAATTGGGATTTTTTTAAATTTACAGCTACGGTAAACAAATACAAAAAAAAGATATTTGAATAAAATTATTAAGTGGTATTTTGAATTTTACAGTAAAGACATTTTGTATTTAAAAAAAACCACCAACACAATTTTTTACATGATTATGATTGCAAGTTGCTTACCATGAAAATTAAAATCAAAATTATCTCCCAACCTCAAAACGGTTGTCCTCACTCACTCAAAGTCATAATTAAATTAGATATTAAACTAACCCATGGAGTTACAAACTCCGTGTCCTGAACAGTCTGATGGGCACACTGCTCCTAATGAAGGATTCGCTTGAGCGCCAAGACGAAGGGAAGCTACGGCCACACATTTTTGGTTCACACACATCTGCAATGAAATTCATACATATGAATACAGTTTATCTTAGCTATAGCGGCTGTAGTAAATGAGACATTTCTTCATTCAAATTATTTATTGAAATGTTTTAATTATTAATAGACTTCAAAAAAATATATGAATATAAATAACCTTTTCATCTCCACATTTGGCTCCGTCAGGAACTAGTCCAGGATCAATTTGATTTAGACCAAGATCTACAATTGCTGTTCTGCAAGCGATGATTGCTCCATTATTATTGATGAATGAATGCGACAAAATGGCGACGCTCTCCATTCCAAACTCCAGTCGTTCATTTAGATGAGTACAATGAAGCATACCGCAGAAAACATTCTCTCCTTCACACTTGCTAAAGTTTTGCTTCAAGCGATTGTAGCCGCAGTTTCCATGCCTAGATGTGAAATAATTTAATATCATATGTCAAATAAAATAAGAAAATGTAGAATAGAATCATGCAGAATAGCAACATCTACAGCTGACATAAAGATAATTTGAAATATAGGACACATTAGTTGTTAAGATAAAGAAATTAAATCTATAGATGTATATGTATGGAGTAGGATGAATCTTAATTATGTGGAAGATAGTCACCTAGATCCTTTTTTGTTCATTTCATAGCACTGATCATCGCTACTTTTTCCAGTTGGCCCCCACAGCAGGCGACACTGGTCAGATTTAGTCCTACACGAACCGTGGTAACAGAAAGCCTAAGAAAAAATGTATTGTTGTTAGATTGAAAAAGTTGCATAAAAAATAGCAAAATCAACTTCTTTCATTTTTTTTATCACCTTTCCATCATCGCATTTTTCCGTGTCCATTTTAAAAACATCTTCTGGACAGAATTCAGACTGTCCTGTGCAGAATTCAGGTAGATCACATTCATGGTCTGCGCTTCGACACTTTGTGCCAGCATTAGAAGGACGGCAAGTCTAGAATTAAGTTTTTAATAAAATATTGAGCTTGAGTATGTATCACATAACAGCATTTATTTTTATGTATTTCTTTTAAATCCATATTTTATTTAAAACGAAATATCATTTTGAAAACTATTATTAGAAGCATACTAAACGGTTGATAAATATGTTGAAAAGTACTGATCAATTGATTTTAATGAAATTAATTCAATTATCATGATTATACCTGAAGATCACAGCACTCCCCAGTGGCACAAGTGGCATTGGGATAAAGCATGCACGTTTTTGGATTGCAACAAGTGTTCCCGGTACATGAGCCTGTCATACCGCAGTCACATTGTTCTCCAAACTCGACAAAACCATTACCACAGACAGGTGAATCGAAAAGTCTCTCAGGTTTATTTCTACAAATATAAGAAATTGCTTATTGGTCTACACTGAAAATTTTTAATAAAATTAATGGATAATATATTTAACAGCTTCCCTAATGTAAAAAAACCTTTTTTAAACATGCTTTTGATTTAAATTGATTTTTATGATAAAAAATACATAAACACATTTGTACAGTTCAGTATACCTCAAGCAATAGTCCATGCCATGTTCGAAAGCGAGTGCGAGATATTCAAGGCTGCAAGATGACCAATGAGTGGGACTTTGGGAATTACTTGAAGGGCTCATAATACATCTATCCTCAGGACAAGAACATTCTTCTGTGTCATGTTCCATACCTGAAAGAAAATTCTCTTTTAAGCTTTTCAATCAAAAATTAACAGCAACAGTTATCTAATAATTTTGAATCTTACCAAAATTGTGTCCCATTTCATGAGCGACAGTTGTAGCAACGAGTCCAACAATATTGGAATGGTCCATAGCAACACCACCGGAAAATTCAAAAGTGCATATTGGTCCTTTTAAAGCCTTTCCTACAACGCCACCGTCAAACTGTTCTCGCCTGAAATGATAATAGAAACGGACACCATAAATATATATATATTTTGAATGTTATCGAATGTTGAAATGTTGAACTCATGGAGGAAAATATAACAAATGGACTGAGCTTAGTCTTACGTGAGCAACTGGGCGTTGTCATTGGGATAATCCTTCGCCAATTTTTCTCTTCTGTAGTGAAGAAAGTTGGTGAGGGTTGTATCTCCGTTACGGGAAAGAATTATCTCATCATGCTCACTCCAAATAACCACACCTACAAGTGCTATGAATATATTCAAGGGCGCGTACAGCTATGGAAGAAATGTATGACAATATTATAAATTATATAAGGTGAAAGTAACATGCAAAATAGGTAAGAAGATGAAAACATTCGTATGCTATGTTAACATTTGGTTGTCGGATGCTTCGAACAATAGACTCTTGATAAAAGTGGGCGTTTTTTAGCAATATATATTACTTTCTTAAAATTAACACAACTTTTAAACTAAACTATATTTTTGATTGAAGTTTTCAAAGAAATTATGTATGACAATCGGTCGTTAAAAATAAAATCAAAACAGTTTAACTACATCACGATTTTATTATATTTTTAGGCTGAATGTAAAACCTGTTATCAATTTAGTAAATGGCATTACACACGTTATCAATATGAAATAGTTAAAACATTCTATGTAAAATTTTGTATATTTATTCGTATCATATAATAATATATACTTTCTAATATATATATACTGCAATTTTACGATCACTGTAAGTATGAATTCTTATGACATAATTATTCGAGAAACATATGTCGCCTTTTTTAATATAATGGATATGAACATTTAGCGGATAATAACTCATGAGATATTTTGCTTCATGTCAAAAAGGGTCCTGTGCTGTTGCTGCTGCAATTTCATGGTGACAAACAAACGCATGATATGTCATATCCCGCAAACAACTGACAGTCTGCAATAAATGGCATTTTTCACTCCCCAACAATTAAATATTAACTTTGAAAATATTTTGAAAAAGAGAAGAACTTATAATTGTGATATATTTTTAAATTTCTCTAAATTCTCTAATATCTCTATAAATAAATGTAAGTGAGACAAAAACACAGGGGTCAATGAACCTACAGGAACGATGAAGGTGAACTAAAAATTGTTGGGCAGTGTCAACTTTGTTATATCCTATATTGTGTAAATAATATGTAACCTTTAAAGAAGATATTTTTCACTCACATTAATAGATACAATATCTTGTTGACTCATTGAACAATAAGTGGCTTAACAACTTAATTTAGATTAAATCCAAAAGTATAATATATTGTATCAGGTTCAATAACAATATGAGAAACGAAATGGTAGCATGTCATTGAATCTACTAATGTGAAATATTAATGTTGACTCACAGAATTTATGATGTTAGCAATATCTTTGCAATGTCTGCGAACTTCTGACTCGTTTTGGCCTAGTTCTTTAAATTCTTTATTATCCACCACAAATACGAGTTCTACATATCTAGACATCTTGTTGGCATTGTAAGGCCCACGGATTTCAGGCTCATATGTCGGTGATCTCTTGTACTGGAAAATATATACTGCATTTTAATTTACATGTTATAAATTTATTTTTCTAAGTGAGCATAATTTATTTAATTTGAAGTAATTTGTCATATTGAAAAATGCTGAATTTGTTCAATACAAACATTGCAATTGTCTATGGTAAAACACATTTTTTTAGTATGTTGTGGGTTTCTATAAGTGGAAATTGTTAAGTTTTTATTTGTAATCGCAATATGATGTATACGTCTGATTAAAATGTTCTATCATTCCACCAACATGTTAAAAAGGAGATGTGTTGCATACACAAATCCAAACATAGGAACAATCATATTGTTGACTGTTTAGTTGTTGAAAGAGCACAAAATGATTACAGTTCTAAGAAAAATACCTCTTTTAAGGTGTTAACTGTCACTTCTTGATGGAAAGGCATGATATTTTAAATAATAAAAACACATTTTTTTAGTACTTATTTCCACAATATATTTTTGATCAGGACCGGTTTCGCTCATCGCGAGCATTATCAACTGATAAGCGAGCATTATCAACTGACTCAGTTGATGATGCTCGCGATGAGCGAAACCGGTCCCGATCAAAAAATATATTGTGGAAATAAGTACTAAAAAAATGTGTTTTTATTATTTAAAAAAAAAAAAAAAATTACCTCTATTAAGTATCAATTAAATTTAATATTATCACACTTTTGAATAAAGTTTAAAAAAAATAGATGAAATTATGGTTACGGTTATCATACATCCAGCATGGGAATTTAAGCTAGCACACAATAAAATAATCGAATATTGAAACAAAACTATCCCAGTCAAATAAGATAAATATATGAAACAATACCCTTAGTATCCTATTGAATTCGTTGTGGTTTTTGCTGAGGGTGAAGCCTTCATCATCATGCTTGTGATCATGGTGGGTATCGTAATGGGATGAGATGTTGTGTGCGAGATGTGAACTGTCTCCCGTATATCCACACGTGTGATTGGTCACTAAATCATCGTGGCTGTACAAAAAGTGCGGTGATTCCAGATCGTTCTCTACATGGAAAAAAAGAATGATAAAAACTATTATAAAAATAAAATAAGTGCAATTAATCCCAAGCTCATTGATGAAAATAAATTTCAATTTAAAATTAATGTACTTTAAAATATTAGCACAGGGCGATTGATTGATTTAAATATTTTATTTGAATTGTTCAACTTTGGCACAGCTATTTTGAAGAAAAAAAAAAACAATTAACCACCCTGATTCTCCTTAATAGTATCCTTTACATAAGATAATTTGAGAAATCAAAAATCTAAATAATGCAAATATTACTCTAATTAAAATTGAAAGATTACATCAGTGTACTAGAATGTCCGAAAATGCCAAAAGGAAATTTTAGTTATAGATAAGAAAATACAGAAATGTACAAAATTTTAAAGATTCAAATTTAAAATAAGTAGTTACACAAAATTAGTGTTTGAAAACAATTCATTCTGTTAATATTTTACTTAAGAAACTATATATTGAAGAAGTTGACATACTACATATTAAAAAAGTCTAATGTGTTTGAATATGCCCAATTTTAAATTATAAAATAAACAAATCCTTACGATCTCCGGCTTGTAAATAATGCATAGTTTTTCCATCATAAACTACTCCTCTCAGTCCTTTACAAGTGGAAAGCGCCGCCCACGAGTCTTTTATTCCACGGACTACTCCCACATATTGACACAATTCGACATCCTGAAAAATTATATGTTCTGAAGGTGAATACAAAATGTAGTGTAATAATCACTGACTTGCAGGAGGTTGAATTATGCAATTAGCTAATATCAGACAGTTTGCCGATTTCTCTAGATTAGACACAAGCATACAAAAGGATAGATAAAAAAAAACTAGGAGGTAAAAATATTATATTTTAAACATTTATTGAGCGACTTATATGAGAAAGTGAATATAAATGTAATATGGAATTGTAAGAATAACAAAACACTTGAGAGTTATCATCATCAAAAATTGGACAAATTGGGCACATGTCATTCTCCACTGACACCGATCCTGAAGGGAGCGACGGAATCAACATGGGATTTACACCCTATATTACATGATTGTATATTTGTTTGCAAATGTCAATTTTATACAAACTTATTTTGTTATTTTGAAACAATCAAAACAAACAAGATGATAGCTTAAAAAATTGTTTGTTTGCTTGTGCCCAACCATACTCCTTAAAAGGTTGATCGACTATAGTCGATCACAGTACTCACTAAGTCAATATACCATTATCGACAATCACCCATATGGAAAATACTTGTTACAAATTTGCCATTTTGAAATTCAATAAATAGAAATATTGTAGGTTATGGATATATAGATAAGGTAAAGTAGTAGTAGTAGTGTCATTCAAAAGAGAATGTATGAATAAAAATGTTGATGTAACATTTGAAGGTTGGTAGTTTTATTTGTTCTTGTTTTGTGTTCTTACACTGAGTGGTCATATCATGTTATCATGATATTTATGAAGCAACATGTCTATAACATTTACAGCCCAGGTTTCTGGTACCTGGTGTGCTATGTCCCTAATAAGTCGTATGTGTTTTCTGGTGGACAGTGAGCAATTAAATTGCATGAATGCACTAACAAAATAATAATTTTCAGGGCTGTCTTGGTTTTTCGATAATGCACATAACTAATAAGTTATTGAATGAATATAAGTTGATCTCGTAATACAGTTGAAGACTGAAAATTATAATCAAAAAGGTCACCTTTGAAACAAAAATTGGGTTTGTGAAAAATATTTGACCAGTTTTGTTCAGCTAAATGAGTCATTTATTTGGACAGAAATAGAAGAGGTTTTTAGTACATGTTATGAATGTTTTATTTTTCAAAAGACATAATTCCTTAGGTTTCCAGACATTTTGGAATAACTATACCTGAAATTCAACAATTCTAACATAAATATAATAATTAGGTAATTTAAATATGTTAAATGATTTTAAGCATACTTACACCCCTTAAGCAAAATCCAAATTCGCAGAATAATCAAAGGATTGAAAGCTTTCTAAAATTTAGTTATCTAACACTTTGCCAAAAAGTGAAGAATGACACAAACATTTCATTTTTTTATTCATTTGAATATTACTTTATTATTATAATCATATGTCTATAGAATGTAAATATAAATATGTCAAAAGAATATATTTATAAAATAAATCATAATCATGCATCTTCAAACATTTTCTTCTTCATTCACACAACAATACAAAGAATGGAATTAATGCTAGATGTCATTGAAAGAAGAATTATTGAAAAAGAATATTATAATAAATACTTCTACTATTGGGTAGTTTATAGTTTAGAATATTCCATTGATTATCAGTTTAAAAAATTAACAGTATTAGTTGGATAGAGAGATACAAAAGCAAGAGGTTTATAGAAATGTTAAAATTAATGATGATCTTCATACCTTCCCTTTAGGCCTATTGACAACGTGTTTGCCCTTGTGCTGGTAACTGACAAAGAAGTTTGCAGGCACCAGTTCTCTATTCAATCGCAACTCGAGGACATACTCTTTACCTGCAGCTACATAGCCTATCGTCAAATCACGAGCGTGAAAACCATCCTGGAATTGAAATATTCATCATTAAATATCACCACAGAAAGACACATCAAATGACGCGCAAATGATATAAAGGACTGCACTGGACACTTAACCTTTCCAGGAGTAACTAATTAATTTTAATTGTGATGTGAGGAGTGATTTTTTTTACATAATTTTTTTTAATCATATCATAATATTTTTTTTTATCATAATAAAACCAGTTGCATAATCCAGGGATCCCAAACCATTGACACATAGCACTTGAATATAGTATATAATTGTTAATTAATAATACCATAATTGATGACATATACGACAAGTACGTCCATACTCCTTTAAAGGTTAAATAACTTCGCGCTCCCTAATACTCATATCTTTTCTTAACTCAAAAGTCATGATATCCAATTGAACAATATGCATTGGGCAATTCTAGCAATTTTGTAAAAAGTGTTGCTGAAATATCTAAAAATGAAAATGAAGTCAGAAGTCAAAAAAGCATGATTATTATGTGAGTACACAGAAACAATCAAAAATATTCATTTCTTTAAAAAAAATTGTATCTTTAGTATTGACCTCCAAATCAGCTAATAAGAATAGTTTAAAATTCACAAATCCATTTTAAATTGCATGGTAATAATAAATAGCAAATAGCTTTTCTTGATCATTTTATTAAAAGATAATATGATAAATATCTATCAGATTTAATCAACCCCTTTCATTAATAAATTATACTCAATGATGCAGCAGGCTTTTTTTTTATTTTCGAATACTCTGAAATCTTTGTATCTGATGTCTAAGAATCCAGGTTTGCAAATTGTTCAAATCATTAAAATTTCTTATTTTAAACTGACATATTTTGAAGAGCTGAATAATATAGTTTCTCAACCGGTGGTCCATGGATATTTTTGGGTGGTCAGCGAAGATTTTTGAAATAGCCGAAACAATATAATTTCATGTTGTATTTTTTAATTATATTTTTTTTGTTACTGTCTATTTTAATATACTAAAATATTATTATATCAGCATACAGTGTTGCAAAATTAATTGCTTTGAATAAAAAGATCAATTAAATAAATATTTATTATCTTATTCCAATGTTTATGGTCCGTAAAACATTTTTAGATTTTTTGGTGGTCTGCGGATGTAAAAAGGTTGAGAAACTATGCTGTATAAAATGTATAAGCATACATTCATACATTCTTTTACTAAAATATAGTGATGGCCAACTTGTTTCTGTTGAAATCAATGTATATGCTTCCAGAAAAAGTAGTAGAAAGTTTTCAAATAATAACCCATTTTTTAGTACTATTTGCAAAATATACTTTATGATCAGTTGATGATGCTCGCGATGAGCGAAACCGATTCCGATCTCGATCATAATATATTTATGAAATAATACTTTTTAAATATTGAAATAGCATGCCTTTACACCAAGAAGTGACAGTTGACACCGTAAAAATGAGCAAGTTCAATTTTTCTACACAAAAAATATATTAAATAAAATAACAATATATTCATAAAGACCATTTACACATCATGAATACTTCAATTCTTTATATTCCCGATATCCATTATATTTTATTGTACTCCTTATATTTTAAAACATTGTGGTAATTTTTTGTTTTTTTCCGTACAATTTTTACTTACCATCTAAGGAGGGATAGATATTTCAATTTATTTTTTTTATTTCAATTCGATTATTTTTTAACCAATTTTTTTATAAGAGTATTGTAAAAGGAAAGAACTGAGGCATATATTTCTTAGGCGAAAATTGTTTTGACATCGGCGACATTTAGAATATTTCGAAAAAAAGTGGCTAAGCGTTTGACTGGTAGATCACTACCCTCCATCTTGCTGTTAATACCTAAATCAATAGATTTTGTAAGAACAGTAAGGCCGTAAAAATAAAAACCGCTTTCACATTTTGAATGACAAAATAATCTCTTCAACAAAAATTCAATACTTTTTTATCTTATATCCTTCAACACATTTGACGTACGTGTATATTAAATATAAGTTTTGCGAGTGAGTAGATAATTATATTGTACAATTTGTTTTCGCAAACGGAATAAGCCTTCGAAAAACAGTACATAAAAAAGAAATGAAATTTTCTTTCAGGTTAATCTTTCAAAATCACATTCATGTAATTTTTATAGATTTAGATAATCTCGATATATTCTGGATAAAGATGAAGGATCTATGTAACTGGGTTAACTGTGCGTCTTTTTTGGAAGGTAACTATTGGACAACTGAAAATCAAGACTAAATTAAATAGCAGTGAGTAGACAGATTATGACTCGACTGATGAATTTTTTTTGAAGAAACAGTCATAATTTACAAATAAATGGATTAAACAAACCTCTTCTTTTGTGGTAGAAATTTGTCTTTTTTCTCTGCCGTGATATATTTTGGGCTTGATAAGTGTGTGTCTACTGAAGTCGATTGAAGGAACACCAGCCGCAGGTTTTGTGTCTGAAAAAAAAATGTTGCTCAATAATTCTTTTATTAGATACAGTAGGGACAGAGGCTAGGGCAGGACTGGTGGTCAGCATTCCTTTTGCTACGCCCCGTATTTTTAGGATCGGATGGATGGGAGATAATTTAAAGACATCATCCTGTCCTTGAACAGAACTGATTGAAGAAAAACACTTTTCGCACTAGAAACGGTGACATCAATCGTGAAAGCCAACAATGTTGACCACTGCATCATAGACCCGACAAACATAAAAAATAACTTGTTATTTGTAATTGCAACAAATAATTTGTAGAACTAAAATAAAAAAATAGCTATTTTTCCACTGCGTGATATAAAAAAAATGAGAAATTTGCAATTCATTATTACATTCAGACAGATTTTTAAAATGTATCTAAAAACAAACACTTAGACAATAGATCCATGTTTCAATAATATTGCGACCAAAAATTAAAGAATTGAAAAAATAATTTATTTGAACAGAAAATAATTAATTTTTGAATTGTTAAAACTTTGTACGATTCCACACGTTTTGTCACTAACGACCCGGGATTCGCCTTTCGGCATCTTCAGGCGTTCTATTACAAGGATGCAACAGAACTGACGACGCCGAAGACCACCCGTCTAGAATAGAATGCCTGAAAATGTCGAAAGGCGAATCCCGAGTCGTTAGCGACAAAACATGTGGAATCATACAAAGTTTTTAATAGTCAACTTTTATATTGAAATTCCATCAATCACCTTCAGTCGATATGATAAATTAAATAATTAACTATTGAAATCGGATACCAAAATAAAATTGCAGTCAAACTACAATAGTCATGCATACATTGCCGTAATTCTTAAAGGTCACCTCACTATAGGTATATAAAATGACAATGCCTCCCACATGGACGACCACGTTTTTGCACGCTATTTGTGGCATGATGATGGCAACATTATCATGCTGACCGAAACTACACCGCTGGAAGCAGCAGCTGGCGAAGATATCAATGCGTGGGGTTTATTGCCCTTAATTATTCCACTCGTTACCTACAATATCACTATCACAGCATCGTATGGTGTACACGCGAATTGAATAACTTACATTTTTTTTGAATTTCGAATGACCCATCATTTTTGTAAAAAATATCCAAGAATAACAAACACATAAAAGATTTTGTATAAGTGCTAAGCAAGGATAAAGGAAACGCTCGAATTACGGTGTCAGTGACATCTACATATTAATGAACATGTTTAAATATATTGGTTTCGTTGTCATACAGAAAATGCTTATGTTACAACATGAATGGTTCACAAGATCCAATTTTACGACCAAGAAAAAAACATCACATACAATTTTACTTACACAGGTTTTTTTTACATTTTTGATTTATTTTATATTTTTAATACAAGAATTATAAAATAACACTTTTAATTGTACGTCTTTATTTTTTGAAAGACTTACGGTATACCTAAAGTGACCATACGTCCCGTTTTGAACGGGACCGTCCCATTTTTAAGCAGCCTGTCCCGTTGTCCCCAAATACAGCTTCGGGACGTTGAAATGTCCCGTTTTCAAAAAGAGGGCAACAGAAGCCAAGAATTCCATTCTTATTTAAAAGCAAACCTAATTATACTTAAGAAAATTTGTTCATCAGAAAAATATAAAACACAATTTTTTTCACATTTATATTATTATTCCTCTTATTTTCATTATCAACATTCCTTTTCTTTTTATTAATACATAAAAACTATGAAAAAATACGTGTTTCCTTGAATACACATACTATTACGTAAAAATTGGTAGATATCCCGTTATGAGGACAAAAATAAATGGCCACATTAGGTATACCCCACATTTCACTTGATCAGAGTCATTTAACGATTTTTAAGAAATGATAACATGTGATAAAAACAATATAATAAGTTTTGTGATGCAATTTATGCATATAATGTGAGTTATAAAACACCGTGTTTATCTACATAAGTTTTGTCAACATTAAAGGCTCATCTTGTCCATAAAATCGGAGGATTGAAATTTATTGCCGGTATCGAAAGCAAGCCAAGTGAGGATCAAAGCGTTACGGATCAGAGATAATCAAAAATGACTGCTTTCAAATTCGTTTCATTTATATGGATAACCGCAAACCAGTATCGTTGTTTGATCAATAATTATGTTTAAAGGGGTCAAGCGACTCTCTCAAATAAATGTATTAGAAGGAGAAGGGCCAATGTATACACTGATACCTACACTGTGCCCACAAAATGAACATCAAATCAACAATGAAAACAATTTATCAAAACATACTCTTGGAATGTTTCCGATATATTCGACGGTAATTTTATGGAAATCCACTTTCAGCGCATAACTTCGTTGTGGAACTAAACCTAACACGTGTTTCGTATCTCTGAGAAGCGTTTTCAGATGAAGTTTAGGATAAGAATTCAAAAATTTTGAAAATCCTAAATCAGATGTTTTGAAAAATGCGACAGGTGTCTACATAAAAATGGTAGGTATATTGAAACTAGATGAAGTAAAATATTTTCACATTTATATGTCATTAAAATATAATGTAATAAATGCACGAAATTTAGACTATTTTCAATATTTTTTTATTTGATTATAAGTGTAAAATTCTTTGAAAAGTTGATATTACGGTATATACTAATACCTACATATTTAGAAGCAGTATTAAGCCAATGTTGATGGTTATCCAATGCATTGATTGACATGATTTTTTATGAGTTTTGTGTACTTTGTAATTACATGCGAATTAACAATGCAAAACATCCATCGTTTAAGAATGACTCAATTTATATGTTTTAAAGTAGCAGAAAGGCACAGCGGTAGTAAGGTAATTATTGTTATATTTTTATCTAATATTCAACGCCGTTTTGCTTAATTCATGCTATACAAGACTTTTTTTCAGTTATTATGAAAGCTACGTCATTTTTTTGATAATCTTTCTCATTGCAACATGAGCCTGATATGAGTATATGCTGCGACGATATTCATATCAAGTTAGCTACTTTTGAATAATTGTATTGTGATGCGCGAGTTTTGGAGCACGGTATAGGATTGGTGTAATTTTTGGGAAAGAAATATTTTGTTGTGAGAGATTGGAGAGTCGCCAATGTGTGAGCAGCGAATGAGTGTCGCATTGCACCATCTCCATATTATAAATATCTATTTAAAAAAAAGAATCGAAAATTATTAATCTTGTCCTCGAATAGGCTCGGCGAAAGATAACGATAATCAAAAGAGCGAAGCGTATGATAACAATTGTGAGTTAAAATTTAGAACGATTTTGATCATATAAAATATGACACATTATATTGTGCAAGTATAATCAAACAAAGAAACATTGTTGAACCTTTTTAGTAGTAAGGCCGTACATGTACTTCGACTTATTGTCATATTTTAATCATTGTCATTCTTATTGTGTCTATTGAATTATAAATTCTTCAAATATGGAGGATAAACACATTCATAAGAAGGATAAAATAATTTTGTACAAAGGTTAATATTGTAAAATAAATATGTAGCTGTAAAATATTAAAAATGAAAATTCTCAACGATTCGAATTTTTACATGATAAATAAAATTGATAGATATCTAGAGTCGAATCGGAAGTAAGAACTTGAATTGAATTGAAAAATATAAAAAAATACATACTAGATGGGTATATGTAACATTTTTACCAGAAGAACATACAGAACAAAATTATGTATAGGTATGTTTCTTTTAAGTATAAATAATCAAAATGTACGAAAAAACTTAATTTAAAAAATATTATCCGCGAATCAAAACGTTTATTATGTAGAAATGATACAACGCAATAATTTGTGCTTTGAAATAAAAAGGAATTTTGTAATATTGTTTTAAGATATTTCAGACTAGTAAAATCATTATGACTTGGATCACACTTGATTTTTCTGAAATAGGAGTTCTACCAAGTGAATTTCAATCAAATCAATAAACAGTAAAATGACTAAAACTACTGCCATTCTAAAAAAATATTCGATTAACTTATTTCATGAAAGCATAAAAGTGTTTGTTTCAATCGAATACAGTTTCGGTTAAATACAGTAAAATTATTATTTAAGAATGTAAAATAATAAGAGCTAGTGAAAAAGAGTTTAACATGTTTGATCGTTTTTATGAGTTAATCAATAAACTTATAGACACAATTTATTTTTGTTAAAAATGGAAAACGAGTGTAAGAAAGAACAAGATAAAATTTCCGCTTGAAAAAAAGATGCTCCGCTTAATCGTTTTTAGCTTTAATACACTCTAGTTCTGAAATGAACGTATCGTCTCAAAATATTCCTCTAAAACTAACAGATAATTCAAGATTGTCGCCCTCAAAAAGCAAAAGCTTGCTATTGGGAAATTTGGCGGCTTTTAATTTAATGCAGTTTTGTATGTCATTTTATGCTATACACACAGGAAAAAGAAAATTTGCAAAACAAAACGTAGAAATGACAATTGAACAAAAAACTTGCACTCTTGCATACATGTAAATAAAAAAGATTTTTTTTTATAATCAATTATAAGTTTGAACGTATATACCTACCTACCAATTTAAATAAATATGATATCAAAATAGTAGAGGTGAATGAAGAAATTTCGAACGAAAACAGTTTTGATGACGGTTAGAGCTGCAAATCTTTGATTATTCAAATGCCAATCACAGTGAAATATATAACATCTTATAATAGAAAAAAAAATATTTACATGGCTTGTTATCTACGGGTTTCCATAATTCAATATTTATGATGTCACAAAAATGAATCAAAATTTAATCAAAATATGTATGCATTGCAGTGCAAATCAGTTGAAAATATATAAATACTTACATATATAAATATATATATTTCAACTATGAATTATCTTTTATTCCTGAAATCACACGCCGTAGATCATTGCACCGGTAACCGTCAGCAGTTAGTAGTTTTTCCATTTCTCTAAAACTATTTTGAATATGAATTTTTAGAGATACGATCACATGAGTGATGACGTCATTTGATTGTTTCGCCGGAAGTGCATCCATGCATATGTCATAGAAAAATCAACACAACGACTTAATGCAAAGCATCGTGCTTCACTCCGTTTAAATGATGTCCTTTCGCGCCATAAACAATGTCACATGATGCCAGAATGCTGCGACGTCACTTCGCCGGAAATGGAACAGTACAAATTTAAATCGAAAATCCCGCTCTTAAGAAATACATTGTGCACACAAGGGAACGATACTTTACGACCATTGGCACATCAATATAGCCCGGTTCATTTAATTACATATAACGCATAATTCTATTAACACATTCGCGTAGCATTATTTAATAAGATTTACAATACTTGAATTCCAATGTAATGAAGCTGTATAGTCATGCTGATACAATACGAGGTAAGTTTAGTTATATAGAGTTCATTTAGACACGATAATGAATAAATGCATTTTGTAAAGTACGCGTCATACGCATGGCTTTAATGAGCGGACCACCGCAGCAATTACATGTGAATTTAACTGATTAAAAATAATAGCATTCTATCGCACTCATTTCACATGGCAGGCGTTATTCGATATGCACATGACTAATCTTCTTGAATCATAAATAAATTCAGTTTTTGGTTTAATCAAGAATTATTTTTTAAAAGCAATATTGATTATTCCGTTTTACTTACGTACACTTCTTTGGACGACACCATTTTCAACTTTTATTTTTAAGAAATGACACGATCGAACCGTGTAAAATCATTCATAACATTGTTCTGTTACAATATTTTTTGTCGCACAAAATCAAAAATATATATTTATAATTTATGATTTTTTTTAAGAAACAGACAAGCATAGTAACTTTTGGATAAAATTATCGTATTGAATAATAGTTTTAGCAGTGGCAGCGGAGGATATGCTTGAATCGAATAAAATATGTTATTTGTAATGTTAAAGAATATGATAAAATAAGGCAAACCATAAAAAATCAGATAAGATACTGTAAATGATGCGGTTTTAAATGTGTATGCGCAGTTCCCCATATACATAAAGTAAATTCAATGATAAATGTTTTTGTAAAACATAAATAAAGAAGACTCTTTCATACTGTTGTAATCGATGTATTGAGAAAACACTTTATCGATTTAGTCTGATTTCATGTATTACGTACATGCTATTAAATAGGAAATAACAAACTGATAAAGAGCCGCGGTCATTAAAAACCCCAGTTTTTTAAGCAAATTTTAATATTATTGTATAAATTGATTAATAATTTTATTATTAGTAAATATTATAACTATAAGATTATACTTGCTACCTGATTTGATTTCCCGTGAAAGCGATTAACATGAGCGAAAATTAGATAATATAAGCGTCTTTGAAGTGCGTGACTTTGCGAGACTTTTTTTAAAATTTTATCTATAGTTCCAACTGAAGTATAACTATAAGATTATACTTGCTACCTGATTTGATTTCCCGTGAAAGCGATTAACATGAGCGAAAATTAGATAATATAAGCGTCTTTGAAGTGCGTGACTTTGCGAGACTTTTTTTAAAATTTTATCTATAGTTCCAACTGAAGTCCTGTGTCAAATTAAATACATATGCGCAGATGACTGTATACAGTGTCAAATTAAAGGGCGCACGAGAGTTTTAAATGTGGGAAATGCAAATACTAACAATGTAAGTTTTCAATGTTCATAACGAGGAAGAGAAAATTAAGTCTTGGCCCTTAAAATGTCAACGCCGAATACTGTTTAACAATTCGGTTTATTAAGGCTAACTTCAAATATATCAATGAGAAGAAACCACATTAATAAACTAATTTATAGCGGTATTCAGATAAGCTGTCCAATAATAGGTTCTCTTTAATGCTAAAATTAAATTGGTTTGGGTTAAAAATTGTCATCCGATTGATAGAAAGTGTTCACAAACATTGTTTTTAATAAATTTTTAAGGACACAAAACTGGCTGGTTCCTATTTGTCATAAACAATAATATACAAATGCATAATTTACAGACAATGCGTTATTTGTTTCGAGGAAATATAAAAATAAACGAGGAAAGTTGTCATCCGGAGACAGCGGTCAATCCAGTCAGTAATAATTTTATTAGTATGACCACAAGGTTGAGGTCATTGGAAAGAGTCCATACAACTAATCATCAATTGTTATCAACCGGAGTAAGCCTTATGAAATTACAGAATTCCTTTGTAAATCATAAAAAAAAATATATCACGGTTCGTCGAATAAAATGACGAATGTATGGTTTATCGGCCCCACTGACAAACGAGACAGAGAAAAGAATTATATTTTTTAAACTTAGTACGTTCGTTATTGGAAGCAGTTTTTGGTAAAATGCTATCAAATAAAGAAACAACTGTTTAGGAAGGACGGGCTAATGAATTTTTCTTGTGCAATTCTAAAATATTCCTTTTTTAAAAAAGCTCCATTTGAATATTCCCGGAGATTTTAAGACTCGGTGAAGAGAAATAAAGGCAATAGAATAGAGGATAATATTGATAATTCCATATTTTTTCAAATCTAGCAACGTAGTAAATATTGTATTGTGGCACTCAGTTGATATAGTTACAAGATTGCATTGACAGATCAATATTTTTACATAACACGCTATTCTACTGTTCTATCGTATGAAATGGTAAAAAAATAAGTTAATATTTTACCAAGCAGTCAATTTAATGAAAAAAAAATCACAAAAGTTCGAAATGAGATTAATAAAATTAAGTGAATTAAAAAAAATACGGCAATTGTAACAAACATGCCAAAATTCCCAAAAACTAATCGGATTAGAGTAGTTTGGATACTTTTTGGTTTCTCAATATATTATTTTTATGATAAAAGCTTGACAACGATTGATAATGTATATTTGATAGTGATTTATAAAAACCCCCACCAATGTGTGTCCAAGAGTCGGTCACAGTTTGGACATCACTACAATATATGAATATCCAGGTGTGTCTCCTTAGGTTAACCTTTAAACGCCCAGCGGTCCCGTACGGGACCGGTGATTTTGGTATGGTGCATTACGCTATAGTTACAGTTATATTACACTGATTTATGAAAATAGTATTCAAAATATGAATATTAGCTTATATAAATAATGTCTTTGAGATACCGTTCAATAATGTTATTTTCGGTTCCAAAAAATATTTTTATCGTGATGAATAATATAAACATCTGTGTTACAATATTGGCTCTTGGTATATGCGTTGTTATATTAGGCGAACCATAAAAATCATCTACACTATTCAATACATTTTGATGGGGAAACAGATTTTTTTCATACAATACATAGAATATTTTTTCTTTGAGGCAGTGGCTCCCAATCTGAGGGCGCGAACCCCTCAGAGAAGTTTTTATTCTTTAACTTTGTATATAAAATGTGAAAAATTACGTATAAAGCTTTTGTAAATTATAAACATTTTTTTATTTTAATAATGTTTCTTATTATACCCAAATATAATGAATAGATTTAGAGATATAATTATTTTTAGAACAACTATAACAACGCGAATATTTCACGAAAGAAATTCTTGGGCGGTTAAAGGTTAATATAAATATATTAATCGCTTAATTTTCTCATACAATCACTCGTCACTGTGTATAGAAGATTTAATAAGTAATTTGTCGACCGATTCCATAAATTCCAACGGTCTTGTTTTGTTATTGAAAATATTTTCAAGACAAAAATATTGATTGCAAAGAAGCTACATTTGCGTACACGGACAGATGTTTTGAAGTGCAACCATACATGGTGATTTTAATCGCGTATCGGCAAGGGCCATGTGCAACTCTCTCAGCGAATATTTATAGTATTAGGTTAGTCCTGGGGTGACCTAATGACCTACGCTTTAATGCGTTTGAAAACATCACCCGCCATCGATCTGGCGGCACGTTCAAATCTAAAAATAATAGCACATCTAAATTTACGTTGTTTTTATAATAGTTTTCTATTTTTGAAAATATTTTATTGTACAAATATGTTTACTTTAAATAAGTCCTCAATCGTTATTCGCCAAACGTATAAATTAATCTGCAGAAATTGAGAAATCGCATAATAATTAAATTGTTAACACAGTGATTTAATTGAAAAGAATTTTATTTCTGATATAAATATAATATATTAGCATAATATTAGGGGTACACTGAAGAGATTTCGTATTCTTTTAACGCATAACTTAGCGGTCACTTCTGACTCTTCTGTCGTTCAGGATACACATCGTTCTTGCTGCTGCTTTTCATGGACATCTGGACAGTATATTTCAAGTGAAAAAAAAAACAAAAACATCCCCACTTAAATGGAAATAGGTGCCGAATGACTATTTATGCGCGTATGTGCTGTATGAGTTTTATAAAAAAATCTGTGACTACGCCCACCAAAAAACATTTTTGATGTTTATGGTGTAGTGTTGGGACTCCGTCAGTGCCAAAAATGGTTTCGAAGATTTAGATTCGGAAATTTTTCACTTATAAATCGTGGAAAAATTTGGAAACAGGGTTCATGGTTGCCACATTCACTAAGCGAAGAGAAAAAATCGGTGCTTGTTAAAATGTGCGACGATTTGTTGAAACTGAAAGTAGAAACACAATTAACACGGTGAAAAAATAGCAATGTATTTTAGTTCTATAAAATTATTTTTAACGAATATAGTTGATAGCTATTTCGGCTCACGCCATCGTCAGAACTAATAGTTCTCTGCATAGCTATATATAGATAAGCGAATGTTAGTTTAAGCATAGTTCTGACGATGGCGTCTGCCGAAATAGCTATCAACTATATTTGTTAAAAATAATTTTGTAGAACTAAAATACATTGCTATTTTTTCACCGTGTTATAATGGAGTTCTACCAAGTGAATGCCAATTCAATCAAGAAACACAATTCTTGGAATTCACTGTGACAAGGGACGAAAAGTGGATAAAGATCGACAAAAGACGTAAGAGACAATGGTCGTCTCTATTGCAGGTATCGAACACCACCCTTACACCTGGCCTCCCTTCAAAAAGTTCTTTTGCCTATATGTTGGGACATTTATGGAATAATTTATATTGAATTACTCAAGTTTGGTGAGACAATCACTGAAGGAAAAATACCGGCATTGATGAATCGCCACACGGTAATTTCTTCAACACAACAAGGCCCGACCTCACACCGCCAAAAATCACGCGCGAAAAAATCGACCACCTTGGATGGAAACCTGTTTCTCACCCTCAATATTCACCGATTTAACGCCATCGGACTACCATTTATTTCGATCTTTTCAAAGCTTTTTAAGTGACAAAAATTTAGAAATGCTAACAATTTTAACAATTTCCTTACGCAATATTTTGCGAGAATGCCTTCTGTGTTTTATGAAAATGAGATCAAAATGTTTCCCGATAGATGGAGGAAGACGTTGGCTGTCTATGATGAAAATTTCGTTGATTAATGTTAATAAATAAATATTTTATGAATAAAAAATGTTTTATTTGTAAATACAAACTTTCTTCTGGGTAGCCCTAATATAAATATATTCTTTATCAATTTAAACACTACAATAATCTGGTCTTTCTATTCATGATTGATACGCGTGATTTTTATAACGGTAGGATTTGGTTAACTATAATATTTACCTTCTTTTCATAGTATATAGAAATGTTTTTTTATTCTACAATCAACTATGCGTAGCTGACAACCTTATTTACCAACATTACACCTTTGATTTTTCCTCGCATCCAGTCAAACGTTATGTTGAATAATATCTACAAACTTAAATCTATAAAACACTGGACAGTAGCGTGCGTAGAGAGTAAAATAATCAATGCAAAACTTAACGAAAATTCTCGATTCATTTAAAACAAAATCGTCGAAAGTAAGTACCAACGAATGGTCTAAACAGAAATGCGATTATAAATGTATAAACAAAATATATTTTCTCAATTTTTAACATTACTTCTCATGCGTTGAGTCACCAAAGCATGGAATTTTACTTTTTGGCATCCTCAGACATCCTAGAACACAGATGTACTCAAACTGATAAAGCTTTAGTTTGAGTGAATCCCGAATACGTTTAAATGTGAAACCAGGGTCGTGAGAGATAAAACATATGGTAGCGTTCAAAATTTGATAATGAAATTTCATCGAGCACTTTTATGGCGTTAACACTGTCAATTCTTGGTGGAAAGTAATTATATCTAAAAAAAAATCTATATATTAAATTTCTTAATAATTCTATAAAATAAATTATATATAAAAAGGTTCGCTTGTCGCGATTATAGTAAAACATGGAGTAGAACTTTTTATTAGATATAATACTAGTGCTATATGCTTCCTCGTAATGTGCACTATAGAGAGCGTGTGTGTGTATGAGGGCTGTTGTCAAGAGAATATGTGAAAATTGTTACTCAGCATAAAGTTATTCAAAATCCATAACAAATTATAAAAATAAGGCTTATTCTCAGCCAAAGTATTATTTACCTACGACACCGACCATAGTGGTGTTGTTAAGTATTTAGGAGGATAGAAAAGAGAACTCCTTCACCTGACGGATTTATTTATCTATTTAGTGGACGCCTCACAAGCGGCAGGCACTGGCTTTATCCGATGTCATTCCTCCCGTCTCAGTCGGGTTTTATTTTACTCGACGCGGCAGTCTATTTTATTTTTAGATCGACCGAGGAGCAGCGAGTGCATGGGCGAGAGAGCAAGTCGATGCGTACAGTAGAGTGTGATGCACTCGCGATGTGCGTATCTATCTATCGATGCTCTTAAACTCTGACATACACAAGGATGCCGACTGGGGAATATTTACATAATTCATAATTGTTTTTCGTAGAAGAATATCGTACGACAATCACCGCTTTCGAGTACTAAAGAATTTAGACTAATTCTTAATATGACTTCGAATCCCGAAATAAACAAATGTCATTGATCAATTGAGAAATTAATGAATTTGTACTTGGAGAAGTGGGTAGTTACGATGCTGTCCTACCCTAACGAATTCTGAATAACCAAGTGCGGCGAGCGCAATTTACTGATAGATAAGTCATTAACTTACATGGGAAGTACGCAAAATTTCTTTCAGGTATGCTCATTTTTAATATTTTGAAAAATCGAAGAGAAATGTATCTAGCCACATATTTCTTTCGACTAATTCGAGGTCAAAGTGAAAATTCTGCCATCCTTATAATATCAATTTGTATGTTCCAGATAATTTTTAAGGAAATCGTGGACATAATTTGTTTGTTCTTCCAAAGTGTAGAACCAGTTTGCCAATGGGGATGCCAATGGTAAGAGCATTAACAATGTTCAATAGTATTGCTTCGGATGTTGATATATTCCATGTGGATGAAAGTGAGTTCAGGCGAATACTATTTTTCAGTTAAAGTAGATGTTTCATGAGCTTACTTGGTTGACTTTTTTGCAATCCTTGTTGATTGTTTTGCTGTGTATTTGTTAAATTTCCAACAAGATATGTTCAAATATGTTAACGTTGCAAAAGCAGTGAATTTATAATTTGTAAATTTTTTACCGTATAATTATAAATAAATAAATAAAAATAAATATTCCGCTTGATCAAGCAACATTAACATTAACTAACGAAAAAAAAAACCCCTAAACATATATATAAATTCAAAAGAATTTTAGCGTGTCAATGAAATCATCTCGAAAACAAGCATACCAAACACCCGTACACAAGATATCAAATTATAAATTGAAAAAATAAAGATCTACTATCGAAATTGAAATCGCAAGACTTGTGCATGAATATTCTGTCAGTGCAATTCTAATGCGAGGCTCTATACGCCCATTCATCATTATAATTTTTCTCGTTCTGAAACTGTAGATTAAATGTTTACAAACAGTCCTAATTAAATGCACTCTGTTGAAATATTTCATTTATCGACATGGTTAAAATAACTAAACAAATAATTCGCCTGCATAGTTAAACTCGTTGGACTTCAAATATTATTCGTGTACTTGCATTTACTCGCGGCACGACGCGCAAATACAGTAGCGGCAAACTACTTAACTGTAAAAATATTCTCTTGATGTGTTAGCTTTTGTATTTATATAGAATTGCATGTTACGTTGGGAGAATTATCTGATAAAAAAAAACAGCTCAGTATATCTTATCACTTGAATTTGTATTTTTGTGATAGAAACGTCATCACATTATAATATTAGATATATCGATACGTGCACGAATTTGTTTGTTTATATCGTATGTCGTCGCGTGCCGCTGTGAATTGGTTTTTTCAATGCATTTATATAGAAGAAAATAGCGCCAGCATAAACAAAACCATTGCATATAAATACAACGGGCAGAAGGAACACATGGTGCGCTAGACTGACGGACGGATTTATTTTGAACTAAAACGTACTATACCTATTTCACATTTGTTTGCACACGATGCAACTACCACACAGAGAAAGAAATTACACAAATATGCAAACTCCGCAATGAAAGTAAGAGATAAACTTTGCTAAGCGTGGGATATAAATTTTATTACAGTGGACGTTTAAAATACGGAGAGGAATGTTAAAAATGTACAATCAGTTATCGATCATATGTTCATGGATTTATTGTCTTTATTATTTGGGCATTAAAAACTAGAGGTCATTTAATTAAAGAACAACGAAAGGGTAATATAAGTAAATACTTTTTTAAGATTTGCCTGAAACATCTGGGCACGTTGTCTTATTTATCTGTTTCATTATTTCCCTAATCTCACATCTGTATGAAAGAGATTCAAATACGTCATTAGACGACTCACTCCGAATTCAGAAATGCCAAAATTTGTGAAAAATGCGTTCTGTAACAAAGGAAAAAAATACATACTTGCCTTAATCAGAGAGATTATATTATAAGATTAAGATTATATCGATTCAACAGATAGGAAATTAGTTGTAAATATTTTTTTTAAATAATCGTCTTTGCTAAAATAGTAAATTATATATTATATACACATTTTGATAGCTAACTATACTAGACATAAAAATTCATAATGTTATATATATTAATAATATAAATCAGGTCGGAGATGTAAAATTGTGTGGAATATAAGTGAGTAAATTAAAATGGTTAGCATAGTAAGGTAGGTGCCTGCTAAAATTTAGAAGACATAAAGTGCATTTAGTGTACCTGTTTCGCGGAGTCTATTATTATTCAGAATCCATATAAGTGTCAAGTGTGCAAATGCAAATGGTGGTCGGTCGCAAGAAGTTAACGGTTATTGAAAGTTTATTGCCGGTCGATTTAACCGTTATATACCTTGAATATTGATCATTTTTAATATGAACGGGGAATGGAGCCACGGATATAAATAAAATAAAAATTGAATAAGTAGCATAAAGTGAATTTAAGAAATTACATACGACAGATAAGTCAACAGTAGGTTAGTTTCTTTTGTCCGTCCATTATTGAACAACAATTCATTGAACATATTTATATCAATTACAAACGTAGTTCTCATTGAGTATTTAGGAAGAAGCTTAAATAATCGCGAACGAAGTGTGTCAAGTAATTTACACAATTTTACCGTTGTGCAGGTAAACCACAATTCGGCAAAAAAAGATACTAATGGATTTACTGAATGTCGATGTTTTCGATTCCATTTTCATCATTGATGTAGTGGATAATTCTCGATGTTTAAGTACATTTTTATGTTAGCTTAGTATTTTAGATATCACTCCCCAAACAAAACCAACAGTTATATATTGGGTCGATGCAAAAGATTTTTAAAAAAACTTTTTTTTAGATTTCTATTATTTATTTGATCAATTATATAATTTCCATCGGTTCTTCTAAACCTTCTCCCACCTTTCTATTTACTTATTAATGTCGTTGGGGTGAAATTCCGTGGAATTTGTTGCAAAAAATGTATCAAGGGATGTTTTAATCTGATTTATTTGTATTAATTTTTGCAGTGATCTATGATAATCGGACAGAGAAAAGATCCGGAGAATACGGTGGGTGCTTGATAATATCCCAATTCATCTCATTGAGCTTGTGTTGGGTCATCATCGCCACATGTGGTCGCGGGTTGTTGTGACGAAGCACTACCCAATTTCTGTTCATTAATTTAATCCTGGTTTATCCTTTCCAAGGGCGGTGTTTTAATTTGATAATAGTTGACAATATCGTTCTGCTATAATTGTCTGATTGCGCTCCAAGAGATCAAAATGGACAACACCCTTACAATCTCACCAGACACAAAGCATAACCCTTTTTGATGGATTCGGCCTTAGGAGTTGTTAATGGAGCCTTTGTCCATGTAAAGTCCAACTTTTTCTTCTTAAGTTGTTGTACAAGACCGATTCGTCATATCCGGTCACCAAACAATGCAAAAAAAGGTCAATATTTTTGTCGAGCACATTCAATTGACAGCCGACAATTCACGAGAAACCCAAACGTCGTGCAGCGAAACCATCCCTATACGTTTCTAATATCGCAATACGGACTCCAATCTTCAACGCGATCTACCCGGTGGGTAGACGTGCATTGGTGCCAATTATGACTTTTAAATTGCCGTCATCAGACTTCAATGTCCGCCCTGTGGTTTTTTTAAGCCGGGAAATTTTTTAAACCATCACTGTGTCAGTTGAATTTTGATGACATCTGCTTCATACACATTGCATTTTTTTTCTGTTGCCACAGTCGCAATATTTTATTTACGGACAGTATTCATAGAGTAAGCAATGACGTAAATGCACTTTATCGACCGCTATTTTGAAAAATGTAGGGACACCGGCCATGTCAGAACTGAATAGAAAATGGAACGGACGCATCCTTATTTACTGTGTACAATAGAATCGTTTGAAAGCGGATATTATTCATCATTTCAGAGATGTTTTTTCGCTGGGACCATACAAAACCGTTAAAATTTTTGCATCAACCCAAAAAACATAAAATATTTTTTTTATAGTTTTTAAATATCTCATGACAATTCATGCCATAGAAGATAACAGTATAAATGATTTCATATTTCAGAAATATATCATTTGACGTAACATTGGAGATCATATTTTTCTTTTTAGCTTGCACCTATCAATTGGAATAGTCATATCATAATTGAGCTTTTGCACTTTATATCAGTGTTGATTTAAGGAAGCGTATATGTTAAAATCATGATTAATGATTTTTTGACTCTATAAGTTGATTTCAATAGAACTATTATGTAAGGAAAAATATATTTATAGATGATGGTAAAATAATTCAATAATATGAATGTAATGAAAACCACAATAATTATCCATACACTTTCCAAGTTCCTGCTTTATGCATTTTTGTCTCATGCATGGATCTCTGTAATGTATTGGACTCCCACCAACGCGATGTTAAAAATGGGACGCCATGAGGGCGGATAACTCAACAGTCAACTCTTAGCCCCGTCCGTATTGATCTACATTTTTTTTAAAGTAGTGTTTGGACTAAATGACTGGATGGATGGATGGTTTGGATGAATAAAAAAACTTTAGTTGAGACGTTGTAGCCCTCTATTATAAGCCCATATGCTTTACACTGGAAACGCACACCACAGATTATTGACAATTTTCTTCCGATACCTGACCCACAGTTTTTTGCATATATGATTGATATTCTGGTGGTTAACCGTGTGACTGTTGACGCTTACTATTATAATAGAGTTTTATGTATCAAAACTTTGTGTAGGAGATAATTTTTGTATTGAAATATAGCCTGATTTGTACTGATAATATTCATCAGTTATTTAAAACCAACTCAACTGAATAATTCTTGAAATATTTGTACGAGATAACTATTAATTTTCTATGCAATTTCTCATATTTATGGCGAGTGTTTTTCATTCGACGATGATATAATATGTTATCCATTTAATGTCCAATCATTTGACATTGTTTGTTTTTTCCAATTTAAACCGCAATGTCAAACATGCTGATAACTAATTAGTTACATGTTATTACGGACACATAACTTGTGTTCGGGATAACGTATTTCGTTATCACATCCGCTGTTACGAATTTAATATTTGCATGCATTTCGAGTGGCATGTGCATAATATTACTATACACTTACTAGCACCGTCAGCTGATATACGACTGGTTTAAAACGATTTGCGCAATTCAGTGCTAATCTCTATACCGTAACTATAAGAATCATTGACGAATTCAATCTAGCATTTTCTAAAAAGTTTCGCGTTCGGGACTTCATGAACACGGATGCATTTGATTTGAGAAATTACTCATCAATAAAAATTGATGAAGTATGAAGGTTCAACTCTTTATATACATCAAGTTATTTTTACATCTATGGATAATAAAACACAATTACGAAAGGTTTCAATGAATGGCACACAAAAATAATATAGCATGTAGGTCATTTTGATATGGTTCACTGAAATAAAGTAGTAAACAGTTGGCAAGGGCAAACTACCCACCGTGATCAACTTTCGATAGATGATAGCACAAACAGGAAATAATACGGCAATATTCGCTTTGCATTTCTTCGCAGTAAAAAATATTATACTGGGTTGATGTCATTGTAATTATTTCACAACTATTATCATAATAGCCTTCTGGTAAGCTCTGATTATAATAATATTTAAAAAAATATCTGTAGCGGTCGATGTGATTAACGAAAGCACGAAATCGTGCCAAACGCAAATCGACATCTGCCATGTTTGTTTTGCAGAATGAAGAATCTATCATAATAACCCAATAGTGTGCCAATCTAGGAAACAATGTTTTGTTATGAATTAGTATGACAAACAAGATGAACAAAGAAATCGTTGTTAGAACTAAGCCGCTAATTTATGGACAATAACGTTTTGAAATATTCATTGTCTCTTTATTGAATGACAACACCGTTTAAAATGCATTGTTTATATAACGGCACATATTGCATTGAAGTTAATACTGAAAACTTGCAAGTCAAATATAATATACGTATGGAAATGAAATATGGTTGCGGTATATGTTATCAACTAATCATGAAATTCATATACAGAAATAAAATATTTTCATTTTTGTAGAAATGCATTGAAATCACAACAAAAATTTAAAAAAAAACATGATCGATACCGGAAAAACTTGTTCTAGCATGTGACCCAGACTTTTTTTTAATTTTAAAGGATACTGATACTAAAATGAGAAATTAAAAAAATGAATAAATATGTTAAATTTAAGTATGATTAACACTAAGCTGTCGTTTGGTCTTCAACACAAATTATCACACGAACGACGAACGAATCAAACGAAGAAGCTCTAGAGACAGGAAGGTAAAAACTATCAAAGATTTTAGTTTTAGAAAAAATATTTGCTTAGGTTAGCAGTTACACATCTACAGAGCGATGGTAGCACGTTTGCAGTGTTTGTTTTCGGCGTGAGAGAGCATTTTTTTTAGGTGAAATACTATAATAAAAACACACGGTTCCCGCAGATGACAAATGGGATAATGATATCATTTTTAAGTGATCAAATTTAATGCTTGGTATTTAATAAAAATCTTTAAGCGGATTTACAATACTTACAAAGAATATTGGCCAATGTTGGTTTATTTTTGATTTTTATAAACTTTAATTGAAACAATTGTTATGTTGGCAGTCGATTTTTTAACGTCCGGGGTCATGGATACGCGTTCGTCGAACTCTTTTCATGAAAAGACGATGCAACAAAAGTTGTCGGCCTGCACATGGCGGATGTCAGACACATCGCATCAACATCTCACTTCAAATAATAATTCTTAATTTAATGCATGCACAATACCGGGATGTGATAGTCATCTCGAAAGGCGCCAGTCGAATCCACACTTAGTTCGAGTAGTTGGGTGAGTAACGCGATATACAAGAAACACGAAAAATGAGCAGACCGATATCATTTAGAATACACAACTAAATACATGTAAATAAGCAACTGCTCAAGATGTTTCATTATTTTATTGTGACTGACATATCTTTATTTAACAGACAAGTATTAAATTTTCAGTTTAATATGAAGGTAATGTTTCCTACTCATATCCCTTTCAATCGTAGCGAGAGCGATTAGGAAACTATTAGTTATATTGTAAAATATTAATTCTTAATTTTTCAGGCGATTAGAGAAATTAATTTATATGAAAAATCTTTAGGATATTGAAAAACAAGTTAATCAAATCTACCAACACAAATTTAAAAATATGCGACTAATAACAGAATCGCAAGGAAACGGAAGTTCTAAAAAGTTTGTCCCGGGTTTCAAAACTGGGCAGTCGTTCTATTGAGCACCTCCATAAAAATATCTACATGCTGCAATTTGTGAGCAGTTATGATAGAAAAACATTTAAGTGTATTTTTATTGCACTGTGTGTCGTGATGATTTGATGTGAGCTGTTGTTATTCCACATATAGGTTGTATGAAAAATAAATGAAATTATTTAGTGTAGTAATATATGCTATACCTGTTAAGTGGTAATAAAAACCACATGATTGTTATATTATAAACTTTCAAAATGTAATGCAGGTCATAGCCAATAATTTTTACGTTTTAGATTTATTAACTACATTGTAACATTGCAGTGAATAGTTTTAAATTATGAAGTGTTTTTGAAAAAGCGTCGATATAACGCTCAACACCTCTGTTTTTCAATATGTTTTAATAGAAGTGTAAGATTTTTGCATAAGTAAGCGTAACAGAGTTAATTGGAGCAAATATATTGACATTTAAAAATACTTAGGCAACAGTTACGAGTTATGACCCACTTTGAAGTTTTTAAGCGGTGATACATTACCATTGTAGAAGTTTGCTTGCTTATTATTCTGTAGCGAAAATGCATTCAGATGTTTGATTGGACAATAATTGAAGAAAAATATGAACAATTAATTGATACGCTCGAATGACCAATGGCGTGGTTAATGGCGTATAAATGTTAATTGAACACAATAATTCGAATCAAATTGTTATCGATTTTCACAGTAGACTGTCAATCCATAAAGAAATCTAAACAGGCAGTAACAAAAAAATATATTACTTATCACTATGAAACTATGAAACAAAGCCGTATGACAAAAATCAGGTAATGTATAAATAAAGTTACTGCATTAAATTAACATATTATTTATTACAATTAATGATCTCTGGATCAAAATATCGATTATCCTGTAAACGAATGATAATTGATGAAAATGTTTATCACTGCATAATAATTATCCTTAATTTAATAAAATATTTAGTAATATTGAATTGATTGCTTTATATAACAATAAAATTCATAAAATTCTGGCATTTGCTTCGACTCATTGACGTGCATTTTCAGGCTGTTCCACAATGAAGAACTGAACACTGAAGTATCCACAAATATTCAACAAAAATATATTATAGCTGGATATTTTAATTATTGGATGGCAAAATAAATGCTCGGGTATCTGTATCAGACACAATGAGAAAATATGGTAAGCAAAAAGGCATCCATCGTTAATGTGGTTGCTAAAAAATTATATGTCAATTACTATTGTTATCTAAAAAGTCATCACAAGGCAAAGCAATCTGATTCAGTCGTTGTCACGATCCAGGATGCCTCAATAGTATTTTTATTCAGCATTATTGAAAGGTTTGTCGGATCAACAACGTTTTTTTTTCCACTTCCCGCGTGCACGGAATTATCAACGCAAAATGTAAGGCCGCCACTGATAAACATACCAATCATCTATCTATTGTCACTTGTTATCCGTCAATTGATTGTCGAATGCTACAATGAACTGAATACAAATTTCATACCCAGTGTTAGAATTCAAGAAATCATCAATTGGCGACTGCAATAAATCACTGCTTACGAATTTCCGACGGGATGTAAGCGACGGTCGTCGCAATGTATCATCGCAATTGTGTTAGTTCTTCGAATATCCGTTTTGACATTCTGATGGATTACTAATATATTTTCTCAATAGCGCATATTACACACAATTCGCTACGAATATTTCTTCTGCTGCAAGAGTGTTAAATTTTTTTTGGAAACACGGTGAAAAAATAGTAATGTATTTTAGTTCTCCAAATTTTTTTTATAAGATATAGTTGATAGCTATTTCGGCTCACGCCATCGTCAGAACTATGTTTAACAACCTAGCTTATATCGTGCTAGCAAAAAAAAAATTGTTTGTTGTTGTTAAAACAGAAGAGAAGATGTATTTTGTACCTTTTCTACGCAGCTATCAACTATAATATATCTTATAAAAAAAACATTGTAGAACTAAAATACAGTTTTATTTTTTCACCGTGTTATAATAGAATTCTACCAAATAAATGCCAATTCAATCAAATAAATGTTTTTAATAACCCATCTCCAGATAACGTTTTTAATCTATTCTTCAATTATACAACCAGATTCTTACAATTTGCATGGTAGGACGCTGAAAGTATTATATTATAATATATCTACCGAGCATAGTTTCCCAACAATGTATCAATAAAATAAATCAAAGTATTATGGTTATATAATAATCATGGAAATAGGGTGAGATCTATTTCAGCTTCACGCTATCCTCAGCAAGGTGTCATATTTTTTTGATAATTTTAAAAGATGCAATAAAAACTTTTATGTAAAGATATTTACTTCGTTGCAAAGAAACATAGTTCATTAAAAAAAATCTCGGTGGTATGGAGAGTTGGTGGAATTTCTTTCACATCGTTGGACAAAAAAATTTCAAATCATATTTTCGAATACAACTTCTCAGAAACTACACAGCGATGAGAGGTCCACCCATCACAAGGGTCGCGGCCTCCGAGTACAATCCATCCGTCAGATTCAAAATTCTAGCGTTGAATCGGTAATAATGGTTAATTCTTTGGTATGAAAATACATTTCGCGGATGATTGATGCTACTCTTAGTTATGTATTTCGTTCAGCCGCCAGTGGATAAATGATTGCTTCATTCTACATAAGTGATTTTAAAACGGTAAACTATTATCGAGTACCTAAGTTCCATATTGGGAAGGTGGACAGATGAGTTTGGAAATGATTTGAAGTATTAAAGACGTAGACGTTAAGAAGTCTAAGAGTCGGAGTTATCACATATCAGTTGCTCAGACGTTTTTTTAGTTGTTTTTTTTTTGATTGCATGTGTACCAACTTATTAAAATACAGATTATTTTTGTTTGGTTTCATATTTATTACAATTACTATTTATGTAATAGGGACATCAGGCCAGTATATTACTTTCATTGCAAAAAACTGTACTATAATTCTTCAAAGATTATCGAGCCCAAAAAAAAAGTCTCATCATAAAATTGTGTATATTAATACATGTGTGATATCGTGAAACTGTGGCTAACAATGTATATTGTTATAACTTTTGGGCCGTTTGTCCCGGAACGTCAATCAGAGTCGTCGGATATGGGTTAACTTCAACTGTCCATTAAAATAATTGACGCGACGATATTATTATTAAAACAGTATATCGATTTCATCGGTTATGAATCGAAGAAAGTGATTTACGCACTAACTCATCCGTGGTATTATAATAGGTTGTTAATTTGTTTTATTGCAATACTAAGAAAAAGCAGTGAAAGCTGAAAATCAATAATAAACATTTTCAGACATTCACAATTCACCGGAAACAAAAGTGGATAAACACTCTTCGTTATAAATAGGATTCTGAAATTATTTTAATATTCGCGCAACAGATACGCTATTTAGCTTTTATTCAGATCTATACATTCAGACTTGCCGATCTAAATTCAAAGACGCGTCCTATAACTGAAAAACAGCATTTCATTTATAGGGGGAAATAGCTACATGCTATCTAAGATGATTTGTCATGAAAATAAATCATATGAATCCATATTTGTTTTAATCCAACTGCCAACCTTGGTTGGTCTTGTGAACACTCAAAAAACTACAATGGAACCATGATCTATCGTTCTCGTATTTATCGTTTTTTAAGAGGCTGTTGTAAACGGTAAACACACAATAAGTATCTAGCACAAAGAAACAAACAAGCTTTAAAACGTTGCTTAAAAATGGCTATTCTTTTTTTGAATTCATAAATCGATTTTTATTGGTTTTCAATAGGTTCAATGTTCGGGTGTTTGCGGTTTCAAACGCTTCTGCCACACGACTTCGAGGCCGAGTAATGAATGCGTGGAGGAATTTCGTCAATTATATTCGCAGCTCTACACATCACGGTATGCTACCTCGAAACTTGTTTTTCAAAACTCTTTAAACAAACAAATAAACGGCAAATATTTACTCGTAAATTGATTATCAAAGAAAATGTCTGAGGGTATCGCGAATTGAAAATATGAGACATATCAGATAGAATACGCGGTCAGAATATCAGATAGAATACGCATATAGAATACGCAGTAGAATTTTTTGGTCGCCCTGCTTTCAGTAACAAAGATTTTTATTTTTATTTTATGTTACAACAGTTAATCTTCGAACAATGCCCTTTCCTTAATTCGCCAAGTACATAAGCAATAGGGCCGTTTTCGAACAGGTTTCGCTCATTGCTATCATTATAAACTACTTACAACGGTCGCATAAATGCCAGGTATATGTCTCTATAAGATCTTATATACTCAGCATCCCACATTGTAAATTAAATAACCTATTCACTCGAACCTCTTCTGAGGTCTTTTGAATTTCGGGATGACAGTTAAGTAACAATGTGATACAACCGAAAGGAATACAATGCCACAACTATAACAATACAAATTCAAGCGTGCCAACTATACATTTTTGGAACTCTATTATATGCAATGGCGCCTACCAAAACTGCCAATACACAAAATGGGTACTGTAGTCAACTCAACTGACTATATTATGCAGATTAACGCAAAGGTAAAGTTAATTTGCATGGAAGGCGGTTGAGCCATTAGCGCTTGTTCGAGACCTCTCGAAGGTAAGATGTCAATGAATTTTCCATTTACTCGTTAACCCAGACTCTCCGAGACGACACTAGGCTACCACCAGCATAGCGACTACCGTATTATTAAACATGTCAAATTAATACCCAACGTTACTGTGTGAGGATATATCGATACGACACTTGTTCAACGATACTATAATACAATAGTCAATGGTCACCTTGCAGTATAATAAAATTAAACACATATAAGTCGCAATATTCATCAATGCTTTAAACGAAGTATGTTGTTTCTTATTGCTTGTAATTCACAAGATGAAAGCAAACCATCCACAAGGAACAAGCAAAACATACATTATAAGCGTTGTGTTGGCTTATATCTAGGAACCTGCTGATTTGCTCTAACTAATGAATGAAATGTCTATATATCGGAGATTTTTTTGCTTTTATCAATATGATATTCGTAATAAAGTGAAACGAATTAATAAGATTCTCTAATTCTTCTAAAAAACGCGGAAGAATGCAAGTCGACGAATATTTAAAATACAAAAACGCCAACCGGCTAAAAATGGACTCTAAAATAGATCAATTCGTAAAACAACGGAGAGTTCAACCCAAAGTTTGGCAGTGGATCGTGAAAAAAAAAAAAGAAAAGCATTCACAGAATCGTTTAGAATTTTGGCAGTGTAAATTCTTACGAGATAGTTGCAGAATAACAAAAAAAAACACCTGACTAAGTAACTTAAGTCAGGTGAATTTATAACTACTTAATCGACAGTAAGTTCATTATTTTGATAGAATGGATGAAAAATAAAATCTTTGTCAATAAAAAACGCATCGTAAAAACTGTTTTCAAAATTCTTTGTATTTGGAGGTTGACAATTGAAACAGAATATAATAATATTTATTTGAGGAAATACTTTTTCTAATAACTTATTCTAATCCAGTTATTTTGTAGAGAGCGATTTATTATCTAAGAAAAGCTTTTGTTGATGTTGTTTATTTCTCTACACGTTTAATTGCTTTTTTTAAATATGTCGTAAATGTTATAAAACTTATTTAAAACTATTGTCTGCTCCGATGTGAAAATATAAATAAAAATATATGGCGTAGCACATGCATGTATATATAGTTCACTGTGTGATATTTACAAAACAATAAAATTAATTCAACAAACTTGTCAATTCAGCTGCATTCAAGTGCGCTTGAAAAACTAATAGGTATAAAAAAAAACTCCATAAATAATTACATCCGTGTGCACTATATACTTCCTACTGAAATCGTGCGCCAGAACATATTGCCAAAAGAGTAATACAATGAAAATACAAACAGGATAATAAAGATCAATGTATAAATTGGATATTTTCAAAATTGATTAATTTTTTAAATTATTTTATTTTTATAGTTTTATTTTAATCATACAATATATAATTCATTCTAAAGATATGTCCTTCTCCTAAATATCGGTAATTTTTTAAATTCCATTTTGATAAAATGTTGAAGGCTTTGATTGAAAATATTCCAACAATGTTCTTTTGATGTCGTCTACATTTTCTTTTTTTTCCGTCAAAAAAGTATTTCATCGATCCAGCTGATTACAATAAAAGCTTGTTATTTTGGGCAGTCTTAAGAGTTTTGTAATACAGAATCGCCTTATAACACTTTCTTTTCTCATTTCCGGTTATTAAATAGTTGAGAAAAGGTGACTTGCTGAGAGCTTGAAGATCCAGAAGTTTGTGACATACTCGGATATGCGCCGACATATTTTCCTCGTTCAATTAGTGCAGTACCCATACACCTTGCATCCGGTCTCCAGTTCTTCTTTATAATCTTATTAATGAGTCTATGAACTATTGAATCATTGTAGTATAATTTCTCGGCCAGCAGACGAATTGTTTAAGAAGGATTTGTTTCCATTTCTTACAGCATTATATATTCGTCTTCGATCGTCTCTTAAGCCCAGGATTATTCTTAATATAATTATCTCCATTTAAATTTTTTTAATTCATCTTGGACATTTACGGATACATTACGGATGATTTTTTTTTGTTGCCGTTGTTGCTGTTTTTTTTTTAGAAATTCACTTGATATTCAATTTCGTATAAATTTTATGCCATCGAAATGTGTGATCCAAATATGGGTGCATATAGATATAAAAAAATGTACGCGGGTATTGACTGTCAAAAAGAAGCTGACTGAAAACTTTACTGCAATAAAAACGTTATTACATCTAAGAATATTTAATACTTTATAATTTATCAACTATTTTCACAAAATATTATGCAGACGTTAGCATTTTTAATGTAATTCAGGAAACACTGAGGACTGTGGGAGTATATCGGGTAGTCATTTCACAGAAAATGATAATTATTACAGAAATAAAACATAATACTAAAAACATTTAAATGTTCTGTATGCATTTGGTGTCTATAATAATTATGAGAAGAATTATATTTTTCATGACTGGTTTGATGATTACAGGGTAAATTAAAAATATTATTGATTTTTATTTTAAAATAGCAGATGTCTTGTTCCACAAACCACAACAGGATGCACAGGTGTTGCGTCTTCTTTGCATGCGACTGCGATAGGTATAAGAAGTATGTTAATAAAAATACCAAGTCAGTCAGAAATGATACAAGAGTGAAAGAGTAAGTAAAAATATCATAACTTTGCTAAATAGCTGTTTGTTCTTTTTAAACAGAAACAAAGTGATGTTTTTTAACGATTATTTTGCGGTATATATATATACAGTGTGAAAAAATAATTTTGTTGTAAAATAATAGTATGTTTAGATAAAGTTTTTACCTCATAAATGTTTCAATCAAAAAATATGCGACATAGCTACAGTTGAAGTCATACGTAATGTATAATTTAAAAATAAATCATCTTTTTTAATTGGATACATGTATAAAAAAATAGATAATATGTATTACTTTTAAGATGTTAACTGTCACTTCTTGATGGAGAGGCATGATATTTTAAATAATAAAAACACATTTTTTAGTACTTATTTCCACAATATATTTTTTGATCAGGACCGGTTTCGCTCATCGCGAGCATTATCAACTGATAGAATACAATTAACAAACGAGTCTATTTATACAAAACACAAAATTAATTTGAGTTAAAGGTAGCAGGTGTACAAAACCATGGGTTCAAGAACTAGGAAACAATATACATAAAATCATACAATATTGATACAAATAAAGTAAATTAGTATAAAAATTAAATGTTCACAATCACTTATTAAGAATTACAATTACAATTATGGTAAATCAATAATCCATTAGGAGCTCTGAACAATCAATAAGGTATTAAACGAATATTTTCATTTGTAAGTTTCATATTTTTTACACTGTCTGAAATTCGAGAACTACACCCGCTCTCGCCATTGACCATGGGCCTTAGGTATACCAGGTAAAAAATAAAAATAATTTACAATATAAAAAAAGGTTTTTACCTTATTTGATAAAAAGAATCAAAACAATGCTCGAATATGCAGGTAAATATTGTAAAATTTGTGGCAATTCCTGCATAAAGGAAATTTTTCAAAAAATATTAGCTGAATTAAAACCACGAAATTTCACATTGTCATATTTTCCTTACTGCTAATGTAGGTGCTTATATGAGGAAATTGCAAATTATTTCCTGTTGATTAATTATTTTAAGCACCAATAAGAAAAGTTTATGGAATTTTATGAAATGGGAAAAAATACTATCTAAGATTGAAGATTGATTTAATATTTAAAATAAAAGTCTATCAAAATAAAGTTGTATATTTTTAAACAAATTTCGTGTTCGAAATCAAAATAATTTTCTAAGACTGTGTGTATACATTGTATTCGGTATGGTAGAGTGAGTATTTGAGTTCTGAATTATAAGGGGCCGTATCTACAAAGATAACGATAGTAGACGGTACGATCCTTTGTAGTCTGGAGCATTATGAACTTATCTAACATCTTTTTGAAATAGTTCGAAGTTTATCAATTATTAAAGCTAGAATATCTGAATATGCATTGAATACAAACCTCTAAATAGTGACTTAGTCGTTTAATTTTTACAAAAATAATTATTTCATAATTTCAATGATGTTAGATCTCATTTTCAACAATATAATACATTACAGCGTAAAGATAAAACAAAAATGTATTTTTATCAATTCGTGCAAGTATGTTTATAATTTCTTAATTAAGTAATTATCAGTGCCATTTCATTTCAAATTGAAATAAAATATGTGATGAACCAAGAATTTATACATATTTAAAAACAAATATCCAATGTTATTTTAGCGATTGAGGAGTTGTCAAATTGTCAGAGACATCATTGCGTTCAAAATTAAAAATACTAGATGATCTTTTGATACGTTTTTGAAATGAAGTTGAAATGAGAATTAGCATTAATTACATAATTTTTGCCTGCTTAATCTTCTCCACTCACTCATTATACGCAATTTAGTGATAGTAATGATACTTCGTGTTTAACTGACAAAAATCATTTACGGCATCGGCAAAAATTTATTTGAAGAAAAAACACATTTTTTGAATATCAATATAAACAATGGAGCTGAAGCTGCAGCAGTAAAAAAAAACTCTAGTGGCCGCACATGTGAACTACTGGTCTAAGCACTTACAAATATGGGAATAGGATTGCATGTATAAAAAAATACCATGCCAAAACACATCTGTCTATTTTTAAAACATTTGCAGAAGTTCATGAATTATTGTTTGAATAACTAAAAAAAGAGTTTGAACTCAAATATACTAAGAATTTTCAACGGATATAAAAGACTTTATCTTTTAAGAATTATAATTTACTTCCCGTTGCACCCCCATATAAAGTCTGACAGGTAAATAATGTACTGAGGATGCAGGCTGATAGCCATACAACGCTGTCAACTGGCCGTTACCTACGCATTCAATTTGGAAATGTATGCAAATCGCGCCTTCCAATGAATTAGCATGCGCGTACCTACTTATTGTATACAAAGTAATTTCCGGTACAGTCATCATCGCGACCCTGCAACTCATTTTGGTGGCCTGATACTTTTACTAATTTAAAATGTCATATCAGTCTAATATCTTAACATAGTTCGAGGAAAACTTTGCTCTAGAAAAATAATATTGATTTATATGTCATAAAATAGATCGTTTCTCGAAAAAAAAAATACCGATCATTGAAATTCATTACAAAATAATTACCGAATTTAAGTTTGTATATTTTTTCAACCATGCTCATTTCGAAAATGGAGTATATTTCCCCTGAATGGAAGCATTCATTTTAGAAAACATTTTTGTAAAGCGAACTGTTTATAACAAAGATACCCACCTCTTCCGTAATAGCAAATGCTCTTGCTTTTAATCAGGTGACATATTATTGAAAAACTATTATATGAAAATATTCGTTCGGAGATGCGAACCCATAACCACCGCAACCGAATTGGATGAACGTCCAAGAGCATTGAACACTCGGCTAGCCGACTTAAAATACGTAATTTTATATTAAATATATATATTAAATTTGACGATCGTCGAGACACATGTTGTTAATAACAGCCATGTATAACCGTCATTTTGCAAACCCATTATGGAAGTCATTAATAAAGAAGCAATAATTTTTTTAGGGCTTATTTTTCTTTACTAATCCCCATATTGCACTTTCTAACATGTTGTATATCCCGGATATATTGAGATCATTTTATTGGAAAGCACCAGCGTGACAGCGAGTGAGTCAATTTCAATACGTCAAAATAACAAAGAGACGGCATCGAAAGTGCTTCAAAGTAGACGTAGACATAGACACACACAAGTATTTCGACAGCCCTGCGATAATATCGTTTGCACGTATTGCATACATTAATCTTGATATCTTGAATAGTATTAAGAACTGAATGAAAATTGCTATAATTGTTTGCCATAAGTAGTCCTACTACACGAGAGAAAGAAATATGAAGACGCAGCCTCTACTCACTCTTGAAAAAATAAAAGCAAGGGAACTAAGAGCCTGTTTATAAGGCTCCACTTTGATAGCAGCATGTACTTAAAAGAGACAGGAAAAAGTCACAATAAAAATTTGGTGGAAATAATTTTTAAAAAGATCATCAGTGTCTGTGTGCGTCGTCTGCAATCCAATCGTGAATACTTCGCCGCAAGAAGATGAGTATATTTTCCAGTAAAAGACGATAATACGTCTCAGCTGATATTTGATAGTCATTAATTTTTCTTTAAAATCATAGTGATATTATATCAGCCATTGTTTTAAGATATAGATAAATATAGCATTTAACGTAGCAGAGAAGTGTATCATCACCAGTGAACATAATAACACAGAGTTCACTCCACCGAAACGAAATTGCAGCGAATTATATTCCCATTACAGTCGCACAGAATAAATAATAAAAGCGTAGGAAAAATTCAACCTCCCATCTTTCAGTCTCGGTTATTCGGTCGTAACGTAATTTTTTGCAGCTGAATAATTTGATCTTTTATATGTTAGTTTGGTTATCATTAATAAATGATTCATTTACTGCTACACTAACATACACATACAAAAAATATTCAAAGATACTGCGGCCTATTATTACATTAGATTTTTAAAAATTGGCAATTGGCGTTTATTTATTTTAACTTTGTCAACATTTTTGTCATTAGTTTCTCTCCTTAACTTCAAACAACTGCACTAAACGATCGCGGATTTAGAATGCTATAAAGACATTTTTCCATATCGATGAAGATCTGCAACTATGATTCAGTAATGTAAATTTTTTGCAACGATGTAGAAGGTTTGAAAGAAAGATTAAGTAATATATTTTATGATACAGGTAGTCAAAGTAATTACAACCATAAATGTTATACTTCTAAACGTTTCGGAAACTATTTGGTAACTATACTTTATTGGATGACTGTAAAACACCTGCAATTACAATTGAAATGAAAAAAAAAGTTTTGATAGTTGAAAAAATCTTTATAAGCGTGCAAGAGTTGTTACAGTAAGTCTTGTATGAGTTGAATTTAAAGATTGGTATTGACTATAAGCCACTAAATCAATCTCCAAATTGATAATACCTATTGATGAAGTCTGAATATGGAATAAATTTTGATGTATCACAAAAACTTCCGTATTGTTAAAATATTGAAGTGAACCCGTTTCACTGAATAACTGTGGTTATAGTAACTTTTGAGTTGTCAAATATCACTTCTTGATGGAAAGGCATGATATTTTAATATTTGACAATGCGCGCAATGTGCGAAACCGGTCCAATTCATAAAAAAAAATTGTGAAAATAAGTACAAAAAAATGTGTTTTTATTATTTAAGATAATTTTCAGTGTTGATTTATTTTTATCTGGTTTTATTCTACAAAAAACAACATGTCAATCTTTGGTAAGTCTGAGTGGCATGAATTATATCTACAATTGTAGATAATAAAAATTTGGAAAAAGAATAGACAATCGTATCCTTCTTTTCTATCAACTCACAAGAAATTAAATAATCAACAACAAAAATTAGTCGTAATAAAAAAATAATATCTAGAAGCCGCTAAGGAATTCCTGTTTTTGTCAATATCGTAAGTGTTCCGAATTGTGGAGCAGAAGTTATCAAATTGCAACAAAATAACATAACAAATAGAGCCGATGTAAGCTATCGAATATATCATATAATTCTTGAGACACAAATTATTTGAATATGTTCTTATCCCAAAAAAAAACAACAACACAGAATGTTTCTTCAATGTGTTAACAACTGGCCATATTGTTAAATAAAATAATAAAAAGCCACACCTTTAGAATATGAAGGAAGAAATGGAGTTTCAGGTGAGGATAGGCAATAATTAAATCGTAAAATGAATCGCGAAGAAGTTGGCGGCACTACAAAAATGCATAGACGCGTACACGCATGCCAAATGCAAGGCGAAGGAAGCACAGGAATAGAACCCGCATACACCGCCCAGTTACCCGTGCACCGGAATATTTCTGTCAACTTTAATCGTGACAGTAACTTAAGGAGCTTTGGAGAAGAGTCATGATTCATAATATTTTAAGGGGAGTTAAAAATCGGTTGAACCCTTAACATAATTGAATATTCTGCCGGCTTCAGATTCTGACGCTTGCGCAAAGAATTAGGCAGTTTGAATGCTGTAAAACTGCAACTTACTTGAAAACGAAAAACAGCATATTTATTTCATTCAAAAGCACACCGACCACCGGATTATTAATTAAGTAATAAAACATTTTTTAAAAACGGTATTGAATATTTTTTAAACATGGTAGATGTTGCAGTTAACAAACTGCTCTCTCAGAAACACTCAATTACGATTTCCTAAATGCATGAATAATATTAACATAGAACATGGATTTTTTCAAAAAAGGAAATGACATTTTGTTGAAGCTATGTGAACTATATATTCAGGTGCGCGAACAATGCTGTTATATGACAAAATATTTTTACTAAATTAAAATTAATAATACCATAAAAGCAAGTAGCGATCAATGATTATAAATTCAAAATATGTTTTTTTTGTAAATATGAAAAATGGACTAAAAGGGAGTAGGGAGTCGATCTACGTACATCATACAACGCCATACAATGTTATATTAGAGACCGGCTTCAATGATTGTTTGTAAATTATGAAAACTCTTTAAGGACTGCGGGTTCCTTTCGTAAATGATGAATAATTAAGTAATCGAATGATGTAACATTCATGATTGCATCCATTTGGTTGCAGCGCAGCACTTTATCTGTCATAATTTCATTGGTGGGAAAATCTTTCGGATGCTATTTTGTTGACAGTTACGATTTGAACTGACAGCTACGGTATGTAATGGCCTCTTGGTATAATACGAGATGGCAGTGGCCTCTCTCAGTTGTGTCAAAAAATGAAAGATTCACGGTGTCTGGTCTGGACAGTATAATGACATCACGCGCGACTTGGAAGCCGACTATTAGGTTAATTCGCAAGATGAGAATTAATAAAGGCATGTGTATTATATTTATCTGTATACATACATATATGGTAAGCTGTCGGGTATTGTCTGGTGACCAAGGGAAAATAAATATATTGTAGAAATACGTTTTTCGTTGTTTTTTAAATTTTAATTGCGATACTCCATAGCATATCAAGTGGCAGTACAATCTGTCAGCAAGTGCACAATACGGTTAATGGCAGACATATATTTATATGTTATGGGTGGTAGCAAGAAACACTATCCTCTCAAGGCATGTTATATCGTACCCGTCACCAATACGTATGTATTCTCATCCAATATTTTTGGACCCAGTCCTTTATTGTTTCCGAGGACTCTTACCAAGACAGCGTACTTTGTGAATTAAGACAGCATAAACTTCAAGATTTTTTATTAATTAACTTATAATTCGGATCCCATTTTCAGAAGGCAGTTCAATTTATAGGCGATCAGTCTCACCCAGCTTAAATTTAAATTCAGTATCAGGACTGCAGCATTAAGGGAGGATGATAAAAAAAACTACTAAAGTGTATGTTGCCTCCTTTTCATAGTGCTTAAATTTAGAATTGAAATATCAATAGTTGAGATACGATATAGTAAAATTGTCACTACGTAGTGGCAAATGATACGCATGTTGAAGAGCTATAGTAGCTAAGAATTTTATTGAACTTTAGTAGAATGTATGGTCACCACAACTTAGTCTAGTCTTGCTAACTGCTCTTTGTATAAAGCTAAATTGGTGTCGGTATATGATAAATTTTATAAATAATGTGATTAAAAATGAGCCATTACTAAACGAGCTCAATAATTCAACGTGTTTTGTTTTTAATGGCAGTCAAAGATTCAAAACTATTTTTTATTTTAATTACGCAGACTTAAAGTTATGAGCATAACAATACCTCGCTCATATTAATAACTTATGTTATATTTTGTATACCTTGTAATTTGGTCACTCAAAGTATCTTTCAGATGGGGCAAGGAAAAGTGGATAGGTTTGGGAAAATAACATAAATTTTTCATATACAACGTGAGTGGAAAAAAGTGAAAAAAAGAACACACAATGTAATTTATTATTACCTTTATCTATAAATCTATAACACTGACTGCTTGAAAAATCAATACTTGACAATATATATTCATGGATTAGAGCTCTCATTCGAGGAATCCGTATGTCCGATACGTTTACCACTCGGCTACATCAGTTTCGTCTTCAAGTAAATATTATTAAATATGTATATTTATTTTTCTTATCAAGAATCATTTATCACAAGACATAAAAGTGAGTCAAGATATAATCGTTAAATAAATTATTTAGGTAAATGCATTATTTTCAAAATTTCGGGATGTGGCCATTATAAATGATTATGCAGGTATTTACCACGTGAGGTTATTTTAATGGGCTATTTTTAATAGCAATCTGTTCGAGAACTTATATGTGAGAGCAATCTTTGTAACGGGAACGAGTGAATAATTCAAAACAATCTTTATAGTCGCCTTCGGGTACAATTATGTTTTTCGAAGGTCTTGGTATGAAATAAAATCATTCCCGAGTCCATAATTTAATAAACCTATCATTCTATAAACCGAAAAATACTTGTGATAAAAAAAATAGTCTAAATTGGTAATATTATTATTTTGCCATGTGAGTAGGTTTCAACGGCGATGCGAATGGCTAAACCCACACCGAATACCATTGTTAATTTATCTATTCTTTGTCAAGAAGGTGTCATCATTTTTCATAGACGCGTGACACAATGGAGGTTGGAGCGGATTCACTAACTCCATCTGCAGATGAAACGATATAATTAGATGAGTGAGAGTTTTATTACGAAGATATTGCATTAGATATTCATATTACATTCAATCATGCCTGACCCGGTTTATATCGTGGCATAACACGTCAACCGATGGCCCCTACTTCGGTATAGGCGCCTAGTAGAGTGATTCTGAACAATTTGGCAAACCTATGATACGAAATACTTATTTTTAATAAATAACATGATGGCTTTACCTTCATTTTAATTTAACCATACAAGACAAATTACGTAATAACACTAATATAGTATTTATGAGTATACTATTTATCAAATACAATTTATTGATTTTATATTGCGATTGCCGTAGTTTTATATAAATATTATTTCATTTTTCGACTATATGTAAAAGTTTTTAGCAAAGAAAATTTTGACAAATGTTATTAGTGTATCACGAGTGCCCCACCTACATAAATCGTTTTTAAATGCGGCAGATTAAAATAAATTTTATATGACATAGGAATCGTCAAAAGTATAAAAATGCCTATTTTCAATAGTCATTTATGTAAATTTTCAAGTCCAAAATAAAATCAAATAACACTGGGAGACAATGCAGTATTAAACAGCGATTTAAAGCCGGGATGTATAAAATCGAAGAGACGTCTGTTTTATTTCATTATATTAGTGAATATCATTCTTCACATGTGTTTTATATAAGGTTTCATTTTACTTAGATGCAGTATCATACAATATACAAGTAAAAAAAAAAACATAAGAGGTATACTGATACCTTATATATATATACACTCATTATTCTATTATCATATTAAAGATTAGTCTTGGAAAATAAATGGCAACCTGCCAAAATATTGGGTAAAAAAATATTTCCAAGTCGCAAGCATTAATTTATTGCTATAATAAATATAACGAGGAAACGAACGCAATATTAGACACAATAAAAAATTTCTACGGCTGCATTTTTAGGGCGAGAGATGCACGCCGTAAAAAGATTATCGCCAGCTGAATAATGCGTGAATGACTGACGCGCATTATCGCACGTGGATTAAACTGAAATCGAATTAGTGTTAGTATGTCGTCAACGAGAGAGGGTGATAGAACAGTTATCTCAACGCTGGCGATATAACAAGATACTAACTGAGATTGATATATCTAAGGTGACGACGGTGATAATGATTAATAATTTCCTGGTAATTGTAATTTTTATATTATCAATTTTTGCATGGAAGGAATTTAAGAGTCTACGATCATCATTTTAGAATGCTATATGGCAAATAAAACCTAAATATTCACATACTATGGTTAGTTTAAATGTGAATAATGTTGAGTCTTAGAGAAAAGACAATCATTAGTTGAAAACAAATCGTGTTTTATTGATAAGCATATCCTCCTCGAGCTTGTAAATATATATTCTATGAAAAAAATCACAAGATAAGGCTCCGGTATTTATATAAAGCTCAGATTTCAAATGATTTTACACATCTATAATTACATCATAAGCAATTTATATTGCACCTAGAAAACTCTAAAAAGATTTGACGAACATTAATAACCTTGGTAAAAAGGAGTCTAAATTATTTTGTGTAAAAAATTCAAGAAAATACAAAATAAAACAAAACGTATAGCAGTAATACACCCATCAGAATGTCTCTTGCTGTAATCGTTCCTAGAACGGTAATTTCTTATTAGTGGATTTCCGCCAATAGGAAGGCTGAGTTAATGGATTGATAACTTTGGATCGTTAAGTCAGGGAGTAGTCAAACTCGTGACTTAAGGATCAAGTAAAAGAGACAGATATGAATAAGATAACGTTTTGGATTCCTAGATTCATAAATAAATCATTTTTTTTTTTAAATATATTCATTAATTCAATCGAAATGACGATGAATGATTCACATAAATATTCTCTGCTAATAAGTGAATATCACTTTCTGAATTTAAATTTAAGTTGCTTTACAAAAATATTTCATACGAAGTGCATAAGCATTCCTTTATTTTGAATTCTCAACATATTTTTTATAAGATTTTTGCTATCACATTTTTTATCATTATCGGATTTTTTAGGCGTTAAGCCAAATCAAAAAATTATAGTAATTAATTAATCTAATCAAATCACATCGTATAAGAATTATTAAAGAGTATTTTTTCAACAATTCCCATGAATAAAGAAAATGCGAAATAGGTAGTTAACAATGAATTACTGACTTCATATAAGAATGTGTTGAACAAGTTTTCTAACAGTATCACCGCAGGACTGATAATGCTTACTTAGAAGAAAATTAGTGAGTGTGGTTCATCGTATAATGAGAACCTTTTATGTTTTGTCTCATAATTAAGTCAGTGGGTGTTTATCTCATATTCAACACTTACGATCAACGCATTAAAATTATAACATAAAAAATCGAAAGTGGATTCGTAATTTAATGCTTTAAGCGTGAAACAGGAAATTGTATATAAGGACTCATTTTAATAATATTGCCAAGCGAAAATATTGAAGTGACAGGTTGGCACATTTACTTATTATTTTGACAAATTCGCAAAAGGGCATCATCAAGTGTTTTTCCAAGACAGAGCTTTTTGATGCTAAAAATTAATTTCGCAATAATTTAATGAAAACAAAATGAATCTTATAAAGATATATTTAAAAATAAATGTACATGCATTAAATTAAACGACGTTAATTATAAAATTTTAAATATTCGAAGTTTAGTCCAAAATCAATTTCATCAAGCTTTCAAAAGCAATTGCGGGTAGTTTTAATAAATATACAAGAATTTGATTGCAAATAAATAAAAATGAATATTTACAGAAACAAAAAAAAGTTTAATTACGTGCAGCTGGTACGTGTCTGAAGACAGTGAAGATTTCGAACGAATTCGAAAATAATAAATGGTAACATTAGAATGTAATATTGAGGATTCAATTGCGAGTTACTATATTTCTTGGCACCAAATATCACGTAAATCGAGGGAATCTGAATACTGTTGTAGAATACAGGTCGATTACATTGATCACACATTTATTCGTTTGTGACCTAGCGAGATGTGCCATGGGATATAATTAGGCGATATTTGAAATACCGGTTTTTTGCGGCACGATGTCGACTGAAACGAGTGTTTTCAAGAACGCTAATGCATATGCTTTCTCGCGGAGATAACACTCGGTTCGTCGTGTAACGGAGCTAAACATATCCTCAACTTCTGACTATTTATAAAGAGAATTTTACGAGGTATCCAGTTTCAAAAGCGACAGTCTGCATAAAAAAAGTGATGAAAGTTGCTTTGAATGGATAAAATAACCAACAGCTGTCGCGTTAATACTTATTTCATAGTTATTTAATCGCTTATCCGCGAATAAAAATTGTAATCTGAATATTATATGAAATCAAAAATAAAATTATTATTGAAATCTTGAAATAAAATTAATAATCTATTTGGGGTCGTTCTTACAACGTAAAAATAATTGTCTAATGGCCAGTTTTACAAATGTACAGCTCAGACATACCGTGCAAAACAAATAAAATTATGTGCGTAAAGACGGGTGCATTTGTCTTCACATATTCTCAACGATGTAAGGCAAATATGCTTCATGTTTATTTTAATTGCAGTGGGCGAAGAAATTATGAATACATTTTATCATAGGCACGGCACATTAAAAATTTATTGTAATATGTAAAGTATTGAAGAATATTTTGACAAGAGGAAAACACCCAATGGAATTATATATTGGAGAATATATTCATAATTACTGTTTGTTCAAAAGTCTGATCCTTATGTTACTACTTTCTCTACGACCCGATCTGATGGTTGGATGGGTAGGAGAGAATTGAGATATACGTGAATACATAAGCACTGAAAACTTGGCCTAGACATCCACAAGGGGTGTATATTTAATATCAAAAAATCCCAAAGATGCCTGTACCTACGGCAAACAACTTTTTCATATGATAGTATTTTCTTAGATAACACAAAAATAGAAAACGTGAATATCAAACATGAAGATGGGCTACTGAGAATAAAATCATATTTCTAATAACACTACGTTGATTTTTTGAGCATAACAATCCGGTGCCAAATTATAATATAACGAACTAATAAACATAAACAGTGTAAAAAAATGAACTTCCACGGTCATCACAATGTTGCAAGTGCATTGACTCAATCCATCGAGCCTTTTAGGGTGCCTTGCAATAAGCGTGTGTATAAATTTAAAATAGGGAGAGGCGTTCTTATTAATTACAATCCCGGGATTATTTTTCGTTCTCCGAGTTAAAATAAAAACTACTAACAAGGCGCAATTTTAATGCAACGTTATTGATTTACTCGTCCGCTTTTATTTAGATATTGATAAGACTTCATAGCTACCGAATGAAGTAATACTTCTGAAAATAATATGTACAGCCTTTTCAAATTATAAATTCGCTAGACGGTTTGTATGAATTTATGGAAAAAAACGGTGTTCTACAAATAAAATTTTCTCTATTGTAATTATATATTTTTATCTTTGAATTTTCAATAAATTCTTTTATGATATTCTGGTAACGAATATAAAACTTAATGAAAAAATAATTATGAAAGGCTAACCATTTTTATATCATTGATTAAAAAATAAAATATGTACGCTCTCGAAATCTTTAGATCTGGTGAAAGAATCCCGGAATAGCAGCCCTTGGTTGCGCACTCCATTGTGGAGTCAAAAATAATTACTTAGCACACTAGATATGCTACATACATTATATAGGTATGTATGTCAATATGATTTTGAATTGCGGGTACTGCTCTGATTGCAAGATTTTTTAATTAGTATGAACGCACATAGCGTGACTCGTGTAGATATTATAATAAAAATGTTGGAAAGTCTGTTAGATTATTTTTGACCAAACAAATGACCGGATGCATGTGATGAGATAAAAGAATTTAATCTTATCTCACAAAGCTTTCTTTCTGTCGTATTTTAATTGGCAAACATATCGTTTTATTTAAATATTGGGCTTCACTAGGAATTTTTTTTTAAATCAACTCCTCTCTTCATCAGCAGTAAATACTATTGAATATAGGGATCATTAAAGAGTTTGTCAACTTGTTGTAAGTGGGTCACTCGACCGAGGATACGGAAACGACGCTGAAATTATTATTTTATTTATTTAATTATTTTGAAATGTTTAATTTTACCTTTTTTTGTATAAAACTTCGCAATAGAAATTAGATCTGTTTCGTACCCTCCCTGCTTCGAGTAAAGTAATATTATTTAATTAGTGGCTGGTAAGGTGACCAATAATTTTGTTTCGATGTAAGTGAGCATTGCAGATACGGTCTGTCTGATCATCGATATTCCATTGAGCTCTGGTTTAATATCTATTTTGGTTATATAGATATAAGTCTACACATTTTACGGTATTGAAAACATGGTATAGAAAAAGAGATAAAAAAAAGTATATTTTTCGTATCATCCACGAAGAGAAAAAGAGAGGGAGGGCGACTTGAAAACAAATCTTATATAAAAAAAAAACTTATACGTACTCGTACATACATACTCGTAGATACTCATACGTACAAACTAATAACCAAATAAAATCTGTATAGTTAATATGCAATTATTGACATTATGAATTTATAATGACCTGGTTTAGTAGGTACAGAATAGCTCGATTACTTTGACGCAACCACATGAGCGACCTGTCTTAAATGATACGAGAGAAATATGTGACTGGATAATTAATTATATATAATAGAAGATGTCATCACAAAAAAAAAACTCAATTCAGTTTCGAATGTTACTACAATTGTTTAAGATGTAAATGGACAAAATGTAGGTCACATTAACTGTGAATAATCAATTGCATTTTATACTGTGAGATAATCTATTATAACGGGTAACTTAAACAATGAGATAATCTGTTGGTCACCCCGTCTTCCATTAGGCGCCGATGAGTCATCGTTTTCCGTATGCTGGCGTCACACCATACCCAACCTAGTGAATTTATCAACGCCGAGGCTTTCCTGTCAGTGCTGACAAGTAGTATCTATATAATAGCGAATTTGTCCTAGCAATTAAAAATTGAGATGAACACGAGCTGTCAAGGTTAAACTGATGGTGTTGCTTACACCGCTAAACACGCGATGTTATTGTTTCAAATGATGATTATCTATAATAAGGATTACCAGAAATCCACCCAACAATTTTCTCTCGTCATAGAAAACATAATCAAAAAATGTATATTTTTTATACGTAATAACGCGAGGGATATGAAATAATTCATATTATGGTATATATTATACATACAACATATAAAAAGCAAGCAGGTGAATTGTGTCCATAGACTTTTTGTATTATTCTTTGTATTAAATTAAGACTGTTTTGATGATTAATTGAATAATTAATTAGTTTATAAAATCTTAAATGCAGAACATAAAAAGATCGTTTCTAAAATCGATGTACGACATTAGTTAGAAATCAAGCAGGCCATATGCCGTATATATTTCGCGATTAACGTTAAGAAATGTACATGTTCAAATGTCACGAAATAATTTTATCATTCAATTACTTTCGTTTTTTCCCCAACTAACATAACGTATCATTGAACATATGATACCTGTTTCTCCAGCTAATGTCACTTTGATGTTCATATCCAATCTTCTTCAATATATTGTACTGATACACACGATCAACGGTTATAACCGTATACATCAATCACTTTTTCTAAAAAAAATGCGATACGTGCATACAAATGATATTTTTCATTGACAACAAGAGAGCATAATATTTTTGGACCGAAATTCATCCAAACGTGTCACAAAAATCTACGTACGGATGAAATACAGTTTTAATTATTATTTCTACAACATATTTTGTGATCAGTACCAGTTTCGCTGGGCTGGCAATTTCAATGTATTTAATGCATTTTATTTCCTAAAGTTTTAAACTGCATGTTAATTTGATTATAAAAAATCTCGTTATTTTTGCTAAAAAGTTGTTTAGGTTGTTTCTGAAATTTTAAATAGATTTCATTTTTATTGAACGTAAAGTTGAGAATTTCAATATTTTATTTTTAAACAATTTTACTTCGAATTTGAATTGTTAAAACATGATTCCACATGTTTCGTCACTAACGATCCGGGTTTCGCCTTTCGGCATCTTTAGGCATCATTTCACACGGATGCAACATAACTAGTCAGTCTAGATGTCAGTTTTAACAATTTTTATCAATTAAAATTTGATATTATAATTCTATCAAGCACCTTCAGTCGATATCATAAATTATTTTACTTCATTTATATATATATTTTTTAATGCATGCAAATTGTTTTCGTAATTCTTAAACCTTCGCGCCAATTTGTACAATTATTATTTAAAGAAAACATTATGGGAATACAAAAACATTGTGAATCAAGCGTTTGGTAAACGTGGTATTCATAAAAATGATTAATTTAAGAAAGCGAATTATTGATTTAAGCGGGACTGGACAACGACTAAACACTTATAATTCGGCCAGACTTCCATTTCCTCTGTGAGTCATTGGGCGATTCAGAATTTCCGCTCTACCCAGGTGAGTAACTTGCTAACTTTAAATTCGTGAGGAGGGCTAGCCGATGTTATGTTTACATTTTTCGTTTATTCAGTAACTAGTGATCTTTTTTTAAATGAAAAATGTGGCAGAATTTATTAACAAATTACTATAATACCCACTGCACACAACAAGCTCATTTAAGTCCCAAGGTTTATAGCATTAATGCGTGTCAAATTTTGTTAATTATTTTTTACTTCAGTCATTTTGTTTTTAAATTCGTAGAAACGGCATATAAAATGAAACCAACTGGCATGACTGAGCGATTCATAGAATATAGACCAATATTAAAATGCCATAGAATTTTTTATGAGTCTACGAATAGCGAATTAATTCTAATTTGTTTAGAAATACACTTTAATTCATACAAGTTTACGAGAAAAAAAAGTATGGCGAAGGAAAAAATAAATTTAATTTCGTCACAAATCGTGATAAGTTATGACACACAACAAACTACAGTACGTATTTGAATGTCGATATGTATTGAACTTATTATTTTTTTTTTGTAAAAATCATATTTTTGTAAAGTGCAGCAAGGTCAGACAGGTTGAGTGTATATAATATAAAAAGAAAATAAATAATCATTTTATAGGGCCGAGCAATAAAAAAATCAACATATATCTTATGATTCTTGTCTTCATGTTTCAACTGTTATTTCGTCTATTTGAAACGTTAAGATTAGTTAAATTATATTATAAAAACGTTTCTCCGGGACACACTTGGCCGACATTTCGTTTCTATTGAGTGTGTAATAGTTTATACATGTCTAACAAAACGAAGTATCGGAAATTAGAGCTGTCTCACCTGTCATAGTAGAAAATACAAAATACCTGGAGATGAGTTTTGAATGTCATAAGTAATGTCAAGAGCGCTTGAGGAAGGATTTTTCCCGCTTTCACTATATATATATTTATTTCAAATGAAATTAATTATGGACAGTTGTGGTAAAATTATTTTATTTGTATTTTAATAATTTCAACTTTTTTTAAATTCAAAGATTAAAAATTCCGTGCAATAGAATATGAGGTTAATGTGATTAAGCGAGTGAAAAATAATTCTGAGGAGTAATATATATACACATATTTTCACAAATATCTATGAATATTAATTGTGTCTATACAAATAGCAATAAAACATTAAAAAAGTAAAATATCATCATCAAAATGGTTTCAAGATTGGTTATTAATTACATACGACCAGTAATGGTATAGCATCTCCCTATTTTAGTTTTCGTTTGAAATTTAAGCGATATTTTTTTACGTATACAACGAGTTCTGGTTGAGTCACTTGATTCTCGCTTCACTATAAATGAAGTAGACGTAATTAAGTTCGTGTTACTGAATTATTCACAACTTGCCCGAGAAATTTAATAAGCTACATACTTAAATAAGCAGTGAAACTACCATTGTTATAGAGTGAAAATAGTACAAAATTTGCCGCAATAATAAACTAGCGTAGACAGTTAATGGTCATGGGGCGAGGCTGACATAGCATGCTACGCTGAATATTATTACAAACATCTACGGCAAGCACTACGACGGCTACGGCAGGGTGCAGCGACATTAGCAACAGGCGGACAATTCGTATCTCTACAGGTAATGGGATACTCTAAGTAAAACTATATTATGTGTACGTATTTATCGTACGCCACCATATGAATTTTCAAAAGTCGAACATAAAATTTCGATCTACAAAAATATTGACTTCATAACGAACTTTATATTCCTTTGCAAGCTTTGTTGAGTATAATTTACGATATCGACTAGATGGAATTCCAATATTCAATGTTTCAGCAGTTCGACTGTTTTGTTTATTGTTTATAAAATTATCATCTACAAAATTATTGTCAATATAAGCAAATCAATAGTAATTTCAGGTATATATTGAACTCCTAGCCTCAGGGCTTATATATTTCTTGTGCAATCCGTTTACTATGGGTCAGTTCTATAGCATACGTGTGATAGAATGCCCAGGTTGTGATGGAAAAAAATTGGAAATGTACAAAGTTTCAGCAATTAAAATTTGTGTATGTGTTTCATTTCACTAGAATTTGTTTTCATTAAGCAAAATTCAAACAGTGATTTTGTTCGTGAATCTATATTCAAACACTACGTGAAGAGGATGCAAAGAATCATTGATAGATAGAGTGTGCACGTTACGAGGGAGGAAGTACTACAGAAATGATCCTGTGAAGTACAGTCCTATCATTGATAGATAATAAAAATTCAAACGAACTTGAATAGCTAATTAATTTAATACAATATACACATATAAGCGATGGGTCGTATGGATATTGTTCTGAGCCAGGCGACCGCATATCTGATTTATCATGCACGTATACAAAAATATATAATATATGTAATTTTTGGCGTAAATGTATGTAACACTTTCAAAATAGTCTCGTTTCTCAGACGATTGAAAAATAAAATCTTACAATCTCAATAAAGCACTGAAAATCTCTATTATTATCTAGAATCGAAGCCATGCAATGTACTTTTCTTTCTAGTTTAAAGGAAAAAATACGCGCTATTATTCTTGATTGCAGCGAAGTTCATTGTTCTCAGACTTCTACCCCCAGCTGAAAGAATATTTTACGCCTACATTCGATCGTTATATTTCGCGTGTCGAGTACATATATTGTTTTTCATTCTAGTAATCTCCGCACACATATTAAAGGTAGTGGATACAGGTTTCACTCTCATTATGCTAAAAGCATAACTGTGTCACGAATAGGCACTATATTACCTACCCTAAATACATAATTCAAAGTCACTAGTATTGCACAATTTAATATGTCATCGATCATTGCGGACGTCTGTATATTTTTATAAAAAGTTGTAATTGATTATTTGAAACTCGAGCGTAAGAGTTTCTCGAATAAGCAAAGCGAAAGTATTTACAAAGTTTTTATCCTACATTTGGTGATTTACGATACAAATACTAGGAAGAATCTCGGGTCATTAACGTAATATTTGTCCTATGAATAAATAGTTCGAGTATCGTGGAAGTACCATTGTTTTTTTTGTTATCTAGTAACGTCATTTTATGATTATAATAACTTAATGATATATATTTCGTTCACTTTATACTTATCTGAATTTTCATTGTAATATATGACTACTAAAAAAATTAAGCATATATTTTTGTAAATAATGGTTGGCAAACCTTTTATGCCTATTATTTTTATGTTAATAATTTTCAATTTTCTAGCAGATAAAAATTTTATCAATATACTCCATAATTTCATTGTAAGCAAAGGCAAAACTTGTAAAAAAACGATCATAAATCAAAAATGTTAAATGATCATACGGGATAAAAGAAAGCTTAAATGTAAAAATTCAAAGCAAAATGCGGGAAAAAATCAGTTCCAAGAACATCATTTGTAACACGTTACCACAATATCATAAGGTAACTAACTCTATCCCGGCCATTCTTGAAAAACATACCTATGTTAGAAACTCAGGTAAAAAGGACTTGAAAAAATCTCATAAATAGATTTATAGATACATATTCGATCTCACAATGAAATTTTATTGTTTGGAAACCTTGAAACGTGCTGGCAAAATATACCTGTTGAAACCGCGTGATATAACTTTACAGAACCTAAGATAGTACATAGTAACAAATGTATTATGTATTGAATTCTATTCTTCAAAGAAAAAAAAAAGTAGAAATGAAAATTCAGAAAATAGATGGACGGTCTGTTCAAATGCCAAATAAATGACCCAATATTTAGTATATCTATGTTATTTTTAAAAAATATTATCAATTGATATATTATAAATAACAGTGACATAAATACCAATCAATTGAAGGTTTACAGGCTATGCTCGCGATGAGAGAAACCGGCCCTGATAAATATGTTATAAAATTGTGGGATATTACAAAAATGCGTTTCCTTCATTAGAATATATTGCTTTTCTAGTGAGAAACGACAGTTTAAACCCTGTTATCAATAATTATGTAAAACAATAAATTTGTTGATAATTTAATTTTAGATTAATACCATTAGACGTACCCAGATTTCTCATGTACCTTGGATGATCCAGTTTTGTGTATTATCGCGCATTCGGTATTATATATGATGTTTATTTCATATTTCGGTTAACCGAGTGTGTGGCAAATTGCGTATCGAAAGGTTCACACTGATTAACCATTATTGTAAAAAAAAAGAGAAAAAAACACCATCCATTATTCCATGTGTTTTTTAGTCATCAATTTGTATACGTTACTTTGAAATAATTTTTTATTTCATAAAGAATCGTCAGTCAACACCATTTAAATTGAATGTATTGAAACATCAGATATTTATGATGTGCATAAAGACGTCGATATCTTATCTATTTTATTCATAAATGACCGATTAAATGTATAATCTCAAGTCCAAAGTGTAGATTCAGTTCTGTTGTAAATAAAAAAGATAAGGATTTTATTGAAAGAGAACACATATCCAATGGAAAATAACATAAATTCCAAAACCTTACTCGTCTGAAGTTCAACGCTCTCGTGCGATCTTCCCTAATAACATGAATAACTTCTTCGGGACAGGAAAAGATGCATAGTATGCACGATCATAATTTTTGTCGAGACATCGATCGATAAAGCAAGCTATAAACTAAACATTTCTTGGGTGGACCAGTAATAAACGAGTTGATATAATATCATATATTAATTATGCACTGTGTCGTCTGATTAATAGATGCTGAAGGCAAGGAGTTAAGCAAATGCAGCTGTGACATTTGTTGTTTATTTTTATGACCGTATGAATTCAGAAATAAAAACCACATCCGTTGGCAAATTTGCGGATGTAAAATTATTTTCACCTAAAAAAAATAGGTTTTCTTTTTAAATATTGCAACTTGCGTTGGTTAAATATTGGGTTGATGCAAAAGTTATGACCGTTTTTTACATATAAAATTAAACATTTTTTTTTTATTTATATTATTTATTTAATCAATTATATAATTTCCATCCGTTCTTATAACTTTCTCCCATCTTTTTATCAACTTATTAATACCACTAGTGTAAAATTCCGTGGATTTTGATGCGAAAAATGTATTAAGGGATGTTTTTACCTGTTCTATTGTATCAAATTTTTTATTATTTAAAAAAATTTGCAACGATCGGAATAAATGAAAATCGGAAGGAGCAAGATCTGGAGAATACGGTGGATGATTGATAACATCCCAATTCAACTCATTTAGCTTGTGTTGGGTCATCATAGCCACATGTGGTCGCGCGTTGTCATGATGAAACACTACCCCTTTTCTGTTTACCAATTCTGGTCTATCCTTTTGAAGGGCGATGTTTAATTTGGATAATTGCTGACAATATCGTTCTGCTGTAATCGTCTGATTGCGTTCCAAGAGTTCAAAATACACAATACCCTTGCAACCCCACCAAACACAAAGCATAACTTTTTTTTATGGATTTCGGCCTTCGAAGTTGTTAATGGGGCTTGTCCAGGTATTGCCCAATGTCTTTTTCTTGTCACGTTGTTGTAAACGACCCATTTCTCATCTCCCGTTACCAAACGATGCAAAAAAGGTTCATGTTTTTGTCTCGCACTCAAAGCAACGCACGTTGAAACACGATCCAATAAATTGGCAGCCGACAATTGATGAGGTATCCAAACGTCGTACCGCGAAACCATCCCCATACGCTTCAAATGTCTTAATACGATTGTTTGGTTGACTTCCATCATCGACGCGATCTCCCTGGTGGTTAGACGTGGATTGGTGTCAATTATAACTTTTAACTTGTCGTCATCAGACTTCAATGGCCGCCCGGTACGTGGTTTATCAATTAGTGAAAAATCCCCAGATCGGAATTTTGTAAACCATCTTCGTACTTGTCGAACTTTGATGACATCTTCTCCATACACTTCGCAAATGTTTTTGGTTGCCACCCTCGCGGTATTGTCTTTACGAAATTCATAAAGTAAACAATGACGTAAATGCACTTTGTCGATCGACATTTTGAAAAAATACAAGGGCTCTTCACTGTACTCTGGCCAGGCCAAAACTGAATAGAAAGTAGAGGGAAAGGCTCCTTTATACAATGGAATCATTTAAAAGAAGATACTATTCATCATTTCTGAAGAATTTTTTTTTTTACCTAGGATCATAAAAAACGGTCATAATTTTTGCATCAACCCAATAGTTAATCAATAGAATCAAAAATAACCAGACACGGGTCGCCAAAGTAACACCATAAGTGCAAAAGTCCAATAGATGATCGGAATCAGGGCTGTGGAGTTTAAGCCGTGGAGTTTCGATGTTTTGGCCGGAGTCGGAGTCGTGAATAACGTTAACTCTAAAGAGTTTTTCTAAAAACGTATTTGTATAATCGTGTGATAATGAATGTGTACAGTTTATGAATATTTTTGGCTGCGATCTATGTTGACCCCATAGATCGATCCGTATTGACGGATGAACAAATAAATAGCTAGAGTTATTTGAATAAACCGTTCGTTTGAAAGGCCTTCGAGTGGGAAACGAAACGACAGTAGGCAGTTTTGATCAATCAATACATGAATTATCATTATAATCATCTTCATCCGACACCGCTTGAAGTCCTTAATTCTAATTTGAGAGCTTCTATGAATGCATAATGCAGAAACTAGAAGAAATTTTATTTTCAAAATTAAATTCAAAAAAAGTATGAACTTGTTTTGTTTTTATTTATGCTCTATAACATGTATGATATGAAAAATTTGGCTATTTGACGGATTGGTTGGTTGATCTTTAATTTACAATAATATACATAAATAGGAAAAGTAAGTATAAGCTAACAAAAATTTTTGATACTGAAACCACAAGTTTCCGGCAATCAATTTTTTTGCGGTAGCCAAATAATAATATATTTACAGTGACCCAAAATTACGTAAGGGTCAATATGGGTTTTCATCGCGGATGGTAAGGTTTCACCAGGTGATTGTATGAATCAACAACACAGCGTCAACAAGATTGATACTTCGAATTATTTAACTGTGTACAACCATTTTATAAAAATAAATTGATAATTTTGCAATATAATATTTTTACGAAATCCTTACTTTTTGTCTGCAGCACTGTCGTCTCATCGTGTAAATAATGAAAAACATGTATTTCTAAGAATGCATTTTATTGTTTGCGCAGTTGACACACCTGTATCTACCATAATGAGTACCTGAGATTGTTTTGAAACCAGTGTCGGCCGCGATAGTCAACGAAGAATATTAAACCATTTTTTCATACGAGTGATGATAGCTTCGGTGTATTTTTAAATTTATTTCTTAACCTTTACGACAATAAAATGTATATTTTCTGATTCTTTTTTAAAAGGAAAAAGGTGTAAATGCTGGTTTCATATTAGGAAATATGAAAGACGAATTATAATTTACGATGTTGAGCTCTGCGCCACTGAACAATGAGTTGAGGAAAAAAAGATTCAGACAGACGAGGAGCGAACAATGGGTAAGTCAACAAACCTGCGTTTTGGAGTGCATAGAAAATAATAAACTTACAAATGAGAAGAAAATAATAGTGTTTTTTTGGTTTAGTAAAGGAAATTCTTCAATCCCTTCAATTCAATTCAAAATCGATTAATTTTCAGTAATTATTTTAAATTGTAATTCCTTAATGATTCTTTGGCAGGACACACAGTATATCTATAACGTTTAAAAACATTTTACCATAACTGTAAAAGATTTCAACATCGATTTTTCGCGATTGCTTCGTGTTCGAACTATCACTTGACAGATGTCAGATGAGAATAGTTTCAGGGTTACCAAAATCAAAATTCTTCAAGAAAACCTGCTTTTTTAAAACATAACAATAAACAATTGGTGAGTTGATTAATTATTACTGTTTATGAAATTTAAAAAAAGCATCGGAAATTCATTTTTTTGTTACAAATTATAGCTGTCGTCGTACTGGGTACAGACGTATATTTTTTTCTAGCAGACTTAGATTAATATGGTACAAAAACTTTAATGGAAAATTTATAAATATTTTAGTTAGGGTACCTCGTGTATAACTCTCATCCTTCAAATAATTTGGCAATTCTTCCATTTTGGAATCTAAGTTTGAAAACGTTGATTTTCAAAGCATTATAATTATGTATTCAAAACGAATCATATAATATATATTTTTTCAATATTATTCGATTCAATATTAATAGTTACATAAGTAAACTGTGTATAAGTAGACTATGCATGAAAAAGACAAATTTTATATCGATCCTATGAATCCACTACCACCTTCGAAACTTTACAAGATGAAATGAAGATACCATATCTATCCAGCTCGTAATCCATTTTCGGCATTTTCAGCTAATAGTAGCACGAATGGTTTTTTTTCTCTCAATTTTATTTGCATTTAAGATACTGTGATAAAAAGTAAAAACTAAATAATAATAATAAAGATTACGTAAATCAGGTTTGTATACTAAAAGTCGAGAGGTCACTTCACTACAATGGCGACGATTGCTCACAAGAATGAGGAATGGGAATGTGGGAAATTTACGAAAGGATGACGAAGAGCTGCGGTAGACTACATGAATTCACTTTTTATGTGACATGATAGTAACTAGGTATTGTCTAATCCGCCTCTTGGTATTATGTAGGTATTGTTACACAAATTATTTAATTAATGTTATTGTATGTGTTTAAATAATTTGTTATTTAACTGTAGTTACATGTAAAATCCATACATAAAATAATTATGTATATATATATTGAATTCTAATTATTTTATTCATTTTTCGTAAGACATTTCATATTCACGCTATTTTATGTAGTGTGTTTAACGCAAAAACTGAATATTAGTAAAATGTAACTGTTTTGTTTCATAATTCTTATACCCGCTAGATAAATTATGACGCACGCCAAATTTTCTCAAAATGATGACAACTAAGTTAGTTTGTGATGAATTTAAAAGACGAATACAATAATATTATTGCAAACAATGCAAAAAAGTCCACTGCAGTAAAGAAAAATTTTAAGAATGTGTTGTGTGTATATATAATATTATATGGGGCGTAATACTTGACCACGGATTAGTAACAATTTCAAAGTGATTCATGTGCAGTATTGAAGAGATGGTTTTTCTAAGAAGGCAATTACTAACGGATTGATCATTTGAATTGTGACGTGAATGTGATAGAATTTTGAATAATTTAACTTTTCGATTTAAAAAGCGTGGAGAGGGAAATACAGTATATAGTATGGAATTTTCACGGCGTTGTGTCGTCTAAAATATTAGGAAAATACAAATTAATATTTTAGGAAACATAATTTTTACTATCAATAATAATATAGTTCTTGCGAAAAAAGTTTCTAATGACGAAATAAATGGCTAGTGAGCTTTGATGAAGTCGCCTTTATGCATTAAAATAATAAAAAAAAAATAATACAATACTTTTGTTAACTTATAAGTACTTATGTGAAGATACTGGAAACTAACCATTCTAAATACAACATTCGGAGGTCAACGGCAAACATTGTATGCATGATGCTTGGGGGGCTGTCATTTGACAAATAGAAGATACATATCACTGGCATCATAAAACAAATCTAGTATAAATAACGTCAAAAAACAAAAACAATTACAATTGAAAATATAGGTATGTTATTGTATAACGCTTTGTATATGTCAAGATCCAAACAGAAAATATCAATGATAACAATAGAAGAAAACTTACAAAGGAGTTCAGCTGATGCACCATGGTGATTTAATCCTTTTAAAATGACAACAACTATAATACAGCAACAAACACTCACTGAACTATCATACCACTTTGCCATTTTTGGCCGAGAGACACAATGTAATAAACACTTGCAAATTTATTGTAAATGGTTTTTAAGACTTGACAGTTTCATATGTTATTAATCGTTCATTGTTTACACATTCACGCAACTGCTGCCTGCGCGGCGCTACCAGACAAACATAGAGCTAGTTATTTTAGTGAGTGGCAACAACACGAAAATATTGTGTTGCTATTGTAATAAAATGTATACTTTTCGCTTATTGGTATTACATAGAGCATAATTTATATTTGCTGATATTTCAATTTTTGTGATGTTTCATCTTAAAATAACTTTTTTTGGAAATGGGGAGTAAAAGTTGCTATTTTATATATTTTTGTTTATACGAACTAGCCAGTGCTAAATAAGAAATATTATCTTCCAATTCAGAATGCGGCAAAACAATTGTCCTCCCTAATACTAAATCAGCAGTTAGATTGAAAAATATGAAATAAATTTACTTTTTTTGATCTTGCAAATTGCTTCTACTATATTATAAAAATCAATATTTGTATAGTTGAATTATTGTTTGCTAAATGTATGTTTTACAATCAATAATCCTAAGTAAGATACGAAAATAGATTTCAGCTTTATCGACATTGACCACAGTAATTCCATGATATATTTATTTCATAAGATGAATTGCTAAGCAACATGTTTCTCGTTTAAAGATTTTTTATAGGAGAGTTTTTGCATTTAGAAATTGTATTGGACGCGACTAGCAGCATCCGACTTGTGGTTGGTTTTAGTTATAATGTATAGTCTGTGGTTATATTAATAGTATACTTGTCTATGCGGTTTGTTGTACGCCGAACATTGGCCATCCTCTTCCTTACACCATCTTCGGAGCTGTATCAGGTTATTCAGGCAGCAGTATTGCATCTTTGTCGGTAATGCAGAAATTATTCCAAAGCACAAACTAGAAATGCAGTGACATCTTTTGAAGCGTTGCTTAAGCTAAAAAACTGCTTTGTTAAAAAACAACAGCCTTTTGTTACTTACCGATTTTTATATATTGAATATATAAGCATTGGATAATATTGTACTTTTTGCAGCAGAAATAGTCGAAAAATTAATTTTAATTTTAACCATTTGTACATTTACATATACTTAAGTAAAATTAAAAAGTAATGGTATTGACAGGTTATCTTTTTTAATGTATATATTTCTATAGTTCCAGCAAAAACATTGTAAAGCTTCCAATTGATTAAAAAAATTAATGAAAAATAAAATTCTTTGAGATAAAGTCGGTATGAAGATTTTTTGAAAAGAGGTGATACATATAATTACAATGGTTGACGATATTAGAATTAGCTTGAAATTTATAGAATGAAATGAACAACCACCATCATTAATATTACCTTGTTGATCAAAATATGCATTACATCCAAGATTTAATTTTGAACAAGCTGCTTTTTTTTGGTTTGTAAACATTATGATAATATAATTCAATGATTTGAATATACACTTCGTAACTCCACCACCAAATCCTATTTATTTTTAATTAAAAATGCACTATCAATAATAATTATTTAATATCTCTAGAATATAATACACGATCACGAGCATCACAGCGGTAAAAATAAAATCACTAGGAAATATTTTATTTACAATAAAAATAATGAAAATAATTCAAAAAAATAGCATATTAGAAATACGAATTAAATATATAGTCATGATTATTACAAATACATGGATTATTAATTCTATGAATTGTTTTTGCGTTATTCATTATTTTGATGAATAATAATGAAAAATATACACTGTTTCAATCTTAACACAGTGATGAGGATTAATGACCAATAAAATAATTCTTAACAATAATAAATTTCTCGGAAGGATAATAAATAGGTATTCTGAATGTATATAAATAATGTTTTATAAATACATTTAAATCATAAATAATTGTTTTATACTTATGCATGAATTTGATCACACTATAATTGTATATATATATGCTATAGTCAATCAGCTATATAATATAATGTAATATATTGTAATATATGTCTGGTCTGTGTACATTATCTTATTGGGATCAAGTTTTTCCAACGATATTTAGAAAAATCTTAAATTTTGAAAATTATCATATTTCGCTTTCTATAGTCTTTCAACATTTATACTTAGAATACTTAAATAAAAATATTTATAATATTAATATTTGAGTGGCATTTCATTATTATTAATCGAAATCATAATATTTATGTTACTACATAATCAATTAAAACATTCTTGAAAATAAATCAGTTTGAGATATATTCGAGATAAATCTTGTAAATTATACAGCTATGACTTCTGTAAAGGATCTGATTTTCTGTTGTTAAGAACATCCTGAATCTCCTGTAAGCTCTTGCCTTTTGTTTCAGGGAGTAAAAAGAAGACAAAGAAGAATCCTGATAGACAGAATATACCAAATATCCAAAAAGCGTAATGGATACCGATTGCCTCCTGAACAGCATTGAAGTATTTCGTCAGAACGAAGCCAATGATCCAGCAGAATGTTGTTGCTATTGTTGAGGCGAGTGATTTCACACTGGGCTCGAACAATTCTCCCATTACAGCCCACGGTAGAGGACCGAATCCTTGAAATAGAGAAAACACATTAGTACTTTTAGGCATAAGTTACAGTCATTGTAAACACAACTAGTGAATGCATACAATTACATGATTTTTTTTTTACTGTAAAATAAATCAATATTAATATTTCTGTACTTTCACTTATTGCATTTGAATGTTATCATATATTAGGTGGAGATTAATTTATTATACTCGAGTTATTTATTGAAATTTATCGAAATGTTTTTTTGATGAAGTGGATTATTATTGATCGGTTATATAGTTTTAATTCTTTATTTGAGTGTTTACGCAATGTTCTTATTTTCAGTAAGCGAGAATCGATAAATTAATTATTTAGGCAATAGTTTTGTACTACGCAAATAACAAGTAAATTGTGTTTCTTTTGTTAAATCAATGCAACCTATTTCGAAGCACTTAATGTGTCTCTTCGCTTAAATTATTTGTTTTGTGGAACGTATCCCTGTACAAAAAACACTCGGATTAACATACTATAGAATTTGATGTTAAATAATTTATCATCATTTTTATAAAACACCTGAAAGCACAGGAGAAAATTGTTTCATTGTAGGCTTTCGGATATTGCAAAAAATTCATATACCGCAATGATTTCACGCGTCAAATAAGTTTTATTCATTAAAGTACCTAGTAAGTTGACATTTTTTGCGGATTCTAGTCCAGAAGTGAATTTATTCAAATATGAAAAATATCTTACCAACACAGTAAACACACATAAAGAGAACAAGCGATGTGACAGGAAGCCATGAAATGGAGCTTACTATCGAGCTGTTACTCGCATCGAGCATGAAGAAAAGTCCTAGGAAAAACTAAAAAAAAATGTCTTAATAAATGAAAACAATAAGATTTCGATTTAAATCAGAATCCCGCATTATAATATATTTAATGGTATTGTCGTGGTAAATATTTCAGAAATCTATAAATAAATACGTATAATAAGTATTGCAATTTAAATAACATGATTTATAATGATTAAAAAATTGGACGAATGATTTGCTTTAATCATTAATTTTAATACTAAATACACATGAAAGCGATCGTGTGTAATAATATTTGCTCCTAATGTGAAGCAATCGGAATTTCAGCGGAGCAGATCAATATATTATAACACGGTGAAAAAATAGCAATGTATTTTTAAACCGTGTTATAATGGAGTTCTACCAAGTGAATACCAATTCAATCAATAAAAACAATATATTATAATTTATTTTGTAAGTTGTGTAATAATCAAAAACAGTTTGCAAATCGTTCATTCGACTTGTCACTTCGGGACAGGTAAAGAAAGTATTGGGATAGAAAATACTAATATTTAGGTAACCGCACATTGATGGATTGGAATATAGAACTATAAATAAATTAAAAAGTTATTAAATTTGGGATTTTGAGGGCTCGTGCATGAAACTAAGAAAGATCAAACCCTAAGACCACTTTAATACTTGCTAACGCGGCCAAGTTTTTCGTAAGAGAAATTTCCATCTTTTATCATCTAAAAAATTGTACTGAAATCAAAAAAAGTTTTTCTTGTAAAATGAAAATAAACCAACGGAGTACTTAGCTAGTTTTATTATCAATATAAAGTTTTGGGCTTACCAGCGCGACAGTCATTCCAAGTGAAGAAATTATTAGCAGCAATCGTCTACCTAGCCTATCGACTACCAAAGGGGTTACAGAGCTGGCTACAACTTGCACCACTCCAATGATGATGGTTGATTTATCAGCTGTCAGACCAGTATCCGCTTTATCGAAAATCGTCTGCATGTAGAATAGGACCACATTTATTCCGGAAAGTTGTTGCAAAGCTACAAGCCCGCATGACAAATATAGTGCTTTGAAATTTCCTCTATTAGTCCATAGATCGCTAAGAGACGCTGACTGAGTATTTTGGCTGGCAGCTAATTGCAGATCTTGGAGTTCTTGCTGGACTCCGTTTGTTGATTTTCCACGGAGCATTTTTAGAGAACTTATTGCATCATCAGTTCGTCCTAAAAAAAATATTTTCAAAAATATCACGATTAATTTTGTTCACAAAAATGATAATAGTTGCATAATGTGGTTTCACTGGATATATTTAATTGTATCATCAATTCCTATTCCTATTCCAGAAGTATGTGATATTTACCTTTAGATATAAGAAAACTGGGACTGTCGGGCATGAAGAAGAAGGCAATCATGAAAACAACTCCTGGGATAATAGATACGATACTCAGCGTGAGGTAAGATACATAAGGTCCCACCGCATAAGTTATCAAGAAACCAATTACGATGAACATCTGTAGGAAAGATCCTAAAGCACCTCGAACGTCGCTCTGTAATTAAAATAATAAATAGTCATTTTGTCAAATGTCAAAGGTCAAATGAATACTGTGCCCAATTAATAATTGTCACGAAATATCGTTTACAAATAGTCAAAATCCTCTCTGGCTTAGATTTATTTGATTTTCAATCCGATTCATATAGGGTGATATAATAATGAGTGGTTGTCGCTTCATACGGGTCTTTTATGATTTAGTTTATTATTTAATTAGTACAAAGAAGGATAATTCTACAAATTTAAGAAAAAGTATAGTGTGAACACTCTAAGCTTTATTATTCAGCGACATTTGTTGGGATTGTTACCTCAGCTATTTCTCCGACATACATGGGAACACAGGTGAACAATTGTCCTACAGCAAGACCCCAGATCACTCTTGCTGTATATAACTGGCCGACAGAAGTCGCCGTAGCCACCAGAATCCATCCGACTATGAGAGGAATTCCCCCAGCAAGAATAGAATATCTTCTGCCAAATTTGTCGGCGGCCACACCGCTATATAAAGGCCCTGTAAAAGTGTGCGCTGCATTATAATACGTTGAGACAATTGGTACACATTCTTGAATCTTTTGTATTCAAAGGCTGGACGAAAAGTACTCGTAGATTTTCATAAAAGTTGGTAACGAAATAAGTTTTTCTCACCGACAGCTGCGCCAAGGGTAATGAGAGATCCAACCCACGATGCTTCATCAGCGGTTATGGGTCTGTCGATAGGAGATCCAATACCACCGGTCAGTATTGGAAGAGTTGGCGAAGTCCAGCCCATACACATACCAAGCGCCAATATGCCCAAGTTTGCTAAAAAATCATATAAATTATTTTAGCCACCAGTGCATACATGTCGTCACGAGTGATTCAACTTCTTAAATTTCACGATTAACTATGTAGTCTTATGATTCTATCAGAGAATTCATTTTTTACAACGTAACTGGAAGTTTTATTTCAGGAATTTCAATATTTTTAGGCTGAAACCTTCTCAATGCCAGGTCAATCGACGTATCAAGGTATAGCTACTGTTTGCTAATTATAATTAGTTTATTGTACTACACGGTGAAAAAATAGCAAACTCGGCCTAAATAACTTAGTTTTACCCAACGTTTTTCAACGGAGGGAACATCAATCATCAAGCTCGAGGTTACATTTAATAAAGCTAATTTTTTAGTTTTTTTAAAGACAAGTCGATCAATCAACTTTGCATCGTATCCATTGTTAAGTGCGATCTGTTTAATGGTGTTTAATTCTAAATTGAAATTTGATTCAGTCATAGGATTTGTCAACAAGCGATGAATAAAAGAATGAAAAGTTGACAACTTATGTGAAATGTGGTGTCTAGACGAGCTACTTATGATATTGTCACTAAAAGTCTCTTTTCTGTAAATACTGAAACTATGACGATTATTAATTAGTTCAACGGTTAAATCTAAAAAGTTTATTTTATGCATACCCAATTCCATTGTGAATTGAATTGAACTATGAATCTTATTCATATTATTCAAATTTTATTCATATTTTAGTTCTACAAATACAAATTTGTAGAACTAAAATACATTGCTATTTTTTCACCGTGTTATAATGGAGTTCTACCAAGTGAATGCCAATTCAATCAATAAATTAAAATTCGTAATTATGACTTATAGATTAATCTAATAAAATGTGAATTAATCGGAATAAATGCTGTCAACAAATATTCCAAATCCAACTTTTATACAAAATAACAGAATTTAGGAAAGTAAATACGATTTTTCATCAAGGTTATTTATTCTATTCATTAAACAAAAAATTTAATTGTTTATATACGACACGTTTTAAGTCCATGAAACACGAGGTCAACATATTTATTTATATGTTTGTTTATATCATAGTTCATAATAATCATAATATTATTGATATTAATCGCTTTATAATATGTTTTTACGCATTTATTACTTGAAATTATTACAAACGTTTTATGGTAATTTTTGATTAATTTTATCAATTTCTCATTTCTAACGTGGAAAGATGCTTGATTTAATAAGATTAAAAAAAAAAATACTGTGATATTATTTTCAAAAACAATGGCGGGTTGTTGTGCACACACCCGCAAAAGTTTCTGAATCAGTATCAACTGTTACACTGGGCTTTGTTGATGTGTATCTCCCATAGACAGCTTTATGTGGCCTGCTCGCGCGTCGTAAAATATTCTGATATATTTGAGAAGCACCAGACGGAAAAAATATTGTGTATCCAAAAACATTTTAATGAACAGCATTAAATCACAATCGCATTCTTCCTTTGAGTGAAATTATCTAATATATTATTTGCTTTTAATCTTTTTTCGTAACTATGAACATTTTTGCCAGATAAATGATCACTAACCAGTTATTGTATACAGTAAAAACACATATGTAGTTAGATTGTTAAAATCCTAGATTTAACTAAAGACTAAAATAGATATTGTAAATATATTAAATTAATATAAATATTGATCTTACACTAGGGGCTCTCGAAAGTGATTGGATGGTGTGTATGGTTTAAATGAGAACTGAATTGAACGTGACAATGTTACACATTCGCCTCATTTTAAAGCACACATATATTATCTTCAATCGGTTATGTCGAAGGGTAATATTGATTTTAATTATATGATGGCTGACTGGCTTTAAAATATTGATAAGTAATTTATGATATAGTTTTTACAGATATCCAGCCTCGCAGACACTGCAATGGCATAGGATAAACGCCCTATGTTTTTGTCACAATGAAATGTAATGTCAGAAAAGGTAATTGAGGATAATTGAGACTATTTATTGTCTTAGTTGAAACGATGGGATGTTTACAAATATTATTATTATGATATATTATATATATATAATACTATACATTTACATTCTTTATTTTATTGTGAATACATTATTTCTGCGGAATAAATGCAGAACGCATAAAAGATTTTTTGAAAACATTTACACATATTTATGCGAAAGCCACGATTGGTTAAATAAAAGAAACGTTTACGCGGTTTCAACACATAATCATATTTACCGAAGAAACTTGACAAACGCAGCACTTTACCAATTACGTAGCAATGTAAATAATTGATTAATAACGGGAAGTTGTGATGTCCAGACGTCGTCGCGGGTAATATAGGCAAGTGAATAAGCTTTGTACATAAATTATATTGGTTATTTTCGTTAATATTTGGACAGAATGAGATGATGTAAGTATTTCAATAAAAAAAACTACAATTGGGTACGTTTAGTACCATAAATATGGTGATATATACAAAAATCACAATAAAATTGAGATAAAAATTTTGCACACCTTTCTGCATTTATTAATAATATGAAAAACTTAACAAGGATTGACAAAAAATATTGCACCATTTGATATAGTATATTCTTTCAAAATGGTATGTATACATACGTATATACTTTAGAGCCTGTAACGATAAAAAGTCGTCGCAAATCTAAAAATTTATTGATGCGAATAACTGCTGTACAAGAAAAACGGTTGTTAGAATAACGAGCAAACTTAAGACTTTTTCAAGTCTTTAGTTTGCAAGAAGATGGCTTTCAAATGAATTTTGGTGTTAACTAACTGAACTTCAAATTAATACTACAATTAATCACGCAGAAGTTTCTTTTCGGGTTTGCTGATGGTTTGGTAATTATCTTAGTAACCTACAACTATTCAATAAGCCTATATATGTAATCTAGAACCATTTAATTAGATTACTACATAATATCAAAACTTGGTATCGTGCTACTTTGGTTAATAATAAATAACATTACATTGAAATAAATTGACATTCTTAATTTTGTTAAAGTGTTACAAAATCACGAAATATTTCCATATGTTGACAATATCAAATGATGTGTGATTGATTCAAAAATAACGCTGGAAATGTTATTATTTGTATATCATATTGTATTACATGTATCCATGTCCATGATTACATTATCTAAGTAAAATATAGTAAATACACCCCGCGTATAGTGCTGTTGATAATACCGTATTGTAAACTGATTTGTTTTATTAACTTTGAATCTCATTTCAAAACAAATTTAGTTTGGCACGAAAATTCTCTAAAATGGACTTTTATAAACTGAATTGACTGTTAAAACAATGTGTGAACTATGTTGTTGTTGTTCACACATTTGTGTTAATGTTGTTAAGATTCACTCTTAAAGTGTTAACTGTCACTTCTTGATGGAAAGGCGTGATATTTTAAATAATAAAAACACATTTTTTAGTACTTATTTCCACCATATATTTTTTGATCAGGACCGGTTTCGCTCATTGCAAGCATTATCAACTGAGATGCTAAGATTAAGAGAACTTTGAATGGATCTGAGACGGAGCTTAATAAATAGCTTATGTAGTTTTTATAGCAAAAAGTTTTTTGATTTTGTATTTATATCAAACAGCATATTTACACCAATACTATAAAATATTGTAAAATACAAATGTTTTTTTCTTTAGTACTGTTCTTAATATGACAATCAAAAATAATTCGCTTTACACTTCCGCTTTGTAATTACCACTTAAAAAATACAATACCTTTAATGCATTATTATAATTGAACCATTGTTATTCTGCTGAGTTACTATTAATATTCACAAATACAAACTACTCATTTCCTAATAAAAATATAATTATGAACGATGAAAAATTTTGAACAAGAGATGAGAGATGACACTGAGAGATGTGTTAAAATCAAACATTTAAGAGCTAAACAATAGTTTTGGGGTAATATAGCTTGTGTTTTATGGACTATGCTATGGGACTATCCAAATATAAATTTTATAAAGCAATGGCAATTAATGGAAAACGATTAATTAATGGAATGATCTGCCGAAAAGCTTACACCGTCTAAATAAGTGATATATTATGCAAGTGTATAAGATATAAAAAGAAAGTTATACAATTAGTAAAATTTGGTTAAGATGCTAAATTGGGTATATATTTTTATTTAGTTGAGATTAAATTCACATATTATAAACGACCTCTGTGATCTGGTGGTAGGAGCTCTACCTTAGTGACTAGTTAGTCCCGGGTTCAAGAGACAAGGCGTTTATACCAAATTTAGACAGATTCGATTTAAAATGTGTTCTTGGGCATCTGTAATCCGTTTTTTTTTTTGGTGTCCGTACTCTTCAAATTGTTCTCGAGAGGCTTATTAAAATTCTCATCAAATTTATACTGTACGATTAAATTAAAAAATATTAGGCGTGACAGCAGCATACTACAATAAAAATACTCAATTAAATCAAATCAAATATACAAAATACATGAACACATTGATAGTTTAATTTTAGCCGAAGAAGTCAAATGATTTTTACTGTGAGAACTTTGCTAATAAATTATACATATTTGTGGAAGACAAATGACAATAGTAACATATTAATAAAATACATATATATAATTTGATTCATAGTTTATAGATGCAAAAACGTAATATTTGAAAATAACTTAACATTTAATAAAAACTTTACATTTGTATATAATAATTTGTACTATTTATTTTCCACTTTTAAGATGTAATATTCTTGACAGAAAGACATGATACTTTAAATAATAATAATACATTTTAGTACTATTTCCATAATCGGTTGATTATGCCCGCGATGAGCAAAACCGGTTCTGATCAAGAAATAATTTGAGGAAATCGTCCTAAAAAAATGTTTTATTTAAAAAAAATATATTCAGATTGTTTTCAAGATTCATTTTCATATCATGTCACATGTCAACAGATTTGTAAAAGTGTATTCAATGATTCTTCTCTGAAAACTATCAGTTGCTGAAAATATCACACCATAGTTTCTTAAGTGTCGCGAATAAAAAAATCCATTCTAAGATAATTAGATTTTATGATTGAAATCATTTTAACTAAATCAAAATATAGCAATTAAATGGGTTTTCTTTCTCGGCATATATTTTATGATGTCTTAGTCCAAAATTAGACTTTCATCACGCGTTTAATTAATATATTATAATTAAAAAGTTAGATGGCATCCTAGTGTTGTAATAAATACTATAATCGATAGTCATGAATGCAATTATTCATCATACATGACCAGAGCCGAAAACGATTAATTTTAGCGACATGATTCAAATATTATTAAAGTTTATATGGAAGGTTACATTGGCAAAAATAATCGCAATAGCACTACCGATTTGTTCATCGTTTGCATTTAAATTTTATTCGTACTCGATATCTAAGGTCCTGCTTTAACCGGTTAACTGCCGGCAGGTACGTGTATGGCGGTACCCAGCACGCCGCGAATTTTACGACAAAAATAAAACCTTCTAAACATATCGTTATTGAAAGTGTAATAAAGTTTATTCATAATATAAAACTTTCCAAATAAATGAAAAGCGCGCCAGTCGTGCAGTCATTTATCCGGAATCATAAAATTAATTGTTCATGGTTTTAAATAATTGATTTTCTTTAGTAAAAGCCCATTTAAAACGGCGCGTCTTAAGACGTAATTTTTGTATGAGCGGCGCTCCGTTCACAGAAAATTATGCGTCTTAAGACGCTTTTGGCAGTTAACCGGTTAAATGTATTTTGAACATAAATTATCATTAAATAAAATTAGTAACTGAAAAAAACTTTAACGACGAATATTGTGTATGCTCATTTCTTTGTGATATAGGATTGTGCAAACATTTTAGATGCACTATTTAGAAAGGATAGAATCCGTCATTTGTGATTTGTGTCAGGTTTATAAACAAATAGCCTAATACGCTTTAGGTATTGAGTCACCTTCAGTGGAATCAAATAATCAATAAAAATCAGCGGAAATATATTTCAACACTAAACCTTTTCTTGGGCGCGAATGTCAAATTTTATAGATTTTTTGATTTCAGAATTAAATTCAAAATATAATAAATAAAAAGAAAACTAGTGCGGGTTTTTGTTCATAACACAGAAAAATTAGTATGTTACTGAATTTTGAATTTCAAGATGAAGATCAATGGCTATTATCCTGTCTATTCTAGTGAAGTACAAATAGAAGCTTTTCATAAGAAATAAATGACACACGTATTTATATAGCAGAAAAATATACAATGTACTATAAAAAATAACAGTACTCCAGTCATGTGTTTTTGAAATACATTGTTACTTTCCATTTACAATAAATTTCATAATATATGTTTATTTCCGGTCGTTGCGGTTGGAATAGTAGCAGCGATACAACGCCTTTCCGTGCGTAAAGGGTTACATTTATTCAATTATCGATTTCGTACATTTCAGACTTCAAAAAAGTGGTTTTTGGCCTCATAAAATCAATTATTATTAACCAGTGGTTAATTATTAATACTAATAATACAATGTGCAGGTTTTTTAATCATAAAAAAATCATTACTCTTGAACACACTGCTTATACATTTTCTAGTCAAAATACTGATTTGCATTTTTATATATAAATAATACTTTAAATAATTAATGTTTTAAGTTTATATATATAATACCAAATGTTATTAAATATACACGGTCAATCAATACGATATCTATTGCACTTCATAACAGTCACTTAAAAGCACATTGATAACTGATAATTACTTTAAGATGATATGAATCGCTATTGAAGGGTAAATAAAATGGTGAAAAATATGATGGATATTAAACAATGTATTCAAATTTACTCATATAATAATTACAGCTTGTTACGCTATCTCATCTGACACTTCTCTTTTGCAGCATGATATATATATATATATATTGTTTTTAAATAATCTGAGGTGATATTTTTTTACAATTCAAAAAACCTATATGTATCTTTTTTGATAATTTGTGCATATTTTATACTACATACGAACAGAATGGCAATTGTGCAAATTGTTCTGCAAAGAAAAAATGTTGCTACCACACGTATTGTTTGGATTAAATTTATTTATACTTATATATAGTGATATAACTTTTGGATAAACGCTTGTATTCAAGTAATACTATATATAATTTATTGCAATTATTCTTGAACTTAACAGTATGTAAACTATTATAATATTTTTATATGACAAATTTATTTTACTTCTTTTTTGTGTATATTGAGTACAATCAAGTAAATACATTATATAAATATATACATTGCAAATAGTCTGGCCAATACCCAAGTATAATCTCGTCTAAAATGGTTCATTATTACTTGCATTATTAGAATCAATATTATTATGGCGATACGAACATAACTTAGAAAGCTTTGCCCGTGATGCATTTTCTGAAAATAGGATTTTATAATGTCACGGTCAAGAGATTTTCTTAATTAAAATGTAAAATGACTATTGTTGTCAATGTCAACTGTATTGTAAAATGCTATATCCCACATGACATATTGATAATATCAAGAGGTGAAAAAGCTATCGCTAAAGTCAATACTTATAATTCGTTGAAAAAATAACAAACCATTAGTCTAATGTAATTTTTTGAGTGTAGTGTATTGATTCAATGACATTTGGCGTTTTACTCGAAATCGTTTATTATATTCAAAAATTAATTTCATATTTTTAAGAATTAAATTGCTCTCAATGGTTGCTACACTACTTAAATAATAAAATAACGATTGTAGATTGTTATTAAAACAGCCGCATTTTTATAGTGTAACTAATCTGCTCCGGTATTTTAATATATCAGATAATATAATTATTAAAGTTAAGCAAATAATTAAATATTTAATTAGTCTTTTTTGATAATTGATTTCAAATAATATCTATTATAAAATATATTTTATGTACCTTTAAGCAATTTTATGGTGTTAACTATTACTTCTTTGTGGAAAAGGCATGATTGCTTAAATAATAAAAATCAATTATTCCTTTTATTTTTATAGTATATTTTTATGATCAGGACAAGTTTCGATTATCTCGAACATTATCAACTGTTGAGATATATTGTGGAAACAGTAGTAAAAATGTGTATTTATTATTTAGAAAACTCCTTCAAGCAGCTATACAAAAATTTTAATTAAATTACTTTGCTAACAATCACAAATAATCATTTTTAAAACTAAAACAAACACTACACGTCACTTTTAAAGATCACACTGTTATTTTTCACAAATTTCCGATGTTTTATTGCTGTCGAAATCAATAAAAACAGATTTAAAAAAATAACAAATATTATATTTTTATAAATCATTTTCTATTTTATTTCTGTTTAAGGTGGGCTAGTTTTTATTTTTTATATCTCAGCGTCAAAGAAATATACCAGCATTGGCCAGTATATGAAATAATTTTAAATACCTGAGGCGGCTGCCATGTATTGGCGCCATTTTTGTCCGGTTTCAGATGTCATCCTTCTGTCCCCTTGTAGTGTCAACGGTATAAAGCAGGTCTCTGCTTCGCGATGTTCCGCCCTACTGTCCATTGACCGGAGATAGGCCAATTTCAATCTACAAACTATAGCGGATAGCGCGGCAGAATTTCAAACTTTGAACTGAAAATCGGGATCGACATGAATTTCCAAAAAATATAACTAAAATTTCTTCTAAACATTCTCATGAGTAATCTATTCAAAGCATAATAATCATTTGAATTCATATCCGTAGAGGTTTATAAAGAAATGAATGTCTATCAAAAAAATTAACACTATATTAACTAAAAAAAATATTTGTAGATAACATTGACCATTGACATAAAAAAACGAGACTATTCTACTAATGCTTGATTGTTTCACCTTAAAAAAATATTGAAATAATGGAATTGAAACATAAATTTTAAGCCTCAAACTAATACATATGAATGGATAGAAAAATTAGAATCACTCTTAAAATATTAATACAACAAATACTGTCACGGGAGGAAGAACATATTAAGCGAGATAAAATGTGGAATGTCGATAAGGTGTTGCAGTGTCAGGGTTGATCGCATTTACACATCATACACAAATACACACAGAAAATGAAAAACTTAACAATTCGCTTACTATGCAAATATTAAAAGAAATATCGGGAAAATATGAATAACCGTCATTACCGATGATAAAGAATTTACTTAATATAAATAAAATAATCACAATCCTCACAAAATACGTTTTTTTAGAATGGTTTACTCACTTAAACCATAATTGCCGCTCATTTGTATTTATGAACCCAACTCAAGTAAACAAACCTATAAAACCGTATTTGACAAATGGCGTAGCAGATGCAACCTTGCCGTAGCAGGTACACCTGAGTGCACTGAGCAGAATGCTACAATTTTTCAAAAGTACCCATTTTTCAAACAAACAAGAAGGTATTGTGACACATGAGACTGTTCATGCAGAAACCGTTCCTACGTGCATATTGAAGTGTTTTTTTTTTTTTTTATAAAACCAATACTAAAACAGTAAGGGTAGGTTTCAATAATAAAGTCAAATTATTATGTATGGATTAGTACCCATCGAATAGTTAGCTAGTAGTCTAGTATATGTTTTATGTCCACGTGCATATGTTATATATATATATTGGTTTTAGAAATATAAAAATATTGAAATAAAAAAAATCATGGCTTTTTTAATTCATAAACACCTTTCACAAAGCTACAGTTAGTATTATACGTACAACAGTTATGTCTTCACTACCTTTAATCATATTGTGAAGAATATAAAACATTGATCTACCAATACATATCCTGGGTGAGTGTGTAAAAAAAATCAATTTATAAGTTTAGGTACATTATTTGTCGATTAAATATTTTAAAAATCATGAATTTACTAACCATTATTCCTGAACGAATATATGTCAACATAATTTGTATTATATTTTTATTTGAATCTTTAAGAAAATTTTTTATAATCGATTTTTAATTAGAATAACATATATTCTAAGCATCGAAGACATCAAGAGCACTAGGCATTGCAATCGGACAATATTAGTGGGTACGATGAATGTTACAGACAACGTAAATATTGCGATAAACATATAATATTTGATATTTATTGATAAATGTTGTGATCGATCATCTGACTATCAGGTATTGCTATTTTCATTGATTTTTCAGTGTCTGCTGTGAAGAAATATAGATCGGGCGATAGGTTAAAGCGTTCATATAGATTTCAATATCATAAGAATTTAATTTGTATCGTGATCTGATGCAAGGATATATATAAAAAAAAACACATGATAGCGTCAATATTTTGTTATGTGTATTATTTTAACTAAGGTTAATATCTTCGTTAGATTCAACAGTAATATCCAGTGATTTTTGAACATGGTATAACAGAGTGATTGAAATAAAATATATGCTAATGATTAATTCATATTCAGTGGAAAATTGTGTTATGACTGTGCGGAATGGGTGGATATTAAGAAGCAATGTGTCTATGATATGTGTCAAATAATACTTACTTTAATATACATATTTCCTTGAACCCAGAATGCATATATTTATTATTGATTTAGTAGGGAAATATTTTACTACTATCAATGAAAGGTTCCTTACCTCAGACAATGTAAGAAATAATTAAAAATTGTACAATAAATGTATTTACGTTAAAATACGTTAAAAGTTCTGTGTAATTATTATTTTATTATTAGAGAACTGAGAAAATATATATTCGTATACATATATATATAATAAAATTATTAATGTACACATTGAAAGCAGTTCAACAGAATACAGTTAAATTGTAAATGTAATAAAATGTACTGACTTTTGTCAAAAAAATAAGTTTTAATTGGGTCTGTTCATTTGGTTTGTTGAAGTCATCATTTAAATGATTTTTTTTTGTCGATGATTTGTACATGTGAGGCAATATATTATATTGCAATTTTTAAAAATATTCCACGTTATTACATTTGTAAATTAATTTATATAAAAACATTATTCGGATTTGAAAAATACTACGAAAGACACCTTTAAAATTTCTCAATGATATTTATAACGACAATAAATACGCAATACATATTCAGTTAATAGTAGTAAAAATTTCACGAAAACACGAATTGAAATCAATAATATTTCAATTCTATCAATGTTTGCATCTACCTTTTTTTAATCCCTCTATCTGTTGTGGCTTGTTCTTTTGTCGTACACCTAAAATTAAAAAAAAAAATAGCCTCCAATTTAATATAAAAAACCCCATTTATTGCATTTTACCATGATATAGTAACATAATAAGTTATAAATTAGTTTACTCACGTTATAAACAATACAAATAAGAAAATTTTTGCTTCTTATGTTTCTCGATTCAAATATTTTTTTTATACTTTCTTTATCTTCTTGCTCACCAAGATATTTTTATACGACAACGAGATTTTACAATGAAAAAAAAACACAAATTTTTACGAAAACTATTAATTTTCACGTACTAAATTTAAACAATTTAATTCCGCAGTAAGTATTCAAATTTCTCACACAGGCTTAATTTTCTTCGTACTTTATTACAAAAAAATATATAGTTGAAAAATTTATTATGTAATTTTTCGTTATTATATAAATTTTAATTTAAAATGTGATTATTTTACTGTTATCAAAGTACCGATACGTTTAATAAACCAAATAAAACTGATTTCAGGTTCGAATTTTATGTCCAATAATAAGATTACAAATCTAAAAAGATTGTATCTTTCGTTTTAGCATAAAAAATAATTTTCTCTGACAAATCTTTTTTTAAACTGTTGCAAATTTTATTTTTGATTTATAATTTTATACAACAGATTTCGACTATTTTGACATGATTAATATGTTATTCCAAATAAGACTGAGATATTACCGATAGTAATCTTTAAACAATAAAATAATTAAAGACATGGTGATGTCAATTAGTTTTCACGGTCACCGGATTTAGCATCCAGACTTTTTATTGCCGAAAAATTTAAAATTTGTAAACAACCAATCAAAATTTATGTGACGATATAATGACAGAAATCTGTGAAATCGTGGTGATTTCGTCAAAATAAGAGACCATATTTGAGAGGCTAACAGAGGCGAACGTGCAGTCTTAATTGTGTACTAAACGTAATTCTCAACCTAATAAAAAAATATTGGTATAAAACAATTTCGTTTTTATTTCACGTAAAGCTATACAACAATTAATTTATCTTGGGACAACTTAATTTTATAATAATTTGATAAGAAATTATACTTTATACAAATTAGTTCAATAAGCACATGTAATCATTTTAACATCATGATTGATCAAGTCAGTTCCTTAGTAGCTAAGCTAAAATGGATTTTTGACCGTCTATCACTCGACATGTAATTATAATATTGTGACGCTATCTCTTCTAGTGTTATTAAAATGCAGTAAGGCAGGTAAAGGTAAACATGAATTTTCGAAAAGATTATTTACTTTAAAATTTATGAATATGTTCACAATATAAATTATAAGCAATGCCTGGTATGCATTTGTCGTATAATATGCACCACCAAATAGTTTACACATACAGCTCTGCACTGTGTAAGATAAATGTATCAATTCAATCTTTTAGTATATCGCGAAAGATGTTGAGTTCGATTTTTCTTAAAACAATTTAGCAACAAAATTGCTAATTAAGGAAATTTTTGACGCTTCCTACAAGATAAACAGAATAAACTAAATTCTAACGAATAGTTAGTGTTTTAAATTACGACGTGTTGCAGTTATTTTAAAAATATATGATTTTACGATGTCAAGAAATAGAAACAGAAAATACAGATTATTAAGTTACAATATTTTTAAATTATAGTCAATCAATGCATACAGGTATTCGATAATAGATAACTATTGATAAGTGGAATTGATATCTCCGTACAGTACTTCAAACTTTTAAGGTGTTCACTGTGATTTCTTGATGGAAAGACATAATATTTTAAAAATAAAAATATCTTTTTTAGTACTACAATATATTGTATGATCATAACATATATTGTGAAAATAGCACTAAAAATTTGTTTTTTATTTAAAATATCGTACAGTTATATTTAAAAAAAATGAAATATGACGCTTAAACTAACACTAAGGCAAGCTTGTTACAAGAAGTGTTTGATTTTTATTTTTTATTCGACGTTGTTTTCTCGAATGTAAAAATATAGTAATGTGAAATTGTTAAGACTTTATATCTTGTAATTTTAATTCCATATATTCATAAAAAAAAATTTGCATTCAATTCTAAAAATTCAATGAAACAAATTTTTCATTGATTTTTTATTTTTATGAGGTGAGGTAATATATTGTAATTATTTTTTTACCTATATATAAAAACTATGATTTGCATCCACATTTAAAAACATACAACTATCTGTAATATTTGATCAATCATTTTGAGTTTGATGATATTATACTTTAAAAGCAATAAACCCTTTAAATTATACACGGATCAAAATATTCGTCTTACTTGAAAGTTTTTTCTGTGATCTTGTTGGATAAAAGAGTGATGAATTTTATATTATTGGCTCGTGATATATCGAATATGACGTTTTGAGATTTTTAAATATTTTACAAATAATCAAATCAAATTTACACAAAGGGGAACGTAGATAAATTTATTTACTTAGAAATAAATTTAATATCCAATAATTAAGTTTCTGGATAAAAAATGTTTATTATTTGATCGGAGATAAAAAACATACCATTGAAAGCGGTGAATGAATGATCTGCAGTATTAAAACTGCTTATCCCTTCAATCCTAAACTGCAACTGATTTGATTTATTAGTATAATAAAACTCATCGTAAATCAGTGAATCGAATAAAAATAAAATACACATATTATACTTGTTATATCATCTATTTTTCTATGAGATATCTTATCTCAATTCCTGAGATACTTCAGTGCATTATTATATTTAATATTGTTCACATAGTTTACTTAATGTACATAGCAATGCATTTTTAAGTACGTCATGATAGATCCTTCTAATATTTATAAATATATGATAATACTATATATATTAAACCACGTGAAAGGAATCAATTTTTTAAGAATAATGTTTAACGCAGCTATTCAATTTTGCAGCTTTAAACTGATTTAATGCGGTTATTTAAGGCATCGAAAATAGTTGATGAGAAGACATTTACAGAGTCCAATTTATTCTTAGCTTTTTGCTAATTCAAATCGATTTATCTGATTTCACAGTGGCATCAAATCATTGTGATAAGCTTTAAAACATCTCACATTTTAAGCATTTGTATCGTGACAGCATTTGTTTATTAGTGTGTATTAGGCTTATTCATAAAATGATATAATATGGGCGCGTAATTCACACAGCCATTTACTATATAAGGAATAGCTTTGAACAAAAAATAATTCATACTTTAAGAAAACCAAATTTACTGTTACAGCTGGCACTGCTATCGAATGTAAAAATAATATAATACTTATTTAAATTATTATTACGTATATGTTGTATTAATGAATTTATTACAATCTAATTAATACAAAAAAATTTTGACGTGGTTAAATTAGATATAAAAATATAGTTTTACCCCCGGTAAAATCATTGCATCCAGAAAATTCAACTGAAAAATCGAAAATAAAAAAGAATTTAAAAAAGCTTCATATTTTCGAAATTAATAAACAGGATTATAGAAATCGGAGATTAAGAATTACTTGTTTCCTAAAATAGGTTAAAATGAATAGAATAAACCAGCCCTCAAAAATAACATCATGAAATAAAATATTTTTTTTATATAATGTTCACATTTTATATTGAAAATAATATACTGCTCTTTAATGAAATAACAAAGTAGAAACACGAGGATCGATCAATATTTTTACAGCTGTTGATGTAATATGCTAATTATTATAGAAATGACCAACATAATATTGTGTTAGCACTTCTTGACTCATATCTAAACGTATTTATTCATGTCATATGATCGCAAAATGTATACATCATTACATTTAATATAATATTATAGAATGGTTAACTTGTAGTTTTGACGATATGATCATCCAAGCATCGATAGTATTTTAAATCAAAAACTTAAAACAAAAAATCCGAAATATTTAAGTAAGGAAATCAAATTTATGGAAAGTATATTTTTTATGATGACCGGACACAAAAATTATATTGTCTGATCGTATTATAAAATTCCAGAATACGTTCAAAGAATGGCGTTTAAGAGTTTTTGATGAAGTTTAATTAATTTATATAAAATATGTTTGGCATCACAGTTATTGTCAATTGAAAATTCTATATACATTGTGATATTTAAATCGTAATTTGAAAGTTATTCGAGCACAAATCGGTGAAAATTGTCGTAAAACACCCAAGATCCGTATGTCCAAAATCGTAAATTTGAATTAAAATTAAAAAAAAGAGCATTTGATCGCTATCACAAAGCTCTCACACCTAGACAAAAGGGGTGCTTCAGATTATTCTACGTAATGAATTGTCTTTGTTCAATATATAATTTGTAACATACAATCATTAATAATATATTTTTTAAAAAATCATTATGTTGTATTATTAATTTCATGTGCCATTATTATTTTTTAAGTATAGCTGTCTATTTATGTTATTTTTATTCGATATTACTTTATAATACATATAATCTTTCTTTAATTTTTTGATGTTCAGTTAGCTTTTCGTCAAATTATTGTTATGAAAGCTGGTGTAATGTTACTTTCATTAGTAGTTACCTAGTATTTTAGTAAAACTGCAATTAAGTCTTCATTTTTTCCCACCCCATGTCTTAATTTTTGGAAAAATACAAAGTTCATAAATATTATTCAACGGTAAGAAAAAACATATTTTCATTTTTCGATTACATAAAAATTGAAAATACGCGACAAAAGCAAAAATGAATTGATTATGAAAGAAATAAATAAGTAACTTATCATGGCATCGTGAAAAATTCGTGATAATTATTGAACCCAACCAAAAATTAGTTTTCGTAAAAGTTTTTTCCTAAATACTATTTTTCATTCAGTTAAGAGAATTATTATTAATACCGTTTGTAACTAGAATTGGTTCACGTGTGAAAGATACATAAAGGTGTGCCAAAAGATCATTGAAATTGAAATACTCAGGACATTGAGATATTACATTCTATCCGACACATATTTTAAGTTGCTTAATATGTATACGAAGAAACAATAAAATGTTGAAAGTTTGAGTGGTTTTTTTGAAGGTATATTACCTGTAATTTTCTGAAGCCACCATGAACTCAGCAAAAATTAAATTCCAATGTTATCAATTTATGATTCAGAGATCGATTTCTAGTCATTGACATGCCACTTAGCAGTGAAAAAAATGGCGCCATTCTGTTGATAATTGTAAAATATAATATATCTACGGTGAAGTAATAAAATTATCTGTTATTTGGTACTTCAATTCGAATATCCGATATACTGCTGAAAAAATAGTACAAGGTAAATAGTCATTAATCAAAGCAATTATTGTAATCTATCAACACTTAAGTGTGTCCGTTAATATGTAGATTAGTAATAAAAATCGCACAATACGCCATAAATAATATTGAAAACTTGATCTGCTCTAAATAATTGTAATACTCAGATCATCGAAATAGGAATTCCGGTATTTTATTAGTTTTTCAATACCAAAATACCACTTTTACAGATTTTTCACAGCAGTGTGAGTTATTTTTTTCTGTCAATTATTTTCTTTTTTCGGTTTTAAAGTGAGGAAAATTTTCCATTTGCCATCTGCTGTTAGTTACCGTTCAAGCTTCACTCTTCAATGGCCGCTACGAGGAAGCCAGCATGCGGACTTACTGTGCAACCTTAACATTTCTTAAAATAGGCAATGCGCCTATCCATGTCGATATACTAACGGGGTGAAGACATTATATCGATATATCGATTTTGTAACTTATTCATTAATCAATGTAGTTGATTAACGTTCACTCGTATATTATTATAACATCGACGAAGTATAATTTTCCGCCAAAAATTTGTTTCACTATCAAAAAAATCATGTTTTCTTTAATAGGTTCAATTATATTTGGTAATGAAACATGCTTACATTTTTTTTAAAGAAAACAATAATATTATTGATAGTATTATATACGAGTGGTAATACTACACGGGCATCCAAGGTTTGGCTCTCTTTTATCACATTGATTAAATATAGTTCTTTTTGGTCACACATGGCAGTTAATACAGGCATAAAATAATTAAGCTATATATGTAAAATAATTAAGCTATATATGTTCTATATGTGTGCATATTTTTAGTTCAAATATACAAGCATTGGATGTATAGTATATATTAAATACTGGTTTTAAGTAAATTTTATAAAATTCAAAATAGGGAAGATATTGACTGAAAAAAATGGTTTCGTACAGCAAGAAAGCTGACAATAAAAAAAACATTAATTATATATCAAATTCATAAGAAAACACTGTATGTAAACAGAAATAAGTCTACATTAAGGCATCTTTAATACCATCGAAAAAAGGCATTTAATTATCCAATTAGAGCTGAGTTGTATATTATATATTATAGAAATCAACCACCTTCAATATCATAGAATTTAAAATGATATTAAATGAATTTCATTATTATAAATACTGTGATTAATTAATGAAATATTTTTTGGAAAAACGATTCATATACGTTTTTTTTTTAAATAAAGTTGAAGTATGGTCTGATTTTAATTAAAAAGAAGTGAAACATACATTGATTTAAAAAAAATATTTTTACGTGCTGCATATGATATAGAAGTTTTCTATTCTGGATATAAAGCTAGAAATTTTAAGGCATACGGTCAATAAACTTACCAAAAGGGTCCATTTTAACAATAAACTTACCAAAAATGCATGTTTTTACAAACGACTTTGTGGAATATGAAAAAAAGTTTGTAATACCAATGTAAGTCAAATTTGAATTGTTGATTTTTTTTACGACCGAGTTTCGCTATTCGACATCTTCAAGCATTTAACAGACATATGCAATAGAACCAAAAGTAATTCTTTAAAAATAATAATCTTTGCACGAAAATAACTTACTGACAATAACCCTGCGATTATTTTTTGTGACACATTTTTCAATACTAAAATAAAAATTATTATTTATAGTTAAATTATTTTTAAAAAAGAAACATATTGCAGCTGAAATAAGTGGTACAAAAGAAAATGTTTTCACTGATGCTCGTATTCTTCGACTGCATTCAAATTTTACAATATGAGAGATTAGACATCGCAACTGAAATTTATGTAGTTCAAGATGACAAGTAAGTTATACTCATGGGTATTGGATAATGAGAAAATTCATACAAATAGAATGTTGATCAAATACGATTTCGTATTGTGTATTTCACGGTCTCCATTATCTTAATATTTTACACACATATATATATCTAAATAAAGTTTATTTTTTCTATACTAGAAAGATCTACAATAAACTTTTTATTAAGTAAATTTGAGCGAATTTTAAGAACCGAATTCATAACGTAAGATTTTCTCTATATTTATCTCGTATATTAATTTAAATGAAACAGTTTGCATGAGATGGGTTATGGCAGTTAGATTCTCAATACGTATAAATCAATATAATCAGCATCTCAAAGTATGCCACTTGCGAAACGAAATTGATTAGTTACTAACCAATAGATAAAAAAATATTCAAACCTATAACATACAGTGCCAAAAATTAGGAATGCACGAACTACACGACCCACACTATTAGTCACGTATGATTCTTTTAAAATATTTTTCTGTTTATGAACGGAAATAACATGGATAAATAATCGGGTAAGTGAAAAATTAGAAATGTATTCTGAAGAATAAGTAAAAAGAAATCGTAAGCTGGGAAATATTTAGCATTTAATTGAAAAAAAAAGCTTTTATATGGTTTCTCATTATAATATTTATTGTATTTAATCAATAATAAAACTAAATAATGAATTAATTACACACATTAAACAAAATTTACTTTGTATAATATCAATTGATAAAAACGTCCCATTAACGACTGCACGTTATTCATGCTAATTTGGAGGTATTATAAGAGGGATATTCTATATTAAAAAGTCTGCGTTTGCATTGTTTGCCAATTTACGTTATAATTACAATAAGGCTAAAGGATTTATAATTAACAGTTTTAAAGATTAAAAATGAAAAGTCAATGATAAAAAAAAAACTCTCATTACAATTGTCGATATCTGACATGAATAAAACCACTTTTAATGTGGATTTTTAATAAAATATAGTTTGAGTTTTATTTAAATTTATAGTAAGTATGTATTAGATTACATGTTATGTATTGTTAAATATAATATTTTATAATAAACGGAATGTCAAGCTGTAAATATTATTTTGTAAATCGAAAGAATAGATAGCGATTCAAGTGTAAAATAGGATTAATATAAAACTGATATGGAGTTTTTCTCCTTATTTCGTAAGATTTATTTGTTTTCTATTGATACACCCAATACCCTTTTGTATTCAGAGTGTCAATAGTGGTGTTGTGTATGCAATTAGTCGTCGGGTAAAGTATAATGCGGAATAGCACCCACTCGTCCGATTCTACCATGTTGCAGTCAACAATATAGACGTGTCTGTTTATTCCTTAACCACTGCTATTGAAAGCTGCAGACAGGCATGTAATCAGTTATTGAAAAGAGGAAAAACATTTTCAATACTTCTTATAATGGTACAGCTGTGAAACTATGTGTTGCATACATGCGTAATGGTAGTTAAGTACGAAATATAAAATGTGAAATACAAAATAAACAAAAAAATAAAAAATAAAATGAAAAGATTCTGGATGCTTATGAAATATTTGAAATCAATCAATGAAATAATAACAGAGAAAGAACAAAATGCAAGAGATCAGAAGGAAAATACGTAAAACAGAAAAAATTGAATACTTCATATTGCCGATTCAAGTGTCAAAGAAACTTGGGAATAGATTTAATTACATTGATTTTGATGATACTTAAGTTTTATGTCATAGGCATGATTGTCTACTATCGGCGGTATTTCTTTATTATATTATACTATACTGGATGCGTATGAATAGCTTGGGAGAATTGATGGTAAATGAACTGAATTATTACTTCGTATAAAATGGTTGATGTGCAATAAATAACGATAAGTATTCAATGTTTGAATAATTACTCGAAATAAATAAATGTTTTAATATCATCTTAATTATTATTTTTCCATCTCTGTTAAAATAATAGTATAAGAGTATCTAAATATCCCTATATAGATTACCAAGAAACACACAGAAACTATTGAGTAAATATTCTTGGTGGAGGTCGGCAATGCTTATTTTAGATCATATAACTATATATAGATAGTTTTAGTAGTGAGTTTCAATCTACAAATTATTGTCTACATAACTGCAGCAAGGCAGATATAATAATAACTAACTCAAAATATTTTTGCATATCCTTTATGTAATATATTTAAAAAACGACTGACCAATCAGTGTAGTGGTTGCATGTAATGCTATTTATGATTGCCCGAGTCCGATAATGATGAAAAATTAAATGAAAAAAAAATAAACATACAAATATATTTTTTAAATTGCTTATTACATAAAAGCAAATAATAAAAAAAAACCTATGAGCAATTTTTTATATATTTTTTGAATCATATGATAATATTTTTTATGCCACATAAGATTAACTTGACGAAAAAATGCAAATATTCTAAAATAGTACATTTAAAAAACATATAATTTATGGAACTTGTGACTAGAATTGTCGGTTCGATTGTTCATGGCTTACTTTTGGTCATCACCAATTATGAATTTTCATCAATCTTTTATTGATTGAGGACCGCGATCAATTACTCGGAAAATGAGTAGTATAAAAGTGATGTTCTTTTTGACTGAAGCTTCTTAATCGTATTTATCTCTAACTGGCTCATTGCTCTATCTTTCTTGTAAATGTTAAAAATGAATTAAGAAGGACAAATATTTTTTTATATAAATATTTCTTTCATCTTATGGGTGAAAACTGTCAAAAAATGTAGACGAAAACAAATTTGATTAATAAAGTACACTCGAGTTATCGATAATTAACATAATAATTTATTATATGCTTATATATTATCTATAATTTATTATTATATATTAAAAAAAAAAAAAAAATTGTGGAAATAAGTACTAAAAAATGTGTTTTTATTATTTAAAATATAATGCCTTTCCATCAAGAAGTGACAGTTAACACCTTAAAAGTAATTTATTTCTTGTTGACATCTTCAATGAAGTATCAAATCTTTCGTCGAACAAAATACGACAAAAACTGACGAATAAATTTTCCGGTAAGGTTAGAAGCTTTTTAGTGAATGTAACATTCATACGTATATCTATGCAAATACCGAATAATTTTTCACTTCTTGTTTGAGATGCCAATTTGTTTCATCTGTTTTGAAGGCTATTTGAAATAATAGCATGTACATATTGGTTTTAATAATACATCTTAAAAAGAAATAAGTGATTGATTTATACAGCCTTTTTAGATATTAAAACGGAAAATTTCTCGTCTTTATTAGATATTTATGATCAACACTTTCATATACTGTACATCAATGAGTAGAATAATCTTTAATTAATCATTAATCTATTCGTCTCATAATAGAGCTTATTTTCCGACTATTCTTGCCTCGCCCTTTTTGGTCATCGGTATAAATTGTATTTCTACTGTATTTATATTTGCCACTTTACAATTAATTAATGAGAATTTTTCATAAAGAAATTCTTTGCATAGGACTGATTCAATAAAAATATATTTTTACAAATGCTTTGCAATTTTGAATTACGCAATCAAAATTAGTTTCTCAAAAATATCTAAATGTATTATATAAAATCAAAACAATTGTTTGTAAGGCGAAAAATACAAACTTGTTTAGATTATTTACTATTTTAATTCTAAATTTGTGTATTTTATAAAATCCGTAAAAAATCCTAGACACTCAAATCACTGGACGAATCTATTCATTACTGGCTACAGAGGTTTTGCTGCCAATCTCTACAAGTTTTATTACCTAGAGCAGCGATTTTTAATCATTGTGCTACTACGCCTTAATAGAAAAATTCGTACCTCATCATCTTTCATTTTTTGATATATAATATGTAATACTTTATACTCCTTTTTAACAATAATAACTTTATTAAAAAGCAAATACTTAAAACTACAATTAAAAGAATAATAAAAATAAATAACCGATGATGGATTTTTTTTAAATTTATATTTTTTTAATGAATGAGTAGGCCCCAATCCCTAGGCAACAGGTACAGGTCTTCAGCATAAATAAATATGTAAGGTACAAAGAACAAAAAAATACTTCGTCCACAATACTAATTTTCGTTTAATATGATTAAATATTTGAAAATAATATTCAGCATTACAAGCTTAAGATTTGTCATGTCTCAATGGTATAAATGATTTGATATGAATAATTCGTTGCACGTAATAATTCAAAAATAAACAAATATTTGATCAATCTGACATAATTTGACAAATTAATTTGCGAGAATGAATCTTTAAATAAACCAAACTTCAATCAAATATCTTTTATCAAAATAGTCCGAGCCATTATAGAACACCCGTGTATACATTTTAACTATGTTATGCGTGGAATAAGCGTGATATGCCATACTTATTTAAAATACTGGTAATCTATTATATTCTGGCATTCGATTTGTAATAATTTCGAATAAGTTAAATAAACTATTCCTTTAAATGTCTCCGATTTTTATTCAAGGCAAGAGGACTAGAAACTTAATGCACTTCGGAAAAAGTAGCGTTTATAAATGTTGTGTCTGATACACCGCTCAATAAGAACTTATTAACATAAAAACTCGACTGAAAATAAAAATATGTAACGTTTTACATATCAATTACAATCAAATAATATCATTATTAATGAGCGTGCTTTTTTCACCAAAGGCGGAAAAAAATAATATTATTGTTTGATGAGAATATAACGTTTTTAGATGTAATTTTTAATGAAGTTTAAATAAAAAAATAATTAAAAAGTCGTAAATATGGTGAAATTTCAATGCCATTTGGTTTTAATTTTCTGTATTTTATTGTGCTAAATTTTACAAATCTCTAATACTTTGGATGATAAAAGAATAAATTTTATCATTTTTTTTTACACAGATTAAGGAGGAACTTCAGTCCAAAATTGGTTAGAATTATATAATACTTATAATTTATTTTTGTATCATTGTTTATTAAGTTTTACTCTCACAAATCAAAAGTGTAAATTTTTATCTTACTGGAGTCTTGTTAAAAACCAGCAAGACTGAGAATTAGCAACACTTTCGATATTTAAAAAAATATACAAATTATCATTATAAAAATAAAGTAACGTTCCTCTAACGTAGTAAATGAATTATTTAAATAATCTGACATTTCGCCTTTATCCCTTGCATCCTTCAAAATTATATATAAAATAGTATAAAACAAAAGGGAGGTAGATATGTTTTCATATCGCGAAGAGAAACTGAATTTGCAATTCTTTGAATATTTAAGTACAGCGCAATGGTTCTAATGAGAGATATTTATGCAAATAGTCATCATTGTGCTAAAAACGTTGGAGATGTTATCGCTGCAAATAAAAGTTATTTTTTACTGACATCCACTTTATTTCTACCTCGTTTCCCAACAATGACATGGAGCACCTCGACTTAATTGTGTATGTTATTGCTATGTTTTTCATTATACACTCAATAGTTATTTATTGTATTACAAAATATAAGCATACTTAAGACATGGCTTCATATTTAATACAAATATTTTTACGTAAAACTATGGTATTTTAAAGAGTACATAAAAATATTTACATGAAAATTTGGATTGCTGCCTCGATGTCATCAATTTTATATGAGGTCTTATATATTTTTATATTTATGCATAAATATATTAATAAGAGACATTTAAGTGTCTATGTGTATTGTGTATGACTATTAGTGCAGAGCGTTGATCACTCTATATTAGGGCTTAGTTGAATACTAAATTTAGTAAAAATATATTAAAGGATTATGTCAATAAAGGATTCATAGTCCTTCTCCTTAGTATTTTTAATTTATGAATCGTACTACGGTTCTAGTAATATGAATTTCAAAAGAAACCTTCATATACAATATATTCATATTGAGTTAGGACTTCATCGGTTTGTCTCTATTGAATAAATTAAAGCCCGAAACTATTTTGTTAATCCTTTCAATTTTGCATAAATATAATATAATATAATCCACATGAATCAAGTGGACATCGGTTTACAAGATACGTGCACGGCACCAATTTCAATGAATTTTCAAAAATTAATTACATAGTATTCCGATCGAATGTTAGTTGTATTATGGTGAATAAACATACGTAGCAATTGTTGAATAATTTTAATAAAAACGAGTGAAAATAAATCTTTTTCAAAATATCATATTCACAATAAAAGAAATAACACTTCAAAACCTGTCGAAAAGATGATACAAGATCTGCAACACGGAATATTTATCACATTAATGAATGACCACCTACTGAAAAATCTTTACATTGGGTATACGAAATGAACAAAATATATCCCCTTTTTTGGGAATTTGTCTGGTTTTTTTCATTCACAGGTATTCTATATACACTCAACATTTATTTTACTCAATGGAATAAAAAAACAAACACTATTATACACAAATTATTTCTTCTAACATGATAAGTGACAGTTCTAAAAAATGTTTTGAATTTCACACAATATTGCGTCTTTGGTGTTCAAACATCTTCGAATTGCGTTTGGCTTAGGGGCCAATCCGAGCGGCTTAAAATGTGACCACTGCCTTATATCGCATCAAAATCCACGGAATTTCACACTAATGATATTAATAAGTTAATAGAAAGATGGGAGAAAGTTATAAGAACGGATGGAAATTATATAAATGGTTAAATAAATAATACAAATCTAAAAAAATGTTTATTGTATATGTAAAAAAACGGTCATAACTTTTGCATCAAACCAATAAATGTGAGGGTAAATTATCAAGTGGCAATGACTAGTACATACTTTGTTATTATAATGTGTCATTTTTTTCTTAATTTCATATATACATGTGTGTGTGTGTAATATTATAATAAAAACATTTTTAGAATTAACTTCAATTTTTGATTTTTTTATTTATACACCAAACTCTTGAATATTTCTATATATCTAATAAATATAAATGACACTAGTTATAATGAGCAGGGAAAAAAATCTTTCAATATATATAAGTTCATAAAATTTTTCATAAAATAATTTTTTACTAATCAACATAATTATTATATGATTTAAATGCCTATTACATATATATATACAAATAAACAGTCATAATATGCTGTCAAATAAGTGCTAAAAATATGCCACGAACTCTCTGCCATTCAACTTCAAACAATCCCTTTGCCAAATTCTGAAGTGACACAAAATGTAATAATTTACAACGGCTTGTCATGCCATGGCCATTTTTCGAATTGGCTTTGGACATTTAGAATGATTTTCATGACATCACATCTATACAAAAGTACTTTATATTATAATGTACTGTCATAGTATACTGCAACAAATCTTCTACAAGATAAAGTTGAGAAAATTTTGGTATATGTCTAATATTATGAAACAAGTATGTTTAGGCTAATATTTTTTTCGATTTCTTTTTGATTTATCTGTAGCACATTCAAATATTTATTATAAAATAACTTTATTACAAAATAGTTTATATCTCACAATATAAAGTAGTAAGGCAACAACACATATTTTGATCAAGATCGCACTTTAAGATATTTTGATGATTAATAATATATTACAAACTGTCAATTTAAGTTAAATATTGAAAAATTAAGTTTAAATGTAATTCTGATAAAAAAAACCATAAAAAAATTCGATATTGACACTATATATATATTCATGTTTTCTTTCTTATTAAAATATTTTTCAATACAAAACCATGTGGTCAGTACTGTCATTTGTAAATGATTTTAATTAGAGAAGAATTATTTCTGTTGATATTTATTATTTTTTAGTTAATCTCAAACTTACTCTTGGTGCCTTAAAGATTACCTTTAATGGAATCAAACCACTTCAATATTTTGATGTACTAAACTCATATAATAAATATAATTCATAGATGTCACTAGTAACTTTTAAGACGTGCATGTTGGTTCATTTCTATGCTGAAATTTTCATAAAACAATAAAGAGGTCAAATAATTTTATTTACTACCAAATGTAGAAAAGAATAGCCAATGAATAATTGATATTTATTTTATGTGTCAGAGAACTTGCTTGTTTTAATAAAAGCGTTGGCACTTTCAACAAATCTTATCCATTTAGGTTTTTTGTTACAAGCTTCATCCAACGTTTAGCCTAGGAATTTTCCCATTTTCCCATTTCACATATCACCATACAATGAAGACTTATATGTCATTTATTCTTGAGAAATAGTTAGTCTTCACATTCTATATATTATGTAGTATTGCACAATGGTTGGCATAATACCTTGTTATTCAATCAATGCGTTAATGTAAAAAATAAAAATTGATTTTTAAAGAAATGAAGTACCCAGTAAAACTAAAACAACACTAAATAAAATTATAAATTTGACAAACCGGAAGGCCTTTTTTCTATTTTTCTATATTCTTCTAGATCAGCCATACTCAAACTTTTTTCCTCTTCAGATATTTCATTTTAGAATGACGATTCACAGAGATACGTAGATGAGATATTGAAAATACGTCTAAAACAACATCAACAAAATATTTGGTGACTATGATTATTTTGGGCCGAACATAAGAGCTATTTGGGCTGCATGCGCCGTATTTTGGCCGCAGTTTGAGTATCGCTGTTCTAGATGATAACTGTCATGTTGGTAAGTATTTTCTTCATAAAGTTTTTTGGTTTAGCAGTCTGAAATTATATCATATTTAGTATTTGGTAATGTTAAAATTGTTTTAAATGCAATGAATGGGTTGAATATTACAATATCAGAAAAATTATATTATATATAAAAATATATTTACTCTTTGTCTTTGAAGTATATAATTTTGCATGCCTACAAGTTTTCATTGATAAGTCATTGTTTTGATGATCAAAGCACAAGTCTAAGCACCTTGGGTCCAACAGGGTTTAAGTCATTTCAAAATTAACTTTATGAGAGAACTATTAAAAAGAAATAAAACACATGGATATTTTTTAAATACTTTTTTATTGCGAACTTCTGATGCAATATAATATTTGTTTTGGAATATTTCATAAATGACAATTATTTTATCAATGTGGACTACAATATTTTGAAAGTCCACAATTATGCTTTTCTTGCATACAATATATTATATATACAGCCAATTTTTTAATATCCAGAATGTGGCAAGAAAAGCTCAAGCAGTCAGTTCCTTGTAGTTTTTAATACAATATAATCTATAAGATTTATGAACAAGGATTACTTATTAGGATTATTTAAATATATCATAGTTAAACAGGACTTTCTTGGCTATATAAAATTTAGCGCAGTCTATCAGTGATGAATCTTGGGTTACATTAAATAAATATTGCGGAAAAAATAGGAAAGTGGCATGTCTTTATGCAAATAATGTTTTTAACAATCAACAGTAAGTTGCAAATGTTTTAAAAAATAAATAGTTATACCAATATTAAATTGAAAGGAAGAGTTATAAGAAATATAATATTTTTCAAATAAATTTTGTCCAAACATCTATATAACTGATGGCACTATCCAGTGAAAATATCTTCCTCCGTTGGTCAAGGAACACCAAATTCTTATTTGATTAAACACTTTGATTGAGATTTCATCAATAATGTGTAAAGAATTATTTAATTATATTTTTGATTTCTAGATGTAATAAGTTTCATCTTTAAAAATTACACCACTTATAGACTTCAACTATTAAAATTTCACCAAAATAAATAATTTATCTAAGGTTTTGTAACCTAACAACTTCATCAACTTAAATTTCAAAGCAAGATAAAATAAAACTTCAAAAGCAAACATATTTTACAGCTGTAGGAAACTAATGACTTAACACATTATTTGCGGGTGAGATTTGCACTACGCTGATAGGTAAGTGCGGGCATAAAATCAATGTCACGCGTAAAAAACACATTTTTACATAAAATGCCATAACTTTTAAAATACCCGACATATTTAAGTGTTTTTTTCAATATAGTACTCACCAAGTATAGCACCACCAGTTTATTAATTAAATATTCATGTTTCCGCAAAGAATACTTCTTTCAGACATAAAACATTTCAATATATATGATAAAATAAAGGACCTTTACTAATCAACATTTAGGCGCACAGTAGGTCATGCATTTATTTTTGACCGTCATAAAAGTTTGTTTTATGGGCAACTTGTCACAGCAATTTATTGAAAAAACAGTTGGTAATCTCAGGGATTTGTATAGAACAGTTAAATATATGGGCGGTGCATGTGAGGCATTCAATGTCAACCTTGTTTGCACTATTTCATAATTTATGACCTACACATGTTCTTTTGAGTAGAGGCACAGGACTTTACAGAACACAGTCTCCAGAATAATGTGTATTTTGTAATTTTAATTTAAATTATATGTTGATATTTCACATTTAAAAAATAAAATATTTTTCATATTGTATAATCATTAAAGCTATAATTTTACATATTTACTTTAATGAAAATACTAATTTAATGAAATATACTTTTATCAGAATATAGTGTAGATGGAACACATGAAATTAAAATTTATATTCTCACTGAGAGTGGTTCACAGCATGAAGCAGAATTGACATGGAAGAGTTTTTATATCCAAAAATGAAACAGAGTTTGTGGTCACCCTGTTTCATAAATATAGTTCATTTATGTAAACCTAGGTCATATTAAACCTCCTAAGCAAGATAAACTAAAATGCTTGTGAAAAAAAACAGATATTAATACCTTTCCAGACGTTTACCACCAGACGATGTAAAACATATTAATACGCTTCCCGCAGTTAACCGGCAGTCGGCATAACGGGTATTACTACGTTTCCCGCATTGAATGTGTTAAGATAGTATTTGTCAATAATACATGACTTGCTAAACTAAATTGTATACTTATAAAAGAAATTCTACGATAACTTTTATGTTTAAATTATAAAGAACTGCCAATAATTATAAAACAATTCCCGGTGTTTCCACAACTTCAATAAGAGTAAAAGTAACCAAAAAATTTGTGAGTTAAAAAAGGATATATAATTAGAGACTGTAATAGAAATTTGTTGAGCAAAAATTAAAAACTGTAAGAAAATGCAAGAAAAATTACAAATAATAATTTTATGGTTGCCCAATGAATCAACACAGAGTAAATATTATTATCTTCGATATCAGACTTAATCTACAGTAATAAAAATATATTAATTGTTTATAAGTCAAAATTAAAATGTTTGGATATTAAATGTAGGTTTTTGTTAAAATGTTTTAATTATAAGGAAAAATATTTCAACACGAATGAATGGTGTTATTACAAAAAACAATACAACAATATTGAGCAACATTACAAATACAATTAACAAATATGATTAAAATTAAAAATTATGTACTAAAATCGCTAATTTAAGTTAAATTTATTTTCTATAAGGTGGTCAGCTAGTACTAAAATTACAGTGTCTTTTTAAACTGACTAGTGTCAGATTTTTACAGAAAAATAACCTTTAAAGTAATCAACATTCTACTGAAATAAAATATCAGTTAATGATTCAAAAAAGCTGTATGGAATACTTAAATTATACTAATGTTTGTTGATAATAATTATAACATTAATTTAATGAGAAGAAGCATAATTCAGCTATATTTTTGCATTAAATCATGTGTAAAAAATAATTATTATATAAGCATATATCTGGTATAAGTAATCTTTAAGGGAAGTTTTGATTCTTACAAATAAAAAATGGGCCTTCTGTATTTATTTTGAATTATATCATATAACTGTATACATTATAATATGATTTATACAAATTGTTTAGAAGCTGTAAATCATCGTTGTTGATTGTGTGTGGTATGCACATCTTTAATGAAATAAAATTATATACAAAACTAAATAACAACTGAATTTGAGTATTTTGTAAAATTGTAATTTTACCAAGAACAATGTAATATCTGTGACTGACTGAACAACAGAAATGATAGTAAAAAATAGTTTTTGCACTTATGCTTTTAAAAGCATAGTCCTCAGATTTTCATTTATAAATAGTGATTATATTTTTTATCTGAATATGATATAGTTACACAATGCATTTTCGCATCAAATAACTTAAATAGCCTATATAACTATTATAAGTTGCCATATCTTGCATATAACTTTTGACAAGAAATAAAACTTAGCCTTAACTAAAAATTTTCGATTCAGTCATTCTTTTATTGACTAAATTTCTTTAATTATAAGAGCTAGAAAAAAGATGAAACATAGTGATTGAAAAAACAGTTATTCCGCGGAATCTAATAAAAATTAAATAATAAATAAGATTGATTTACACAACAATATTTTTGTATATTTATTAAAAGAATATGACTATTGAAATCGATTTAAACTGTGAAATATAAATAGAATTATTATAATTAATATCAAATTGGTGTCATATGTAATAAAAATGATTTTAAGAATTCAAACTTATTTGTTAATTTTTACATTAAAAAACTTTAGTTTCTAAAAAATTGATTCCAAAGTCATAGGGTTGCAAAAAAAACTTATCAAAGACAAATTTCAATACTTACATCTTTAAGACCAGTAGATTTATATAAAAATATATTTTTAATTCTCATTTGAATTTAATAAAAGGTAATTGTTTCATTTTTTGAAATTATTCATTGTTCTACTTCCTAAAACTATAATAAAACATTCACATGTCATGGTGTATAAATAAAACGTAACAAAGTTTCTAGGCCAAAGTGATTTAACAGAATGCTAAATGGATTACAAAACAAACTACATTACTGTCAAAAAACAGTGATACATGCAGAATTTGTCAAATTCCGATACCTTTATACTGTGGCATAATTCAAAAAAATTGATAATTCATCATATTTATTGGAAATTATAAAATAAAGGAACCAATATTTTTAAAAGCAAAAACTACTGACATAAATGTAAAGAAACTTTAATTTCTTATGTACAGCAGTCTCATATTATTATAAAACACTGGGTAAAAAAAGTTCATGATAAATAAAAAATGCAAAAAATTAATCGTCAAATAAAACAACAAAACATGAATAATGACTACAAACTGATATGTCTATTAACCCAGTGAGAATATTTATCTACAGCTCCAAAAGCGAATGTTTACTTTCCAGCCAGTTCTTGTTGAATTTGAACACTCGATTTACCCTTGGTTTCAGGTATGACAAACCAAACAAAGATTGTGGCGAGCGCCATGAAGCCTGCAAAAACCCAAAAAGTGTTATGGCTACCAATATTGTTTACCATGGTGGGGAAAATTTTCGTTACGAGGAAAACCAGAACCCAGTTGAACATTACGGCGATACCGCTGGCCACTCCTTTACATTCCGTAGAGAAAAGTTCTCCCATCATCATCCAGGGAATGGGGCCGAAACCGAGTGAGAAAGTGATGATGAAGATGACCATGCTAGCCAAAGGAATCCAACCGATGCTGGATACGTCGTGGTGATCATATTGGAGCTTGAAGAAAATTCCCAATGTCGTCAGGCACAGTCCCATAATGATACTACTTTGCAAGAGCAAAATTCTTCTTCCGGCTTTCTCAATGAGAAGAGAAGAAATGACAGTAAAGACAGTTTGCACGATTCCTACGACAATTGTAGCAATAGTTGGATGAATGTCGGAGCCAGATGATTTAAAAATGGGCATCATGTAGAAAATGACAGCATTGATACCACTGACTTGTTGGAAAAACATCAAACCAAGGCTACAAATCAGCGCTTTTCTATTAGCTTTGTTGACAATCAAATCAGATAATGTAGCCTTATTCTGAGAAGCAATATCTACTTCCCTTTGCATGCTTGCAATTTCACCTGATATATCATATTTATCACCACGGAAAAAGCGTAGGGAGCTCTCAGCGGCCCGGAGGCGATTTTTTTTCAATAAATACTGCGGTGTTTCTGGCACAAAGAAGAAAGCGACTCCAAAAACAATCGGAATGATGCCAGAAATGATGGAGAGTGTTCTCCAGTCGGTGAGTCCACCGACAATATAGGTGAAGAGAATTCCGATTGTGAGAAATAGTTGAAAGAATGATCCGAGAGCACCTCTGATGGATGTCTCAGCAATTTCTCCGATGTACATTGGAGCAGTGACGCAGATTCCACCTGGAAAAAAATGCAGTCAGTATTTGGTAATTCATTCCACGTATCCATAATTCAGATTGGAATTTGTAAACAAACATTATGTTTGTGTTTTATATTAACAATTGATTGCAGGGAATAAAAATATAAGTGCATGAGTAGACTAGAGCTCAGATAGACAGAAAAGATCACTTTTTCAGTAATTCTTTAATAAAAATTAAGTTTGTTATTACACTTGTACGTTCCGCTATCACTCACAGTGTGCTAATAGGTGCCAATTTCATCGTGCTATTGCTTATAATTTGTATGATGCATTACAAAAAAAATATAACCAACTAACCGGTGCCAACTCCTGCGAAGAACCGTCCAGCGTACAGCAATGGTGTTCCATTTGCAAAGATAATAAGCAGCCAACTGAGCAAGAACGGGATAGTCAAGGATAGAACAGTTGGTTTTCTGCCGATCATCTCAGCGAGGGCTCCAATGGGGATGGCTAAAGTTAGAGCGCCTATCGCGAGAATAGAACTCACCCAGGAACCTGAAAGCAAAACATGAATAGTTAAAATATTTTTCCAATGCGTACATAAAGCCACATCAAAAATAAAAAAAAACCTAAATAATTTAATGAAACTGTTCGCATTAACGAGTGTCTATAGAAGTAATGATGTTTGATTTATGATATCGACTGAATGTGCTTGATGGAATTTCAATATCAAATTTGAATTGTTACAACTTTGTACGCTTCCACATGTTTTGTCACTAATGACCCGGGTTTCGTCTTTCGGAATCTTCAGGCATTCTATCACACGGATGCAACAGAACTGACACATAGAGGTCCCCGGTCGTGTCAAAACATGTGGAATCGTACAAAGTTGTAACAATTCAAATTTTAATGATGTTTGAAGTGTCGCATTGATTTTTATGATAATATTTCCTAAATCCCTTACATAAGGTCAAAAATTATTAATTTGTTTTTTGCATATGAATTATGTTTTTTTTTCAATAGTATTAACGATTTCAAAAATATGTTTATTTATGAGAAGTATATAGAAATTAAAAAATTTATGTTAACAAAAAAAATACTGATAACTTATTTTACACATCAGTATACTTAAAGAATACAGAATGTCGAAAACATTATTAGTGAGTTATTGAAGTAATTTCACTGTTGAAAACTGACCTTCTTCTTCAGTGATGACAATATTGGTAGAGTTAACATTTTGTATCTGGGGTAGAGCTGGTGAAGTCCATGCCAAGATTGTGCCTGCGACTACAGCGCCCAAGCCAGCTGAAAAGTAAAGAAGAACATGATTCTTTGTTATCACACTGTTACCACGTTCAAATAAAATTGTTATCGTTGTTTATTAGAACTAGTGATTTTGATAACATTTCCGATTGAACAAACTTTATTTGCTGCACAACGAAGTGAAGATAACGTTTAGTACGAGTTTTAAATGAAATTAGGCTGAGCAACATCAAAAGGGCCATTGTCATTGATAATATTGATAAGGACAATAAAATTATAACTCGGTGTATTGTTAAGAAATGGGTGTGTGACGCACGACATTCAGACAAATAGTAATATAAATAAATACACACGACTTAATGTATCCTTATAATGAAACGAGACAAAATAATTTAAATTGTTAATGTGGACAAGCGAGTCATAAATAAACGAATCCAAAAGCATTGACCGTTTTTAACTGTCCCGTTTGCAGGGGTCCTGTTTTACGTTGAATATTTATTTAACAAGGTCATTTTAAACATCCGTGATAGCCGCAGTTTAAGGCACACGAGACGATGAACTTACGTTGGCAATCTGCTAAAAAATAGTACTAGAAATGCGGATAGTCAAAAGAAAAAAAATGGTTTACTCTCGTCATGGTCTCGTTTCTTCTGAAACGTGACCCCCAGTTAGTTTTTTGCGGCCCGCTACAATACTTTACGATTACCTTTGATTCATAATCATATTTTTTATTTCGCGTCGTGCTTTTTCTTTGTATCTATTCTTAAGTGCGTTTCATTATTATTGTGATAACTGACAATTGATAAATCATTAAATATAACTTCACTATGTATTTTTGACGCAATTTCTTTGATACATTTGAACATGCGTCGGTTTACTCATAACGAGCATAAGAAATTGATAAAAGTTCAAATTAAAATGCTTGTGCTTTTCATACGGTTCCTTTCCACTAAAGATTGGCAGTATATATTTTACACGTGACCGATATATATAATTACGTAGTTATGTATACAAAAGTTATGCGATTTTTTAAAATAGACTCTGATGTAAAATACTCGGGAAAATTCCAAATGTTAGAGCCGAGAGGAAAAGAAAATTGTAAGCCGTGGCATATCAAATGAGAAAGAACGGAACCCAGGCATGTTATGCGCTTAATACGTAAATCAGACACACCCACAATAAATTTAATAATAAATTGTTTTATTGTCGTTTATTATATGCGGTGTGACAGATGGGATCAGACGATATCGTAATTCAACGACCCACGTGCTTACCAAAAGGGGCACGTCCAGCAAAATCAGACGCAATCAGAGTCAATTGGTCGCACGACTTGATGCCCAGATTCGCTGAAGTTCTATCTCAACCATTTAATGCCAATGACATTAAATTAAGTCTGTAGGGTCTATTTACTTCACTGAATGTCATATTATTGAAATTTCTATTGACATATACAGTGAAAACATTAAATTATTGTAGTGAAAAAATAACAAATAGGGTATCTTTTTATGTAACATTTGTTGTAGGAATTGTAAAAAAATAACGACTGATGCGTGAAAACCAATTGCATTAATCAAATCACGAATCGCCACGAGTCAATTCAGAAAATTGTTTTATTTAAAAAAATAAAACATATTTTAATAAATTTTCATAAATATTTTGTTCAAAAAAAGTTGAATTTTTGAATGTATAAAATTTGTGAGATATTGATTGTGATTTAAATATTGGTGAAATAAAATTTTATTACTTCCGATAGATTCGGTGGTTACTTTGTAGAAGTTCATTTTAATATGAAATTAAAAATAATTTTTATTTTTCCACGAATTGTGTCAATACGTGGAATAATCAAAGTTATTTTAAATTTATTATTTAATTTTTTGTATTGATCGGTACATATTTTATGACTACATTAAATAATTTTACTTTGGACATAAGGTGTTGCTCCTCGCCCACAATCTTGTAAATCAACATTCTTTGGCCAATTTATCTACAGCGACAATTGACTTATTATTATATTATTATAGGTAGTGATTGTTATTATTTTCCATTCACAAGAACGACTTTGAAGACCACTTTTTATGTAGTTAGTTTAGACTTAAAAATTAAAAACCTTACATACTCTTATCATTGCAAATCAGTCATATACACGAGGTACGAGTTTTACCTGTTAAGATTCAGGAAGAATATACCTAAACGCATTTGAAATAGTCGGTCGGTGCACGCTAAAACTGAACAGAACATTTCACAAGCGGTGATTATTACGGTGAACATATAAAATATAACTTAATCAGGGTATTTCATGGATTAGAAATTTCGCCCATTGAATCTGAAACATGTCAAATCGTTCAGTGGAATCGGGCTTAATACATAGTGTACCAAATTTTCGATCTTTATTAACCGGTTAACTGCCAAAAGCGTCTTAAGACGCTTAATTTTCTGTGAACGGAGCGCCGCTCATACAAAAATTACGTCTTAAGACGCGCCGTTTTAAGAACCTTGGCCTTGTTTTTTTGACAACCCTGCACCATGAACAATTAATTTTATGATTATGGATAAATGACTGAACGACTGGCGCGCTCTTCATTTATTTGGTAAGTTTTATAAATAAACTTTATTACACTTTCAATAGCGATATGTTTAGAAGGTTTTATTTTTGTCGCAAAATTCGCGGCGTGCTGGGTACCGCCATACATGTACCTGCCGGCAGTTAGCCGGTTAATGATCTTCGACTGGCCATTGATCGTTACACAAAATATTACATCGCCTTTGTCGGTAGATACTAATTAAATCACTAAGTGACTTCAACTTAATCAAATTATAAAACTTGATCAATGATTATTGCCACTAGTACATGTGTGTGTATTTTTATAACATCAGGTGTAAAATTTTTCAACAAATAATCAAGGTAACTCTTGAATACCGAAAATATTGAAGTTTGGCAGATCGTCTCATAACGACAGTGAACATACATGCAATAAAATTCGTATAAAAATAAGGAATTACCGATATAAAAAATAAATAAAGAAAGCATTCTGCCGAGCCTTAAAATATTGAGGATCTAGTAGGTCTAGGTTCCACACAAAATAAACATAACAAAGGAATAGAGCCATTGGTTGATTTATATTGAAAAGCTCCAAAGAAATACCCCGTGTCGATGTGTAGTACAAGAGTGGTTATTTAAAATTTTTGGATTGCGCTTTATGTGGCATTTATTTTATCTGATCGTGATTCTGAAATTTCTTCACCACAACTTCGCAGAGCTTTGTTTATCAATAAATCAAAGTATACTATTCTCAACAACTTTACACAATTGGTGATATTTATTGCTTAATCTACATTAAGCTGACTAAGATTAGACTGGTCTAAAGCCACCGTAAGTAGGTAAGTGATGTCAGAATAATTTCGAAATAATTTTAACATAGCATTTAAAACGAGAGCGTTTTTTATACTCACTCGCTGCTCCAATTCATTCAAGTACAAATAAAGAAGAAAAGTGAAAGTAAGTATTAATTATTGAATTGGACGAATGAAAAACATTGCGTGATAGGCACTAGAAAAGAAAATGATAGGAATGATACATTATACAATATGTCGATATTATATACGTTAATTCCTGTAAAAGAAAAAGATAAAAAATCTAGGGCGATCAGCTTAGTTTTTGCGTCTCATGATTTATTTTTGTGAATGATAAATAGTGAAAGAAATCAAATTAACAATATTCAAAAGAACCATATTTTTTTTTTACCATCTGTCGCGTATTTTCACTATTTTCAGTCGTTTGAATCTTTTTACCTGAAACAATTCTGTTGCTGGGCTAACACAATAAACATAAATTTACTCATAAAATTTAATTTATTTCAGATATAACATATTATATAGTTTGTAAACAGCTGAATATAACAAAGTAGTAAATTTATTCACAAAGCAATGAATATTCACAAACATTCAAACAATGACATCGACAAATTTTTGTGGTTAATTTTTTTGACGGAAAAATCAGTCTTAAATCAGAATTTAAGCATCCATATAATGAAAAAATCGTGATTTTCTATTACATGTGATTACAATTTACTACCAAAAATATTACTGGCACCTCTGCACTCAATGCGAGTGATTCCGAAAATGTCCGAGCTGAAACATCGTATTCTGACCAAAAATTAATCTCGTTTTTTTTTGTAATTGACCTATTATTTGAAATGCATTTTCCCGTTTGTTTTACTTCCTGTTATCTTTTATTGCTAACCTTCATGTGGTGCCTCTGAAAAAAGTACTAAATAGCTTTATCAAGAAGGATGATATTAAATAATCAATTAAAAATCTAATTATATATACTATACTTTTCAATTTCTTTAAATGTTTTAGATAGATATCCTGATAAGCATTGTAGGTCAGTGTCAAATTAATTAATTATTTTGCATTTTTTAATAAATCATTACCTAAAATAATAAGTACTTTTGCAGTCACTGTGTATACTTGCAAGATTTAAGCGAAAACTGGTTATTACTCCTTGACTGAGAGTAAAAGTTGAAATTAAAAGAGTTGAACCGTTTGGATACAGGTATTGTATTTGTTTTACATTGTTTATTAGTGTGACAACAGGACCGTCCTTTTATATTTTGATAATATTCATATATTTAAAGATGTAATCCTTTATCATTTTAATTATGTGGATACATTTAAAAGATATACAATTTTTTGTCCGTCTGATTTTTTTTGTATTCTGGTTCATATCTTTACAGAATATTTGTTTCAAATGACGAAATTCGTCCTTTCAACTTAACGAGTGCCCCACACCTGATAAAATTTTGAGATGATTGAGCTACGAAAATTATTTGTTTCTTTTTTGCATAAATTTGCTGACAAAGAGCGATTTATTCTGAATTTCAAAAGTCCTTGATTTTTTCTTTCATTGTCTATGTAATCTACAGCAGTCAGAATTATCGATACAATGGAGAATAAACACACAATATGGTGGTATTCAAGCTAAGTATATGATTTAGATTATTATAAGGAGAATCTTATCTAAATATGGCATAAATCATACAGCTAACCAGAATAATAAAAAAATCATTGAATTAGAGTGACTAAATAAATGATTATCTGTCTGTTAAAAGTATGAATGGATTTTTATTGAACCATCGATCTCAAATGTCAATTATAATCGCGCACTCGTTTTTTTACCGTAACATATGCGAATTATTATCTATAAATATTACGCGTCGTAAAGGTCCAACTATCCGATACAAAGTTTAACAGGCGCTTTATCATTCGATATTTTTTAACGGCTCGGTAATGTGACCGAATAATTTATTATAATTACTCAAAATTTCGGAAAACGACGAAAATTATGTTTTTATATAAAACATGGGTCCCAATATTATTTTCTGATCGTTGAACTAAGTTTCTCTACTATAACATATCGGATGTCCGCGCGTATAAATTATTCTTTTCAAAAAAACAAGATCTCTTTACAAGTATGGTTGGACATGTTTTTTAAAATTGATGTTCCCGTTTTTAATTTTAATCAAAAATGTTAGTAAATGTAAAATAAATGATGTATAGACGTAATTATTTAAGTACTTAAGTCTTCTTTGAAGTCTTTTATTTGTGTTAAGGAGGTGTGTCAACATATTACCTAATCATTTAAAATCTGCGCTATCTTGACGCAAACAGCTCCTATTTCTAGCATTAATGGCATATGTCGCATTATTATGGTAATCGGTAAGTGACTCGAAAAAACACGTTGACCTTACAAACAAGCCGAAGACTTTGCACGCCAGAATACAAATTGGACTCTGAACCAATGTCTCGTTGTCAACATTTTAGCTTTTAGGGTTATAAGAAAATAATATTGAAAGTCTTGGCGATTTAACTAAAACAAAAAGACGGAAAAAATATTGTTGAAAAGGACAAAAAAGCAATACAGCTAACGCTAATGCTCCGTGTATTTGACAAATAAAAAGTCGAAACTACAGTAGAACCTCGATTAATAAGATAATGAAAAATCCGGATAAACGAAAAACATATAATTGTCTGCAAAAGACAAATATATTCAGTATGAGTATCATTATTATTTTTTCTTTTCTAATAATAACAACGTTTTTCATATTTTTCTATGTATTTTCGATATTTTTTCACTACTGGAATGAATTGTTTAAAATTAAACTGGTAATATTAAAAATAAATATTTATATCGCGATTAATTTTTCAAGAATCAAACGTTCAATGCGTATAAAATTTGGACGATTACTGGGCCATATTTTAAACATGACTATTTTGATTTATCCGGATAATCGACGTTCTAATATATATAAAACAACACGTCAATAAAACAGTATAAAGGAATAATGATTATTTATTTACAATACAAGAGAAAAAAAAAACAATAAAATCCTTTTATAAATAAAAACAATAATATCTGATTATATCGGGCGGATAATTTGTAGCTAATTCATTTTTATTAGAACCGTCAGACTGAAGGAATCATTTATGTTATTTGTTGTAGCTTTAATATTTCCACATGTATATATCACGATTAATAGTTATGTCATTAAAATTATTCAATCTGAAGATTCCCTCCTTATTGTATTAAAAGACTTAAATAAAGTGTATGTTTTAATGCACCATTGTATGTATGACGAGTATACCAAAAGATGCGATCATTAACGGCAAAACAACAACTATATTAAAAAGTTAATAATCACTTCATATTGAGAACACCTGCGCTGATATACAGGCAAGAGCCGTTTTAAATTTCATCAGATTTGAGTTTTTTTTTATTAGCTAACATATTGTAATGTTAATGACTTTTAAATGAGAAGAATGACTTTTGTCACTGGTATTTTTAAAGCGAATACTAATATGTTTGATACCAAAATATTTTTGTCACTTTATTTTACGGCGATTAATTTGAATTCATTGCTAAAATGTGATTATTATCAATCTATCATTTATAAGAGACAGATTTATTTATCTACAGTTGCATAGAAGTAAGATTTAACACTAAAATCAAATAGCAACAACATTGTTGGAGAAGTATATAAATGAAAAAATAAAAAAAAACTGGAAATAAATAAATGTATCTCCGAAGTAATGGCCTATTCTATAGCCATAACTTTATTGCATTGAAATATCAATCGTTTTCTGCATCGCTCTCTATTTTGTCAAAATGATCTACTGGGAACTCTATAGTTTGGGAGCAGACACGAATTAAAAAGCTGTAAGCAGAGACACCATGACATTTTTTTACAAATTTGCATAATTGATAATATCATTCCAGAATAATAAAAAAAACATACATTTCATGCGAACAATTCACGTATGAAAGTAATGTCTTCACATCCATATAATGCTGAGAATTATATGACATTCTTTAGGTTGGTTTAATTTTTTTTTTTTTGAATGATGTATTTATTGTACACCGAACTTTATGAAAACAAAAAAAGATTGCAAGATGTTTAAAATATGGCATCGTCTGTCTGATATTATTGACTCACAATTTTGTTGTGCATCAATTCACCGGAATGACGAAAGGATGTATTTTTATCATTGTACGACTGCTGTCTTGTAATATTCGTTTATCCGACATTATATTATATTACATTTTTCTGTATATACGTCGTAATAATATTATCAGATAACGCATGAATAAATATTTGTATACAGATTAAAAAATTCGAAAATAATACCAGCATCATTTTGGTTAAGCTTGTAGAAAAAAAAATAGAGAAAAGAAAAAGAATAGTTCCATGTCCTCATGAAACTATTCTTTTTCTTTTCTATATTTTTAGCTATAGGTCGCATTCAGAAGATGTGCATGTTTTAAAATCATTTGTTTATTACGTCAGTGAATAGCACTATATACAATATCTTCACGTCGACACATATTGTCACGGTATAATGTCAACGTAAATATAGACAAGCTGCATAGCTTCAATAATATAAACCTAGTCTCGTGTTGCACAGATTCATTTACATTGTTTTGAAATAAAACGCTATAAGGAAATGGGTTGCCTATTTTCAAATTGTTATAAAAAATTAAAAAGCATTAACGTTCCAATAACTGCTTCGTCGAATAAATGAAGATTCCGTTAAATGAATCAAGTTTGTTGTTTATAAGTGCTTATTAAATCTGTTTTATAATTCTTCCCGGCTTTTTTCAATTAATCAAAAAAAGAATGAAATCTGAAAATTGTCAGCAATATTTCTATTTCCCTCAACAATCGATATTTGATGAGCGATTATAAGAAAGTAAGAGTGGTCTGTGGAAAATTAGTGGATCTAAAATTATTTGTAATATTAAATTTGAAAATGCTTCTCAAAGAGACGGATAATATCTGACTGACACAGTTATGAAATCAGTAAAAATTTCAGTGATAAATTTGACTTCTAAAATAAATCTCCACACATATTTTTTACAAGTTTTTATTTTGAAAATCTGGGGTTTTTAGTTATCATCCCTTGATTTCAGAAAAAGAAAGCCTGTATCTCAAGATAGTAACAAGACACCAGACATAACAGACTTGAATTATAAATATACAAGAACATGAACTTGAGGAAATAAATATTGCTTCGTGAGTTAACAATATAAAACGAGGTTATTTGCGACCGTCGGTCTTTGTCGGGTGAAATAACTGTCACATGAAAAAAGATACTTAACAATCCTTTTTAAAAAGAGCATATGGCGTAAAACGTTAATAAAATATAATATAGCCTTTACTCAACTGGCTTAAAATGGTGATTCATTACAGAAAATAAATATAGTAAATTAATAACAGTATATAACATAGAAAAGTCGCAAATGTTCACAATTATGCTTCACAATATTTTCCCTTTTACTATTGAAAATTAACCAAATCCCGACAACAATGTGCTTCTTGGTTGAAGAACAGTTTAATTTATAGAACTAAAATATAATGCGGTGCATTTAACGATGTATAATATTTAGGTTTGAATTTTAAATAGCTTTAGACATTATTATATTTTCTTTAATGTAATAATTATTGAAAATGTATTGCAAAATATTTTTACATCGAATATATATATATATACATATGTTTTTAAGAAATAAAAAAAATGTGTTTTTTGTATGAAAAGAATTATTCCAGACGACTCTTCAATTAAAGTATTTAATCAACTTTTTCTAAATACGAATATAAACAGCCTAGTAGATTAAAAATTTTAAGAAAATGTCTAAGTACTGTCGGGTTTTTATTACAAAATGAATTGCGATATTTTCCGGGTACGATTTTGTTTTACTAGCAAAAAATGGTCAATGATTTTAGAATATAATATGTTTAGCAGACTGTAGCCTTCAAAACCAGTTCTCAAAAAAAAAAGTACTATGAGCGTAAAAAATATTAAATATTTTTATTGCTGAAATGGAAAAATAGAAAGTAAATTTTCAATGTATGCGCATATTTTCATTATCTATCGGTATATAAAAGGCCGAGTTGGTTATTATGCCTTGGCAAGGTCGTAGACCGAAGACCATCGACGTCAACGAAGGTGGGTCTCTATCCGCGCTTGTGATTGGGCGATTTCTTATGATTGAAATTGTTGCGAATACAGTTATTTTTTATTCCTTTTAAATTGCTAGCAAAACGTATTTGTCATTCTTATTTGTACCATCGACGCTGTTTGTATTCAAAGTCAATACCATGAAATTTGTAATTCAAATAGAGTGGATGCACGTGACTTTGGTTGTGTAGCAAAATATATTTGTATTGTATGGAATACAACTCGTAATGCTAACATTAAGTCGAGAACAAAACAGAAATATAATTTAAAAGAAAAAAACAATCGGATAGGTATTAAAACTCGCATGAAAAAATCACGTACATAGATAGAAACAAGAATATTCAAATATGCAACACAAATTATGCTTATCTCAAAACAGTTCTTTTTCATTGACTTTAACACATTTCTTTGGCAATCACAACAATTTTTGTTTTTTTTTCACTGTAGCCTATCGGTAAGTGTTCTACTCAATGACCCATTTGAAGGGTTATTTCTTTTGGGATAATGGACATGTAAAAAATTGGCGTCTTGGCTATGGACTGTAAAGCTCAACACTATTTTAGTCATCTGGAGCTATATTTCAAAATTGCAAACTTGCAAGGTGTAAACTTTTACTTCTTGATGGAAAGGCATGATATTTTTTATGATCAGGACTGTTTTCGCTAATTGCGAGCATTATTAACTGATCTTGAGATAAGTTGGTAATTCTCGCGATGAGACTCATTGCATCATTCACAGAGAAGCACTTTCATTAAAGTATGAGGCCTTCACTATAGTTTTACAACGAGTTGTTAGTATAATTGATTATATAAAACTCGGATGAAACGTCACGCATTTAAAAAAAATGCGTGACGATATAGGAGCTGAATACACATCTCCACTGTCACTCACGATGCCTCTCTTGCGAGGTTGTATTGTCTCGTACATTCCAATTACAGCAAGAAATAAACATTTTCTTTCTGCTCCATTTAACCTTTCTTCTTAAGAAGAACATTCTCTGATTGAGTTGTCTTGCGATAGTACATAGAAGTCAAAATTTAGTAGCATGGAATTTTATGATTTTTGGATATCAGTAAAAGAAGACTTACCACTGCTTAGTAGTAAAGATAAACGGATATTAATTCCATTTGCAACCCATATTTGTGCGAAACTGGGTTGTCGGCGGTTGCAGTAATAAAAAGTAAATATCGTTAGAAAATTAACATTCAACAAGAAATGAGGGTCGCCATATCCAATTTAATTCCGATATTTGAGAAGTAAGTGTGTAATGAACAACAAACCTATCCGTCCCATTAATTATTTTAATAATGTCTATTTAATAAATTGTTTATGAATTATAAATACATATGCGATTTATTTTTAAATTGATACGAGATATAGATACGAGACAGCTGAAATTGTGTATTATATATTGTTGTAAAGAAAATAGTACTTACCTTTAATTTTTCGCTATTGAGTATTTAAATTTCATAAGAAAATAAATTTAAATATTTATTACATAAAATTGTAGACTACATTAGAGGTATGAATATATCAATAAGTTTCTGAATTGGAAATGAAGAAAAACTATTACAAATAGAGGGTTTTTCATGAGATAACTTATGTATTGACTAGATACACCGTAAAAAACCAATTTTTAGGGGCGTCGGAAACCGAAAAAGTTTGTCTATCTATAAAAATACATTTACGTAAAATTATTTCTTAATATTCGTAATGGATTCATTTTCGTTCATCGCGAGCATTATCATCTGAAACCGGTCCTGATCATAAATATATTGTAAAAATAGTACGAAAAAGTGTGTTTATATTATTTACAATATGAAGTTTTTCTACGAGGAAGTGGAAATTAAATTTTAAAAAATAACGAATGATGTTCAGAGAAAATTATGTCCAGTAATAAAAAATCAATTAGCTGACCAATTGTAGTAACGTGTTTCTTTTTCATTACAGCACGTTTTTAAACGTAAAGAATATATTTATTGTTATATCATTTTTTCTTCTGCTGGCTTAGAAATTATTACTGACAATAGATAATAAACCTAAATATTTTATATAATCTTTTATACAACAACTCAAAAATTATCAGCTATCAGGATTAGTTCGGTTTTGGCCAGTTCAGACGCGCATATTTTAGTATAAATTACAATATTTATTTTTCCATTGCGTAAGAGTATTTATTGTAATATGAATTTTGTTAAAACTATAATAAAAAAGTCTTGTGCACTTTGACGGCTGTTCTGTAGAAGTCAAAATATTCGTCGAATTCAAATACTGAATTCTGATAGTATTCTAATATTATTATTTCATTATATTGTATATAATAGGCATTGGTTTTTTTCGGACGAGGAAAATTAATTTTAAGAGAATGCGAGTGTAATGGTGTTATTTTCAATTATAATATAAAGATATTAACACTTCGTTTTTTTAGTCTAAAATTTATAACAACACATATATTCGTTAGATTAATATATCTGCATGTTTATAAATATTTTTTTGAAAAATTTTATATTACCCTTTTTGTGTTTCTGGATGTATTGGGACACTCCTGAATAACCATTTCTTCTCATCCTATTGTCAATCATTATAATTTCACTTACTAAATCATTATACTCCGCAAAATATTAAAATGCTTTATATTTTGATTGTATATATTTTCCACTCATTAATCTGGCTAATGGGTGTTTCACGATTGTGATGACCTCTTAATGGATCATTGACTCGTTTTTTTTTTGCAAATTATTATCAGATTGTTAACATTTCATTTAAAACTAATTTACTTCAGTTGAATGTACATTGTATAGCCTCCTGTAAATTATTTTTTTGTTTCTAGATAAATTGGTTTTGTATACCTATTAAATTTTAAGTCATAATGTTGTATACACAGGCTTGTTTGTAAATCGTGTCCTACTAGCTTATAATGCTTGCAATGAGCGAAATCGGTAGTGTTCATAAGATATATTGTAGAAATAGTAATATTTTTTTATTATTTTAAACATCAAGCTTTTCCCCCAATATGTGACAGTAATAACCTAAAAATTGTTATCAAACGAGGCCGAATGACAGTATGTTTTTGGTAACCCAGTAGTTTAATAAACGAATTAATATTAAACATTCGAAGAGTCGAGATTTCTCTTTGAGCCATGATTTCATTAATTTTGTAATTATTTTTTTTATAGCGCAGTCTTTTCTGATTTTTCATTGATGGTTATTGCAACACCATTGCGATGTCGGTGATTGTATCCGGTTGACTTAATATACTATGCGTCTTCAAAGCTTCAAGTTTTTTAGGCGAGACAAATGATTATTGTCAAATATTCTTCAGATTTCGAAATGTGAATTACGCGCTATCTCTGTAAGTGCCAGTGAAGAACGTTTCAAATAACCCTGAAATGATGAATACGATCAATTTCTTGCAATGATCATCAATGCGACCGATTACTATTAATCCATAAAAATGAACATCCAATCGACATTAATTTGTCGTTATGTAGAGAATAATGTTTCAATAACGTTCCCGCATCTAGCAATTACGGTATTCGTTTTCTCAGCACCGAATGCTACGGTATTAAAGATAACAGTGACATTCCGGGCGGATACATAGGATCGACTATGCTTGAGGGCAAAGTCGTTCAAACTGGTAAAACTTCAACATAAAATTACATAATTTCTTAAAGAACAATAATCTATGTTTTTTTTTGCTGTGTCTCTCAATAAAAATCATATGGTGATTTGGTTAGCGTACAATTCGGATTGCGAACTAAGCGGGCAACGAACACTATCACGAAAGATTTTTGTGTTCGGACAACGAACACATATTCGGATAAAGAACTAAAAAGATCTTCCTAATATACTTATTCAATCTGATGAACTAATTGGCGTTTGACATTCGACAGAATTTTCACTCAATCCACGATGTCATTTCCAGGACGAAACATCTATGGTAAATCGATGATTGGTTAGCGAACAATTCGGATAGCGAATATAGTCATAAACCCTAGAGTCTACATGAGAGACCAAACCAGGTTAGACGCTTTTGTATGTTGAGTATTTATATATTTCATATTATTTATTATATCATAGTAAAATAGTAAAAAATATATATATTATATTATATTATAGCATATTTCTCAACCCATAACAGTTTGTTACATTTTATTTATTATTTTGACCTAGATAACCGCGTAATAGTAGCATTTAGCATATTTTTTTCGATATTTCATTGTTTTATTATGTATGGATGCTAGAGGCAAGATTTGACACATTGCATTGTAAAAATGATAAATCGAATCAGAAACATTTTTTTATTATGTTGTGCATGTTGATATATTTAGTTGAGTATGAGGGCAATGTTTTTTTTATTCATTCCTGTCGAATATTCTTGAATGAGTAAAATTGAAAGATATTTGAACCATTCTTTCTCATTTTTTAAATAATCGTAATTTATATTAATTGATAAAGAATCTTGAATCGAATTGCACGCAATATTATAATAGTAGGTATATTTATACAGCTACAGATTCATCTTCATTCTTAATGTATTATTGAGACAAAACGCATTCCTAGGACGAATTTGGAGCATTAGTGATACATGACCCGATTGCAATGGATGGTTGAATGAAAATCTTCATAACATACATAAAGAAAAAAAAGTATTCAAATAGGCGTTTCTTTAATATATAATCGTTCAGATGTTCAATTGATTGATGCCAACGATTGATTCATGAAAAATTATGCAACAAATGATCTGGGCTAGAAAAACATACATCTTAGTGTGTCCGTGCCAATTATTGAGCTTTAAATACCTACTACAACTGTTCGATAATAAATGTATTGTAGACAAAGTATTAATGTTCTATATGTGGGCAAATGCAATGAATACAGATCGATCATTCTCAATTATCATTCAAAAATGTAAAATATGCAGTATCCGGTGGTGAAGACAGGTTATGGAAAGTAATTCAAGTATAATAATACGTTAGGGATATATTTATGACCTGATTCAACTTAAAAAGGAGTCTACATCATGGTATGCTCATAATGAAAGTTTTCCTAAATCTCTTCGATAGTATATCGTTCAACGGGTTATAAAATAATAACACCATTTTTTTCTTACAGAAACGAAATATTGTACAATATAAAGGACATTTTATTATTTCTTAAAATCAATACCGGGACACCCCCCCCCCCCTCCAATGTTGATTTATATTTACATCATTGTGGCTTATAGAGTACCCAATCAGGTAAATAGTTGGACATTTATTTTGATAACTTTGCGGTTTTATTACATTAATTAACAATATTTCATTGAAATAAAGGAATACAGTCATACACATGAAATAAATTTCTTAAACATCAATATCTACGAATTAGTCACAATCTTTGATATTTTGAAAAGGTATATCCACGCATTGCAAATGAGATTTATTTTCAAGCGCCATTAAAATATTCATTTAAAATCCGGTGCTAAATAAATATACTCTTATCCATTAAATAATAAGTCTTTATTAAAGGCAATAAATACATGTTCAATATCAAGTGGATTTGTAGACATTGTTCTATGACGTCATCTTCTTTGCTGGGTCTACAAAGCCAATACTGAAAGCAATTACAACTGTTTGAAAAGGTGTATTTAGTTGACACAAGCGAGAAGTAACTAAGTAGGAGGTCGATTACGTTTGTTTGACGTAATTATCCAACTTAAGTTAACGTAGTAGCTGTCAGATTAGTGTTTGAGCTAAGCAAAGAAGCGATGTGCATTAATGCAAGAGTAAACAGTCTAGCCTGGGCTAGGTCACGAAATACGAGGCTTTGCTCAACAAGTGAAGCAATTAAGGTCTGTTGGACTAGCTGTATTTTTACCTGTTTTATTTATGAAATTAAATAATGACTTCAATATGCAGGCATCCATAAAAATGATTAGTTTTTACTTAGTCGTAATAGTCCACGACACTACTGTCTTCATTGAGATAATTTACTATATTATATAAACTGCATTTACTGCATTTAATTTTGTTTAAACGTTTTCATCATTAGCTTTTCACCTAGTATTCATTTTTGGTTTAGTATAGACAGGATTATTTAATTAGGTGTTGGGCAGATAGACGTAAATATTTATGAAGCACTGCTTTATGTAACAGGTAAGAAAATTATTTAAATTATAGGTGTTCAAATTATTTGTATTGTACGGGCAGCTCATAGGCAATTTTATACGAAGAATTTGTGTTCCATTTTTTTTTTTTAATATTTATATCGAAATAAATATACGACAAGGGGGTGATTGGAGAGAAACTAACATAATTTTATGTATCATAATTACATAGTGTTATAATATAGGAACTTTTTTTTTAATATGCCTACGTATTTCCAAAAATAAGTTTACGTTGTACCTTAATGTATTAACCAACTTAATTTTTTGATTCATGATATCGACTCCAGGTGCTTGATGGAATTTCAATATCAAATTTGAATTTTTATAACATGAAAGCTTCAACAATTACAATTTTAATTAATGAAATTTCGGATAACTGTACACTGTGCGTAATTGACGTCGCCTTTGTGAATAGAGAAAATGCCTAATGTAGATGTCGATAATGCAAGGTTCTGGCACAAATGTCCACGGGAAATTTATCAAGAGTAAACTAAAGGTTTGCTGAATCAATAAGCAGATTTGGCCCTCGATTTTTTTTTTCAATCATTTTAATACAAATATTTGGCTCTTCGACTAATAAGTTTGCCAACCACTGGCCTAGTATGTCGCAATAGGAATAAGTTAATTAATAAATTATTACAATTTCAATATTACAAGCTTTGCTTTGCTTGAAACAGTTTGAAGTAATTTTTAACTGGAAGACTGTTGGTTAACATAATCTGGCTGAAATGGATATTTGAGGCAATCATAATTTCTTATCGTAGATATCAGACGGCTTAGTTTATTTTAACAGCTTGCGGCAGCATAAAGATTAGCTTTTTTTAATACACGAAACATGAAACTGCTGTTTTAACTGAAGTGCGTAATTTATTTGATTGTATTATCGAATTTATTGTTTTTTTATCAACTGGCAATGACGATTCATAAATCACGGCTTTGAAATAGCGATAAAAACACAATTGTATTACAGATTTCTTGGATTACAAATTGTGATTATTATTTTATTGATTAGAAGATAATTATGACACGATTTGTGCAAGTAGTGTGATTATAAATTAATTTTTCATAAATATCAACTTATCTGATAAGAAATCTATTTTACCGAATTGTTCATCAAATTTTTAAAATAAAAAACGTGTTTCACGATTATTTATGAGTATATATTATTTGTAATATATTTTACAGAGCTGATTTGAAGAGGAAAAGATCTATTAAAACTGCTGTTACGTAATTGTTATAATTTATCAAAAGGTTTACGTGTGACGATAAATCAGATATACATTACCAATTACACATTCACTGTTATCATATTACTGCATCTGTAAATTGTAAGAGTACCGATATGACATTACAAAAATTGAATATATTTTGTATGAAAAAACTCATTCGATTTTAAGTTTAAATCGTATTTATTTTATTTATATTAGTTTTCCATAGTTTTTGAACAAAAAATTAACAAAATAGTCACAGGCAAATACGACGTGAAAATAAATAAATAATATTATATTATGAGAGAAGAGTTCGGTTATCTGACGGTGTAAGCATATCACAGAATTTGGATAAATTAACGAAAAAATACTATATTCATCTGTGTTCGGTTAAAGTTACAGGCTTACATTCAGGAATTAAATTTTGATGGATCTATATCGTTTTGATAGTAGCAGTTTAAAGATATGTATAAAGCGAGCCGACTTGTGCAATCAGTATTCTTAATGTTATTTCGAATTTCAAGACTGCACATATTGAAATCTTTGTTAATGTAGTCATTGTTGGTGCTGGAAACGGATACGAAGACCTTGCGTGAATTAAAAAATAAATTACCGACCATGTAACAGAGGGCCTGCTTCGCATGCTCATAGAATCAATTGATGAACTTCGTATAAGAGCGGTAAAAGAAGGGTATTCAATATTTGTCGATTAGGCCCAAAAAAAATTCTCAGAATAAGGACACATGACAAGCATGAGAAAGATTTGTACAATTGCTCTTGTCAATTTGATAGTGCTGACGACGGTCAGAACGACGTGAAGAACAAATACATTAAATATAAATGTTTGTATTATGTTTCTTGCTAAAAAAAATATTATGCTACTCAGTTAACCTTACTGTTCTTCCATACATCTCGCAAATTTATTGAAATCAACGAAAACCGTAACGAAAAAATCTTTTAGACCGTAATGGATTGAATTATACTCATGTCATTAAAAGTATTCAAAAAAGTTTGCAAATATGAATATTCGCTTTCTCCTCATCGTGAAAAGGCACGTCCCGTTATATTCGCAATAACTTTGAATTAATAAGATATAAATAAAAACGTGAGCTTTCTGGCCTAATGTAGCAGGATTAATTATCGAGTCAATTTTGAGGTGTCAAATGTCACTTAGTTGTGGAAAGGCTATATTTTTAATAATAATAAAAAAATCGAAGTATTTCCACAGTATATTTCTGGTCAGGCTCTGTTTCGCTCCCCGCGATCATTATCAACTGATATGATTAATTATCTATTATAAAAAAAAAGTTATATATGTATAGCTTGATTTGCCCACGAATAGGTGTATAAACATCGTGTTACATGATATTATGTACATGAAGATCAAATCGTTTGTGCTAATATGTTAATAAACGTAATAGCCTGTTTAACACTGATAATGTTTATGTAATCAAACAAAATTAGCCACCATTAAAACGGTTATTGCAGTCGATATAAATATAACTTTTTTTTATCGTTATACTGCATATCTTCTTACTCTTCTTACAGCTTTAAAATTGGCAGAATATCTTTCAATGAACCATAATAAAATAAATAGCCATATATTTTTAAAGTGTCACCACACATTGACCATCGAATCCATAGAAAAAAAAATATGTAATGCTACAGTATGTAGCATTGCGCGTCAAATAATTTAAAAGGAGTAGCGTTTCCCAAATCGTTTTTTAAATATATCTGCAACTGTTGGATGAATATTAGTTACCTTAAAAGTGTGGTTTAAAAAAATGCTTTTTAGTGACGCGTACATAGTATGATAGTCAGCATTTTTATATTTTTTAATACAAATCTCGTGTTGATTGAATTAAAATTTTGTTTTCAAATATTTTCACGACAGTAAAATCTTGGTTCGTTAAGGTGACTTTACATATTTGACAAAAACAAAGATTTAGCTCACATTTATCTCTTACACTGTGCTTTGAGTTTGAGGACTACAGTGTTTTGCAAGTTGTGTCCATGATATAAAGGTATTTATATATAAATAAATAAATCCATGTATTCATTTTTATGCATCGAAAGGTATGTACAGCAAAGCCTATTGCAGTCGATGAATAGTAAGTTTTATAACGGCACAAATATCTCACAATGCTTAGTTCACTAGTTAGCTGGCATACTTTCGAAAGTTCACGAACATCCTGCAGCTTTATTTAACTACATAGTTCTATTTATGTAGCGCATTCACAGACTTCATTTGCTTTCATTCAGCTTCCGGTCATAAACTACAGGTTAGGAAGATGGTATCTATTACCACACCAATTTATAAGCCGTCTTTACTAGTAATAGAACATTTAACCCCAGCACAAAATAATAAATATGTACCAATGGAAATTGCAATAAAATAAAAGAATCATGTGTTAATTAAGCATAAATGAAGATTATGGGAAAAAAACATTTTTTTTAAATTTCCAATTTCCTGAAAAGATGGACCGATATAAAAATACTATACATATAAATACTAAAATTAATTTCCAAATTTTAATTCAGTGACGAAGTTTTACTCATATTTGGTGAAAAACGATGTCAAAGTTTCGGTGATTTATTTTCAAAATTTAATATTGAAATTCCATCAAGCACCTTCTATCGCTATCATAAATTATAGCATATGGTCATCAAGAAAAACTGTACAAAAAAGATAACATATCATGACTTAATAATGACACAAAATAAAATAAATTTTGTTATCAATCAAGACGATCGTAATTGTTTGCAGAAAATTTATAATCGACTAAAACAATGTATTTATATGATTATAATTTATATAAAAAACTCCAGTGCAGTCGTCAATATTAATCGATCAACCTAATGAACGAAACCGTAAAATTTTATTAATTAAAAATGAAATTTTATATAGTTGATTGAAATGCAGACAGATTTTTTCGGACGTATTAAGAGAATACACGTAGGCATAAAATAGAATACGCGGTGTAAATTGGACGATTGTTGTAATAATTGATTAACGAAGAGCTTCGTAAAAAGCACTCGAAATACAATTTGATAGATTGATAAAATCGTAATATTAATTATTTTATATCAAAAATAACTATTACATAAAATAGCAAGTGTTTGAATTGATAATCTTTTTACAAATCATATCCGCATTTCACAGATATATGACATTGAAACATGAACAGTGATTTATCGATAAGATCTTATTAAGTATCTATGAAAAAGTATAAATCAAATGTGATTAGATTATCCAATCAAAAAGAAAACATACCACAGAAATAAACCTGTTTGCTTTTTCAATAGCGCTTTAGGGTCGCAGTGAAATCTGAAGACTTTGTTTGTACACATGCACGGTACAAAAAAATAATAATGAAATTTGAATGTCTGATTTTACCAAGAGTGTATCAGTAACAATTCATTGACGGACTTGAAAAATATGAGTGCTAGGCTAACTGTTAAAATATTTATTTTACTATTTTTTTATATGGGAATATATAAGCAGGAAATAAATCTTTGAAGGTTCTTCTTCTGACATATGAGATTATTTTTATTTAGTTCTCATGAATATACCATCCTCAAAACAGAGTTTTTAGAAACAAAGACTTTTTCCAAAAACAATTAAGTACATTTCTTGAAAATTTCAGTTCATTTTATACAAAAAAATGTACGTACGTGATATATTCAATCGACATACTTCTTGATGGATTTAAGCTTATACAGTTTTATCGTGAAATTTTAAGACGTATTGATTTTTTTTTTTTTTTGTAATATATCACACATCGGTGTAAAAAGGTATTAACTATGTTATATATGATGATGGCATGCTTTTGGTAATATTATAGATTAATTTAAAAATGCATAATATCTGCAACAAATTGTAAGCGAATTTTAATATAAATTAAGATATGATATGAGATGATAATGTATTGGTAGAAATTTACACAGTATATGTTACGCTCTGCACGCAATCATATGCTTTATGAAAAATAATGCTTAATCAGAATGACCTGAACTGACCCAACTGAAGACCACAGAATAGTATTATTGATACGGAAATATTTATTTACATTATGTACATTACATTACATTCATATTTCAAATAAAAAAAAGAGTTTCATTGAATTTATATTAATAAATTTATGATAATAGTACATTGATAATTTGGAGATTCGAAAGAGCGTCGTATGGGGGTCTACGAATTCTCGTAATGTTGATCTATTATATAATATGTGCTGTGAAAACACAAATCTTTTAGAGCTGAAATTTTGTTTTGGCTACGAAATTGGTGCATTTGTTAATAAACAGTTATTCACGGAGGAGTAATAAAGTTTTTCAATAAATCAAAGATCGTATAGAACGACCGCACATCTGTTTATTACTATCTATTACCTATGTCTATTATATGTTAAGACACTTTAATTAATATAGTATAAGGTTCGCGGCACACAAAGGATAACTGAAGTCAAGTAAAGTATTATATATACTTGTTACAGCGGCGCCGTCAAATTGTTCCTTATTACTCGAACGCTAGCGCTGTGGAAGGATGTAAAATAATTGTGAATTTCTACATGAATTTTTATGGGACTTATTTTTTAACTTTTAGCATACGTCACCTAAAAAAATAATTGTACGGCTTGCGAAGGGTTAATATATGTTAAATATTACTTTCGTCGTTTCAGCACATGTGTGGTGTAGATACAGCTTTGGTATGCAAAGGGACGGACTGTGTATAGCAGTCCGTGTGTCGCATACTCCAGGAACGTTTTAAACGTATTAACTTTTAAAATAATTGTATTTAATATAACATCCAATTCTAAGTTTGATTTTTACTTTTCTCACATGGAAATGAACATAATCAATGTTGAGGTTTTTTTAATACGTGTTTCAATTGTTACAGTAGAAAGCGGCTAATTTTTTGAGCAAGGTATATTTTTACAACAAAATAAAAACAAAAGACGGAAACAATTTTGGCAAAAACAACTAGTATTTATTTTGTGTACATGGACATTGCGTGGGAATGGAGTATTCTCTGAAATGGCTTTGCATATTACATAAATTACTACACAATGTCTACAAATAGTCTTTTGAATGTTAAAATTCGGATGTAAACACGTGACTACCACCGACAACAAACCTACCACGAACGACTGAGTATGCTTTGCGCTCTTGGCAATCGATCAATTAAAATTTTTCGTTAATGTAAATTTCTTCAGAAATAAAACTTAAGAAATAAATACGTCACTGTGTTTTTGAAGTCAAGTTATAAAAGACGTACACGTGGGAACACATAGCCATGTTTTTATTTTGGTGTCCATCGTATGCCGTTTGCTAGACTCACTGAAATGTGAATGTTGTGGGTTCTATTAAGTTCAAGAATTTACGTTAAAAAATAAACAAGTTATTTTAATATTTTGAGGATTTTTTGTGCCAAATATAATATAGGTAAACATCGTTTCAAAAATCAATTTTGTAATAGGTTGGTCTAAATATCGTGTTAGTGACGGAAAGTGCATTTTTTTTTGGAATCTTCTTTGTTATAAATTTCACGAAATTTCCTTCTTTATTTATAACCACAAACACTTGATATTCAACAAATTTCATTTTTCATTAAATTCTTAACAAACGTTAACGCTCGGATATATAAAAAAGTTAGAAATGATTCGCCTTCATTTTATGTTCGTATTTTTTGTCGACTGCACTTTCGTGTCCAAATTTCTCCTGGGCTATGAATGCCCGTCTCGGATGACACTGACGGAATGAATAAATCAACTTTTAATAAATAGATAGACAACTGATTTTATCAAATTTTTTCGACGACTTTGTCTAAAGCGATATCTTAAACGTTGTTAGACACTATGTGTATTAAATTAACATCGTTAAATTTTGATTGTCGAACACAATACGGCGACTACTTTTCTTTATGACATTGAAGATAATATTTCATGCACGAATGCACGATTAAGACTATTTATATTGAAAAAATGTGCGAATTTTAACTGTAGCAGTGTCATATAAAATAAAATATTTTCTTTGCACCTCACCACTCAGGAAGTAATAAATTATGGAGAGGGTCACTGTATGAGGGTTGAAAAATGCATAAAATCATTCATTTCATGAAAAAAAAATATTTCCGAATGTCTGCAATAGAATTGAAGGCATTTTGGGATGCAGCTTAAAGTATTAAAGTAAATTACGATGCCACTAAAGACGCATCAAAAATCGTCGATACGATAATAAATTGTGTTATGATTATATTGCAAAATCGAAGCAGAAGTGACGAAGGTTGTAAATTTAATAAAAAAAATTAAATAATGTAGTTTAACTAAATGTAACTTTATGGCTATTATATATGAATATTAATATTTCATAAGATTATGATAATTTAATCAAAATAAATTGCAACCACTGTAAATACTTAAAATTACATAATATCTTGATTATACCAACTATTAAAAAAATCAAAACATCAAATTCAATAATATGACGATGGAATCATCTTTCTTGGCAATTTCTGATTGGTTGATTGATTGTGTTTGATTATTATATGTTAAAATTGCTGAAATCTTCTTGAATTAATGTTACTTCAATAAATCAATGTTAAATGACAAATAGCTATTTTTTCATTTAGTAAACAGTTATTTCCACTCGACAGCAGCTATTCGAATATATATTGGCTTATTCTATTGTTGTTTGGATTGATCGTCGTGACATACTGCTAAGATGCTGAATTATTCTCGCACGTGGAAAGTTAATGAACTTATATAAAATGGTGTTGTTAATAGTTAATATACCATGAAATCAATGATCATTGAAAAAAATCTTTTTATGGATGCTTCGAGCACATGGAATTCAAAATTTTCGCATATAACCTAATAACAGAATTATTTTGAGTTAAATAGTTCTGTGGTCTATTCTTTATCTTACATTACAGTCAACTGTTGCAACTTTGCCTAACGTCCTAAATTTGCCTAGAGTAGGTCGCCAACATAAGAACAAAAGCAGAATTTTTATAAGTAATATACTTTATATGTAATGTAGCATTATATCAATATTTAGGTAAATAGGGGTCTATGTCGCTGTTTTAATATTCATGAATTTTATTGAAATTATTTCGTATGGATTTTACATTGGATATCGATCTATACAATAATCTCCGTCTTATTTCAATGACTAAAGGTATGACAGATAATAAAGCAACTGATTATTTGGATAATATATTGGAATTCCAGTAATAATGTTACGTTTACATCAGAGTGATTCAATTTTCTATTAACTTGATTAGATTTTGATCTTATAAAGATAAATTTATGAAATATCGTAATATCGTTACAACAATACAACTACGATTTTTTTAAATTATTTTTATCAATTATCTTTGGTAATGAATGTTTAACATAACAAGGTCGTTCAAAAATTATTCTAGAAAACTAATGAGTGCTAATTGCCAAGTTGCATCGTCTAAATTTCCGTCAATTCACAAGACATGTCTAATTCGTTTCTCCAATAACAATTAATGTAGCTTTTAAACATATACCCATATTTTAAATTGTCCCATGTCCCAGATTTGCATTGGTACTGTTTATTCAGAGCCATTGTAAAAAAAAAAATTACAAAAATAATACAATTGTTAATATAAATACTTAAGACTATGATTTTTGTTGATTTTAGAACTACATGATCAAATTATCTTTATCAGCTCTGATATTCAATACTCATATTGAAAAAAGTGTTCAGCTTCATTAATATGTTGTAGAGAGTAAATTAGTAGTTTTTAAATTAAAAATCATGACTAAACCAACGAACTGATTTTTTCTATTCTATAAATTAAGCAATCGTTAACTTTTGGAAAGTGAAAGTAATCACAAAATACTGTTTTTAGGAGTCTCGCAGTTTTTTTATAACGGCTCTTTTGAAATTAAAAATGTAAAAGTGCTATGCAGACCTTTTATTGAAATATGTAAATTTTATTTTTTGGATTTAAATAAACGTTGAATACAGATGCACGAATAAATGGAAAGAGAATAATGTCATACAAAATTAATTTTTCATTCTGATTTTTTTTGAAGGCAAGTTCCACTTTATTACACTTAAAAACGTCATTCATTCTGCACTCGATCTTTTCTGATATTTCGTATGATATATTTTTGGGTTTATATAAGTAACATCAGTCTTTTATTCATCTTGCTTTTCTACCAACATCTAAAATGTATTGTTTTATAGCGACAGGCTAAAATTATAATGGAAGGCATTCATTATTGTCGTTCCATTTGATTACATTTTCTAGAGTATATGATAAATTTGATTTAAATATTTTACTTTATTGATGTTTTATAAAAATTTACCGGCCGTAGCAGCGATATACTGCATACTCTTCTTGGACTCTCCCGAAGGCTTTTCGCCTATGGAGAGCATATGCCGAGCAGTTTCACCCATTTCACTTGTTTTTGTCACACACCTGAAATTAAAATTAAAAAAAAATTATGCTTAATATCTTACATAAAATGATAACAATTGCACAAATACGAATAAAATTGATTAAAACATTTTCCCAGAGAAATTCACAGAATTTTAGATTCATTGTAATGATATTTTACATTGAAATGGAATACTCATATCGTGATTTCTCAACATTTGGTAAATGAGTAATATTAAAAAGTTTAATAATCACAATGAATTTATTCTTCACAGAACGCGTCGATAGAAAGCTATTCGGAGAATGTATCTTGCGGATTTTAATTGAATAATGAAATTTCCCGCATATTTTTAGCGCCGACTAAACTTTTCACACTTGAACATATTTGAATTCAAGTAATGGACAACAGCAACATTTTCAATCTGTATCAAGTATTTATTTTATTTTATAAATTATATTTCTATAAAAAAAAAATCAAAAATTTTTGGGAAAGTTAATTTTTAGACCTCCGAAGTCTTTTACAGTGAATAAGAAAATTAAAATATTTAAAAAAAAACAGCTAAAAAACATAAATATTTTACGGGAATGCACAATATTTTTAATATAAAAAAAAACGCACTTTTGTTTAATATTAACTTTGTAATGTATTTTCCAATGAGTTTGTGTCGACCGACGTCTTCACTTAGCGCTTTTCAAAAGTGTACTGCTCGAATCAGCTAGGATACTTACTGTGTTTGAGTATGGACTAAAACAGGGGTTGGTAGGAGTGGCTTGCGAGCCGCATGCGGCTCTTTGTATAGACGTTTGCTGCTCTTCGAAAATTAACTCCAATTTCACCTCATCTCAAAGAACCTTATGACTTATGAGTTTACGAGATAGAGCTGTTGAACAAACTTCGATTCATAGTCTGACAATCTTTAGCTCAACATTTATATGAGAACAAATGTTCTCAACTACAAACCAAATAAAAAATTAACTAGAAGCAGAATATCGGATGAAAATTTACAATCATATATTCAATAAAACATAAGTAGTTTTTTTTCCAAATATGGTATAGTTACAAAAAGCGACTCATGGACACCGTTCTAATTAAAGTTTTATACAAAACAAATCATTTTTTCACCCTAAAATTCATATCCATATAGATAATATACATAGTATTTCAGACATATCAAATAAATAATAAATTACCTTTTTTTTATTAATTATAAAATCCAATCAAATCTTATGCGCACCGTTAATCTTGGAGTCTTCAATAAAACATCATTTAAAAAAGTTCTGCCGTCAAAAAACTTCCCTTAGTTAAATTTCCTCAGATTTCGACAAACAAAAGCAATTGCAATATACACTAACTTTTATTACATAGAATTAGAATTACAATTTCCTTACAAGGTTTTGAAATCTCATATTGTATTTTACGTAATTGAATGTTTATAAAATAGGAAATATGTATATTTCTGAAGTAAACATTTGTTTGGTTAATTTGGTGTTTTTTCAGAAGAACTATTTCTTAGTCAAATTACGACCATACTTATGTATATATATTTAGTGTTGTTAGTTAAAATTTTATAAAGGTGATGTATATCGACGAGAGCTAGGTATCGTGTAATATAAAAATCGTTAAATTTTAATTTTAAATGTTTTCTAATTGGTTTTGCAAGCAATAAGTAAGAGATTTTCTGTTACGAAAGAAATAAATTGAAAAATGTTTTGGATTACTGCAAAGAAAAACTTGCGTAAGTTGAATTCACTTATACCGCTATTCAATTAAATAATTTGGAATAGTTTAGGTGTTTATCGCAGATATGATTTTATATTAAATCAGCTGTTTAAATAGTGTCAACTAAACATGGACCACACGTTATACACCATTTTAAATACGCTATCCGTTAGCACATATTTATCAATACACTGGTTAACAATGCCAAAAATATATCAACACAGCAAGCACGTTTCCGTGTTCGCCATATATAAATATATATATCGAGGAAGTTATCCAGTAGTGGATTCAAACCCAACAACGTAGAACGAAAGCACAGAGCGTTACCAATAGAACTAGGCCACATCAAGGTTGAAAGCCATGAAAAGATATTCCGGTTCTCGATAAATGAAATGTTTTTTTCACACGTTCTTTATTTTTGGCAGAAAAAACGATTAAAATGAAGATTTAGAGAATATCTATTTTTTTATTTTTAAAAGATCAAAGGCTTGAAGTATTGCTGTTTTTTTTCTTATAACATGGAAACATATTTGTATTTCAACGGTTTTATGTAAATAATTAACAATTCAAATTTAATATTGTAAATCATAATAATAACATATTATTGGATAAGTTAATGGTCACTAATTTTTTGATAAAATTACATCGTATTCAATATTCAGGAATGTATAATAAATGATGCTATGAATTCCAGTGACAATAATAATTCGTTCACACCCATTTAAGAGTGTTTTAATTTTCATAAATGCATATTGATTATTATTTATGCACCATTTAAAATTCAAAGCATGCTGATAATGAATGAAAACTTTCAACAACTGGAGAATCCGATCATTTATCGTTAGGGCAGCCAACTTATTTTCAATCATCACCATTGAATTTTCGATATTTTTGATTTCAAAAGAAAGAAGCAAGCTACCTTTATAATTAATAATAATTTTCACGCGTCGTTCAAAGGTTTGAAACGTGAAACAATATGTGTAACGTTTACATTTACATTACAGTACACGTGAAGCCGAACTTACACCAGCAATTAATATCACCACATTGTCAATAGATTTTGCTATTTTTTAAAAATCCTCCATAAACGGTATCCATAACCTTTGGTAGTTTGGATAACCCTCACACCCACTGCCACATTTTGTAAAAAAATTCTCTACAATTTTAATTTTCAAATCAACGGTAGAAAATAATCACTAAATAAATACTCGATCCAAATTAAAAGAGTTAGTAAACAGTTTAGCATTAATCTTCTCAAATTAACACAATTGGATAAAAGCGATGTTCCCTTCGTAATATTTGAGACAATAGCGCAGCAGTGTGTAAATTGTCCGTACATGTATCACTTCAAAAGAGGATATACATGTTCTTTTCCCTTAATTTTCCAGCTTAAAATATTTTTAGGTAAACGTTTACGGCCCAAGAAAAAATAATATTAACCGATACTATTTTTGTATAAATTCAGTTTGATTGAACGTAGAGAAATAGACGATAATCACAACTATTTTGGAGTATTGCTATTTTTCTTACGTATTATTATTGTTATTCTTGTTTAATGTTGATTATTTTTTTTATACAATATTTTAGCGTTGAGTTATAATAACATAAAGCTGGCAACAACTTGCCTTGGCGATCCTTTCACATTTAAATTAGTGACCTTTTATGTCACCATATTCTCTTATATCGTTTGCATTTGCTCAACTTAACCGGTTGAAAATAGAAATCGCAAGTTTACCTTCTTAAAAGCATATATTATGCATACCACTGTGGTATCGAAGAATATGCATTATCTGCCAAACTACGATATGAAACGGTTTCACGAAAACATACAAGTCAGGTCTAATAAATTATTATGTCGGCTTCGCAGAGAATTTTGTCCAATAATTCCAGTGTTATTCGAAAATTAGATATTTTTATCGAAAAGAAGCAACCTTAAAACGTAAACAAAAGAAGATGTGGTTTCTGTTCCGAATGAAATAGTATTTTTTTGGAATCATAATCGAACATATTTAATTTTAAATAAACAAATTATACATGTAATCCAATGTAGTTCTATATGAGGATCCATATTTATCGATAAAATCTAAAAAAATATGTGGGTAAAACTCAAAAGAAAAACATGAAAACCTCTCGTGAACTTGATATTGATCGCGAGCAGCTATTTCGTGACCGCTGCTATATACACAATATAAAAGTAGTTGTATATTTTAAACTTACTCGGCGCGAGAAGTTATTATTTTAGTTATGAGTGAATCCAAGAGTTTTTTTTTTAATTAAAAAGGGGTTTCTGTTTTTGCGTTTACTAGTTCGATTTTATTCAATTTTGTGTAAAATTATCAATGGTTGTTTTATGTTTCAGCTACGTAACTCCGTAATGGAACTTTATTAATAGATATAATTAATTGATTAAATACAATATTGAATTAAGATATTGATTTTTTCTAGAAGTATAAACAGAAGTAGGACATATAAGCCAGGGACGCACACTATATATATATTTTTTAAGCCCGACAAAAAACAAGAATACATTTGGTCACAACCATACTTATGTTCCAAATAATTTTCATCGCCTATGCATGTAAAGACGCAAATTATTTTTTAAGCAAAAGTATGCTTTCAATACATTTTATAATTCTGTCAAAATATTTTTTCGGTGCACAATTGAAATTGAACAGAAGAGCGTTAAGATTTTTTGGATAAGAAATTTTCAATCAAACAATGTAGCAGTTAAAATAAATATATATATAAAAAAAATAAGGTCATAAATACATGTTCATAAATAAAATCTCTTTTTTACTCATCTAGACGGTCAACTTATTCTGATATATTCGAATTATTTTAAGCCGAATAAATTTTTTCAAAACACTTGAAATTGGTTTTTTTAGATTAAAAAAGAAATCATATTCAATAAATGTTATGACAAATTAAATTAAACTCAAATAGATAAATTTTTAATTTCATAATTAATATTGATTTCAATATTATTTCATATTTAATAAAATAATATATGTGCTAAGATATTATTTGAAAATATTTATGAAATGTAGTCGTATGAAAAAAAACGTTGGTGATGGGGTTTGTAAATTGCTAATCGTGTCTAAAATAATAATGTTTGTGTTATTATTTATGTGGTGCAGTTATAGCAATACTTATTTTAATATAATGGCTTTTTGTTGTACTATTATCTAAAAAAAATGATAATGTGAATAATATAAGCAATCGGAGTGTTATGTCAATAATGATAAAACAAAGTTGAAAGTTCAAATAGATAAAACATCGTTATTCATAACAAATTGACACTAAGTTCGCTGTTTTAATCATACAGATCGAAATATTTACCGAAATAATTATTGTATGAACCAACACATTGATAATTCACATAACTCGTATAAAAAATAATTTTACAATATTTTATTCGCACATTTCGTCGCTTTTTAGTTAATCCCTTTCGTTGACATTTTATTCAAGGTCACGGCTACGCTAGAAGGCTATATATCTCGTGAAGCGTCTACATTGACATAATTTAGTCTTGTGTAGTATGTTGTTACATCATAAGAAGATGTCGTTTTATCAATTTAAATAATGCTCAATTGTTAATTAAATCTTATTTATTGATAATCGTAACAACTTGCGACATTTTAATTATTATTTTAAACATCAATTTCGGCATGACTGCGAGACTGTTTCTTTTATTCTTGATCTCATCGTATCCATCCACTTGAAAATGAGGGGCGACAATAATACCCGAACTACGTCACGGCCACACTGCGTTCCTGTTACTCTGCCAAGTATACTGAAAGATGAAAATAATAGAGCATGTGATGTGTTGTCATAATACGTCCAATTGTCACCCATCATATGATTAACTGATTGAACTGTAATATTGAGTACGTTACAACAACAACAGCAATTGGCTGTTTTGGACCAACGTAGGAGGCTGTTATGAATATTCCAGTAAAACATTTTCATTGAACTGCAGATTTAATTCTCTTGCCATACTCTTTCATGTCAAAGTGATGTAAAATACTTAGAAAAACTTCGTCGCAAAAAACACAAAAAAAAACAAAATAGCCCAGGATAAACAAAACTGTAGCACTTGATACTCTCTATCAGAAAGTAGATGTATAAATATGTCTGTCTATCTGGCACAAGAGCTAATTGCTAACGATACCCTGTAGCGACATGACATTTTCACAAATCGTTCTGGTAGGCGCTTATTATAACACTATTTTAGATTTGCAACTCTTTACGTGACGATCAATGTAAGTCGATAGACTACGTTATGTTGTTGGTGTAACGCGTGGAACGATCCAGGATGCTATTTTAAATTTTCAAAATTTGCGCTAAAATAACACCTACGAATAAAAATAGCGCACGCTTTCCCAAACGATGTTGCGGATTAAAAATAAATAAAGCACAAATTGCAACAGAATGCAACTTCGTCCGTAACTTTAGAGTATCTTGATAATAAAAAAATGGCATAAGTCCATACGTCTTATATTTGCATTTTAAGAATTGTGGATTATATGTTGTAAAAGCACTAACTTTATTTAAAAATTCCTTTCCTCATTCTCTCTAGTTTCGAAGTGAAAAATTTATTATCGTATATCGCCAATTAAAACAGAGTTTCTGATATTTTAACTAAATATAGATTTCTAATCTGAAACACCATTTATCTCAAAAAATTTCGTGGTTGAGGGTTTTATCATTAATAATTCACGCAGATTCGCCGTGCGTGAAAATTTTCCTGCATATGTACATATGTAAAATAAAATATTTACACACTTGAATTAGATTTCAAATAATAAAAACAAAATCCGATAATACTCACGATGAGCGAAGCAGGTCCTGATCATTAATATACTTTGGAAAAAAAAATGTGTTTTTATTATTTAAAATATAACGCTTTTCTATGAAGAAGTGACAGTTAACATCTTAAAAGTGACTGGAATAGGAGTTTCTATGACATTTTTCAGTGAAGTTACAATATTTTAATTAGTTTTTGTTTTAATTAAGGTTGTTTGTTTTTTTCCAGTCAGAAAATGATAAATGTGTCACCTGTTTTCATTAGGAATTCGTCGTGTAGTTTTAAATCATTGCAGCGCTGACTCGGTGAAATGTAAGGTAGCTTAATGTGTAGTCTCCAGATTTTTATTACCATATAAGCGAAAAAATACACTATATTTGCTACCGCTTCATATTGGCAGTAGAGTTGTGAAACAAATAAAATTCAATAGCAGTGCTTGTGATTTTTCTTTTGTCTAGGCCTTTTGTTTTTTATTTTTATTTCGGAAACATATAATTAAACAAAATATGTCACCCACCCTATTCAAAAGGTTTCATCTCGCATTGCATTGGAAAGTTTATACACGTTTGCTATCTGGCAGTAAACTCTTATTGGCAATTCGTATTTTTTAGAATTATTTATATAATATATAAAAATAAACTTTTTCACAATTTTAACAATTTCCAGAATACCATTTTATTTTTGTTAAGCCATGATCATTTGGGTGTCTATTTTTTTATATTCGCTTTTGCACCGTTGTTATAACGGATAGTAACTGTGTCTCATTTATGTGAACAACATGTTATAAAAATCAACTGTATCGTATATAATCAATACAAATCTCCTTTTCCAAATTTATCTGTAATATCCATTACTAACTAAATTACATGGCTCCTGAGTAGTGACAGCACTGACACCTTAATTATACATTATCATCAATAACCCTACAATTTAATAACGGATTTGGAACTGTTTGATTGAGTGATGTATCAATATCGTTCAGATAGTGGCAAGATAAATTAGAATATTCACAAAAATCTTTTTTTATCCAATTAACGTATCAAGACTTAACTTATTATCTGTATTATATGTAATCAATCAAATCAGGGCAATCCACGAGATAACTGATATGTAAATTTATGTATTTATTTATTATTAATAGCGTACCTGACATATTTTATTTCATGTCATGTCCTCCCAAGTAATGGCATGTAAAGATGGTTTGCAGTGGGTAAAAAAAATAGAATCTCTAGTTTGTTTGGTATGGATAATTTAAATAAATCAATAATAGTTTTTCTACAATTAAAGTAAAATTTCATGTTGAGAAACGTTCATTTTGCATTGTTTGGCTTTACTGCCAAATCCACATACTTTTTATCTTTTTTTTTTTTTTTGAACTATATTTTTATCTATAACCATGGTCGTCATCTTTGTAATTTGATCATCACAATTCGAAACATACGTGTATCAGCGAACGTATTTATGACAATGTATAAGGAAATAAAATATTTTATTTAATGGATTCTTTATCGTTTTAGAAAATACTACGCAAATCCTGTTGAGGTGTAAAATCATATCTAGGTAAATATAATGCAGTGTGGATTTATTGGAATTGTGTGGTACCACAACTGTTTTTTTTTGAATAAGTGGTAAAATGGGGAAACGCAGTGACGTACTTCGTCAAAGACGAGCGTTTTTGAGGATAAAGCTACGATAAATAAACTAATGCTGAAAGTTATTGTTGAAAACTTTTATAAAAGAATGCCCAGATTCTGTAATTAAGTGTTGCCTCTTTGTATTGTTTGTTTTTAATAAAATGTTACATTCAGTTTCTAACATTTTTTATCACGCCACGTTTTTTGTTGATTTCGAATAATCCTTAGTTCCGCATTCAATTGAAAACAATCAACCGGATGTTAACAGATTCAAGGTTTAATTTTAATCAAAGAAGCCTAAGTTTTAGACATGCATAGTATTGTGATTTGATAAAAACAAAAATTATATCATAATAATATTGATAAATATAGAACATTCTTGTACATTATATATTTGGTTTTATTGAAATAAAAATAATGAAAAATAATTTCTTTAACATTTAACAAAATTATTTTTTTTTATTGTTGGTAGCCATCGTGTAATGATTGTTATTGATTGATTAATCTGAATAGGATTGAAAGTTTATTTCTCACACGGTTGTAGTTAAATTATGCGAGATAAGTTCAATTGCTTCAAATCGCATTTTTTGACAAACTTTCTGCAAAGATTTTGGAATTTTCACCATCAATCATAACATAGTTGATAACCTCAACAATTTAATTCCTATATTACTTCCCCTAATATTTAATCCTACAGTAACTCACCAGTTTAAAATAAATACATATCTATAAGTTTCATATAAAACAATCGTATTGAAATGGTGGGTGATTATAGTTTATTGTAAAATTCTTTCAGCAAAAACTCATTAAAAGGTATTTATTGTTTAAAAAATTAATGTATACGAATCGAATGTAATTATAAAATGAAAGAATGCTCTTTATTTTTCCTGTGTAATTACGATGGTATATAACCGATACAAACCGTTCACGTGTCAGTTCCATTTTATCCGTGTGAAATTTGAATTGAAATTTCATCAAGCACCCCCAATCGTTATCGTAAATTAGGTCAATAATTTAATGATTATTGAAAACAATGACCTTAATTATATATATTGAGCTATTAAGAGTGGATTGTTTTTACAAGGTTTTTAGTGGTATTTTGTAAATGAATGAGCACACGCTTAGGAAAAATGGCAATTCGAAAAACGAAACAGGCAATTCTTAATCAATTAGTATAAAATAATAATTCAAGGATAGCAATGACATCTGTGATTTTTAGCTAAATTCTTTTTGTTGCTCAACACACAAATATATATATTGAGATTAAAGTATGTGTTCACGTTTTTATTATTAACAAAATATTTCGCATATTAATTTTAGTAATAAAAATTCACGCTTCACAAAAAGTTCTGTAACCATTTTATTATCGGAATACTATGTTACATTTTGGTTACATTCATTCAAACGAGCATAACCTCATGAATCGAACAAAGTTTCAATATATCTAATTGTTCGTATGGGTGGGTTTGAATCCGTTCATTCAACCGAATGAGACGGAAACCGAAATAAGAGTTTACCACTTGCCAGAATGATCAAATCTTTGGCAGTACCACTTATGTTGAACAATTAATGGAGGGTAAATTTAAAGAAACATATTTAATATTAATATTGTTCCACAGAGTTACGAAAGCGACGACAATAGGTTTAACTCGCTATAATTGTAACGTTAATGTAATGTTGTATGTTCGACTTTGTTTATTATAATAAAATTAGATGATGATAAAAATGTTACTAAGCACAGATCGTGATCCCTCGGGCGTCCATGAGGTAAGTGATATATTGTAGGTACAGATTGAGGTTACGGATTTGTAAGCAAAGATTTTTAAATCAGCATTTTATCAGCTGATATCAAAGAATATCTTACAAGGGTATGAGAATAAAATAACATGGACAATTATTGTTCGTTGACAACTGTCTGTAAACCAAATTTTGCTGGATAGAGGATTACAAATATACACTATTTATATTAACAAGACAACGTAGAATGTGAGATAAATATCAAGGACAAAATGTTGAACCTACGATTAGAAAATTACATTCTATGATATTTTTTGCGATAAAATGTTTTCAAAATTGTCTTATATAAACATTACAGGCACAAACAACAACACAAGGGTACGCAACCGGTCGATAGCGAAACAAATTTTGTCGATCGCAATTACAGTTGGAAATTTTTGTAATTTTTATAATTTAAATATTTAAAATCAAAAACATTTTTCAAAAAAATGGGAATATATTAAAATTTTATTTTGAAAATGTTTAACGATATTTGGAATTTTTTTTTTTTTTTAAATAAAAAAAGCGTCAGCAAAAATTTTAGAACAACTTTGATTGGAACTAGCTCGTTAAGAAAATTCGAGTAGCTCCCAATTTGAGAGCTACGCATCCTGGCTTTAGCACAATTGATAAACAGGCGGTTAACTAAATAGTCTTTCTAAGTCCCGTTTATAATATTCATTGGGTTGTGGCATGTCCGTATCGAGACCATCAGACATCCATACGTTTGCAAACAATTAATTTTGACAAATATAATAACTCAAAATACCAACACCCGTTGACTACTCGGCTATGGCTACGAGAACAACTTTATAGTATTAAAAAAATACAAATTAAATTTGTTTCTAACGTCCCCGCGATGAATTTTACTACAAAATGTGACTTATGGTAGGTTTACTTAGATGTATTAAAAAATTAAAAATGTCGATACAGTCAATTTATACCAAGCGCCATAAAATCACGCTGCGATGTGATATCGATTTGCGAGATAAATTTTGTCTGGACTTGCACAATATTTTCCCCTGCAAGCATTTCTCCCTAGCGACTAGTAAGGGTGTAATCATATAATAAATAATACTAAGAAGGGTGTAATCTGATATACTAATGCGTTATTCAGTCATCTTCGATTATTTCCACGTCTACAAAACTTTGAAGAAAATCGTAGATTACCCAGATATAAATGCTCATATTTATCATTTAGACCTTCGCAAAAGAACTTATATAATATAAAATAATATTTTATCTTCTTCAAGACAATTTTTGTTGTCATAAACGTATACAATTCAAATGTATAAGATATCCTACATAGTTTTAAAAATATCATCAACCAAATCGATTCATGTAAATCAATCAATAGAAACTAGATTTCAGTGACGTATTTACTGCTCAAAACCGTTTTTCTACGCTATTGTACAATAGTATATGTGCACTCAACGCGCATCGAAACTCGTCTCCGAAAAGCACTTTTCGCCACTGCCATATTGCACACATACTGTGAAATGAAAAATTGAAAACACGTCGATGTGAAGCTTATTACCAAATAATTATTGCAACCCTTTTCAATGCGTTCAAAATAACATAAAATTTCGTCACCGTATATTTTTGAAAGGGTTTTCAGTATGACTCATGTGATTTTTCTTTTATTAATCCAATTGGCATTACCTACCTCTAATGCGTATCAGTTGTTTGAACTCTTAAGTTTTTTATTATTTTTAAACAAGTATTAACTAATAAAATTATCATACGACCATAAATATATAACTAAACTTGTTTTAAAAAATCATGTACCTCAAATATTATTAGAATATATATATTTTTTACGAGTTTATTGTGAAAATATTATATCTTGATGTACTCCGCAATATACGCTGCGTTCTTGAAAAAAATGTAGCACCTTTTGTAATTCAAAGCATTCCAGAAAATCCAACATTAATAAAAACACTGTATAGTGTACTGTCGTATAATTGAAAGTGCTGAAGATACTATTTATTGATTATAATCGATACGATATGCATTAAAGACAGACTGCATGCGCCAAGTAAAATGAATATATATATATAGCTATCGTAAATGATATAACGCAGTGCTTCCCAAATTGGGGGTCGCGAAAATATTCAGTATAAAGTACAAATATTCATTTATGAGTATTTTCCTACACAAACATACAGCCGATATTGATTTTTATGTAAAAACATGCTACCTCATCAATCGCATTAAATTGTTTCATGTGTGAATAATTCTCAGTAAAAAAAGTGTTCTTAAGCAAGTTCCTATAATAAGTGAATATAAAAATGTGTGTTATAGTTGTAATAATTATTGCCAAAAAAACCTTTTAACTATAAGAGCAATTTTTTAGGGGACCGGGAATTAATTCTTTCATCTTTAGGGGGCGGTGACATGAAATTAATTGAGAAGCACTGATATAACGAAAAGTCTATGGTTCCCGATTTAAATGACCAGGCGGCGTCAAATATGTGTTTTAAAATAATTAATGAAGCAAAACATTTCACTACCGAAATAGCTCAAGTATTTGGCATAGTTTTATGAATTCATGCAAACAGTATTATGAAAGAGTTGTTTTTATTCATATCTGCAACAAGAAAATGTGCTCGTCCATGTAATGAATAGAAATGGTACGGATTTTTATTCAACTTGCATAACAATATTTATTAACGCTGATGAAGAAATTTTTCTTTTTTTAGTTAAGTGTTGGTACACCAAGTTAAGTATATCACACTACTGACGTTTTAAATGGAAATATGCATGTTGCACGAGTTTTTTTTATTAAATATAAGCGATGGCTCACCTATTTGGTTTTTAATACAGCTCAACTACAAGAAAGAAAATAAAAAATATTTTTCGTTTACAGAACATTCATTTAACGTTTGAATTAATAATGATTACTACAATATTTTATGCAGAAGATATAATATATTGTTAATTTAACAGTTTATTTAGCCAATTTTTACATATTAATGCATTTGATGAACGTATAATACATATATTATATGTTATATGCCATTTTGGCATTAAATGTATACTAAAATTGATTGATTGAAAAAATCATGTGTTCCACAATATTCGCAAAAATCGTTTTTTGTAGTGGGATTTTCTGGTCAATATCAAAATAATTATATTACTTCTATCGTCAGTATCATTCAAGGAAATGTTAAAAGAAGATTTTATAAAAACATGATTAGTATAACAATCATAAATACCAGGTGGTATTGCCACTTGTCAAAATATCCTAATATGCATATAATCAAGACACGTGTATACGATCGAAAATGAAACTATTTTAAATTAACTAATAATTATTTAAATAATTGTTTTTTTTATTATCTATAAAAAAATCGTCACGGTAAGTAAAGTAGGCACATTTTTTTTCTGTACACATTAGCTATTTTTTTAGATGATTTTTATAATGATTAATTTTATTTCATATTAAACATATTATTTTTTAGAGTAGTCAATATATAGTATGCACATATGTTTTTATAACGAACTTATCAGCGTGTCTTAATTTAGTTTTTTTTTTGTTCTATGACATAGTTAAGTCCACGTCCCCAGTTTTAAGACCTACCTAAAATTAGTACAAATTTTTAACAAAAATATCCATTTAATTACAGTTTACCGGCGTTGTCAGCGTGGTATGCAACAAACTATCGTGGTAAATTGTTACTTAATGCAATATTATCTATATTCGATTCGATCGATTGTTTGAGAGTTAAACGATTTATTACTTTATTACAACAACAACAACCATCATAAAATAATATTATTAAGTATTTATAAATGAATAAACTACCGTCTTACCCCAGATAACAACAGAAATGTCAAAGAAACACGGCCAACCGATACTCAACGCTTACTTCAACTGTCAACGTACAATTATTATTTGAACTGAAATCGGAATCATACTTTAATGATCATTTCTTGTAATAATGACACACGCGTACTTTTATGTCGGTATTTCAAAAATAACATTGAATGATTGAAATAAGGCACAGCTTAGCAAACTGGTATTACTCGCATAGTAAAATATGACCGATTTACGACTGCGCAAACAAAGCCTGGTGATCACCGAAGTTTGAATTTGTAGTGTACAGCTGTTGTCGGGTTGGGTTGCAAGTCTATTTTTTTCATCCCCTACATAAAATATACAATTGTAACGCATACATTATAAAACTGACCTCTTTTTCGATTAATTTAGAAAGTAAGCTGTGTTTATAATTTTTATATATTCTTGTATGTACAATATATAGGATAATTATTGGTAGTTGTATGAGTATCTTTAAGGCAGTAGTTTAACTAAATTATCTGGCAACTTTGTTCAAAAGCCATTTAGTAGAAAGCATAGATACCCGTGACATTTGCTTTGAATGGAGTCGGACAGACTTACTTATTAGAACGTTTGAATCTAACCCTGTTATAAGTTGCGGCGGCTAGAGGGTGTGATACAGGATGCGCGTGCCAGTGGAGAAGATCGATGAAGATGACAGAAATATGATATCATAACCAGTTTCTATTCTGAAGAAAATATCATTACTATATAAGAAGAATATTAAAAAACGGTCATGTATGTAAAACGTTAAATTTCAGGTTAAATTCAGCTTCAGTCTGGTTTTGTCAACCTTGGTATATATTTCCAGCGAGCCTAAAGATGTTGTTTAAATGACAAGAGTAATATATTTTTAGTAAAAATAATTATTTCCATTGTATCATCATGTCATTCAACGATGAATTAGCACATGAGCTTTAGAGTCGAAGTCATATTTTTTTAACTGACTATATTATAAATACAACAATCGCTGTCAAATTGAAAATTAGTTTTATTATTCATTTCGAATTGTGATTTGTTTGGCAAAAATTTCATTGGGTAGTTATAACTATTATGCAGTATTTCGTATTAAGGGGCTTGTATTATGGGGTAGAGTTGTATTCAAAGTGCTAGTTGTAACATACATGGAAGTAGCATTATTTTTCATAATGTTTTATAATTTGAACGCCATATATTGGTTTCTAATGATCCGAGATTTTTTGCCAGAAGTGGGCCATCCACTGACATTTAGAAATATAGGAAATCTAAAGATTTAATGTATTCCATTGAAAATCAACAGATTGAGAGATAATACAATTCAAATACAACACATAACGAAGGCAAAGCTTTTTGCACTTTAATATTTTTGAAAAAATGAATTTTTAAATCTCAAGGAGGTTAAAAATGCAATTTGGAAAATACCTACTCTCTGCAGACATGATATATAAATATTCCTCTTAAAATTCCATATTGCCATCTGGTGCATCCAGATGAAGACTATCTCATAAATTTAAAAAGCGCACGCGTTGGGTCTAAATAAATATACAAATAAACACACGTTATTTGCAATAATACAAATTATATGCATATTTTTTGATGATTAAAACGTCTACAGACTTTCACAGATCCAGGAGACTTTTACTTTAAAACCCCCATAGCCCCCCCACGATTGTTTATTTTATAAAAGAAATTGATGCGAAAAGTTTAGAACTCACAATAAATGTAAATGTAAATTTTTTTTTTGTTTACTGTCAGCCTTGCAAAATTACACAAGCCATTTCAATACGTGGAATAATCAAAGTTATTTGAAATTTTATATTAAAATGAACTTCCACAAAGTTACCGCCGAAACCATCGAAAGTAATAGTATCGAAGATTGCCACTTTAAAACCTTTGCCACATAGCTTCAAGTTATTTAGAGCTGAGTAAAAAATATTTGAACCATGAAATGTCGGAACCATCGTGAAAAAGGAACCATTAAATATTGAAAATATACGCTTTATAATTATTTTTTATGGCTAACATTTAACGCTGAACAAATTCTATGTAAGCTCTTTGAAAGAATCGATAAAAATAAGGGATCAATCAAACAAAAATTCAATGAAATATGTTGATATTATTTTTTATAATACTCAGATATGTTTTGTTTATATCCCCATGTTTATTTTTTACACTCCAGTGGTTTTGGTTTGAGGGCGTTTTCCTGGATGAAGATATTGTAGACGTCCCACATTGACTATTTCCCCAGTCTATATCTTCAATTAAAAATAAAATAGTATGGTAAATACTTACAATATGAATCATATGACTGGTCAAAAAGATGCCCTCATCTTTATGAGGGCAGATTTTTTTTATTTTTTAAGGATTTATATCATCAATTAATATTAATATGATTTAGAGCAGCGATACCTAGCATTTGGCCAAATAAACTTTAACGAGTCGCCCAAAACAAATACCGTCACTACATACATTTAACAAACATTTTGAATTTTTCAATGTTTTTAAACAGCATTTTTTTCATTCGATTTATCGATTTCTGTTCGCATGCGTTGGTGCTTGCTGTTACAAATTATTTCTTCAAATACACGTAAAAAACGTAGATTGACGTCAGGGCTGTGGAGGCGTTGAAAAAAACCAGACCCCGACTATGACTCAATAAAAAAAAAGTTTAATTCTTCAGGTTATTCCTCCCTTTCCTATTTATGTGTATTAAATTACAGATCAACCAGTTAATCCGGCAAATAGCCAAATTTTTCACATTATACATGTTATAGGCATATATAAAACATAATAAATATAAGCTTAAGCTTTATTGGTCTGAATTTATTCTTAAAAATAACATTGCTTCTATCAAATTTCCATTTGTAGAAGCTCTTCAATCTGTTGTAAGTATTTTAAGAGCAGAAAATAACCGCTCTGCGGATACTTGGGAAAAATGCATTTTTTTAAGTAAGTAGTCGGAGTCGCTCGTTTTTCACGACTCCAACTCCGGCCAAAACACCACGACTCCACGACTCCGACTCCAAAGCCCTGGTTGAGATATCTCATACACTGTAAATTGTATAATTGGGGGGGGGATATGGATTTTAAACAATATGTGTTTTTTTTAAGCTTACTATTAATATTTCGTGAGCCACGCATGTGGCCTATTGAAAAAAAGGCTGAGTAAACCTGCTACTGTTGATACATAAAAATACTAAAAGCTGTGTTTTTTCCGATCTGCATTAACGAAATGATAACCAATTAACGAGATTTGGACGTCATCTATGATTTTATTTGTATTTTAGTAAAGTTATGGGGATGACAATTCTTATATTTTTGAAGATTTATTATTTAAAACAGAAATTAAGATCATATCAAAATGACGTTGTGTACAGTAAAATGTTTCCCAGTGTTGCCATAGAAAGCAGTACTGTTTTAATTAAAATGTCTGCATATTTATAAGAATATGATTTATATAGGGTAATACCGATGAGCTTATATTAAAATTATTATTTATATATTAGTACATGAGAATACAGTGGGTGATCGTCCAATGATTATAATCTGTTTCAAGACTATGTTTGCTATCCGAATTGTTCGCTTACCAATCATCGATTCACTTAATATAGACTCAGTGGATTAGAAATTTATTTATTATTATGATGGTGTTCGCAGTCCGAACTGTTCGTCAACCGTTTACCCACTGTATTAGTTTAAGGCTGCCTTTCCATAAAAGCAGAATGGTCGCAGAGATATGCAGATTTATATTCACAAAATCCTTACTTCTATTAATACCTCTTACCATAGACAATTCATCAAACCAGTCATTAAGCGAAAAAAGACGAAAGCTTTTAAAAAAAATTATCACAGTATGTCACCCAAAACGTGTTACGAACTCAATGAATGAATGCAAAATTTATTAAGAGTCAACACATTCAGAGAAATGTTTTTGTTGCACTTCATTGGAACGATCTGCATTACTGCTGTAATCCGTTGTATACTTTTTTAAGAGATGCCGGACCAATATTCAAAGACAAGAACTGAAAAATAATATTTATTGATGCTGTAATTACAGGAGCCCACCGGTGGGTCGTTAGTGTGTGTTGTTAGTACGTTCGCGACACACCGGTGCATTGTTAGCTTCTGGCTGGTTAAGATCCTTTCATATTAAACTATTGCAATCGGGCTTCAATTGAAAATAATATTTAAAAAAAATCGAAATTGATTTTAAAATTTTAATACATCTTTCTAGAAATAAGTAGATATTTAAAAGGTAATATCAAACATTCACAATAATTTCGGCACACGGATAATCGGAGGATGACTGTTTTAACGAATATAAATCATACCCTCGCGGCGATTTTTACGAAGTTTTCTATTTATTCGGTGTGGCTATATGTAACAAAACCATAGTGTCGGTTCCGACAAATTCTACCAACCGTAGTAACGTAAACACTTGTCATATCGGGAAGAAGCGACATATTTACTAGGAAGTGTATCAATTTTAGAGATATTATCGGTTCTACGTTATTTTTGGATACGTAAGTCTTTAATTTATATAAATTTCGATGATAACTTAGTACAAGCAATATTCTAACTGTTTATTGGCATGGAGATCGCTCAAACATTACCGCTTCTGCCCGGGGATCCGCGCTTGATCGATCACATCATTTGCTTGTTGAAGTCTCAGGGACTATTTGACCAGGTTAGTTATTCGTCACAAATAATCTCACGGAACGTCTGCTAGTACATATTGTGATGTTTTGAGAACGTTGTATTTTGTGATCAACCGACAATTGATATTAGGCGAAGGGGTCGTATGACTAGCTGATATATGTACCTACATTATTATTTATACTTTTTCTGACCATGCCTTTATTGACTTGTAATTTAATAATTTCACTTGTAATAAATCTATTTGTTATGCGATAATATTGTATGCGAAGAGAAGGCTTGCCAGTTGATGTCCAACTATTGTAAATTTCGTGCTGAAATTGAGTTTCGTCATTCTAATAAATATTTACAAAAGTAGTTTCAGTGATTGTATGTTGTATAAGACGTTCGTATAGTCCAGTGTAGTTATTAGTGAGATATGGTAATGTTACCTTTAATAATTATTCAATTGAATTTAATGATAACCAACAAAAGTATGAAGTGTTTTTACCTACAGCATTATGCTTTTTTGTCTGCTGTCAGTTTTGTTCTAGTAAATTTCCAGACTTCACTGTTATGACAATTTTTTTCAAAGATTTAACTTGCGTTGATAAACAGGAAAATTCAAACTGTTTTTTTATTGGGTAGTATTAAAACTATTTTAAGCTGGTTTGCATTAACTTTTGTCTTTTTTTTTAATATGATTGGAGCCAAATTATTTTGATAAATTTAATTTTTCGATTTTTCATGAAATATAAACAAAACATAGCTGTATACTGTTTTCTTACAGTTATGCACATTAAAACAGCTGCTCCATTGATGAGAAGTGTGACCATTAAATTTATAACACCATAACATCGGAATCGAAAATCGACATTTTGTTTTTTTGCAGGATACATAACCATCAAAAAATCCATACACTGCATTCTAAGCCCAATATTAGTAACATTCATAATTCTTCCCAGATTCATATTTTAATTTGTGGGTAAGGAAATTTTTTAGGAATGAATAAAACTGTGCTACTCAAGTATTTATGGTTTGCAGACCAAAAGATATTTTGCCGTGTTACTTCAGTACGAGTATTCTAGTATCGTTTATTAATAAAAAGACGATTTCATCTATATTGAATGTTTGCTTGATTGACAGTGGACCGGTTGTCGCTCACCCATGGCTTGTTACTGATCAACAGAACGACATTTGAGTTGCACTAGAATAGAGCATTTAGAGTTATGCCTTTATTTCCCTACACTAGAGTACATAATAATTTTCAAATAAAACTGTTGCCAGATGTAACAATAATTTATAGCACTTGCGGCAGAGGTGCTTCATTTCTATTTGATTTCCTCATAGCTGTACATATTGAATATAATTTTTTAGTAGTTAATTGATTTTTTATATTAGTTTCGCAAGGAATGCATTTCGGATGTGGATACAAAGCCTGCCTACCAAAATCTGCGACAGCGTGTGGAAGGTTCAGTGGCCGGATTTCTGACCCATCAAAAATGGAAACCAGACTTAAATAAAAATCAATTGAGGGAGAAACTCCGGAAACACATATTGGAGTAAGTTTTCTTAATAATATAGCATATTGGTGTGATGGCAATTTTAGCAATTATCAGATTGAAATTGAAAATATGAAATGAAATAGATGTTGTATGGAAATCCTTGGCTGATGGTCTTACTCAACTCTTCTTATTGGACTTGGTAATTTAATTTTCTGTTTTTATTATTTCAGTTCAAAGTTTTTAGATCAGGGTGTTGAAAGGATTGTTGATCAAGTCGTCAATCCAAAGATATCTTCAGTGTTCATACCTCAAGTTGAAGAAGTTGTCTACAAATGTTTTGGGTTGGAAAAGCCTAACCGACCAAACACAAGTCATATCGATGACCTGTATGAATCGACATCGAGTTTGCAGTTGTCTACTGGTGATCTGTTGCCAAATGATTTAGAAGCCGTCAGTCCAGATTCTGAAAAATCTCAACACAGTCCGAGCAGATTGGATGTTCCGTTAAAGACAAATACGACTTTGAAAAAGGAAGAAGATAATAATTTAGCGTGCCAATCGGACAGCATCATGTTGAAAGTTGAAACTGCACCAATTAAAAATGATACTCCTTATGATTCAGACGATTCTGAAACTTCCAAAGATGAAGAGTTTGAATCGCCTGCATTTGAACCTATCGAAGGGGGTTTCAAACAAGGAAACAGTCCTAATAATTCCCACTTGTCGGGAATGAGTGATTTTACTTCCCACGATTCTAGTGACAGTTCAAACGATAAAGAAAAAATGGTAATCTCTGCTGTTAAACTCGAAACTCAGAATACTGATTCACAATTATCGCAGGTATCTAGTGATTCTAACTTATTTAATGATGTCCACACTCACTCTGCAACTGTATCTACTTTTGATAACAAATTTAATATTTCTGCTGGCGACGAAGAAAATAAAGCAATGAAAATTGATTCTTCAGATGCTAGTAATACTCCATGCTATAAGCTCAGTAATGATGACAATTCTTCTGATGCCAGGCAGAGCTTTGATACTTCTGATAAAAAAATGGAAATTGTCAATCAAGAAAGTGATGTGTTTGAAGATAGTGTGGATGGTATGTTCACTAAAAATAACACAGTGGATTGCAGAAGCAGTGAAATTGCAAAGAGTGTCAGCGGCACCATGGTCACTGATGCTGTCTCGCATCACCGATCTAGTATTGAATCGAAAACTTCCACTGAAAGTATAAAAGAACCTGCCAACATTGATATCTCTGTTGATTCCAATGAATCAAAGTCAAGTGATGTCTCTGCAGAGAAAGCAAAAAAAAGTGGATTATTCAATTTTGAAACCAAAGAAAGTTTTTCTTTTGAAAACAGACTGACTGCCCAAGACCACAGTATGGATGCAGATGATTCGAGTAGTAACGATTTGAAAATTGATTTGCAAGCTGCAGTGTCTGAAGAAGTTGAAGATTCGAGTAGTAATGGCTTGAAAGTGGATCTCCAAAAGACAGTGCAGTCTGATGGTGAATTTGTCATTGCTGATGTAAAGGAAGGCATTGTGCAAGATGTTGCTATGAAAATAAAATCACCAAAAGATGACGTCGGCGAACGATACAAAAGTAGATCGAAGGAAAGTGACAGGAAATCTTCAGTCAGTCACAGTCATAGTAAAGACTATCATAAAGATAAAAAAGATGACTCTAAACATCAGTCAAAAAGTTCAAAACATTCTTCCAGTAGCAGACACGATTCAGAAAGAAAACACAGTTCATCGTCATCCCATGACAGAAAAGACAGTTCTCATTCAAAAATCAGTACGAAAGATTCGGCTGAAAAAGACAGATACAGTAAAGTCTCGAGTAATGGCGAGTCTTCGAAAAAAGATCGCCACTCTTCCAGTCATAGAAGCTCTACATCATATAGACATTCATCAAGTAGTTCGAAACATCATTCTTCTAGTTCCAGGCACCATTCCGATGAGCTTTCTAAATCCAGGCATTCGTCCACCTCTGATAAGCACTCTTCAGATAAAAATGATAAAAGTTTACAGCGCAATAATGAATCATCTAATAGTAAGAACACTTCTATTAAAGATACTTCAGGACATGGGTCATCCCACAGAGATCGGAAGCATTCGGCCTCTCAGGACGAGACTAGGCGAAGAACTTCATCTTCAAATTCAACCAGCGATAAAAAATCAGATGAGAAGAAGAATAAAAGAAAATCTTCCAAAGATGACCATTACAGTTCATCTGGTAGGGGAGGTAAACCGCGACGCTCCACTGACAGAGATTCAAATGACGGAAACAATAGCTCATTGAGCAGGTCCCATTCTCACTCTGCTAGTTCATCAGGCGTTCATAATAACACATCAAATAAAAGTAACAGTAAATCATCCAATTCTGGAAGTGATAATGGATCCAGTGGAAATTCTTCTTCAGGAGGGCAAAGTAATTCACTCACTGAAACTATAAATATAACAAAGGGAAGCTACATAAAGTCTGAATTCAACATGTTTCAACCGATTGTTAAAAAGCCAACAATGGCGGAATTACACATGTTAAGTAGATCACCTGAGGCTATTACTAAAAAACCAGTTATTCATGTCGACAGCCAACTGAACCCTGTGAAAGTAGAGGAGAAATTGATAGAATCACCACCTACAGTAGCAATTGAGGTACCTACTATAAGAAAGCCCCGTTTTGCATCGAACATATTTGAGGCTCGTAAGTTAATGAAAGTTCGGAAACAAATTGAAAAAATAGAAAGAAAGAAACAGCAAGAAGCGATTAAATTGTTGGAAGAACAACAAAATATTCCAAAGAGTGAGAGTCAAGTATTTTCTGGATTGTCGGGACCGGAATTGGAATTTGCTTGTGTAAAAGGTTACGGTAATACTTCAGCTGTTAAAGAAAGCAGAACCCATCAATGCTTCCCAATAAATCGAAAGGATAGTCCGGAGGATGTCCCTGATCTATTGTATTTTGATAATAATCCCAAGTCAAAAGCTCAAATTGATTATGAGCGTGCCAGCAGATGCCTGAAAAAATATTTGACTGTCTATAATGGTATCTCTGAAAAAAAACAAACCGTAATTCATTTGATAAAGTGTGACAGCGGTCTCGAACAGGCCTTCAAGAGATTGAGCACAAAGAATCACAAGATTAAAACTGTACACTTACATCAAAATGGGGCTGTTATTACATCGGCTCCATTTAAAAGAGTGAAAAAGACCAATGCAAAGACACGGAGTGAGTCTGATTTAATTATTCCGGATACTTTACAATTCGGAAAAATGATTTCGAAATTTGTTTTTGATAATACTAATACATATATGAATGAGGAACCATTTTTGAAGCTTGAAAAAATATCTAATAAAGAAATTAACAAAATGAAAACACCCTCCAAAGTGCAAAAGAAAGCAAATTCTATGCTGGAGATAACTAATACTACAGATGAATGCTTAAATGATATATATGTTTCTGACATGAACTCCATTAACTCGTCCTATGACTATGGAAATGACTATCATGGAGAATTTGATGACAGTGTTTTGCAGGCTTCAAAGCAAGATATAATGGAGATAATTTTAGGCAGCGGTGTGAGTTTTGATTCGACCATTGTTGATTTGAAACGGCTGCAGCATTTAAATTCGGACATATCATCTGCATCTGAATTGAAGAGCAACATAGATGTTTGCAATGGAAAAATGTTGACTGTGGATGTTCACTCCATGGAGACTGTCCCTGTCAAGCGTAGAAAGCGGAATGTTTCTGTGCATTTTGAGGATGAAGTCGATATTCTTCAGTCAAAGGTTAATCACAATAATAACTTTAAACCTGACTGTGTCACACCCAAGAAGAGAAAGATGATGGAAAAGACTTTGCAAGGTATTTTGATTTATTAAAAGAGTTCTCCAAGTTAATTGTCATCTTCATCTGTGCTTTCACTTTATTATTAACACCATTTACTAAAATTAATTACTATTTATTTGAAATTATCACATTAGCAGCACTTCATGTAGGTTTATATTTTTTTTGAAATTTCAACACCTATCATAGTTTTATAGCACTTTGGGCACAGTACAAAGCTGTTTTTGTATACACTTCCTAATCACCTGTGCAAACCCTGTACAGTCATCGCGCTGATCAGTCGGTGTTAATTTTAGTTTAGCATGTTATATCATGAATTATTCCAGCTTCCAAAATGCAACCTTTGAAAATAGTTAGGACTAACCTGGAGACAGAAAACAATTATTTCTGGGTCTAATGAAAATCAAAGAATCTGGTGCAAAGTTGACCAAGGAATTGTTTCCACAGCTGGAATAAGGGGGTCGCAACTTGAGACTTTGTGCTGGATCGTATGCATCGCAATCAAACCATTCAGTTACATCTTTTTCGTTGTATTCAGCACGTATTGAAATTTGTGTCATTGCTAACGTTTCCTAATGTCTCCTATATCATTTTCTGCTTCGTTATTGGTCTTTTCAAAATCTTGTTCCATGATTTTTTCAAAGTTGACACCTCCAAAGAATTCCAACTATCTCCTGCCATGTAGCAATAATCTTTTAAATTTATTTTATTGTGGAAATCGATAACTGTTTCTTCATTATTTTTATCTGCTAGCAATAACCGTCAAAAGCATCTGTTTTCTATATAAGTATTTGAATGTTTCTATTACACCCTGATCCATAGGTTGTATTACCAAATTTGGTGTAAGAAACTTTACTGTAAACATTTCATCAATTTGTCTTTTAATGAAGTTAGAATTCGTTTTCTTTTCATTGACATTTGGCAATATTAAAAATAAATATTCAAATCATGATCAATTTTTCAAGAAACAAACGTTCAATGTGCATTGAATTTGGGCCATTACTGACCCATATTTTACACAGGACTTGTTGGAACAAATGCAAAAATCAAAATATTAAGATTGCATTCCATCATGTACATAAATAGAGGATGCAATTCGCCACATACACATGAGAAAATTTGGAATATTTTTTTTTTATTTTGATCAATCTGTTAAATCGAGGTTCTACTGTATTACTATGGTGGGATATAAATTATGTATATATCAAATAATCATTTGTTAAATAAGTAGTATATTGTATATTCTATTAATCATTGATGTATGATTAACCATTCTCACTCACTTTCATTAGAATCCCCAACTAATCATCTCATGCTTTGCACGATGGATAAAAAGGAAACAGTTGCACTTACTATTAACACATTGTCTCCTAAAGGAAATAAATCTGTGACACAGGGCCTCAGTGCCGGCAATGTTCGAAGAATAGGATTATCAAAACCTAAGAGGAAATTAACAGGTGTGATGATTCTACTTATTGTTAAGACTTCCTCATGTATAGGATATATTTCAAATCTTTTATTATCTGCCCATCAAAGTAAAAAAAAACACTACTTTTTCACACATATGTTATCTTGTTATGATTATTTACTCGGTGATGATATTTGTATTTGTTTTATAAATTATTTATCGCAATTTCAGGATTATCTAAAAGCAAAATTCTGAAATCTCCTATGGATATACCCTGCAGTCCAGAGAGTGACAAGTCTGTTGAGAATCACATCAATCACAACACCAGTGTTAAGGATTTCATCGCTAGAACGGTTATTGGGGTCAGCGGCTCAAATGAATCTGTTACATTAAACCAAAATACACAACAGATGGTCAAAAGTATCGTCAGAGGCTGTCTGGGAGATAGTAATGTTTTCAAGTCAAAGTTCGTAGAGCGAGGTCAGAGAAAAATTGCTGCAGGGTTTAAGAGATCCGAGCATTGAAGGGAAACTTTTTGTTGTAAAATATGATTAGTTACGTCACTTATCAGTCAGGTTTTTCATCACTTTTTGTGTATCAACATTTACATATTTCCACCAGAAAAGCAATGGCATGGCTCCGGTTTAATGTCAATATTAATCAGTATCATGTTTTCATTTTTAAATTCATGAATAATAAACAGACTGATGTCTCCAAAATACAATTCTTCCTCTGTGATTCACTTGTTTGTTTTGTGGTTTTTGATTTTGAAATTACAAATTTTAGTTTTTACATTATATTCATGTATGATTCCCTCGTGACACGCTGTGTGTTAATTTTTCATTGTATTATTTGTTTGTAATTTATGTTGGGAATACATTAAATTTGAGTTTATTTTAGTATCATTGATGAAAAAAATGGAAGGACATGTAGAATGTAAATTTTGCATTCATAGATATTGCAATAAATAGGTTTTAAACGTGAACTTAATTAAGTTAGTTATAAATCCAATTGGGTGATTAATTTTAAAGAAACATCGCATGGAGTTAGTTGGACTGGCGTAATGAAGTAAAGGTTCAAATCGATTGATTTGTTTTGATTTTTACCATTTGTATCTTTCAGCTAGATTTAATATTTACCTATATCATCAAATTTTCACTTTCAATTCATCAAAATGTTTTTAAACTTCGGAAATGATGGTTCGGATGCATCGGGAATTACCCGCAGGCAATTGCTCATTATGCAGATCTGCCAAACATTTTGCACTTCAGGTGCTTCAGGATAATCTTTAAATATTTTGATAAAAAAAAATTGTGGAATAGAAAAATTTGGTATTTATTATAACAAACAAATCTTAAGGCAATATTTCTTTAAATTTTCAAATCACTTGGTATAAAGAAGAAAAAACATCTGATATCTGTGAAATATAAATATGTGTTAATTCTATTTTCTCTTCCAAAAATAGTTACATTTAAATTGATCTATAATGTTTATTTGTGTTTTTTAATACTATATTAAAATTGTCAGTAACTTTATATATTTTTAGTGCAAATTAAGCTAAGATTAAATCACTTATAAATACACTGATTCACTCAGTTGAAACAAGTTTTGACAGTTATAGAAGAAAAAATGGTTTATGCTTTTGTTTTCTTTTTAGTATCATATGCTTTTATACTATAGCTAGATTCATTAATGTGAATGACTATTTGAATATATTTTCCAATTTTTTTTACAAACTAGGGGTGTTAGATTTATTTTTTATATCCAACACATCAGTTCTTTCTTAACACAGTAGAATCTATCGTTGACGCATATATATTTAATTTTCTTTAATTCTAGCCAAAACACCTGTAAATTTTGAATAAAACTGCACTTATTGTTCCCCAACCGGTCATTTAAATATTATGGTCACCTCACAAATAATACCCTGATTAACCTTTGTGTTACACTAGTCATCCCGCTTATCGATCCCATTTTAAATGTTTCTGCTTATCACTTTCATAATGAACACCTATACATAGACTATGTGTAGTTCAGTCGTATCGCTGCCTATCAGTGTTTGTCTCATATTTGGCATTATGAATTATTCTGACAATTAAAAAGCCGCCTATCAATAAAAATAGCACTTTACAAAATACTTTTTTTGCTTTGGTTTTTTTTTGCTCACTAAAAAATGGAGAATCTAAGTCATTGTATTGGGTGTAATAACAGATAAAAAAGAGATTAATTTTTATGGTAATCCATATGAACGTTGCCGACAGTATTAAATGTTGTCTTACTGTAGGTATGTGACAAAAGAATAGTGAAAATCATCTAGCGCAATGAATACAATATTAATTATTATATTGTCGTAGGTTATGCAATTTATAATGCAAATAATTATGCTTTTAATCTTTTCAGCACTTAATCATTTTTATATGTTTAAATCATTTGTCTTGTGAGATATATTATGTAAATTGCAAATAATACCATATTTAGTGTAATTTTATGATTCAATACATTATATATTAAATCAGTGCTCATCTAAACAATTATGTCTACCAACAATGTACCATTTTGAAATACTATAACTTTCACATGGGAAGCTGTGTTCAGTAAATATTGAAAACTAACACTAATGTAATCTCGAGTCTTGCTGTCTGTTTAGTTGAATATATACAATGGTTGTTTTTTGTTACACACACTTTTTTCTCAATATTTAATATCTGAATCAGAATTTTTTTGGTTTCTTTTTGCTACAATTTTCATTTTTCAATGTTCTGTATATATATTTAGTGATATTGAATGTGAATTTTATAACAATTTCATCTATTAAGTCGGCGGCTAAATATGTGTTCCCCTCCGACAAAACTGTTCTCGATTGTTCTTCTTTATTTTAGCAGTAGTTTTTTGACTGATTCTGTGAAGTGGTTAAATATGTTTATTACTTTATTATAAATAAAATTAGAGATAACATTTTGTAAAAAAAAAGAGTAAAATGGTATTGTATGTTTGAGCCCACTAATTTCTGTAATGAAAATTTATAGATATTTAGGTCAAGTTTAGTATATTCATGATATTTTCATGATCAAAATGTGCAAAAGAAAAACACTAATAAATACTTTAAATATATCTTTGATTTTCCTTCCTCTTATTATGAATATTGTCAGTGATGTTTTCACAATGTTGGTAATGTTAGGCTGGCATATTTAAGCAAGATAAGGCGTATCGTAACTGTTGTGAGAAATCTTCTTGTTGTTTTTTCAATACAGGAAAAGCTGTTCGTGAGTATATTTATCTTTTTCATATTGTATTAAATAGTTTATTATTCGGTGGACTTGGCAGAGACTGGAAATTCATTTTAATAAAAAATTAATACTGATAATTTTGTTTTTCCACTTAATATGCTACTAGATGACATGCACCCGTGGATGAGTGTAGTGCTCAACATGCAGGCTTCGGGTGTGGGTACGTGAGCAACTTAAAGTTTCAAATGACACGACTCGTAATATTTTTAGTTTACATTGTTTCACAAAGATGTCCTGTCTTTGCCTTACTGAAATAAGTTAAAAAACCCAGAAAAAATCTTGCAATAGACTAGTACGATAGATTTCTGTCGTAGGAACTCTTCAAAAAAATTATGTGTGAACGATAGATTGGTACTCCTCTGTCCTTATCTTATAATACAATTACTACAAACATATATCTTCTGGTAATTTTTTAAAATTCTATGAAATTTAAGTATATCGAGGTGATATGAAAAATAATTCTTGTTCTCTTCTCTAATAATCTTTTTATTGGTGTTTTGTAAGAACATTAATTCAAGCTTTACACACAAAGCTCTGAATAAAAAATTGACTTGTTGTTTGCTTTATTTTTACTACATTATTTATTACTTGTATCATATTTTTGAAAGAAAATATATTATTTTTCTACCACGTTATGAGATTCCTTTCATTGAAATATATTCTAAATAAAATTAAACATAATTAAAACTATTGTTTATGTCTACTTTCACACGTGAGAGGGTTTAAATAATTAAGATTAAGCTAAATCAAGTTTGTAATTAAGATAATAAAGTTACTTGAGCAGTGGTGATTGATATACTATCAGTTTAATAAGCAATAACTGACAAGTTCATTCATTAGAGGGCCCACTGGGATTATCTTATATTGAAAGGTTAGTTGAAGCTTAATTATATTAATTATTTACAAAGAATGGACTTTCGTATTTATTGATTGAATTGGCATTTACTTAGAGCTCCATTGTACCATGGTTAAAAAATAGAAATGTTCTACAAAATACATTACTATTTTTTCACCATGTTATAATGAACTTTTGGTTTGAGGTAATAGTTGATTTCATCTGTCTAAAAATTTTCCAGATTGCTTTAGTTGTGTGCAATCTTCTTCAATTCTTGTTAGCTATATAGCTAATGCTCTGGCATTATTCAGTGAAGTTGACATATCAAGTCATGTATAAACATTTAGTTTCCAGTTAAGCTAGAATTTCTGTCATTGTTGTTTCACAGTATTTACGAATATAAAAATGGCATTACAGCTAACAGCCAGGGTACAGAATATTTCTCAAATGTGATTTTTTTAATCACTCAGAGAACATAGATCAAATGCTCCCATGTATAAGTTATTCATTTTTATTTGAAGTCAATTTTTATATCAACCTTACCGGGACTTGACCCAAAATATTTGAATGCAGTTCAAATGCAGTGCAAATGAATATATATAATTTTCTTCATTAGGTTAGTACTGCTACATTTAAGAAAAAATAATGTGTAACCTACTTTGAACTATAAAGAAATAAACATACAATATATGTATGTATAAGAAAAATAGAATAAAAATAAAGGGTAATGGGTTTTAAATATTATTATATAAAAATATACAGTTAACATCTACAGCCATTTTTAACATTTGATTAGTTTATTTACCAAAAACCTTAAAGCAAAATCACTTTTATATAAAATCACTTATCACAACAATACATGCGTATTTACAATATGTTTACTACTATATTATGTGATAATTTTGTTTATTATGTAAATATTTTTTTACCAGAGTCAAATGTTTGCAATGATAAGTCTCATGAACGTCATTTAGCAGGAATTTGAAGAAGTGTTCATTTATTCTTGCAGTGCAATGCAATTTTCGATATAGACAGAACAAAAAATCAAGAAGATGACTGCTTTTGCTGCCTCCTGATAAAAGCTGATATGATCCACTGTTAGGCTCCTTTATCACTTTTAAGGTGTCACTTCTCGGTGGAAAGGCGCGATATTTTAAGTAATTTTACTATTGAAAAAAAATGTTCTTTTATTTTGGACTCATGTGACAAACTTGACTCGATATTAATTTAAATTTGACATATTTTTTGCTATTAATTATTATAATAATGTACTGGCAAGATTTTGACAAACATGGTAAATGTGATTTGCTACTTAATTTTATTACATCTACTTTCAAACAAGTCGCAGAGAAGGCTATTGATAATCAGAACATTTCTTTGAATACCCTTATTAGATGTATGTGCTACAGCGAAAGTATTATACATTTCAAGTAAACTTATAGTTTACCAATTCAGATGGTGAAAATGGACTTTATTAAGCCTGTCAGTGATAGTATCACAATGCTGGCTATGGTTTCAATGAAATCTCTGAAACAATTGTAATATTGGTGAAAGTATCTCTTGAAATGTATTTTAACTGATTTTGTGATAAGAATTAATGAGAATGTGCTGAAGTGTGATTTCACTTAAAAAAATCAATAAAATTATTTTTTTAGTTGAAATATACTATAGCTGTAACATATGCATATTAAAAAAAAATATCGTATGGCTATTCTTGTATTCATTTCTTTCTATTGAAAGGGCTTATTCAATTCTCAACTGAAAAGGTGCAGAAAAATGAAGAAAGCATCCAAGCAATACATTCAATTTGTGGTCATTTGGTGGCATTTTCCTGTATCTCTTCATTACATATTTTAAAAAAGTAATGATTCGATCAAGTATCCTTCAAATATATTTACGAAAAAGAATTGAAATATATTTATAGTCATTAATTTAGGGCTCAATTAATTAATTGTAGTGAGCCAATTTAATTTGTGGTAAGAGAAACTAAAATTAATGTATTTGTTAAATATTGCTTCAATGAATTATTCTAAATACTCAATGAATAATTTCTCTATAATATTAGAAATATTATCGAAATAGTTCCTGACTATTTCTAAATAGAAAACCTTCCCCCGATTTCCTAAAAAAATATTTTTTCAACACACTTCAAACAATTCAATTCCATATTTTGAAAACCATACTAATCATTTCTTTATGATTTTCTATTCTTAAGGATGAATACGCATGCCACTAATAATGCAGTGATGTAAAATAATGTTACCAAGTAACCATCAAGAACATTAATACGATCGACAAAGAATCCCTTGTCCATTATATTCCTTAATGCCATAATTGGTACTGTGAACGGCAGTGTGTACGCAATATATCTTAGTCCAATTTCCATGCCTTCCAGTGGCCATACGATTCCTGAAAACAGTGATGTAATAATTTAATATTACATGTTGTAAGTATAGGTGCATATGAATAAAATATAAAATGAAATTGCCTACAATGAAAATTACAGATTTACCATAGTAGTTTATTGGGTGTGAATTATTTTTAATCATTCTTTATTATATTTATGCATATAGAAAATAATGTATTTACTTATATGTTTTATAATACGATATTATAGAAAGAAAATGTGTTTTATCATTTAAAATACCATATCATTTCATCAAGAGGCACAATTAACACCATAAAAGGTAAAACAGCATTTAACAGAAAAAAAAATTAAATTCAAACGTACCACATAATAGAATCATTGGGTAGAAAGTTCCAGTTGAAATGTAGAAAGATAATGTGTAGGAACACGCGATGAGTGAAATGAAGAATCCGAAACACATGCCAGTGAGGCCTTGCATAAACAAGAGTACTCCTATTGAAGTTAGGTCTCCATCATAGGGTATATCGTAGATCCAAAATGATAGGACAATGACTTCAATTGTCTAGAAAGTAAATATTTAATATAACATCATTAAAAAATATCTGTGTCTTGCAACTAAAGTTTAATTATACTGCACTTTGGCACGCTCTGTATTTCTGGTGAGATTTTAAGCTGTGAATATTTAAGATATGAATGCACTGTACACATATGTTTCCATGTGAAATTTTATTTATTGATTTTCATAACTATTATAAGATGCAAATGAAAAAAAAGTTGGTTTAATCACTCAAATGCCAATGGTGTCCAGGTACGGAAATGCCACAACAAAGAAATTTATGAATTTATATGGATTTTTTAAAATAAATTTTAAACATGCATCTATACAATGTTAACTTATTTGAAGTTTTTTTCCAGGCTAAATATTTCTTTGATATCGCTCTTGTAGTATTTACACATAAAATCTATATATTGCACGCTAAAATAAAAATTAAGTTAGCTTTTCAATAAAAACCTATGAAAACAATGTATAAACGTTTTATTGATTGACTCGTCATTTACTTAGCAGAATTTAATTATAACACGGTGAAAAATAGCATTTTTTGTTGAACTAAAATATATATTATTATATTCATGCTATTTTTTCATCGTAGTATTAAATGATTTTCTGTGTATGAAATATTGCATTTTTACAAGAAAATAAAGAACAAAAAATGATGGCTTCCAGAGGATCAAACTGAGTTTAAATTTACTTTAATTGATATGAACAAAACTGAATTGCATTGACTGACCTGGACAAATATAACGAATGTTTGTATAATAACATGAACTGCTAAAATTTCACTGCTGGTAACACCTGCTACTATAGTTCTATCCCAAACTCCCTCCAAACGATCCGAAATCATTATGTTTGATGTTACTGTTGTAGCCAAGAAGAAAAGAACACTGTAAAATATAAAAAAGGTTGTGAGTAGTTAGAGACTTTATATAAAAATACTTACTAAAATAAATACTTAAAAAGACTTAAGACTATCAATTTCACAAATACAATAATATGTCCTGAAAAGTAAATGAGCTATTATTTTATTTTATTTATTAGTTACTTTAAAAATATTATCATCTTCTATATATATAAAAATGAATGTCTGTCTGTCTGTCCTTTATAAACTCCTACACCATTAATCCAATTGCGATAAAACTTTGTCGAATTATTGCTTAGACTACCGGGCAAAAGATAGGATACTGAGAATTTGATTTTATTACGAAAATTAAAAGAATATTTACGAAAAACATGTTTTCATACAAGACTATTGTAATACAGAATGTCCATTTATGAAGCATTGTATCCATAGCAACGCCGAAAACAGAAATGTCAAATCTGTCACATTCATTATGGAAACAGATCGAGTACGCATAGATCGTACCAGACGTACTCTGCATGCTGATTTAAATCATAGTGCTTTCCATTACGATCCTAATTATGATTACAGTCTGCACCCAAGTGTTGTTATTGGAAAAATTTACAAATTATGCGTGTATTGTAGTGCCTTTAAATTAAAAAATGAAACACTGTGCTGCGCTAGTGGAAAAGTGAAATTGCCAGAATTACATTCACTGCCCGAACCTTTATTAATGTTGGTATCGGGTGATACAAGTGAATCAAAACATTTCTTGACAAAAATACGAAAGTACAATTCAAGTTTCCAAATGACATCTTTTGGTGCAACTAATATTGTGCGCGAAGATTACATGCCAACATTTAAAGTGCAAGGACAAATTTAACATCGTGCAGGATCATTACTACCACTACCGAACGCAAATCATAAATTTCTTCAAATTTGTTTCATGGGAAACACTGACAAACAAATTGACCAACGTTGTCAATTCAATACGGATACTAAACGAGAAATAATTGCTCAATTACAAACTTTATTCGATCAGAACAATAAATTAATTAAATCATTCAGAACTGCTCTCGAACAAATGCCATCTGATAATTAAAAAGTTGTCGTTATAGTTGGTGAAGAATTTAACTCGCGTGATATCATTCTTCATCGTAGAGATGGTCATGTTCAGCGAGTTTCACAAACGCATTGATCGTACGATGGATTGCAATATCCGATTTTATTTTGGCAAGGAGAAGACGGATACCATTTCAACATCCCGTTGAGAAATCCACAAACAGATGAGGAAGCGAATAAGAAAGTCAGTGCCATGAATTGCTATTCATATCGATTGATGGTTCGCGAAAACGCTGAAAATCATATCTTAAAATGTCGACATTTGTTCCGTCAATACATTGTCGATATGTGCGCGAAAATAGAAACTGAACGACTCCTCTACATTCGATTAAATCAAACCAAGTTGCGTTCCGAAGAGTATATTCATTTATGCGATGCAGTTGTTAATGATGGCAATGTGAATCTCAATGATTTGGGGAAACTGGTCATACTCTCGGCCACATTTACAGGAAGTCCACGTCACATGCATGAATACACACAAGATGCAATGACGTATGTTCGGGCATATGGCCGCCCAGATTTTTTTATTACATTTACTTGAAATCCGATATGGGAAGATATAACAGAACTTTTGTTACCCGGACAATCATCATCAGATCGTCATGATATTTACGGGTGTTCAAACAAAAACTCAAATCTTTAATGGATTTCATTGTCAAGCGTCATGTTTTTGGAGAGACACGCTGTTGGATGTATTCAATTGAATGGCAAAAAAGAGGATTGCCACACGATCACGAAAAAACATTGCACTAGCAATCGCATCATCTGGAATTACAGCAACTCTTTTGGATGACGGCCGAACAGCGCATTCAGCACTGAAATTGCCATTGAATATGCAAATAATTAAGCACTTCATCGCACACTAAAAGATTTAAGAGGAAATGAACCACTTTTGTGACGCACTCATTTTATTGTCTGGTGATTTTCGACAAGACAAACTCTACCTGTTATATCACGTTCAACAGTGGCCGATGAACTTAATGCATGTCTCAAATCATCCGTTTTATGGCGATACGTACATAGATTCACTTTGAAGACCAATATGCGTGTACAACTACAACATGATGCATCCGCTGAACGTTTCGCAAAACAATTGTTGAATATATTGTAGGAAATGGGAAAATGGCAATAGAGGAATCCACACAATGTATCACATTGCCAGCGAATTTCTGTAAAATAACCGCAACCATAGACGAATTGATTCACAAAGTTTTTTCGAAATATTGCACACAATCATAAAAATCATCAATGGCTCAGTGCACGTGCTATATTAGCAGCCAAAAACAAGGATGTCAATTTAATCAATTTCAGCTTACTAAATGAAATACCTGGAGAAGCGACAACGTATAAGTCAATCGATACTATAACGAATCAAGACGAAGTCCTCAATTATCCAACAGAATTCTTGAATTCACTTGATTTGCCAGGCATGCCGTCGCATGTTTTAACATTGAAAATTGACGTGCCTATCATTCTTCGAAACATAAATCCACTACGACTTTGTAACGGTACCAGGCTTTCAGTGAGAAAAATGATGAACAATATTATTGAAGCTACAATTTTAAATGGAAAATTCGAAGGAGAAGATGTACTGTTACCACGCATCCCAATGATTCCGACAGATATGCCATTTGAATTTAAACGTCTGCAGTTTCCAGTGCGACTCGCCTTTGCAATGACCATCAATAAGGCACAAGGACAGTCGTTACAAATGTGTGGACTAAATTTAGATCCATGCTTCTCACCTGGACAACTGTATGTGGCCTGCTCACGCGTTGGAAAACCTTCTGATTTGTTTGTGTACGCACCAGATAGAAAAACAAAAAACATTGTGTATCCAAAAGCACTCCAATAAATAAAAACACATACGGCCGCCACTGTCAAATTTAGGTAAGAAAAACATAACCTAAGCTTATCGCTTCTAATTGGCTCCGGCCTCGCCTCAAGTCCGACTTATCCAATCGGAAGGCGAGAGGCTCCCGGCGTGGCGCTTCCCTAAAGTCGCAGTTTCTTTTTTTTGAGTGGCATTGCAACGCATGCCGGGAACACGCTAGTAACTATGTAAAAATATCATCCTAGAACTTTTATATTGATAAATATTGAAAAAAAACCATGCCTTTTTCTGTTGCTTGCTACCAATGTTTATTGTAATAATATCATCCAAAAATTTCAATAAACATATAAGTGAAAACAATTAGAAATTCACATTCTTGCAACGTAATCTTATTATCAAAATCTTGTTAATATAGCTTGATCACTTATAGGGTTGTCACTTCTTGGTGGAAAAGCGTTATATATAAATGATAAAACACAGTTCTATATACTATGCTTGCACAATTATATTATTTAAGATTAGGTTTAGCTCTCCATGAGCATTAGCAATTGATTCAGAAACTGGACCTGATATTATATAATTGTGGAAATAGTACTAAAAATTTTGTTTCATTATTTAAATATAATGATGCAAGAAATATAACTAACTGTGTTTCTTTATTTGTTACAATGAGTACGATGCCAATTAACAATATTATTAAAAATGTTTTGCTTACATTTATATTTTGAGACAATCATGTGGACAATGACGCATAAAATACTTTTAAAATTAAGAGTGGATATCCATGATTGAATTTAACAATGATTGAAAATGACTTCAATTTTGGATTCTATATTATAACTAAAAAATCTAAAATAAAATAGTGATTTGATTTGTATGTAGTAGAGTATCTTCATATAGGCATAATTTCTCCGCCACTAGCTTCTAAGGTAGGTATTTTAGTCTACACTCAAGTAAAGTATCAGTTTTTTATTATTGTTTAATCAATTGGTAAATTTACGTGAGCATCATTCCAGGAGCCATAAAATTTGTAAAGGAGTTGTCTACTTTTCCATAGACAGGGTCTTTGAACTGCATTGGCATCTTAGACATTTTGGCTGGATAGTGACAATCTTTCATCAGTGATTCAGTGTAGTCAACATAATCAGAGTATAATTTCTTTTTCATAAAGTGGGCAATTTGATGATCTAGAAATATAAAGCATACATTATTTTACAAAAGAAATTAATAGGTGAGTCTTACAAAAATAGTCACAAATTAGCTTTCATCATAGATATTCTTAACCACGAGTTACCTATATATCCAGGTACTTTGGTGAATATGTGCTAGGTGTACTAATTCATAATCCGGATTGTTCTCAATAGATACACATATAATTAATTATTTTGTCATTCCAAGCTTCAAATGTAAACTTTTGTAAATATGTACACAAAATATATATTTTTGAGCTTAATTGTAAAAGAATTCGATTCTTCATTTCATTTCAAATAAAAGTACTACCTTATACTTCGGAGAGCTTATGGTAAACATACTCCATTTTAACATACTTCAAAAACAATGATATCGATTTGACTGAGAAAGAACTCCCCAGTGAACGGATAAGTTTGAAGACCTACAGTTTAACGCATTATTGGATTATGTAATATTTTCACTTTTAAACAAGAAGATTGAAAATATTCAAATGAAATTATTTTTAGTTTTTTTAGATTAATAATAAAATTCTCAGCCTTTTCTTTGAATATGTGCAAAATATTTAATAATTATACGTAATAATTAAATAATTTAGCATTTTAGAATATTTAAATCTATTTAGTTTTATTACTTAAGCAACCTTTGCGATAGTAAATCTGAAGATTCCTTTGAAAGAAGCAAAACATGTGTCTTGATTAGTAATACAATACATGGAATAATCAAGGTTATGTTAAACTTTACACAAAAATGAACTCCCACAATGTACCAATGCTGAATTCATAGAAAGAAGTAAAATAACATTTTAGCCTGTATCATATTTTGTATGTATTGTGCAATTTTGTAAAATTCCAATAACATCTTATGTTACATTTACTCAAACAATAAATACTACTCACTGCTCATATCTAACCAGTAAGAAGCAATACTATTCTCTAGAGATTCATCACTGATGTCACGCCCCAGATATATGCGCTCAGCGGTGCATTCAGAAAAATTGCTGGCCAAATATAATGTTGCAATTGCATTTCCCTTTTCCACCGCACGAAATGCTTCTTCCTTGGTGTCATAGAATTTCTACAAACAAAATGAAGATAGATGATATTTATGTTACAAGATTTTTTCAGGATAAATATACTTAAGAAAATAAATACTACAAGAATTGTCCGAGGCAGTAATTCTATTAAATACTCTTTTTTGAGACAGGCATTGTATCTTAGTGGTCAAGGAATGTGTCCTGTTTGTTTTAGCTGTTTATGGATTCCAATACTGATTGAGGCGTAGGTGTCTGTGATGCTTAAATTGCCTCCCACACATCCTTACCTCCAAATAAGTGATGTAAATAGAGGTCAGTTTTCTTTAACTAGTTTTAGTCAAGAAGCTCATTACATGCAAATTGTAACATTGGAAGCGGATTTTGTTGAAAAAAATATTCATATCATGAAATATTCACAAGGAGCATTAAAATGTAGAACTTCACAAATATTGTAAGGTAAAAATTATCAAGTGGAATATTCTTCTAAGCGTAAAAATTTGTCTTAATAAATAATTTATAGTGATATTATATTAATTTCTGGACTTTTATTGATACCATTAACAATATTATGATAGTATTGTTGACCGATTAAGTAAATTTTCACTAGAAATGTACTTTTGGTAAAACATATTTACCTTTTTTATAATATTTTCATCCAGTGATTTTATGTATCGACAGCTTAATTTTTCAAATGTGCAAGAATAATCTTCTTCATTATATATGGCAGTAGGTGCTGTATAATTTAGGCAGTCGCTCCAAAGTGGGACTTCATCGTTGACGATTCCCAAGTGCAACTCTCGAGGGTCGTGACCGACAGACATATAGAATGCCAGCAGTTGGATGATAGGGAATGTCGCCGAGAATATCAGTCCTCTAAAATATTAAATTATATTGATGAATATGCAGTTGAAGTTAAAAAGAACTTGCTTTTTGTAATAAAAACGAGATCATATCTGCATTCTTGTTGACAAATATTTTTGGTTTACTATAGAAAGCTGGTAACCTTTTAAAGTAAAACCTGTATGAAATAGTGTATAAAGGTTATTTATCAACAATAAAAACAATTATAAAAAAATTAGATCCATTGACAAAATTTAAATACTCTGACTAGTGCTAACTAACTATTAATAATGATTTGAGTCAAATGTTAAATGTCGATTGACAAAAACTATTTGAACTGTCCTACAACCATATGTTTACAATAAAAAGGTCAAGACTGGTTATGCACATCGTAAACATAGTCCTGGTCTTTAGACTACAAAACTGTGGAAATAGTACAAAATCATAGTGTTGTATTTTTGAAAAAATAGTCGGATTTCAATTTTGTGATTACTATTTTTTGTTTCCAGTTACCGTTGTTCATGCATGGATTATTAATTTACGTCTCCTTAAATCAATAAAATGCACGAAAGGGTGCATTAAAAAAAAAATCTTTACCCAGGATGCCTACAGAATTGTTCAATATTTTTTAAGAAAAGCGCCTTATATTTGTAAGATCTCGGTGTGGCAGTCTTTCTATTATTATTTGTTACATCCGAAGAAGTCAGTACCTGTAAAAATAGAGTGATTTCATCAAGTATTACTTAATAATTACTATTTCGCTACAATAAAGATTAAATATTGACAAACTCAAGAATAATGGGTGTTACTGTCGTCTCACTATGCTTAGACAAACTTCAATATTGTACATATCTTCTTGCGTCTTAGATGACTCATTACATATTATTTTTTCTATTATGTATGGTCAAAATAGAAGAGGGAAGATTTTACTTACATCCGTACTGCCACAATTCATTTTACTAAAGTCATCTTTGGAGTTGTAGTTATTTTCATTTGTATCACTTGGTTTGTCAATAACGATTTCGTTTGCTTGAGCATCAGCTGAAACAATTAAGAAAATATAATATAATAATATGCAAAATTCAACTTAATAAAACATCTTTACAAGTAGCTCTCTCTTATGTTTTCATTTTTTTTAAGTCATCAAAGTATATAATATATTGAATTGAATCCATTTTTCCAATCCAACAAAATTTTCCCCCGCTCGATAAGAATTTGAATTACTACTATGAAGTGTATAGACAAAACGATAACTGGTTAATCAGATCATACGTTCGGGATTTTGATGAGTTAGCTGTATCCTACAATTTTATCTCAACCGACGGTCGCCAACCATCGGTTCGTGGACCGCTGATGAAATGAAAATTTTGTGGTCCGCTTATTGTTTCAGTTACGACATTTGAGACAAGAACCCAAAAACTCATATGAAACTTATTAATATACTATTGTTAAAGATGAGTTAAAACTGTTTCACAGTGAAATAACTTTTTATCAGTTTTACGAATAAAACGTAGACCGACAGGTGGCGAACTCTGATCTAAGTGACCGTAAATGTATCTGTATTTTATCTTTGATGGGCTAGCGCACATGTATATATTACATACCTAGTGCAGTGGACTCGCCGATAAGTGCATCGAGTTCAAGGATGAATGCACCGGTAATCTTAACTGTTAGCGTTAAGGTGGATACAGACCGGTTACGCACTTTTGGATGCGGGTGTTTTGAAATGTTAAGGATAAGTATTACATATAAGTTCAGTAAACCGACCGCACGTTGTAATATAACTGCGTTCAAACAAATAATTATTGATCTCAATCGGGTGTCCGACGTTTGACTGCAACTGCCTCATATTAATGAAACTGAAAATGGTAATTGTTACTTCTTTCAAAATAATGTAGCCGTCAGAACTATTCGAAAAATTAAATAAAAAATAAGCTTGTCTATACCCAGACGTACGAACGTATTATATCACGAAAAGTATTCAGAGATACAATTCACTGATCATGGATGATCCGATCAGTCGGCCACGATTGACTGGGTGATATTCAAATATGTTTAGATACCAAAGAATTTCTAAATTAACGCCGAATCTGACCTTATCAGAAATAAGCCCACTTCTGGTATAAAATCTAATATAATTATTGTCGTCCTAAATTTGTTTTGATCTGACTAGAAAGTGCAGTTGAAATTATAAAAGTAAGATGAAAATGTTAAGTCCTTGCTTACAGACCGTTCCTGCCCTTGTGGTCTGCAAAGATTGTGGCCTAATGCTAGTTTCAGGTTAAGCATATTTGCATATTCAGGACCTTTTGCTATAATAATGATATGAGATCCAGATAAACAATTACAGTTCATCGACACGAGCGAGCTTTATAATATTTTTGAAAATTTTTAAAACTTAATTCACCGTAATATATTTTTTTTTATCTAAGTAAATAATTCTGCAGAAATAATATTCTAGTGGACATTAACCTCGCTGCAGTTTACACAAGTCAAATTTAATGATAAATTTACGAAAACTTGATAATAAATTATTTTACAGGTTTATCCTTAACATTATTTGTTCTTTATCTACAATAGGTAACAAATATTTATATAGGATTTTCTCACATGTTTGCTTTCATTTATTTCTTTTGAGTGCTGTTTGAATAGTATTCTAAAACATTATTTATCATAAATAATCCTTAAAATTTACATACGTGAGCTTCTTCTGAGAAACTAGTTTGAATAGATTTGAGATTAACGGTCTCAAACACAGTGCTTTTTGTATGATTTAGAGGTTTATTTCAAAACTGAACAATTGGAAAATCATTTTCGTGCAAATACATTGACGTCACGATCTGTTTAGTCTGACTGATAAACGTCTAACGTATAAAATGTTAAGACAGCTGTAATATAATATGCGACATTTTACAGTGCTATTAGTATAAAGCCTTTGCCACCAAGAAGTGACAGTTAACAAATTAAATTGATATATTACAGTATAAAAACTTTCGTGTAATAGCTAATTTTTGTATGGAAATGAAGCCTGATTTGTTCTGATAATCTCTGTGAGTTTAATTCAAACCAACACCACCGAATTCATTTTTGACATATCGATGATGGAATATCTTTTATGTAGTTTAGCAAGAACAGGTTAAAATTGTAAAATAATTTTGTTGATATTCATAGTATTTGATTATGTGATGTGTATGATTTGTGCATATTTTTAAACAAGTTGCGAAAAATATCACGTTGCGTGTTTATAATTGTGCTCTTCGGTGGTTTATAGAAAAAAAAATGTCTAATATAATGTATCTACAGTACGCTTATAATTATTATGACGGCTAACCGGATGGTTGTACATATAATGTAATCGTTAAATTTCTTTTAAGTGGATCTATGTTTTAATTGCTGTACGCCAGAGGCGCCCATAAAGCACTAAGATCTATCTAAAAATTAAAAGATGATTGACATTCACATATTTTTTGTCAATTCTCCATTAGAAATAGAACGATATGCGACACCTCTAACTTTGTTAAGTAGTTTCTGTAAATGTAAACGAAAATAGAGCATTGTAAGAAAATATGTTTTAAAATATATTGAAAGTTCAAAGGACTTTTCCTTCGACAAGAACGAGCCTATCAGAGATTTTTAAAGAAGATATTGATTAAAACTAATGTTACGGCGCGCTTAGTTTTTTTACTGTCGACGAAATTCTAAATTATAAGAAATGAATGAAATTTAAAAAGTTTATACAAAAATAGTTAATTTGTTTTAAAAAAATATTGAGCAAGATTACGTTAAGCAGAATATTATCAGTTTCATTTTTAAAAATCTATAGTATGATACGCTCACTGTCAAATTTTATTGATAGTATAGAAGGCTCAAAGCATTTGAATAATTTAACATCTAATCAATCAATGTTATTCAATCTTTTATTAATAATAATAATTGACATATCTATTTTTAAACTATTACGTTAATACGATCGTATACACATTCAATTAAAAGTTGACAATGGGAACATACAAATACCTGACAAGTATCTACGATGTCTACGTGAAAAATCAGTATGTACCATTTGACTGCTTTCTAAGCAAACTTTTTTACAAAACAAAACAAACACTCATCTCTTTACGAGTAATTTTTAAATTGTGACATGACCTAGAAATTATATGCTATGACTCAATTTTGATAAAAAAAACGCGAAAATTACTTCTCAATGGATTGTAACTATTGTTAGCTATCAATATGTTTAAAGATTTAACTAAATATTTTTAATTATTCAAGCCTGGTACGTTTGATGATATAGTGATCCCAATGGACTTAAAATTCGTCTATGAATTTAATCAAATGAGCGGGATTGTGTTTTTCGTTAACCAAATGCTATAAATGCTAGTTCAACATTGAATAAATTTAATATATTAAAAAAACAAGGAAAACATTCTATGTTAAGATATAATTATAATTAAAACATAGACAACTATGAAAAAATTATACATTATAATGTTTGATACAAAAAAAATATTTATTTATATCCTCCAAGTTCTGAAAATAGTGGTATAACAATGCTTCAAAGATTTGTCGGTGATTAATTGAAAACATCTGATGAGAATTTAACACGAGTATTTCGTGGAAATCGTCAACTGCAATGGCGGATGGTAAAATATTTAAAATACCTACAGCTGAAGATGGAAGAAAAAAAATGAAAAAGTGTAGTTCAAGCGAAAACAGGTTTCAAAATACAATGGATAACGAAAACGACCAAACGTGACCCGACCCTTTTTTGATATTGTATCTCAATGCATGAAATATAATATAAATCATCGCCGAAAATCAAAAGGCCACTTTAGACCTTTTGACGGTTAGACGATATGAATGCAGTATTTTTTGCATTTTGCTCTCCGCGTGATTTGCAACACGACACTTGCGAAACAAAAAAGGCATCAAAAGTGAATAAAGAAAAAAGGAAGCCAATATATATTATAAGTAGTCTTCAACTTTTATACGGCAAAATATATATTTTTTAACTTAAATGAAATGAGTTGAAACATATAAAAGAAGTAAATATACAATATTATTAGTAGCTTATATATTCGGTAATTATCAGTAATAAATCTATCAATAGTCATTTAAAAAGCTTCTAAAGAGGATGCAGATTTTTTTTTGCAATGACCTGTAACTCAATGTTCATTAAATAATTAGATAACAATACGTTTGTATTATAACTAAAACGGATTAAAAAAATCTTTCCCATAAGCAACTCAATGATACAATTATTTAGTCGATGGTCGTATCAAATGACATGATACTTAAAAATTTCAAATAATAAAAAAAAATATCGACAACATTGAAAATGGAACAAATTTGTTTCGTTATTAGAATCTAAAGAAAAACATTGTTTGAATTCAATTCTGGTGAAGTTATACTCGATAGAAGAATCATTCAACTGTTTATCTTTGATTGGGGTCAACACTAAGTATTTGATCGAACAATTGTGATGTTTTTATACTGTTGCCGCAATAACCGTACCGACAAAATTTAAAACGCGTGGTTTTAATTCGATAGGTTTGCCAAAAATACCTAATTTTCAAAGCTAGGGTTGCGACTTGATAACAATTTTATTTTTATCAGATCATAATTTGTGAATTAACTTGGAAAACCTGTTTGTATGTAAATATTTATATACAAGCAAGGCAAATATTGTATTTTATTAAGTTAATAACACATGAAATTTTGCAGCCTGTAAATATTGAAACAAACATTAAAATGAAAAAGTGAGCTACTTGTTATCACAGCGATTTCCAATGTGCATCTTGCAATATTTAGTTCGTATACTCAGAATTCATCAAAGATCTTTTGAATACAAAATAATTTAATATGAGGATCGACAACCAAAATTAAATTATGCCTTCTTATGTAAAATTTATAATTCGATTGAAATATCATTAGTATTGATACCATACACTAAGCGCAAGCATACCATAGTAAAAATAACTAAAAATTCTTGTAGAACTTTTGTTAATATTTGCTTCATAAGGATATCATAAACTGCAGTCTGTAAAATAGAATAAATCAAGCTATGTAATCTCAATGAATTGATACTTAAAACTTTTAATTTTACTAATGATCATCTGTTCGATGATCATAAAAACGGGTGAAGTGAGAGTGGCTAGATAACTACCAGTCCTGCCCTACACGCTATCTCTTCTATCATCGTTGTATTTGTATTGTATGTGATCAACTGTTAAGATATCTCTATTTGGAGCACCATTTTGTCCAAATAGGGAGGTGACACGAATTTATAAAAAATGTGGTAGTGGTTTGTACGTCATACTTTTGAATGCGAGTCCAATAAATGTATAAATGTCTGTTTCAAAGACGATAGAATATTTTATCGCGGCAGTAATACATGGTATACATTGAATTTTTTAAAAAATATAATTGATTGCTATGGTTATTTTTGAATTGAAATTGACAACTGTACAATATTATGATTTTGATGATCATGTAACATTAATCAAAATATGTTATTTTATTTAATGTTGTTCATTTGAATTTATTGAACACCCCTCAATCTACTAAGCATTGCACCAGACTCTAGTATAATAATAAAGCCTAAACCAAGTATTATATAACATTAAAAAGCTGATCTATGATATCGATCAAAATGCATTCAGTTACATCTAAAAACAATTTGTTTTTTTACTTGATAAAAAAAAACTTGTTTTGCAGATTAAACAGTTTATGTAATATTATTGATAAGTGACATATTTACATATTTTTTTATTACAAATATTGAAACATGCATATAAAAATGCTGTTTAAACTGGCTCAAGGCAAGATTTAGGAAGTTTACAGAAAGAGTAATAATATCCGCATATGTATATTAAATCCTTTTTTATTATTTGACCGGACGAGTATAAATATTTATGATATAATGAAATGACAAATTTAGTTTTTAATCAATTTTCAATTAAGTAAATATACTCACTTTTTACTGAAACACTAAGCAATATTATATCGAATAGAAAAAATCGTAAAAGTTATTGATGGATAAAAAAAGTACCCACTGTAACAAAACATAACTAATTAATATATCTGGAAAAATAAAATACTATAAATGCAAAAATACTGCTTGTGTGGTATTCATTACTCTGATTATGCATTTTTACCATTTAATTATGTAAGCAATGAAATTTTATGGAACGTCGAATCTTTGACTGATCAATTTTTTGAATTTTTAAATTGCAATCCGTGAAATCAAAACAATCATTATGCCAGCTTAAAGCTATAATAAATTAAGCAATACATAATATAATTTGGGTACTTTTATTATTGGTTACCATACCGGTATCGTATTACGAAATCACTTTTATTTTGCATACGAACACGTGGTGATCGTTTAATTATTATGTTTGAACACTTACTTTAGGAGTACATGCAGAACAGTTTAAGTATATTTTGTATAAAATAGCCGATATAATATGTACCAAATGTTGCGTATCAAATTTAATTGTCAAGGATAACGACAATTCGCTATTCCTTGCAATTTTGTAATACCAGTTGGTGACAGTGTTGTGCAATCAGTTTTTTTGATTCATCGTATTTTAGATCAATTTGGAATCGTTAAAAATCGACCAATTGTTATTAAATAAAGCAACGATGGCATAAAGAATAAATGCCAACTTCACGTTACAAATGTATATTCGTAGAGATTTATAAAATTTAAAATTTATAAAAGTGCAAGAATTGTATTACGAGATTGTTCCTTTGAAAAGCATATTCATTATAAATTAAAGATGGAATTTTACTCATACAAAAGAAATAGTAATGATAACATTAAATTACACTGAAATTTGTTTCATAGAGGAGAGTTAGCTGTTATAAATATTCGAAGTGTTATTTACGATTTATTTATTCGATATTTTATTGATTTCCACGAACTGTAAGCATTATCCATTGTTGATAGGTATTTTACTGTTTACTGATCAAAGTATTTACTATTATGTCTTTGAAATTTGTTATCGTTTTCGGAGTTGTGAACTAAAACAGTTTTTTTTATTAACCATTAATTTTTTAATATGTTTTAAATTAAAATATTTGTTCAATTATCTTGATTAAATTCGTCTCATCTTGCATTATTAATCTTTGTTATCTCAACTGTTACGAAGTGTAAAATGAATTAAGACCGAGGTTAATAGAAACTAGTTTTTAATAATTTTATTGTATTAATATTGTAGCTTATTATGAGTATTATTTAATTAAAATTAAAAACCAGTTGACCTAATTACAGAATGCTTGAATAAAATTCATGATGCATTTTATATTGAAATCAGAGATTTATCATTGTAATTTTAATTGCAAATATAATATTTGTTTATACTTCTTAAATACATATAATAAGGTTCGCTATCAAATTCTTAAAATGTATGAAAACATGGCACCATGGATATCTTAATTCTTAATACACGAATGATTATCTAATATGAAATAATGTCTAAATCTCTAAAGATTTTATTTTGTTGGCGAGTAAATAAAACCCTGAATCAAATAAAAATTAAAAACCTAAAATGTGTAAAGCTAGTGTAAATTTTAAGCTGCTATTGATAAAAATTTCTATCCATAACTTTTAATTTTTGGAGAGTAAATCATCCATAAACTATTTTTTATTGATTTAGAATATTAAAAACTAACTGCTATTTGTTGTGAAGTAAGTAATAATTAATGATATAAATATATTTATCATTGCTTAATGTGTTTCCGTGATTGAATAAATATGATTAAGTTCGCTTACTATTTTACTGATAGCGCTTCAATTGTTACTTTGCAACAAAATTTTCAATGTGTCTATTTAACCAACAAAGCCCCATTGAATGAGTGTTGACGTACCCTGTATATTGGTCGGTCGTGGATTCTGTGTTATGCTGTACAAGTAATGTGGCTTGTACATTTTTTCACTATTTTTATGGTAACGCAATCTAAACGCAGTTACGTGTGACTGTCATTAACCTAATATGCAAGAGTTTAATCCAGATATATATTGCTTATTTTTATTTACAAAACACTGAACACTTATTTCTCATATAAAGCTGTACTGATCGACAGAATGATCTTATATCAAAGCCTATTTTTTAACAAGAGGCATTAAATTCACTGGTATCTCCTACAAAACTACTTGTTGGTAAATCGCTCTCATTTTGCGGTTATAAAATTTCACATATATGCTGTACGGCTATGGTAGTGGTGTTGATTATATAACAATTTTATATGTGCACTTCATCGTGTAATATGTTAGACATAAAAAAATGAACATCCACTTTAAAATATTACAGATTACTGATGTAGCTGATTAAACTTTTGTAATATTCGGTCGCCCATTCAAAGGTTAGAATTGAAGTATTCGTACACTGATGTTTAAATCCATTCATGGATTTGTAAACAACGTTATGAATATCTAAATTATATAACATAGCGTAGTACTATTTAAAAAATAAATATTATCAAAATCAGAACCGCTTGCTCTCATCGCGAGCATTATCAACTGTTATGTTGTGGTCATCGAACCGGTTCAAATTTAGAAGTGTGGAAACAGTACAAAGCATTTGTTTTAGTATTTAAATATAAACCAATAATAAACCAATAAGTGACGGGAAATGCTTTTTAATTTTCTTAGTGTATTCACTCTAATTTTTAAAGATACTGAAAACTGTTTGAACAGTGTAGAGATAGCCACTGCTCCTTCAGGAAACTCGAGAGATCACGTTTTGAGACAACCTTAGAAAAATTCCTTTATTACATAGCTTTTACATTAATTCATTTGAAGAGAAGTTGATCGACCGAGTGATGTTCACGTCGTCTTGTGCTTAAAAATGTGCTCAATTTTTCTTCTACATATTTGGACTGTTCTAACGAAAATGATATTTTTTTTACAATATTTTCTAAATGCAATTGAAAAAAATATTTATATACAATATTTTAAAGTGGTATTATTGATGAAAAATGGATCAAGGTAATAACAATGAAATGTGAAAAAAATTGTAAGTTTTTTTTTATATTCGTCAGATAAAATAATTAATACTCGTTAATTTATCTATTCAGTAGTAAATTCATACTAGCTCATCCAATTGAATTGGTAATTGAATCGGGCTTAAAAGATTTTTCTTCCATTGAATGCATAATTAATTACGATGAAAAACGCAATCTAGCCTGGGCGGCTCTCTTAAGTCTTAACTACCTCTTACTACGCTGAAAAAAATAAATGTGGATAAGTTTAAGGTAAGGATGAATCGATACATGCGATCCAATGGTCATTTGAATCGCAGTTACAGAAGATAGATATAAAACTTCAATGTAATCAACTAAATATATCGAACATTTTATTGTATCAAAATATGTTAGACATTTATTTTAATATTTTTTGTTAAGTCTTGCGATCGTAAGATGCAAGGTTTTATTATAAAAAAAACGTTACGCAAAATTTGTTTTGCACTAATAACAGCACACTAAATAATATATTTTATGCAGATAACCAATAAAAATGTTGCAAGAATATAGCCATTAATTCAATATTGTGATGTCATAAATCTAGAAAAACATTTGATGGTTTTTTGTTATTAATAAAATTATCAAAATAAATATGTTAACTGTAAAATTTGTACAGACGAGTGAGGGTATAAATATCTATATTCCAATTCGTATAAATTTTCCACAGATCCAAACATTTTCTGTTTTTATTTTTGAAACTTCTTAAAACTTTTAACTGGAGAAGGCTACATAAAAACTTGTCACAAGAAGTAATTATATTATTGTTAATTCTAGTAAAAATGTTGCCCTACCTGTGGTGGCCAACAATGAAAGTTTTTATATTATGGTTATAAGATATTAACTGATCCCAAAAAGCTGTTCTCCTTATGATTTAAGGTCGTATAAGAACCGACGGATAAGGGAAATGGGTGAGTGGCAGTCGGTTAGTTTCTTTGTCTCATTATCGATATTGAAAATGGAAATCATCATAGCATTTTGATGAGAAATAATGTATATATATACCAAAATAATAGTAATAAAGTATTATTTGATTACTTTCATCTTGGTTATTTGTTTTGTTTAGTATGGTAACGTTAAAATGATATGAGATTCACAATATCCCAAAGATTATCCCAAGATATCCTAAAAGTGTGATTCGTCATACCCTTCCCTTAGCAATGTTTTTGAATACAGCTCTGAATGTAACACATTCAACGCACACCGCGAAGAAAGTCGTCCTGATAACAAATTGAACCAACCAACCGCACCGACTTACGACGAAGTATGACGGAGATAGATAGAGTAGACTTTTCGCATAAAAGATTCACCTCTATCTAGACTATTTGATGATCTACATATATAGATAGTTGCTCCTGAGACACTTTCAATTATACGGGGGAAAAGGTTTTACGCCACTGGATACAACCGCTTAAAAACAACGGTCTGTGTATTGATGGGAGTAAAAGTCGAGTTGCGTTAAGTGTTTAGAATGAATAATTAAATAAGTAAATAATTGCAATGATTTACGTGAACTGGAAAAATTTTAATGAACGAAACACGCAACAGGTGTAAAAAAATATGTTAAAATATTACTACATATCAAATTATAATAACGGTCTAAACAAACCATTTGTTAAGATAATAATCATCAGCTGAAATGGATTGGACGTTATGTATGTCATTGACCGGTTCAAGTACAACAGGAGAAAATATCGAAGATAGTGAGAGTGAATTGACAGCGTACTTATGAAAGAAATCGAATTGCACACACGAAAAGTGGCTCACGAAGGTGTAATGTGGACTTGATGTGTGTCACACGGAAACGTGTTTCTAGTCTTTGAACCGTACAACACGGCACCTCCATAAAATCACGATTTATTACGATCATGAATACTTACAGCATTAAATAATGACATAATATTTTATTATCGAATTTGTATAATATGACCTATAGTTATGAAAAAAAACAACACATTTTTTGAACTGCTGATCACTTTGACTGCTAAATAAACATTTTTTTTATAAAAAATTAATAAAAGCCTTGTGTACGAATATCACATTATCTATAATCGTGATTGGTTTTACTTCTCGGAAGCAGTATCAAGTCATCGCTTAAAATTTATATAAATTATATAACGCCTACAAAGGCTCGATAGTTCTCTTTCGTATTTAGTTTTTTGCAATTCATTTTAAAAATTTCAACTGTAACTTCTCTATGGAAAAATATTTTAAATAATATAAACACATTTCATAGTACTATTTCCACGAAACATTTATGATCATGACAGGTTTTAACCAATAAAATATAAATTACAAACAAGGCTATTTATACTAAATTGTAAATGAAAAGTTATGACTTAGAGGTCCTTGTTATTTCATTCAAAAACTATTTTGTTTCATTTATAAATAAAAATGTAAATTATTTTTAAAGTCCGTAAACCTATGGTTTTGTGTACTTGATTATTGTTAGCCCAAAATTTTGTTCAAATAGCCTTATTTGTAAATTATATTGTATCAGTTAATAATGCCCGCGATGAGCTAAGCCTGTCCTGATCTAATACTGTGTGAAAAAGGTACTTAAGATGTGTTTTTAATATTTTAAATATTTGCATAATGTTTAATATTTTCGAATTATTACGTACATGTTGCTGAGAGCTTTGTTATTCTCCAATAATTACACTTTTTTTCTAAACGTTTTACGAAAATTAATCAATATGATATAATTAAGAAGGGAGATTCAGAACTCCCCCTGGTCATTAGATCTAACGAGGAAGAGCTGTTTATGACAAGTATAACAAAAACAACCGTAAAAAATTTGCGATTACAATTTTCTACCAATCTGTAAATTATATTATATATAAAACCACTGAAAAAAGTTGGCTTTGGCGAAATTTTTTCTGTGTTTTGCGAGATTGTAGATGTTCAAAGTGACAATAATAATACATACAACATCGAAAGATTTGACCTGTGAGCATACTCTTAGTCAGAATCAGTTTGTCACTATTTTTAATTCGTTTCATGATATTGTTCGAACTCAATTCTCAACACGAAACTCTTAAAAACTGGTTATGATAGTTATCTTAATAGCTCAATAATTTTGATAAATAAAAGCTGACGGGTGTTCCTAAGCAGGGACATTTACATCAAATTAAATATTTCGTGACATATAACTTTGAATTTGCATGCTATGACGTCACAATCAGGAATTTAAATTTAAATTATATTCAATATTATATTAACTACGTCCGACGAGTACGTCATATATGGAATATTATAATCAAAATCAAATACAGCTCAACAGTTGATATCGTCTCTCAAATTACCGCCAGATCTATGACTGCTTGTTTTATCATGTTTCACAATTCAGTTGGAAGATCTGAATATACGAGAATGTATCCATTTTCCATTAAATAAATCAATATTTTTTTTGGTTGTGATATTATAAAAATCACAAAAAAAATTTGTGATTTGTTTAATTTTTACTGTTAAACTTTAAACTATCCTTTTAGCTAGTGCAAATCTGCATTAATTTTTACAAAACACGAAAGATTATTTTAATAAAACTTTAAACAAATCAAACAATTACTTGAATCTAAAGAAACATCGATTTTCAAAATAAAAATGAATTAAAAAATATATTATGCACATAATATATTTATGTATATTGCGTAACCACGACGGAAATTGGTTATAAAGATTTTCCAGTGCCGATGGTGCAAAGGTCATTTGTTTTAATAAATATTATGAATAAATAACATATATCTTTACTGCCTGTACAAAAAAATGGATTACTAGAGTTTTAGAGTTACTAAGTTTAGAATAAAAATAATAAGTTACCACGAAATGGAAGTAAAAATTATAGATTTCATTATGTCGAATGATGCTAAGTATAATAGCGATTTCCGAATCAAGAATAAATAATAGATACCAAAGGTGTAGGTAGAGCGATGTTCTTTACTACGCAATCGTTAGCAGCTAAATTTCGAAGTCAATGGTAATTTGAATTACCTATGTGATAATAACAAATATTTGTTTAAAAAAGCGAAGTAACGATTGGATAGCATTTTATGTGAGATCAAGTACACATATATAGGAACTTCTTTCGCCGTAGTGATTGGGGTACATCCGACTCAGTATTTTACTAGTTAATGTAAAAATAATCAACTTACCGGCAGATTCTACGATAACCGGCTCCTCAAGAGTTCCATCAGCTTTCGATTGTTTAATGGAGAGTATCAAAAATGCGTCTTCAAGGGTTTTGCATTTGAATCTTCTCATCAAAGCTAGTGGTGCTTCTTCTGCCAGAAGTTCTCCACCTCTCATTAATCCTATCTGTGATAAAAAAAATATCGGAAATAATTAACTGCACAATTTTAAGAAAATAGTTAAGATTATTAGAATAGATAGATTTAATTATTTTTATTTCTTATTTTGTTATTACACTAGCAGAAGAAGGTGTTTGTTTTATAAAACGTTAAGATTGAAATAGCTACGAAAGAAAAAACTCGTTATGATTTTTCAACGGAAAACTATCTCTTCCTAAATTATAATTTTTGAAGTTACTTACTTTGTGTGCTTGTTTAGTTTCTTCTATATAATGCGTCGTAATAATCACAGCTACTCTTTCTTTTTCCGCCAAATGTACTAAGTAGTTCCAAATCCTGCAGAAGATAAAAATAACAGTGTGTAAACTAGGATAACCTAATAACAATCTATTCATTGAATTGGCATTTACTTGAGAAATTCACTTCAACATAGAAGAATGTTAAATACTTTGTTGTTTTTACATTAATGTAAAAATTGAACATCGAGCATTGATAATATTAAGTTTTATTTAAATAAAAGACCTTTATTGTATAGCAATTGAAAGTGTTTTTATCTGTAATGTCTTGCTCTTTGCACTCCTTAATGGAAAGTTACTGAAATAGTAAATAATGAATGAATCGCAATGTTTTTATATACTATAATGCAACATGCTGTTAGAAGTCGATGATTAATTTCCACTTATAAATTACCTACGTAACTAAATGGAACAATGAAGGAAAACAACGTGCTTAATGTTTACTTACACATTTTGTAAAGAAACCATTCAATTGAAAGACAATTCTATCCACGTGTTTTCTTAACAACTTTACGCCAATATGTTAATGTTTTTTCCAAGACTATAGCGGAAGCTTTATTGACAAGTGGTGTTTGACAAACAAATTATGTATGTACTGTTGGAAAATATCAAGAAATAATGTCCGTATAATAAAGCAAAATTCTTTAAAAGATGAAAGGCTTTGAGAAATATAAAAATTATCATCTTTCACATATTGCACAAGCGACCACCACGGAGATTAAATGAAGATTTAATTTCTATTCCGTAAGATATGTTGACAGGTAATTTCAAACATTATTTTATGTTCGTGTTATTGTTTGTATAATAGTCAATGAAGCACATATACGAATGGAGGTTATTCCAAAAGATAACAATACGGATGAGTCTTTTGAGATATTTGATTGGACGCCATCAAGCTGCAGTTTTGTATCTGGTCGTTAAACAATTGGTGATGTCTGCATTGAAAATTATAAATTGAAAATTATTCCCATACATTGTTTCTCCAGTTATGGTTGGCGTGACTATTTATTTTTCCCCAAGCCGAGACAACTAAAACAAACAGAGGTACTTATCCGTTTTAGGCGTCTCACACTATGTACGTACAAACCAGTTGACTTTTGATGTTTTTTTGATTTGACCGTTAGAGAATATTTCATTTTACATTAAGTTTACTTTCCTTTTTTTTTATGTGAAAAGTATTGGTATTTTCTGTAGGGAATAAACAAAATAAGTTCAAACGTCTTTTTCGTAGCACGGATAATTTTATTTTTTAATGAAATATTCATACATAAATTTTATTTGGTGAACACATTATCGACGCTCGTCTTTTGCTGTCCGTCAAATTTTCAATTATTATAATCTCCATAAAATTCAACAACGTTAACATTTATTTTATTTTTAGCCAAAGTTTTTGAGATATTAGAGAACAATATCCGAAGTTTTCTCTGGTTGTTCCTGAGACTGCTGTATTATAGTTTGACTCGGGTGCAAAGGTACAAAGAAACAAACCACAACAGTAAAAATTTTAAGGGCCCGTGGTACTGCAAGTTTCCCTCTATTCGCATATGGGACATCTAGCGTCCCTAAACCATGTTCGGGGATACCGGGATACACCGCTAAAGAAGAAGACAGGACTGTTCCGGCGAAAACGGGACCTCTAGTAACATTAGTTGAACAGTCACTTCTTGAAATGACGCGAAGAGTGGATGTTTTGTTTTTTTTTTGTTTTTAATTATCCTTATAAAAATATGATGAACGATTTACTTGAGGAACTAATTAAATACACTGTTGAATATTACAACATATAAGACGATATATTTAATATTTTTTGTGGGTATGACCGAATAAAAAGCACAGAAAGCACTTAATCGGTGTATATGATTCTTAAAAAAAAATCTTCGTCGACATTATTCAACCTCACATGAGTGCATGATCCATAAAAAATCTTTACAAATGATTTCAACCATTTTAATGTATCTCATTTATTTTTCAGTGAATTTAATAAAAAAAAAAAAATCAAATTCGTTCAACCACCATAATTCGAATAAAATATTATATTCAAACCACAACAATAAAAGATATCTATCTTTTGGAAATAAGTTTGGCGTTTAATAAAATTGTTACCTTCCAAAAAAATTTTCTTCTTGTATTGAATTGGTGGAAAACTAACAAATTTATCACCTCTGGAAAAATAATCTGTTAATCAAAATAGTGTAAATATTTTGTTTTGTTACCAGTATTTTGCTAACGTCATTTATTAAAGTCCATTACAAAGTTATACTTTTGTCGATAGTATATTATCCAGAGGCATAGTAAAAATATTCGTCAATTCTCGTAGTACTTTAATCAGGGGGATTATAGTTCAGTACTACGAAGGTGTTCATTTGATCAATATAACTCTTCTTCTTCAAAAATAAGTTTATGCATCACACTCGACATTGTTAATGTGTAATAAAAAATTCAATTGTTTTTTGATTCGCACCAGAAGAGTACAAGCGAGGCTGTTTTCAATGCGGTTGCTGACCTCTTGTTGGTCAAATAAACTGTCGGGTGATCATAGTCGAGGTGAATGGTTTCGTGCTTCAATTATGTTTATTAATTATTATATAAGCCACATTTTAAGGTTTGATTATGATTCAGATTTAGCAGCTATTTATTGATACATTTAAATTATACATTTGTTAATTTCAGTGTCAAAGTCTTTGATAAACCAAGTACCGTATTGATGGTTGTATCACTCTTTTTAATATCAATTATCATATAGTTTCGTTGTCACAGTATATCACAAATAATATTATAAAACGTGTGCTTTTTTCTATCCTGGTTTTTGAACCCGGGAAACGTATTGCTTTGGGTTAGATCTTACAATTGTTGACAAAAATATCCATTGCACTCGCTTTTAGTCTTCTTGGCATGGCTTTTTAATCTAAAGCTCTGTTGAGAAACAAATTAAGAACTTTTGTTGGAAATAATTCCAGTCTTGTTTGGGAACTGAGAACCTTGTGTAGGCACATTATGGTAAAATTAAAATACCCGTCATGAAAAAATGTAAAACAATAATAGTCCAGTACCGTTTTATTAATGCCGTTGATGGTAAATATAGTATTATATTTTATATATGATTCTAAAGAGCCTTACTACCCTGCCGACCCAGGTATTTTTAGTTGTTGATCTATATGAAACAGCCCTGAAAGTGTTCACGTCATTTCGTCCAGTAGCAATAGATAATTTCGTATTCTGTAGTTTATTTTTATTCAGTATGACCAATAATATTTTTATGTTTACGATTATTATGCTATTTTTAGTTTATATTGGAAAAAATGTACTTGAAGCGTCTCTAAAATAACGTTATTCATAAAATTAGTTTTTATGAAGATTAAAGCAAAAAATGTGTTGGATTTTTAATAAGTTGTATGGCGTATATTGAGCAATAACAAGTCTTTAGAAAATGTCAGTCTATAAAATGTTATATTGTATTAAAATGAAAATATTGATTGACGCCAAAACTGACTATAGATGCAACTTGTTGCTTATATGTGTTATAAAATCGACAATAAATATATAATTATTCATTGTAATCTAACGCTCAATATCAAGAGTTTTTGTATTTATATGTTTATTATGTTTTATTAATTTGTAGTAAGGCAGAAATAGTGATTAGTAGTTTTATTAGTCCGTATATATGTTACATATGATTTACACATGTATTTATTAATATGAAAAAAAAAAAACAGACGAATGCTGAAAATACAACTATCTGACTTACACGTTTAGTACTTACTTTCAAGCTTAGTGAAATATGATTTTCAAAACTTTTTACGGGAAATTATACATTATATTTTTTTATTCCAATTCATTACAAAGAAAGATGATCGTTAAAAATATAAGTTATTTAGTAATGTTCTATTGTTTGTCTTCTATCAATTGTGTAATAATTTTTGCATGATTTCATTACTCTTTGTTTTGTATACAGAAAAAAACTTTAGACCGTTTTCAATTACATGACATTTTTTCCGGAAGTATTTCTGTATTTGAATTGAGAAACACAGCACATGTTATTAATTTCATCAAATCATACAAAAACATTTTTATGAGTTTATAATATTACAATATTTATTTTTTGAATTATTAATAAAAGATCAGCATGCAGTTCGAAACATACTGTTGAATTTACTTATACACTTAGTCTACTGGGCGTTACTTAGTTTACTAGTACAGAGTTCGCCCTGAACTTACTACAATACTGGTTTGTATTAAATTATTACAAATGTTCAGTGGAATACCGATTAATTGCTTTTTCCGTATTTATATGCAAAGTAAATGAAAACATTTATAATTAGTATTGCGTAGAGAAGATTTCCTTAAACTATCGATAAAAGATAATGTTAACCAAACAATGGCATATTTCGTTTTATTACTCACTTGTCTCTCAACATAGGATCTAATCCAACTGTAGGTTCATCTAAAATGAGGAGTTCAGGCTCGTGTACGAGGGCTGCGGCGAATGAAACCCTTCTTTGTTGCCCACCACTGAGATCCTTCACGTGTCGATCTTTGTCTGGCAGTTCCAAAAGATCTGATAGTATATTGAACCTTTCTTCGATCTTGGAGTCTGGTAAGCCGTATATGCGACCGAAAAAAAATACCGCACTCTTAACGCTGAATTCACCAACTAGTGCAACTTCCTGAAATAAGAAAACTTATAATTTAACAAGTTTGCTACTAATTTCAATCACGTGGATTTATTAAAGATTCATCTCAACTCCACAGAACGTATTTAGAGAAATCGTTGTAAATCAGCCCCATAACATTTCCATTTCAAGAAAGTAATGCAGAATAAATAGTTAGAAAGGATTATTTGTTCGATGTACGCTTTTTTACACCCCGTTTTTAGGATCAGATATATGGTGAGCTGAGAGGTATGATAATACTAAAAACCTTCAATTCTTTTGACACATACTGAAATCGATTGTTTTTTTTTGTAAGAGATTTGAGCCCATAGTCCAGCAACAATATATGACGAAATCTCAATAGTATGATAGCTCACTACTTACATGACTGAATGCTTCATTCACTCACGTCACAATTCTCTTTGATATGCGAAAGCTTTATATTATTATATATAAAAAAATATGACAGTATCTTATAATTTTAAAACTTCACGCTAAATTAATGAGATTGTGTTAAATTCTTAAATAATAATTATAAATTTAAAATATTGACCTGTGGCATGTATCCAATTCGTCCCGAAAATATGCCGGATGGACTTCCTCCTAAAACTCGAACAGTGCCCGAATTTAGTTTCCTTACACCAACAACGCACGAAAGGAGAGTGGTTTTTCCGCATCCTGATGATCCAAGAAGTCCGTATCTACAAAGGTAAATTATTTGTATTATACACATTCCACAATATTATGTCCACAATTATCTTAGTTTTGAGCTGTCGATATCTGCATAAAAACTATTCCCAATAAGAATTTTTTTTCAGTATTTTAATGATGATGAATACGTTAAAAACAAAAATTTTCAAAAATATGATTTTATGCTATGGAATAAAATTCACATTTTTTATTATATTATCGTTAAAAAAGGTACAGCCATTTATTTTTTCATATTATTTGTCAAAAGTTTATTATGCAACTTTTTTTGATTAAAAAAAATCCCAATTTTGATTAATGTAGAGTAATTTGAAATAATACCCAATAAAAATTTGTTTCTTACACAAATTAATCAAAAAAATAACTTTGTTACTGATCTATAACTATATGCTTAATCAGAAGACAATAAAGCTAAAACATAATATTTTTATTGAAATGAACAAATACAAAAAGTGCATTATATAAATATATATATATACATAATCACAAATATACATGCAATAATTTAAATTATATACGTATATATTTTAATTTAAATTTTACACAAATTACGCCTTTATCAAAATAACCAGTGACCGTAACTGATTTTGCAAAAAACATGCATTATGATTCATAGCATTCATTGCAATGATTTTAAATTATCAACACTCTTACAATAGTTATCCATTTACAGCTGAATAATAAATTTTAATGTTTTTTTAATAATTTTTGGTAGTAACACTACACATACTAGACAAGGACGGGTGTTTTTGCTTTATTTTTTATCGGGTGAAAAATATGAATGATTGACAGCATTTTTTAAAAATAAAAAATATGTATTATATTTTTTCTATCAAAGCTATGCCAACAAGAATTTTGTCTAGCTATGTATAGCTGACGCCATAAGTATTTTTTTACCAAAACTGTTCATTATGTGCGTTTTTACCATTTCTTCTCAAAATGTCGATACTAATAAAAGTTGATATTTTGTCAAGAAAACGAATTCAATTTTAAGCAAAATGATTTCTTGATAATCTCCAAACACAAAATACATTCATCAAAACTGTTATCGATAATCATAATATGTGAGGTCAAGATTTGTTATTGTCATTATAAATTAAAAATACCCTGCGGCGAAAACGCGTTAACTGTTGTATCACTGTATGATTGTATAGTATCACCCATGCTATTGTATATCTGAGCTAACTTGGGTAATTGTTTTTAAATATTTGTGCGTCGTTGGTGAGCATTTTTGTTTGACAGAGAAATATAATATATTATAAACATGTAATAATAAATCATATGAATTTTGTAAATATTATTCACATCAATTATTTCTGATGCAAAATCATTTGATTATGGAATTATGGAATGTTTGTGGCAGTATATATATATATATATATATATAATATTATACTTGAAATTAAAACTTTTTTATTTCAAAATAATGTATGACGTTTATATAACCGTCACCGTTTTCAATTTATAAAACATGTAATACTGACAATAAAGTATTTATTATCCAATTATACTATTTTTCCCATTTAAAATCAAATTAAGTAAAATGTGGTACTAGCAATTTTATATAGAACAATACGTAAGAAACAGTTCAAAATGAAATAGCAAAAGTTGTGGTTTTTGTTCTACTATTAACACATGGTCATTTTCGTAAAATATTTTTTTCTTTGTGTACACATTTGTCACGTTTCAGAACTGCCACCATTTGAATATATGACACTCTTTTGATTTCAATTTAAACTCTGCCAAAACCCCATATGAAATTAATTAAAATGGTATGCTAAAGGTTTGAAGTTGTAAAAATAATTCAACAACTGAGAAATTAAAACGACGTCAAAATATAAAAAAATATTATTCTCTTGATAAACCACCGCTGAATTCCCATCGTTAATTATAAATATTCATCTCTATGGTTGTGATAACATTATAATATTATTTAATAATCATTGTATTAGCAAAATAACAGTAAATTTGTCATATAAAATGAATGTCTGAGAATAGTTTACAATACACATTGTAAACAATTACGACGAGTATTCTATATAATGTAAATTCTTTTATAATATAATAGAGCCGATGAACAAGTGTTGGTCCTATCACTAAATTAAGGGGCTTAGTTTATTGTTCACTTTTTAATTAGTTAATTCAGTGATATGTGATATTGAAAATTATTATCACCGTTATGTTCAAATAATTGGTGTAGGATGATAGGCTACATTTGTCCACACATTTTATGATCCCAGCGAGCTGTTTTTGAACCTTTAATCAAGTTATGGACGTATTCTATCCACAAAATTTGTGACCCATTCTATCAATAAAAGGATACAAAAACACCTACTTCATTTATGCAATGAGTTTGCATTTGCTAGGTAGAACTCGATTTCAATAAATGAAAAAAAAACAAAATATTTAACAAAACAATTTTCGTAAATGATAGATGTTTCGGCTAACATTATCGTACGAAACAAAAAGCTCTGAAGCAGCAATAATCATTACTTTATTAAAGAAATATACTGCTATAAGTTTTGTTCTTTTAACTGTATTGTTTTAGAAATTGATTGGATTAATGTAATAATCAAAGTCTATTTTTAAACACGAAATCACTATTTTAAGTTACCGAGAATTGTTTGATTTACGAATTTCCTTGAATTAATTTTAAAGACCACTGTCCCCCAAACTCCGAAAAAATATACTGTAGAGATAGTAAAAATAGTGAAGTAAAAAATAAGGAAATATACGTATAAAATATATAACATATCAATAGCAATAGTCGCCAACCATTGAAGCAGTAAACTATCCTTTAGAAACCTTTGGACAATTAAAATATTTTATTATAAAAGAACTATGAAAAAATGTACAAATCGACAAATAAAAAAATATTATTTATTGACTATGAAATGGTAATGGGAAACCTTTTTAGGGCGAAATTCATTGCTACATGTTTCAAATGACATTATAAATTCTATATAACTACAACAAAAACTCCGCGGATCACAAAATGTTTTGCCACTAGTTGACGACTGCTGCCCAATAGAGCTCAATTTTTTTTTTTAAATTTCAAAAAAAATACCCCCTTTGTTAAAAAAAAAAACAATATTTCAACTGCGTGAGTGATGTAAGCAATTTTTTCTACCTAGGTACAAAAAAATGTTATACTAGTATAAAATTTCATTTCAACTGACGTTGAGCCGGATTAACGACGATTTGTCTTCGTTAGATCTGTTATTGTTCTCTTATTTTAAGCAAGCATGGGAAAAAAATATTTTCTTAAATTAAGCGGTGGAACATTAGCGAAAAAAAATTAACGATCTGCATTATGCATTAATCACGAAAGCAAAATTTATTCTCAAATAACAAACTGTTTGCGACAAATAAAAACATTTAAATTAAAAAAAATCTAAATCTAAATCTTTAAAAGTTTCTAAATGTATTTTATTTGCATTCTTTTTAATTCTACTACTCTATAATTACCAAGCTATGAGATATCGAATATATTTTTATTATCTGAAAATGAGGAAACGTAAAATATAGCGTGAAATATTACTTAAGAATATATTATTACATGTTACATTATTGTTCCACGAATATTGATTGGGCAATGTAAATAATTGTTGGTCCAATAGTTTCATTGTATTTTTTGATTACATAAATTAATTTTTTATTTATAATAAAAACCAAAAATGGTAATTAAATACTATTTGGTGATTATTGACAATTCAGTATTTACTTTAATACTTTCGAACCAAGAATTGAGAGTAAGGGTTTTTAATAAACAGATTGAAACAGTAATATCCATTTATTGATGTCAATGATGTTATAAACCTAATGTGCGTTATGTAGTTTTGTGGACTAAGACAAATTTTGTTTTATGGAATTAAAAATAGATGATGTCGACATTTAAATGTGTATGTCATAGTGTAAAACTAACGAGTCAAAAAAAAATATGTGAAACTTTCTGTATAGTAATTAACTTGAATCAATACACGAGTTATATTGTTATTGACAATTACTATATTCGCATAACAGATTAGTCAAAGTTTGAATATGTGAATCAAATAACTATATTTTTTACATTTTTTGAAGTAAATATCTTCTTCATAAAATAATTTTAGTTTGCGATAAATAAATAATGAAGACCATGACTCCAATACTTCCTTGATGTGAAGGATGAGGTGAAGGATATTTTTGTATTATTAACTACGATTGTTATAAAATAGCATTGATAATTCCACTTTACCTACCTTTATATTATATATTTATAATATAAAGACATATATTTATAATATAAAGATATATATTTATAATAAAAATATTAGGTATTTATCAGTAAATATTTGTGGTTACATTATCAAGAAGCTGTAATTATTCAAATTTCTTTATTAGCTCATTTCTCAATGAATGCTATTTTGGTGTTTGGTTTAGGCAGATAATTTTGAATAACGTGCCAGATTTAATTTGTATTATTCAAAAATGCACTTGTATTAGAGTTATAACCGTAATTAAATTATTCCGCAAAAATATAATTGTTTTATCAAGTGTTACGAGATCACAACGAAATAAAATGTTTCATCGCATACAGATATTCTTAATATTATTTAGTCAAATGGAAAATTCAATGTAATATACATTCTAAGAAGAGTCCCTTTAAAACCATTTAAAAATTCAGCAAGTGATTGCAAAAATATTGCATTTCAAAAGTTTCTGCTATGGCAATAAAAGTATTACTCTGAGAGACTTCTAAGTCCAAAAGCAATGAACACTATGTCAAGTTAATGATTTTTATATAATGATCTTTGGAACACTTTATATAAATGTTTAACTTAATGTTCTATTCTTCAAAAAGAATGTATCTTCCGCCAAGCCATCTATTGTAATGATTATTATTAACACCTAAAAGATACAAAGTAGATACCATAAATAGTTAGTAAATATTTTACATTCACGATTAATGATTAAGTAAACATGTATTGTTTTATTGATTGAGAAGAATTGTGATATTGTGTAAATCGTTGACCTTTCAGATCAGGACTTCAAATCAAACATTTGTTGCAGAAATGTAATACGATAATGCAAGTACGTATTTTCAAATGCTGATAATTTTTATTTATACCAACTATCTAAGTATACTTTGTAATTTATGCACGAAAACAATTTATGGCATTGTCTCATAAAAAATATATTAATTTTTAATAAGTGTACAAACTCGTCTTCTGGAAAATATTTGATTCTTTTGATTATTTACAAAGCATTATTTTGGGACGATAACTCGTTCTGTATATTAATCATATTGTATATACGTCACACAAACTATATTTTACTGAATAACGGAAAACTTTTTCAATGTGTGACATATTACAAAGTCAAACAGACGATATAATTTGATTGTTTTCATATTATGTGTTTACAATTATGTTTTACATCAACAGTATTATATATTATAAGTATGGTGATATTCGAGTTTTTATATTTAACTTTTTTAAAAGGGTCAATGGTGCGGTTGTTGACATTGTTGGAATCCGTGAAGGGTGTCGCGGATTCGAATTCATGTATGCTTTTTTCAATCGATTTCTCTTGGAAGGTGGATGCTGTGATATCAAAAATTCTCTTCTTTTTAGCTATCCACTTATCTTCTTAAAAAAAGTACTCGAGTAATTGAATAAACAGTTTTCGTAGAAAAACTTCAATACATTTATCTCCATTAGACGACCATGTACTCCACATAGGGAGCGAATATAAATATATAAAAAATGTATTAAACGATTAAGTATTCATCTAAACCAGTTTGCAGCTCAAATATATAAGTTATTCTTGTTTCCAAATAGAAGTGAAGTTAGTATTTTTCTTCTGACAACATTTTTCTGTCAGAATCATATTCGTTACTTACTTACTTGATTTTCTTTCCGTACGGCTAGTATGGTTTGTGTTTGCGATCTGACAGTCGTAAAAAATATAACGCATCGTTAAGATATTTTTTCGAAATTTGTTCGTTATAAAAGAAAAAAATCAGTTTATGACCTCGTTATTAACTTTCTGAAAATCAGTCACTGATTTTCAATGATGAAAAATGTCTTATTGGTTTCTCAATTACAAAGGAATTCTATCGGTGTAAATTATACTGTGAAAATCGAAACGTTTACCACCATGATTTCTATGAATTTTATATAATATATTTGCTTCATAAAATAAATAAACTCAAAGATGCCATTTCATTGATAACAATATAAAGTTTTAGTCACTCATATTTTCGTATATTACAGTATAATAACTAAAAATTCTGGAACACAAACACGAGTGGGGATCACAATACTAAATCACGGAATTGCAAAAAAAAACATTGTCCATTCTATTAGGGTTGAATTCGAGATGGGCTTTTGTGCAATCGGCCTGATTTGTATAATTTTTTTGTGATAATGATTTATGACAGATTCCACTTTAAAATACCCTTTTAACAAATTACTTTTTAGGTATCTATGAGTACAATTTTTATGATAAGGCTTTTTCTTAATTCAGCTATTTAATAGCAAAACTAGAAATATTTGTATGAATTCATTCTTCCAATATTGATGTTTCAATAAGATATTTTTATAATTTTGATAAACAAGTATTTATGTACCATATTTTTTCAGTAATGCAATCTTTACATGCAAAGATTAACTTTGTAGTAATTATAAAAACAATGTTAGGGCAACAATTATTCTTATTTGAATATTTTGTTATCTACAATATATCTATGTGATGCACAATGAAGTCAAACGAGCATGGATTAACAAATAGATAATTAAATTATCGCGTGAAATAGTTGCAAGAACTATTTAATTAGTAGTTTTATTGGCATTGGTTATATGACGTATTCAATTCTAGATTTTCGCAACACGATTGCACGCATATCGAAGAATCGTTATGACTTTTATTTAGTGAACTTTATAAAGAAGATGTACTATGTTAAAAAAAACATTCGTGATATCTTAATGAATTATACTGTAATAAATATGTATGAATAGTATTCTATAATAATATAATTTCAATAATAAAGTTTATAACCAAGATGATACGACGGTCATTGATCATACCGATATGGTTGTATCTAGGGCTTGTTACAAAGCATTCATAGTCTTTAATTTTTTGTTCACTATAGTGCATGCAAACATGTTTTTAAGATTTTTCTAAATACAACCTAGGAAAAATTTTTACGTTAAAAAATTACTACAGAATATGTGGTTTTTCTGTAGAATACTAGTAAAACTATGGAGTAATGGTGGGTACAAGTTTGACTATCATAGGGTCATCATTGTTAGCCAATAAATTTTTATGAAGATTTTGAAAACAGAACAAAAAATTTTGGCTTTTACAATACGATGTAATTCTCTTGAAAATTGAATAATACTGAAGTCTCTATTTGTGTAAGGTTCTTTTACACTGATGGTTTTCAGGCATTCTGGTGTTGGGTCAGTGAATTAATTTATAGATATTATGGTGTCGTGTCTTTAATGCCTGTTCACTATTTTTGTATTATTATTTGAAAATGGTTTGCAAGTTATATTATATATTTATTGATTTTATTTATGATTTTAATTGTGTTAAATTTAACGTTTTTCTTACAATTTTTAAAAATAAGTTTCCCTCAAAAATATTTCTCCCGATTGTAAAATGTACATTTATTAATGCAAATCAACAATTTTGTATTTTGACGTTTGCGTCAAATCCAAAAAAAAAAAATTCACGGAAATATGTATCTATATCGAAAGTCCTCTTAAGCTTACAGAAATTAAAGTTATGTTATGAGAGCTTGTGACCTCCGTCAACTTTCTGCTGGTTGTCTTTCTGAGGAATCACGAATGTCACGGTTGAAGTAGCGGATTTCATAATTATTAATACTAAAATATAAAACAATCGTAATAAAATATTCGATATGAATTGTAAATAATGTTGTTATTATGTATATAATACTGTAAGAGCCATATTTTACTGAGTTTAATAGAAAATAATCACCATATACTGTTATACAGTGAAATAATTTTTAAGTTAATGTTATATCGAAAGTCAATCTGTTTAATAATTGAAGTGCACAGACAACGTTTTGTCATATTAAAATGATGTTATGTAAAATTACTTAAAACTTGATATTTCGACGCATGATTTTGCGACTTATACAAAAATGTATATTTGAAAAACCTTTAAAAACAGGTTTTTTGCTGGCCAGTAAATTTTTATGTAAATACAATATAATCGGAAGACAGATTTTGGACGTTTCGACACAATTCAACGAGTACTCGAAGAGATTTTACTACCAATATGTTAACAAGATGTGTGAACGAATAAAGTGAATTCACTGGATTATTTCAATTATAATCAATTTAAAGAAAACGAAAATGTTAAATCAATGTGGAAAAGCGATAAAATGACATTTTTCCCGTTAATTGTAAACTAGGTTTCGGTATCTACTAAACTGTTATATCCATAATAAATCTAAGTTACATATGTATATTGAATTTCGTTTTCTCTTATATTGGAAATTATAAAATTCCATTTTTACTTCTTACTGATAACATTTGTTTTTTTGCTTTTTCTGGCACATTTGGAAAAGTTTAAGTGGAAAATTTCAAGGTTTATTTACGCGAGCGGATAACATTTATAATATATGTATACAAAAAGAATATGCATATCAATTTTGAATTGATGAAACTTAGTACGATTCAAATTTAATATTGAAATTCCGTCAGACACCTTCTGTTTTTTATGTACCTTTTTTGAATTTTGCATTTTTAAAGTTATGATTTTTAAACGACATTTATTATGTAATTGCAAATATATATATATATATTTATATTATATATATTATTTTTATATTTAGGCAAAGGATGTTTCTGCCCTAAGTAATTAGTAGATTTTTTTGTGGTCACTGATATCATGGCAGAGTTTTTTCCCGAACCTTCGTTAAGTAGCCCTGATAAAATCTATTATATTATATTTTGCTTCAACTATCGAAAACGTATGAATTTATTTGTTAATTCAGCAGTAGCCGGACGCGTGCTGTTATTCAAAAAATCACAGATAATTTTATTTCCGCTAGTACCGTTGTATTAGATTAGAAGATATGTATGAGAAACTGGGAGAAAAAATGTATCGAAATTCAAACAAGCTAATTCTTTACTTAACATAATTACCAATGCTATAAGAGAAAATAGAAGCTTTTTCAATTCGACTGATTCATTTAAACTATTGAGACACTCCAAGGCACAATACTTATGTATTTTCTCGTGATAGTCGTTCGCGATCATTTAAACTGCGGCGAAAAATGTGGACTAACGTCATTAACTAAAAACATTTTCCCATTGCCTGTCAACATATCCCAATTCTGTCGAAAAACAAAATATATATTTTATACAATATTTAACTCAACTTTTTATCAAAGCCTTATGATTTTCCTAGTCATTTCAAAATCAATATATTTTACTTGTTTCTTAATCAGATACGTACTCAAGAAAAAGTCTAATAAATTTAAGACGAGTTAATAAGTATAGAAAATTAAAAAGAAACTCCTGATATGTATAACAAATGTAAACTTATTGCAAATTAAGAGGTGTACACAGTTGAACAGTAAAAATGAATTATTCTTATATCGATGTGATCTATTAAAATTAATCGATATTGACAAATACATACATTGACCCTTTTTCCACTGTCATATTTAAATGGTTGAGGATGATTTTCTTGTTTGGATCTTTTTTGCTGCCATAGTATTTGTAAGCACTCTTCACACAGACAGCTGGTGCGTCATATGTTGCCATTTTAAATTAGTTCCGTATTCAAACAAACGAATATGACTAGCACATCACTATTTAAAACTACCACTCCTGCACTTTTCACAATACTGTTATACTTTTTTAAGTATGTCTAACACTTTTTCTTCAAACTGTATAATTCGACTCTAAATATAGCCGTAATTTTGCACTTGGTTACTCAAATTTTTCGTAAGAAGCGGAAAACTGCGTGCGTCTGCAAAATGAAAAAAAAATGCATTATTAAAACAAAAGTAATATTTCTCATTGCACAAAACTCTATAGAACTAATATATGTCATAAAGTGTTTTGTTGTTATAAATGTGACTGAAATGTAAATTAAATGATTTTTCCAGATTTAAAATAAAATAAAGATATCAAAGATTTTTATAAATGTAAATTTTCATCATTTATCATTACGAACAGAGGTGCTAAAAATACAGCACTTTGTCGATGAAAACATTGATATATATATATATATATATTTCAAATAAATTTACATGAGCAAAAACAACTCTATTTATTCAATCAGAATTTAATGCACCAGCTTCTCTTTTGTTAAGTCTCATTATAGCACGCTATTAGAATATTTTGTTAGCATCCAAAAATTGAGCCACAAATAAATTTATTATTTATGAATAATTTATTTCAAATAAATGAACACTTATTTTTGTATTGAGCTGTGAAAATGAATAATATAATCCATTAATAAAATGACGTTTAAGAACCTATATCTTGATTCGGACAAGAATAAAAGAATAAAGGGGATTTTTTAAATTTATAAGTTTTTAAATTATATCTTTCGAATTGAAATCAACTGCGTATAATATTTAACCATAGCAAACGTAATTGGATTTATTTGATATGCCCATAAAAATCCGATGTGATAATAAACCAATTTTATAATTTATTATTATTATTATGAAATATAATTACAATTCTAATGTAACACAATATGTGCAAATAAAATTTATTAATTTGATTAATTCTCATTCATTGTTAATATCAGCAATACAATATCTTCAGTTATTTGATAAACATTATAAAAGTGAAGGTATCGCTCATCTTGCATTGTTGTGGTCCATAAGCAGAGAATTGTGGGTATTAATGGAGTAATTTAAAGATAATATCCATTTAATTATTGAATGTACTATAAAACTGCATTAATAATACCGTAAATGAACAAATGATTCATAAATTTGTAAATATAAAATCATTTATTCAAGAATTCGAAATGAATTGCATAATTTGTGATAATGTTTAAAAAAAATCAGCATCATAATATTGCAATATTATAATATTGGATTTTGTACTGACTGCATTGTCAATAGCAGGGTTTCTCAGCCCTATTCTCGCGTCCACATAAAACACCACGGAAGAAGAGTAAATTTGAAATTGAAGTAAGTGTAACATATTTATTTCATATATCTTAGTATATTTATAAAGCTTGTACAGAAGGTAGCTTTATTAAGACGGGAATTAATTAAAATCTAAAATTCATTCGCTTCTTAAAGTATTAAGTAAGAAAATAAAAAGTACATCTAATTCGTAAAAAAAGTCTTCAATACTTCTATTCATACCAGTGTTCTTTCTACAGCTAATTACTAATGACATGAAACTATTGAAGTAATACAGTATAATCAACTAATCACTTGATAACATTCGCGATGAGTAAAATCGGTAATTATCATAAAATATATTGTAGAAATATTATTGAAAAATGTGTTTGTCAAATAAATCATTTTAAACATCATGCCTTTCCATCAAGAAGTGTCAGTTACCACATTAAAAAAATAGTTCAAACAGCTTTGAAAAAATAGTCAAACAAGACAAAAAAATCAAATGTTTTTTGCCTATTTTATCAGATTGATAGCATGAATGTCAAAAATAAATCATCATTTAGTTTCTTTTCAAGTGTCAGTCAAATAAACTTAATTGCAAATTCAGATTCAATCTTTGAATTTACTATGATCGTTAATGAAATACGGTCTACTCTATGATCAAAACCTTATTTAAATATTTCATTGTATTTAATTGATAGTCAACAGTTTTTTCAACAATTTGGCTATCATTATATTTAGTTCGCAAAGACTGTTAAAAAAAAATAGCACATTAAAAATGAATCTGGAGATAACATGTGATTGTTTTTTATATAATATTTTTGAATAAATCTTAAATAAATCATTTTTTGATCTAGAGGGAAAATTCTTTATTTTATTATCAGGACAATCGTCTTAAAATAAATATCTGATTTTGATTAAATTTCTATTGGTCAGGTAATATATGTAATATTGAGTGACATAAAAATTTAAGATCTATACGTGTCAGTCAAGTATCAACAGATCAAAATTTTCGGTATGAAAATTTCTATTCGATATGAAATTAAAATCAACCAAAATCGGCTATGCTAGTGATTGGTTGGAAACCCTTTTTCGTGCAAGATGTCATTCAAATTTTGATGATCGCTAACTGTATCTAACGGCTTTGACTAAGCACTTTAGCCGTATAGTCAATCACGAAGGTTTTAGCAATTTTATTTAAATATTGATGCGATATAATCTATATTAAGGAAAAATATATAAAATGACTCGAAAACATCTGCGATTACTTATGTTTTTTATCTTTTTTTTCAGTGTAAAAACTAGATAAACACCAGTCTTTAAATAAGTGAAAAGAATATTAATGTATATTATTTGCATACAACTTAACAACATTCAACGAATAGTTCCAGCAATAGTTTTAAAAATATATTATGAAAAAATATTGATCAAACTTAACGCATGGTAATGCTTGAATATTTTTTAATGGCTTAAATTCTTTACAGTAGCCAATATTTGAATAACTTTATTTTTTATTGCAATACAAATAAATTTATCACAATAATATATATCTATTTCTATACATAAACATTTTGAATTGTTTGTCTACCCATAGCTAAGCATACACACGAAAAATGTGTGTGTGTGTGTATTGAGTAATCTTTTTTCACTCAATTACATTCTCTTTTTGTTTTTGCACCGTTCGCAACTGCTCCAATGATATTTTTTTCTATGTTATAATTTTCTAGCATTTGAATGGACGCGCCATTTGTTGCATAGCGTTACAAAATATTATGTCATGTTGATTAAATTTCGCCACATGTTTTTAAATTAACGAATATGTAGTTCATTTTTTTACCTAAAAAATATATTCACTAAAAACTGCATCGTTACCCTTTCGTCTCAAACAGCTAAATTGCTCACATGTTCACTGGCGGCTTAGATCGTGAAGCTATAAATGACAACACTAAATTATTGGCGCAAAATAAGGATTGATTTGTAAAAATATTTACTCGAACCATAAATATGACAAGCCTACAAGTGTATCGCGAAATCGTGTGGTGATCGTTGCCAAATAACTTCTTTTTTTTTCATTGCGAATGACACTCTAAATTTTCACCAAGGATAAATTTTGTAATCAATGTACACGGTTATTAAGAACTTTATGTAGGAAGCAGAATAAATTTTGGTTTGTAATGAATTATAATATGAATTAATGAAGATTAACGGTTACAAAGTGATAAAAGTGAGGAAGTTTATTATATAATAATATATATTTAGTATTTTTAAATGTTTGAATTAATTTATATTTCAAACATTTATTTTAAATATATAATGTTCTTTAAATGAAAAAAAAAACAAAAAGAGCATTTTAGAACACTTAGTCTGAGTGAATTAGTTTCTAACTACCAACACGAAACATAATAATGTGCCCTTGATTATTATTTCAAGGTTAATCAACGAGCAGCTGACTCAATCTCTCTTTTGAGAGATGTAAAAAGTGCTAAAAAGGCTAATATTGTTATTTTATAATTTTAAGAAAGACGTCATATCTACATAGATGCCTAATGATGATTCTATTGTAAATACATTCAAGCCATATGAAAATCTGCATAGTTTTGAATGAATTGAAAAAATAGCTTATTCATGATTGGTTGGAAAAAAAAAACATTTGCTATGTTTTTACTACCGGTCGTGATACAATCGTGCGGACTACTAAGATCGTCATAGCACAAAAGAACTTAAATCGAAAAATATGGTTGAAGTGAAATGAATATCAGGTTCAAATGTGTTTTTAATATTTTCAATTTTTGATTTTTTGTTGATTGTATTGTTCAAAATTGCAATAATTAATAATTAATATCACAGTATCTAATTTTTTTCGAATATAATTTGGATTCAATGCGGAACACATTCACTCCAAATTAAGTATATAAATAACAAATAAATACACTCAACGGTAACCGATCTTTAATAATTTTCCCATACATATTTATTCAGTTAAGATACAAACGTTAAAGTTGTGGATACGATATAGTTGTAAAATATTTCGAATCATTATAGATATTTTTATTATGTAAAAAACAAAGAGCACGCAATTTGTGGGCTATAAGATTCGTATTGTAATACAAATCGTATTCGCGTCAATTATAAGCAGTAAAGCCAATATAAAAAACCAATGCCAACCGCAGAAATAAAATATATTGTACAGTGAAAAAATCAGCAGAACATTAGAGGTCAAATAATTTATGCGCGTGAGTAAGCGCATTTTTTCATAGACATTGTGGTGATGAATTCAACTTGTTTGGTCGTCAAAATGATATGAAAGGTAATGAGTTCTATTAAACACTTCTATCTCACAAACGCTATTCGATTACAGGTAGATAGATATGTTATAATTGAGTTGAGAGTTGCGCTGTGATTTTTTTGTCGAAGTTAGTTAAACCCATTTTGAAGTGATTCAAATAATAATACTCGCAACGAGTGATATCTTTCCCGATACTATGGATTATTATAAAACAATGGATATATAATAATAAACATAGTGTGCTGAATTTTATGAAAATATCAATGCGCAATGTGAATGCGCAGGTAAGCAGGAAACTTACTAATATGTTGAAAGTTCAGCGAGTTGGTTTCAGTCAATCATTTCGATCAATTTTAAAGTCTTAAATTTTTTTTGTCGTCTTTAAATTATTTATGAATGGTATTTTCTGTCATAATTATAAAATTATCAACACTTCTACAAAACATTAAGAGAAAAAGGTGAAATATTAAATATATTAATTATTTATAAACACACAAATGTAATTGCAATTTTTTGATGAATTTAAAAAACAATCGAGAAAATATGGTTTGCTAAGATTATTTTATGAAAGAATACCTTCCTCAATTTAATGTGAATGTATTTTTCTCTTCAATATACATATTTTTTTTGATTTTACTGTATTTATGTATATGTACTTATATTGTTAAATCATTCCGCCACAGCTATTTGACTTAGCAACGACTGTAACGAGCTTGACTGAAATACGACAAACAATTAGGTGAGAAATTATTTGAAGGCCAGGAAGGTTGAACGGAATTCCCAAATATTAACAATCTTTTGTGAAACTTATTTGAAACGATGACTCCATTTCCTTATTACAAAAACAAATAATTATAAACCACAATAGCGACCAATTAATATTATGTAAGCATATGTTTATTCACTCGCATATATTTTGATGAAAATCGTACATATTGCGACACGTATCTCATGTAAATTATGCCATTGTATAATAATATTTTAATATATATAAATATATGATAATACCTGCGTATATTATCACAAAATAAAGTATTTTTTTGTACTAAATAAAAAAATAGTTTCATTTTCAACAATTTTCATTCGACTAATTTTGATCGTGTCCTCAAATAAAAAAGCGAGTCAAGTTTTTTTTAACATATCAAAAAACAAAATATTTTTTACTAGACTTGTAAAAGTAATAACAAAATCAATTTTAATAACTCTCAACTAAATTGATATCGTCTTTGTGCTTCGTGTTGATCATATATATCATAAATTATTATATTTTATAGCTACAACCAAAACTTCAAAATAAAATTTTAATTCAATTGTCATTGTCTACATTCAGCGGTGTTATTGCCGGTGTAAATATATTTTATTTCACCAAAAACGTGATGAGATGGTTTTTCATAAAATAAGTATAAAAAGAAGGAAAAAGTAAAAATCAACAATTTTATTTACCGTATTCATTCCCACAGTAGCAGACATCTTGTCGTTGCTAAATGCTTCGGCAAATACTTGATTGATTCATGCAACTCTGCTATGTAATTATTTTGTGTGTCAAGTGTATTTTTTTCCAGTAATAAATACTCTGTGCCAAGTGACAGTGCCACCTGGCAACATTCCATCAGCACTTAGACTATACATACACACACACACACACACACAGAATGTGTCTCATTCATGATTGTATGATGACTAGCTTGTGAGAAAATATGTTGACAAATGAAAGAAATGAAAATTTATAAATTACATCTCACAGAAAATTGAGAGATGCATTTTATAAAATTAAAATAAAAAAGTAATCGTTTAATTGTGATTGGTTTTCGTTTGGTCACAGCCTAAAACAGTTTCTGTGCTTTAAGCCAAGTTCATATATATATATATATATATATATATACTGCTCTTGAGAGCACAAATAAGTCAATTGTCAGATTTAAGTCTAGATAAATTAATGAGACGTGTCAGGGTTGAAATCTTCGGTTGAAAATTTACCCGTCAATCATTCAGATCTAGTATGAAATATCACAGTATATAATTAATTCTGAAACATGTCTTGTAATGAAATAAAAAAAATAAAAAAAAACTGATGTATATTCAAATACATCAGTTTTTTGTGGCCATAAGTGGCTAATAATTTATTTAATATTTATTAAAACAAAAATTGAAAAAAAAGCTTGATCAGGCATTATATAATATTTTATGTTGAAAAAGTACCTGATATATAATACTACCGGGCGCAATATTGATTACGAATTATCACAGTTTAAATATGTTAGAATAAATCACTGAAAGAAATCAAATTCATATAAAATTTTATGTTATCGACTGAAAGTGCTTAATGGAATATCGATACCAAATTTGAATTGTTGAGACTTTGTACGATTCCACATGTTTTGTCACTAACGATAAGAGTTTCGCCTTTCGATATCTGCAGCCTTACTATTACTCGTTAGTTTTGTTGCGTCCGTGTGATAGAATGTTTGTAGATGTTGAAAGGCGAAACATGGGTCGTAAGTGATAAACTTTGTGGAATCGTACAAAGTTTCAACAATTCAATTTTTTATTGAAAATAAAATATTATGATTTTTTTAAACTCCTTATACTGACGCATTATTTGCAACATTACAGCATACAGCTGACTATATGAGAAATCCTCGTCTATCGGATATAAATAAAGCTTGTACATAGTAGTAAATTGTAGAATAGTATTAAATGATTTCCATATTATATTGGAGGATGCATTCTCACTTCCTATAATGAATAATAGTGACATGTCAAATAATATTTTAGTTTAGTTAATTGAGTTTTACAAAACAAACTAACAGTTTGTTTATTTGATACTACAGCCGGTTTAAATAATTAATAAAAATCAAATTTGGCGAATTTTTTTTAATTACGTTAGATTAAAAAAAATGTGTTAGGCATTCAATATCATGTTTACAGTAAACCTTATACGTTGAGCAAATAATAGTATTAAAAAACAGGTTCAAAGATAACGTGGGTTTATAATCGAAATATGTTAGATGACGAAAAACACTTAATATCGATCGGCAAGTCATCTACTTTCTTAGAGGTCTCCTATATTTATCGCGAGGACATATAAAATCAATTTACTTTGTAAAATAACGATAACTTGGTAATTAGTAGAGTAGATAATACTGAAGCCCATTTTTATCCACTGTATATAGAACAAAAGCTGGTTAGACCATACTGTTACTCTCACACCATGTGTATAGGCAATTGTCACAATTGAAAATTTTGTACTACGGAAACAAAAGAAAAATATGTCGTCATTAAAATGTACGGATAATATTTTATTGAAGACTTTAATTGTCTTATAACTTCGCACGAGCCTTGAATGCTTTATAGTTCAAATAAATAAATAAAATGTGATTTAAATGCTTTTATAAAATTTATCGTTTTCTATGTTTTTTGCGACTTAGACGTGACGCAAACAACATCTTAAATTATGATTTTTTTCATGTGGGTATAACAAAAATTGATACATAAAGATTTTTTTACATATAATGTATACATACATTCGGTTATTATAATGTTATGAAATCGGTCGTAATTGTAATTTTTGTTATTATAAATGATACTAAAAGTAAACTTGACACATATTTTTAATTACACATGGTATAAATTGTTATTGATTACTTAATTCGACATCAATGAAACAAGGAAGTAATAAATGGATAAGTAAAATTTATGAAATAAAATATCTTCGTTAAAAAATTATATTTAACGGCTTAGACAGATAAAAAATATATAACATAGTCAAAAAAGTGCGTTAGTTTATTCTATTTCGATACTTAGAGAACAATCTGAAATGCTCAAAAAAAGTTATAATCAATAAGAAGAAAATTCATTAAAATCATTATGTATCCTAAGATAATTGGATTTACTTTCTGTTTAAATAAATTTTATCGCCATTTTTTCGTTGCTTAGATGCGTAAAATTCACAAAATTTTGTCTTAAAATCCTTGTATTTATATGAGTATAAGTAAATTTTATTTAAATTTAAGATGAATTCTTTTGTATAAATAAACAGCAATGATATCATTAGTTTTAGTAAAATAAATGAAACAAACGCCATTATGTAAAATTTAATTTTGATAAAAATACTGACATTAAGTTTTCGTTTCATAAATTATATTCTAGTCACTATTTTTAATGTGAAGTATGTGCTCAAATGTTGAATCTTCCATTATCAGTATTGGGAAAAGGTGTTAGCATACCTCCATGTTATTTCCCCATACTCGGCAAACGAATTATTATTTCCCCAAACTGCTATTGCAACATGTTTCCCGATGAGAGTGAGGCCAAAGCTCTGCAATATATATTATTTGATTTTGGTGGGACTATTTCTCTTACCAAAACCGGTTCAATTAATTCATTCGATATAAAAAGTGCTTACGAACTAAGCTTGAGTGCTTCACTTTTATTGGTATTTCATGCATCCGAATTGGTTTTAAAAATGAATTGTCTTTTGTTATTTTAACAGAATTTAATTTTAAACATTTTTTTTTGCTTATTACTCCATCGACATTCAATCACAATAATTTTGTTGATTGATAGATCCTGCTAAATTTAATATGTTTTCAGATGAGTCAATTTATATGTCACGGTTAATTTCAACGTATTCACTGTCGATCTAATTAACTTTTTTTATTATTTTATTAATTATTATATCAATTTAAATTCGTTTTTACTAGTCGATATATGAAATGTCTAGTAAGTGTTAAAATCATTGTCGAGCTCTCCAATGACAGACGATGGTAAAACACGCACTAACAATAGTGAAGAGTGACTGGCAACAGTATGTGTGCTCGTATGATCATTTTTATATTTGTGGACAATTTACGTCTGACTAGTAAAATTGTTTAAAAATGTACACATTGAAAAGTTGAAGTGTTTATTTCTTCTCTTATATATACTATACCTGGCTTGAATGAAAAAAAATTACAAAATACAAGTGAATATATTCCTTGGCTATGTGCGTACTTTAACTTTTATAAATATAAATATCGAGACAAAAGTGATGCTAAATTTTCACTCAAGACGAAATGTTTCTTAAGCATTCAGAATGGATACGTGCTAAGCTAATCAATTTCGCTATGTCCCATTTTATGATTATAGGGATGAGAGGAAAATTTCGAATTTAACCATTGCAATCCAAAAATACAAGAATATTGAAGTATTGATATTAAATATAATTTAGATTTATTTAACACTGCTCCCCTTGTGAAGTTAATATTACATCTAATAAACAAAAAAAAGATATAGGGTATCATACAATATACAAAATATTATTTATTGACCATTTGGCATTTTTCAGGACCTTCATAAAACGAAATTTTATCTCGACTGAGGTCGAATTATATATTCAAAACTGCTAACTCGAGCTTAAGTTATGAAATGTTCTGTTTGTATTATAAAACCATATAAATGTGACAAAATGATCTTGACTTTAAAAATTTCAAGGTATGTTTATTTTCATGGCATTCTAAGTTTTTTGAATCATTCTTGCAATAATAAAAGAGGGTTTTTTCACATGTTTTTATTTTTTAACGGAATGCACACGCAATTGTGTTGAAAGAACAGGATCATCTAGCATTTTATCTGAAGTTATTGATTAAATTATATCAGGCTTTTATTCAAATAGTCTACCTATCTTTTCGGAAGAACTACGGTTGGACTTAGGAAATAGTTAGTAGTTGACTAAATGCTTTCGCTTATATGGTAATATGGTTTTCGCTTATTTCGGTTTCGGAAGTTGTGGGTACGCGGTGAACGTAGAAGGATAAAAATTACGTACAAATATATTTTGAATTCGAACCCTTGACTGCATAACCAAGTATGACGAAAGTCCAAGAGTAACGACCACTCGACTAACAGGCAAAACTTACATGTATATTTTATTAATATAAGCACACATTTTTTCTCATATTCTTCATTTCAATATATTCTAAGAAATAAGTACATAGAAAAGAGGTAAATCATTTTATTTGCGGCAATATTAATTTTACGACTGTCCAATTCTACATATTATGATAATATTTGAATGTACAAAGAATTTTTTCGTGTGTAATTTCTAGCGAAAAAATAAATTTACAAAACGCCATTATGATATTTTTGAACAAAAAAAATGCCAGTGATATATTACAAATATAACGAACAAACGATGATATTTGATCAATAATGGAAGTATCATTCTAAGGCAGCTTTTCCTTGTAAATACATTTTGAAAAAACCAACTCATTTTAAACAGAAAGTTCGTGATACGAAGATTTACGACTTAAGAAAAAAAAAATTCTCTTTAACGAAATGAATGATATAATATGTTTCGAGTTTTGGATTTGAGGAAAAACTATGAATAACTACACCATCACATGTAAAGCATAAGCGTGCGTCACTAGGAAACAGTCAATCTCATTTAAATAATGGCATTGTGGTATATGTCTGAATTATTTTTCTTCCTGAAATACATTTTTATGTGTGTGTAGCCTTGTCGTATATTTGAATATTTGTATAACTTATTATAAATTTATATCAATAAAAAAACATATTAAATTTTTATTTTAATAAATAAGTAATATCAAAATTGTTAGTTGCTGTCGTCTGCGAGTTGTAAAAGTATTTTGTTTTCGATGTGTATTTAGTAATATAGTTTTAATATTTTTTATGAAAATATAATAATATTACATCGAAAATGTGTTAAGTATAATTTACAATGAATTGTATTTATCAAGCTTGTCTCTAATAGAATGGTTGCCAAACATTTTAAATTTCCCCTCCAACTCTCTCATATAATTTTCGACCTTGTCGTCGATGAATTTTTATTTTCAACATCAATACCAGGTAAATAATCAATGCCTATGGCCCATATTTAGTTTTTTATGATGCGCAACTATTTTGTGTGAATTTATATTTGCTTTCACATGTTTTTGATGTTCATTTGTGTTTCATAAGCACAACTATGTCATAATCTGAAAGTAACTGAAACATTTTTCTATGCCAAGTAGACCGGTACTGTGATCACATAATTTGGAACTTCAATGAGTATTCTTTGAATCGCTATTTTTTGTTTCAAAATCTTTACATAAAATAGAGTTTATAATAAATATTGATTAGCATATATGGGACTTGTTCAACATCTGTATATTATCATCGGAACTAGTTTCGCTTTAACGAGGAAGCATTTTAAACTAAAAAAATATTTCATTCGTTGAGTAGCCCCGGTTATCATCAAATCATAATGTATAGGTGATGGAATGGTATAATATAATATATTTTATCGTATTTGAAATCATCTCAATGACATGACGGAGTTGAATAATTTTATAATCTTCAAGAGATTTTGGCTGTTTTAATTAGATTAAAGATTTAATATGTAACCTATATCACTCAAAAAAATATGAAACGAACTCTATCGATGTTCTTACATTGAAACATACAATACATTGTAGCTGATATATTTTTTTAATCTAACCCCCTAAAATAACATTACAATTCAAGGAAAACTCAATGTTTGTCAAATTGGAAAACGTCCGAGAATTTTCACGATTAAAATAATATATATATAACACATCTAATTAAATGACATTTTTTAAATACCAGTAAAAATATAATGGTAGAATTTTTAATTTACGTTAAATCTTTGATAGTAGTATTTTTTGGATTTATTCAAATTTAACAAACCTTCTTTCACTTGATGATTGATTAATTTTTTCACTTAACAGCAATGTCAAGAGAGAATAATCAAATACAACAGCCAGTTATTGCAAATCGGTGTATAAAACAACGCTAAAAATTGTGTCACAATTTTAAACCGAAGTAATATTTTTACTCTTAAAAATTACCACACGACTTCGGCATTGAACAAATAAAACAAATTTTCACTTTATTAAAAAAAATAGACAAGGTCATCGAGCTGTATTATTCACGAAGGCAACTGTTTTAAGGGTTGCATATTACGTCATTAGTTCGTTTTGAATTACCTATTTTAGTACGGTTTTAAACTGAAGTTGGTTTGGCAGCACCGTACGAACGTGCGCTGCTCACGAAAGTTTGATTGAAACTGCGGTCATTTTAAAAATTATTCGTAGATCAGTGCGCGGATTTTACGTTCGATTTTATACTGCGTCACTCAACATTGAACTGCCTTTAAAAGAGTCCAACGATGATAGTATAATACAAGCGTGTACTTATCTATTAATCCTAATTTTAACCACAGCAGTGTATAGTTAGAAAATCGGTATCGTAAAGCTCTATACAGTGCGAAAGAAAAGACGAATATTTTTTTCTTTCTTGACTGCCAATAGTTATAAAAGGCGAAAAAATAGTCAAATATACCAAAAGGGTTAACATGAGCAAATCAATTTATTTCAGCATCCACTCTGCATGCTATTGTACAATGCGTCGAAAGGAAATTAGTATTTCTTTGACGCATTTATTTTTAATATATCGTCTCTCAATTTAGCGTATCTTGTTTCGACATATATGTTAGGTGTTTGTTCAACTTAACTTATCCCTCCAGAGATTAAGAAAGAAATATAATACTCAAATGGTTATATTCGCTCGTTATCGCTTATTAATCAGGTATGGGAAGCTTGGATAATTATATCTTTAGATACAATTCCATAAATCATAAATCAATTGAAAATTTATGTTGACATATTTATCTGGAGAAGAGGTTTTGTTGTCGCAAAATCGAGTTCTATCGAATATATTTTTCAAATTGAGCCAAATTATATTAAATAGACAAATCATTCATGACTTTAAAATGTTCGCGCTAATTTTTATCATTTTTTAAGTATCGATTGACGAGTAAATAAAATGAAAGCTTTAATAATATCTGAAAAACATTACGTTTCTTAGATCGCCAATCGCTAGATATATCTACATTTTTTTACTTAAGTTTTCATGGAAGATTTTAAAAAATTTACTCAAGGTCAAAAAACTCCTGACTGTATATATTAAATTTTAATCCTCTAGTTGCCGGGTCTAGCAGCATTACTTTGTAAGAAATGCCACGATTCAAATATCAATCATTACAAAGTATTTGTGCATTTAATTTGAAAAAAAATGTATCTTTGAAACAAAACCCTACATATGGTATACAGAAATATTATCATTTCATTGACAATCCCAAGGTTTTCATAAATCATCTAATCGTGGTATGGTTTATCCTCTTTATGAGATAATTAATTTTTTGAAAGATAAAAAGAAATATTTGTATTTTATTTAAAAATTGTCCATAAATATAACATGTAGTGTTACTATACACCGTGGTCAATGTTCACCGCATTCTACAGTTAAAAGTACAGTATTCCAACTATGCTTATAGACGTCGTAAATCGATCGTTAGTGTTATTTTTATTTGCTTTCTTGAAGTTAATGTTTTTCATATATTAAACTATCTTTGCAGCGTGTCAATTAGCCTAATTTCATCAATAATTTAAAAAAAAACGTTCATTAGATACTATAGAAATAATTTCATACCAACAAACTATGGAAGTCTTGTATATATTTGAAAAACAAATCTCTATGTATGCAGGATCAGATTGAATTGAAATGGAAAAAGAAAGATTTATTAGAAATGTGTAATTGAGGCACAGAGTTTATACACGTTAATTCTTAGTGATTAGTAATGAAATTACATTATTTAAAATGACAGAAAAAATTATTTAAATATAAACAGTTAGTCAGACATATTCAGTTATCAAGGAAACATGGTATTACGTAATTTACAAACCAAACATTATATTTTGACGCCCGAGTCTTAGACGCTCATAACATATATGTTTGATCTACACGGCTGCTTAAAATTTCTTGTGATTCAAATTATTTGTTACGTATGGTAAAGTAAAATTCATTAACTGATTCGGAATTATTTTCCTCGTTAGTATAAAAACTAGTATTTTAGAATAAATTTTCAGACACCTGTTTTTATATTTTGGTTTATACAACTTATATCACTGGATCTGTTATTATCTCCACCATTTTGATAAAATTTACAAATCTACTAGGTGTGACGAAATCTACATTTTTTTAAACTTTTTGTTCCGATTACACCGAATAAAAGTAAAAAATATGATACTCTTGAAATATTGTAAAAAGGATAAGTATTGTGAAAGAATATTTTTCTTTACTCTGAAAATGTTTGTTTATTTTTTTTTTAACAATGAATGTTTTTTTATCAAACAGAATATGGTTGAAAAAAGGATTACGGAAATATTAAAAAAAAAAATGCTCAATGTACTATTAATAATAATTACAGCTATTTCGGCAATTAACACCTATTATACTTTTGAATACATATATAAAGTATTTGAATGTGTTAAAAGCCTTACTTACACAAAGCCATTATATTGAAATAAAATACGAAGCATTATTTCAAAAGTTTAATATTTTTTGAAATTAGGACTGGTTTTACTTGAACTTTCAAGTTGATCATCAGTAGATAATGCTCGCAAAGAGCGAAACGGAAATAGTACTTAATATTGTGATTTAACATCAAAATAAATATAAGGATTTATTACATCAAAATCATTGGATCATATTCCATTTGCATTTTAATTCCAAATTAGCTTCAAATACATCTTTTCATGAGGACGCATCCACTGAATATGTTTATGATATGCTTTTAACATATTATCGAGCTATCATGTTATTATTGTTTAATATTCAATCAGTCAATGATATGTATGTGTTTGAAATTGAGCATATTTTGCAGATAATTTGCTAAATAAATATATTTGAAAATCATGAAATGGCATATTTTTAGAAAAAATCTCACGTCTGATATGCATGTTCTTTATAAAATCGTGGCTCGTTATTTAAAATAATGAAATTTAATCAGTTCGTTTTACTTGAAAGATCCGAATGAATGTGGCACTTATTGGGACATTGCGTCTTTATATTCTCGAGTTATGCACCGATTATGAAAAAATCACAATTTTAGTTCTAAGCAAAACCTGACAATATATTTAGTAAATAATACAATTCATATAAGTTTTATTTGGATACCACGAATCTGCTTGAATTAAAAAAAAATGAGAAAAATTAATAGAAGGTCGTTTTCACATTATATGAAACGAATTTTAATAAGAGCTTACGAAATATTTCGTGTTTTGCCGTGTATTTAGCCGATTGATCAATGCCGTCGACTTCGATTAAGGTGCTCACAAGTTTGAGCCCCAATGTGAATATTGGTTGATAAAATTCATATGAATCAACTTTTGAGGTATGCATTCGAAAAGATAGCTAGAGGTGTTAGCTAACCACTCCTTCTGTTCTAAGCCAATATTTTTGCAAAAGAAAGAAATCAAAAATCTAAATCCAGCAGTTGAAGCGGTTAGAGCAATTTTCATGCTAATCTAATATTGTCAAAGTTCTCATAATGAGCAAACAAATACTAAAGTATCTAAAAAAATTGAATTAGCCATTTACTAAAGTAGTTATGTTTAAAGGAGTAAATTAGTATATTTTTTTTTTGTCAAGTGAAGCAAATTTCATTTGTTTTGTTGACTTTGAATTGGTGCTATAGAAATCATTAACCGCTGAGTAAGAATAGCGAAGTCATTTATTGTAATATAAAAGGTTTCCAAATGGATCTATTATAAGAACTCTTTTTGAATGTAATTGATTGTTTTTCTTAATACTCTTAAGAAACGTTTTTTTAAAATAACATGTTTATTTTTTTGTTTTTATAATATCTGCCGTTTTAAACCTTGCTGAATCTTGCGATAAGCTGTATGAATCGAATTTTTGAATAGTTGAAATAAAAAAAAATAATTTCCAGTTATTTTTCAATGGCTTAATTTTCATCTTTGCGTATGTCTTCGAATCTTAAATTAAAATATTTAAGCCACTCAGGATGATACGCACGTACAAAGATCACAAATAAAATCGAATTAATTTCATTCATAAATTACAGCTATCAATAAAACGATATTGCTTAAGTTATATTCAAATCTTACTACAAAGTAAAGGAAGATTCTTACGATGATTTAAGGTTGTGTTTTCGATAAATATGTGTTTTTTAATTTTTGCAAAAGAATAATGCACTTCGTTAAGAAAATAAATTTATAAATGCATATATACATTACGAATAGAATTGAAATGTACGTATTATGCTAAACGCGTATATAAGGTTTTAAAACACCTTAATGCAAGAAAAAATATTTGTTTTCATAACGTTTATCTCATGAATTCATAGAAAACATTGTATTATATTTTCCCATATTCAGAGAATAAATTACTATTGGAGACCGTATGCAATCATATAATTTACGATAAACCTGTGGAAGTGTACATTGTGTAAACGATTCAAATAAAATCATGCTCATAGTTGTTGTTCTTTATAAGGATATTACGTTTCTCAAAAACTTTACATAAATAATTACTTTCTTTCTCGGTATGTGAACTCAATGTAAATATTCTTGGTGAATTGTGCAATGTCCAAAGTGCTCCATTGTTTGATTAACTTCGCGTAATATCTAATGCTATAACTTTAATATTGATGCAACTTTAATTTTGGTATATCTTATGATTACATAATGGAGATAAAAATGTTAGTAAAAATAGTTCGCGACACTTCTGAGATATAATTGTTGCTAGAAAAAATGTCGGTGATTTTTTGCTTCAAAATTGTTTATGTTTGTTTTTTATTACATTTTTTGTTCTTTTATTTAATATCAGCAAAATATATAGATTTTTTAAATATAAGTACAGAAAAAATTGTACTAAAATTATTGTTCAATATCCTTTTTTTCTTCTTTTTTAACTTTTAAGATGTTAACTGTCACTTCTTGATAGAAAGGCGTGATATTTTAAATCGGTTGATAAGGCTCGCGATGAGCAAAACCGGTCCTGATCAAAAAACATATTGTAGAAATAAGTACTAAAAAAGTGTTTTTATTATTTACAATACTTTTTTTCAATAAATTCATTGATAGTACACATCTGCGAGAACACAATTTATTGACATCTAAATTCTAGTCTCCTTATGCGTACGTGACAGCATCGAAAAGTGGTGACGCTTTCATCTAAGAGTAGACTTTATCTGCACAACTGCCGCTGTTGATAGTGATGAAACAATTCAAAGGCCCCAATTGTACGATGTGGAAGTTTGGTTCTCTTATGAACATTTTTAAGGGAAAACCTGAAATATTTTATCTTACTCCATTGTTACTCAAGGTAACAACATTAATGAAAGGATCCAAGCCTCGATACAATACCTTTTACAGGTAAAAAAAAATTCAATGTCACACTCGAGATTTTAAGAATTATGATGTAATTATCAGTGTTGAAATGTTTTTCTTTCAATTATTTTTCCCAAAATAAATGAATTTATTGATTTAAAATACAATGCTGTGAAATAAACTTTTCGGGAATGCCTTTTTTTTATGACATAAATTATTAACAATTGTTATATTACGAATAATACACAGTACATCTGAAATATTATTAATAATAGAATCAAATAAATAAGGTTTTTATTATACACTTATAATTGTATGATCCTATAACTACTGAAGGTTAATGTTCTTAACCTTTCGAGAATATGTAAAATAAGGTTTGAATTTCCGTTATAACTCGAAGTTCGTAATATTTTTACGCGTTTTTTCTTGGCTCCAAAAAAACTGTTGCCTGTTTAACAATGCGAAATGACACAATACCGGAACGATTTCCCAATTATTTTTGTTTTATTTTTTTGCTGTATTTGAGGAATTATTATGGTCTCATCATACAAAAAAAAACACTTAAATGTTCTACTTGATGATTTTAAAATTGGTCAATATGTAGTCTTAAAATAATTCAACTTAGAATAAAAAAGGAAATAAATGCACAGAATCACGGTAATGTTGCAAAATCTCATAATAATATAATTATTGTAATTAATGATTTAAACAGAAAATACTGAAATAAATGTGTTCCAGTCGTTTTGATAACTAATTATATTTAGAATTTAAGCACTGACAGCTTTAGCTAGCTTAGCAACATCAATTTAGATTTAGTTAAAACATTTTATTATAGATACCAAAATTAACCATTTAATTGAAATTATGAGAATTTTATAATTCTCTTACAAACGACAGGTAAAATACAATATTTAATTCTGTTTTTCTTACAATAATAGGCGAGAAATACAAATACAAGCTTTTCTACGTCAACTGTATTCAGATGACAAGAGCGGACAAACGTGTTCAAAAAAACTTTTAAGCTTTTGTTCTTTTTTAATGAATGAATATTTAGTATAAATTTTTAGTTTTTATAAATCTTAATAAAGGCATATTATCATACGTCTTAATTCAATAAAATAGACGTTTATTAAAAGATTGTTGTAAATTATTGTCAACATAATAAATCCATGACTTAAAGTGTGGGTCTTTTTTCTCATAGATTTTTCTTATCAAAACAATTAATGAAATAATGGGAAATGGTAGAGTTTTATCTTTTTACATACGGGTAGTTAATACTCTTGAGACAGTTCTATAATAATTAAAATCTAATGAAATATATAAATTCACCTTTTAATATGTCTGATAAATGACATATATTCATGTTTTCAAAATAATGACTGACAATTCAACAGCAAATTAATGTAATTCATGCGGGTAATTAAATTACATGTGATTTTAGAATAAAAATATAGTTAATCGGTATGGGTAGAATACAATTGATATTCAGAAATGTCATTTCAGTTTTGATATTTTTTTTCAAGGGAAGGCAAACGTTGATTTTTGGTTTCACTGTATGGCCGAGCAAGTGCAAAAACGGATAAATATTTTTTTATTATTATCTTAGGGGTCAAATTCTCCTTCTTAAGCCCTCAAATGACAACTCACTAAGAAAATTAAATTCCTTTTTTTGCTGGCATACATTTCATGACAAACTTTTCGCTGCACACAGATAATTGTAGCTAAATGAATATAAGATATAAGTGTATACTAACAATATATATAAATCTTCAGTTGGTGATTGGTGATAAGTTCATATTTAACGTACATCTTTGTCAATCGATTAAAACATATTTTGAAAAAAAAAAAATTTCAACAAATTTATTTCAGTATACTGCTTCTAGTCAACAGCGTTGACCTTCGTCAATAATATCAGTGGTTTGAGTCTCAGTATTCCGAGACCGAAAAATGTGCTGCAAGAAAGCGACTATCTAACTACTAGCAATGTCCTATTTCATGTGTCGGCAGGAGCTAGTCGCGAACCGCATGCGGCTCTTTGCATAGTTGTTTGCTGCTCTTCGTACATAAACTCCAATTTCACCTCATCTCAAGTAACCTTATAAGTTGCGAGCTTGTGAGATAGATCTGCCGAACAAACTTGGACTTGTACTTTCGCAATCTTTGGGTATGTACCAAATAAAAATAAACTTAGAAGCAGAACGACGGATAAAAATATACAATCATGAGTTATATTGAAAATAAGTAGCCATTTTCCATATTTTTATACGTGTGTATTACATATATGCGATCATCTGCAAACTATCTTAAAGAAGAGGTTTATCAACTAGCAAACATACGATTCTAGTTTGAAATACCCTTATACTAAATTGAAAATTGTTTATGATATCAACTAAGATTGTGCTAGACGGAATACCAATATAACTGAGGTAGGTTATATTGCACCCGTGTGATAGAGTTCCTGAAGATGCCTAAACGAAAACCTGGATCGTAAGTGACAATAAAAATGTGAAAATGTACAAATCTTCAACAATTAAAAATTTTAAACTGTTTACTTGTCCGATTTTTTTCAATTTTTACTGTATTTATAAGTTTTAAGTACACATGATTTCTGATCATTATAAAAAATATATAATATGTACCCTCTCACCCAATACTATTTTGTGATAAAATAAATGAATTTAATTTCATGGTAACACTTTTTTTTAAATCGACTCGACTTTTTAAGCGACATCTATTTTATTAACGAGAATATATTTATTAAAATCAAGATATTGAATACTCAAGCAGTACGACAATGTTTTTAGCACGCTTAACAGATGTCAATATAAATGAATAATATATTTTTCATTTTACGAAAAATTAGTGAGAATGTGTTGAAAGGTGTAAAAGCAAAACAGTTAAAAACGAAGTATTTATTTTCAGGGGAATTACAAAATATCCATTCCCTTAGTAAATTAAGATTTTACATGAAAACTTCTTTATAAAATCTTTAAGTAAATTAAACTGTTAAAAAAATTAATTGATTCACATTCAGAAAAAATAACAGAAAATAAGCTAAGTAGGATAATGCTAATTATGCTTGAGAAAAAATTATCTACATTTATATAACGATAAGAACCGGTTTCACTTATAACCAATCTTGGTCATTATGTTATAAAATTGAGAAAATATAATTAAAAAATTTTCTTTATTTATTTTAATTATAATGCTTCTCCCGCAAGAAGTTCACGTTGTAAATTTTATGATTGCATGGCCCAACAATTCTTATTGAGAATTTATTATTCACTCAATCTTTTGTATAACAGGTAAAGCCTGCGGCGTGTAGAACTATAGAATTTTATTGAAAAGGAAACACATTTCACAGCATATCCTGATATATGACACACATTTGAAATAATTTATTAAAAATATCTAGCAAAATTGGTAAAACTCGTGGTAACATCGCAAAAACGTGACACAAATATAATTTAAATTCGCCGCTAATTTTTGAATTCTTCAAAAGACTAAAAACTGTTTTCAGTTTATACAAACTCAAACAAGTTATTTGTCGTTTGAAAATGTTATTATAATAATAATACAACATATCATATGTTTTTCATTTGATTATTATTGAATCTCAGGAAAGTTGCTGTCCATTGCAGATATAGAATTCTATTGTTAAAATAAAAAAGTAAGTATAGAGATGAAGTTGTTTACACACTGTAGGAGCGACATGCACGTTTACGGGGACGGACTCCAAAATTTTGCGGGTCGTTAAAAATACCCCTTTCATAATTAACATCTTTACAAATTGTTTACCTTTCGTGGTGAAAAAAAAACCTTATTTTTAACTGAGTTTTCAATTTAGAAAAAAAAACAAATTTCATGATATTAAAGTGTATCGATTATATAGAAAAATATATTTTTACAACAATTCCTTAATAAAAGAAAAGGTGTATTTAAATGTTAATATAACTTTTTTCCTTGGGTCTTTTTAAGCTTGAACTTACACAGTGTAGGTCTAAGTAAGGTAAGAATCTAAAATATTTACGTACGTATCCGAAGTTTTACCCGATATTGCATACATTTATATTTCAAATAACATTAACATTTCAAAAATATTTATTTTCAAACACTTAGAAAGTTTGTAATTGATAAAACCAGAAATGAAACTGAATGATTAATACTTTAAATCTTCTATAGTAAATTTAAATATTATAATAGGGCTAAAAAATATAAATACCTATATATAACCATGCATCATTAAACATAGTAACGTTTGCTTACTACTTACTACTTTCTCACTCTACAAAATTTTTTTGGCGTTATAAAAACCCTGAGTCTGTTTATTATAAAAATTTTGCATTATGCGTTGATATTAATTCAGCAAGAAGAGGGTTTCTGGATATATATTTCCTTCTTGAAATGGAGGATACAAACATACAAATTTTCTGAGTGTCAGCTAGAATTAGCCCGCCAGTAATTTTCCAATACTATAATAATACTTATACAAAACGTAGCTTTTGTGCTGAATATTTAACACTATTTCAATATTTTTAAATTGAAATAAAAGCTTAACGAAAACATCATGATAATTAATTACTAATAATTAATCATTATTACCAACACAATAAATTGACTTTTAAATTTTAATCATTTCGTGAGCAGCCGATGAAATTCCATTGTAATCGAACAAAGATAAATTATAAATCACTTACTGTATATAATAACAAACAAATATACTACGTTGATTATTAATATAAATAAACGTAAGATTGTTTTAAGAGATTTGTATCAGCTTTACTTAAATTTATATGGATAAAAAAATAGTGGAAAAATAATAATTTTAATAAATTACTTATACTTTTAAATATGGTTGTTTTACATGTAGTCCGTCTTACGTTCACTTCTATTATGTAATTACAGAAGTTATTTAGATTACTGTCTTGTATGATATTATATAATGACATTGCATTTTCACGTGTCCAGGTTTATCCGATGTTTTCGTCAAAAGGCGGGATTTTCAGCATTGGTCTAATCGGATAACAATTATTGATTCGAACTACTCATACTCTGTGATATTTATCATGTATCTTTGCAAATTGATTCACCGTTTATATAATAAAAATGGAATTGTTTACTGCAATTTTATAGGAGTTGAACATGTTGCCAGTCTAACAAAACCAATATTATTAATTTATTTAATTTATAGCAGATGAACTCTACATTGTTTCATTTAATGTATTACATTTTATTTATCACATCGCTTATATTAATTAACACATTAAAAGATGATAACATTTAATGTTAAAAATATGTTGTGTCATTAAACTTCTTACTTAAAATGCATTAATACGAAAAAAAGCTGTCATTAAATGGTACACTTTCCATGAAGGGTTGATCTAGATTGCGTTCCAGTTTTTGGCGGAAGTTTTATATGGCCCAGAAAGAACAAAATCAGTCCACGAAACTGAGTAATCGAGAAAAAGCTGCATCACAACTTTACTACAGGAATCCTGCAAATCCGGTTACACATATGCATACCGATAGGTTTATCCTTACCCGAAAACCTGGATTACTTTGAGGTTTTATTTATTTCAGTTAAATTAGCAGCTTGAATTGTGAATATATGAAATTATTATACGAAATAAACGAAACAGTCAGTTCTAATTAAATACAAAAGAATATTAGATATTATTGTTACTTCAATAAATATACTATGCAGTAAATAAAGCAATAAAAAAGTCCTCATTGTTTATATAATTTCGCATAAAACTAAGGATAATCATGCTATTTGCCTTAATCAAATATTTCCATAATTAATTACTTATAAAAGTTATTAAGAGCGATTTTTTTAATGTATTTTATGAATAATACTTTCTGTAAACTCTGTTACAAAATTCATCCGAATTTTAAAAAAAAGTCGATTTTTTGTTTTTGGAGTGATATATTAAAGAAATAAATATTTTTAAATAAATATATTCGCCAACCATTCTTTCAAATTAAGGAAAGTAGATGAAGATTTGTTTGAATGACATTTTTTTCAAAATAAGAAATGGGTATAATTGGATAATTTTACCCACGCGCTTAGAAAAAACCGTTGAAAATGTCGCCAGCTTAAAGGATTTTAGAAATCATTCGTTTCTCTAAGATTATGCTAGTAGAATGTGCCAAATTCTTTTCCTAGTTGTAAATTAATGATATTCAGGTAAATTGTGGTTTTTAATTTTCTTCGAGTAGAAAGTTGTGTTTGCTATTTTTTTTAAAGCGATTGCGAAGAAAGATACTGTTTTATGTAAAATTTATGTCAAAAAATAGCAAACCTGCCATTCAAGTTCTACTGCCACGAATACATGTGATTATATTTAAATGATTTATTGTTTGACTCGTTTTTATTTCTTATTGGCTCCAGGCAGTCACTGTTTTGTGATGTGACAATAAGCCACGGTAAATTTTGAAACATATATGGTATTTTCTTACATTTTGTATGTATACAATTATATTTATGATAGATTATCAATTGCTTTAAATTTAATTCAATACTCAATATATTTAACATATTGACGCTGATATTTCTGTAGGTAAACAATCAATAAGATATCTGCTATGAAATTTGAAAAGTCAACATTTTTCTCATTGCATAACAAAAAAAACTTACGGCTTGAAGATAAGTCAGGCATTCTACAAAATAAATATCTCGAGATCAGACCAATATTTATGAACAAATTGTCGATTGTATTCTACTGGCTTACCAAAAATTATTAAAAATCTATATTGAAATAAAAAATGATTGACTTCATCACGAATTTTTTATATTTTAATAAATCACATTACTGTATGCAAAAAAAAAATGTTACAGAAAGCTTGCTATTGAATTACTATGAGATGGTCCATAAAATAAGCTGCAACAAATTTTCAATAAAAAAATAAATATTAATATCATAAAAAAATATACTTTATAAAAATCAATATACTTTGCCTTCAATGTGCTACCACAATTATGTGATTAAAATGAAAATATATTCAAAATAAAATTTGCCGGAAGTTGTGATCATTATGTAAATTCAACTAAAAAGATCAATAAAATATTTTTATTTTCAAATAAATGTTTTCAAAAGTAGCTTTTCAGAACGAAGATTTCTAATCACATATCATTGGCGTCATATTTCTGATAATATTGGATATTGGAATATTGTCAAAACTCAAGTCCCACTTATTTAAATAAATGGAATAAAATAGCTTTTATAGCTTAATTTAATTATTCAAGCCAAATCAAATTGAATGGCGGAAAATTAATACGTAAATAAACGACTGATTTTATTCTTCATAACGCATTAAAAGTTAATTTTGGTAAGTGAAAACGATTAATAGCATAGTTTTGTCCAGTGTCATAGATTTCATTGTAGTTATCTGACTTAAAAAATCTTTCTGTAACGTTAAATATTGTTACAAAGTGTCAAATGTAGTGGTGTTTACAATGTCATCAATTGTATATCAAAATGCATTTGTCAGACTCGAAACTCCTTACAATATCAGAAAAAAGTTTGTTAGTGTTTATAAAACGGTTTCAAATTACAACTTGTCTAGATTACGAGCATCTTAGTATTTCCTAGAAAGGGTTGTTGTTCATTTTTAAAATTAGAAGTATCCATAATTTTTATGGCTATCTGATACAATTTCACATTTAAGCAAAAAGACTAAATTATGCAACAATATTTAATATACCCAGTGACGGTCTGGGTATATAAACTATTGATTTCCAGGAGTAAAAGGGAGCTCGCCATTCGCCAAGCACAAACAAAACTTGTTCCTCATATTATTTTAACAAGGGCCCAAATTTTCTAGCATATAGCGTTTCCACTCGCTGTTGGTCAACATCACATATCTATTAGTTTGAATCTATTATTAATCAACTGTGCAGTAAAAGAATGCAATCATTAATTGGTATGTCTAATTTAATCATTTAATTTAATCAAACGTTAAATTTTCATTTATGTCTCGCGCTTTCAAGAAGTAATCATAAATAATTCTTCTTTCGATTTAAATCTTTAAAAATATCATGTTAAGTCAATAGCAATATAAATATATGGCGAGAGAAAACCGATACAAAAAAATCTACAGCGCTATATAGCATATGAATCTCAATTTCAATTTTGAACCGTGTGTTGTGAGTTATTATTAACAGCTGAATTGTATGTCAATAAAAGGTGAACGAAATTTCCATAGCCCTGATAAAAAAAATAACAGGATTCGGGTGTTGATCTCAATTCTTTACTATGGTAAGGAAATAAGATTCCTAACGGAAAGTGTCATTAAATTTAATATAAACGATTTTAAACTATATTGAATACAAATTTGTGTATTGCCGGATACTTTCGATTTGGTTGGCAAACTTTTTATTTTTATCGATGCTCAGCTCCAAAGGCCGTAGCTTAAAATGTCACTCACATAGTTTCAAAGAAAATACGCAGAACAGCTTTATTTGACGATTAATATAACGGAGTGTATCCAAATGTGGTCTTTACTCTACCATTTTTTGAGGCCAACGGTTTTATTGCAGAATTTTAGTCTATAGAAATAATACTCATTAAATATATCTATCGCCAAACAAAGAACTCAAGAACACCCCATATTTTTCTTTCATTAATAACTAAAATACTGAATTTAAATTTTTTCATAATTTAAATAAAACAAAAGTTAGAAAATAATACCAGTTATTCAAAATTCATAAAAACTGAAAGTTATTGTTCAAATATCCTTCAGAATTAAAATATTAAATTTGTTTTTGAAAGACACTGATGTGTGAATAATTTTAAAAGATAAGTATATTTTTTTAAGAAAAAAAAATGCAATGGCAATAAACTAATTTTTCTATTCGATTGATATAATATTTTTTTATTAATAAAATTTGATTTGAATTTTCTATCATTATTATTAGAGTTTCTACTTATTTATAATTATTTTCTTAGATTTTCTGTTAGTATAGAGTATTAGAGTATTGAATCAAAACATATAAATTTTAATAAAGTAACACACAAAAGCCTTTTATAGAAAAATCTACCACACGTTCTTTCTTCAAGATTTCTATGGAGTTCTCATAATGCTTAAATTTTCAATGGAAAAAATATAAATAAATTTATGAATTTACTGCGATAGTATACAACATATTAGCTGTAAGCTTTTGATTTTACTCAAGTACAATCTGTCCATGATCGTTAAAACGAACATCTTATGAAATACTGCGTCCTTTTTTTGCAAAGGGAATATGTTTAATTAACAATATATGAATATTATACAGATGCTTGAAAACCAAACAATCAAATTCAAATTATTATTGTGTTGATACTAAACATAAGAAAATAAAAGTATGTGAATCTATTCATAATATGTTAAAATAAAATATTTTTGTGTAGGTATAAGAAATGAATCATGGATTTTAAAAATCACTTGTTTTCAATATGGTGTTATGTCCGTCTTCATATTAAATTCAATAGAAGCTTTAGAGGTTTTGATTAAGGTTAATGGGGATAGTCATGTAAATCATCCACCAACTAAATAATTAAATTCATGTATCTATGTCAGTGGAACTGAAATTCACGGATACATCCTTTCGGTGTTCATTTTGTTTTTTTTTAGAAAAAAATATTCGTGTTGTTGAAACTTTTGAGATGACACATGCGTAAAAAATTCATTCATTTATAGAAATGATCAAAATAAAACGGTAGAAATTTTATAGGAAATAAATTTAAATTTACTTTTGGTGATTTTTTGATGAAATATGTCTTAGTTATATCAAAAACGTAGTTTATTAATGAGTTAACCTTTTCTTTATAATACAATGGTTGTGTGATTCATACTTAAGCGTAAATACTGTTCTTTAGTGAAACTGACGTTTAACTCTTTCAACGACATGTTTTATTAAAGAAGGGGAATATTTTAGTTTTGAATGTCTGTCGCCAAATTTTTAAAAGTTAATCAAGATGTAGAAAATCGAAATATATATTGTGGAAATAAATACGAAAAAATGTGTTTTTATTGTTTAAAATATCATGCGTTTCCATCAAGAAGAGACAGATAACACTTACAAAATAAAAATATAAGTTTAAACGTAGGAGAAATAATAAACAAAATATCGTCTTCATGTGAAATGCCGTTGTCTTACTACTATACAATGACAAAAATAATTAATTATCCCAAATTATCCCCGGCAATTTAACTGGTTGCAGTTGAATGAAATATAAAGAAAATAATAATAAATTATTTTATTTTGGTGGAAAGAACCGTCGTCATAGGTTTCTGTAAAATTTTCGACATTTGTCGAAATGCTAAATTTCAATTATTAATGATTATATTGTGCATCAAAAAAAAATGTTGACTTCAGAAAAATCATTTTTACAGATTGAACGGTTTCTTTGAAATTGTGATTATTATACTTATATTATTATTGTTAATTTGGCTATCTTTGAATCAATAATTATCGCCTGTCATAATTGCTTTTATTATTATTAATTTAGGTACATTCATTAATAAATAAGTTTAGCTTTTTATTTCATGTAAATGAATATGTGCTTGTCTAGCACTATACGTGTTAATAGTAAGGTATGTAACGAAGCATGTCCATTTCGTCACATTACCTGTAATTCTTGTAATTTCGTATCGTATAATAACAAAATTTATCTTTTTAAACGTATTACTATTAGTGGTTTGATATTCTGTTTTTATATTGCAGTTTTAAGATTATAGTTATCACAATATTATAATATGAAGCTTTGACTCTTAAATATTCAAAGAAAAATTTGCATAAGGATAACGTATTAGGATTTCAACAATGGTTGAAAATGTAAATTTTTACATTCAGAAAGATTTATGCAGTGGTGAAAGGAAAGTTTTAAATCGTGTTTTTATCTATTAAAAACTATTTACTACTTTTACGTCACTGTTAAAACACAAGTTTTTTATGACAAATACTCTTGGCGCCCTATTTGTGTATTTTCTCATATATTTTTTTAATAAATTTTCATAGATTTTACAAAAACGAAATGTACAGCCAATAGCCAATACATCAGAAAATTTTATGTATATGTATGGATAGTTTTATTGAGAATAGATGATTAATGTTGGGGTGATAGAAATAATTGTTTGATTTGATTCTCCATATATTTTACCCAAAGATATAGAAATCAGTTATTTGTTTTTTATAATTAATTTACAATTTACAATAATGCTATACAATACATAACAGTGACTGAGGAATATAGATTTATGACTTACTTATCATGGAATTAGTGAGATTTGGTTGTATTATCAGAATATATTGTAATTAAAAAAAATATATATATATTTTTATGATATCAAATAATATTTCGTGCCATTTACATTTATTTTTTTCATTTTCTTTAATCTAAATATCAACGTGGATTATGTTTCATTCGAAGTCGTTTCTAGAAATCTAAAATACAATTTTTATTAAATCCATTTGTTTATATTAACAATTGAATCGCACATATCACAAAAAACAAAAAGGTACAACATATCATTATGCCTTTATGTCATTGAGCGACAGCTTGTAAGTAATAAATAATGATTTACTACTAAACTGATATTTCTATAAGAAAATGTTAAATACAACAAACAGTTTACTTATATCGCTAAAATGAACAATAGGCTGTCACATTATCAAGACACACGTTAGATAAAGACAGATACCTACAATATTATTAACATTTCCCAATAGCTTGGTATTTTGTATAATATTTGTAAAGTGCATACTTGAAATTATGCTTTTAGTACGATTATTGCCGTGAACTTCGTAACTTCGGACTCTCCTTAAAAAACGCACCAAATCATTAGTACCACAATAACTTAAAATAGATTTAATGACGTGTGAAATTTTGTTAAAACTTTTTACGTGATGAACGTTAATATATCAATCACTCATACGGAGAAATATTGGCTCCGCATTACGCCACGCCATATTTTTTTTTAATAAAAGTAGGAAACTGAATTATGAATTAAAAACATACTATGAAAGGCAAGACTGTATTTATCATTTAACATAACAATAGTATAATATAATTGTTTACACACTGCTATAACTCACGTCTTAATAACAATACGTAATTAAAAATTATTAAAATAGTTGATTGAATAGTTTGAAAAGAAAGCAATAGAAAATTTTACTTTTTTCTGAATGATGAAAAGCCCTATTTATTATTTATTATACACTATTTAAAATAAATGAAGAATATTTATTTTCAATTGGGAAAAATCTATAAAAACGAGACCGATAACCAAATATAATGTTTAATTACGTAACTCACTAAAATATTGAAAACAATAAAAAAAGGATCTACAACAGTATGTGTATGCGTGTTAAGAAAATTGGCTTTCATATTAGAGAGTCAATACGTAATTTTATTTAGTGATAATTGTGTTTTAATGAATTTGTCTTGATTTAAAAAGTTGAATAAATTCATTCGAATACAATATATCACTAGACGCTATAAAGAGCAATATTTATGAATTAAATTCAATGTAACTTAATTATTTATCATTGATTAAGGGATTTATTATAATTGAATGTAATGATTTTAGTGCAGTTATGACAGATTGGTTTTTAATTATAGATTTTGTATAAAACTCGTTTTATTGTTTGAAAAAATATTAACAGGAAATATGTTTTTGTTAATTGAGATATTCTTTCGGATTTACGAAGAGCGAATCGATCAGCCGAGATACAACTTGAGTGACCCACATTTGCTGTCTCCCGATCGAGCCCAAACACTTGCCACTTGTCTCATCGTAGACGTTTCTAACTTCCGTCCCGTGAACAAAACATGGTTCCATCTATGGCTATAAAAAAAACCAATGACAAAGCCATTATCGAGTGAAAGAATTCGTGATTATCATATGCATAAAAGATATAATAACCAAACCAGACTAAGAAAAAAAAATATTTATTATTGTTTTTACAAAAAATTTAAATAAAAATTCACCATCATTTTATATCAAAATTATACCACTCAATAAGTATTGATTTAAAAAATCTATATATAATTGAGCTCTATTTGTATTTGAAAAAAATAATGATAACCACAAAATTTATATATTAAATATATACCAAATGGAAAATATAGGCATAATTTATGATATCGACTGAAGGTGCTTGATGGAATTTCAATTTCAAATTTGAATTGTTACAACTTTGTATCCTCAGTTCTGTTGCATCCGTGTGATAGAATGTCTGAAGACGCCGAAAGGAAGACGGGTCGTTAGTGACAAAACATGTGGAATCGTACAAAGTTATAACAATTCAAATTTGAAAATATAGACATTTGTGTAACTAATTGGTGTTGTGAGAAAAAACGGTTTTTAAATTCTACACTGGAATACATTACGAAAAATATCAAAGATTACTTTATCATGTAATTTATATCCATATATTTGCAAGAATGATTATAATTCCTGCTGAACTCAAAAATTAAACATCATTTTATTTACATTCGATTCCACAAGCAAAATATTATCTATTGTAAAGCTCTTGGTTTAAGATGAATGAGCACTGTGATTTATAGTCTTTATTTCCGTCGAAAGAGATGTGATATTTTATACAGTTTTTACGCCGTAATTAATAAAAGTTGAACACCAATGCAGCAGACCCTGGTTTAAAAACTGACGCTCTTGAAGCCATCGTCCTCATTCGCGCCCAGTGAACAGAGAGACGCACACGTCTCACCGTAAAGTGTTTCCGGCTTGGTTAAATCGAGTGTTTTTCGCGTGTTTGAAATATCAAATCGATCGGTAAAATTAAATAACGACACATGGTCAAAGCGGAAACCCCGCGTTCCGATTTTACTTTTTTCGGTCGTGAATTGTTCAAGCCTTTTTTCGTGGATTTTTTGAAGATATATTAGTAAAGGTGTGTTATTTATTTCGTTTAGTTTTAAATTATTTTACTTCGCGAAATTACCATTGATGTTTTTCGGTTGTTGGGAGGTATTTAAAGCTATCGAATTCTGTTGAATCAGTGGTTTTTAGATATATTCTTTGATGTGCCGGTGTTTTTAGGTGTGATTGATTTATTTTAATTTATAAAATGAATTCATTTTTGATCCAATGTTTTGTGATGTTCTTGAGTATACATATAGTAATATTTAAGGCATATTAAATGTCAATGAAATTTTTTTTTTGGATTCAAAAAATAAATATACCATCAAAATTTTTGATCCAAGTCACTGTTTATTCACATACTTTTTTTGGTTTTGTTCGTTCATTTTCAGTAATTCACAAGAATAACCCATGGATTACGTTTACGACTTTACAATGCATTCAATAATGATGTTGTGTATTTTAATATTTTTCTCGCAACGCCTTTTGCGTATGAAACGAGTAGCAAAAAATATTTAATTTAAATCTAACAATTTTGACAACGGCTATTTAGTGGTTATAATATAAACAAACCAAATTCAACTCTAAAATGGTCATTTGTGGTTTCATATACTTAAAACAAATATGAAGCAACTTAAAGTAACTTACCAGTCTTAATTGCTGAAAATGAAATCAGCCTTAATTTAACTTGTTTTACATAATCTTAACTAGAATCAAAAATAGATTTTATTTGTGTGTCGGAGATGAGCTACCCAACTCATTGATATCAGATTTGTATGCTTGACACATAAGAGCTTTTTGTAATTTTCTTGATATGCTTATTTTAGTCTAGGGGTGATATTTGGTGTGTACATGCGTAAAGCTTCTGATCGCGAATTTTTAAAATGGTTGTAACAATAATTCCCTCCTATAATTTTTTTGGTAAAATTGTTATTTGGACCAAAATGCTTTACATAATTACCCACTTAAAGTATTTTAAAATGCACGAACTTGTCTTTCACGCTAAATATCATAGGTGGCATGAGATTAACATTAATTTGAACCATATTGATTGACAAAGATTATTACCATCAATTTAACCAAACATATTTTGTGCACCATTTATAATATAATGTTTCAATCAAAACAAAATGATTTGATCGCGTGCAATTTATTTTTTTCGTTGCTTGTTTATAACGGTCCAGTTTTAATTTTTAGTCTATTATTATTACACCAATCCATATCAAATCAGATTAAATTAACAATTTTTGTCACAGTATAAAAATGATTTTTATCATCCTATAGGTCAAAAAGATAACTTGTAAATTATTGATTTTTGAAAGAAAATAGTTCTTAACAAAGTGCGGTTATAATGATAAGTAAATGTATATCTGAATATCAAAATATTTTTGGATACTAAAAATAAAGAGTGTTGATGGAGTATCACAAACAATTTTGAAATATCAATTTTAGTTTGCTGAGAATTTAATACCCACTTTAAAGAATACGATATTATTTCGATAAGCGCTTCCTTCACAATAAATTTCCGTGAATAGAAATAGAATGCCCACACAAAATTATCAGAATATATATGCTAAATTCAATCACAGTCTTGTCACAAATTCAAACGACATGATTTTGTTTATGAGCACTTAAAAATTAATTCTAATTTCATTTAACAATGACAAATTGAGAGTTTCGTTACATTTTTCGTTTGAAAGTACAATATTGAAGTTAATTACGTCTTTAAGGTAGATACTCAATAAAAAAACTAAGCCGAAGAGAAAGTATTTATTGAGTCGGTTCTAATGATTATCACTGAGACACAATAACGTTCACCTATATATTGATGTAGATTTCACAAAGTATTATTATGTCTTATTTAAGATTGATGTTTGAAGAACAGTACATTAAAATTATATGACAAAATGCCACACAATGCTTTTATGCTTTACGCCCTACAATTATTTATTTATCAAAATGACGTTTATTTCTTTGTAAATTGTAAAGTAACAAAAATACATTGATATCAACACAGAAAAAAAACTTTAAAAGAAAACAAGTAGGTATGTTTTTATTGATTTAGTAAAGAATCTTTCAATAATTTTGAAATATATAATTTTATATACTTGAAAAAAATAGGTATTGTTTGATGATAATGAGTAGTAAAGGTAATTAACGTGAGAGCAATACCAATCATTTTTTGGACATTCAAAGCTACAATTAAAGTTTTGCCATAGTTTTAACAACATGTTGTAACTATTTCCCTGTGCATAAAATAACATTTTCGGGACAATTTAAGCAATATAACATTTAAAAATCTTTAAATTATAGCAAAATGAGAGCACTGAAAATCGTGTATGAATAAAGACATATATTTGTATATAACCACCATTCTATGACACTATACTGGTTCATAGTCGAGATGAAAATTGTAACGCAGTAAACACAATAAATTATACGCTTTCATTGTTTTGCGCGTGACGTAACATCGCACAGATTTCCCGCGCAAAACGGAGCGTTTAACATTATTTCGAGTCTGGGTATGGTTTGAAATATGATATTGACAATATGTTGTGGTAATTTCGTTAGCAGCTTCTGCTTTTTATGTCCGAAATATATACTGTACTGTGTTATTAACTTTTTTACGAATATCGTAGAAGAATTAGAGCATGATACACGAATTCTCATAATATATACTTTGGTTTTAAATACAATTTATAAAGTTATTAGAAGAATAGTATATATCAGGCAGGATAACAAATTATCAAGTAATTTATTCGAAAGGCGGGACACTGTTATTAAAAATCAAATTGATACTTTATTTCATATAATATGGTTTCAAACGTCACGTATCTCGGTATTTTTTAATGACATCAAGCTAGATCAATAATATAAGTAATTTTAATGTATATGTACTTTAATTTTATTTCTTTGAAATGAATATATTAACAGTATAATTCAATCACCGTCAAAATTTTCATTAATCATGTTTATTTTAAAATTAATAGACGAAACATTAATTTAGTAACGTATTATTAAAAATCAAATATGAAAGAACCACGTTAGTGAGATGTAATACATTTATAATATTCAGTTTAAATACATAATTTTATATGTATAAGCCATAAGAAATATTCAATTACACACATTTATTTAAAGATTCTTACCAATGCTGAGAGAAAATGAAATGGAATGTATTCTGTGTTAGCAGCATTTTTAGGAAAGTATATCACTTTCATAGCGGAATATTGTCTGTCTATAACAATTAATACATGATATTATTTGATATCGAGCATTATATTATATGTTAGTACAGATATGCTTCTTTAGATGTCAGCATGATATCGTTATACGTCATGAATTAAAGGATATATATTTTAATTTTGAGAATTCATTTGTTGCAATTTGAAAATATTTATCAAGATAATCGCTTGATCGTTTTACCCAAAATATTAGTTTAGGGTGTAGTAGTATATGTCACAGTTTAGGGGTGTAATCTGCATTTATTGTTAAGTTCATTTGTCTCCGATATTTTATCTAACTTTATATGTATCTTCATCATAATAATTTTTTATTGTATAAAAAGTCATTTTTAAGCCAAATTGGCATTTTTTTAGGATATAATAAACATGTTAACTGTCAAATTGAAAAGAAACCGCAAGCATTGATAGCATAATTAAAATATATTATATGTATCAATGATTCGTATTTTTTACATTGCATGCAATAAAAAATATGATAAGAAGATGCAATGAAAAAACGGGGGTGTTTAAACTTTTTGATGATGCTCACGTATAAAAAATACGATTAGATTATATTACAACATGGCACATGTGAAGGAATGAAACGCGTCTTGTTTGCGGGGTCAATATTGACGTACATATTCAATTGATGCATACTGCTATTATTTATCTTGAATTATAGGAAATAGCTAATCAACCTTTTTTCATTATGTGATTAAGCCACAGTAGGTATTGAGCTTCTTGAGACAGGTTTCATTTAAGGCCATAACCGCCAAGCAACCTAAAAACACGGATAAACGAGTTACCTACGTGCGCGAGATCAACCGAAAACATTGCACTTTAATGTGTAAATGTCTGATAAGATGTATTTTTGGTGTGTCTGTTATAAATTGAATCGGTTTGATTATATATCAGCGAGAAAACATCGAGCTTAAATTTATGATAAATGACGTTTGTTACAATGGTTATTACATTTAATGCAAAAAACAGTAAACACTGAATATTCAAATAATTAAAAATAGTTATTAAAAAAGTAATATTTTTTAATCTCACATAAAATAAAGTCATTACTACAATATAAACACTCAGCCATTGAAAACAGTAACATAGGGCCTTTTACGGACTTCTAAGTTTGGGGGATCTGTTCGGAATGATATGTTTCATATTCATTTTATGTTTTTTATTACTCCTACCCATGCTTTGATTTGATTTGATGAACGTAAAATTCATTAAATCTGAGTAATTTTATAACAGTTATATATAATGCTATTATCAAAAAAATATTACGAAATTTTCACTGAAAAACTTTTGCTTGGTAAATATAAAAATACACGAGGATTTTTACCCATTATATTTTCACGTTTTAACTGTTAAATGCATTAAAATGATATCTTTTAATTACATTGTGCCACATTTAAATTATTAAGTACAAATTCCTTGATCTAGTAAAGTAGGTATGCAGATGTAATAAGTCACTATGAACTGGTTAGAATTCCTCTTCAATGTGTACTGCGTTGGTGATAGATATTAATGATAAGGATAATATCACTTGTTTGGAATATTGAGAGAATTTTCCAAATAACAGTATTTAATACTTCAATTAATAACTATTAAATGAAGTCTTGATCATCGCATAAAATCATTTGATTGATTGAAAAAGGTGTAATTTATCATTACAAAATAATTTATTGAAGAATAGTTCATGTCGTCCACAGTGAACCGTCAAACTATGAAATAATGCATACAAATATTTGAATTGTTGAAACTTTGTATGATTCCACATGCTTTGCACAAACGACCCGGGTTTCGCCTTTCGGCATCTTCAGGCATTTTATCACACGGATGGAATATCATGGAAGATGCCGAAAGGCGAAACCCGGGTTGTTAATGACAAAACATGTGGAATCGTACAAAGCTTAAGCAATTCAAATTTAATATCGAAATTCCATCAAGCACCTTCAGTCGATATCATAAATCATACTAATATTTTTTTTTTTTTACAGATTATGGAATATGTGACGAACATAATTTTCAACAACGAAGAGTAAGCAAATAACATTTAAGTATAAATATTGATTAATAATTGAACGAGTGGTAAGAGAGATGTTTACCCAAAATATGAACGATTTTATAAAAATGGCGGTGCAGAAAAACGCGCGTAAACCGGTGGAAGTGTCATCCGAATCAATAAAGGACGGCAGGTGTGATAAAGAAATTAGTGCCAGTGTTAATTCAAGCGGTAGGACAATTAAAAAGAACGTGCTCAGCAATGTCAACTCCGCAATTTTCGCTATGTTGTTGCAAAGAACTACTTTTACCCTTATAGTCGTCGTGTCTTGTGTTTTATCATATCCAACCGTAGTTTCTGGAGCAGAAATCGTAAGTTCTACAAGCGCGCTGAATAAAACAACTGAAATTCCTGTTTTCGATAGATTATCAATTGAAGAAAACGCCATTGATGACAGTTTTAGAATTGAAGTAGTTAAGCCTCATTCACCAATTTATATTCCATTTGTAACGGATGCTTTCACGAAAACTAAAGATGCTTTCTTTAAGCATTTGAGCAAAGCATCAGGAGAGTTCAAAAAGCTTGCTAATCAGACTTATGATACAGGAAATAGTCTTTGGGACTCTCTCTTAAAAGAGTGCGTAAAGAACCCTTCTATGAGTTGCATCCAAAAGAATGTGTATACATACCTTGACGATAGTATTGGAATCAGCGATGATGTCAACGTAACTGATGGATTCAAGTTCAAAAAAAACAAACTGGCTTATTGGAAGTATACAGAACAGGCAAACAAAAAAACCGAAGAAATTGTCACAACAACGGAAAAAGGTAGTGTTGTCGAGAAAAAAGAAGATATTGATAATGAAGAAGAAGACTTCGAAGACGAGGACGAAGCCAGATTTTCAGGTAACATTTAAATATCATTTTTTTTTAAATAATTCCTAGTCAATCCATTACGAATTTCTCCTGTATATACGGCGTACGTATTTATATATTTAAATATGAAGAAGACGAATCAATAAATTTTAAATAAGTCATTATATTATATATTATAATATTCAAGAGCAAAATTAGATGAAAATATCTTAGAAAATTATGCACTTCGATAAATTCGTGGATCAAACTAAAACACTAACGTAATAGCGGGTTTCAGAAGGCCTTATTTGATTTTAGGAAAAATATTATATCTTATAGAAAAAAATTAAAGCAACATTCATGTTGTACTAAATAAAAATACGATCGATTTATTATAAATTATCGGTAGATAGTCAAACACTATGCACTATATTGGATTTGATAATAATTTAATTTTTCTCGTCTTTTAAATGAACGAGAATATTCCTGAAGCAATTTGTAAAAAAAATCGAAACAATTGGTTAACCTACATTTAAAATGAACATTTTTAAACATGAACGTTTTTCTTGAATGACTCAGTTCAAGTTAAAATTAAAGCTAAGCTTATTTTATAAATCGTGATTAAAAACCTGCATTTTAGTGACATTTTCTAATTCAGTCGGATTTCGTTTTTACTCAAATTAATAAATGGGGCTTGAGTCGTGAAAGAAAATTTATATCTTAGCTTAAAATTGATGTCACGGTCCTAATTGTATATTCAGTAATTAATAATCTTTTCTAGAAAATCAGTGAAATGAAAAATATTTTGTATGCGTATAGCATTTGATTATAATAAGAAATGATTAAAAAGCGCATTAGAAAGTATTCGTGAAACATTTGTTTATCAATAAATACACCAATACTTATTTGTGAATTGGTTTAGTAAAATTTAGGTTCGTTGTAATTGTTGAGCGGCTTATTAAAAGTTAAAAAATCGGAGATAAAATTTAATAATACACTATTTTTTGTCAATAAAGAGCCTTTCAAAGTATTAAATTCGTGCAGATCATAAAATTCCGCTGTTCCATTTATAATCAATAAACCTCTTGAATGAAGTTAAAAATTCAATTGTTAATATCGCCGTCCATGAATTAATATTAGAAATCTTGAAAATACTTGGTGGTGAAAAATGTTTAATTATTGCAAACCATATTGAACAGATTCTGCGGTTGAACCTAATAAAATTGTCAGCATAAAGAGTATGCTAAGAGAAAACTGCATTTGAAGTTATCGTAATAAACAATTAAATAAGAATGCAGAATGAGTATCATACGTCACATGTAACTGTAAAATTAATGACGGAATTAATTGCTCGTTTTTCTGTAGTACTCAAATGAATTTTCATAACTGAAATAAATGTTTGAAATAAAATTTATCTCTGAAATAAACTCGTTCATTCTTGCAACTATATTTTAAATGATCTCATTCAATGAAATCCATATATAATTATTTGTGGCAATTGATATTTTCAAAACACTCTCAATAGCAATAGTTTTCATTCATCACAAAACAATACGTATTAATAAGTAATTTAATTGCGTCTGTTACGTTATTAAATTTTTATTGATATACTTCAGCTATTTCATTCAATGACAAAAAGCACTTGAATTAAATTTTTCCACGCACGATGGTTCTTATCAAATATCTTTGGTATATCATCGTTGCCCACAACTTTCACCGATAAAATCCGTCTTTAGTGAATGATACAAGTTTTTTTCGAAGCAAAGTCTGAAAACACCGTTATTCTTTACTTGTTGAGTTCTCCCAAATAACATCGATGAGCTCAAAGCAATAAGCGAAATGTTAAATGATTCTTTATTTTAGAACGACCATTATTGATACACATATACTCATAACTAGTAATACCAAATAATTGTAGTCATAAAATATGATATATTATTGTTATTTGCTTTCACTGATCAAATTTCTTTGGTTTTGCTCTAGTTAAAAATATAGGAATTCCTTAATGTTATTAACGTTTATTGAGATAAAAGCTTCTCAATTGTAATCACGGATTGATTACTAAATATATATTTGAATATAATATTGGTTGAAATAGTATTAAATTAGAGAATCGTAAATAAAGTTTCATGAAGATATATATGGAATTATTTTTAAATTCATTTGATTAAAAATAGATTTTATTATGTTAACAAGTTTTAAGGTTTAATGTACGATTGAAGTATTATACATAAATATAATAATAGCTTTGTGATATATGAAAACGATATCCATGAAATATTAAAAATGCCAAACGAGCGAAAAATTTTATCAAACAGCAAAATAATATTTCTCTTCAAAATAATATCGTTAGATTGCTTTAATTCATTAATATATGACTGTATGTGCTAGATTAAAATAATAAAAAACCAACTGCACTACGAACTTATAATAATCAGATGTGGGCAGGACCAAACGAAACATAATAATTCTCAATCCGATACAAACTTGTTTTTTCGAAACTTTTTAGTGTGACCTACATTTTTTGAAAAAAAGGCGAAGACACACCGGCTAGGTCATTTTGGGGTTATTAATATAAGATTGTTGACCTTTGCATAGTTTTAATTATGTGGATAAAATATTGCAATCAACTATTGTTAGAAAATTGAAATAATTTAACAATATTTTGTTTTAATAAAATTTTTATCATTTCACTATTAACCATATGAGGAAGTCGAAGAAGATTCTAAAAAATACCCTTGCATAAATATGATAGCAAGAATACAATAAATTTTTATTCACGTGCTACATTTTATTACAATTTTAATCTTTCAATTGCTTTTACATCTAAAAAAACTTTTCTTGATTAAGTATTGCAGTCGAATCGTCTCAAGTTTCTAGAATACATATACTTTTATTATTTTTGAGCACACATCTTTCACTTATAATATGTCAAAAAGAAAGTTAAACTAGTATACTGATTTATTTAGCAATTTCATGCCCTAAGATTCAAGCTTTTAATAAAAAAAACTTCATTATAAAAATAAGGTATAACGTTTTAAATTAATCAATCTTAAGAGATCAAAAAGCAGATCTTTATTATTCCATCAAAATATATTAAATGACTCATTACATGAGGTATATTTTTTTAATTAAAAAATAAACAGTGACAAGCAACAATTATAAAGTAAAGTTGTCCATATAAATTATTACCATGTGTTAAATAACAGTCTTAAAATGCACTGATAGATCAATTTATAAAGTTACTACTTATATTAATGCAACTAGTAAAAGAATTCATCTGAAAATAATGAGACAGGCAATGGATCGTTTTGGAAGTGTATATAAAACACTTAAGTATAAGAGTTGATTTATAGTTTCACTGTTCATCAAATCCCAAACGACACGACCTTCTCAAGACATTACCCCAGATCTTCATCGGCCACCTCGTAAATTCCATTTACTATTATTCTGTTTAGTTATATGTCTTAAATATAATAATATTTGTTTAAACATAATGAATACACTTTGAGCTTACAAAATTGTAATCTATTGTTATTCATAAACAATTCTTTCAAATCAATTTAATTTAAAATCAATCCGATATTATATCGATATCAATATATAACAGAATTTTCAAATTGATTATTTAATTGACGTCAGTGAGTTGTTAAAATAGTAAGACTGTAAATTTAACACTAATTCAATTCTGTTTCGCCAAACATATTTTTTGATTATTTTATCGACAAAGGCATATTTTTACTTATTGCAGTCCTTGCAGTAATTTGGATAAAAACGTAATTCTGTCGTTTGAAAGTCCAAATTTTTAATCATATTTATTTAATTCGTATTATATACTTGATAGAACTTCATTATAATAAGGTTAGTATACTAAAGTATTTAACGCTATGCATTTTTTGATGAACTTTAACTTTTAAAAATGCTTATAAAGATATAGACAATATATCGCCTCATCTATTCTAGTATCGCTAAGTATGGTTAAAATATTAAATTTGTCAAAACTGTGTTAAGAGTTGTTCTAAGAAATTAAATAAACCCAACTAGTAATATTAATGTATTGTAAAAATGAGTGCATTGAAGTATAGTTATTGTGCATAATTACTTGAAACCCTACTAATAGCTTAAATAGCACGGTTTAACCGTGTTATAATGGAGTTCTACCAAGTGAATGCCAATTCAATCAATAGCTTAAATAGCGGTAATAAATTGATTTAAGTTAAATATTTTAACACAGTGCTTCCAAAACTGGTAACCGCGGCTATTCTCAACACGCATTTTGCTCAAGGGGCAGGTCCGTGGATCAATTTTTAATATTTAGGGGGTCGTGGCATGACAGATTAGGGTATTACTGGTATAAATGATAATTATCTACAACTGATATATTTTTGCCCTGTTGTTATTATGTACTGTATTTTATTACGAAATCTATAATTATTAGGAGTCAATATGTCATAAGATTAGCTTTATAATAAATAACGAATTGAACCTTTAATTTCATTTGATACTAAAAAAATATTTGGTAATAAGTCATAGTTCTTTTTTGTTCACAAGTCAAGGCCAAATATCGTGAACATCTTTATAATGTACGTAATAGTCTTCTCAAAATTTATTCTGACATCTAAGACAATTGTTGTATAACATCTCGTTATTTTCTCTGATGTTATTTCCGACCGATTTATAATGGAAATTGATAATGATTGTCTGTAGTGAACTAGTGAAGCAGTAATTTTGCCCAGAGGGCTTTTGAAAAGCTTTGAATGCCTATCATTAGCATGAGATGATTAACATCTGCCACTAAATCAAGTGCAACACAATTACCTGTGTTCTTGTATATAGTATGTCAATGGTGCATTATTCTTGTCAGATGGATAAATTTAAATTGAATTTGCAGTACAGACTTTCCAGGCTTAATAAAATTAAATCTAATTTCACTGTTTAAATATTATGTTCATATTACAGAATTATGGATTTCATTGGCTGTATAATCAAAATAAGTATTAATCTTATTGAAAATATGAGTGCTTTAATTAACCGAATAAATTATTGTTCTTCGTGTTATCTGTTAAAAAATAGCAGAAAAATAAAAGAGCAAAACGAGTTGAAATTCTACCGTAACTTTAAAATAGTACTTCAATTTGTTTATGCTATATAAGTTTATGTCATTCATATTTCTCATCTGTGATTTGTTTCAATTTACTATCACTATTAGGAACCGATTAGAATATGCACATTTTCCGGTTTAATAAGTATTCCATGAACTCAAAACTACATTCTATAATAATTATTTGAGTGATCATATTATGCGTGCATTAGGTGCTCAAAGTGCATTTATTTAAATTATTCGTTTGCATTTAAAGTCAGTGACAAATGTAGTACCTTTGTAGGTTAAAGTAGAAAACGTTTTTTGGCTTTGTTTCGTGAATATGATAGAATGATTCGAATTATTTTACTTGATTGCATCAAAGGCTACCATGTTTGCGACAGCTTGAAAATTTCAAACATGCCGTTAATCGCCTAGTTGGCTTAAAATTTTCAAACTATTCAACTCTTAATACTTATTACATGAAAATATTCAATTTATACTTATTAATGGTCTAAAACTTATATTTTCCTCTTTTGATAGCTATTTTTTCCATCAGTAAAAGGACTATAAGTTTAATTGATAAATTGTTGCTACGATTGATAAAAAAATTAAAGCTAGCATATTTTTTATAATAATAACCCTTCCACCCATTCGGTACTGGAAATGATTCGAAGATGGAGAAATTAACTTTTGATAGACGGTTGCCACTATTAAGAACTAAAAAAACGACTGAAAAGTTGTTTTTGAGTTAGATTCATTCAAAACTCATTTTAAAATTATCTTAATTGTGAACGGAAGTATTGCTAGAATTTACCTATGTATATAGAAATTTTAATATAGCTATAATTCATTGATAAAATATGGTTGATTAAGCTAAATAGCATATTAGACCCATTCTTTGACAGTAGAAATAATTCCAAGATGATAAAGCTGAATTAAAATGTTTTTTGTATTTTTTTTCAGATTCACCTTTACAAGAAATCACTAATGCCATTTACGATAAGGGTGTCAAATTTTTTATGTCCCACGATCTTGAATTAAGATTGCCACAGACTTTCTTCTCTGGAGCCTTACTAAGAGCAGCCCCGAGATCACTCGAGGGAGGCGGTGCCGTTGTTCATTTGGAACTTTTGCCGAGAGAACTAGAAAACAGCAATGGGGGTGGAAGAATTTTCTTCAAGAAAATAAGTAAGTTATTTTTTCAACATAACATAAAATTGTGGAACCTAGTACTATAAATTTTGTTTTAATTTACATATTAAAAAAAATTGATTAAATAATATTGTAGAATCTCAATGTCATAACAGATTTAAAAAATTGATAGTTATTCTAAATCTTCGTATTTTTTCGTATATTAAACCTTACATAATGCTTTTAACATTTTTTGTTTAAAATATAAGTATCTTTTTATAAGCTTCTCCGTTTATATTTGGTGTGTGCCGTCATTTTAACAACATGATTATATATACTTACAAAACTTGCAAGACCATAATATAAGTATGACAAACGATTTACGAACGATGAGTCGTTTCTATTATATCTATTATCTTAATATATTTTAACGTCACCGTTTGAAATTAATGACTTCAATACACCAAAAAGAATTTGTATGCCATTTAAAAAGCCGTCCAAATATTTGAAAGACTTCAAAAATAATATTTAAGTAGGTTGAAGTAAAAACCAAAAAAACATAATGACGTGTTTTAACGAATTAATTTCAGAATTGCAATTAATTTAACTGTAAAAATCATATAATATACGGTCAAAAAATTAGGAAACCTTACATTGTAATATTATAAACATTGATTTATCTGTCTGATTGTGTTTAATGCACATTACTGCGCATAACTACAATTGACAAACTGACAAAAAATGTGTTCATATGTGAGCATAAATATGAATATTGAAAGAATGTTGACATGTGACACTTCGAGAAGGTATACCATTTAAATTAAGTTGGTTAGCTCTACGGAGAGATATTATACAACATTATGCAGCTCATAAAGAACTCTATTTTTTATTTCATGGATTGACAGTTTGATGGACTTATAATCGCACGGTTTCTTTTCTCGCTACAGTAACCGAGTTAATGTAAATGAGAATTCTCCTAAAGTTTTAGGACAAACTGTAATAAAATAAACATTATTTGAACTTAATACACGAATTATCTTTTCATAACATTGTTATTTTATTTATCGTAACGGTTTTTACAACGTACATGAAAAAAAGCTTCAACTGAAAATGATTGGCTTATAAAAATCAATAGTTTTTATGAAAATCTTATTTTATAAGATGTAACTTAAATTTGTTCAAAGTGAGAATGGGCTTTTAGATCCCAGTATAGCTTTACTGTAAAAAATGAATCATTCAAATTACTATGGAAAAATATCCTTCTTAACGAATAAACTAATATATGTCCGTCACCATTATTGACTCCTCTGACTTATGTATCTTTGTTTCTGTAATGGACCATTTCCGTGCCATATGTAAACTTATTGATATACCCGTTTTTTAGTTTTATTTACAATTGTTAGTTTTATTACGAACAGGAAACAAGCTAGGTCGTTAAAACAGGAGAGAAGATGTATTGTGTACCTTTTCTACACAGCTATATACAGATAAGCAAATGTTAGTTTAAGCATAGTTCTGACGATGGCGTGAGCCGAAATAGCTATCAACTATATTTAAAAAAATATTTTTTTGATCTAAAATATATTGCTATTTTTACCACGGTGAAAAAAATAGCAATGTATTTTAGTAATTTTTTTCACCGTGTTATAATGGAGTTCTACCAAGTGAATGCCAATCCAATCAAAATATTTCTTCAAGGTATCAATTATAATTACAAATACGTTTACATCATTGAAAAAAACAAATATATATTTAAAATACACAATTAAATGGAAAAATCTATAAATGTGACTGTAAAAAATGAACAACAAACAAAACACATTTTGAAGCTTAAATGTCCTACTTTTAAATTCCCTAGAATTGTATCTATAATGTACAATATTTAGTTATAAAAATATTTGCCCAAACCTACAAACTTCACTCAAACCAATAAAACACACAGAGTTCAGTGAACCTAAAATAAAAGACTTTTTTTTCAATCAACACATTTTTATTTGAAATGTATGTTACGAAGTTAGTAGCATCATTTGAATGGGACAGGTCAAGATCAATCAATATTGCACATGTATGTTATAAGATTTTTTATGGACTGAATAAGTTTGCAGACGGTTATCGGTATCTTTTCTTAGTGAATGTATTATTAAAACTCTCTGATAAGTTTTAAGATCAGCGACTTCTAATATAAATGATCACTTTGGCATTTTGATTATATATTATACGATGTTTAAAAATATTAAGAAAAGGAGTTAGATTGCATGGTGCATTACAATAACTAAACTCATCAAAAATATGCCACTTGACTCATTAAAAAATATTCACAAAAACAAAACTCATAAAATGTGTTATGGGCTCTGCATTGCATCTAATAGTAACATTATCATATAACATATTTTAATAAACGAGAAAATATTTGTGTTTCTTAAAATATATTAAAGAGAGAAATTATGAATATTTAAATAGATCGTTCTATATATTAGCTATGTTCTCTACAAAACAATTTGAACGTACTTAAATAAATTAAGCATGCGTTCAATTCGTATCACGTTTTCAACGTCAAAATTCATTCTTTTCTTAATTGACTCTCAAAATCAAGTACAATATTCGTGAAACGCATAAAAATGACTTCCAACAAGGCTAGTTTGACAATTAAGCTTGACACATATTGCATTCAAAATATTATTCAGATATCAGCTTAACTGTTAAAATAAACATTAAATTTCTGAATGATTCTTTACTAAACTAGATCTACAGAAATAGATTATTCACTTTTTTTTTTTTACTAAGCATACATAAACAACCAAATAATTGCATGGAAGACATATTTAACTTTTATAAAATTATTTAGTATCACGGATTTCCCAAACTTCTACAAATATATTATGAATTTGATTTAGCGGTTCTATTCTGTTTTTCAATAAAAATTATAAGAACATGTAAAATTCCTTTTTTTTAAATTCATCACAAGTGAAGAATTGATTCCATATCAAAACATTGAAAATTGTGGAAAAAACGTCACATTAAGAAGCATATTTTTTAAGCTTTAAATATCGATGAAAAGTCAAAATAATTAACGCCTTAATATTTTATTCAACAATTCATATGTTTCATGTCGAATTTGAATACAATCAGCATCAATATCAACCAAGCTCTTCAAACCGTTGCATTTATTAGCATAAGATAATCGTTCATTTAAGTATTAATGGTATTTCAGAAACTTTCACAGCAGTTAAAGATGAACATTGCTCTTTACTTTTTTGAGATCGACACAGATGCATTCGGTTAAATTAATCAATTTGTGCCACTTTTTGCGGCGCGATGTTTACATATACATTTTACAAATTATGACTAAAAAAAAATATTTTGGCGCATTTGTATATAAAAATATACGAGGTAAATAATATTGAATTTAAATTTTATGATCATAACTTGGGCAATTAACACTGTTTTGGAAATTAAATCAATTTTATGTCGTTGTGATACTTTTTGGGCGTATTTAGAGATAATTAATCAAAATCTAAATATAGTATATTCACACACTTCTTAAAATATTGTACCCATTGACCATAAACTGTAATATAACACATTTATTTAATATTACTTTATTTACAAATCTAATGCTTGCCCATAATACTGGTTTGAAACGTACCTTTTTACAATTTCATAAAATATGAATTTCTTCATTGTCCTAATTGTAATTAACAGCATTTATTATAATCTGTGGAAAAAATGGACTGAGATATGGTAAGAAAAGATTTTCTCCAGAAGTGCAATTCAAGTTTGCACGTAGACCATGGCACTGAGTCAAGGCCACGGCGATCGCTCTCAAAATGATTGAAACCGGTTAGGCTGGTAGTAACGTGCGTGCCATTGCACCCACGCGGGTACGTTCACAAGTTCTACGATGTTTATAATCCTATCACCGCGCGCTTCATCAATAATGATTGTTCAGTGATGTGTGTGCCTTATTTAGTGATAATGATGATTGAAATATGCATGCGTTATTCGATTTCATCAATAATGTCGAGAAAATTTTAAGTACTTTGAAAAACGCCAACTAAAATTTACGTAGAATAGCCATCATTTTAAATATAAAAATAGAAAAATTTTAAGTTCGATATAGTGCATGAAGTTTTAACATATATTGACAGAATAAGACCTTTTTGTGGACTTACATTCAAAATTCCAAAACATCAAAAATACTCTTTTGTTTCACGGCTCGGCATCAACTATCACAAAGGATTCTTAACGAACAAACTTGTCTAGACCATTAATTAAACCTCTCCACGGGGGGAAGGGGTCTGATTTGCTTCCGTAATAAACCATTTCCGTGCCACATGTAAACTTATTGTCATAGCCGCATTTTTTAGTTTCATTTATAGTTTTTGAAAATTTTTGTCTTATTGCAAGAAAGAAACAAGCTAGGCCGTTAAAACAGGAGAGAACATGTATTGTGTACCTTTTCTACGCAGCTATATATAGATAAGCAAATGTTAGTATAAGCATAGTTCTGACGATGGCATGAGCCGAAATAGCTGTCAACTATATTTTTAAAAATAATTTTGTAGAACTAAAATAGATTGCTATTTTTTTCACCGTGTTATAATGGAGTTCTACCAAGTGAATGCCAATTCAATTAATACTCTTTTGTTTATTTGTTTCATAGTTTGGAATCAAATGAATTATATTCTAAATCATTTTATAACGTTTTCCATAAAATCGTAAAACTAAAAAATAAACTAATATATCAGAGCAATATATCAGATCTGTAATATATAAAAGTTAACAATATAATCACAACTCTATTACTCTATATAATTTTACGGATTTTTTTTAGGAACACAGTTTATTAGTATACTCAGATGAAATCAAGCGATCATGCGGCAATACTTAATGTAATAAATCTTAAAATCAAATATAATACCATAATACCACAATTCTGCAATCTTCACTTGTGAAATATACAATACAATTGACCATCAATGTAGGTTTATCTCTTATATAAATCAATTTTCTAGGTCTCATGCTAAGAGATATAAATGTTCATATATCAAAAAATTATAAAGTGTGCGGTTAAAATACAATCAGCGTATTGTAGGCATATTACAGAATAAAAATATTATTGATCACTACTTTTACAAAGAGTTGACGTCGATTAAATTTCATCAACATGCCATAGTAATTCTTAAAAAAGAGCATCAAAAATACACATTTTTACAGTGTTATAATGATTAAATATTTTTGTAAAAGCGATGATGTACAAATGTGGAAAATGGGGTTAGCATAGTAAATTTCTTAGAAATAAAAGACTAATAAAACTCGCTCTTCATTCAATGTGCATGCCGTGGAATGAATGCATTCTATACGTGGTGCAATAAAGTTTTACGATCTGCTGAAAATCTCACCAAATAATATTTTACTATATCATTGTAACGTGACTTAAAAATATGTCCATTAAACCTTTCTATGTCATTATAAACCAATGAACACAAGCAGGAAAATCTTGCTATGACCTGACAAAAATGGAAGTCTTGACTAACATATTCTTAAATAGTAAAATCAAGCGTGTTAATTATGTGTCCAGGGAGAGATTTTATTTTTTTGTATTCGTAATATTGTGTTAATAACGAAGACCTGATTTAAATTCAAAATTAAAATTTACATTGGATCTATAGTATTTATGAGTATGAAAATGAACAAAAGCATAAGCTATGCTTTTTCGTCTGCAATCTCTTTTGATCAGTAAAAACTCATTGGATAATGACAAATCCTTCGAAAGGTTTCATATAAAGAACTTCATTTAATTAGTATGATTGAACTGAAATTGAATACAACTGAAAAAAACTTGACAAAAACAAAATATGATATCAGGTTATTCCCTGACACAGTAAATACAACATAAATTTATACAACGGGGTCGTTTTTTATTAATAATTTTATGCCTACATAGAATGTATAATATTTATTTTTCGTAAGTAATAATTAACTCACCAACTGATACTATTCAAAATGACGTCTGAATCTTCTAAAAAAATGAAATTGATTGCCATCGATAGAGATAAATGAAAATATTTTTTGTCCGATACAATATGTATATGCGCAAAGTATTATTGTATAAATGAATACACCAGTTAGAATACTTGCACGTTATGCCTGTCTGTCAGGAATTTCCACCGCCTTCTAAAAAAACATATTCACACATCCTCAAAACAAGTCACTATCATAATACGAATGGCCTACTTACCTGGAACCTCAATGGCTGGTGTTAAATTCAGGTAAATAGGTGCGCTCCGGTGCTAACAGCTCATATCAATGAGGAAGTTGGTGTGAATCAGTTTTCATGCTGAAAAACAAATAATACAGAAAAATACTTTCACTTCAATTATTTCTATTGTATCCGTTTAAGCGTACCACAACATATCAGTCTAGAGCAACATTTTTAATTTAGAGGCGTTAAGATAAGAAAGATAGCATTGTCAAGATTCTCGGTTATATGAAGAATAGAGAAATATTTTAATATGTATACCTTTATAATATTTGTATAGAGATATGTTAATCAATTTTCCGAGCGGAGATTCGAAAATATAGTCGATGGTCGAGTGAACGCAAGTCGAACAATTAGGGTTTATGTTTTTAAAAATATTCACATTATAAATACGCGTGAAAAATATTATATTTTTGAGAATATTAAGTAAGTCACTGGAAGTTTCTTGGACGCTTTTAGATAATTAAATTGCCAAGAAGTGAAAAATATACAATTACTCTCGGAAACTGGAATTTTTGTTATTCCTGCTAACCTCAATCCTTTATTTGTTTTATTTTTAATGAAGAATATGTGTGATTTAAAGTTTTTGCTATACCTTTATATTATTTATCTATGATCATTCATAGATAAATGTTTCAATTAAACAAAAAATATCAAATACTTCGCTGTAAGCGCCGGTTTACTCTTTTACACTAAGACCAAACTTATCTAAATGTATTATAAATTTATTTGATATTTTTTCCTGTAACCATAAAACAAGAATATTCCATTTATCTTAAGACATATTCTACACAAATAAAAATAATATTGTGCAAGATATTTCTTGTACGTCTAAGAAGTATTCAAGTTTATTGCCAACAAAATAATATATACTTACTACAATTTTATTATCAGCTGTAAATATTATTTTTCGTATTGCTGCAATGTTGCATAAAAGCTTCATTTATTCCTCAAATGAACAATACGAGCTTTTAAAACTAATATTGCGAGAGTTTTCAAAGAACGAGCTTGCATTTTGAACAAATCTCTCAGTAAAGCTACAATATGTCTTCTCTTTGTAGTACGATATATTGTAAACAAAATCTTTAAACAGCCAATACTGCTTTCGCAATTCATGTATTTACATTTTAGTTCATTAAATACAAGCATGGTTTTACAGTGAACAGTACAATATGTAGTGAAGTGGGCATTCGTTTTATTGAATGAATAATACTTTTGTAGTAAGCTTGTATTTGTAATAAAAATCGGCAATGCGTGGAAAATTTAATGAACCATATTATATTTGAATAACATATTCTTTTTACTTACAAATATCTTATTGTCACGAAGTTTTGCAATTTACGTTTCATCGTTTTCAAGATATAATATTTGTATGTTTACATCATTATTTAAAAAAAAATACTTATTAACTTCTGTGTTTATTAATGAAATAACGTTTTTATTTTCAGAAAAATATCTGAAGAATAAACTGCTGCTGGGATTATTGGCTGTCATTATCGTAATCAAGTTAATCAAGCTGAAACTGTTCTTCTTCTTACCTCTTCTCGTCGGAGTTCACAACGCAAAGAAATTCTTCCTGAAGTTTGTACTCTTTATCTTTCCGGCTCTCAGCAACATCTTCCAACTTTGTTCATGGTATCATAACAATTACCATAGTACTAAGTTCCATCACCATCACCACAAGATTTCTCACCTACACCATTCAGTAAGTGAATTTTGGACATATATGATACCTTTTTTATTAGAATTTGTTCGCTTGGTGTACAATATGTTCTTTTGTGTAAATATCAATACGAAAAATATCAAGAACGATATACAATCATAAATATGACAGCCAAACAGGGGATTAATATAAATTGTTTATTTTTAGTTGCCCCACCCTCATCCACCGGTCGATTTTGGAAGACCTTTTGTTGCACCAGGTGTCCAGGATGGTATATTCCAGCACAATTCACCAGACTATATACTTTCAGGACCAGGGCTTGGTCCAGAGTAAGTGCAGATATTTTTTATTATTATATGTAATTTGGAGCATCAGTGAACTGAATATTGACGTAAGAAAAACACTTCGCTAATTCACTGTACAACATGCACGAGTGCAATATTTACAGTTTTGTTTCTTATCGACTCCATCAATATTCGTGTTATGTTATTAAAAGTAAAGTTAATCATCGTTCTGTTTTTGAAAAGCATTATTTCAGCGTCTGTTGAATAATTATGCACTTGTTGATGCACTTTCTTTGTATGTCGAACATACTTATTTTCAGAGTTGGAGAAAATAAAATGAACTCGAATATTGAAACCGCAGTCGAAGATTTATCGATAGAAATAATTCACTATAACAAACCGCAAGTAAGGTTCAATTTCAGTTGAGAATAGAAATGATATAGCTAATCCATTATTATCGGTATGACACATTTTATTATAATGCGTAGAGATTTATTGTGATTGTCTCTGCTACTCTTTAAAATAATATGTGTATATTTAAAATTTACATCTAACTAAACGTATCTTTATAATGAACTGATACCCCGTTCAATATTCTGTCGATGTTAAAAAAATAATTTAGCCATGTCTCATATAAATGGATACTCTATGGTAAGTGGCTGGCAGTTTTCATTCGGCCAGAGTGGTATACTATTAAATCCATTGTATATTCTCGTCCGTGATATCAAATCCACATAAAATTTCGTCAAAAAAATACTATTTTGTTTTCAATTGACAAAGAGAGTGAGTTTGTAGTCCAAAAATACACTGTTGTCAGATTGTTTAACATGGTTTGTTCAAATTAAGAGGCCGTGGATAAAATTTTGTTTGATGTTGAAATTAAATTTTTATCGGTTAGATCAGATGTGTGATTACTATTTTCATTTGTTAGAAGTATTTCAATATCCATGTGCTTTTAACAAACGAAATAGAAATGCAACGTAGTCGTAATGATATAATTAGTTCGATTGTTTTGAGAATCTGTCAGCTGTATGGTGACTCTTCACGTATACTTATGCGGCAAAATTGTGGATATGCAATTCAATTCTAGTGCCGTTAACAGCCTACATACATTGTGAGTGCCCAACTCGGACTCGATCCCACTCAATGCTACTCGAATGTGATATATTACTTGGAAAAGGTGTTCTCAAGCCTTGTTCGTATACTTCTCTTTGCATTTCTTCACAAAAAAGTAAAAAGTTCTCGCGTGATTGATTCAATTTGTATCTGCTTGCTTTGGCACTGCCTAACATTCATTTAAAACTTACTTGGCAAAAAATTGTAATTAATTTTATGAGACTCTGCAAATTAAAAGATTCAATTATCTTTTTCATACGATATATATTATTTTTTTTGTCAATGTTTAAATGTGATTTCAATCGAATTAGAATGAATAACGCAGCTTATTAAATGTTGCACACTTTTTTTATTTAATAATCAACCGTTATTTGAAAAATTTTCAAAGAAAAAATGTATTTACATAATGATTTCTTTGTAAAAATATTTCGTTATTCATGCCATGACATAATTCAAACAATATTTTCATGTATATTATATAGGGAATATTCAAAAATAAATATATTTTTATTTAATCTTCCCTGTGTGTATGACCATTCATCATATTATGCACATCCAAATGCAAGCAAATAAACGCCATTTGTATGTTGTGTATGTAATGTATGTAAGCGAGTGCTTACTTTAAAAAACGCATTGCAATAGGGCTATATTTTGAGTCTTGCCAGACTACACGAAACGAAGTACATTCGCAAATAATAATTTCTGGAAATTTTAAGGTAACATCCGCACAATTTGTTTCGTGATATTTAATCTTTATATCCACCGTTTTCTATCAACCTTCTCATTTGCATTAGTCAGTAAATTAAAGACTGCAATTTTGTCTGATAAAAAAAATTCTACCCTTGCTCAGATTTTCAATAAATCTTGATTTTTTGTATCAAACACGAATTTATTCAAAGACTTTTCCGGTATCATGTTGCAATATGCGGTGTTCATTTTATATTTAGCTTTCAAAATATAATACTTTTATAAACATCGTAATGTATTGAGTAAGTAACAAAATAATCCAAATAAGTAATGATAGAACGATTATTTTAGCGTAAAATTTACAAATCTTGATTGTTTTACGTTTTATTCAAAAATCAAATATAATAATATCTTTAACATCCATTTGCTTTTTTAAATTATAATATTAACTTACAAGTAGAATACCTTTATAAATAACTGTCTCGCAAAAGTTCTTCTCAAACGTTGCTCAACAGTGACATAAAATATGCACACTCTATATTGGCTGATATTATTAGGATTTCAATTCCCAACATATTGATAGACTATTTAGTTTGAATCATGGCAGTATTTTCCATTTTTTTGACTTCAAGTTTTCACCGACATAACGACAACGTGTGAATGCTTTCTATTTGAAGCAAAACTGGGCTTTACAGATTTGTGTGAAATAAATTTTAAAAAATCGTCAATTGTCAAGCGTTGAACACATTGGTTAGTATCAAAACAATTGAAAATATTTGTTTTGGCAATTTCTTTAAAACTTTGTTTTTCTCTAGGTTCCTTGGCGGTGACATTCACAGGAACGCAATTGCAAGCTTTAGCCCACGGCCAGATGATGCAGGCGATATTAACTCCTGGGGATTAGGTCCAGCTGTGTCTCATCCAGCTCCTGGAGTAGTTCAACTTTCACCAGGGGCCACTTACGGCACAGGCAAGCCATACTTTGGACCACTCTATGACGAACAGAGGTACGTCCGACAAGCCGCTGCTGCTGAAATCGCTTCCAGGTAATTAAAAAAAATATTCAACTTAAAATATAAGTTTGTTAGTAGAAGTGTTGCTTGAATAAAATTATAAATGAATAAATTTTAATCTAATGAAATCTTTCTGCTTTTCTTTTTGCATATAATTTAAAAAAAATGAAATTTTGAAATAATAATGTTTTATGGTTTAAAGAAATAACAGTTATATCTTAATATATATGTATATTATTTGAAACAATACAATTTATTTCAAAGGGTTAGCTATCACATGCAATCCAAATTAAGCGTTATTTTTTAGCATATAAGTGTGTTAATTGGTACATTAGAATAATGTTGAGAAATTCAAATATACAATAGAAAACAACTTTTATAATATTGAATATTTCTACGGTCTACAATTAAAGTTTAATTTGATGATAATTTTAGATTTCATGAACTGTGGCAAATATATTAATAGGCTTCTTTTTTATCATCTTTTTGAGACATAAAAAATTTCTATTTTTTATTATACAAGTTGAAAAATTTCTCATTTCATGCGTCTTATAAAATAAAATAAAATAAAATAAAATAGTTTATTATATTTATATTCTCTGTTGGTATTTATCCTGTTTCGATTTTCTGTGATAATGAGAAAATATTTTATTTTCAGAGCGAAACCTCAAGGCGTTATACCTCAAGGGCCACCATTGCCGACATATGCCCAAGCAAGAAGACCGGGAACAGTAATCATTCATCCAGAGAAGGATGCCCTGGTAGGCATAAAAATTTAATTTACAATTTAGAAGTACCTGTTTCAGTTAACTATACTAATATTAGCATTTCCAATTAAAATATTGGCTTTGTCGAGCTATATTGGTTATACAAAATATATATTTTTACCTCACCAAAGTTAAGACAGTATTTAAAAAAAAAACTTAATGTATCAGCAGGCAGTTTTTTGATGAATATATTAATTTAAGCAACAGTTCCCAAAATTTAAACATAGCAGTAGATTAGTGCTGTGTTTGAAATGCCTGTATAAATAAAATTCCCCAGCCTTTTTTATTTATAGTAATTTTGATAAATAGATGATTTTAGAGACAATTTTTAATATTTAAAATATTAATACTAATAATAGAAACGATATTCACGAATAAGTACTTAAGTATTAAGAAATATGTTTTTATTATATAAAATATGTATTATACTTATATTTGAGGGTACGCGTTGTGTACTTAGACATAATAATTGTAATAACATAGCAAATGATTTCAAAGAATAAAAGAACGCTTTAATAACATTATTCATTTACAAACCAGATAATTAGAGACTTGAACTACATCGATAATGTATGCTTTTTGATATTATTATAAAATTAATGAAATAAAGGCACGTTGATTGTTCTCGTAGTATTTAACATGCATGCACATATCTTACAATGAGAACAAGTTTTTTTAAATTACTACATAATAATATATGTATGTAAATCTTCTTGACTATAGACAGTTATTATTTGATAATTTTTTTTCTAGGCCTTTCCCGTGGTTATATCACTGTTCAATTGAGACGTATCTAGTACGTTTTAAATACGTGCAGAATACAAGCAATTGTTCTTTCATGCAACATGTCAAGTCAATTAAATCACTCTTTGTAATCTTTGTTAATAAGCATAATCGAACATTTTGCAAATATCTTGTTAAATTAGTATTTTACACATATGTTTAACCACTTGTTATAGATAATAAAAATACACGGCTGCCATTACATCGATACAATTATATTCAGAAAAGAATAAGAAAATAATTGCAACCAAACATTAAAAAAAAAAATTCGATTTCTTTGGTTGATGATTTTAGAAAAACTGTTTTAAAATGGAATTTTAAGCGTACGTCAAATTTTATAATTTTATCCTGTATCATGGTATTCAAACCATAAAAGCAATTGTTAAATTTGTGAATATTCAAAATTCCATATTAGGCTAAAATTATATATGCTATTATATTATATTATATTTGAAGCAAGTATATTGCCATTCCCATGAAAATTATAATCTATTCAACTTAATCAAACGATTTTCGATATACATCTTAGTACTATTTGTTCCCTTCGTTTCTATGTGACTTCAGTTATTGAATAAAACTTAACAAATCCGTATAAGTAATTTTTTATCATTAAGTGTATTCAGCAATATACATACGTCGGTATCAAAAAATCTTTTACATAGTTCAATTTGATTGTAATTGTTTAATACAATCGAACTTTATATCAGAAGGCTTATGAATATGGAAAAAATATATTTAAATATTTGTGAAAAAAATATGTACTATATATCGTTTACCTGACATCCGAACATCGTTCAATTTACTGTAAATTCCACACAGGCTTTTATATATTAATAGGTAACGACCACCTTTAATTCAGCATTAAGTTATACTTCATGCTTTCTATTTTGCTTAGTTCATTTATATAGCTGACCTCATCTCGCCAGCTGTTTTTTTTATTATTTTATTTCTAGACTTGTCATCAATATATTGTGCCGCGTCTATTTGCGTTCAATGAAGAGTTGTATTTGTTTATGTATGTATAGGAGAATGTATGGCATTATTGTTGATATCATCCAGGATAATTTCTATGCCATATATCTAAGTCGTACGTTATTTCTTCAATAAATCATATATTATATACGATACAAATATCTCAAATCATGTTAAAATACCACAAAAGAGTCATTTTAATGTTAATCTCATTCAATATGTCACTGGAACATCATTATTATGAATTTGACCCCGGCTGTCATTTTTATTTTTCTTTGTGTGCTGTTTCATTATGCATGCCAAGTATCGTGTTGTTCTAGTATTATTACATATGTTTCCGGTAGAATGTTACTAAATTTCATTATAAAAAGTCTTATTGTATTGAAAAAATACACGCCTGCTTGCCTTGTTCTCGCGTGCTTAGTCAGTTTTCAATAAAATAAGTAGTTGTGAAAAATAATTTTTACCTATCCATTAAACATACGATTAAAATATGTGGCACATTTAACATCGCACATAAATTTAATAAATAGAAAGCTTTTTCAAACTCTAACTTTAGCAATTTTTTCTAACAACTCTTCATTAAGTTATCATTTATGTGTGATTTGTAGCGTATGTAAAACAAAAAAAATTAAGATTGTTTATTTAGTTCTAAATACAATCTCCTCAGCCGCCAATTATTAGTTTAGTTTTAAATATAATCGGAAAAATAATTTTTGTTAATTTTAAACCAAACTCGTGGCCTGTTGGTCTGGAAGATATTTTGAGCAATTATGCTTAAATTAATAAAAATTCTATAGTTTTAAAGAATATTTATAAAGTTTATAGTACAACTCGGTCCCACTAGCACACACTTTCCACATTATAATATTTTGTATGTGTCTTATATGCCAGTATATATTTTTCTAGCAACACATAATCTTCTATTGTTTGTTTTTATTCAATTTTTAATGTGAATAAAACGTTTGCTAACTGCATACTTTTGTTGAAATGGTGATCTCGAACGCGTGAGATAACAGTAAAAAAAAAACATTATATTATTAAGTGCCCGTAAATAGTTAGCACTCTACTAAGAGTCGGAATGAATAAATTCGAAAATATAAGATTTCATCATAAAATAAAACTGTTTCTGTTTAACACAGTGAATTATATAACTATACAATGTTGAAATTAAATTATTTAATGCGGATTTTTTACTGAATGGGTAGATTGTTGAAATTGTAAATTTGCTTTTCAGAAATCTAAAGTTGCAGTCATAAATCTTAGCTAAATTGACAATTGAATTTTAGTTAAAGGAAAGCAAAAACTTACAAGTAATGAAACCACATATAATGCAAATATTATCAATGTTTCGATTTTTTATTTAACTTTTGTTGGAAAAAAATCATTCAAAACGCTATAGAGACTTTTAATAAAAAAAACTTTATATGACTATATATATAATTCCATCGTACAAATGAATTTCGAAATTTTAACAAAAAAATATTTTATTATTTGGGATTTATTTTCAGGTAATAAAACTACTCGTGTTATTTGTTATAAGATTTCTGTTCAGCAAAACATGATATCGTATGTTAAGTTGACGGCTAAATTGTTTCAGCTACAAGAAGCTCAAAGGCAGGAAGAGTTAAGAGTTGCTCAGTCGCAAATAACAGAAGTTCTCCGACAGCACGCCGAACAGAAATTGGTTGAAGAGCAGCAAAAGATGCTGCAGGCTACGGTATTTTACAAAAGTCTTCACATTCGCACATGAAACTTGTATCATTGCACTGGGGAAATTTGGACATTCGGGTCATGTTGTGGTTTTGTCATTTCAGTTTGAATCATCACGCAGAGCTTTCATCTTGACTTAGTTACACCGAAAAAAATTCTTCATAAACATGTATACTATTTTGTGTACCCATTATACGTTTTGATCTTGTTCAATATTTTTTAATGTATATCCCATGTACACGTAATTATAATTACAATGTATTTTTCATATCGATTTCTATACGTACGATTTAATTTATTAGAACATTTTCATTTGATTTATTTTCAAAACGGTAACTTTAACGAACGACAAGTACTATACAAAATATACAATATTCAAAGTTTTTATTTCGTTTTTAAGCGCGTTATAAAATATCAAATTTTCTATAATATTTGTAATTTTCTTGATGAAATGGACACTTTATCCGTAGAAATATGTGACACTTAAATATGACACTATTTAGTTTGAAAAGATTTTTTTTATTTATTTTTAATAGAATACATATGACTGTTTTTTAAGCTAAATATCTTTAAAAAACGATAAATATTTGGTGGAAATATTTTTTTGTATCTTTATCTTGCTTGCAATTTTTATTTTATTAACTAGCAAATATTGTACTGCAAAAATGCTTATTTTTCAAAAAACTGAGAGTTAATTCAGTAACAATTTTTTTAGATATGCATGAAATTTTATGTCCAGAAAATTATTTCATGATAGTGTAGTTAAGAGTGTAACTTTTTATTTATAAAATGTTACACTATAAAGCTATCGAATGAAATATATGGTATTTAACTTAAATATAGATACGTTTGAATAATTCTAATAACACCTTCGATTTCTACATGTTATTATGGCTTAGAATATAAATTACCATAATCTAGAACGCGTGATCATTTCAAAACCTTCACAGTGTCCAAGCTGCAGTGCAGGCGCGAAAGTGCAATCACAACCATGACAAGTGCATTCATACGTGAAGAATATACAGTCTACAAAAATCATTTAGATACATCATGCAATCTTATAGAAATTATCTTTTTTTCTAAAAATTCAATCTCCGAGCCACATGTTTTCTCTTCCATTATAAACCTTCCGTGACGTCCACTTGACCACTTGCCAAAGCATTTAATTATACACCCAATCATATAATCTTGTATTACATGAATGTGTATGGGAATGATAATAGTTTATACTGCACTTCATTCATTATTTTAATTATTCACTCACTCACTACTCTCAAAATTTATTTATTTATAAAAAAAACAAAGACGGATATTTAATTGACGAATTTGTGGCCAAATGATGACTAGCAATATTTTTGAATGCTTTTTACTGACGTTAACTTTACAACAATTTACTTTAATATAACGTTATTTTATTGGTCATGTTTCTCATTCTGACATATATTTCGTATTCTTGATAAGCATCTGCAGTCCAACTGTTACTCCTTATCCGAGTGTAATAACAATGTTATCAATTTAAATTTTATGCAGATAGTATATGTTCAAAAATAGATATTTCAGAAATTATGAAAGGTCTTATCGATCATTCTAATTAAAAAAGCTTATTTTAATTTATTTAATGAATGAATTTTTTTTATATATCAGTATATATAGATATATGTAACAGTATTTAGCTTAAAATTTAACGCTTATAGTCGCAATATTCATTTTTTTTCTATTTACCTGCCTCAATCATTGCAGTAATATTTATATGGGCTGTTTCATTCATTTCAGACATTTCATTGAATATTTTTGTCAAACAAGTACCATAAATATCACGATAAAATGCATTAAATCATTCATGTCATAGTTAATCTTACTAAATGTATGGTTGACTTTTGAAAATATATGTCGTATTGTAAATGTAAGAATTTAAAAAATCGCATCTATATGTAAGTAATGTAGTATACACACATATAATATAATATTTATTCAATACGTCGTACCAGTACGTCTGTAATACTTCAATGCTTAATATATATAGTCAATGGATCAAAGACTTGAGAAGACGCAAATCCCATTTAATACTTACGCAGATGGATATCCAATTAGCGAATTCATCACCGAAGCATGACGTGACGTCATTCTCGTACATGGCGTGTAAGAAATAGTGCATTAAAATTATTTCTTTCAAGAGAAATTGTCTCCTCGTCTTATGGGCTTGTTAAAGAAATCTGTTGCGTACATTAAAACGATTAAAAGAATAATTCAAGCCATAGAGTGTACCCCGCCATGTTCGGTGACTGCCCAAATTAAGAATACAATAGTGTTGTTTCAATCATAAATTAAGATGTAAACAGACCGACTAGTCTCCCTTCTTTATGCGCTTCTCTTCTTTGACTGAGCGTTTTGACTAGATTCAAATAAAATAATTTATGCGGTGCGATTATTTTGGTTTGATCTAGATTTTCATTTTATTTTTATGTTTTAAGCATGCTCGTAGTTTATTAGTCAAACATTTTTAAGTTAAAAAATTATAATTATGATTATTTTAAGCACGTGTATAATAATGTCGAAATACACAAATAGTACAAATGAATCTTTTTAACGGAGCTTAATAATAGTCACATTATTTGGTAATAACATTGGTTTACATATATATGACTTATCGTAAAGCAGACTTAAAACCGATTATTGGGAAAATATGTTTTTAAGTCACTCGATTGACAGTTGTTGTAAATAAAAAACGCAAAAAATAACATATGTTTGATAAATTTAATCACATTGCTCTAGAAAATAAATTCTCATTTGATTGAAAATATCTTCTACGGAAGTATCTTTTTTTTTTTAATTTTATGCTTATTTTCACAAATTAAAAATATTATTATCCAAGCTTACAGGCTTATGTATTGCATAGTTTCTTGCACAGTAGACAATTTTTCTACTCAGTCGTTATTTCATAGATATCGTTTGTAAATCCTTCCTCACTGTTTTTTTTTGTATTTTTTCAGCAAATCACACAGTAAAATAATTCAAAACAAGCAGTAAATTAATATTTCAACGTTATTCTTTCTAGTCGTACAATACTGCTCCGTCAGCTCAGGGCGACGGTTCCTTGGGAATCGACACTGCGCCGGTGTATGACTCTTTCTACTCACCGATTCTACAGCGAGTGGACCAGGTATTTGTCAGCATGGCCTTCCACGACGAACCATGTCGGGAGAGACTGGTGTGCTCCATGTATAAAGATCCTCAACGGTTCAGTCCACACAGCAACCTTATCTCGAATGAACTGAGCAGGTAATTCTTTTACTTGATAAAATTCAAAAGAGCAAAGTTAAATACTATATATAATTGATCAATGTTCATTTCATAACAAAATGAAAATTCTATGTATTAAAATATTTTTGGGCGTTTATTGTGTAGAATGTGATGTTTTATACAATAGGGTAATAAGTATTTAGAATTAACAAAAACGATTTCAAAAATTACATTTAATATACAAATTGAATTATAAAAATTACGCAACAAAGGACTAATTAGTTTTTAAATAAAGCAAATAATGAACCCATAGATATTAAACTTATTTTAAGTAGATTTTTCCAAAATATTTTATAAATAAGCTCAAAGAGATTGCATCATGTTTTAATATTTTTTCCGCATAAATTAAAAAAAAAAGTCAACACGTTCAACGTTTTTATGACATTTAACTTCAAGTTTTTCTTCAAGATATCAAATTTAATTGGTTGATTGTTGTGGCTTATCAAAAAATCTACATGAGGGAATCTCCAGAAACCAAGAATAACAAAAAATGATATACAAATAAAAATAAATGCAGAAAAATGTTTCGATAATCAATCTCACTTCGGGGTTCAACTGTATAAATTATGTAAAAATACTTTAAATGAAAATGCGATCTTTATTTCTTTTTTGGATTGTTTCTCCGCTTAATTATAATATTAAAACTCTGCCGGTGGTTCGAGAACTAAAAAACTACGTTAAGAAGGGGAAATCAAACATTGACGTCACAACTCGTCCACGCACAGTGAGTCCGCCATGCAAGCTACTTTAATATCGGTCAGTGGGGTAAATTCCGCGTATCTTCTTTGCGTGTAGTGGTAGCGATAAAGTTGATTTTGTGAGTGTTGGTATAAGATTGTTGTCAACAATGTTGATTCCGGTTTGGGGATCAAAAGTTTTTTTGGTGTGTGAATTTTTTTTATTTATTTTAAAACCATATTTAAGTTTCGTTATTTATTACCTTTTAATTTGTTTGATACTGTTTTTTTTTCAATAGGGCACTAGTATATATTTTCCTACATTATGTATTTCTGTTAAACTATCTTTTCAAGAAAATCAATACTCTTAATAAAATAAAAAAGATCATTATTATAATAATAGTTGAAAAATAGCTTTTAATAACAACATGTATGATTATTTTGGAAAAATATACACCCAGTCCTTTTTTTACGCGATTTTTTTACGCGCCTTTTCATTGGTTCCAGGAAAAGGCGCGTAAAAAAAGGACTGGGTGTAATTAAACAATATTATTTAAACTTTTTTCCGAAATCAATTGCAAAACATGACATTAAAATATTTCAACAACATTAATTTGCGGTACTTTATTTTTACATAAGTTATTAAATATGAACGCTCTAGTTATCAGTAATAAAGTATATTGAATAAATTTGTTGTACTTTCAGAGATGCCAGTGAACTTCAAAAACCTGCAGCCGGAAGCCTTGCGGCGGTACGGTTCTACCGATACGTTCAGGCAGCCAGAGACGGTCAGGACAAAAAGGATTGTATACGATTATATACCCAATGTCCGGTGGAAACAGAAAAGAAAAGATAGTTGAGATTTAACGACAGCTTTGTGTAGTAAAACTTTGATTATCGTAATGTAATATTTCTTATTCCATCGTGGGTACCGATGATAAATCATTATTATTTAATTTGATGACTAATTTAATACGTCAATACTTCGACGCTCGGACAGACTGCAAACTTTTACGACTGAAAAATAATTTATTCGGTGCTTTGACTTTCAATAAATTTTGCGATAAGAACTTTGAATCAACGGTGTATAGAGAAAATAAGATGGATTAAAAATCTTAATGAGTATTTTTATGATATTCAAAACTACGAAAATCTATAGATCGTTTATTTATAGAAATTTATATCAGTGTGGAGTCATAATAAATATTTCAAAGCGAGCAAATAAATTACTTGAACGAAAAGCAATCATTTCCATGAATGAATATTCCATTGTCTTAGTTTTGAAAAGTAATTGTATAAAATATTAACAAAACTTCAACTTTCTACAATTTATAGAAATTATTGTTTGTACGCCCTAAATCGTTTTTCAACTAATACAATAACTTTATTTATACTTTTAATCGAATTTAAAATTGATTATTTATAAAAGTTACGTGCCACATCTTTTTATACAAAGGCATTTATTTACTGTTATCTATTTATAAAAGGTGTTTTTATAAATCACATAGTCATTATAATATATAATAAATTATGGGGGGAATTGGTTTCGGTTCTTAAAGATAATAAATCTTCATAGGTATGATAATTTATTCATTTACTTAAAATATATTGTACTAAATATGAACTTTTATTTACTTTGATTCTATTTCAAATCAATTGTATGCAGATGAATGATCTTCAATGGATTCTTTTAAAAATAGTATAGTTTTGTTTTATTTCTTTCCTCCGATTAAATGTATTTTTATTTTTAGTGAAAATTATTTCTTCTGTAAAGACAGAAAAAAATACAAAAGTGTAAACTAAAATATTTATAAAGCCTCACTATTTTTTATAATTTTACGGCATTATTTGTGAATTAAAAATATGACTAAAATAAAATATGAATGGATTCGAAAATCAATTTGCAAAGCCGTCCGCTGAATATTATGTTTTTTGTTTGATTAAAAATAATATTATTTACTAGTTTTTTGTATATTTTGGTTTACATGATAATTCAATTTCCAACATTATCTTCTTAACTTAAATAAATAGATTTACTAATTAGAGCATCCAATTTCGAAAGTTTTTTTTTGTTTATAAGTGTTGTTGATTTTACATTTTTGTTTATTTTATATTTAATATTTTCGGTATTTGTTTCTTGATGATATATGAGTTTATTTATTCTGCGTGTTGTAAAATATATTTTGTATTTATTTATTTATTTATTGAAAATAAAGGAACGAAGTGTTAAAATATATTACCAGTGTGTTTTTATTGTTTCAATGAAAAATATTCAACCTAAAGATAAATGAATAAATAGTAGAACTATTGAAAAGAAATGCAACCTGTATTTCAAAAATTTTATATCGACATTAGCTAGTTCAACCTATTAAAAGGAAGAAGCAATTGACGAAAATTTGTATCAGAGCAGGAATATTTAATACCTATAAATATTAATAAATTCAATCGAAAAAACTTTAACAGTTTTTACCATATTTTTTACCACAATTTTTGCCTTATTTTTTAAATTAATTTTTTAGATAAGATAATTTAAAAAAATATATATGTTATTGTATAATTTTTTTGCTCCCACTGTAGATCACAATTAATTTTACTAACGATATATCAGTTGGTGTGAAAAATCACATTTATCCATCTTCACAGTTGTGCCCAAACACAATAGTCAAATACTTTCAAAACTTTTCACAAACACACGAATTAATTATTCAAATACAAGGGGTAATAATTACATAAGTCAAACTTATATGATCACATACTCAAAATATTTTCGTTTCTAGCAATGCTCTGTGACTTATAAGTGTGATAGAACTAAATGAAAAATGACACCAGGTGGAAAAAAATACAATATTTATTTACGTGATCATTATCCCCATATATCTATATTATAGAAACGTAGTGAAAATTAAAGTTTACAGATTATATATCCGATTATTATATCCAAAGAAAATTATCATTGAAACAATTAACATTTTAAAAACATATATTTTTGTAATTTTCTGCATTACCAGGACTTCCTATACTTTTTATATAGTAGAATATTTCACTAATTCGATTTTTTGGAATGTCTTGTTTTATTATTTGGGGTAAGTTAAAAAATGCATTTCCAACAAATAAATCAATTATTTATTTAATGAGTGATTATTCATTCAGTAGGATGTTATTTTAAATATATAATACATATATAATTCAATACATTGTGGATGATTTTGATAATTTTGGACATTTGAATTGCAAATATTTTTGCTAAGAATGTTTAATTCTTGTACCTGTATCTGCTTCTGGACTTCGTTGCACTAGATTAAAAACATTCTGCCATTAATACGTCGTAGTAAACGGAAGCAAAACAACAATAGCTTGTTTTAACACACTGAGATACTCTTCCGGTCAACCCAACAAGAATTTTTTTTATAGTTTATTTTGCGTCAGAGCCACCAACTTTTTTGATCACTGACAAAAAAACAACGCAACGTAATTATCTAACCGCTTTAGATTCTTGTGGAACACCAGTGTGTCGAGTGATATAGTTTATTCTAATGAACGATAGGTTTGAGCTCAATACACTCTTAGAGAAAACCATGAATCTGGAACGATTTTCCCCCTATGGCTTCAGTTCAATTATTTTTTGTGAAAAACTTTTTAAAGCCACATATAAATTGTATTTTTTAAGCCACAAATATAAAAAACGTTGGTATCTTAACTATCAATTATCTACGGTAACGATATGTATATTCCTCAATCCTATTGTGTTCCATTTCAAAGGTAAATGTGAATTTTATAGACTTCTACAAGTACCATTTTGATAATATCATACAATATAGTGTAGTGCTTTGATAAATGTAAAGATGACGCATTTTTGTAAATATTTTTAGCTACTATGTAATAAACATGAAAATAACATTTTTACACAAATCTTCAGACATTTGACGACTTCTTCAAATCTTCTTCTTGACGATATATATTCTTAATAATAAATTTTTCATCTTGTAACTCATTTTTCCTATTTTCAAGATATATTAAAATTTCCCATCGCCTCCTTTGTTGTTACCTAGCATAGATAACCTCTCAATAGCAAAGATAATTAAATTACATAAAATGGATTTTTTTTTTGTTTTAAAAAATATAACCTGTGTATTCATTGTTGGATAATGACAGAGCCATCTAAAAATATTCCGTAAACATCAAGCCTTTCAATAAAATCTTTATTGGAACATAAAATAATACCTAAAATTACTTTTTTTTCGGCTAGATGTCGTTACACTTCGTTCTTCTGCAGAAGATTTTATAAGTGCTCAAATATAGTATAATTTGATTAAATTAAATCTTTTAATATTATCTTTATTATTACTGTCTAACCTGTGGTAAGTCTTGACCTCCACAATTAGACTCTCTTGAGAAACCTTGGCAGTTCAATCAGCGACCTCTAGAACACGACAGCTCAGTATCAATTCAACCACCCATAGAACTTTGAGTTGGTGCATTCTATATTTATACTGGAGCTTTCATATGTCACCCTCCCAGATGATTATTTTTATTTATAAAGTTTAGAGATAGAAACAGTATACAATCATATAGAATTTTCAATAATAGAAATTTGAGTTTTCAGGCCTATTCTGTATAAACTACTAAGACTAAGTATTATTCAAATAAATACACCAACGATAACTTCGTATATTTTATAATTGGAGTACATTTATATAATTTTAATTAAGATTTAAATAAAAGCAATATGGAAAATGGTGATTTTTATCTCGTATCCTAATAAAAGATATGAAAATTCAAATGTATACGCTTAAACGAGGCAATAAAGGTATCTAATATAATGGTATTTGAGCAAAACATAAAATACTTGTGAACACTGAAAAATTGCTATTTTGGTGCATACCTGCTTTCATTTAAGAATTCCATAAAAAAGAATATTTTAAGATATAAAATGTACAAACACAACATTTAGAGTTTTTTGTTATAATAGAATTTTTCAGCCATTCGTGATATATAAACGAAATAATACATGAGTGGCAAAAGTTCTTGTAGAAAACAATAAAAAATATATGGATTTAAGCTTATCTGCATTCTAGGGTAGTGTTAACTGTTAGCGAAAATTAAAATTGGTTTCAACGCATAACCATCTTAAATTTTTTCAACTCTAATTAAATTACGTTACCAAAGTGCAGATATTCACCATTCGTCTCTTTCATTTCGGAGTTGAAATGTGAATATTTGCAAATTCTGAATAATTCTATCTAGAGCCGGTGGTTACAGTACAACGATGCATTGAATAATCCTTATTAGCATATTCTGTTATTTTCAAAGCTTTCTCACTTACCATAAGCTTGTCCTCCATTATTATTCTTTGTACACCTTAGAAAGTGAAGTTTTAAGGAATGTATCTCAGGCGTTTCGGCACGCTTCACTATGGAAAAGTGGCGCCGTGCCGAGAATTAAAAAACCACCGCACAACTAGATGCTTTATAAAATTGATTTATAAAACTAATGAATTTAACATTTACTCAGTTATACTTTTATAAGGGTAATACTATATTGTTTATAATATTTTGTGAAATTTTATATAGTATTATTTGATAATTAATTACTGACTGTATTTAAAAATACAATATATATGTGAACAGAAAGTATGTATTTTTAAAAACTGGCCGCCCTTTATATTAAACATATGAAATAGTGAGGAAATATCAAAGCTTTTTTACCGATAACTGTCTGTAAATCAGTAATTTAATCGCGTTTAAACATAATAGTGAATTAATGATAGTATTAGAAGGAAGAACTAGAACGGTATAGCTGTATTTAAAATATAAGCGTTGTCCCATTCTCGAGATATAAGTCCATGAATCGCTCAAAAATCAGTCGACGATATTGCTTTTATAATTGATAAGGGTGAAAAATCAGCACAGTAAACAATTCGCCTACAAGAACTATTAAATATTTTTCAATTGTTTTACAATAAAACTGAAATGAAAAATATATGTTCATTGAAATAGAGTTTGCTTGTTTAGTACATACAAAACGACATTTGTTTTCAATTTAAGCGCGTTTAATTCATTTAACGAAAACGTCTGATTTGAGCAAAAACTTTAGACAGATGATCAAATGTTATCGTGAAATATTTTTAGAAGATTTTTGTAGTATATTATATGATATTTTGGATGTTTATAAAATAATTTTTTTATCATTTGAAATCATATCAGCTACTTGTAACAATCCTAATCAACGATTATTCAAATTATTTCAAACGTGACTGTAGCTAACCCAGTTTCCCTCTTTGTAGAGGCAACGCCCTACAACGCAGCACCGAGGAGGTGTCGGTAATCGAAGAAAGTCCCGAAGAAACGCGAATCCACGCATGGTCCTCTTCAGAATACCATACGATTAGGCGACGTATAAAAACCAAGCCCTGTCTTAAACGGTATCGTATTCGGCCACTGTCCGTCAATTAGACAACATCGCAAACAAATCACATCATTAAATATATCGACACATCAATAAAGTGTCGATTATTTCCTTCTACAAAATGGATAAATCATTATTTTTGTTTGTTTCCGCTTTAGTTTTCGTAAGTGCAAATGCCTACGAAAACTCAGCGGCTCATTTAGCGTTTGACATATACAAAGGGTGTTTAAGCCAATATTCGACGTCTTGTATTAAGCCAAAAGCCCTATCTTGGATGAGTAAAGTAGTCAATCAGGATGAAATTAAAATCACTGATGATTTGACTATTGTAAGGACCGGAACATTGGAAGATAATGAAGCCAGAGACGCTAAGGATGATAAACTTGAGATGTTTGACAAAATTGATGGATTCTTGGCAACGCATACACTGAAGATCAAAGTACCAGAAGAGTTAGCTTCGGGAGCCGCTGGCGAATATGTACCAAGGTCTCTGCTGCAAGGATTACCCGATCAATTGGATATTCCATTATCTGAAGGAGTTGTTCAAGAAGGTATGTGACAATTATTTTGATGTATGCATATTTAATTAATGTCAAAATTTTTTCATATTCTAACATTACCTCTTTGAAAATTTTAACCGTTAAATAAATTTATTAACGGTGGTGCTAAAGCGATATACGATATTCGGGAGAATACTTCTACACATAATTAATCAGTAGGTAAGAATGAAGAATGCATTAATCCTAACTGTTATAAAAGTGTAATGTGTTATTTATTAAAGGTCGCGGTTTCGTAAAGAAGGTGATGATTCCTTTCTTGTTGGGTCTGAAGTTTAAGGCATCAGTTCTCGTACCTTTGGCTCTCGCTTTGATCGCCTTGAAGACATGGAAGGCTCTTACTTTGGGACTCATCTCAATGGTTTTGTCTGGTAAGATTATTTGTTTACTTACATCTTTGTGATAATTATAATCTGACATTTAAATATATAAAATGACAACTGTGTTGGATGTTGGTTAGCAGTCATGTAAAAACATTTTGATAATAAAACATAAACATCGTTACAAATATGTTTTAAATATATAGTGTATTCAATTTGATTTTAATTTAGTTATTCCACATTTCTGATACGATATTTTTGTCTATAGGTGCCATGGTTATCTTCAAGTTCACCAAGCCCAAGGTCGTCAACTACGAAGTCATCCATTACCCACAGCACCACGAACACCATGTCGAACATGTGTCAGCTCCTGGTTGGGACTCTCACCACGGACCCTACCGTGCGAGAGACTTCGGAGATGCCCAAGAAATGGCATATGCTGGACAGCTTTAAGCTACCCGTGCGAAAAATCTGGTCGTCTGATGGATAAAGATTTTAACTTATTGAATGTTTTTATTTAATTATTTATTGAATGCTTATGAATTAATAAATTATTACGAACTGATTTAATCATTATTATTTTTAAATTATTACCAGTTTCAAAGTTTTCCTACAGACACATACACGTAAATTTCAATTCTTTTCTGCGATGATCAAATTTAATATTATAAAATTACAAATAATATATATCACTTTCAAGGTGAATTTTGCCATTAATTTGGATTTCAGATGCATTTTTCACCATTTCACAAAAAGAATATTGATAAAATTAGGGAAATAAAAAAACTACACAATTTTTTATCATATCAATATAATTGAAATTAAAATTAAATGGATACATGGAGAACTGTTGTGATTCCAAAGTCAAAATAAGTACATTCTATATATAAAAACCATTAAACAATGTATACTTGTCAACGTGCTTTTGTTGGTTGATTCTATATATGATATTTTAGGACAGTGTAAATATATTCAGATATTTCATGGAAAATACACCGCCACATGAATAGAGTGTTAAGTTATAATTTTTATGGCCCTTCATTTCAGGTCAAAATAGTGAAAGTTAAATCAATATGATTGAATGGATATTAAGAGCACAGATGTATTTCGCGTTGATACAATTGATTGAACTAGTCCTGTTAGCCATAAATTAAAAAGAACAAAAATTCTTAAGCGATATTTATTCTACGTGACAGAATAATAATTGAAAAACAATTGAACTGTCGAATGAATTGCTATGCACACAAGGTTATAGCTTACATTCGGTGAGAGTTAATTTCTCTAGAGGCAATTGATTCGTTTGATACTAGTTAGAAAATTACAGGTGAAGACTACGGTGAAAATACATTTGAATCTTTTATAGTTTTGGAAATAACATATTTATTTGAAACTCTCAATGTTCCTTTATGATTTTAGTTTAATTGGATAGGCAAATACAATGATCTTTTTAATCTTTTTTCTTAACTATTTGGATTTAATAGTCTTCGTTTGAATTATGTTTTCTTAGATAATGTATGAACATTGTTTATAAAAAAATTTAATTAGTGATTTTATTATTCTGTTAGTCTACCAGACGGCGCGTAACGAACAGGCAAGACACGCTTCACGCACTATTCATTAAAAATTGTCACTAAGAACTTTATGTTTAAATGTGTAATTGAAAAACGAAATGCTTCTTGTAACCTCTGAATTCACCGATTTATCGATTATTATTATTACTATTTACACATACTTTTAGTTTCTTGGACTGATCCTTGATAAAAGATCATCATTAAGTATTTCTGATATCTAGCAGTTCCTTAACATAGTTGTCAAAAATAGAAACCAGATACATTTTATCTAATGCCGGCACGGAAAGTAAAATATTTAGATTTTTGGATTCTGTCAAGATATATCAGATTTTTTGCCATAACTCTATTTCATAATTGAAAAAAGGACATTTTTTTAATAAATCGCATTTACTGCAAGAATTGACAACTTTCAAATTAAAATAAAATTATTAAAAAGTTCTGCTGGATTCGATTATCGCTGAAGTGTTAAATCATAATTCGTAAATGAATGAAGTATATGCATGTTCTTTGAGTCCTTAGAATTTTCACAACCTTGTATAGAAAGAAAGTAACGGCTGAGAATGGCCGAAATGAAAAGCGAACGAGCTACAATATAGGTGTAGCGAAAGAATTATCACTGGCGAACCCGATATGGCACCTTTTAACCGCTACGAAAAGTAGGCTTCCGCTCGGATATCACCTTGAAGAAATTCTTCGTTAGGCGCATACAAGAATTTTAAGCATCGTTTCACCTAATGCCCTGAAAACGGCGTCGGATGTAAAAAACGAAATAGGCTATGCAATTTTTCTTAGTTAGCGAGAATAATAGATCGATTATGTAACAATAAGGATGGTTATGAAAATGTTTTAATTGTATACATATTACTTCATTTTCTATGAAAAATTAACATTATGTCATGTTATAAAGCATGGTCAAGCTGTGGCCGAGTGATCAAAACCATTGACTTAAGTTGTCAGATTTAAAACCAATCAAAATTAAATTTCAAAAATTATTTATTTATTTGAATGATGTTTGTCATCCATCCAATCATAGAAAATTGCTGCATATTGGATGCTGACATGACTACTATAAGTATAGTAAGTAAGGATTGTAAGACTAGATTGTCGAACACCTTGTTTTGAATAATTTTAATTAAAATGGCTTTGGGACAATGCTGATTTCATTAAATTTGTACGGTTGGATTCCAAAATCAATGAATTGAGGGATCAACTTACGAATTCAAACTATTGTTTACACTTTGTAACAGCAATTGAATCAGTCTTCTAGATTAAAGTGGACATCACTCCAATGTGCATAGCTAATAAATAATAATGCACACTACCATTGAACAAATTAATTCGCATTTCTAATTGGTGAAAATTTCTTACAAAGTGATAAACTCATTTCACTTCTCTGAAACTGGTGACAGATAATTTCTATTATCTAACAATCATAAAAAAATATACAATAATAAAGAAAATTATGGAAGTGGTGAAATGTTTGCATCGGAGATCTCATGCGCAATTGGCGAGCCCTTTAATCTTTATTTAACACACATATCTTATAACCAATATTGAAGGCGTTCAAATGAAAGCATCAACTGAAAGAAAAATGCATTGATTATTTATTCTAAAATGGTAGCTGTAACTTTAATAAAATTCCATGTTTAATATATATTTAATATATGCATCTTTTGTTAGTTATTTCTGAATCTCCTAGGATTCGGACGCGCCATGCACATGCCCCTTATGCGATAATCTGCCATTGTCGCCGATAGTTGATAATATTGCGATCGACCTTCAATAATAAAATGTCTTTGTTCCACAAATAAAAATAAAATTTGAAAGAACGTCATAATATTTCAAAAAGATTACATTCAAGTTTTAAATATCAAATCTATTATTATACATCTATTTCGAGTCAGAGGGCAGAGCAAGCAAGGAAAATAAAAGTTCATCTTAGCTACCTTAAAAAAATTAAAACCAACGATACAAAGTTATCAGATTTACTATGTTCATCGATTACTGACTATATTATTGGTATTGAATTATTCCTCCCGGTACCGACTCAATTCTCCTAGAGTAGGTAGGATTTCAAATGGGACACGATTCGGTATCAAAAAATATTTAACTGTCAAATCTGTCTTTTCCTGACCATTATATGGCCTTTTCAGCTTCTAAATATAATATATCTAAAATTCATGGCGTATCAGAAAAATTTCCATAAAATTATTACTATTTTCCAATTTCTTCCTTCATAATAACATAGCATCAAATTAATTTATGTAATGGCTCTAGAGATGTTGGCAGTAATTTATATATAAAATTAGAATCACGATTTTAAAAAACGGACCAAAAACTGGACTTCAGTAAGGAAACACATAAGATTTAATATTATGAAAGTATTTCTTGATAAGCATTTCAAAAATTGTATGCGTTTGATAATATGTGTACGATTTTTATGTTAAAAATTAAGTTATAATCGGTGTGTTATCTCAAGATAATGTCTTCATTGCAGAATGACCACCTCAATGAAGATTTGTTTATCGCAGTTCACTCACTTACATTTGCATATTAAGTCAATTTAAAATGAACCATTTTGTCTGTTATGTGATTTTATTACTTAGTCAATTGGGTGCGTTAATACAATATGAGCTGTTAACGGTCATACAAATCGACAAATTAGTTATCAAAACTATTTTGTTATTTAACTGAAGAATACAACTTAAATCATCCACTTGATACCACATTACTTGAACATTTCAAGTTCATTAAAATAATTATACAATATAATAATTATAAGACCATAATATTTTTTGCAAACATCAATACTATTAGAAATTTAAGTTTTCATAGATCCAATGGTCAGAAACCAGTTAAGATCCTGGATAGAAATAATCAATATTGTAAATTTTATTTGCATAGTAGTTATAAGCTAAAAACATTTTTTTGACTCAGTTATATTAATATAATTTATCAGTAAATAATTTTTTTATTTCAGTTACCTACTTAAAATTAATTAGTGTTAAAAATCAATACTTTCAAAATATTTTCAATGAACAAATAAGCTTACGAAATAAATAAATTGATAACAAAATTGAAATATCATACTTCTTTGGCAGACAACTCGAAATATTGTAATGGGTAATTCAATTACTCACAGAAAATTCAGATTTTTTTATTATCTGTAACATTACACTTATTTTATTTATTGCCATATTTGGCCGCCAATGGATTTTAAAATATAATTTAACAGTATTCATTTTTCAATAGATAATAAATTGATTAAAAAAACATTTGAAAATAGAATAACCGGTGTCTCATTTGATCACAAAAAATAAAATTGAAAGACATCGGGAATTTATTTTCAATTAATAATTTAAATTTTGTGATCTGCCATTATTGACTGAAAGAAAATGATCAAAACATATGTAATCGATAGCGACTAATAAGAATGCCTTTTATCATATTAAATATAAGATTACTAGAAACCATTTCTAATTCATCAATATGTCTATACATTTGGTAAAATGATTAACAGTTCTAACAGATGAAGCTACCTTGGTCTAATTCAGTTACCATATCTAATATATAAGCATACAGAAAGGAAAATTGAATCAATAAAAATATTTCGTAATACGAGGCACCAATATAACAAACTTTTATAAAGAAAGCATAAAAGCAAATTTAACTTAGCATATTTCACTGAAATGTTTCATGAGTACTTTGAAAAAAATATTTTCAATGTTTTATTATAAGTGATGTTTTTTTGACTCCATTGAATGTCACAATAATAAGATATGAACCAATATAATATAAATGTTTAATGAATTATTTTTCATTTCGATGCTTAGCAATATATTTCGTTCGAAGAAAGATAATTTTTACTTTCACTTAATTTTGATCACACATTTATGTTATTTTTAAAGGGTTTATTTCTATTTTTTTAAATTTCATGAAATATATATAGTTTATCACATATAAAAGAACCTTATTCGATTGAGTTGTGATTTTAAATTTTATCGTACTGTGCGAGCAATATAATTATTTGATGTATTCAGTAAAATTTCATATATTTCTTCAATAATTTAAATGAAATAATAATTACAACAGTAAAGAATGCCTTAAAAGTTGTTGTAAAGTAAACATATTAGCTATCATTACTGGTTCATTGAAGAGAAATGAAACATCGCCAATATCCGTGACTGACTTCCAATGGAATTCATTGTCAAGAGTAAAGCACCGAGCCTAACATTTAATTTGCATGCAGTTCAAGCTCAGTACATTTGTCTTGCATATCAAATAATAACTCGAGTCTTCCGTAAGCCCGTAAAAGTATTGCTGTCACGCTTCATTGTCTATCGTGTAAATGTACAGAAAAGAGATAAAAAATAGAACGTCGATACCAAATTGGATACTATTTTGATCAAAGGAGAATTTTAATCGTACTCCGCGCCAGAATGACATATATCGTAAAGAGTGTCTTTAATAATACAACATTTTACTTTTCAGCACTGTTATAAGCTTTAATTGTATGAATGTAATAGTGCTATATCGTAAAGTGGTATGTGTTTGATTTGATTTTCATGTGTGAGTTTTCTTTCGTTAAGTTTGCTTGAAAGAAATTGCGGTATAAATAAGGTCGTCCACACCCACTAATCAGTAGTAGCACACGATCCTTCCAACTGTCAACAGCGCAGTAGTATCAAGTAATCAACTTCAATTTGTTTTAATCGATAAAACATGTCCGGAAAAGTGTTGTGTCTCTTTGGTCTGGCCATCTTAGGCATGGCTGCTGCACAGCCTGCGAAGCCAGCTTTCTGGAAAGGCACCCCCATGGATGGACTCGTCGAGGAAATGAGATCAGGGTGCACCGGTGGAAATGACGCTATCGCTTGTATGAAGTACAAAGTCATGTCTCTGCTTGATACTATCTTCAAGAAAGACTCATACCAGGTGATTTCAACGAATGAACTTGTTTCACCATCAAGTTGAAAAATTTTAAATTTGAATTTAAAAATAAATTTTGTTAAAATCACTCTAAATATTCAATTATATTCATCAAAATAACTTAATACATATCCGCGGTGTGGTCTTATAGAGAATACGTCGCACTTTTGGTGCATAAGCTTCGTATATAATTAAGTCTAACTTTCAGGTTTCATATTTTATATACAGAGTTTTCTACGTCAATCACACATTCTCACAATATTTTTTCTTATTAAAAATGTATTAATCCTATTACAATAAATTATCCTTATTTGTAATCCTAGGTATCTGAAACCGTCGAAGTAGTCCGCAACAGCTACTCAGCGAACGACCTCGCTTCATCTGGCCGATCATCCGGAGACTTTTTCGACACCATCCAAGAGTACATTCAATCTCATGACGTCACTTTCAAACTTCCCATCGGAGGCGCTAAAGTGACCGTCAGCCCCCGTCACCTGGAAGAAGATGAGCTCAACTTGAACGTTAAGTTCGCCGATGAAGCCCGCTCTTCAGGAGCTGAGCCCCGCAAGTCCAAGTTGAAGAAGATCATCGTCCCCATCCTCGTATTCGTTCTCTTGAAGGCTATGACTTTGGTACCTTTGGCCCTCGGTGTCCTTGGATTGAAGGCCTGGAACGCACTTCAGCTCTCTTTCTTCTCTTTCGTCGTTTCTGTCGCTTTGGCTGTATTCCAACTGTGCAAAAAGGTAAGACTTAAATAGATTTAGTATCGGAATAGAAAATAATACTAATTGTTTATTCTTTACTTAAAATTTGGTGAATATGTCATTTTTAAGTATACTTATCGTTTCAATAAAGGTATTTAAAAAAATAGCATCCCCTAAAAATAGTAAATCCCCATTAAATGTTTAATGCATTTTCTTCCAGATCGCTGCTGATAACTCTCATCCCCAGATCTCCGCTCACGGACCCTGGGACGCCATGGCCAGCGCTTACAGAGCACGCTCAATGGATGACCAGACCCAGACTCAAGCTCAAGATATTGCTTACAACGCATACGCATAAATAATAACAGAAATAACAAAGCAACAAACGAAAATCTTCTTGACTTTACAGGCATGACCAAATATCATTTTCAAAAAGCTAAAGACTTCCTTTCTCAATGTCCAGTTATATTATATTAAGACATAATATATGAATTTAATATCGGTCGTACTAAAATATCTAATATATACACAAAAATGAGTGTACCTAAAGCTTTTTGTTAGATTTGGTCTGCTTCGACGAGTTATTGAAGTAACACCTCTTAGGCAATATTATATGATGTATTAATTTATTGAACGATGTTATTTATTTGAATAAAGTATGATCCAAAGTTAGCATTCTGTTTTCATTGATTAAGAATTAACTGTTCCAAAAAAAAAACTTTTATTCTAATTATAAAAGCTAACTCAACACACTGTGCTGTTAAAACAATCGTAGCTGTACAGAAAGTGCTCTTTTGTTAAAGTAAATAAATATTTCACAGTAGCAAATATACATGAGAAATAAATGTATTCATTATTTTTAAATACAATTTCACTAGTATTTTAGATGGTATATTCACATTCCTAAACAATAATCAGTGTATGCTTATGCACTACATGTCGAAATCATTCAAATCCTGAATATAAAAGTTATTCTTAAAATAACCAATCCTTTAGTTACTTGACTTGAAACGTGAACTACCGGTTTATAAACACTCTTTTTGTTTTCTTTCGAGAATCTTCCAATCCTGCAGTATATTTTCTTGTTCCTCCTACAATCATCAACAGTGTCATTTTTCCATTCAAGACACTGACCTACCAAATATTGCAACTATTCTGTTTTCTCTGTCAATTAATCAATCAAAAATACTATTTTGTACATGATTGTTTTTATTGTGTTATGTTCTGAATAAATTTCACTGTTAATCAAAATTTATAGAATGATCATAAAACCATCAAATTATTGACTATTGCACGTGTATTAATACGATATGGCCCAATTATTAGCAATTTTAAGGACACGTAATGACCGAAAATATTATTGCGAGGCATCAAAACAATAAGACGACGCTTGCAGATTTGCAGTCTCAGCCTGTTTTATGATAATGGTTGAATAGGGTGAAACGTGATTTTAAGCTGAATGAAAGAGGCTCGATAAAACAATATAATCGGGATAAAATTTGTAATGAGACAGTATTGGTAGCAACAAAAAAGGAGGATGAGGAGAAAAATAAGACGAAAAATACTATCAATCGAGGCTTAATTTAACATAGTTTTACTACGTATGAGGGTGATCAAAAATTCCTAACGAATTATTTCAAAGGTAATGAATATTTCCTTAAAATTATTTTTACGTGTTTTTTTATTACATAATGTTTTTAGCTTAAGATTAAAAAAAATAACGTTTTGTTTACTAAGTTGGATATGTGTATATTCAATTAAACATATTTAGATTCCAAATTTGGTACATTTCCTCGTGTTTTTTCTCTCACAAACCGGGCTTCGCCTTTCAGAACCCTCAGGAATATTATTGCAATTAAACTGACGACTTTGAAGTACTGTACAAAGAAAAAAACTAACAGTAGAGCGTTTCAACAATTCGAATTTTATGTTTAAATTCCATCAAGGATCCTTGATATCGTATCTCCAGTCGATATCGTAAATTATATTTCGATTTTTTTGTAGTCTTAACAGCGTATAAAAAGATCAAAGCTCTCTCGGAACACTCATTTCTGTTTCTCGGCTCACCAAAAGTCCAGACTACACAAATTTTATAAGTTTTAAAAGCTACATTTATTATATCTATCGAAAAAAACGTATTTTTAAGCATATTAATGTGTGGTTAAATATTCAAAAATTAGCACTATTGTTGACAGGTGATTGATTATTCAACATAGTATGCTGCAGATTTCGGAAGCTTTCCCTTGAGAAAACGTATAGTTTCTCTGATTGCATCATGGTTTCTTTTCAAATGTTTAATTGATTTTTTAAGCTATCGTTATCTATGGTGCAATTTTAAACACATCTTGAACTAATGTTTTGTTAGCAGACTCTTGAAAGTTACTAATATATTTTATATAATATCCAAATAATTTGATGCACATCATTACTACGACTTGAAATACATTTAATAATATCAACATATTGTGACATTTGTATTAATTTCAGCTAATGGATTAACTAAGGAAAACTTCATATTAATGAATGGTTTTCATCAAATATTTGCTTCAATAAGGCAATATGAATATTTATAACTTCTTGCTATATTTATATATTCTTGCTTGCTAACTATCTCTCTTCTTCTAACTGAAAACTTCTTCCTTGCATATACCATATTTTATATGTTAAGCAAATTCAAAAAACTTTTTAAAATTATAATGACCATGTGTTTTAATACATATATATTATATATATATATATATATATACGTCATATCTTAATTACGAAATAATTTAGAGCGGATGTTTTCAGTGATTTCTTGAACGATTGAAAAAATGCTTCATAGTAATTAATTGAATACACAATTAAATTTGAAAATGTAATAGATTATTTTTTATAAATCTGAAAATTAAATATGACTCATATATATATATATTTATTTGTATTCAATCAGTAACTCCAAGAATTATTATAATGCTAAGTTTTTTTTACTTAGTATATACGAAAGGTGTCGTTGTCTTAATAAATAAATTTTATAATTTCCTAACGAGTAGTTTTTCTTTCCATATTTGCAAATCAAAAAAGCTTAATAGCTAAGTGTGTGAGTTATTCATTATTAAGCCAATTTAGTTAATAGTTGATTATAAATCGTTCATCGATTTTTCATCCATTATTTATCTATTTTTATCTTATTCCAAGGATATTATAGTGACCAAATCGAACAACAAACCACTTAAGATGTAAAAGACATATTGAAATTTACCAGTATCTCATCGACGAAAGCAAAAGTCTTTTTTTGGCATTTAATATATATCATAAATATTATGCACACATACACCTGGTTCATTTTTTTTTAATTCATCTGAATAAAGATATCGCTGTCATTACAGTTCTGTGCATTTTTTTAATTCGTATTATCAGAGGTGGGAAAATTATATATCCATATATAACATTAACTTTCTTAATCTATTACCGTTACGGCTTACCCAGTAACAAATCGAAATAATAATATATTCAATAAAAATTAGTATGCGCCATAAGTTCGTTATAACGAGGCGTCAGTCACCATACATGATGATCGTTTTGCCCGGTAGGAAAATAACATTTGTTTGATGAATAGGAATTTGTCACTGAAACCTCCTGACATACTATTAATAATTGTGTCCTTTGAATATGGCAGCATTGTTTAATCCTTGATGAGACACAATCGCGTAAAAAAGCCTGTAAATGTAAAATATTTATGTTTTTGTATTAATATTGTTCAACAATGTAATAAATTCTTAAATATAAATGAAAAACATTTGTCACTTAACATGATGTTAATTTTTTTAAAACAAAACAGTATTATTTCACAAAATTTACATCTTCCTCTAATAAATCAATATTTGATCTAGCATAGAGTTATTTATTCACAATAGTATAATATATAAATAAATCTTTTTTTTTCAATGTATTTATTACGTGGTTTACCTAGAAGCCCTGCACTTTCTATCCCCGCGTTCTTACTAAAAATAGAGATTGGAAAATTTAGAAACAATCAGTTGATATAATTCTTCTAAGAGACCAAATGCTCCTTAGTGGACGTAGAATAATTTATATTATGTACATTCAACATAACGCAGATTATTGGTGAATATTGTGAAGATTTTTGCATTCCTTAAATTATATTTATTAACAAGTTTAGCAGATTCATTCTTTATGGCTATAAATATTAAGATTTCACCTTTGGTCAAATTTACTTTTTTAATTGAAACTATATAACATTATAATTTACAAGCGAAAAATTGTGTGTAAATTTTACATTTAAAAAATCCCTAATATATACAATAAATATATTAGTATTATTATTATTATTACACTCAATAATTTCCATTTGCTGCTCAATTTTGCTCTTGATACTTTACAGCAATAATTTATTTTCATAATTATCAGTTATAAAAAAATACAGTCATCGTTCTTTTACGTTAGCAACATACTCAAATTACAATATATATATATATTTCATTGGATTTTACTTAAATAAAATAATTTTTCTTTTATATTATTAAACTTACAGCTTGTCATGTGATAATCTGTACATGTAATGTTTAATTAATAATTATTTGAATAAGCCCGGTAGATCCTGTTTTCACAAACGCTTAGGAACTTGATGTATTTAATATGCAAGGACAAAAAAATTGTACGTGTCAAAGAGCCGGATACTTTTTTTTTACCACCGGAACTTAATGAAGGCATTATTGTTTATCACTTAGCGTAAGTAAAAGAAAGTTATGAATTATTCTTTTGCATTCTATTGATGCCTATGTATAATTCAGTAATTTTACTGCGGTAATAAATTATGCGACAGTTTAACGCCAGTTTTTACGGAACAGTCTATGTCCATGTAAATGTCTACAAGTGTAATATGTCTACTACATTGTAATATTTAATACAGTTCTAAAATCAAAGTTTGCAATAAAAGTAATCTTAATCTAATATGATTATATTTTCCATTTTACGATTCCTTTATTTATGTTGTCGTAATCTTTTGTTTTAAGAATTTTCATCGTTGTCAATGTTTTATCGATGCTATTTCTAAAAATTATATAGCATTAAGTTTAGCACAAATACAAAAATGAGTGATTTAAAGAGAACTCACGAACCACTTCTGTTAGTCATCTTTTTTCATTAGGGGTAATGAAAGTGCTAAAAGTTAACAAATCGCGTGGATCAAATAATCGGAAGCATTCACGCAAATCCATAATTTAATTAGATGATCAATATAGATAATAATATTTAATGCTGGAATTTTTCAAAAATCAAAAGTGGTGGGAAATATTTTTTTAATCCCTTCACCTCATAGCCGAGAAATGCAATGCATAAGGCTCTATGTAAAAAATATTGTACCATATTTTTAGAAGTATTTTTGCAGTCTTAAAAATATATACTAACAACTAGTAATTATTTCACCCCATATTTTTTAAATCATATAAAGTGGACCTTGCGTGGCTCTTGTACAAGGACCCCAAATTTTTAGCCACGCTACTGCTACTTCCAAGAATTTTTCTAAGCTAAAATTGTATGTAAATTATAGTATAATTTATTGAGAACGTTAAAGCGAAAAATTTGGATTCGCACAGGCACAGGACAGCAGGTTTCCTACCGTTGCTCGAGGCCTAAATATGAATGATAAAGGAGATTTTTTAATTATTTTTTTAAGCTTTATCATGTTTTTACACTTTGTATTTGAAAAAATAATGACTCAAAATAGCTATATAAATACAACGATATATAAGAAATGTTGGCTTCGTTTGAATTAGGTAGTATAGTTAACAATACCATGATAATAAATTTTCGGAATCTTGTATCTACTCTGATAGATCGATAAACATAACAAAATTATATGCGATACTTCATACTTCATATAATAATGATTTCATATACATACATACAGTGATCGCTGGGAAGGTTTATAACTTTGTGTAGTCGCCATTTTGGTAAACGTAAGCTTTTGACACCAGTATTGAATGCAATTTAATAAAAGAATTACTGAAAGTTTTTTAGTATACCTTCCAATAAAACATGCGAATATGCTTTTGATTGGATAAATATCAGATTACTTATATTTGCGCACAGTTAGATTATGTCTACGCCGTAGCCAAGCTTGACATACAGAGTTATGAGTTGTGCGTTACATCGTTCATCGCCAACTTTACAATTCACTATATAATAACCGCAATATAAGAGTTGAAATTTCAGGCTATATCGATAAATCGTAAGTGTATTCGATTAGGGAATTCTTCTGATTTTGGTAATTGTGTTAAAAGTACGCATTTTCTTCTTGTAAAGACTAATAAATATTTTGTTTTCGCAATAAAACGTATTAAAACAGCTGTTCACTATTCCTTTATGTTTAGTCATTTCATAAAATATGTCATACAATAGGTGATAAATATTCGATATATTGAAGCCATAAAAATAATACAAATAGTTTTGAAAACAAAATAACAATTTAGAATAATATTATATTTGATATTGGTATTTTTTAACGATATCAACCCCGATGTATGCATGTTGGATATTCACCAAGTCTCGGTTGAACGACGAAAGTCTTAGACTAAGATACTTATTGCAGCCGCGACAGCTCAATTTGTCATTTGTTCTACTTGTTAGTGTCGATTAATATAAAGTGTGTTGTGTATTTTTGGAGGCTCACTGCCATATAAACATTGCACGCGTGCGGACAAATTCTTCTTCGATCAATCCAAATCAATATTCCAGACACGATCTTAACTGCGCCACCTAACTCACTCGGCTTCCGCTTATATATAAACCGACGGAACCTCGAAAACTGTATAACACTTGCGACTCTGACAACAGAAAGACATCAATAATAATCAATTATAATATCTAAATATTAAAAAACAAATATTAAGATGAAGCCTTTCGCTTGCATCATCATAGGCTTCGCAGTCTTCCTATCGTCGTGTGAAGCAAGGATTTTGCATACCGGAAACGGTATTTCTTCTACAGCAAGAATTAGCAGTGGAGATGAACTTGTTTCGACAGTTGTGAATGATTGTTTCGACGCTGAATCGGCGACCGAGTGTCTTAAACTTAAGGTCCTTACGTATTTGGATACAGTTCTGGGGCTGAGCGAAGACGGTGCGAGAGCCATCTCTGGTGATAATATCGACAAAGTTATATTTGATAGGGTAGGAAGGGTGTTGGCAAATAATGAATTCAAAGTGCAATTACCCGAGTTCTTCTTCCAAGCTGCTGAGGTTAGCTATAGAGCTGATCGAGGACTGGATGTTGACTTCCCCGAAAGTGCTAATGAAGATAGTGAAGGTAATTTGAACAACAAGCATTTATTCTTTATAATTCAGAGTTTGAGCATATAAATCAAACAGAAGCAATAAATAATTCAAGCTTTAAATTTTTTTTTCTGATCTAGTTGTGTACACACAATAATAAATAAATTTCTTGAACAGAATTTTCATCAAAAAATCACTCATTTTTATAAAACACGTGTGTTGTTATTTTTACGTGACTAAGAAAAATCATGTACATTCTATTTCATTTACGATTAGTTTTGGAAATTTCGGTTATATCAAATACAAGTGTGCGTCACATAGTCTTTTTGATATTATTCAATATAAAAAAAATAAAAACAATGGCAAGTGTTAATTGCCAGTGAATATTCATAAAATACGTATCCCATTGAATAATATAACTTTACTGATCATATAACATATTTATTACGTTTATACAAATATTTTTTCAGCTCGAGGACTCCTGAAGAAGAAACTTCTCCTGCCAGTCTTGCTTCTTTTGAAGTTGAAGATGAAAGCTCTGATGCCTATCTTCGTCGCCTTGATCGGTCTCAAGGCCTTGAAGGCTCTAGTCCTCAGCAAAGTCGCAATTCTTCTCGTCGTCGGATTCTTAGTTATGCAATTGCTCAAGAAAGGGGGTAAATTAATTTCATTAATAATTCCTCTTCAACCACTTTCGAATATGTATATATATATATTGTGTTTTAAATAACTTTTACTATTATATTAACAAATATTATTGTATAGTATATAAAAATGTAAAATTGAAGCCCCAGTGAGTAATTTCATTTATCTAAAATACGACGAGTAACCAATTCTATGGATATTGGATACTTATTACATGTTACTCTACAAAAAATCGTTCTAATTGGCAAAAAATGATTTTTATACCCGCCCTTGCTTTAATGGTTTTCAAAAGTCGTTAAATAATGTATTTTATTGTGAAACCGAGAAAAATCATAGTATAGATTCTAATGTATAGTATTTTCGTTCGTTTTCTTATAAATTATTGATTAAATTTGAATTGTTGCAACTTTGTACGATTCCATATGTCTTGTCATCATGTGTCTTCAGATATTCCATCGCACGGATGCCACAGAACTGACTGTCAGTTGCATCCGTGCGATGGAATACCTGAAGATGCCGAAGGGCGAAACCCGGGTCGTTTGTGACAAGACATATGGAATCGTACAAAGTTACAACAATTCAAATTTAATATTGAAGTTCCATCAAGCACCTTCAGTGGATATCATAAATTATTAATTAATATTATAATACCTACAGATTTGTAGGGTCCAAATTAAGCTCTTTAGAAATACGTTCAAAAATGTTTTATTTTTTTCTGTAATCATAAATACCAACAACAACAACAAAAACTTGCATTCACGGTGCTGATTAAACTTGATATATACACATAATTGAATGATTATAAATTTGTGCGCGAGTCTTAATTGTTCTATTTTCCAAAATCCCAGGTATGCCAATGGCCATGGCCATGACACCGCTTCCGGAACCAACACCGCCATCAAATACCTACGGACCGGCCGCACCAGTCGCTTCTTCAGCCCCCTCAGACAGCTACAGCCCACACTGGGAGCCCTCCAACTCATATGGACCGTCGTCCAGAGTTTGGGACTCGACTTCAGCTCATAACGCTGCATACAGCGCCTATTATCCGGGAACTTCGGGAAGCTCGTCATCTATCTCGTCTTCAAGTTACACAAGTCCGTCCGTATCTTCCGGATCATCATCGAGCAGCAGTGCCACAAAATAAAATATGTAACTGTCGCTAGTCATTGATCATAACGGGTTGCGTCTAGGATATTACTTTGGTTTGTTGAGAATTGAGGTTCGTTTGTCATGCCATATTTCTTTTTTTGATTTTGTTTTATTATTTTTAGGAACCTTTGAATATTGATATTAACATATAAGGAATTCTTAATATTATTCATTAATTTTGTTTTTATCGTATTATCATAAGGAAATTAACAGACTGATACTATGTACCTCATCCAGTAGTGATTTTTTATTTTTAAAATTTTTGTTCTAATTCAGGATGATTTATTAATTTTTTTTTTTATGTTTTCCTGAACAATCTATAAGTTTATTTTAATATTTTTTTTTCACAGCGTTTTTTTAAGTTTCTTTTTGTTTTTATTATAAAGATAGACAATTATGTCAATGAACCAAAAATTTCATACAAAACCATAAAAAATGTTAGTCGAAGAATTATTTTTAAATGCACGAGATTGATCGCAAACTACCGATACTGGTTAGTGAATTTATTCATTTATTTAAATGCAATTTATTTAATAAATTATTTATTTATGAAAATTGAAATGTATATAATATTGCTCATATCTACCACAGCCTTTTATTGTATAATGGATAGTGAAATTACAAGTTGTACAGATTTACATATTTGGCTATGGCAATGTTTTCGTACACAGAAATAAAGATTTTGGTGATATCAAAGTTCTCTATTATTTGATTGGTCGAGCTGGCACTTTTGTAGCAAGTCTTTAATAGGGCCAGAAAAGAAAAATTTAGATCTTATAATTATTTTTGTAATAAATAAGAACTTTAATTCATTTTTACCTAACCTAAAATTTCCATTTCACAATCGTACAGCACAAATTAATATTTTTTGCCCCAGTGTTAATGTGTAATGAGGAATATTTTTCCATAGTTTAAAACATGATTTATTGAGTGCACAAATATTTCAAAAAAAAATTTCCACTTAAGCTTTGGCGATATTAAAAAAAAAAAAAACGAAAATGACCCACACATCAGCATTTTTCAGAAGATTTGTTTTTTTGAGTTCTAAAAATTAATACTCAAACAATTGAGGTATCTTAAAATTTTACAATGATAATTCTTAGCATCCCCAATGAAAACCTGGAAATAAAATCAATGGAATGTTATTGAATGTCAACTTCACTAGTATCAGAATATTACCAGTAATAGGACAGTATTTTTTCTTATCAATAATAATAAAAATGAATAATTTACCCAAAAAGAAAGCATCAATTGGCTATAACTACCAAGATTGTTTGAAATTTCAAAAATCACTCTGTATGCTCTGTTCTGGGAATAAATCCCAAAGCATAGTTAAGTTGTCTCATCTATTATTACTGAATAATAAATATTCTTCCAAAAAAAGGCAACATTTCATATTTAAATCAAAAAAAATAAACTCACCTTGTTATATACACGCACACATATTTCTTACAATCATTATTATAATATAATAGTGCTGAGTAAAAATTTTGTTTACTGGATTTTGTAATTTTATTTTTGATAAGAAAATAATATTAAAATTATTTTATGTCAGAGTCGTGCACTGTGGAGTCATGAAAAATGAGAAATTCTGACTACTTTTTTGAATAGATGATTTTGAAGAATAGCTCAATGAACAATTTGCCGGATTGGTTGGTTGATCTTTAATAAAAATAAAAGGCAATAAGAAAGCTAGGAAAAAACATGACAAAAATAAATGTCAGAATTGGAGCCCCTACAGCCCCTGACAACACACAAGAATCTGCCATCTCAACACTTAAAATGTAATAAACAGCAACTTAAAATGCAATAAAAATCATCTTATTAAAAAAATCCTCTTTATTTATTTACACATTACATTTTAAATTTAAGAATGTAATAATGAATAATCACATATCCCATATTTATTGAAAAAAATCGTGACTATGTTTTTTTTTCTTCTACATTATATTTTTTTATCTTCTCATACTATAAATACATCATGCCCATCTGATTATCAATTCATTCAATTTTTTAACTTCTTTCTTTCAAATAGATAATAATATACCATATTCTCATATAACTACCTTTTCCATAGAAGCTCGTGGTTGAATAATCTAGAAATGTGAAAATACACAAACCATACAATAATAAATAAAATCAATTAAAAAATTTCAAACCTTTAGATTTTAAAAAGGGTTTCATTAATGAAAAGCAAACTGTTTTGTTAATCAACAGCCATATTTTGAGATGCATTTATATTTTTGTCTAAAATAATCCAGTCTTAAATGTTATTGATGTAAATATCAAGTTTAGAAAAGCAAATATCTGACATAGAAACATAATACATCCCACTATGTTTGCATTGATTCAAAAAATTGCTACAATCCAACTAAACCAATTACTATAAATGATCATTGACAGATTAAATATAGACAGTAACTTTCTGTTCGAAGTGTTTTCGAATTCTTGATGGAAATAGTTACAAACCTATATAAATATATGCTGTTAACATACCATACAGTAATCAAAAATATTCCAATATCGATGATATTTGAAAACTACAGGTGGGCATTCTTGGTCAATGGTAAATAAATACCTAATGATATGAACATAAAACATTAAGAAATTTTCACTATTTAATAATGTAAAATTACATTCCCATTAAAAGGTAAGTTCTAATAAAATTTTATGCGGTGAAATTTCAAAACAATATCTACAAAGGAAACAAAAAATATTCCATGGATGGCAAACTTTCACATTAATGTAAATTTCTTACAAATCAAACTTTTCGTTTTCATACATCCAATTCATACAAAAAAATAACATATACAATCAGAATTAATAACTATATTGCGAACATAAAATTGTGTATTATATTACCTTGAAATGGAGCAAGGCATTATTATGTAATTTCATTGCAGTTTTATTAAATGCATTTAATAAAATGAAACATGTAAAGCAATTGAAGCAATTTTGCAAAAAAAAATAAAACAACAATTGGCGATACAGCTTCGGCAACAGTGTTGTTTTTTGAGTCTTTCATTTATAACATGAGTAAATGGGGAGAAATATACGTCTGTTTCATAGATGTCTATTGAAATTGAAGTAAATTACAATAAAGTGAGTTTACTTTTTTATTAGTTTGCCACTTTTCGTGACGAATTTATATAATATGTGTAACCTACAAAAATAAATAAAAATAAGTTAATCAACATAGGAAAAGGTAGAGTTCATTTAACATCAATAGTTTTTTAGCATTGAAAGATTTCTACATAAAAAATTAGTTTTAATAGGATAGCAATAACAATTTTAAAGATGGAGCAAGCCAGTGGCTGATGCATGGGCCAAGAGCGCCCGTGCGGCTTGTCGTGCTTCCAAATGGAGGGTAGCTTCCTGCGCCCAATCGCGGGCCACGGCTCGCGGTGCTCCTGACAGCAGTTGAATATACCTAAGAGCTTGCGCCCATTGACCTCGTTCCACCCAATACCTGAACACAAAATGGATTGTTATTGACAGTGTATTATCATTGGATGAGGATGTCTGTACTCTTAGAGATTGGGTTGATCACTCACAAAAGTTTTAAATTAGAATAGCGTAATTCCATACATGTTTATAAATTTTTCTCAGACATAAAATATCAAAGCTAGAGGCTTCATCCTGAACACTAAAATTTCTGAGCTTTTTATTCAAAGCAATCAACTTGTTACCTCCCAATTTCTGCCAGTATGCTGACGATATATAACCCATTGAAATTATTTGAAGTTTGCAAAGCAGTCTCTCTCAGAAAAGATTTTCATATTCTTTTACTTTCATTGATTCTTTAACTAAATGATTAAAAATATGAATCATATCACTTTCCAAATATTTAATCAAATAAAATCATGTCATATCATACATTTTTATGTCAAATAAATAGTAAAAATTCTATCACGCTAAAAATAAATGTAACCGAGCACTAAAGTGGAGTAAACTTTTTACATTAACGATTAAAGATATATTATTTATGATAATTTTAGAATTTACCTAGCTCTTTGAAGAATATCATAAGTGTCAAGTTGTGAAAAATCGGTCGGTTGGTCATCCAACTCTGCTAAGGTTGGATTTGAAGCTTTCGCAAGAAGAAGTCCTTGAAGCCAAGAAAGAAGAAACACAGGCAGACGAGCACCATGCTCAGGAACTAAAGCTACAGATCTGCAAACTTTTTCTACCTGATATCAATAAAACATTCAAAATTAGTCATCTGAGAAATAATCGTGAGACATTAGAGAATATTTTCAAAAATATACAACATTAAAAGAAAGAGAATAAAACCTTTATGAATCTATCTCGAAGTGCAACTTCACTGAGAACTCCTTTTTCTCGAGCAATTGCTGGAAAGCCTCTTAAAACAGCTGCAACCAATTCATCTGATTCCGCTGTGGAAAAAATTAAAAGAAAATTCATTATTTCAAATATAAAGAAATATCCATAAAGTAAAATCAATCAAACGAAAACAAAGTTTTACCAGCAGCAGCTGCAATCGCATCAAGCTCATGAGCTAGAGGTGTTCTCAATTTGTGTGATTCGCCACTTCTCAGGGCACCTTCTAAAGCTTCGCTCGCAGCCCACAATACTTGAGATTGCCTAGCCATTTTATCTGCATCCGATCGTGCTGAAAAAAGTTATGAACAAATTGTATTTTGATAGTAGAAACATAAAACATCATACTTGGTAGAAAAAAATCTAGTAACAGATACAATACACACACAGGTAATACAATAAAAACAGGGAGAATTAAGCTTTCTTTGACGTCTATTATTATTTTCTTCTTAAGCTTATTATGAACTGATTCAATTTATAAAGTGTCAAAGAGAGGGATCTATCACTGCAATAAATAAATAGGTCACCTGGAAAAGGTTACAATTTATTTCAAATAATGAAAACACATTTTTTAGTACGATTTCCACAATATATAAAATTTATTTATATTGTTTAAAATATAATGCCTTTCCAACAAGAAGTGACAGTAAAAACTGGAGCTTCGTTCAGTTTGAGTTATCTGCAACAAAATCAACTTTTATTTTAATATATTTGAAAATATTATAAGCCACGACAACCATGTGAGTATATTATTGATTATAAAAAACGGCTAAATAGGTAATGGCCAAATATTTAATAAGAAATGATCTTGCTGAACAAAATTCTTAATCTAGGAAATGAAGATTATAAAAAATGATTACAATTTTTTTTTATAATAATCAGTACTGGTATAATATGGTTATTATTTAAGTACCAACACATTAAATTTCAAAGAACTTAGCCCGGTAACGAGTTAAACTCTTTTTTTTTTGCTGCTCACAACCATCTCCGGGTGACCACTCAATGAATAAAAATCATTTATTTTTTAATATTTTTAAATTGTCAAAAAAGTTTTAATGCAATTTTGTTGCAATAACTATTGTAAACTATTTACACAAAAATTAATTTTAAAATAAGAATTACCTTTCAAGTCATCATCGACAGCTGCATGAAAATAGTTCAATATCAAAATGATTATGTAAGAAATAGATTCTTAAATGTATTTAAAATCAAACAAAACAATAAAACCTTGTATGGCATCCATAAAACAGTAATTTATATACCTTTTAAAGCATCATCAACACCTTGAAGTCTGCCCAAAACAGCAGCAAGTCTCAATCCATGAGCAGCTCTTTCATTGGCAGCTCGTTCTTCAGCCAAGGCTCTCTCATGTTGCGACACCTTGAGAACAATAATCACAATCGTGAATACTGTGATATTGGAAGAAGCAATTGGTAAAAAACAAGAATGATTATAATAACCTCCTCAGCTCGATGGTCTAATGCTCCCTGAAGATGCATTGTGTGGATTTCCAGTTGACGTTTCAATTGCTCAGCTGTTTCGCGTTCTGATTCAAGCTGTGATCCCAACATCTGAAATACAAATTTGAAAATATTTTAAAGTTTTTGTGAATCTAATAAATTTTGCTACGATATTTATTAAATATTGAGAGTAACATATTTTTAATAAATTTTAATAATTACATTGATAAGAATAGTACCTTTTTCTGATACATAATTGCCAATTCCCTTCTTTCTTTTTCTAATTCGAGTTCAACTTTGGCTCGTATGACATCTTCACCAGTGCCTGAAATAAAATATCAATCTGATTAGTTAATGAATATGTGATGTAAGTAAAAAAAATTTTTGGAATGCCATATTTACATTTTTAAAAGGTCGAAATTTACCTTTCAATGCTTGGTCGATTTTGTTTGAAAGCACCACATCTTGCTTTGCAAGTAATTGTTGATACAGCACAATTCTACGAAGGGCAAGGAGAAGCAGAGCATCGGGGTCACCTCCACGAGTATCAAGATGATTAGATGAAATATCCGCTCGAGGGAATAAGACCTACAAAAAATAAATGAATAAAACTCTATTATTTGACTATAGTACTGATGTATACAATTCAGCCACAGTAAAATTTTACGTAAGAATGGTTGTTCTATAGAATATAATTTTGAATGTATGGTATATACTCTTATTCCTTACATTGTCGATAGATTAAAATAAATATTTATGATTTTTATGACCTCGAGTTCATCAACAAAGTGCTGCCTTGCCCGTTCAACTTGCGGCCAATATCTTTGAGCAACTGCAGCTGATGTCTTTGCTTTTTCGTAAGCCGCTTTTATAGACGATAATTCTGATCGAGCTCTTTGACCGTTGGGTCCACCATATTCATCTAGAAATAAACAAAACAAGCATGATAGTTTCTTTTACATAGAAATATGCAGTATCATAATCTCTAGTTAATTTTTCTTCAATTAAGCCTGAACTTTTATGATCTCCATAATAGTTCTGCAATGAAAAATAAATAAACAGAGATGTAAGTATGGAATATCGAACAGTTAACAGTGGCCTAAATATCACAAATAGAATTTAAGCAGTGAAATATGTAACACACGGTGAAAAAATAGCAACGTATTTTAGTTCTAAAAATTTATAAATATATATGTATATATATATATATATATGGTTGGCTAGGGCCTCAATGAAATTTACTAATGCCAATAGGTACATTTCTATAAAATGTTGAGATGCCACCCAACAGATAGCCAACAAATCCTATCTCTAGCCTCCACGTGGCGTCCCCCGGGCAATGCAGATGCGGTGTGTCATAGGACAGTATAACCCATCAGTAGCTAATAGAGAAGGGTGAAAGGCGAAACTCTGGCGCCTTAAAACGAGAGACTCCTTGGCTATGGGAAGGAAAACCCAGACAGAAAACCGCACACCAACCCGCCTGGGCAGCGTGGTGTGCTATGTCCAAACAACCCCCCTGAAAGAGAAGAAGACAACTCGGCCCTCATTCTCCGGAGGCCAAACCGACACTGACCACGGCAGCAGTCAGCAAGGGAAGGCAGAGGGTGCTAAGAATCCCCGGAGAAACGGTAAAGGCTGCCTACCGATGACCATAGCCACGTATAATGCCAGAACGTTGTCCAGCGACGCCAAACTTACGGAGCTGCAGGTAGAACTCGAAGGCATCCATTGGGATGTCGTCGGCCTCAGTGAAGTAAGGCGTAAAGAAGAAGCCATCATCACACTGAACAGCGGACACATATTATGCTACAAAGGGACCAAGAATGGACGGACTAGCGGTGTCGGATTCATTGTCCATAGAACATGGAAGGAACGCATAGTCGAATTCGAATGCTCATCTGATAGAGTGGCAAGCCTGATCATCCGAATCAACAACAGATATCAGCTTCAGCTCCTTCAAGTGTATGCACCCACACAGAGCTATTCTGACGAAGAAGTAGAAGAGCTATACGAAGAAATTTTATCATTGAAAAACAAACGTAAGTGCTACTTCAACGTTATAATGGGCGATTTTAACGCACGAATTGGATCTCATCAACAAGACGATGTTGCGGTTGGGCGCTTTGGACATGGACGAAGAGATGGCAGAGGTGACATGCTTGTGGAATTTGCGGAAAGCAACAACCTCCACATCATGAACTCCTTTTTTAAGAAAAAACCATCTCGAAAATGGACATGGAGAAGCCCGACAGGAGGAACCAGCGAGATCGACTTTATACTAACCGACAGGAAAAACATGTTTCTTGACTGCACGGTTCTCAACCGATTTAATACCGGCAGTGACCACCGAATGGTGAGGAGTAAAGTACGATTTGACATCATCCATGAGAGATCCAAACTGATGAAGAAACCCAAGGCTCCCATACACTTGAAGGAAAAAGCTGAATTTCAGAAAGAGCTGGAAGATAGACTTGTAGCCTTATATATGGATAATGACATGATAACCCTATCAAGTGCGGATGACATTACTAATATGATTCTAGAATCTGCAAAATCGTCAGATAATGTTACTTCCACAACTACACAGCCGAAAAAACTCACAGAAGACACATTACTCCTAATGAAACAACGAAGGGAAACAAAAAGTCACTTGCAAGCCGCAAATGACCCTGAATACTCTGCCTTATGCAAAACGCTTCGGAGGAATATTCGTAGGGACCTTCGTAAATTCAATACGAGGATGGTGCAGGAAACTGTAGAAGCAGGACGAAGCCTAAACAAAAACAAACAGCATCTGGCGATAGGGAAAAAGCAAATAACGGCACTTAAAGGACATGACGGCACAGTTATACGAAACTGGGAACACTTGCTGAATAGAGTGGTGGAATTCTACAGTGACCTCTATAGGGATGAAACTGACAAAACTAAAAGCAATTTAGATACTAGTAAAGGAGAAGATGATGAAACCCTACTTCCTGAAATCACTACATGGGAGGTAGAGCATGCTATAATGAGCATGAAAAGTAGGAAAGCGCCAGGAGAAGATGGACTAACAATTGATATTCTGAAGAGAGCTGGAAAGACTGTGAATGAAGTGCTTGCACGGTTGTTCACAACCTGTCTCTATGAGGAAAATATTCCAGACTCCTGGAAAAATGCTTCCATCATCATCCTTCATAAGAAAGGAGACCCTGAAGATCTAAAAAATTATAGGCCTATAAGTCTATTGCCGGTCCTGTACAAAACCTTTACAAAGATACTTTCTAGACGCCTGGAAGCATCTCTCGACGAGAACCAACCTAGAGAACAAGCAGGTTTCAGAAGAGGCTTTAGTACAATGGACCATATACAGGTTGTTAGGGAAGTCATTGAGAGACACCAAGAATACAGACTGCCACTCTACCTTGGTTTTATAGACTATGAAAAGGCATTCGATTCAGTTAAGAAATCATCCATCATAGATGCCCTATATAGCCAAGGAATTCCCAGTAGATATATCAACATCCTGGAAAATATATACCACGGAGCAACAGCAAATGTCAAGCTACACAAGCCGTCACGTAAGTTTATCATTAGCAAAGGTGTCCGCCAAGGCGATACAATATCACCAAAGTTATTCACCGCCACCCTTGAGAATATATTCAGGAAACTTGACTGGGAGAATAAAGGTGTGCCAATCAATGGTGAATTCCTCAGTCACTTGCGATTTGCAGATGATATTGTCATCCTCGCAACAGACCCAAATGACCTTCAGAATAGGATGCAGGAACTCGCGAACGAAAGCCAAACTGTAGGTCTGAAGATGAACATAGCAAAAACAAAAGTTATGATAATCTGCTTTGCCCAACCAAAGGCTATCCATATAAATGGCGCCGAAATCGAGAGGGTACATAGCTATGTTTATCTTGGACAACAGATGTCTATGAACGGAGGCATGTTCGACGAAGTTATCCGCAGATCAAAACTAGCATGGAGTGCATTCGGACGCCTGAACATTATCTTCAAAAGCGACCTGCCACTATGCCTAAAGCGAAAAGTCTTCAACCAATGTGTACTACCAGTGCTGACGTATGCATCTGAAACATGGACCCTTAACACAAAGGAAATCCAAAAATTAAGAGTAACACAACGAAGCATGGAAAGATGCATGTTGGGCATAACGAGAAGAGATCGCAAGAGAAACCAGTGGATAAGGGCGCAGACAAGGGTACGTGATGTAGTAGATGTCGCCAAACAGATAAAATGGCAATGGGCTGGACACATAGCACGACAAATAGACAACCGTTGGACGAATGCGGTCATACAGTGGTATCCAAGAAACGTTAAAAGACCACAGGGCCGCCCTAAGACCCGATGGTTAGACGAGCTAACCAAGTTCGGAGGTAATACATGGCAACGAATAACTAAGGACAGAGAAGAATGGAGAAAGCAGGGGGAGGCCTTCATCCAGCAGTGGATCGAACCCGGCTGATGATGATGATGATGATGATGATATATATATATTTACGCTTTCATCAGAACTAGTTTTAATGAAGGTTTAAGCCGAAATAGTTATCAACTATATATCTTATAAATATTATAGAACTAAAATACATTGCTATTTTTTCACCGTGTTATAATGGAGTTCTACCAAGTAAATGCAAATTCAATCAATAAATATGTAACACTTCCTTAACAGATTTCCCAATACCGCTTCCCTTGTGAGCTCCAAGTGCAGTTATTGACAATGTAAGCCTTATTAGTATTTTTTTAGATTATCGGATTATGAGTTAAGTATCTCAGTTTCATCAATATTTACAATTTTTTAATTCTATAATAAATGTATTTAATTTTCAATGTCTTCCTGGTGCATCGAGTTGCGATTTATTGGGCAGAAATTCATAAGCAACAGATTCGTTTTAGTACACCCTTGATTCAAGATCTTCGCACATTGAATGTACTTACCGAGTACCTTAGCTGCTGCCTCAGCATCATTTTCAGCGACTTCCCTAGCAGCCGTGCTTCTCTTCAAATCATCCCATGGACCTTTTCCAGTACCGCCTTCTTGACAACTTTCCATAACCTAATAATATTATAAAACATTGAATAGTACATATATTGTCACAAAATAGATTGGGAGATTAATATATATACAAAAAACTGTTTGTCTTCATAATAAAAACATTAAATTATGGAAATCATACAATAATATGTTTTTATTAATTGAAATAATTATAAAATGTTATTGTATATCTGATTGCTATATTCACAAAAAATAAATTACAAAAATGCTTGATAAGATAATTATATAGAGATTGCGAGCTGATGAGTTAGAACTATTATTGAAGAACTTTTTGATTAATGAATCTCAGATATAAATTTTAATTTCACTATTAAAATATCACATATAGACCAAATATTTAAAAATACTTACTAAACAATGGATTTTAACAATTCATGAAAAAATATTATTTCAAAAGGCTTACAGTATTAACATCTCTAGCATATTCATTGAGAGCAACAGTGGCACGTTTATAAGCTGATCGCGCTGCAGATGCAGCCTCTTCGATGACTGCTTTATCTTCATCATCATTAACAGATGAGTTGATGGGAGTCATTACAGGTTTAACTGGCACGGGAACTTTAATTTCCAGTTGTTTTGGAGCTGAAATGTTTAAATACAAGTTTAACAAAAAAATAGACAATTTACAATGATAAAAAACAATATGGATAAATATTAATAAAAGTAACCAAAAATGAATATTTCTCACAGAACTGGTGAACTTGACAGACTCTAAATAGATTTATTAAGACATGATATGCGACATATTGCAAATCACATGTGATTGGTAATTAAAGTAAAAAAAAAATCAAATATATATTTCAAACACAATCATATAAAAATCATTGAAGTGAATTATACATTCTACCTTTTCAACAACATTTAACAAAATTAAATAAAATTTTAATTTCCTGCACAGAATATATTGATAGGGTTAGGATTGGACTCACTTTCAGCATTTTTTTTCAGGATAGGTGCCTCCTTTGGTTCTTGAATTTGGACTCGTTCTTTCAATGGTTTAGGAGCTAAGTTACAACATAATATTAACAAAAACACAGAGACAACTACATAGCACCATGCAAAAAGTTTAATAAAATCAATATTAAAAAAAAATATTATCAAACATCAAATTAAAGCATTAGGAAAATATAGAAAAACTAAATGAAAAAAAAAATATTAATAATTCAATACAGATTACTTTATTTTTTTACTAATATGGTAGAACAGTTTTATTTCACTATCCACTTCCCTGTTTGGGTCGAGTATACTCATCCAAGCATGTACAATCTATTTTTGGAATCATTGAATAATTTTTGTTAATTTTTCTTTGTTTTTAAATAGTAGTGGAAGGAATTTTCTTCAGATTTTGAAATTGCTTCAAAAACATCATCCTCAACATTGACAGTGATGGACAATTCCAAAAATGTAAAACTTGGTTTGGGTATTATTTAAATGAAAATACATTGAATTAAAAAAAAAAATACCATACTTTGAGTGACTATAAAATAGTAAAGCCTTGTGTTTAGGTATTACCTAATACTAAAAAGTTGAAAAATCGAAAATAGTCCATTAGGGAAGTGGTTTAAGTGGATTAAGTTTTTATTAAGGCACCATTGAGTTAAAAAAAATCTTGTTTGAGATGTTAGTTTTTTTTTTATATCATCAAGAAAATTTACATTTGGTTTTTGCCCTCATCAAAACAATTTGAGAATATGTATGATTATTTTAAGAAATATGCTTTTTATAAACATATTTAGAGAGGATGGGGCTAAAAAATAATTTTAAATTGTTAAAAGCAATCGTGAAAAAGCTATATCTAAAATAATTAATATGAAAGTTACTATTATCAATTAATAAAAAGTTCTTTCCAATTGGCTTATACTATATAAATTACAAGCTGAAGAAAATGGACTTCTCAATTCATTCCTTTGTTTTGACTAATCGAAATGATCATTTTGAATAAAAGAACTAAGCTTACACTAACGCAGTAAAGCTAAAATAAATATATATATAAATACCCTGAACTGGTGCTAATATGTCAATATTTTTTAGAGTTGGTTTGGGAGCTTCGGTTGTTTTCTTAGGTTCATTGGAATCGCCAAAAATCATGGAATTGGCAGATGCTGCAAAATCTTTGGCAACCGATAAAACCCAAGAGCCAGGCATTGCACGCTCTTCATACATTAAAGCTATAACGTCATCTGTCCATGGAGCATATTCTTTTAGAAGTTTGCGGAAGTCATCATTGCTCCTGAAAGAGGCAAATCATATTTATATGTATTGTTCTGCCATATAAATTATTTGTGAATATTTTGGTGGTTAAATAAAAAATAAAGAATGTATTGTAAGTGTGTAAGGATGGGATCTATGGCAGAAAGAGGAGTGGAGCGTTGTAGACAATGACCGCCAATAAAAACAAAAAAAACACCAACCATTCATTTTCTCAATTCAATTTAGAAAATCAATATTAATTTCGAAGAGCAATTGAGTGTACGATATTTTTGGTCAGTCTGTGTTTACTCAACACAAATAAGCTATTCAAATAGGCTATTACGCCACAGTGGCAATGGTTTCAAACAAGCGTTGATCTCATCAGCGTACGTTGAACATGAAAGGACTGGAAGTGTATATAAAATCACCTGAAAGGAGTAACAGAGTGCCGCCGAATAGTTTATCGTTGTTTTTTTATCTTTAAGTGTTCTGTTCAACGTCTCAAAAAAATGTTTGTGTGCCATAGTGCATTCGTCCCAGGTGATAATTTTGCATTGTTTCAGCACTGTGGCCATGGACGATTGTTTTTTTATGTAGCACACTGCGTCTGGATTATTTTGAATATTCTGTGGCACCTTAAATACTGAATGAGCTGTTCTGCCTCCATCCAACACAGTTGGTGCAATGTCAGATGATGCAACGGCCAATGCCATGACATTATTTGATCGTATTTCGGCGAGAATTAGCGAAATGAGAAATGTTGTACCAGTTGCGCCTAGTGCACCCAAAAAAAAAAGAATCCACCTTGTCTCGTCAAAACTGCCAGCATAATGCGGTCGTGTATGATTTTTTGTTCATGAGTCAGTACTGGGACTGCAGTATCATACCGATAGACTTTCTGCGGTATCATACCGCAGTTTATGATTCATTTCGGTATCCATTAAATTAGAAGCACTTCGATTTGGCGAACTCATACCGAAACAACTGAGTGGTAAATTGGCAATGACAACGCAAAGATCCTCGATAGCAATCAATTCTTCATTGTACATACACGTCGCTGAATGTAATCATTAGATCGTTGCACCGTGTACGAATTCAATGCAATATATCGTCAGTCATTGAATGATGTGATTCTATATGAAATAGCGCGGTACCTCAGAATACAGTAGTGTTCATGCAAAGGCACCGAAAGTATCCACACGATTACTCAATTTGAAAAATTCAGTGAGTGTAGTTTTTGGTGGATTAATGGCACGCTCAATTGCTGTCCTGTTGATGAAAAATACACGCTGGCCATTTTCAAGATGGATGGCTAAATGTATAACTGCTGGGTCACATTCATGAACTGGGAAACCAAAGATACGACAGACAGCTTCATTGGAGCTGATGTACCTGCCAATTTGGCAGTGCATTATTTCGCCGTTGTCATTCAACCATGGAGTATTTTGAATTTTGAAACACAATCATATCGGTGCCTTTATTCACATATTTGCAAATGTATTAGATGCTCTTCACTGAACTGAAGAACTCAACATTAATATGAGCACCCAACGATTTTTATCAGGTTAGATGACAATAGTGTGACTGTCGCCTTGCAATTCGTGCATGTGTGATTTGAAGAATTTCAATAATTTGTTGTGCTCATTCAATAGGGTGTCTAGTTCAGGTATTATGCAAATTGAGGTTATTGTAGCCGCAATGTGAATCCACACGAATGATTTCCTCACCACCCATGAAGTAGATTTGTAAAAATTTATTTGATTCATTTGGCATTGGCAGAAATGAACCTACTTTGTGGTTCACTTAGTCTTTGGTTTTGAACATGAAACGGAATTGTTGACCATTTGCCGTAGTATTGTGAATTATTTATGCTGCTCTGAACGAAGTCATTTGGAAAGATGAATTGAATGTGCGAATGAACTTAAGAAACAGGTTTGAATCTGGATCCATGCCGATGAGCAAGCCGTTCAATGGTTTTGGTGGTGTCTCAATTGCTGATAATTGTACTTTTCCTAATGCACAACATATTCCAGCTGACTCATGTTTGAATTTAAGCACAAGACAATGGGGACATTCTTTGTCCATAGCACAATCAACACTTTCGGATGAACGGAATATTCAATATCAACATGTGTTAATTACGAACCAGCGCATTTGTCTCCGTTCCAAATGTCATTGTTGATTTCGTTCAGCTTGTGCTTCTTGTGATTGAGATACATGAAATTACGACATGCTCACATATACATTTTCATTATCTTGTTGGATTTGTTGGTCTGTTCTTTCTGCTCTACTATTTTGCATGTTTGTTGCCTTATTCGCTTAACGACCCAAATGGGCCCCCTTGCGTCTTGCTAACAGTGTTCACTATAATACACGCACACAAATAAATAAAATAAAATAAATCATATAAAATTTTGCATCCATTGCGTTGCGATATATAACAAATGCCAAATGAAATGTCAAAATGACGCACGCTTCTCATGAATGACTTGCGCACGAGTGGATGAAAGTTCAATGAGGCAGACGTAGTGCCATCTGTCATTGACAACATAAATAATTTCTTTCTGTTTGAAATACGAACGACGGCTAAATTTGTTCATAAAAAAATACTAAAATCACGATTAAAAAATGGCAACCTCACCTAGAGGTCTGAAATATACTTCTGATACCGATTCTCATACCTAGAAAATATACTTTTAAAAAATCATAAAATCGGTCGAGCTGTTTCGGAGGAGTTCGAACACAAACATCGTGACACGAGATTTATATATATATAGAAGATATAATAATAATATCTTTCATAATTTTAATGTATTCAGATATTATTTTGTGGAATCAATATAGAATTCATTTTGTTAATGCATTTGTACAGTCTAATCCTAATAAGATTATCAACTTTTGAAGTCACAAGTTTGATCAACAAAATGATAATAATGTATTTAATCAGAGAGAGACCATTTCTTTGAAATGAATAATACAACAATTAACTTCAGGCAAAATTTTTTTTAGAGATATAACATATATATATAGCAATGATAGCATGAGTGTCCTTACTCACTTTGCAAAAACAAGTGTTGCACCAGTGATGGTAGTAGCTCCAAGTAGGGCTATAATTAGACTCGTTCCAATCCGTGACTTGGTTGGGGGTGTGGAGGATGATCCACTCGATGAAGGTGGCTCAGTTGATCTAGGGGGTGTGGCTAATCCCCTCACATTCGACGTTAACCGGGCATTCGCCTTAAAACAGAAGTTAAAATCTATAACTATGAAGGATAAATCTTGTATTTTATTTACTAACAAAATTTGTTTCAACTTAATATCTTGAAACCAATGACTGCAAAACTTGAACAATGAATAATAATGGTTTCATCAGAACTATGAAATAATTCTATACATCCTTGCAAATAGCTTTCCCATACTGTGTAACATAATAATAATAATTTCATTTCTCCGATGTTTTGACACGATCATGTTTCACGTGTTTCATGTTTCAAACGTATCAAGAGAACAACAATCACTCATTGGAAACATCAATAAATAATTATGACAATTTTTCATTCAATATGCCAAAAAGATATTGTATATGAGTTCATGTATGTGGCAGTCACACCTATCATTATCCACTTACCTTAGGAAATAAAAATTCTCATTAAAAAAAAAAAAAAAGTAGGCGGGCACCAAAAATTATTAATATTACAAATAAACTGTAAAATTAAAATATATGAAAAATCACGGACTGAATCTTTACATAATTATTAGGAATCATTGCAACAGAGCGAGCAGTGCTAAACTACAGCTAAAGAAAAAAAATATGAATAGATAATGAAAGCGCAACCAATTACACACATATTGGCGTAAGAAAATGATGCCTCAGCAGTAAAAATGTAAGTTAATGTACGGACAGCTTTGTTCTTTAAAACTTTATGTAGATCAAAATAACTTAATATCATCTGACAGGACTAGGCTTGATGGATGTTTTTATGAGGTTATGTTATTATGTAAGTAACTAAATAGCTTATTATAGACGATAACAGCGGTGTGGATTCAAAGATGAGTGATCAAATAAATTCAACAATGAAAACTAACAACAACGTATCCATTCCGACAATACTTTATTTAGAATTTGACAGATATAGAACCCTTAATATAGGAAAGTGACATAATTTCCAAATAAAATAACTCAACTAAACTAGAAAGTTAGTAATAAATTAATTGTGACAACTTTGAAGTATTTACCTTTAATAAATTCGATATTGTTATTTTCACTGGAATTCTGAACATTTTGTCTAAATATCCCTGCCGAAACAAGATTGCAGATGTTTCTAGCGAATATTTGAAAAGGTTCAGTCTAGTGGGGCCAATAGTTGCGACTATGCGAAAACATTTTTTCCCTTATTTCCCTAAAATAATATCTTTCAAATTTAGTCTCCAAGGATCATTAAAACCTTTATAAAGAAAACAAAATATTCATCTTACTATCCATCGATCACAACTTTTGACGAAGAGAAGCATATTAGCGTGAATCTTATTTTGATACAACATAATCATTTATTTTTTATTCAGTTCACCCAAGATGATTTAGGAAACGGCAAATTTAACTGCAGTAGCCTAAAAATTGAATGGATCGAAGAACTCTTTTTTGAGAAGTAGGCGAAGACAAGATTTTGTTTTTAATTTTCACTCACCACGATATTATTTTGGTATGCCTGGTTATATAAATAAATTACGAACAGACCAAAATTTATCTGAATTCATTCGGATAAACCAAGTCGCATTGAAAAATTATACTGATCTTCTATAGAAACCAGTGAATGTATTTGTAATTATTAAATGTATGTACAATGGATTCCCAATCATCCGTTCTCGCATTATTATTTGGGATGGATCGTTCATTTTTTATAGTCCTGTCAAACACTTACAAGAACAATGTTGAATAATGTCGCATTAACCGTTCCCCGATTTATCGTTTAAATATTGTAGTACCGTCTTAGATATTATCCCAATTGACGGTTTTGGTAGATAAATTTTTCTATCCAACATGATTTGCGAGTTTGAGCACACAAAATTTTAAATTAAAAAAAGAAATTACTTAACGATGAAATATATAGTTCATCTTGAGACTTTCTATAATAAAGAATTTCACACGAAGAAGTTTAAAACATTACACGATTATTTCAATAAACAATATTTAATTAACATAACTTTTAAACCCGTAACCCGTTACCAGGTTTCACTCGACGCTCAATAAAAAAAAAACACAGTAATAATACGCTAACGCAGAATTGCGAAATCGTTTACAGTCGTCGGTGCAAATTGGCGAAGGTCAGTGTAGACTGTTATTGGTTGTTGTTGTTTGGTTGTGTCAAGTTTGTATTAAAAAACAATCAGTGAGGTAGTGTTCATTGTTAAATAAGTCGTTTTTGACTTATATATTGTAGTAATTAACTTTTTTATATTTTTAACGTCAACCTGAATTCATTTTATATATTTTAATGTTGTTTATATTTTACCTTTAATGAGTTCACATGATAGTAGAAACGAATCTACTGCACGAGCCTTTGTTTGCCAATTTTATAATATTGCGCATTTATTGTTTCGAGTAAAATATTTCCTACTATAATATTTATACGTTTGCTATAACAGTCAATACAGTGAAAATATTCTTAATTCTAACGAATCAAATAATTAATTCCACTTATTTTGTTGCTTGAAAATAAATGGTACGCTGTTTAATTTTACCAAAAAATAAAATAAAAATGAACTGATTTATACAAAAAAGAAAATATTTCGTTTTCATTTGGAGTAATTTTTCGTTTTTGTTCAACACAAATTATTTTCAAACTGCCTAATGAAATTTAAATATGACACCTTTAACCTTTCAATGCATTATAAATGTTATATTAAACACTTACCAGTTGAATTTTAAAGAGAAACAGTGTCTAAAAATTTTCAGATATCTTTTATACATTTTACTATAAACATACATGTAATAAGTAATATATATATATATTACACTTTTTCAGAATAATATGAATACGATTGTATACGATGATCGATACTTTGTCGATGTATACAATGTTTAAAATTGTATGGAAATAAAAAGAAATCTTTTGACATTTTAATATATTTTTTTTAGACTTTTTTTTTTTCATTTTTTTAGAATCAATATTTAGGTTGAAAATGTTTTGAATTTCACAAAAATATTTTAATAATTTTTTTTGTATAGTATTTTTTTAAACAATCAATACACCACCCCAACAGTAGTATCTTGTCTCCTTTTATAATCTCTTTTGTATGATTATGTCAACTCAGTCAAAACAAATAATAAACAGCATGACAAGTTGAAATTATCTGCTCGAACCGTATACTGTATGTTTATCATATGCCGGGCATATGATAAACATTCCTGGCAAGTCGAGAAAAAATGCTCGAATGACAGTCAATCAGTGCATTAGTGTGCAAATTAAATTGGTGCTCTGGCAAAGCTGTCAAGTGGTCAATAATTATTTTGGTAATGTTTTATTGCTTGAATGACAAAAGTTTTATTCAACTGGGTATTTTTTTAGGAAACTAGAACATGAAGTATCACATTAATTTTTATTTAGCTTTAATGCTATTAGTTGTATGTATCAATGCTGAAATATATAACTATGCCAACATTAATGGTTTTATAAAAGACTCAGAAAAAGGAATATCCTATAAACATGGCAACAAACCGATGCAAAGTGATTATTTCATGAAGAAGTATGAACTTACGCCGCCCGATCACAAAAAGATCATAGCTATGGCTAGATTTGTTGTTCATGAAGCAGGTAATATAATATTTAACTATTACAAGATGAAAAAAGTTGCAATGTTTTTTAGATCCACAAAATACGCTGCTATTTTTTCATCATGTTATAATCGAGTTCTAATAAGTAAATGCCAATTTTATCAATTCAACTATTTCTGTTTTTACAAAAAAATATTGTTTGTTAAAAAAGTGTGGTTGTTTTTTAAAATTATTTCTTTTAGGTTGGACGTCGATAGCAACTATATCTACAATACCTCCCTTGAAAGGATTTCCTTTCACAAATGTTGCGTCTATGAGTGATGGGCCTATTGAAAAATCGACTGGTATTCCATATTTTTATCTCACTCCTCTTGATTTTACTTCCAAAGACTTACAAGTAAGAATGATATATATTATAAAGATATTTTCTATGGATTCTTTGCGAAAGTTTTGACATGAATTAACATAAATAGCTTTGTTATTCCAGTTGGACTGTGTTACCTAATGTGACACATGTTTTAATTCATTAAGAAGCACTTTCAGACTAACTGTACTGTAAGGTTATTCATTCTTTAGGTAAGCAGTGAATTTGAATCTTAATTTCAAAATAAATAGTGGGGTGGGAATTTTCTCTTTTTACCAGCCGAGGAGAGAGTGCAAGAATTGTGCAGTAACAGCACTAATACATAATAATTTCAAGTGCTTAAAGGTGAACATCTCAAGAGAAACAAATTTTGCAATGTTGAGCCACTTTTTCTATTTAACAAATATATTTTTTTAATGAATGATTTCTAGTATGTAAATATTTTTTATTTTTTTTATTTAAATAACTATATGCTCTTCATTCTATTGCTTCTATTATTTGCTCAATGAAGTAATTCTAAATTTATATGTTTATTGGAATAATGACATCATAAGTGTGTTATAATTCTAATGTTAACTAGCTGCTTACGGTGTGCGTAAATTTGTGTGTTTCAACTTCATATATAAAAAAAACGCCTATAAAACTCCTTATTTCTTGTTGTATTACTTTACTGTGTGGTTGGAAGATGTAGCCAAAGGCAAAACTTCGATTATGGGTCCTTTGTTGATTCAATAAGACTAATAAAATTCATCTTCTACACACACAGTGACAACATCAAGTAGGTAGCGTGGTATCTATCAAAATTCTCCGCACCAGCTTACTTTTCGCAGCTCTCATTAAACAGTTTTTCATATACTTATTGTAATTATTTTTCTTATTTAAGCCTCCAAAAATTATCAATTCTGTTTTATGATATTGGCTGAAGATGCTTGATGGATTTTTAATTTAAAATTTGAATCATGAAACTTGACCATTAGTCACAAAACATATATTGAATCATATAGTTTCAACAATTCAAATTAGATAATATAAATTTGAACTTCAATATCAGATCAAAATTGATAATTTTGTTATTGCACTTAGAACACAAATTTGTATTAGTTAAAAATTGTTTATTATAACAGGTATTTATTATTAGTTTGGTAAATATTACATTAATTTTTGTTGCATGTATTCTTTTTCAGAAAGATGATCGTTGCACTATCACCGTAACTCTTGAATCAACGGAATATTGTAGTCAACAAGGTTTTGAAGCAGATGACCCAAGATGTGCTCGAGTGTTTCTTTCAGGAGCTATGAAAACAGTTAGTTCTTTAAAGTTATGAATGATATTTTACATTAGATCTTTTTGATTACTTTTGTTCATAAAATTGTCAATATGGGCTTCGGTCCTTGCTGTGTGCACAAAAGTTTTTTTTTCAATGAAATAAAAACACTGTACGATTATTGGTATTCTAACCACATATGAAAATATACTAATATCTTCTTTCGTCACCAATGAGTTTTTCTATAAAATTAATAGCAGTTCATAACAATATAAAGAACAAATGTATATATAGAAACATTAATAACAATATATTTTTAGGTTGACAATACTTCAGCAGAGTACGATTTTGCTCTCAATGCTCTATTTACCAGACACCCAGATTTTAAAAACCTCCCAATAGGTAATATGATTGGCCATTTTTTTTTTTTTAGATATTATCTAGAGATTGAATACCAACGACAGTTACACTTTTTTAAAATTTTATTTCAGATCATCATTTCTACGTCGCTAAATTGGAAATTGGTGAAATTTATATGTTGGATTGGTTTGGCGGACCAAAGCATATAAATATAAATGAATACTTATCTTTCAATCCGTCCGCTATAAAACAAGACAATTTATTAACGGTAAAAGATGACTCTATATTAGCCATTCAGGTGTAATATCCTGTTGATCTTATTGTTCCAGGAATACTTATTTTTTTTAAATATATCTTCCATGGCACTGTATTATATAATGAATATTCAAATATAGTTTGTATAATTATTAATTAAGGCAGACGTGATAATGCCTTGATAAATGATATTTTGGGTAAGATTTTTAAGTCTGAGAATATACCGATTTCTGCTAATTCCAATTTAAATTCAAATTGTTTCTTAAATGTTCTTACTTTTGTATTTACATATATGTTTAACACATCAATGTATATATTTATATTACAGCAGAAATATTAAAAAAAAAAAATATTTTCATCACACTGTTTGGTAAAATTAAAAGTATTTGTACCTATCTATGGGATTAGCTATTGAGTCTGAGTTCAAGGAATCATTGAATTTAGTAGGTTTTTTAAATGACTCCAAATTTATGTGTAAATATTTTTGTAGACATTTTTATATGAGATTAGGATGTAATTAATTTAAAACAAATTAAAACATTTAATGTTCCACCTATATTTTTGTATGTGATATTAATAATTACTTACAATAATGAAAAATAACTATATTAAATCTTTGCAAAGAATCAAAAATTGTTTTGAATCAGTCCAATAAAATTTTTCATCGATTGCTGGTCTACACTTCTGATTATATACAATAATAATTATAATTTGAATGGTTTGTCAGAATCAGGCAAGGTAATTTAAATTAACTTTTAGTAGTGTTACACTCAAACCTTTTTATGTGCGGTAAATGCGTTCCACGGTAAATTGCACAAAAAAAAGCTGTGGTTTTCATACAAAAAGTGAAGATGCGTACCATGGATTTTAACCTGTCTGGTACTATGACCGTACATGTACGGTTGGTAGTAACCATGTCAAAAGGACTATGACCGTACTCATCGGTTATGAACCCCTGGAATTACTATCAGGTATTTATAGAACTTATTACAATTTTTATAGTAAACACTAAGCTCAGTTGATTCCTTTCATTATATTTGGTTAATATGTACCAATTGATATTAAAATTTATTTAAAAAAATAAAAAATGAGATGTCTAAAAAAATCAGGCCATGCATATATTCCATATATTTTTCATCCAGTACCAGACAGGCTAAAAACCGAATATCTTTGAAACTACTATATATTAGGTGTAGTAAAAAGTCCTGACGTTTTTTTTAAATGAAACTCAGTGTTTTTTTTAGTATTTTTTTTTATTTTTATTTATAAAAAGTAATCTCCCTGTCTATCTATAACCTTCTTCTACCTATAGACAAGTCTAAAATCCATTTAGTAAAAAACTACCGATTTGGAATTAAAATAGTCAGAAATAGCGTTTTTCACATCATTTTTTGTTTGAAATTTTTTATCTCTAAAATTTCTTTCGATTAAACGGAATAAATGGTGATCCGATTGTGCTAGATCTGGTAAATAAGGTGGATGCAATAAAGTTATCCCACCCAACTCCTGGATTTTTTCCCAGGTCATATTCGCCACATGCGGTCGCGCGTTTTCATTGCGTCCATTCATCCTGCCCGGCCTCTTTCTTGTCAAAGCTGCACTTAAGTTGTTTAATTGGTTACAGTATACTTGTGCCGTCATAGTTTCACCATATTTTAACACTTCATAATGAATTATTTCTTTGAAATCCCTCCAAACCCAAAGAGTTTTTTTGGGTGTAAACCAGTTCGAGGGGCCGGAATTGGTTGTTGTCGACGATTTAGATATTGTTTTTTCTTCGATATATTCGTATATAACACCTACTTTTAATCTCCGATAATCAGGCTTAGAAAAAATGGTCGTAAAGTGTGTTTTTTTTTGCAGCAATTGGCACGCGCTTAGTCGCTGCGCCTTGTTCTGATCGCTCAACGCGTGTGGCGCCCAAATTCCTACTTTTCGAATTTTTCCCAGCCTTTTCAGATACTTTTGTTTTATGGACCACTTAGTACTGACTATATTGGACGATTCCTTTTGTGTTAGCATAGGATTTTTTTCGATTTCAGCTTTCAGGGCGACTTCATCGACTGTATGAGATCGTCCACTTCGAGGGTAATTTTCAATGCTTAAATTGCCAAGTTTAAATTTTGTAAACTATCTCTGACATTTTCGAACCTTTAAAACGTCTCTATAAACGTCGCAAATGTCTTTAGTGGCGACGACTGCACTGTTCCGGGCGTAATATTGAAAAAGTATGCAACCGCGCAGATATTCTTATGAAGGGCAAAGGTCGGTCATTCTGTTTGGGGCGAATGAACCTTTTTTTTTCTATACGAAACATAACTTGAGATGTCACACAACACGAAAAAAAATATTATGACATCTTATTTAAGCAAAGGCCCGAAGCCGACTGATTTTAAGACACGCGTTTGAAAAAAACGTCAGGACTTTTTACTACACTTAATATAATATACCCAAAACCGCACAACGCATTAGTGATCAACGCTTGTTCCAAATTTTTTTATCGTTGACTAGTTGTTTATGTAGTTCTTCATACCCAGCTATACAATTTTTGAGCCCACGTTGAAACTTGAAGGCTCGTTCAGAATTCGTATCATGAAGAATAAAATGATTTTCTTAATTCCTGCAAAGTTGTACACCTTCTCGAATTATAATTGCCGTGAGTGGAACTGGTATTTCTTCCACCATGTCCTCATTTTCTGGTTCTTTGTTAGTATTTAAAGTTAAATCTATAATATCATTGCACTTATAACATTATCCATAAGTAATTCATCAATATCATTTAGGTTGAAGGTATCAAATCTAAATCTAAGCGCTTAGTTAACGATTTCAGTTGATATCAACACTGTTTCAATGATTTAATTGACTTTAACACAACTGGGCTATACGGCTTTCCTGCATGCATTTAAAGTGTGTGGTCGTTGCCACTAGTGAACAACACGCACTTAATTAAAAAAAAATGCATAACTTTGAAATTGCACAAAAAGCGGTTTGAATGTATTCATATTTGTAAATTGATATCTTGGATTATTGTACCTGTGCTATGTTTTGTCCTTAACATTATCATACCCTATACTTAAAATTTTAAAGTATTCTCTGATTGCTATATTCTTATTTAGTGGGGCAGTGCCATTCTTGTATTCAGATTTTTTAAAATCATTACATACAATCTAATCAGATTGTGACCGCATTTTAAAAGATTTTTAAGGGTATGAGGTTGTATTAATTATTTTGATTAACACAAACCATATTTACTTTTCAATAACTTCACTATATCAATGTGAATTACAGGACAATGGATCACAAACGCACAGGCAGGAGATAGGGCCATAATTATAATTAATTTTATCTATGCTTTAAATTGATTAACATTCACTGCTAATTAAACTACTACATTGATGTCAAAAAATAAAGTTTTGGTATGTCAAGTGCTTCGATCAATGCTTCAGTTAGATATACTATCATTTTGATTATTTTATTGAATAAAAGGTACTATAAGAAGTGTCCATACCATACATGATGTTAATGTTGAAAGATACTGCAGTGGTGCCATATATGGGCTTAGATTTCATCATCTTTAGTGATGCAACAGACTAGTAAAAAAAATGAAACAAATTCCTTTGGGAGACAGCTTTATTAGGAATGGTGTATAATTAAACATTCATACAAATACAGTACAAAGATATAAAGAGCTGTAACAGCCGGTAAATACTATTTATTACCATTGTCTTAATTAAATATTTTATGCAATGATAGTTTAAGAATGTTTCTATATGATAATAATATAAATTGAAATCCCCATTGTAACTGCAAACAATGTGAAAAAAAAGAAGATATTTTTGATGGCCATTTTATTATTAGTGTAGGTAGCCATTTTCATTAGTAATTACACTAATGTCGACTAGGTTGCCAGAAGAGAAATGTCCCACTTGAGCAATAAAATAATTTCCAACATGAAAATTGAATGGCTGAATTAAGGACATGACAATCTAACAATGTCAAAAATGGTCTATTTGTGATGCTGCATTCCTTTTTTGTCATAAAAATCATCGAAAATACATACATCGAATACTTAAATATACACAGTACACTCATATTAACCCGGGATTGACGAAGAATCAAAACACAAAAAAAGATTTCAAAATATTTGTTTTACACATATAAATATTATTTGGTATATAGTTCTCAAAACTACTTTTTTCAGAAACAGCGCCAACTAATTGTTACTGTATTGATAGGTGATATTTGTGGTAGTATTTTTAGAACGTTCTCAGGAAATAGGAGCTAGTTTAACTAGTTCTTATATTACTTGTGATTTAACAGTATGAAAATGGTTTTTCAATGAAAAATTTATTCATTGTACACGGGTTAAGGTAGTCAAAAGTTTTAAGGTGTTAACTGTCACTTCTTGATGTAAAGGCATGATATTTTAAATGATTTAAAATAGTCAAAAAGTATTATGAGTTTACTCAAAATTGACTATTTGGTTAAAAGAAAGAAAGTTTTTTTGCAGGGTTCATATCCTAGAGTGCATCTATAGCTGGGTGCTCCCTTTAATAATTTATTGGCGTCCGAGAGCAAATCAAAGAAATGTTAATACATTTACGCCACATATGAAAATGATAGAAATAGCGTAGCCGTAGCTGATTTTATGACAATATTGTTAAACCAAAAACCTACATTGGATAAAAAAAACAGGTAAAGCTGGATTGATTTTACAACACGTAAGGACATGAAAATTTTATGGTGTATAAAAAAAAATATTGATTCATTAAAAGTGAGGCACTTCAGCTTTTGACTTCACATGTGTATGCAAGTATAATGAAATTAGTTTGTATGGATTACAACTCGTAAGATACAAAAAAAAGAAATGATTGTTAAACCAACCAACTGCTGACCTCTCAATTATTGAGATGGAAGGTAACGGTGCATGGATGGTTAATATTCAGTAATGTTAAGTTATAATGCTGTTGAAAACTTTGGGTACAAATTAATTTTGTACTAAAATATACCCAAATTTGTATTGATAATCTACATGACTTTTAGTGAAACTGATATCACTGAATTAGTTTTTGATATACATTTTATGCAAAACAGGTTAAGGATTAGGCCATCAACATTCTAAGGTTATTATTTTTTAAGTAATGCACTAATAGACCACACTAGTAAAGTCGTAATTCTGTTTTGTTAAATATATATTTCTTTATTGAGCAATTACTATATAACAGTCAATCAATTTCAATATCAATTTAACTCATTCAAAAATTCAAACCTTCATAAAACTGTTGGTTGTAATGATTTTTTCAAAAACTCATTGAGAAATAATTATTGTTGATAAAAAAAGAAACAAGAGTTTTTAACGCCTTACCTTTTTGATTGAGCTTGTTCCACGGTAATGTCAATCAAATTATATAAAAATCTAAAACTTGACGACATCATTGATTACACTTTTCAACTATCGTCTGTAGATGTCAATACTGCCAATGTATTCATAATACAGAAATTACATATTTTGAACACAATTTCAGTAACAGAATGTTTTGAATTTCCCTGCCGAGTCGCGAGAGATTATTTCAACACCAAAAATGAGTACAGTAGTGGTGATTTAATCCAAATTTTGGAGATTGCCAGGATGTATTATATAAGTAATATATAATATACATCATTCAAAAATTAAGTTTAACATAAAAAATTTTAACACTTTTATATTCTTGCGCATTCACTATTAATAAACTGCAATCTGCTGCCATTGCATTGTAGATGTTGGCAGTCGGTGGAGTAACCCTAGATATATTCAGACAGGAAACAGTGATAATCCTATAATGAATGGCTGCAGTAGTAATTAATTTAGCATTAAAACTCATTAAAAATGCGCTTGGATTTACCAGTGCTGCATTGAAACATCTGAATATGCCTTAGTTATATTGTAATCACAAACAATAAATTACATCTTAGAAGTCAAGTTGTTAATGCATACTAAGGATAGAAACAATTATTATAAATACCAATTCAATATTGGTCAAATATACATGTATACATACGTCTTGGAATATCTTGAAAATTTCATTGGAAAAAATTTACTAAATGTCATCTTGATCAAAAAATACTTGGGAACCCCTGTTTCATTCTATCAAAACATATATGAGATATAGGTATGATTAAGTCTAATAAAACATTTTAAATACATAAATCAAAAACCCAATCGAATTTTAAAAGTGCAAAGCACAATAAAGGATGTGATACCAGAGCAATGTTTTATTTTCAATATGGTAATTAACACTTAACGGTCTGCGGACGCGCCATATTGGTGTCATTTTTGAGACAAACTTTACAATCTGGGAAGGCACAATGTGGCGTCTTCGGACACGCACAGCTATACTACCTAAAATTAATATGAATTTTAATCCTTACTTTCAAAATTTATCGATAAGATGGATAAAGAATATACAAGAGGCCTAAAATCAAAATAAGAAAAAACTATTTCAGTTCGTTATATAGTATAGTTATTTATCATATTCGTAAAGTTATTTACTAATAAATTAGTTATTTAGCGAAAATAGACAGTCCGTAAAGTGTTAATGGGAATATTAAGTCATCTTTGAATTAATCCATGTACAAAATGGATGTATGACAAGCTATTTTTTCAAACATAGTTTTTCATGTAATAAAAAACTTTATTAAAAAGAGTTTATTATTATTGAATGTTAATTACAGCACATTTCTTGGATTTGAAATAGAAGATAGCAAAAATATTTAAAATCAAAAGATTACAATTTTTTTTCAGTAATGATGTTTGCTGAACTATTCTGAATAACTTGTTGTACAGTTGCCATAAATGTCAATGGATTTGAATAAATTATCATCAAAATCATAAATTTGCAACCATAAGGTTAAAAAAAGTATTTTGAAGCCATCAAGGACATTGTGGTCAATGGATTTGAGCCACAAAAAGTCCAAATTATGTTTATCTTATATAACATCAATAGACATAGAATGCATACATTGAACCAGCCAATGATGAAAAGTTGTGTGAATCTTTTGACTTCTGAATAATTTCAAGTGTAGTTCAAGGAATGAAAGGATAAAATCACAATGTATAGATTTTAGCCATTTTATTTTTATAAAAGTTCAAAGATAAATATTACTTTTTTGTCAAACAAAATCTTTGTTTCAATATCTTTACAGAATGATGTCCCTAACATCTACAATGGTCTGGCTGCCTGCCATAATTTAATTAAAATTTGTAATTGTGTGGGCAGGGAGTCAGAAGTTGCCAGTGTTAATATTTTGTTTCAATTATATGTGCAAGCCAGTGCAACAAGAGTTAGATGTGTAACCAGTTTCAGTGGGCTCAAGTTTCATCAAATGATGCGTCTAGAATCAGACATATAGAAATTTACTATGTATTAATATCATTTCAGCTAGTCGATACACAAAAATTTTGTTCAGAAAACCCAAATTGCCTATTTCAAACATTCAGAATTATGTAATTAAGGATTCTGAAGTAGATCAATCATCAATACTCAGTAAAAAAAAACTTCACTATCTTCTTATGTTGCAAGTGGCATTTGAAAGAATATATCACATATTTTGAATTGGCATTTTCTTGGTAGACACTTCTATAATAGGGTAAAATAACAAATGATCAAGGCGTATTTGTTTATATACTTGGTTGCTTTCAAAAACCGAATATAAAAAAATTGAGGAACTAAATACAATGTTATTATAACCCTAATAAATTTATTGTTAAAACACATACTGGATTGTCACAAATTTAGTATACAAATTAAAACACAAAATAAAATAAAATATTTTAAACAAGCCGGCAGTGGACATGATGAAAACTGTAATGAAAGCAGCGGTGAACCAAAAAACAGTGTAAATAATAATAATTACTAAAATTTTATTAAAATACATATTTTTCACAATAAGATCTTGCTTTGTTATATTGTTGCATACATACACATTATGAACACTGTCAATAAAACTCAGCAGTTGAAAATAAATAAGTTGCCTTTTAGAATACATTCAAAAAAGCTTTGGAGGAATCAATTATAGAATCAAATGTAAGGTATGCATTGATTTAGAGTAAGTTGCTTAAAACTGTTCCTTATTATATATAAAAGACTTAATTCTCGTTTATGATTAACTAAGCTAGAAAACAAAAATGTGAATGAATTAATTTTTAATGACTGCAACACAAGATACCTTAGGAATAAAAACAATTTTTCACTTTATTGTCCATATCATTATTTTAAATGTCAATTCACAATGAATAGCAACACTGAATTGTCTTTGTTTTATTACGATACTAGGCTGGGTTTAGGAAACAAATCTGTGAACCATCGGAATCAAAACAAAGTTCCTGATTTAAAAAAAAAAATTAAGAAAAGGTAAAGACATTTAGTCCTTGCGAGAGGTGTCACAGAGAATGAGGTTAATTACTGTTTGGCAGACTACGCATCCTCATTGGGATGTTTTGTATACTTATGGTATAAATGCCAAATTACGTTTGTTGAATGGAAATACCTCCACAAGACAGATTTTGATGCACAACTATTTTTAACATGTATATATGTTCGGTTTCAATAGCAATTTTTGTAGATTGCTCAGTGTGCATGACCTAGATTATCCCATTATCAATCAATTACCTCGTAACACCCAAAAAATAAAATGGAAGCTTTGATTGTTGAAATTCCATGTGTACATTAATGCAAAAATGTATTTTGCTCTGTTAGCAAAATGATTCAAGTTTTGATAACCTAGACCGAGCTGATTTATTAGTAAATGTTTAGTAAAATCTTTTTCTTGTGTTTTCCTGTTGCTTCTGATAGAACATGATGCCTATTACAACGGCTCCTACCATGGCAATAGCACCAACCAGAAGTAGCAAGAAAATTTTGATTCCAGAAAGAGATGAAGGTTTAGGATCTTCAACATGATCTCTCGGCGGCTCAAACAAAGTTGCTGAAGGAACAATTTGGGAACGATCTTGTTGGCTAGCAGTCTAGAAAAAAAAAATATCTTCAATTATATATTCTTCATTGAAATAGTTTTTTTTGGAAACCTCTTTGCTGCCATTGTATTTTGGAATACATGCACTACTTTATCTGCCTCCCGTGTTCGGATTAGATAGAGACCGTGAGAATGAAAGAAATCATAGAATTGAAGTTCTAGACCGGTAGTTGGCAAACTAACGACTGTAATTGTAATTGAATCCATGTGTTAGGCAGTTAACCGCTCCATCATTTGTGCGACATACGTGCAAAGGCATGATCAAAAAGGTTGAATTAAGGGATAAGTGGTTACTAAAATTGTAAGATATTTAGATTTACATCATCACATCAAGGTTTTTAGCCGATATAAAAGCTATTCAAATATTGGTTATTCGAATTTATATTTTTTTAAACGTATTACAAACCACTCTCAATAGTTTGAGTGGTTTGCACAATTCAAAATTGCAGGGTAAAAAAAACACACTTCTAAAATTATTGCAATGTTGAAAAGATTTTTGTTTGAAATTAATTACCTGTGCTTGATTGATAATATTGAAATATTTTCCATCAATCAAAATACATGAAGGCATAGAAGACATAGATATGAATGCGATAATAAAAGGACTCTAAAAACAGGACTCGACACAAGGTTTGAGGATTTGTTTAACTATATCATAAAACTGGATGAGATGTATTTAAATGAGCTTAGGCTTAAAAAATTTGAATATTTTGGAATAAGTAATCTAGAATTAGAATTTACAGAATAAAAATTTTCAGATTTATATGTCATTGACTTGCCAATATGACAGTAAAAGGGGCTGAAAAATTACAAGTCTGTGGATTTATTCATATGTAAAAAAATTAACAAAAAATAAAAAGAGAAGTGACACTATGCAAGAAATATTTTTGTTGTTTATTGAAATGATCATTAAATAACAGACTAAGTCTTACATCTTCAGGTTGTTCTAGCTCATAAGTCTTCACTGAAAGGACATCGTGGTTATCACTAAGATCACCCGTGGTAGCAGAGATTCCAAAGTAATAACCGGTAGGAAGAAGCACTCCTTGGACCGTAAAACACTCTTTCCAAGCATTTTTGCCATCCATATCAGTTGACACTTGAGAAAAAAACAGAATAAATTTCAATTGAAATTATAATTACTGTACTAAATTACACAACAAAAAAAATTCTGATTTTTAATATGAAAAATTCACCTGTAAGAACATCATTTTCATATTTTAAAGAGATATGGGTATCTCTATCAAGATTTCTAAATCTTGCTTCACACCCTGCAATTTGAGTGTGTGTTCCATCTCTGTCATGGTCATAATGAAGAGTACCATTGTTTATCATAGCTGAAATGTATGGATGTTGATGCTGAAAATAAAATAAATTCAATGTAAATTTGATATACTGTGTAGCATATTCGTAATAATATGGACAAAAGTTGATTATTGCAATTTAATGAACACACAAACAAACACTGTCTAACCCTGCGTTGTCCAACAGAAATCGTTTGGTGGGCCAAATAAAATATTACCGGTAAATGGTGAGCAATATAATAAAAACAATTTATTAATTAATAATTACAATGACACTTTTTTATTTAAAAACAATCAAAAAAAAATTTATCAAAACATTTTATTTACTTAATAATTAATTAAATTGGGCAGCTGAAAATCTCAAATTGGGCCGCATGTGGCCCGTGGGCTGCGTGTTGGACATGGCTGGTCTAACCATTTAATTTAAAGGAACAATAAATAAAAAAAACTTCACCAGAAAGCGTTCAGGTGTAATCGAGACTTTAGTGACAGATTTAAAAATCTTACATTGTGAATTCCATTGTGATTGCTGTATGTATCGAGTATCACAGCAAGGCCAGTAAAATAATCAACGTTTCCAAATACAGGTCCCGTCTGCATTCTTTCTTTCGCATACCATATCGCCATGCCGTCTCCGAAAAGGTCTTTACCTTTCCCATGTACTTTGAATTGCATTTGTAGTTCCCAATTTCTTGACATGCATGGCTAAAAGTATAAAAATGCAATGATATAAACAGAAAAAAAATAACCTATAGAATGTCATATAAAAAGTGACATGAAATATTTCAAAATCTTAGAACACATGATCAAACAAAATTTTTTTTGGGACTGATCATAGGTCCCATGGGACTAAAAGAGTAAATATATATTGTAATTGATTAGTATTTGAATTTGAAATTATTTTAATATTTTATGTATAAATTTTATCAATCAATACAGGATTAATATCATCCTGTTTCTATTTTTGCTTGATACTTTTCAAGTATGGACTGATATTATGCTTAAAATCAAATTGAAGTTATACAACAAGATGCTGATTAGATTCTGTAGAGGACTAGTATTCTAATATTACTGATAAACCACGAAAAAACACAGATAGTAATCCAATGAACTGCAGCAAAATAAATATGTTTTGAAAAATGCAAACAAAGAAACTTCTGCAATTTTTTTTAAACAGTTCAATTACTAACAAATAATGTATAAGCATGAATGACACAGAGGTCAAAGAGGACATTGCCATGTTTACAATACATGGAAAGTATTTATATGGGTATCTGGCACCTAATTCAAATTACTCTTGCCAGATTTCATCTAAAATTGTCTCAATCAAAAATATTTTAATTACAATGTAGCTTGACTGCTACTATATGGAAAAATCAGCATTTCAAGAGTATAAAGAGATATAAAGTGAATTTAAGGGTATTGAATGTAATCATTATAAACCTGTATAAAATTGAAATTGATTTTGAAATTTGTTATTAGACTGATTGTGTTACTAGGGTGTTTCCTTATAATAAGACCCATTTGCATCAAGGTTTATTTTGGTGGGTGTTTATATGATGATTTGCAGAAATACAGGCAACCGATAAACTTTCATCAATCGTGGAAGTATTGCAAATTAACGATGCAACAGTGTGGTCAATCGCCGTTTAAGTTTCTTTACTCATAAACACAGACACAACTTTACACATAAAAGCAATTTCATTATTCAATTAGTAAAAGATTTGAATGTAAAGCACACATCTAATATCTGCATACTTTATCATGAAGGAAACTATTTAACAAGTGTAGTGAAGCTTTGATATCTTCTCTGGATATATCTAACTGTTATGTCACAATATGGGTAAATTCCGGGAAATCAGTTCTAAACAATATATAAAACATTCCTCTTCAGTCAATACTTTTTTAATTCAAAGTATTGAATTCAGATCTGATCTAAGCTTACTCCTTTTAACATTTTTATGTTTTGCCAATTTACAAAGGTGACCACATTTTTTTAGGTATTTTCATGAGAATCATTACTTGTAAAATGTTCATGAATAGAAACAGGGAAGATTGGTTTTAACTAATCAGGGATTATTTTTAGGTACGGCTTATATTAAAAACATCCTGGAAAATCATACTAGGACATGACTAACTGTGACAAACATTATGCCTCAAAGCATTATCAGAATGACTCTATCGCAAGATTATATTTTATTTAATATAAATTGTTTATTTATCTTAACACGCAAAATATTTTAAAGAAAACGAAGAGAGGAATTCTTTCTTTCAACTGAACATGGGGAAAAACAGTAAAAGCGCCAATTACAAATGTAATTTCATCCAGCATAAATGAGTAAATGACCATTTTTTTATTTTTCAGCCTGCAAAATTACTTAATACCATGTATACCATATACTACAATGAGCTTATTCACTCAATTTGCCAACAACTCCCTATAGCATCCGCATGCGTTTCGCGAATATGAAGTTATTGTTAGTTTGGATAATTAGCCAGGTAAAATTGTAAGGATTCGCCCCTTTAAATTCTTAATCGGTGTTGTGGGAGCTAGATCGGATATTTTGCAGTGGCAGATAAGTGGTTAAGAGGGGCAGGGGTAATTTTTATTAATATAAAGGTTACAACTTTCACCCTCTTGGGAAAGGCTGAAACAATGTCCCTTCTTAATGCTGCTGAATGCAGTGGAATAATAGAGGAACTATTATTGCATATCAAAATTATGTACCGCCTATGTTTATATAAGCCAATGTGAAGTGATTTGGCCATGAAATGTTGACTTACCACTGAATTCCAAATAGCACCACTTTTAGATTGTTCATCGGATGTTATTCTTACATGCTTCGGAGTAACCATAGTGTGTCCTGTTAAATCCCAGAATGGGATAGATGTTCCAGTACCTGGAGGTAAAAAAATCGTTTTAAATTCAGATATGATTACAAATGATTTTCAACCCACTGTGAGAATTAAAATCGTAATATCCTGTCAATTAAAATCCTTACCTTGATATGGCTTTGTTAACGAGTGTTCTCTTTTCATATAATCTTTCGTATTCCATTCTGCACTTATTCCTACAATTAAAAATATTAAAACTACGTTTTTGAATGCGGCTTTTTTTATAGAGAACATTTCTGACAGATTTTTGACGCACGTATACATCGTCATTTTCGTGAACCTTGGCGCCATAGACAATTGATCGGCGTTGGATTATCGTTGCCATACATGAATATTTTATGATGTTGGATATTGGTTTGACTTTTTATTATAATATTTTTAACGAATATGAGATATTGTAAAAAAAATGATAATTCTTTTACAATCGAATCTTTTCCTTGATGATGTCAAAAGATATTGTGAACATATTTTAAAGAATAATATCGATGCATCGATGATACGATATATTTATTTTTAAAAGTGTTTATGGTAATTCCACGAGGTGTCACTGTCTGTTTAAATTTTACCTTCCTAAGCAAGAAATATTCGTATTAGCAAAGAAATAAAAACATTCAAAATAAAAATATAAATAGTTAAGTTTATTTAAATTTTTTGATTGTAATTTATATTAATGATCATTTTTGGTAGGCTTACGCTATTTTTGATAATTATTTTTATTGCGCTACACACTATTTACAATTCATAGTATAATTTGCATAGATTTTGTGCATGCAAACTAGTACCGGTTTAACTAATTCGGCAATGATTGCGACATTATGCCAGTAAATAAACATTGGCATGGTGAAATCTCAAATTAAATCATTCAAATAACTAAATCTACACTGTATGTATTTTGAATGTTTTTACATTTTTTCCGCAGTTTAGCCGGTAGAGTGAATTGAAATTGGAATCGCCATAATGTAATGATTATTAGGCAACTGTATCATTAAAAATATACTAAGTTCACCCTAAAGGAATTTTAACGATTCTCTTGAAACTTTCAATATGCCTTCTAAATGGCATTTGAAATAAACTAACCCATTGAAAACAATTCTTGATTTTGAAGAAATTGAAAGCAATACATTATATATAGTATTTCCTAGCGACAACGAATTATTTTTTGTAGTTCTTTGTTTTATATCCTGTTAATTATTAAATATGTTTATTAAAAGTAAATCGCTTACGCAACAACAATAAAAAATAAGGCAAATCAGGTATCCAAATGATTGTTTATAAAAAACTTCGTTTGACTATTTCTAATATTTTATGGAATATAAGATTTCTTTTTTCATCTTGTTTAATTAAGATTATTGAAGACTCGTCGTAAGTCTTTAAATCGAACTTATTTTATCTGAGAAAGTTATGAGGAAGCAAGAGTTTGAATTGTGAAATTTTTTGGCTAATCGCTCTTTTTATATTCTTTTAAACTTTAAATTTAAACTAGAAAATGAGCTTAGAAATCCAATAATTTTTTTGAATGTTTCCATCTACATCCCCATATTATTTAAATCTCTATAATAAAGTCAACCAGTATCGTCATAAACTAAACATGCAAAAAGTATGTAACTAATGCATGTTTTTTAATTCATTCTTAATCTTCAAATTTTTGAGTATCGCAAGGCGTTTTTGCTGGTTTTCTGTTGGAGCCAATGATTTTAGGCTCAAAATATTATTTTAAGATTTCATGACTGAAATTATTCATACATTGAAATTACGCTTACCTTTAATGGCATAACACAAGGTTGAAAGCAACGTCGTAATTCATCTAGTTGAAACCTTACGTTTGATTATTTTATTGCAGTATGAGCTCAAATAAGTGTTTGCTTTTAAATGATTGTTTCACAATTAAAATGGCATAGACGGTGAATATTATATTAATCTAACAGCTTACAAAGGAAGTGACGTCACACGGATGAGTAGATAGATCCACAGATAAGGTGATTGTGATCCATAGAATGATAAGATGTGAGATGTCCAAATGTTGTCCATAGATTCCCGACTAAAAAGATCGTTGACCGGTCATATTGATTCAGGGATCGGAGACTAATGGCATGCGGGCTTTTATTTCACCAGAGTGCACGGCGAGCGTATTGATTTCAAATGAAACATGTTTTTTTTTTTTGCTTGTATGTGAATTAAAAACGATTTATATACTCAGCAGTTTGAGGTTGTGAAGAGTATAATAAATAATTAAACTAATAAATAAAGTCTATCGATTTCAGAAAGGTTTTTAATTTAGATTTTTATTTTCTATCTTTTGATAATATAGTTAATATTATTAGAAAAATGTTTTTTTTTTGTAGCTAGGATGTGAATATAAATAGGAGTTCTAAAATTAACATAATAATTTTATTAATCTTAACCTCTTGCAAAATTAAGTAACTATGACAGCGAATACGAGCTTTAATAGTTTATAATATTGATATTAAGTTTTTTTATCGTTTAACGATGCACAGGCAGTACTAGTAAAGGATTTCAATAAAATTTGCTTCATATAAAATTTATTTGCGACGGAATATTTTTCTAGACATAACTATATTTATTACACAATAAAAAGATGAAGAAAAAGAAGTTGCGAACTTACTCGATTGAGCAATAAATGAAAATTAAAGTGACTAAGTGCGAAATAATCAAAATTATCTGAAAACTAAATGAACCTTTTTAAAAACCTCTAATGCTATGTCTACGTTAATTAGTTTATTAGAGCTAAATTATGCACGGACGTCAAATTGTTTGATTTACTATAAATGTATTTGAAGGAAATTTACTGTACAATTAACTACAGTTCATATAAAACTTTTATAAGAGATTTGTTTGGATATGAAATATGTAATATATATAATAAATGAAAAAGTTGTACAATCGCTAATCTAAATTGTTCACACCCACTGACTGTATCGATGGACCAAAGAACATTTTCATCGGTAGATGTTTTGCCAACGTAAAAAAATTCGAAGCGATCAAAGACAATAGATAAAAAAGAAGAATAATTTATGATATTAACGCATGATGATCGCTACGATGACAGCTGATTGTGTGAACTATGAAATGACATTTACTATACATTATGCCAGTAATGACATTTGAATGCAATTGCCAATGTTATAGATACCATTATATTTTTTAAGTAAATTATTAATGCATTAATACTCATAAATACAATTAATATGAATTTTACATATCTTGAAATAACTTATCATTTTCATGAAATGTCACATATTGGATGCATATAGATAGTGATAAAGCAATTAATGACCCTAATTTCCATCTGACCTTTTTTATTGCTTTTTTCTTTAAAACTATTTCCATTTTATTTTGCAATTCGTCAGCTAATGATTTCAAATTGAACTACGCGATACACACATGCTAAATATGTGATATGTTGATAATTGTTTTGGTAATCGTTGTTCTGTCGTTTTCATATTCGAAAGACTGTGGATTTTGAGTAATTGAATCGATATCGACTATCAATGATTCCACTTCTTTTTGGACAGCGAACAAAAAAAATATACTACGTAGTGTCAAAATTTATATGTGTATCATTTTTCTGAACAAACCGTCTTTTTGCATATTTTTTAGATTTTACCAGTTTGCATGGATTAATATTATGATTAAATTTCAATTTATATGATACGATTTAGAAGATATTGTTGTTTAGTTACGAAGAGATTTAGGGTGTTACTTGCTTGTCTTTATATTATATCACGTGTGATGTATAAAATTGATAATAATATTATTTCATAGCTAGAATAGCAAAGTAACATTTTTTTGTATTAAGCATGAATTTTCAAAAACCTATCGCCGACTCTTTTGAAAATAAAATTCTTCTTCAAAATATTAAAATTTTCTTCTCTCATCACAATTATTAATTTGAGATGGAATTTTCTTTGCTTGGTGTGAAATCCATGGTAGTGTTTGGTCTTGGCATTTTTTTTTGCAAAATATCAGAAATAAAAATGGTAAATATTCATATGCATGGCTTGTTCACTAGTTGTATTATATTGCAAATTGTTTCTCGTAAGTTTAAAAGCATGCTTTGATGTAAGCATGGATTGAGCAGGAAGTGGTTAAGATTCATTTTAAGACTTCAAATATTCGCTTTGATTAAGAATAGGTCCACCTACGTTTTAAAAATCACTTGCACAATTTTTGATTGCGTGTAGTTTACGCTATATTTTTTATCGATAGTAAATAGATGACTCTTTAAACCATATATTACCCATCGTAACTGTATGCCTTTGATTGTGAAACAATTGTACGCTTACACATAGTGGACCGAAAGAAGAGTGATTTGGAGAATAAGAACATTGCTAACAAATTGTCCATAGTGAAATTACTCTGATCCTGAACAGCAACCCGAGCGAAATGAGAGAAGAGGTATTGGATACTTCACTAATGATACAATTGTGGGTTAAGTAATTAGACAGATGATGAATATACATTAATCCTTTCATAAATTTGTACATATCAAAAATATTAAATGCAAAATATATTTCAACCATAAAAAAACATACATTTTTACATACGGACCTGATTTGGATGGGACTTTTAGTGAGGTGGGTAAAAGTTTCCAGCTTGTAATTTTTTTGCAATGAATATGGGCGAGTCAGTACAGTGAAGGATATATTGTATATGTTTCTTTGAATTTAGTTGGATGGGGGGGGGGGGGGTTATAATGCTGGATATTTTTCATTTATTAAAATAATCATCAACATTTTAAAAACAATAGCAGATTTCTTTATTTTTACCGTTTTGGTTGACAAGGCTAGAACAGAAAAAACTGAGATTTTAATGTTATATTTAACAAGAACTTAAGATTACAAGAAATTAAGAACTTAGAACATCCATAAGATTAAATCACTAAAGCGTTTTAAGCAACTTCAATTAATTGAATGTATTTATTACCTTTTACAAGGTTTGAAAACAATATTGTTTCGTAATATTTATATTTACTTGGTAGAACTCCATTATAAAAAAAATGTACAACTAAACTACGTTACTATTTTTTCACCGTGCTAATATTTATTCGCCTCGTAGTTGATGTCGAGTCCACATAAATCGTTTGGTAGGCTAGGACAGAAACCCTAAAAATCAAATTAAAAGGTGGCAAAATTTTAAATGTTAGGCAATGAGATTTGTATTGAATATTGACATTGATAAAAATCGTTTCCCAAAAGCTATCGCGGTCATTTGAATTTCAAATCCGTGTTATTTACATGTGATATTAATATTTCACGTTAATCTCAATACGAGGTCAAATAATTTATCAATATAATACATTAATATTACTAATTCATTTGATTTTTATAACGTCATTTGAAATTCAATTGCATTGAAATATTTATAAGCGGATGCATTTTGCAATAAAAATGCATTTAAAAATATTTGGACACATTGAAAAATAAATAAAACAACACAGGAAGTAAATTGTGCCAAACAATAGACCGTTATTGTTGCATAAAATTTGGATGCAACTTCCTTGTTGCTTTTGTGAACGATTTACAAAGCTATCAAGTTATAGATAAGAATTGAAAAAATAAGGATTTTTGTATACTTATACGATAAACATACATTTATTAAATACCACTGGGAGACGAGGGTAGGGTGTTTAACCTATTTGACGCGTTGCCCAGGCCAGAAATCCTTGGTGCGTAATGCTCTCTGGAGAAGGTCTTCGGAGTTATCGGTAAAGCTATGGGGGTTTTAAAAATAACCTTCCGGAGTCTGTGGAAGTCTGTGAGGGCGTTATCGTCTTAAAGGGATGCTACTCGAGAGATCATGATGTTCGTGGCTTTGGCTAATATCACTTTAAAGGTATAAAAATATGTTGGCTGTCATTATGTTAAAAAAAGACTACAAACGATTTTGGTTAAAGCTTAATTTTTGTTACATAATTTAGCACTAATTCATAAAATAATTAAGTGAACCCTTTTAAGAAAGATGAGGGTGATTCGCTTATTATATTTATTATTATAATAGCAATTATAAAATCGAATGTAAAATTTCAATAAGCTTATCATCACTACATAATATATGTTATTTGAAAAATAAAACATTGGAACTTTTTTAATCTTGTGCAAAACATTATTTAAATTTGCTCTCCACAGTTGTCATAAAAGTATTTTAAATGAAATAACCGAGCGAATTTTTTAATTGTTGATTATATATTTAGAGATAAAATCTTTCCGAAAGCAATGTATTGTTTGACAATTTAAATTCAATCTATAAAATTAAATTAATTTAAATAATTGATATTCAAGACAGTTCCATAGATATTCATCAAAACAATGGGAAAGAAGAAAGTATTATCATCAATTATTTGCAAAAAAATTATTGTGTCTTAAGTTTCCCCCGTTTGACATAATTTACATCTCCGCGCTGTTTTTTTAATTTTCCGGAATTCTTGTTATTCGCTGTCGGGAGGTTCCGCTTTTTAATTCTTAATTTCAAATTGAATTTAATTTTTGTGTATATTGTTTGAAAAATATAAATCTCTTCTTAATATTTTTGAATTTTATTATTCAAATTTTCTATAATAATGGATACGCACATAAGATAAGCTCAATTTAAGTCTCATCATATATTTTTTCCGACTAAATATAGTGAAATCATACGGGAGACATTAGAAGAAGATCTTTTAGAATCATTATAATTTGCACATCTCACACAGTTCACATGCTCACACAATCTTATATTTATGCGTATAGGAAGTGATGTGAAGCGTTCACTCTATGAAGATGTAGAAGTCTTTATATTTAAAATTTCTGTAATAAAATAAATAAATATAAGCTAATTCTTATTGTCTGCAAGCAAAGATGTATTTTCAGAAAATTTTATAAATTTTAAGTAAGCAGTGCAATTAATTATTGTGTCGAGGTGACTGAAACAAAAAATATCCGATTATAAAATTTTCTTTAGGTTGAGGTTCATATAAAAATATTTGGTGATTTATTTCACGAAACGTAAACTAAAGTTTTTATTTCCGAAGTTTTCTTGAAAGTAAAATACAAATTCCACTCGAATTTAATATTCATGAATATTATAAATGTTATTTTATTTAATAATAAAAAAATGTGTTAAACATCCACAGATTTTGCGTGTAATATATGTCGTAAAGAAGTTATATTATTATTGATTCAATAATGGAAAATTCGAAAAGAAAATATAGCTGTCACTTGAATAACGTGAAGTAGGCATATTACGTAGCATCGTGGAAACTCACCTCAACGATATGACGTTGGCCGCACGACGCTCGGTGCATTCACCTTTTAGCCCAGTAAACTAAGCGACGGTCATTCACCTACTGTATTGTATACGCTAGGCCAAGGCATGTCAACCGGCCGTGAGGAGAGCAAGGAGAAAGAAAGAGAGGGAAAGACGAGACGTCATGACGCGATGACGCGACTGGCAAAGGAAGGGTTAACTCAGCTCGATTATAGTTATTAATTAACTTATAACTATGGCTGAGAAGGAATATGATGTAACGATTCGTCGAGATAATGGTTTTAAGATCTCTAAACGAAACATGTAAATACTCCAGCTAATATATATTCATGATATAACACTATTTTAAAACCTGAAACATTAATCTTGATTAATGAAGCATAAATATTACAGCAAGATACGTAAATTAGATCTGATATTCAGGTCTCGGTCACAATATATTAAAGATTATATTATTGGCGGTGCCGTTACTTTTCGATAGTTTATTATTAGTTAACTATTTTTTTTTAATAATCTTCTACTGATGTACTGTAAAAATAGGGTTAGTGTTTTTTTAGCAATATTTGATTTGCAATATTCGATACAATATTATATCTAATTTATCTGATTTACGCATAATAATAATAATAATAATAGCCTATGACGAAACGATCTACAGTTTATTGAAAAAAATGTTTAAAGAGATTCATACAATAATACGAGTTACACGTGTTTCGTCACTATAGAAAGCTTTGAAAAAAGTCGCGCGTGCAATTTATGATAAATGTAAAATAATTCATTATAATTGATTTGTAAATCGATCACGTATGTGTTAAATACGATTGGGACAAAAAGTCTTTTTATTAAAAATATTATATATGTATTTACACTCCTAAAAATAATTCGCTACAGAATAGCAACCCCGTAGATTGTCATTGATATTAAAACAAAAAAATATGTTTCGAACCTGGAATGATGATATGATATGAAATTAAAGCAAATTTGAATTAATTGATTCTAAGAAATTGGTATTCGGGAAGTAGCATGAATTTCATTAAAAATAGATGTTGTTTGACTTGGGATCGCCATGTTTCATCATAAAATCGATAGCTTCCAATGGAAATGTAATCACATTTTAAAACTCTTTTACATAATTTTGTCATCATCAAATATTATATTCGTTTAGAATCAATTCCAATTCATTTTAAACTGACGTGAAAAACAAAATGCACATCATTCTCTAAACGTTGCAAATAGTAGCACTTTTTATTGATGTAGTCATAAAACGACGGCACCAACCGAAAATTTACATATAAAAAATATATTGATAGGATATGGGTATAATATCGCTTTTCTAGTTAAAATGTATATTTTCTGTATTAGATTAAGAACATAATATTAAATAATTTCTGCAGATTGGTGATATGAAATAAAATGTTCAATTACACGTGCACCTGCACGGGATGTGTCAGTTGTTTATATCATATTTTATTTAGCAATGGGTGGCCGAACTCTCTTGCAAATTCAATCAGCTAATGATCTTGGAGTACTATTCTAAAGCAAACATTTAATAGTCACATTAAGCTTACCTGCAAATAAAGCATTGCAAATGTTGGGCTTTATCCTACGTACCACCAGAGCCTTTTCAGGGGTTAATTTTGTATATTAATTTACGATACTTTAATACGAAGTAGGCTTGAGAGTGAGTCTATTGTTAAGACCTCAATAAATTTGAAATATGCCTTCATGGTGGAAAAGGTTTAGAAGATTTTTTTTGAATCTTCTTTACTTGAGGGCTTATGGATACTATCCATGGCTTTATCTAACTGACTTTCTCTTAGGTATGCTCACTTTTAATAGTTTAAAAAGTCGAAGAAAAATATAACTAGCCTCATATTTCTTTAGACTAATTCGAGGCCGAAATGAGAATTCTGCCATCATTAATAATGTCAAATTGCATGTTCTGGATATTTTTTTTAGAAATCGTGGACATGAATTGTTTGTTCTTCTAAGGCGTAGAACCAGTCTGTCAATAGGGATGCCAATGGTAAGAGGATTGTAATGTTCAACAATATTGCTTAGGATGTTGACATATTCCATGTGGACGAAAGTGAGTTCAGGCGAATACTATTTTTTAATGTATTAAAGTAGATTTTATATGAGCTTGCTTGGTAGACTTTCTTGCTATTCTTGTTTTTTGTTTTGTTGCTTATTTCTTTAATTTACAATATTAAATGTTTAAATATTTTGACGTTGCAAAAGCAATCAACTTATAACATATAATTTTTTTCTAATGTGTATTTCCCAAACAAATAAATAAAACTCCAGTAAGTGGGGTTAGGCAAATAAGCGGCAAGGATTTTATGCTTTACACATTATGCACAAACATGATAAAAATATATTTATTTATGAATATAGTGTATTTTATAACTAGTATAAATGTCAACAGTCATGAACACGAATAAACTTTCTATAGAATGCTTTGTAGCATGAAAAAAATGATTTTTATATTGTATGGATATCTAATATTATTATTTTAAATACATGATTCTTCATCGCTCTTAGCAATCGTTAAAAATATTATCTTTCTCGAAAATATTATGTGAATATGGAATTTTTATTTTTAAATAAAAAAAAGTGATGGCATCAACATACTGATATATTGTGGATTCTTTCGTAAATGATTTTTACAGATTATATGATAAATCAATGTTTTTCATGATGTACATTTTTAATTTAAAAAAAATGATAATATTAAATGATATTCGCCTAATGGAGTATTTCAAACAATTATAGCTCGAGAATCTCGCGCACTCCCCTTTTCAACCCCAATAGTAACGGATACCATATCACTGAAATCATTGTGCACAAATGAATAATTTGAATACTGAAAAAAAAATATGGAAGATTCAGGCCCTCAATCGTTGACCGATCTTAATATTGCAACCATGGGGACTTTCCATTCACCTACAATTCATATTTGGAAAAATATATTGCTGAAAGAAATATCTACTTAAGAAAATCAAAATGTAAAGAACCATTGATTAATTTATCATTTAGACAGGTTTTTGTCTAAAATAATTCTACGGCTTAAGGTGTATACATATATTTGATTTTATGTAGCCGCGCTATGTGCATCAAGCGGATTGTATGAATGTTGACAGGTGGTAAAAACACTTATTTATAATACTTATAACCAATAATAGTTCTAAAATTAATGTCGTTTTATGGAGAGTAGTTAAGTTGAGAGACACTGCTTCAATGAAGTTGTGGGAACAAAGTCTTGTTCGAGATAAAACGAGATATGCCTCTCTTAGTTAAGTGTAAAACTAAGGAGAACAGAAATGAACCTGGGAAGTAATCTTGGCTACTTTCATGCTCTTAACGAGTCGACAACTTTAAAGAAAATATGGATTAGAGAAGAGATTGCATTCGCTGCCGGTTTCATGTGTTATTTTTAATCGTAAAGGAAAAGAGTCTAAAAAGTTTTTTCATACAATTCATATTTTTTCGCTCAATATGTGTACCATAACCATCAATAGCTTGTTATTTATCGACTTTACCCCAGACTGCTGATAAAATAGTCATTATTTTAAGTAAATTATTCAGAAAAAGTTGCAAAATTTATCCTTCTGTTATTTTCTTTACTATATTCAAGGTAGCATTGTAAATGTAGTATATCTAGACATTGTAAACAATTTAATAGCATACGAATGATAAAGATTATAAAAATACCCTCAATTGATTTTCATATAAGATTAAAAATTATTATAAATATTTTTTCACCGTGTTATAAATATTGTTGTTAAAATATACATATGTATATGTAGAAATTATGACCCGTACACTATCTATCCGATTGTTTCTTTGCAAGGGAGGGGAAATATGTTCCAAGGGTCACCGTGCAAAAAATCCAAGATTTTTACAAACTTTTAATATACAATCAATCAATTGCAATAAATGATAAGATCTTTGAAATATATTATAAACTTTTTCAAGCAAAAAAAAACTTTTTCCATTTTCAAAGAGAATCGAGTGTATAACGAGATGCGTTGCTTATTACAAAACCGATATAAATCAACTGCTTTATTCGAGAATTCATTCTAAAATAAAAATACTTGTTCTTGTGTTTTATGGCATTTTGAAGCTTCCCACGGCTGAGCATCAGGGAAGTCAGGTGATTGCAAGACAGCAAAGGGAAGTCAGGTGAAGAAGACTGTAGAAAAGTTTGCAACGCGCGTATATTGGGACCGCACGGACTCGAGTGAGGTTGGTTCTCTTTGGTTCGCTTGAATAATTCAGCGCTTCAATTGTAATTTGGGTGCGCGGCGCGAGAAGGGTCAACGACCTCATCTCGACCGCGCCGCGAAAACTCACGGTGACCCTTCACCCGCCGGCGAACACAACGCCAATTTTTTATTATCATATTAAAATATCAAAGATATAAAGTCAGTTGAGTTACACTACATAAGTATATAACCATAAATTTAAGCACAATATACAAATGGAAAACAACAAATGAACTACAATCTTTAAAATGATATCAAATGATAATAAAAAGTTGAAAAAAAAAATGTTTGGCATTAAATTTGTAAAACAATTCGTTCATCATATTTCTACATTTTTTTCATTCTGTCAATTAGTAACAATGTTATAATATCTTTCCACCAAAAATCGACAGGATTCCAAAAGAGATTTGTCATACAAAAATATATTTATATTTATTATCACTTCTGAGAACAAAGTATCACTATATGAAATTTTCGCAGACAATGTCGAAACATGGGTCCAGACCTATTTCATTGATAATGCAATTTTCTTGCAACTATAAACCACGGATGATTCTGAAAATGAACATTTAATTAAAATATCAACTATCAGTCTTCTTTTATTACATTACATTCCGTTAATAACTTTTATAATCTCAAAATGATAGTTAAAAGAAAATGATAAGTCCCGGTACCTTTATAACCAAACTATTCTTAATATTTTCTAATATCATTTTTGTATGAAGTGTTGTAGATAACGTAGTAACGAAAAAAGTACATCCTATGATTTTTGGTCATTAGTTTGTAACTGTGTCTGTTTCAAAAGTGGAGCATATGGAGGTCTGTTGAAGATTACCTCGACGTAAGTTATCCCTATGAAAAATGATCTCAGACGCTCAACCTTCCATTTTGTATTGACGAAGTAAGGAAAGCTGGGTAAGCCGATAATAATATACGCGAAAAATTTATCGCTCTTGCCATGACCCATTTTTAGATTGTATGTGTCGGGGATAATGCAATTATAACATTTTATTAAAAATCAGTTTATTGAAGAATTGGTATTTACTTGAAAGAACTCTTTTATAATACGATGAATTATAAATTTTCTAGAACTAAAATTCCTTGCTCTTTTTTATGGTTCTAAAAAATCAATTTATGAAAACACCACTTTGAAACCAACAACGATTGCCTTTCAAAATTAAACCCAGCCATAAAAATTCATAAAAATTCTATAAATCTATAAAAAAATCATAAAATACAATAATTCTAGAAAGTTTCTGCCCTGGTCCCTTACTATTGTATTGAATGTCCACAGTATAAAAAAAAATTTTTTAAATGTTTATATTTTGTTAGAGTGCTTAATAATTGAATCTAGTAATATTGTGATTAAAAATATTATTCGATTTTCAAATAATAACCAGTCATTAAAGGGTTTAATGGTTACCTAAGCTATCTTGATTTGTATTCACAAAAGCGATGCTCCTCAACAATGTCAAACAATTTCCTACCATTCCAATTGTTGGCCAGATTCGAATACGCCGGCTATCGGCAATGCGAATGTGAGACTATAAATCATATTACCTCTGATGATGAATCGATCAAGAAGAGTGAGCAGGAAATGCGAGAAAAAATAATACACAATTTAAATCAAGATCAAGGTTATACTCGCAGTATTTTTTATTCCAATAATGTTATGCCAATACGAAAAATATTTTCTCGGGCTCACTGTGAGCGTAATTGTTGGCGATCATTTTTTTGGTCGAGCACTGATTTGAAAAAGGTGAATGATTGGAATGATAATTCTCTTATAAATCTGGAAGATTAATAAGTAATATCTAATTTATAATGTATCAAGTGTTATAAAGCGAATCGATGGACACATCCTATTTGAACGTTATTTAATTCTCGAAGAAAAGAAAAAACTACGCGAATCAGTCGTTTATCATTAGAACAGTCGGCTACGCTGGCTTGATTGAGAATGAAACAAATTATCAGGTCTTGAAAATTGCGTCGCCATATTGAGAGAAAAAACACTTTTGAGCAAGTCTTTAATTTTCTTCACGTCTAAGGGCACGACACTATGTTTTAGACAGTTGCTCTTAAGACACCCATAATTAAAGGAAAAATGGGTAAATACCCTTAATGTACCCTGTGTCATATATGAATATTGTTGTAAACAATTATTAAGTGGTAAGAGAAAGGTGATTAAAATATATTTTTGCTTACAACATATCACTTGTATCGTGAAAGTAAATGCTTATGAAATAATATTGTAATACTATATTTATTTTATGAATACAATATAACTGAAAATCACCACATCACAATACCACCTGTCAACATTAGCTCAATTTAATTGATGTGTTATCATGCGTATCGTATATCACAGTATCAGGAAAATTGAGGTGCTTTAAGCCTTTAGAAGATTGGTCCACATTTTGTCAAAATAGAACAAAAAATATGCATATATTATTATGCTTTAAATAATTTCAAAGAATATATTACTCGGAAAAACCGGAAAATCTATCTCATCCGTATATGAAGGTAATGATAACCTGAAATAAATATTAAAATAGATTGTTTCATACGGAATATATCAGTTTGCATTCAGAAGCCACAAAAATATACTATGAAACATACATTCAATATATTTTTTATAATTTATGATATCGACTGAAGGTGCTTGATGGAACTTCAATATCAAATTTGAATTGTTGCAACTTTGTACGATTCCACATGTCTTGTCATAAACGACCCTTCACCCTTCGGCATCTTCAGTTATTCCATCACACGGATGCAACAGAACTGACGTAAAATAAACAGTTAGCATCGTATATATAATAAATTAAAGTTATTATTTACAGGAATCTACTTACCAATAGGCAAGCAAAAAAATTTCAGCTGAAACAAATGTAGCAATATTAATCCAATAATAATTAACTATAAAACTTTCATTAACGACCTTGCTAATGAGTGGTCGTTATTGAAAAGGGGTTTTCAACAAATTTCAATCAAGTAACATTAAACTATAAATGGTTCTTTTTTTATTTAAAGAATACCTAATATCAAACATCTAGTGATGAGACATAAGAATTTTCGTCATGAGATTGTCGATTCATTGAACCGATCTCACGTAAAGGGTACAACAAGGGGGAGTTGGGAAGATTGAGTTGATCGTTAAGAATGAAGTTTTAATTTAATAACTGGCCTCTATTAATTTCTAAAATCTCCTGATAAAACAGTTTATGGTCCCCCGTGTTATGATGCAACAATTGAACTCCCTCATCCGCGTCAAACGAATGTCCCTCCGACAACAAATGGTTTGCAAACGTAGAATTATCCTTCTTCAATATATAAGCAGCTAAGTGTTCTGAAATTCTAATCTTTATAGTGCGCGTGATTTTACCTACATAAAAGTGTTGGCAAGCCAGACATTGTAATTTATAAATACTATCATAAATACCTTCAATATATGTTGTCAAAATATATGCAAGTTATAAAAAAATATTTTGAACAAACTTTAGCTGTAAGAAATTATAATATAGACGAGACACTTAGATAATGTATAACGTGAAACTATTTAAAAAAAAAAAATTTGGAAGAAAAAAAAAATTGAATTCTTCTATTCTTCTTGTTCCATGATTATAAAATGCCTTTTCACAAATACAAAGTTATGAGCAAAAAAAATTCTTAAAAGTGATTGGACAGACATGTTTCTGAAAATAAAGAGCTTTGAACATAATTCTCTTATATTTTAGATGTACAGGAATAAATAGTCAATGGTATAGTCATTATAAAACCACATCATTGTTTTGGATATCAACATATTCCGTTTAAATTAACATTATCTTATCCGTTCTCAAACTAGATAACATAAAACTCGCTCGTCAATCTTTGTGGCAAAAGAAATGTAGCATGTAGTAAAAGTTTTTACATTAAAGATTTTTTGTTAGGTTTATGGTTTTGACCAATTAAATAAGATATGCATTATTGATTGAATTAGCATTTAATTGGTAAAACCCAATTACACATAGAAAAAATAGCAATGCATTTTAGTTCTACAAAATTCTAAGGCATATAGTTGATAGCTGTTTCGGCTTATGCCCCTTAATCAGAACCCTATTTGATTTTTATCGTTTGTGTTTGATCCATTTTCAAGTGAAGGTTTGTTAAGTCTAGACCCAATATAACTTTCACATACATTCTATGACTATAACATACCAAGAACTCTTTGATTTCATATGAGTAATTGCTTTTCTTCTTCCTTAGACATACCAGCATCCCTTTGATTCATCGGTACACTCTTTAAGCGGTTATAAAAGGCATTGGAATTCCACAACTTGTTTGAAGATACAAATGATTGACATCATCCAGTAATTTAAATATCTAAAGTCTATATTTTTTTTATTTCTGTAGAACAAAAAATAAAATTTAGACCAGAATGTTAATCAAATATCAAAAAATTACTGAAAAATAATTTAAATGGAGCATAATATTGACATGCAAATAATAATTATGAAATAAATAGCCATGGTTATCAAAGTCTCAAATAATCGTTTTTGTTAATATAGAAAATTATCTAATAAAAGTTTTGGCTAAAAGTTTAATTATTATTAGCGGATGTAAAAAATACTATCATTATTTTAAACTGAAATTGTTGCAGGAATTTTTCTCACGATATAAAGACTTTTGAGCATCCAATACAGGGTGGTTATGAACTGAATAACGAAAAGAATAAACATTATTGCTATATACTTTTTTATTGTTGTTATTTATATTATTTAGGGAATATATTGTATAAACATATCTTCTCTTAAATCAATGCTAAGATTTGTTCTAAAAAATATTCTTGTGAGATTCCGGAATATCCGTATAATCATTAGATTAGATAAGTATTTACCTTTTCTTATCTTCATTCTTACTACTTCCAACAAAAAATAAAATTAAAGCCACCTAATAACACTCTAACTCTAACAGTCCTCATAAAAGAGCATCCGTTAAATGTGTCTTTTAAAGTCCACACGATGTACACCATATATACCATGAATACGGTTGAAATAAACACATTTCTGCATACTCATTTCAGTGAAAACAAAATAGAGATTTTTACCATAATTATGCAAGAAATGAATTTGTAGCGAAGGATTATTTGTCTATGAAACTTAAGTTTACTATTTCACGCGGTAGCATAAAATAATAAATTGTGTGTAACCCCAAATATTGTTTTGTTACATTGTGGTTGATATATTACGACCAGTCTATAGAAATAGGAAAAGCTCTCGTTGGTAACAAGATCATGGGTTTATAATAATGTTGTACCCGAAAAACGGGTTATTTTTTCAGCACAATCTACATAACCAAGATTACATAATTTGATGATGACTTTCAGAGGTATTCATTTAGAGTTTAACGCGTAAGTAGGAAACCTACGACCTTCTGGGTTCTCGACTGCCGCCTTTTGGTTGAATCCAATGTAAAATAGTTATTAATTTTCTTTTAAAATGCCACAGCAAATTATGTACAAACTAATAATGCGTTATGATGTGACTGGCCTAGCCAGATTGAATATAGAAATTCTTAAACTTCATTTATTGGTATGTTTCCGGACTAATAAAAGGACTTCTTAATTATTTCAATTTCGATAAATACATTTTTTACAAAGCCCTGAATTAAAAAAATAGCCAAACCTTTGCTATGCTCTTTACATTTATGCCCTGCTAGAGCTTCACAGGAGTTTTGCATCGTCGATTATTCACACATTAAATAGTAGTCAGATTCGAGATAAGGCCGGAACGTTGAAGAAATACATCTCTTGTATCTTTGCTCAAGCAATATTATTTTTTATAATGTTATCTTTCAAATCATTTAGTGAATATCCTGGTCAGGATTTTCAAATTTACATTTTTTAGATGTCGCTATTATGACGTATAAATCGTGTCTGTTTTAGTTCTCAACCAATATTGCAATCAAATTAATATTCAAAGTTAATATTTCTAAGAAAATAACCATTTAAACTCAGTTTAATAAAACTGCATAATAATAAAGCTTAATTGTAACAAATATACAAGACACAAAAAAACTGAAAAGCGATTTATAATTTGGCATTTAATATTGATTAAATATACCATTTATCTTCACATGAAAACACATTTTTTATGGTATATTTCTTTGCTTTTAAAAATTGTTTGTAATGAAGAGTCCAGCTATAATCTAATTCAAAAAAGGTAAGCACAAATATGGAAATGAAAATATTGATTTAAAATAAGTTGTACGACAAGGGAAAACAAAGGGTTAAAGAAATTCATCATAGTATGGTGGACTTTAAAAGTCAGTTTTTAACTTTTAAGCAAAATTTCATTGCAATTTGTTGAAATCCCATGATCATCTCTTTCCAGTGTATGACTTGTGCAACTAGGAAGTGAGTGTGGAGAGATTTATTCTTCAAATGGCAAAGACTGGAATTTAATCACGTGACCGGTTCGCCACAACGATCACACTTCTTCTTATTTCTCTACCGGGATACCGGAAAATTTTCATATCACCTTCCCTTCCTGTCCATACATTAAAGACCACGAGATAAAATAAGGATGTATTGATCGTAATTATACTGAAGTAACACTATAAGCATTCAAAATTTAAATAATTGCAATAAAATAATAAGTTTGTAATATTTTATAGTCATATTTGAAGCGCATATAGATAGTTGTTTAATTGATTTATTCTCTGTTCTAACATACTTACCTTTATATATGTCTTACGGTCTAGTATTTCATGTCGTTTATTAAGAAAATTTTATAAAAATATCATCAACTGAAAAAAAATCTGGTTTTTATATAAAACTACAAATTTTTGGCGTAAATATTTAGAAGAACATCAAATTTAAATATATATTAGTGAAACTTTATACATATTTCAATTTATCTAACTGGCAGTCACCATCCATAGTTTTGTAGTTTATTAATAGTAAAAAAAAATTTGTACTTGAGGACCAGAAAAATAATGAAGCTTTCGATTTTAATTTGCATTAAAAAACAAATTTCAAAACCAAATACCTACACACATATATATATAATATAAAAATAAAATCGCATTATTGACATTAAAAAAATGCAGATTTCCAAATAATTGAAGTTTTCGTAAAATACAACTAGTTTACGGACCGTAGCGTAATTAGAGGTAAGCGATTGAATCATACAGTACAACCGGGGAGGTGAGCTGTTGATTAGACGATTCCCTTAATCAAACGGTTTTAGATACATATCACTTGAATGTGAAACATTAACTATACATTATAGATTCAATGTAAATGGATATCAAAAAGTAAAATAGTATTTGAAGTATATGAGGTTCTCTTAGCATTCATTTTCATCTAAAAGATTTATTATTTTACATCTTAAAGATTTTTTATATTTATTATTTAGACTTCTTAGATTTATTTATTTACTGTACATTTTTCTTCAACGGAAAACTGTTTTATAATAAAACGAAATGATGACGTAATTAATAAATTAAAATGAAAAATGATTCATTCCTTAAAAATTTGATTGTAACAGTTTAAAAATTGAATTAAATATAGTACCTATTCAATGCAATTCTGTTTGAGTTTATCTGAAAATTGTACAACTTGCAAATAAGCCAATGTAAGACTATTTGTACAAAATAATACATATAAGTCTTCTTAGTAGTTCTTATTGTGGAAATGACTTTAATAGGTAGAAGAATTATTAAAATTTTATATTCCAATCATATGTACCGATAGATAGCTCGCTTGCACGTGTTTTTAATGATATATATATATATATAGATATGATATAATTTTTTAAATTGAATATTGCAGATTATCAGCTGAGCTCGTACGCAAGTTAACCTTACCTTACATCTGCTGGGTACGATGAACTTTTAACCCAGTAAACTCAAAGTGGTACTGCAAAACCGACAACACTATACGATGCGATACTTGGTTACTTCTAACCGGCTCTCCAGATTGTGCAAAGCGGTTTGCCAGAGTCGACGGATCGACAGCATCCAACAATGTATTGGCCAGGGCGTACGTCTACCCAATATAATTGATATCATACACTCGGTACAAAACCTTATTGAAGAAATTATCTAATGAATTACTTATAAGTCTTGCCACACAAACATTTAATTTAAGCGGTTGAAGCTATTTTTCATCAATCTAAACCTTGCTGTGAAAACAAATATTTTTGAATTTCATTCGAATATATTTGATTGGATATTAATGTTAATTCATAGTGTTTATTCCGATTTCTGAACACAAGAATTAATTAATCATTTTCCATGCTTCTTTACTATGAGTGGCTTTCGTATTATTTGACCATACAATTTGCCTATCGTTACTCTTTTGCAAATAAAATTTCATCAATTAAATGTTATGATTTTTGACAAAACACAAAAATTATTCCCATCAGTTAATTACCATCGCAATAAATGTTATACAACGTCCACAGCTTCTCTCATCAAAACAGCGGTGCTTATTTTAATTGTAGATTTTTACACGATTAATTTATTACAAAATTATGCAATTAAAAATTTAAATTAATTATGCAAGTAGCTATGCTGTTAATAAATCAAAAAATATGATGGTTAACAATGTTATCACTTACATTCTAATGTAACTTTTCATTATTTTTCAATATTTATAAATTCAATCAATAATATCGTATTTTTTTTATGGAAAAATATTGGTGTTATGCTCGATTTATTATTATATGAATTTATTCAAGGAATTATAAATATTTTAAGTCACGTCTAACAATTTTCGTCGCAAAGCTTTTTAGAATTCGTACAGAATCGAAAAAAAGTCAATTATATATGTGGATTATGCAGCATCAGTATTCACAATATTCAAAATAAATCCATATTACTTTTTTCATCTCCAAGATTTACAACTTCAACGGTCGGGTAAGACATAAACCTATCCATTTTTTTTATATTATAATTAAATAAACATATTAATTTTTCAGATATTTAAAAATTCTACTGCGTATCGTAAAAAGTCTTACTTTATCAATTACAGAAAATTTATAAAATTAGCAGGCCACCTTAAGAGACAGGTATGAATTAAAATATTAGGTACAGTTTTCTGATTATAAATTTCACTTAAGGTGTTAAAGGTCACTTCTTGATGGAAATGCATGATATTTGAAATAATAAAAAACACATTTTGGAGTTTTTAGTTTGACAGTTGATGATGCTCGCGATGAGCGAAACCGGTGCTGATCATAATGCATATAGTGGGGAAATAAGCACTAAAAAATATATTTTTATTATTAAAAGAAATATTTGAAATTGAATTACAAAGGACAATTACAGCCAAAATAACTTGAAATGGAACACTGTTCATACAGTTCATACTTATAAATTTTCATTTTTGTAAAAAAATTACGGAGCAAAAACTTGCTGAGTACTTCTTTGTACCAGTGTGCAAAAGATCGATAAACTTTTCACCCAGTAAATTGCTACTGATACTTTGAAAACTAACCCCTGGGGATGTTAAAACGAATCTGAGTTTATCTTTAAGTATGTTAGAATTCTATGTACCTAAAATTTAAAAGTAAAAAATACCCATTGCTCAAACCTTTATTACTTTGAACGGATTTGATCGTTATTCTTCTCAGTTGAAGACTTTAATAATTAGCTATTATTTATGATTGAGAATTTTTATGCGTATTTACAATAAATTTTGTGAATTTTTGTCAGTTTTTTATCACTGAGTTGTATCTTATAAATATTTTATTCAAATCAATATTTCACTTCTTAAATTTAAAAAAAAAACAATGAAAAGTGTAGTCTAGTATATGTATATAGATAAATGAACTATATGATGAGAATTAAAAATAACCAACTTATATTGTAATTGGTCGCCATGAATTGACAGCAAAATTGAAGGTTCCTAAGCGGCTTAGGAGATTAGCATTGGTTTTGTTAGAAGAGTTGTGCCAATATCGCTACAAAAAGAGCAGTTTATAAGAGATTTCAAAACCATGCTGTACCTTGAAATATAAAAATTTTATTTCGATGTTTTTTATCTTTTCGTTTCCCAATAAGTTTTTAGTGATTTCAGAGACAGCGATATCTGTGTAAACCTCTTACGGGCATTTTAGAAGAAATAACTGTGCTTTTCTATTTAGGCTCTAACTCTTATTAGCGATATGAATTTCATTATCAGAGCTTACAGTGAAATCTCGGCTATTTTTTTGGGTTTTTCTTTATCTACGGATAAAATGTAATTACTTAGTTATGGGAAAAAACTCTTTGGAGGTTTTGTGTGTAACTAAGTGGAGTACATATCAATTTTAAATAGTATTGTGATCTTCGATGCTATTTGGAAATTTTTACGAATTCCAAAATCAAATGTCATAGTTTTCATTGATAAAATAGACAAACTCTCCTGGTCATTCATTTATTGCTCCACAATAACAAACTGAAATTTAATAAAGTGCTACCAAATCCCACACAAAACCTGCAGACGGGGAAGTTGCGATCCAATCCACCGAAGTAAATTATATTTTAAACTATCTGTCACAACTTAAAAAATGCAAATACATTGTTTCGTTTTATTTTGTTTTCATAAAAAAATGTTCACATCACACGTAAGTAGAAAATGCTAACAATTAAATGTTTTATAAATTTTGTAGAACTAATATAAATTTGCTATTATTTTACTGTGTTATAGTAGGTTCTATCAAGTAAATGCCTATTCAATCAACTTATATTAATCATTGTATTTTGATAAATATTTTTTATTTATCGTGCATTTATATAGTGAACAATGCTTACAAAACAAAACTCTTCATAGTGCATTGACAAGGAAATGTCTTGACGATTCGCTTAAGTTGTTTTGAAAACATAGGATAGGGCTCTCCATGGAAATATTTTTTTAATGAATTTGTATTTAGGATTAAAGCATGTGTATTTAATCAAAATTAATAATAGATTTTTTTTAAATAACATGGCTGAAGTATGAACTGTGTTTTATTGGATAAATTTATATGAAACCATGTTACGAGTATATTCAAGTTATCAAACATTCTATTAAGTAGATTGTTCTCGGTGATCCGATCATTCGTGGCTGAATTTAGATTGGGGAGTTAGAGCGTCATTTGATCAACCGATCTGTCTTATAGTTTAAGTGAGAATAAAATGTTTGATTAGAATTGATTTTTTCAAGAGTTTTTGTTTTTTTTTTTGTTTTTTCATCATGGATGCTTTTGAAAAACCAGCGTTAGGTAGGGAAGCAGTTATTTTGGAACGATTCATATTTTCTCTCAAAACTCAAAATAAAATATTTAGTTGATATTTTAAATCATGCCGTATCCGTTTGTTCTTTAATCACGCATTTATATGAGCAGTACATTTTTCTCAATAAACACGACACTGTTGTTTGCAATATGATGCATTTTTTATTAGCTCATCTCTAAGCAGCGAGTGCTGCGAATACTTTTATTATTTAGTTGGCAGGGATGCATGTCAATAATTTTGCTTTAGAATCTTAATTTTTTTGGTTGAAAAAATATATAAATATACTAAAGCTTGTTTTATTATCCAGTTTTTAAGGAATACAAAAGGAATCACCATATAGTTTACACCTTGAACAGTCAATATATTTATTTTAACAAAATTTGAAGGAAATCGGTAATATTTTTAACAATGTATTATCCTATTTAATTTATAAATAATTTATATATAAGGTTTTAGACCAGGAATTCTCAACACCGTGCCCTCGGGCACCATGGCAACCGCGGTTGTTCCCGTCACTATTTGAACATTTTTTCATAAGCACTAATTAAAAATGTAAATTATTTTTATGTATTTGTTAGAGTTTTAATTTTTTTTTGAGAAACTAGGTTTATTATAAAGTGACGTAGACGTATAAACGTAGAGATTTTTTTATTTATCAATCACGTCTAATTATAAATGGCCGTAGAAAAATTAGGTGGTGCTCGCCAACCTACCGATATTTTAGAATGCGCTCTAGAGTATTAAAAGGTTGGGAATCTCTGTTCTAGACAAAACTGAGTGTTTTTCAACATACAAATTGATTTTGGTGAAAGACAAAATAATTAGGTAAATTTTGTTGAAAAAAAGAAAAACAATATTCTCTACTGAACAACTTATTATATATTGCAAATAAATAACTTTTTATTATGATTTTTTAAAAATGATATCAAACAATATATAGGCATAGCGTAAGCTTAAGCGGTCATTTATCATATGATATAATTATAAAATTAACTCTCTTTAAAATATGCAATAAGCTAATTAGTAAGATAAAAGTTCTTAACACTTATTATTTGAAAATCGATACATTTATATAATTATATATAATGGCAGAAATACTACGGCTGAACCAACTGAAATAAGCGTAAAATAAATATTTATGAAGGTATCGTCAAAGAGAAAATAATTTTTAAATTCTATATACACACTTAAAAGCAATTTGTATTGGGGTGTTTACAGAAAATGTGCATTTTTATGTTCATGAGATGCAATTAAAAATGTTACTATTGTTCATTTCCAATGCTCCTTTAGTGACATTGTTTTGCAAAATATCCTAAATTTTGCATCGAAATAAGATACTTTGATTTATAATTAACAATAAATATTAGCATAATGATTGTGTAACTCAATTATATAAAGCACTCATTCACTTCGCAAATATTGTACATTCCCTAGGATGGGGAATAATATTATTGGTCGCAAGTCTTTAAACGTCCAGCCGGCTACTACGACTACTCGTCTCCAGCCGACAGTGCACCCCATCATGGAGAGAAGAAAATAAACAACTTTTTTCCAAGAGTCGTAATCGAACCGGAGACCTTGCATCACACACACTGTAATATTAGCGAGTGACAAACACACAAACGACACCGCGCGTGATTCTTTAATTACAGTATATTTAATTATATTTACTTTGCTGAAACTATGGTATGCAGTAATTAAAATTAACATTGACTCAAATAATACCTCCTTCAAGGTAAAGAGCACTTCAAATAAAAATATTTTTACTCTATAATTTACTGATAGAAATTGTAGTAAAATTGATATCCTTACCCAGACAAATGCGGCTTCGTCATCACCATTTTTATTCATTGCCTTTTCTGTCAGTTCACGAATTTACATCAACTCTATTATCACAATAACTCTACATAATACTTGGATTGATACGCAGGAAAAGGGATAAGTTGAAAGTTAGTGATACACTACATCTATAAATTATTACCACTTTCTTATAAAATCATGTATTATTTCCATTCGTATTTCTCCAACCTTGTACATATTCTTTTATTTATGACACGTTATTTCTGCCCTAGTATATTTCATCAGCCCCTAAAAATATTCTTAAAACAAAGATGGAATGTTAAATGACAATAAGTCAGTTTAATTTTAATTTTACACTAACAAAATCATTTTTATCTGGCATTTGTTAACGACACTTGCCGCCGCCATTAAAATTGTATTATAATATGTCGGGCATTTTCTTTATTGATGTATTATTAGTAGACATAAAAATCAAAACCATCAAATCATTTATTAAAAATGTTAGTATTATAATTCATAAAATGTTTATTAAGGTTTTTGACATGTCGAATCGAGAGACGTATTTGTTGCTCGATAGATTATGCTTTATCGGTTTTGATCACTCCTCGTAAGGAAAATGGTAATGTGTATAAAATACAACGCTGAACAAAAAACCCATATGTATATTATTACCTCTTTAAAAATGGCTAATCTGCTTAAATAGTTCGAAACCAACTAACATAATTTTGGAATCTTCTGAAAATTCTGATTATTTTTTTAAATAGACTTATCCTTTTATTTGATCTTTCCGGCAGGCTGTTTTGCCTGCCAACATAAAGATGCATCAATAATATAGAAATGATGCAAAGCAAACATCCTTTGAATTGATTATAATCCTGCTGAACGATCTGCCCGAGCACATTTTCTGATCAAGCGAACGCTCGTCATCGGTTCGTTCAACTTTTAACCCAGTAAACTCGGCCAAGGAACGCGACGGAGTTCATATACTACGTTCGAAGCGATCGGACACAACGCATTTTGAAAATGCTCGTTTTTATCAGAGATAGATACGATAAAATAAACTGTCTCCTGGTTACTACTGCAAATATTTTCCAAATTATTTTCTTTTGAACAGATTTTTTCATATATTAACATCATCTTTAAATATTCAAACAAAAAAGTAGTAAAATAATCTTATTAATTGTACATTATAATGAAAAGTTTATTTATCAAATTATATCTTTATAAATATTTGAAAAAAATGAATACATATAAAGATAAGTTGTATTTAAAAAAATAGAAGTGTTTTTATAGAATTTTACAGATACTTAGACAAAACGGCCGACATTTAAATGTAATTTTATGAATCGGAAGTTTTGTATTTGTTTAGAAGAATAGTAAAACGTATGACTCGATTACTTGACGAATTGAAAAATAAGTACTGAGATAAGTTCATCTAAATAGAAGTAGACATTAAGTTGAAGCTTTTACTGGCATGTGAAAACAAAGATCTGCTTTTTTGTTAAGACGTTATTTATAATGTGATATGCATCACGAGAATTATGAGAGGCTTCCACTAATATAGTGTAGTCAAATTAACTAATTCATTCGCTAATTCATCGCGATATACATATGGAGCATTTCGACATTACTTAGTTATTTTTTGAAGCTTCAAGTTGACAAAATTATATAATGTTAATTTAATATACAAACATTTTAAAAAATTCGAAAGATTGTTTCGACGTTAACAAATATAATCTTAAAGCAGTGAGTATAGTCACAAGTAGGAGAGAATTTACTATTACAACATGAAAAATGAACATTTTGATAAGTTAGGTATTGAAAATATATGTCACTTTTAGGTGTTAACTGTGTTACTTCTTGGTGTAAACGCATGATATCATAGATAATAACAAAATTTCTTACTATTTCTACAATATATTTAATTATAAAGACCGGTTTCGTTCATTGCAAATATTATTAACTGATACAAAAACATATAACATGGTATGTCTTTCGCAGAAATAAATGTTTTCTAACTTGATTACTTTTCGGTAATTTTACTGAAACAACTTTTAACGTTATTTGTATAATATTGTATATAACATCTATTGTATTGCTTTAATATTTTTTTTGATTAGCACATTGAATAACTCTTTATCTACTCAAATTCACACTTAATGATTGAGTATGTAATCAATAAACTATGAAATGCTAAACAGTCTTCTTTGTTAATTGACTATAATAGTTATAGTTATTTATTTCCATTCAACCGGTTTAAAGCACACAGTTCGCTTAGGAAGTTTTCAGCAGTTGCTATGTGTGAGCCAAAAACGCGAACAGAAAAAATCTATTTACATTTTTAATACTTGTAAAGTAGGTTTGTTATTTAATTTACTAAGATTTTTTACTGTTTTTGAAAATAAATTATTAAAACTATTACACACAAGAGTTATGATTGAATTAAAACCGGTTATGAACTCATATTAGTCGCCCAACGCTCAATAAACCAAGCACTACCCACTAGGCAGAATCATTCATCCTTATGCGACTTTGCATGCTTGCATCATTAGTTTGTTTTCAAATGTAAAATAATAGAAAATGTATATTAAAAACGTCTTTATTAAGTTTTTTTGTGAATTAAAAAAATAGAATGTATGATTGAAACACACATGTTTTAAAAGATGGTTATCTTTTCTAAGTAAACGATATTTACACATAAAGGTTTATTATATTACAATACATAATATGTTTTATTATAAGATAAACTAGTTCACTAGACTAAAACTAGTGCCGTGCTTAAAAATATCCCACTAGTTTTGAATACTCTTATTTTATCAAAATAAATTATTGCGATAATATTGTTAACTCGGCGTGTTGTCGTTTTAAATTATCCGGAAGTTTACGTTTTAAAGCAATTGGTTTTCCGCATAACAGATTTTTTAATCAAAATTGAGTCCGCAAAGAGGTCATATAGAAATCGAATAGAATAAAAACAAATATAGATTTATTGAAAGAGTATTTTTAAACATTAATATTGTTTTTATTTTGTCCTTAATTTAACTATACATAGTTCTTAACAAAATATAAACATGGGTAGCATTATCATGCAAATAATATGTATAATTTTGTGAAATAATAATCAAATAATAAAAATAAAGCAAGCAATAAAATTAGTAAGCTAAATAGCTGAACGGAAGCTTCAGATACTAGCCGCCGACTTAATCGTTTTGGTGGGTAATAAAGCTTCAGGGTCTTGTACCGAGCTTTTGCGCTATGAATTAAGTTTACCACTGTGTCAATGGCCGGTTTATGTAGCATCAGTGCAATGATTAAAATAGAGAATTTTTCAATCCCATAAATATAATGATAGTGGCGATACTCATGATTCTGTCTGAATATATATCTATGACTGGTTCACGTCCTGTAAAATAGTTTGACATGATTCTTGGCTATGAAGATCGCGCGTTTACAAATTGAAAGTAATAGTTGTTCAAGTTACGCTTCTTTGTTAAGATATTATATTCCTTCATCCTAAATGTAACCACAGCAAGTAGAGCTGTTAAAAATGCAATAATGATTGCATGTTTACAATGAAACTATTCTATGTTATAGCAAATTATGTAAAAAACAAAATGACAAGACTTTATTTTATTTTTCACAATATGTATTTTGCAGTAAACAATTCTTTTGTTTGTTTTTATAAAAACGATAAATCTGTCTTGTTAATCATAGTTACCGTTTCAATGGATTAAGTGAACTATGTGTAGCACGCGGCCCAATTCGAGATATTCTGCGGCTCTTTTGGAGTTTTTACATTTCAATATTAATTAAATTTATATAACACTCTACAAAACATCGTTTATTTATCGCTGGATTTGGATTAAAGAAAGAACATTAAAGGTACAGCAAATTTTGATAGTATCATTAAAATTATCATTAGTCAAATGAGTGTAACAAAAGAATTCATTAATTTTGTGAAATAATGAAAAGAATACAATTGGAATGTACGAAGACGAAAACGTACATATATTGATCATGAAACTTAAGCGTTATGAAAATCAATAGCTCTCAAATAAATCCATTTCTTAAATTATTAATAGTGACAGGAAACATTTTTTTGAATGTATATTTTCATAAGGACTGAAAATTAGTCATCGCATCTGGATACATATTGTTACACATTAAAAAGTATGAGAAGATGTTCTTAATATTTTTTAGCTACATTCATCATGCCGCTGACTGGAATCAGCACATGCAAATATAAAAGACAATAGATTTAAAATCAAACATCGGGCTATTATTTTGATTGATTATTTTGATTAAAGTGTTCATAAAGATAAAACAGCCATTGTGCATAATAACTACACTTAAGGCAACGTATCGCAATTAAACATTAAAAATAGTAAAAACGCAGTGTCGCAATAGATTCGCTGAAGTAAAATACAATTCGGTATAAGAAATATTAAACAACAATATAAAAAACATATCATATTAAATCTTCAGTGATGACATGTAACAAAACTATTACTATGAATAATGTGATTGAGTTGTTAAGATTGTCTCTTTTTTTGTTTGAAACGCTTTAAATACCAGTTTTAATTTGTTTGGAAAAACAACCAATTTCAGTAAGACATCACTGTTTTAAGTAAAAACAAGAATACTGAGGGTATGCGTGTACAAACATATTTTTTTATAATTCAATATTCTTTATTTAAAATTGCTGAAATAAATAAATTTTATAATAGATATAAACTAAAGTATCGGTCAAATAGTTTTGATTACAATTCATTTTGAAAATGGATTTTTTCCTAATACGTTTCCACTTTTTAGTAGAAAATGAAACAGCCAATTCGCCTCAGAAGTTGATGTTGTAGTGTTTCTTATAAAGATATTCTAACAATTTATTTCATTTTTAAATGACTTGATATAATTACGATTGTTTTGTAAATATTTTTTAAAGTAACATTATTAAACAAAAAAAGTAAAAGATGTTTAATTGATTCTTTAAATATTTATTGATAAATAGTTCTCTAGCTTGCAAGTCACATTACTTTCTGTCAAGTAGCTATACTAGTAGTAACGCAACAGTGGTGGGCGGAAGCGGGATGTGAACCAAAGGCATGCGGGTTCCATGACCCGAAATAGTATGGCAAACTTAACGAGATTACTTCTGGGGACGAAGAAGTGTTAATCGCTAGGCAATAGTCATTATTAAGTATTTTGTGAAATGCCGTTTTTATTTACGAAAAAAGTGTTTTAATGAATTAGTAAATACAAAAATAAATAAATTGTTGTAACGTTGTCTTTCGGAAAATTGATGAATGCTATTTATTGAACTATTGTCATAAACATTAAAAATAAGATGTGAGATAAATAATTACATCAAGTACGTGGTAAATGAATTATTTTTTTTTTACTTCTGATTCGCACACTGTCACTTTAAAAAAAATGGTTGAGGCTGTATGTAATGTAACTTCACTATTCTTCCATTTACGAAGATTCGAGCCCCCAGAAAAAGACAATGTGAAAAAATATTTGGCCAAATATACGAATCTTTTCAGATAAATTTTAAAATATTAGATAACCTGCCACCTCTCCTAACTGATAACCAAAACGCTAAAATATTTGTTTGAGCAGTAAGCTGTTTATATATATAATATTATGGAACAAAATTTAAGAACAATTATATCACTCAATAATACCTGCTTGTTTCATAAAACTGTGGAGTTTTAGTTTGGTACCAAAAGTTTCCTCAAATTTTTTTTTTCTTCCATCAGCTTTTGACACACGTTTTACTATGTAACACGAACATATAATATATATATACAAAGTGGCATATTTTTACAAAGAAGCTTGATAAATCGCGGCTTTTTTATTTTAAGTATTGTTGTTTTCAATCTTCAGTTCTGTAAGTGAAAGCAGTCTTAGTAATCGTATTGCTTAAAGAAAGTAGATTTTATGGATTAGTAAAACACTTTTATTCTTGATCAAAATACTTTCCTAGAAAAAGTCTTGTTCCAGATTTTATTTCTCAGAAAGGATAAATAATTCCAATAGTGAAAACTAGTTTATTTGCAACCGCAAATTATTGTATGCAGGAATCCTGACCTATTGAAGAAGCGAGATGATTTTTTATTTCAAATATTATCTAACGGTTCAAGGTAGAATTCTTAGAAGGGCTCGTATATGTTAACTCGAGAAATGTAATAAAAAAGATGATACCAATACTTCGATAATGGATATAACGGTTAAATTGATGCTATAAATTTTCATATAATACAGGGTTTTCGCCGAGAAAGTTTACTAATTTATTTTCGTTGTACTTTATATTAAATGAAAACAATATTGTTTAAATCTATTGAATGTTTGATTGACTGTTGATAATTGTATATAAAAAAATGTCCGCTTCTGTTAGGCTCACAAATTTGATTCGTTTATTCACACATTTTAATCTGTGTTTTAATAATTTCGCCATAAATGTTTTTTTTAATAATTGAAGTGGTTCTGATTTGTTGGTAAAAGCTTTGTTCATTAAATATCTCCGCAAAAAGTCCAGGGTTGCTAAGTGGTACGCTGATACAGACCAATTAACATCATCATTTCTTCATTTTTTATGAACGCATGTGAAGTTACACGTTATTGTTAAAACCACATGTTAGCTTAAAAAGCTTTCTGGCGTCAGAAAGTTTTATTACGATATCGTTAATTATCCAATAAAATAAAAAAGGTTTGTTTTATAAATGTCAATCATTTGTTATCTTATGCTTAAAGCGGAGCTAAATGTTTTGCATCGAATACGTGATATAACCTATTCTATTTGTAGTAAGGGAGTGCTTGCATATTTAAAATTTGAAGTTGTGGAAAATTTTCCAGTCAATGTTCTTATGGTGTTGCGGTATTACGATGTAGTGAAGTTCCAAATACATACAATCATTAGGCAATTGCATAGATATTGCTTGCGATTTAAATATGTTAAATAATTAATTGAGTCAAAAAATAGCTAAAAATCGTAAGCTGGACGTAAAATAGACATTGGACATGTGTACAGGTTGAATATATGCATTTTTGGCATTTTCAATCGGATAAGCTTAATGGTCACAGGGGCTGAAACGTGCCTTAAGAATAATAAATTAGCCTATCGCAATTCCATTTTTAGACCAATAGTCACGTAGACGTTTTTAGCTTGAATGAAATGTTAACTAATAAATTACTGGGTGTTGTCTAAGTTCATCAACATTTGATTTGTAAACACTACATTTAAATTGTATATTGAAACTAGGCAATATGAAAAAAGTGGTCATTACAAATGATAGGTTAAATTTGAAGAATAAACATTCATAATTATAAGTTGGTTTCGATTTTTCGTTTAAAATCTACGTGGCAAATGTAAAAACTCAGTAAATCTGTAATAAAAATTACTCGATCCTGTAGTTTATTGACGTTTGATAGATTTTGAAAGATATGTTTTTACGTAAAGTTAAGATGTTCCTTCATCAAAGAATAATCAATAAAAAATAAAAACCTGGTCCTTTTTTTTACGCGTTTTACTCGTTTTTACGCGACTTCTTCCGCAAATTTGTTTTAAAGAAGAAACTTATATATGATTCTAGGCATGTATGTTTCATTATTTTTAAAATAAAAAAATATGTGTATTTTTAAAACTTAATTTTGAAAAGCATTCCATTTTTTTAAATACACATACAATTGCCAAATATTGACAAGTGTATCGGATATTATGCGAATTTATGTTTTAGGGTATGAAAAGAAATATAATGCAATTGCGTGAAATCATTTTTTTACGCGATTTTTTTTACGCGCCTTTTTCTGGAACCAATGTATCGCTTAAAAAAAGGACTGGGTGTATATTGATACTTTGAACATTAATTATGAACATAAGCCCATATTTCAATATCCACGTCGATTATGTTTTTCAAAATGCACCAAAAGAAAGTATGTTAACTAAAAATAGAGTTGCATTTTCATGTATTATATAAAAATTGATATATCCCAGTACTTTTTCCGAAATATTGCATATACATGTGTTTTTCTGTCATAGGTACTACCCATTTGTTATATGGCAACCATACGATACGGTCATTGGCTTTCTAGCGCAACAAAATCCATGCGATTTTTAGAAGATACTTTGATAAGTATGCACTATTGGGGATATAAAAAATCAGGACATCGTTGATATTTTACGTGATTTAAGAATAGACCATATTAAAGGCTGCAATAAGTACGTACCCGCGAGTCGACTATACAATAGATAAAAATTTCCCCACTCCGGTCAGCTCTCGGCATGCGCATCACAGTGATGAAAATAATATTTCATAAAAAACGTGCGAACGATTCCCATAAATGGGTCATTGATGAAATTCGTGTGACACGAAAAACTATTTTTTTAACATAATGCAATAATAAAACCAACTGAAATTCGAAAAAAATAGTTAGCATTGTAACAGATTTTTCCAACCATAAATAAAATTATGTAATGATTTAATTCATTTATGACATCGACTGAAGGTGCTTGATGGAATTTAAATATCAAATTTGAATTGTTACAACTTTGTACGATTCGACATGTTTTGTCACTAACGACCCGGGTTTCGCCTTCCGGCATCTTCAGGCATTATATCACACGGATGCAACAGAACTGACCTGCAGAACCCGAGTCATTAGTGACAAAACATGTGGAATCGTACAAAGTTGTAACAATTCAAATTTAATTCATGTTGTAACCTATGGTTTTGTTCCAAAGGTAGATAGTATATGTAATATTTAGCGATGGCAATGTGATTTGGAAGTAAATATTTTTATTTATTAATTTTTTTGTTCGCGAATAACAGAGTTTGTGAATCACTTGATAGACAGAAGCACAGTTGGAAAAAATATCTGGACACCGGTCAAAAATATAATCTGTCAGTTATTGTCGATTGTTGGCGGAAGGCTTTGTTGCCCGTGTAGGATTATTTTTTGGAAAAATTGACCACCTTTTTAAATAACTCTTTGACACAATAGAAGTAAGCCATCTTTTAATTCAGGTACTGGTGCGTATGTGCCATCTTTTGCTTTCCTGTATATTTTTTTCCTATAGTAATATTTATGAGGCATAGACGTAAATTTTAAAATAATATTGTGACGTATAATATAAATATAATTCATGCATAGAATAAGTTTCGATGCATTAATTTTTCTCAATCCGTGAACTTTTTAAAATAATTACAAATTAATTTAAATCTAATGATCATCAATATACCATAAGTATTTTTACCACTGCTTAGATTGAAAAAATACATATAAAAATTTGGTTGAAAATTGACGCCCATCATGAGTGTCGTTATATATAATACATACGTTATTTTAGTCCGAATCGGAGGTAATTGAAAATATTTGTTTTTAGTGTAATCTGAAAAGTGAGTTGATTTTAAAATATAATAGATAATCGCTACTCTTTTTGAAATATTCTTTTAATATATGTACATATTTTTTAAAAATATTATTAATTATAGACTCCAATCGATAAACCATTGAAATTTTTAAACTTCTTTATAGATATTCTATATAGATCTATATAAAAATTTGGCGCGAAGAAAAATTTACTATGATAAATTGAGTATACCATTTAGCTTTACTTAAATTATTTTTTTATTACTTCATAATTCAATTCAAGTGTATTTATTAAAAATAATTAAAAATAAAAGAAAACAACGGAAATACATTTCAGTAACAAGAGGCCTCACGAGCAGCTAATGGTTTGTCTAAATATTATAATATAAATGCAACAGTTTTTCTGTGTCGAGTGGGTATTGAACGATTGTTGTATTTTTGAAATTGGTCAAATCCAAAATTAATGAAGTGTGTCAAAAAAGACGGATGTTATTTTCAAATGCACTATATTCTGTATTGAATATAGCATGTGGTTTAATCTTTATCGAAAGGAACGCCTTTCTCGAAAACAATTTGCTACAGATTTCCATGGCTTGATAATTAAAAATAATAATTTGGCTAGATTTTGGTTAATATGTTAAAATTAAAATAGCTTCTTACTTGTTTTGCATAATGTTGATCCAGAAGGTAGTAAAGTTCATTTTTTTTTAAATTAATACCATCTTTTAGTAAGTATATTAATTTCCCGTCGTTTAAATATCTTCTTGTTAAAGCTTCGAATATATGTATAAAAAATAAAATTTTGCGATCTTCAACCTTATTTCAACTACCACTAGCGTCTACTACAGAGTCAAACTCTTATGTTATAACTTATGCCGATGTATCCCGAATTTCTTCAGGGCTGTCTGCTGAAGTTTTAAAATTAACTGAGAATAATAACAATGTTATTTGAAAACTTCTATGAGCTAAGATTTATTCACCCATTAGAATGCGACTTGATTCAAAATTTTGACGCGTGAGAGCGTACGATTAGTAAAACTATTGATAAAACTTATTTGAGTTTTTTCATTTTATTTATTAATCTTCAAAAAAAAAAAATTTACTTATTGTAAAGATAACTGCATGAAAGATAAAATTTTGGAGTGATACGAAAACATCTGTATAAATTTTAGTTGAAATCGATTTTCACAAAATACTCTTATTTACTTACGAATAATTACGTAAGTATATTTTTAACCTACTGAATTATATAACGACCATGTTTAAAAAGTATCATCATTTTCAATAATATTATAATATCACCTTACATATCTCTTCTCGTAACAATAAAAAGTACCCAACTATTTAGGCATGAAATTTTAAAATAAATGACGCGTGCTCCATATAATATAAATGAAAACCCTTTTGAGCACAAAAGAGTTTTTATACATGTCGGCATTTCATTTTAGAAATAAGAAAGTATAAAAAAATGGAATGTTCACATAAAGGCGGAAAAACCACAAGTTCGATGGATATTACAGATAATATAACGATATGTTTTAATTCTTTTAAAATTAACGGAAGTTAGATAACATTTGTTATAAAATATGATTGACAGTTTACACATCAATTAACATATAAACAATGATATTTAAATGAAAAAAATGGCAACTCTATTTTTATTATAATAAATACAAGAGGATATATGTAAAACACGAAAAACTATTTAAGTTACATTGTTTTATTAAAATTGTCGTTTTGTTTTAAAATACGTGACTCATTATACAAAATGACAATTTGTCAAACGAATCCTTGATACAAGATTGAAATTAACATTCAACAAGTGTCGAGGGGTGAAGAAATGCTTTAATAGTGACAACAGTCTATATGTAATAATTGTTTTGATGATATAATAAAATATTAAAATAATTCTCAAACGATATCTTTAAAATAAATTAAACGACTGGTACGCAATACTTTTTTAATGCATCAACGTTGATTAAAAATAGCAATCCATTTTCAATGCACTTGAGAGAGAGAGATAATAGTTAAAATGTAACTATCTAATTTAATATGAGAGAAGATAATTAGATTTAATAAACTTTTAAATGTAGTTTCCATGACATTATAATTGGAAAAAGTATTAGGTAATATTTTCTAAATTAATGAGCTTTAGGGATAAAAATATCTATTTAATAATACTGAAAAATTATATATGAAGCACAGGATATTTTCTCGGAAGATTGAATACATAGAGATTCACTGAAAATTTAAATGTTTATTTATTTCACAGGATTCGCCGCAAAATGCATTATATACATACAATAAATAGGTCGTAAATCAGTAAGAGGCTTACAGCACTTCGATGGGTGGTTCAGAGGAAAAAGTATTTTTTTGATGTACAATTTATTTATACATATTTAAGAATTATCTTACAAAGAGACCATAATTAAAAATTGTAAGCAATCTTTAAATATTATGTAGTAAATATTTTTTGTAAATATATAAAAATAACAGTTAGTAATATGGAATACTGCAAACATCTTTATTTTTTCCTTAAAAAACATTAAAATATCAAATACATATGTTAGATGTTGAACCACCTTTAAAAATATTAGATATCAGTATGAATAAAGTTGTCAAAGACGCTCTTCGTTTGTCGGCTACCGTTTAAACAACGCTTTGAAAGCACTTCTACGAATAGCATTACTAGTATTACCACCCTCGAGAAAATTAAGGGTGGCCTCAGAAGTATTAATAGCCAGGTAATGATATCTTTATCTTTATAATCTTTCTGAGGTAGCTAAAGAATTAAATCGTTTACCTTCTGGTTAAGCTTGAAAGAAATTGAAGCGGGGCTTTGGATTCTTATTAATGAAGAACGATAAGTTGGGACTTAACTAAATGCTTTCGGTGAAATGTGATAAATTGATGGATTGTAAGTTAAGTGTGTTGAAGTATGTTCCATAAATCATCTTACAATAAACTAAATAAAGATAAATTAATATTGTCTGAGTAAGTTATAGCTGTTGGAAATACGTCAGCAAGGAACATTAGTGATAAATTATGCTTTCGTGATTTGCATATTTTTTCATTCTTAGCTGTACTGGCAGTATACTAATAAAATCGTTAAATATCGCCATTAGAATATTTTATGCATTTAAAAATTTATCAATAGATTGATCGAATTTTCGGAAAAGCTTGAATATATTTTGAAATAAATTAACGAATAATTTGTGTAATAGGTGAATTATTTTTATCACATTCAGTGTTCATTTAGCTTCATCAATTAGTGATAATTGTTGAGACCTTCACTGCGTTAAGCTTTGAAGGCGAACGAATGGTAAAACGGGCTGAAAAGACAATTTACAATATATTCCAATATTATTCTAATGGTTTGGAATAAACAAAATTGAAATTTATTGGCTTAATAAAGTGATAGTCACATAAATAATTAGCGTCTATGAAACTTGATTAAAGTTTTCAAACATAAAGTTAGGCGCTCTTGTTCCTGAAAAAATCTTTGTAGTTATTTATGAACTGGAAATTTCTGATAAATTCGAAAATTACTAACATTACTACGGATGTGTGCTCTAAGAAAGTCTCCGTCGTTATAGCAAAATATTTGAGATTTAATTTCTTTTTGCTTAAATTATACCTTTTTTCTATCAAAAAAATATTTATTGAAAATGAATGTGTACGAGCCTCATAGAATAATGTGAAAATCTATTATGGTAAAGAAAAAAAAAAGTCATCCATCATTGATCATAAATGGAAAAATTTTGTGCGTTACCCAGGTATTGCCACAGGAAACACTTTTTTTGCCTGTCCAGTTAAAAGAGCGTGAAGTATAGGACAATTGATTATGAAAAGAAACATCTTTGGCAATTGTTTGTGACACAATGGTATGTGGGCGCATTTGATTTTAGTGTGGCCACTTTGTCGAGTAAAAAATGATATTTCAATGAACAAAATGAACACGCCCGGTGAAATATTGGATTTAAAGTAAATGCTCATAATATATTACGATACTTATGTACATTGTTAAGAAGTTTGGATAAGGCCAATACGAATAATTGTTTGAAATTCAAAAAAATATTCAAGTTTGAAGTATTCTTTATGCTTATAAGAAGATTACTACAAATCAACGATGTAGGTAAAAAAATAGTCTAATAACAACGGCAAGCAAAGCAAAGTTTTTTAATGGGTAAAACGTTGATTACTATTTTTTAGAAGGAAGGGTAAAATATTTTTTTTAAGTAATGAAATAATTGTATTTGTTATTACATATTTAGAAATACATCATTTCTTATAATATTATCTAACACAATATAAAGTTTTTTTATCAGTTAATGTACTATAATTAAATAAGAGGATTTTTTTTTAAATATTTGCGATTATTGAAAAAAATCAGCAAGGATATCAATTCAGTTTTGTTATGTTTTTTTCAGAGCAGGGAGGCGAATCTTGATTTTTGTTTTGTTTATATAAGCAAGCCCGTGCTAAAACAGATAAATATATGTTTTTCAGATTGTGGGAGGAGGTATTATCCCTCTCTGAACTGTTTGAAACTTTGAATCGTTCGAACTTTGGACACTTCCATGTGATTTTTTCACTCATGGCAGTTTATTTTTCAACTAACACTTGTAAAACAGTCAATGGTATAAAAATTTATTACACCGCTGTCGCTGAAAGTAAGACATTAAACGGAAAAATGTTGAAAAATGCTGCACTACGATGATTTTATTTTGCCAAGTTAACCTAAAACTTATTATTGGATAAAAGCTTTCATAGGTGACCTATGTAATTATTCACCATAAACATTTTAAGCGTTAGCGAATGAAATTATCACATATACCTTAGATACAATTTATTTTTTTCATCAGTTTGCAAAAACTGTACATTTGAATCAAATATAACTATATAGCCATATAGCTACACCAAATAAATTAGTATTATGAAATAAAATTTTCATATTCATAGTGCTAAGGACGGTTCCCTGTCAGTTTAACTGTAAAATAATGCTTGACCGAAGGCGTTCGGACAATTGAAGGATTATTTGTTATCTGCAGGGTGGGCAATGTGTTACAATGCCAGTTTTTTGCCATGTTCCAACATGACAATAATAATACTATCGTCAATGGAGCGTGTCTTTTGTTTGGCGATCATTCATACATTAAGCACGGATGTATGTAGAGTGTGGTCAGTAGACTTGGTAACCATCGCATCAGAAAATAGTACTGTTGAGTGGTATTAAGAGGTTTATATGCATTATGGATTATGTTATTGGTACATTGGTGTTTGTTTGCTTTATTTTCTGCGCCTTGCAATGCATCTTGCCACTATTGTATTTACGATTTAATACTTCATCGGTTATGCTCTTTACAATTTCTTTTCGTAGATAATTATTATGGTTAGCAACAAACCGATTGAGTCTTCATCTGCCATGAATGCGAATCTAATACTGAACATCTTTCAACATATCGGTATTTCATGTTACATATATTGTCATAATTAGCTGGTGATTACAATGAACACATTTATAAAAGCTCATATTGTAGGGCAATTTTACAAGTCACAATCAGTGAATTAAGTATTGTTTGTTAAAGCTTTAGGAATTTTCATTTAGTTCATTTTAAAATAGAAAAATAGATTATTTATGTACTAAAAGTTGCAATAAATTTCTTGCCTCCAATTATATAAATCAAGATGTTTTGTAAAATATCTGGAATCGTTTTAAATAAGTGAACAAAACTGTTTTAAGCATGTTCAAAAACAAGGATCATCATAAAAAAGCCATTTGAAAAGATTACATTAGAATATTTACATAATAAGACAATTATCAGAGGAAATTAGAGAATTTCCTTAAATACTTAATTATATTAAAAATAATATTCCGGTCATGAGATACAAAGCGTTTCCAAAAGTATTGCTAAATATATATAATATTACGTAAACGTTTTCACAGTTAATACAATATGTAAAAAAAATTAGGTGTATAATATTTATGAATGATAACTTCAGATATTTTATAAATGTCATTTGTTTTCTTGATCACAATTCGTTAAATTTCACTTCCATATTTTATACTAAATTGATCAAGAACAATTCTAGTGGACACGAACATTGATTGAAGTTTGAAAGGACTTACTTCAGTCTTGATCATTATATAAGTTACTTTGGAAGAAGTCAAAAATAATTTCGGTTGTATTTTTCTAAATATAAAGCTTTTTATCCATAAAGTGAGAGTTAAAAAATTATTCATCATTTCTGATTACTTTTTCGCATTACAATTTTACTATAAAGAAAATGTGTTTAATTTTTCAATATTATTTTAAATGTGTTAATAGTGTAATAAAAATGATCTAAAAGTATGAGGAAAAATGCAAAATAAGTATTTCATACATTTGATGATATTGAAATAATTTAAGATATCAGCTGAGTGCGCTTGATGGAACATCAATATCAAATTTGAACTATTAACATGTAACAGTGTACATTTCTAGATGTTTTAAAACTCACGATCCGTGGAAACACGGTCGAAGTCGAAAGACTTTCATCATTTTCAGTCGTTCTATGACACGAATGCAATAGACCTGATAAATCAATTGAATTGTAAAATATGCAAAGTCAAAACATCAAATCTAAATGTATGTTTATGAGGATCCTATGAAATTGAGACTAAAATACTTATCATATAACTAAACTTGGAATGAATAAAATATTTTTTTCAACATCTGCATGTCGTATGCACTGATCAAAATTTTCAACAGAAAAACATGACTTCAATAATACTTTTCTTAATAATGATACTTCTATTCCGATCACACATTTTTGGTTATTCACTTTCGGCACACCCAGTGGCGCCTGAACTCAAGTTCGTAATTTACATAATGAAATTGGCTGGCCTAAAAAACTACCGGTTTTTGAAATTAGTATCCTGTAAGAATGTCCATTTAAAAATAGTTAGAGTCAAATAAACAAAGGAAAAGAACACGAAATATGTTAAGTTTGTCGCACAAAAACGAGATCTGCTTTTTTCCAAGATGACTTTTTAGATACGAATTTACGTATTTTATTAGACAGCTAAGCAACATGCTATAATAAATTATTGTTATTTATCACTTAAACTTTTTAAATTTAACACCGAAAATAGAAAAATATGTTGGGTGATATAAATATTAGGAACACAAATTAATGTTTTATATAAAATTTTGAACGGGCTTCATTTACAATAAACAATTAATCAATTTTAAGAAGGGAAACAACCCTAATATCTTTTTTTATACAAACTTTATGGAAAAATTAGCCTTAGATTTTTTTTAAATAGAGTTTTTAAGCCTTTAAAAGCTATAAATAAATAAAATTCGAAAGCGATACACCGGTAGACCGTTAGCATTAAACATCAAATAAACGGATAATTATTTATATGAAATGACAGTAAAAGTCAATTTTAATCTGAATTTGAATCGATAATATTGGAGGGTAGAATAAATTTCTTTCCGAAAAAGTTTCTTTTGGCAATATTGGTAATAATTAAGGAATAAACTAATATTACTTAAAAATGAAATCGTTAAAGTTTTAACTTTTATGTTACGTATTAAACAATATTTGTATTTTGGATACGTATAGTATATGTTAAAAGTATGAAGAAAGGTCGCACAAGGAAAAGACAAACAATTCATTTTTATAGACTTAAAGCTTTCTGCATGCTCTCATGTCTCAAAGATATTTTTTTGTAATTCACATATTTATATCACAAGCAAATATAATATAATTACGCGTCGTTTTTCAAATTAATTATACTGAGAAACACGTTATAATACTTAATGTATACTTTATAAATACACAAACATTCATAATGATTCACACTATATTAGTTGTTACCATTTGCTGACAGTGGGTGTTGTCAATCAGGACAACTCCTTGTTAGCTTCACGGTATTCTATCTTAAATATGTACAGGAAAAGCTGTTTTTATCTTTCTCGCACATATTGGTCAGGTCGCTAACCAGAACTGTTGTATGTCTAAGGGAAGATTTTTGTTTTGATGTTTTCAACGGCACAAAGTTTAATGAGAAAAGTTTATACCTAGCACATTGTTTTGAACAAAATTATAAAAAGCAGATAAAACATTTTTTTATAAATATCGAGACATATTGAAAGTAGCAAAAAAAGTCAATCGAAATTCAAATTTAAAAAATGATCAGCTATTATTTAAATTTAAGAATACCTAATTTTTTCAGCGTGAAACTTTTTTATGGATTTAAAACGGTATTAAATTACTTAAGTCATTAAAGTATATCATTTTACAGCTTTCTCTTATGATAGATGCATGAGATGGCACTGGTTTTGACCTAAAAAGTTTTTTGGCACTTCTGGTGTTTCTGGTTATGCGATTTTGTCATAACAAAATACAAACGAAGAACGCAGAGGAGATACATGAACATGTAAAAAAATAATAATGTTGTATTTGATTGTTCTGATTTCCAACGCACGTTTGATAGTGACTATGATAGAAAACTAGAGGAAATAGCATAGGTAAAAGTTTGTTATTACGAATACATTATAATCAAAGAAAACTAAGTTTTTTTTTATATAAAAACATCTCTCAATTGGTTTCTTTAGCAGTGAGAAATATTTTTTTTGATAAATCCACTAGAATACTGGCACCATGTTGGTTATTTGAAATATTGTTATTAAAATTAAACTTTGTAATATTCATTAATTATTTAATATTCATACGATTTTTTAAAGTATTTTAAAGATATTTATTTAGTTTGGGTTACATCAATATGGCTAATATATATCAATCACTGTTTGTTTTTTATATCTCTTTTATGTATTGCCATATTAAGGACAAGAAATATTTGAAACTTTCAAACGTCGTCTTTCCGCATTTGTGAAGGCTTCTGAATTACTACAACAACACCAAAAAAAAAAGCTGATAAGTTTTTAACCATTTTAAAAAACTCTTACAAAACTACGTCACACTTTGAGAATGATATTTTGCATACATTTATTTGTTCATTAACTAATTTTGATTTTGGAATAAACTTTTCATTGAATGAAAATGACTTTTAAGGTGTTAACTGTCACTTCTTGATGGAAAGGCATGATATTTTAAATAATAAAAATGTGTTTTTATTATTAAGAATGAAAATGACTTTTAAAAAATAGTCACTAAATTCAAGTACTTTGAATCTATTCAAGAATTATTGGCATTTTTTATAAGTACCTATGTACCACCTTTGCAAGACTGTCACTTTGAAGTTGTGAATTTCTAGTGACATTTTCCTAACTTAGGATCGTTTTAAAACTAAATTCAAATTTCGAATAAACTCTTTGACTGTATTTTTACCTGCTACTACTCACCTGATTTGAACGCGTTTAATTTAATCAAGAACTATTGGTATTTTGAAAATTTAATATAAAAAACAAATGTATGTTTGTCCCGTATGTGTTCCTATACTGTTCGTCCGATTGCAATGAAGTGGTGAGTTTTTGTGCACACTCCCGCAAAAGTTTCTGAATCAGTACAATCATTAGATCTGGACGGGTTTTGCTCACCGTAAAAATTATCTGTTTCATCCGATTGCGATAAAAAATGAGTTGTTTTGCACACACTTGCGAGGATTTTTAAATTAGCTCGACCATTAAATCAAGACCGGTTTCGCTCATGGCGAGCACTATCAACTGATACACTGAACTATGTTGACATGCTTCTCACATAGACAGATTTGTAAAAACTTCTGATTTATTCGTGTACGAACCACACGGAATAACAAAAAGTATTTTGTTTCCAAAATAGCTTCAACGAACACAATTAAATAAATTCACTTTCTTTCTTTGAGTGGCATTGCAATGCATATCGGGTACTCGCTAGTATTAATATAAATATATATATCTATACCAAAAAGCGCAAAGTTTTTATAAGGATTGCAATAAATTTTATTAGCAAAAGCATTGCTTTGTATATTTGAATATTATAGGGAAAATATTGTAAAATAATATGTAAACTTTAAATTTACATTTCCAGTAGAATGGTAGTTTGCTGAATTACGTGTTTTATATTCTAGACATGTTTATTGCTGTTGATGTAAGCAAATAAAAATATTATAGCTTTATATTACCGTCATTGGTCGGTTAAATAATAATAATAATTATACATTAAATTCGTATTTCAAACCACGAGACGCTAATTCAAAGATGTCTGTGGTAAAAAAATGCACTTTCTATTTACACGCTCTCTTACGGTGATCATTTTGCATTGGCGCTAGTGCATTTCTCTCAACATAATAATACGCTATCTACCTGCCTACGTTAATGCAATATAAGACATTTGACACATACACATATTGTAAATGTATTGAAAATATGATCACAAAAGACTAAGACACTTTCTACTAGAAAGGAAATATATTCATTTCGTTATAGAGTTTAATTAAAATGGAAAAATTTATGAGACTGGTGAAATTGTTTATTATTCCAACAAAGCATAAAAATGTTTTACAAATGTTATGTAAAGATTTATATTTTGAAAAAGAACACGCGATTCAATATTAAATGGTCATTGTTATATTTGGCTGGTTATATACTTTATTGTGGTGAGTTTTTTTTTAAATTCAATTCATATATAACAGGAGATAAGTACATAATAAACTTATATATCTATTATATATATATATTTGGATATCTTTCATCTAAGAATGACTGATTTTCATTGGGAAAAACAAATCATTACTTTCAGTACTTACGTGTAATATGAAGAGTCTAAAGTTGTATTATTATTATTTCAAAAAACTTTAAATTTTACATGGATTGCATAAGAAAAAAATTAAACGACTTCTAAAATTCCTTAGTAAATTGTTTCTTGTATTTTTAATGACCTGCGTGTGTTTTCATTTATAAAAGAAGCCGATAAAACACATTTATGTAACATGCGATAAATATCAAATTCACGTGTCTTGTTATGGCAACTGTTTTTATTACTCCTTATGACACGTGTATCAAAATTAAAGTTTCTTCGATTTTACTTTTAAAGTGTCTGTTGAGAAAAAAAATCGTAGTATGCGATTTATATAACAAAGTGATGAAGTTCACAAGTCAAGTAAAAAGAATCATTATTCTCGACTTCAATTGTGGCGTTTTTTTAAAAACCGACACAGTTCTCATTTTGAGAATCAAAATAATGCAGATAAAATCTGACCGAGATTATTCTAGAATATAAACTGCGTTACTAGTTGACCCGAAAAAATTCGCCGGATTATGGTTAGAAAGCAAATATCCGGACATGAAATTGTCTGTGGGCGGTGAAATCTCAAACTCCTTTCTAGAACACTCAATCGCGATCATGATTGTAGGAATTATATTTATGACTAATGTTTAATAGGTATTATAAGTCATTTGCCCGTGGATATTTAATAGCCGATTCAATCAAAAATTACGGCCAGCCAATGGTCAATAAGTTAAACTGATTTCGTAGTGTCATAATTTTAGTGAATTTGATAAAATTAAAAAAAAATAAAGATTAGCGAAGGAAAAGTATTCTAGCAATATAAAATACGGTACAATAATACTCAAACTATAAGCACGCGATCAACATGAAACGTGGTAACAAAATAATTAAATCAGTGAGTAAAGTAAAAATTCGCAAATTTAATATGATAAACAATCCAGTGAATTATAAAAAAATTGTCAAATGTGTGTCCGTCTATAAATGACCACACCCTTCGTTGGGTTTGAGGTAGGGAAGCACGTTTTTTTAGATATGACAAAACAAAAACAAAAAATGATAAAACAAAATATGTTTTAAAAATATTTTTTCTGCGAGTAAAGTGGTGACTGAAAACTATTTATATGAGATTTAATCAAATGATAAAAAAATCTATGTATGAAAATGTGTGGGAATAGATAAGGGAATGATATAAAAAATGGCATAATTTACAGAACGCCTTAAATGAGGTATATAATGCATTTTAAATTGAGCCCTACTTAGTTCTAGTAAATAAATTAATGGATCATTAACAGTTAACTGAGAGAAAGTGGTCCAGCTATAATGCCGTATCTTAAATTAGCACTTAAATTTGTCTTAGAGTACAGAAATAAAGAAAGCATCTTTCGAATTTGAAATTTCTTTTCGAGCGTAAAATGTTGTTCTAGGTCGCGACAGTGTTTTTCAAATTGTTTACAAATAAACAGATGCGACGCTTTGTAGAAACAAAAAGTAAAAAAAAATTGAACATACTGCGTACTTCTTAAGTGGCCACTTTCACTGAATAGTATACTAAACTTGTTTACAAGTATTCTGAATTATTCATTCCAGCTACCTTTTACTATGACTAACTGTATATAACTGTATAAGATATGAACCGAAGGTTTTTAAATAAAAACAGTCATTAAATATTAATCAGTGATCAATATAAACAAAGGTTGTTTCACGGCGTCAAAAGAAAATCATTATACAATACATCTTAGTATTCATATGAAAATACATTTAGTATTTTTCAAATAAACTATTTACGTGACAAAATAACTGGGCTTCGCTTCCTAAATCGCAATGGTGGGCCAATTAAAAAAAAGTTTTGCATGAGAATTGTCTCATCTTAAATTTTAATTTCTTAAAAAAATCACATAATTTACGTATTTTTATTTATGTCCGAATGCTTTTTTCTTGTAACTTCTATATACATTTCCCAAATTCCTATATCTAATACTAATGTTTAAAATTAATAATTAAGTAGCTCAATTTTTTTTCGATAAAATAATACACGGTGTATAACAGTATTATTTATACAGGCTATATTATAGACATATAAACAATTTAGAGCAACGACATACAATATGTTATCCGAGAGAAGGAAATACGGGTAAACTTTTTTATCGCAAATACGCCCGATCAAAAAATATCAAATGAAACATTAATTATTTCACTGTACAGGTATATTTGGATCAAACTATTTAACGAGTTGAAGTATTTAAAATAGTTGAAAGAGAATTGAGGACGCCAATGTGAGATGTATTGTGTGAACTGCGAAGAACGCGGTAGGAAGTAAAGCTTTCATTTCCTCGTAGAACACCTTTCTATTCACTTATTGCACTTGTTTTGCTACAACAACATCGCATTTGTCTTCCACGCTGCATTCTGCACTCTATTCTCTAATACATACTGGCAAATTTGACATACCATGTTACAAATAACTGTCAATGCGTTTACAAAATCGAATAAAGCAATTGGAATACACAATTACATAATATTCATAGATAAGTAAAATAATACGGCCAAGCACAAATCCATAACTCAATTAATTAAATGTCTGAGCTGGAATTGATTCTTGGGCACAACAACTTAAACTATTCACTCGACTAATAATTCCAAAATAAAATGATTTTTACATTTGAATACAATTCACGTTTAAAATACAACTACCAAATAAAATGTACGCTTATTAAAAAAATATATAATAACGCGAGGTTGTATGAGTAAAGATATATTGAAAGACACTTTATGTACACAAATCTTTATTTAAAAAAATGTTAGAGTCTTAAGCTTGGCTAAGTAAAAGAGTGTCCAAACTTTTAATCATTAGGAGTTATTTTACTGTTTTAAATTTGCTTGGGATCGACTTTTAATGTAATCCTTATGAACAATTTAATTGATACTTTATATCATATCTATTGTATCTCCTTTATTTTCATCATTCGCTAATTCCCTTCAATTGAAAATAATCCCGAATCATGTCGAACCAACTGGTTCAACTTTCAGGGTCCATATTTATTATAAAATTTTCAGAAATCTAAAAATAATCTTCCAATGATGTGTTTCGGGATCGACCAAATTTTGGCTCGCAATCGATCGGTTGGACACTCGTGGCTAAGTAGAATGAGAAAATGTTTTTAAAAGAAAAAGTCTCATCTTTAGAAGGAATTCAAGCAAAAAAGAAATAATTATAAGACAGTGAAAATTTTTAAAATATGCTGTTAATTGAATTGATATTTACTTGGCAGCTTGGTCTTCACGGTGTGAGAAAATATATTTTTCCTCAAAAATGTATAAGACGAAAAAAACTCGTGGGCTTGTTTTAGTTATAAATTGTGAAATTTTTATACGTAGATTCCAATAAAGACATTCATCTAATTATGTTTCTATTACTCAATATATTGATATATACAAATACAAAAAAAAGGTAAAATATCATCTTGCTATCTGTATAACAACTATTATGGTCAATAATACTTGTCAAAAATATTAAGGTATACAATAGTGAGTCAAGTAAATAGTATTTATTTGATTTGAAAGTCAATCAAATTGTTAATGACATTTTATTGTACTAAGTATAATTTTATTATGTACATTCATGAAAGCCTTCACTCAACTTAATATGCGGAAAATCCCAATGCATCGCTAATGGACCGTTTAATATAGGAGTGTATTGAGTATATATTTAACTACCTACAACATATAATAATAATAAAATTTTAATGTGATGCTCTGTAATTTAACAAATAAAAAACATAATGAATTGAAACACACGTATTTCATAAATAAATTATTGTTTTTCTAATATAATTTAAAGATTTACTTACATTTTTTATACATATCAATCAATACGTCGATATGCTCAGAACATATTAGCTGCCTCAATGATCAGTATCAGTTCCAACATTGGAAAAACTCATTAAAATTTTCATTTCTCTCTACAGTAGTTCGTACAAGGCAAACTGTTCCGGTTCGATGCTTTATTCCAAACCTATATGATCGGCACTGGGTACAAACATGATTGATAAACTATTTAAAAGCACTCTGCATTTGAAATATATATAACGCATTTCTGACATTGCATTCTAAGTTTTATGTGAATTTTATAAACAATTAATTTTTTGTATATGATTCAGTTTGTTCCGACTCTGTTCGTAACTACTCACTTCCGGAGTTATGAAAGTCCGCTAAACTTTCTTCATACAGCAAAACTCATTTTCCATTTATTTTTTACCATTTTAAACATCCGCAAACGTGATTATAAATATCTAAATAGTTATAAATATCTAATAATATGCTAGGTATGACAATTATTAAGTTTCTGAGAAAGGAACTCGGATTCGATTTATTTGTTCACTTTCATTCCCAGTAACAATGACTGTTAGGTTCACAGCCTAATAATGACAACATATTCAAATTGTTTATGTGAGCAAGAAACTGAGTTATACGTGATATTAAAAATAGTAACAGTATTTCTGCTTATAATATAATATTTCATTTGACTCGATAAATTTGAATCAATCGCATGGTAAGTAGGCAGTATATCGCAAAGATTTTTGAAATTTCTTATTTTGGTTTTATTAACTTTTGATTGATTTATTTACACATTTCATCGAAAATGTATGGGAGATAAGATACGAATAATTGTTGTGTTTTAGTATAAATATTATTGTTACAGACCCAAATAGAGTATGCTTGCCATATGATTCGCTAACACTGACGATTTAAATTAATGAACCTAGTCCAGGAATGTAAAATCTGTAGTCTTAATGCCACACAAGGGTTTGTGACTGATGCCAAAAAACAATGAAATTTTTCCACATCGGTCAAAAGGTTAAATATTTTGAAATCAGTCGAAAATTTAAAGCTTATTCAAACTGTGTATTAACTTATTCACATTACAAATCACAAAAAATCATTCTAGGACGAGTCGGGAGGGGGGTTTCAAACTTTTCTTGGCTGGGGCATTCAAAAACAAAAAGGCTCCTTACTAATTAGTCCATCGATATCCAAAAATTACAGATATTATAGTTATGAAACAAAAATATGTGACTGTCAATATAAAAAGAAATATATGTAAATTAACAATAAATCATCAACGTGCTGAGGATACAGTTTTTTAACTTAACTTTTATCATGCCATAAATTATCATGAAACATTTTTACATATTATAAAATTAAATTGACTTTTGATAATAAGTTTGATAAAAACTTCTTGGCAATGAATAGCCTGGACTGGAGAAAAGTCATAAAACCTTTTAATTAATGTTTTATCTTTTTTCAGTTTTGAAACAGTTTTCATGTGTTAAAAAATGCTCAAAAATGTAGAATTATTTTAGTTGTGATCGGCAATGAAAGTTTTTGATAAATTCAACTTCCATTTGTACTATTGAAATAGATAATTGTTTGTCCTTCAGCAAAGTTCTCGGCCATTCAATTCCATTTCATTCTCTACTGAACGATTGACCTATCAAACAAAATAGAATGTATTAAATAGCAACTACTTCCTTGCTTACAATAAGGTGTATACATGCACAAGTTGTAATATAAAGTGGTATATCTTTACTTTGCCTAGTAAAAGAGAACCATTTACTGAAAAAGCTCGTGTTGTGAATGCAAAGTGCACCGAGCTGACTGCGCGTGCTTATTATCATTATCCTACGACAGTGACGATAAACTTAATTGCATGGATATTAAATTGACGTGATAATTACTGTAGAAGAGCTTCAAAACTTGCTTACACATCGTTTTGAAAAATTGTTTGTAATTTGTCAGAGAAAATACAAAATATTTATGAAATATATAAATTTTGTTAAACATTATCAAGCTAACTAACTTGAGATAAGATTTTTATTTTTAAGATATACATTTTTTGTTAGTTGTTATAATATTTTTTTTGAAAATTATAGTTCTATTTTAAAATTTTATGATATGTGTTGTTATTTGTCATAAAATTTTAGATCTATAAATTCAAAATAACTGTGTGTGACAGCATAAATAAATGATACCTAGAGAAAATGTTTGTCGATTCAAAGAAGATTTTTTTTTAATATATAGAAAGTTAAAACTTACGTATTTATTTGTCGTGGCCGAGTGGTACAGTATGATTACTGACAGCAAGCTATCCTGCGATGAATAATTTAAAAATCCAAATTGAAATACGCTGAAATGTATCATACTTAAAAATCATTTTATTGATTTTGATTACAAAAACGAGCATACCTGTGGCTGGTTTATGCGTAACTGACGAACCTAATTCTGGAAACTATCAACAATAAATTTAGCAATCTCCCTAAGCTCATGATGTATAATTGATTGAAAATTATATATAGTTATTTAAATAAGTGTTTTTTTCGTTAGCGGTTCTCTTTTCATTAAAAGTTTTTAAATACTATCAAATTTCATGATAAAAATAAATCAACGATAATTAATTACAGAAAATTGAGATATATTGCATTCGGGGTCGTTTTGCTAAAACATCCTTGTTATATAAGATGAAAAGCTCTAAACAAGATTTGAGTAACCGTCAATAAAATAGACAACAAAAGCACAGTGTTTTAAGGTTAGATGCAAATTGTAAGGAATTAATATGTTTTATGTTTTCTGAAGTTCACAGTATATCGTCAAAAAAAAATGTGGTGAGATTTATTTTTTAAATACCATTCTGGGTCAAATAAATATTTATGGCAAAACAAACAAGTTTTCTGAACATTTTTTTTTCTTTATCTAACAAATTAGCATATGAATGGATCGTTATTTTGGTTGTTAATCGGAATGGCTATAATATAATACACATATTTTTCACACTAAGCTTAAACATCGTGACCTTAGACTTAATAGAAAATTGATTTTAAAATGTGTATTAAAGAATCACGTAGAACCATTTTCTTCATTTAAAATATACATGAAAATTATTACTTATTGGATCGGATTGTCTAAAATATCAATAAATGTAGCATAAAACTAATTACTCTTCACACAATGCGGTATTTGACGCCTCAATATATTTCTTCTGCCATCCATATTTTGTATCCAAGGCAAATATGTTAATGATGCCACTTCTTCCGGAATATATATAAATAATTGCTTAATGCTGTTTGGCTTAAAATATTTGGCCCTTTGTGTTGTTAGTGTAACTGGTAGTAATTATATTTTATTGGTCAATATTAAAAACACTACGAAATATTTTATTACTCTTATGATACACATTTCACCATTTTTGGTTAGTTTGAGCTACATTATAAAAATGTAACCGATTGCTTGTTTCAATTAATTTTTCTATCATATAAGCCACGAGAAGGCTTGAAGTAACTCCCGATTATCAATACATTGAAAAAGCAACCATAATAAAAAGAGAAAGATGTATATCTGAAACGTTTAATTCCAACGAAAGATAAAATTTGCTAAAAATGCAGATCACGATCTTTTAGCGAGTACTGGTGTGGTGACTTGACTGCCCGAAATGAGTAAAACAGGTTCTCAAACTTAATATGTCGCTAATGTCGTCTTCAAATAAGTGTCAACTTTTGACCTAAATAAAGGACAAATACGTGCCATGGATACTGCCAATCGGTATGGCGGCTTGACGGTGGAAGAAATGGCCAGTCACGGTAAACCATTAGATTAATAGTTTTACAATATCAAAATACAAAATATTTTACAATATACAAAATAAGAATGCTATTGAGACAGATAAAAATTGGCATTGTGTATTGAAATTAATATATTTACCATTTGTAGTAATGCCTAATAAAAGCAATTTTGTTTTTATTATTCTTCTACAATACAGACCTCCTCCTAGCCTATTCGATTCAAATCTTATTAACAGTAAAATAGCTAAATGTTGAGTGCCCTCAACATATTAGAAGTAATGTAAATTTTTAAGCATGTTAGTTATGGAAATCTACATTTATAAAACCGATAATATTTAATCTTCAACGACAAAAATATTAATTTTAAAGACTATATTGAATTAAACAATTTTGTTTTTATAAAATGATATTAAAAGCAGATATATTCGAATGTAAAATTATTATTGATAACTATTTTATTCTACTTGTATGTCTAATTATGGCACATTTTCTGCCTCTTTGAGAAGTATTTTCAGAATATAACTTTGGTAATTTATCTATCGTTACAAAACAAATAAGTTGTTTTTCAATGAGACGAAACACGGATCACAAATAGTTACAAAGCCAGTTTAATATAATTGTAATAAATTTGAATTGTTACAACTTTGTACGATTCCATATGTCTTATCACAAACGACCTGGGTTTCGCCCTTCGGCATCTTAAGGTATTCCATCGCACAGATGCAACAGAACTGACGATGACTGTGAAGGGCGAAACCCGGGTCGTTTGTGATAAGACATATGGAATCGTACAAAGTTGTAACAATTCAAATTTAATATTGAAGTTCCATCAAGCACCTTCAGTCGATATCATAAAATGATTGTTATGTTTTGTCTTTTAATTTTTTATTGAAAAATAATTTTCACTCCAACAAAAATTTGTTCATTTCAATTATATGAAGGTGTTCGTTATTTGAATTAATCAAGACCCAGTCATAAATTGAAATCCTATTGATTTATCCCAGTGTAAAATTTGAGTTTTATTTTTATATTTATGAACAGTAAATACCTTTAATTGATTTAGAACCATTGAAAATATATCTGTATTTTAACGGAAAGTTTAATTTCAGTTCATTGAAACCAACTGCATGTGTGAGTGCTCTCGAAGTACGACATACCTCTGGACACATGCACACATAATATAATATATCATGTGGCTCGCCAAACATAATTCTACATATGTAAAATGTAATACCCCTGGATATGCGATCATGACTCTTCTGCCCACACACTACGCTATTGTGGGTGAAGTTTGATATTCTGCAAATATTGTTTGAATTTTATCGTATATTTAGCGAAACGAGCTAAAAACATTACTTTGACACCGATTTTCTATTGACTTGCCTCAAATACATGTCAGATCTATATCAATATGTGCACAAGGAAATTCCTCATAGCAAAGTGGTTCACGATCCTATTAGTCGATTCTCGACCTAAATTTTAATATTCGACCAATATGAATAAAAAAAAAATTTTGAAATTTTAATAATGATTCGAATTTAATAAACATCTTCCGAAATTGACCAAAGTATTATAAAATTTTATCTTAACACAATACTTTAGATTTCAAAATAAACAATTAATCTACTGAACTCTTGATTCTATGTGTTTAGATTAAACTTTTCAAATATAGCTTTTTAGCTGTTTTTATAAAGTTTTGACAGAAGAAAGTACATAAAGTATTTGGTAATCTTTTCAATTGAACTTTGTTATGGCGCAACTAATTGTTTGTGACAATAAAGTGTTTTCATCTCACTAGTAAAAAATATATATTTCCAAAAACAATGTTTGATTTAAAAGAAATTTTTAGTCACTGTTGATCTTATGCGATATATAGAAGCAAAGAAAAAAGTTTTTGCATGATATAATTTACGGATTATTTGACCATATACGTGGTTTAATTCTATCATAATTATATAAATGTAGCAATGTTTTTCATTTAATACTAAACTATTGACTATCTATCAATGTATTTGTTTAAATGATACATCTTTATCTAATTTTAATAAGATTTATTTTGTCATATAATAATATATAATATAAATAAAACAAATGTTTAATCATGAATATTTCTGTACGGCTTAGTTTTTTAATGTTAGTACTAAAGAGATGATTTTTATAAATTTTGAGTTAAGATTGGTTAATTGTTTAGTTTAACGCCTGATCTTATCGAATGACTCTAACTCCGTTTTGTCCAGAATGTAACTATATTAAACATTATCTTCGATGATTCCATTTTAAAAAATGTGTTTTAATCGCATATTTCTACTAATATACTTACTATTCACGCTGTTTCAAGTAACGATGCTCCGTTAACCAGCTATTAGTCTTGTACAGTTTCTTCGTTACACCGGTAAAATTTGGTTAACTATGGTGTAAAGTTAATAACTGGAAAAAGCTACGGCTGGTGATAAATAGAAAATAAATTTTCCTTTATTTTTTTAGAATGATAATATGTTTGCGCGACTTGTGCCACTCATATAAACAATTTATATTACCAATTTTCATTTCCGAATTGTAAATTCGACTCTTACATGACTATCGTCTTGTGACGCGTAGCGTTGTAATTGGATGCGGAAATGTTGAACTTTAGTTTCAGTTCCAGAGTAGCCCGCTTGGTTCATCTCGTATGCCGTAATTGGCGCTGTTCTCTGTTCACTTCACCAAAAAACAGGTATTTTAGGTAAAAATATTCCCACAGAAAGCAAGGAGTGTTAAGCCAAACGAAAACCAGTTGTATTATGTTTAAGATGCAGTAGAAGCGATCAAACTGTCATTTTGTTTCATAATATAAAAATGATACATTTTTTCTCATTCTTAAATGAGATTTTATTTCAAATAATAATAACGTTTTTTTAAGTTCTTATTTCCTCAATACATTTTATGACCAGGACCGGTTTCGCTCATTGCGAACATTATCAACTGATCTTAAATGAGAAACAAAATCTTGCCAGAAAATTGTGAGCGGGGACGCAAATTAGAAATACTAAAAATGATCTTCATCCATTAATTTTTGACATATCACACATAATGTTTTTAGACTCGAGTCTTCTAACGATGTGCGAATGTATCCTCTTTTTGATATGATTAAACCGTTAAAATGGCTTTAAATTTATCGAAACGATAAGACTTTATTTAATAATATACTATTTTCAATTAAATTTCAAATTCTCGCCCCACCTTGAAACAACTTTTTTTTATCATCAGTAAGTATAAAATAATTTAGTATTTTTCATGATATACTCAAAACTATGGAGATATTCCCAGTAGTATATAGTTTCAAAGATTTTTTTAAATTCTATCAAGCGCACTCACTCGATATAATATGTTTTCTTGAAATTGTGGATAGACCTTAATATTTGTAATCCTCTGAATACTAACGTCTTAACTGTTGAGGTAACTGATTGCAGTGCTTTGCATTAACAGGGATCGGGTTAAGCAGTTTTCGTAGTAATACTGTTCCTTTTTAGTATATATATATACATAATATGTACATGTGTATAAATGTATATCTATGAATAAGAAAATTATTGAATGTTATTTTGTTTTTGTTTGTTACCAAGTTGCTAAAATTGATCGTTTTTTTCGGAGGAAAAATTGTTATTTGCACAATTTCACAAATATTGTCAAAATTATGTACATTTTAGTCAAACTCGAAACATTTGATCAAGTTAATAAGCATACCTAAATAAATCCTTGTAAAACATTTTAAAATGCTCATAGTAACTCACGTCCACCAAAATCTTGGGCAAGCTATGATTTTTTTTCAATATATAGATAATCAGGAAATATTTTGCTTCATTGTGCTTTTACGTCATATTTTCAATAATTGCATGAGTTTAACACAAATTAAATTAAATAGACTTAAAATATTTCTATATTTTAATCGCTACATAAATGACAATGTGATTTTCATTTTATAATATTATGTAAAGCTTTGTGTATGTATAAACTGTATAATTATATTTTTGACTGATAAAAAGTATTTTACAAAAAGTTAAATTGGTTGCCGATTGATTCAGCTGTAATTTTGTGATTAAATTAAATATTGTATATATAGTTCAAATGTATGACCTTGTTATTCTACTAAGTGTGCTGGTGTCTATTATATGTGACACGTGTTTTGTTTCTTTGACAGAAGCAAACTTTATAATAAAATATCTTCAGATTTACTTTATTATAAAGTTGCTCATACTTATGCAAAAATGTTTGTATTATTAAAAAAAAAATCAGTGAATTTTAGTTTTTATCATAGGATAGAGATAACCTTATTTTTTTAAAAGAAATATACAAATATGATACATTAAAAACGATCGGCCTACTGAATTTGATTAGTGAGAAAATATGCTCTGTTTTATTGAGCTCAAAATCCAATAAACCAGTGTTTTTTCGATTACAAATGTCTGAAATATAAATTAAAAATACAAACAGCCACGATCATCTTGAAATGATATTTTTATGTGTTATGTAAACTAATTATATTTTTATCAAAATACTTCAGTAGAGCCACTTAAACATTGTAGTTGAAGGAATCATCGAAAATTTGCTGCATATTATTTACAAAGTGAGACAAATATATAATTTGAATAAAATACTGAATCATAAAAACTCATTAATTTACATACTGCCTCAGTTTATCTCCACCATAAATGAGATCCTTATTTGACCATGTATATTACGCCACCCATTAACGCCCTTGCATTGACCGACATGCGTGCGTGCGATTTCATTTAATAAAAAACTGCCTCGTGGATCATATGACAAAGATTTGCTTATCGGTTACCTTAACTTTGATCATCGTCGTTTTAACGGTAAACCATTAAAGTGTCGTGTGAATGTGTGAGTGAGCATGCTAAAATCGAGGTCATGGGTTTTGTGGAACCGTTAGGCGTTGTGGCAAAACCAGGCAAATGGCTTTCTTGGCACACTAGCCTTCCGTCCATTACATATGTTCACTGCAATTGCCCGAACTGTTGCTAAAATAATTTTGAGTTCAAAGGTCATTGAGATAATTAATCACTAAGTCGTAATAACTTATATTTGTTTTATTTTACAACAAAATAAAAGTACATAAACAATTGAATATTTTGTAAAGGCTGATTCAAGTTGGAAAGATATTTTTTAACTTTTTACTAATTGACTATTTAATTATTTTTTCAATTAAAAAAGTATTGTATGATTACTTTGCTTGTTTTAAGTTAGGGAGCATTTACAACTGATAAATATTGATATTTTATATAAAAGCGTTATTTGGCTTTCGTCGACATATTGTAGATACAAGCTATTGAACTTATTACAAAATCTTTTGAATTGTTACAATTTTGTACGATTCCACATGTTTTGTCACTAACGACCCGGGTTTCGCCTTTCGGCATCTTCAGGCATTCCATCACACGGATGCAACAGAACTAACATCCAACAACAGTTCTGTTGCATCCGTGTGATGGAATGCCTGAAGATGCCGAAAGGCGAAACCCGGGCCGTTAGTGACAAAACATGTGGAATCGTACAAAATTGTAACAATTCAAATTTGATATTGAAATTCCATCAAGCACCTTCAGTCGATATCATAAATTATACAAAATCTTAATTGAGCTCAATACTTACCACTGTAAAAAATAGCATCAATTAAATCGCTCAATTTTTCACGATATGAATACGATCTATTGAATATCAGAAAATAGCACTATTTTAATATGGACTCATTTGATAATATGTTATGTGTTTATATAACCTATGGCTGTATAATTGTGGAATAAAATTAAAAAATAAAATAAATTTTGTATGGCATACACAAATTCAGTCATCAAGTCAAAGCTACAGAAAGTGTTAAATATATCAAGTTTAGTTCAGAATGATTTAAAAACACATTTTTTGTCACAACAAATAAAAATGAATGTAAATGTCAATTACAATATATTTTAAGTTATTACAAGTCATTTTATGGCATCGTTTATTTAAATTAGAAATAAACTCAATAAGGAAAAGTTTTTTTGATTATAATTGTTTTTCTGTATGGTAGATTAAATTGTTGATTTCGAAATTAAACGTTACGAACATAAAAATTTTATCAGCAGCTTTTTGTATCAGTATATATTGAAAGCTTTATCTTAAATTTGAAAACTTAATGATTAAAAATTTACAAGAAAACGTATATAAATACAGCACAGAAGTATTTCACATGTTTGTTATTATTCTGACATATTTTCGTATCAGTATGCTAAATTTTGTGTTTGCAAGCAGAGTGCAAAAGTCGTCATTACCTCTTTCTCGTTAGCACAAGCAAAAAAAACGTCCTCAATTTCTGTGCGGCCGACATTTTTCTCTCTCCATTTCTTTTAGTATGATGAGTTTTATAATGACCGAGAGTAAACCTTTTTTTAACACCCCGAGAACCAAATTCATCGCATGGTTGCGTAATATTGATGATGATTATGAAATTGCATAAATATTAACATATCAACGATTGATTATTTTTAATTTATTAAAGAAGTGTGACTCTTCTAGGAGACGTAGATATTTGTTGTTTACCATCTTTATTACGTAACTTTCCTCGTAGCACTTTCCAAAACGCACATTAAATATACACAATTTATAAAACTATTAATTCTATAATTTGTTTTCAACAAAATTAGCTGAACCCAACGAAAAAAAATAATTTTACATTAAAGGCGTTAATTGTAGCAAATAACTGTTTCTAATCATACAAAAAAAACGCATTTATTTTGTAATGATTACACAATTTTATCCGCTGAGTTTAATACTTCTATAGATAACGTGCATTTTTAACATATAAAATATTTTAGTTTAATAAAGGTTGATTTTTTCACAAGTACTTTTTAAATTACTAGGTTTTCCCTAAATTGGGAAATATTAGGATCGATGATAATTTTCGTTATGTAAATTATAAAAATAGTCATATTTTATAACAGAAAGATATGTTATATAGCTTCCAATAGTATTTGAGAGTTCTCGCAGATGTAACTAGATTGCAATTGTTTATGCAATTATAATATAATATTTTATAAGCATCTACAACTTTATACATTAGTTTTATGATTGTTGTATGTATTGCACAATATAATATCATGACAATATTACGTAATTTTTAAGGGTTCAAATTAAATATCACCTCATTGCCGTCTAATGTGTTAACCCCAAATGATTTAGTGTCATCGTTTTTCCTTATTCAAGATGTTAATACACAGACACACATTAATAGCATCGAAACACAAATAAAAAAAATAAACCTGAGTAAAAAATACCCAAACGAGGATCTGTAGTCTAAGTAGGTCGAGCGGGCAAAATGATTAAATCGAGGAAACTGAATACTTATGGTCGTATTAGCAGCATTTTACATTCGTATATTTAGCGCAATCTTTTTTTTAGACATCAAAATTCGCAAGAAAATTATTTTTTTTCATTTGACCATTACAATATTGAGGGCATGATAAAATGACGTAAGTTTTTTAAAATGATTAAATTCTTCATAAACTTGCCAAGCTTTTTTTAAGGCTTGGTTTGTGGCTTTTTCGGATTAAATAATCATACTATTTTCAGATATTTAAGCCATCTTACTTAAGAAATGTACGTCACACTAAATAAGGATTGCTTTGGTACACTTTTTCGTCCTTAAAAAAAACATATATATATATTTAATAATATATATACGTAAAAGATATTTCATTGTCAATTAGTTTAATCATTAAAAATCATGAAAATTAGCATAACACATTGATCGCCAACAGATTTTACAGTGAAAAAAATGATAAAATGTTTCTAAGTAGTATTTTTTTTCTAGTATTTGTATTCTTTTTTGCCGGTCACCAATCACCCCCATGTCCCCCATGAAATAATCCATGCCGGTCACCGGTGACCCCCATGGCGATCAACGTGTTAAAAGATGAATGATCTTAAATTAAATAATAAAAAAAATATTTGATAAAATAAGTTTTGAAGACATTCTGGATATATTCCTGAAATATATACTTTTTAAACTTTCCTGTATATCTCATCAATAACGTATATCATATCACCAAACAGTGTTGAGGTATTATATTAACATTTACAGATACACGGCGAATTAGTTCTCGGAGTGTTCCTAAAGGAGTTTGCGTATAGAATATTGCTTTATTTCTGTGCATCATAAAATGGAATGACTAATGGACCATAAAAAATGATTTTACGTATGATGTATTATTTAAAACTTCGTTAAACAGTAATAACGTTTTTAAACTACTGGAATCTGGTTTTCAACTATGCGCAAGGTAATTTTTATGTATTGAAGTTTTTTTAAAGATATAATATGCGATTATATTTTTGAAGTAAAAAAAATATACTTCCAAGGTGTGTTTTAAAAGTTTATTTTAAAGAATATTTGTTATAACACTAGCTACCAATGCAGATGTTCCGTTAACTAAATATCTAAATGTTCTTTATACATAGTGTTTCATTTTATTTTGCGTATTTTTCAAACATATTTTGAGATTAAGTCATGTGGTCATTTGTTATAAGTGGAAATATATTACATTTATGAGTGTTGAGTTTTTATTTTCTTTAAAAAGTAGTGTCACCCGCACACTTACCTGCCTGAACAAGATAATGAGAGGGGGGAGGGGTACCGGTCATCAAGTTATACAAGCTTATACTTTGGAGAAATAATGCTTAAATTATAAGGTGACTGAAATCTTCTTTTTTATGAATTTTACATAATAATGTTTTATTTTGATCAATGAAAATGATTATACAGAAAAACAGGCAGCGATCATAATCGAATTATTTTTATGAATAAATGATAAATATGTTGTAATTGTTATCATATTTGAAAAATTCTACTTTTATGGATTTTTTATGAATATATTAATGATATATAACATTGATGAAGATATTATACATCATATTGGAAAACAAATCATACTAGTGACATAGTATTTAGAGCTCGTGTATTTGAAAATTTTAACATGATCAGAGTCGGTTTTGTACACCGAGAAATCACTGTTAAAAAAGCTATTTTTATAATTTGACTTAGTATTAAGTAATGTTTTGATGGTTGTGAAGTAATGATATTTTACCAGTTTGAAATGTTATAAAAAATATAAATTAATAACATATTATATAAAATATAATTGAATGGTGGTAGCTTATCACCAAGAATCTTAAGAGTATTAAGTTAATTTTTGAAAAAGGATTTGGCACAACAGAATGAAATCATATTCTACATTTATAATTTTATATTTACAGTTCATTTTAAATCACTTCTAATGTGTTAAAAACCTCATTTTGATGGAAAAAATTGCATAAAAAAAAACTAAATTTTAGTACTATTTCAGCAATAAATTTATGATTGGGACAGTTTAAAATAATAAAATTCGGTGATAATCATAAGTATAAAGCGTACTAAATTGTGTTTTTTTTTTTTATTTACACTAAACATTGTAAAATCATAGTAACCGATAGCATTGTATCATATGATCATTAAATCTATACGATGTCTCTATCTCTCTCACAAACACACTCTGACTGTGTAAGCGCAATGTTAGACTATAGTACATTGACATAACGTCAGATAAATAATGATAATGAAAAAAACTGTTGTTGTTTTGATTACTAGCTAGTTGTGTCACCTGTAAGAATTTGTATAATAAGCTTAATGTTCAAATATAAAGAGAGTTTGTGTTCGTAGATGTGTGAACAACGTTTCAAATAATATACTCATTAAATTAATTTGATATATTGAAATTGAATCAAACACCTTCAGTAGATTTCATCAGTTATTATGTACACTTGTTTTTCATTTTCACTACAACTACTAAATGCTCAATCAGTAAAACTATTCAATATATTAAACAGTAAAACAGCATCAAAATTTTGGTGAAACATTATTTATTATATGATTTAAAACATAAAAAGCGGCACTGTATACGAGTGGATGTGTTACAATAAAAATAATGTTAAATATACAAAGTGATTTTTCAAGGAGAGAAAAATATTTTGAAACTTTATAAACACCATGTGTTTATGCAGACATGCAGCTCGCCAATAAAATACATCATGGTGGTGACCCACTAAAGATTGTCTTCCGCATACTCGCCATTGCCTGTCGGAGCTTTTTCTTTGCGTTCAGGGTTGGCAACTAAAGAAATGTTTTTAAATGACAAAGATTTTTTTTCACGAGACCAGCAATTGAAAAAAGTGTTTTTTTTTAAATATGTAATCAGAAGAAAACGAAACAATAATCAATTCATGGCTACTTGCTGTAAAAAAATGATCGAGACTATATAATAAAATTATGTCATAATTTGTTGTCCATAGGTTGCATTTTTTTTGTGTAATGCATTGTATTACTATAAAAAGTTGTTTTTTGAATGACTTTTTTATTACAAAAAATAAAAGTATGATGTATTTGCGCTCGCAATTATTTTTTTATTTATTATTTGGTATATTTATATAGTATTTTTAATTCCCCCACACTTCCGACCAACATTATCTAACTCACAGAGGGAGCGATAGGACGACTTTCGTTTGTTTTCAAACTCTATTCCTTTTAGCCGTCGGAAGGGCAGCAGTAAAACATCCACTGAGTTCAAAAATATGGAAATTTACGAAAATTTGAACACAGACACTGATAAAATGCTTCATTAATGAACTACTCGCTCTTAGATTGAAACCAGAGTGAGTAAAATGAAGATAAGTTAAACAATTTGGCTATCTATAAATAAAGTGGTAAAAATGTATATGTGACATAAGGAGTGTAATAAGTACTAATATTAGACGACCTAGAATTTATTCAAATTAAAGAATGAAACCTTAATATTTTTTTTCATGAAGAATATATTCTTTTGAAGAGGAGGAACCCTGCTGCCAAATCCTGGCAACATTTCATTACTGAATTCAAACTTGTCTTTTTATGCGGAGAACGACTGAGATATTAAAAAAACTTCTTTTGAGTACCCATTATGGTGATCAGACTTCAAACATTTAAAGCTCAACTCTTCAACTCTGTGCGAAACCGGCTCCCTCTCCCTCTATCGCGAATTCCCTGCTAGGGTGCCATCAAGTCATTTTCTCCAGTAAATATTATTTCTGCGCTCTTTGTTCCTGTTCAAAAAAGAATTCAGGCAATGTGAAAAACATACAAAAAGAATTATTGGATAATATTTTGCGCGATTAGAATAGTAAAAATATTGTGTTGGTTTTAGGGACGTCACGTCATTTAGTATTCAATAATATTGATATTGATTATTTTAATGTAGTATAGGGCAGTAGTCGGCAAAATGCGGCTCCGGAATCATATGCGGTTCTTTGGCACTTTTAGTGCGGCTCTGACACAAATGTCCACGGGAAGTTTATCAACAGTAAACTGAGAAGCCGTCTTATTGAGGAGGACCTAGAATCGTACCTTAAATTAAGAATAACCACATGCAAGCCTGACTTATTAAGACATTGTTTCCGTTAAATGTTTGTTAATACTTGCCATGATTTAAATTTATGGATTCCTTAAAAATATATATTTTTTCTAAAATTAAGTGAAGGTTTATTTAGTGGACCTGTAATTTAATGAAATGCTAAAATTATGATTAAAGTTTGCTTAATAAATAAACTGATTTTGCTCTCATTTTTTTTTTCAATCGTTATAATGAATATAATCGGCTCTTTGACTAATAAGTCTGCCGACCACTGGCATAGGGTAACAACCGAGATGCATACTTTTTCTTTCACTACAAGTTGAATTCACAATCTTTACACAGTACCAATTTTCCATGAAAATTTGATCGAGTTTAAATAAATATTTAAATTAATGAAGACCACATGCTAAATTAACTTTTCAATCAACCAAGAATTAAGATAATCGAGATAATCGTAAGAAAAATATACACTAACATTTTTACAAAAGAACTCAAGTAACATTGTTTGATTTATTAGTTTGCTAGGAAATGGTACTCAAATCTTTAGATCGCCAAACGAATTTACAATCAAAAGTAAAACGAAAATTCAATAGTTTTTCAAAAAGAAACCATCGAAATTTCAAAATAAGTGTAAAAATTTCCCTAAAGAATTTTTTCACCATAAATCGTTTTGATCACAATTTTGAGAATCAGTTTTTTATATTGCGAAATCTATAAATTCCGTAAATTCCACACTAAATTGTTGAGGATTTTTGTTATTGGTCATTTAATTTTTAAATTCGTCATACACAATTACTATTAAAAAAAAGCAATGGAATTGTACCGTTTTTGACGAGTGGACGTGAGGTGTTAGCGTTCGCAATGTGGTGCAGCTTGCGGAATTGGGTCAACCGTTATGCGAAGCTTGCTCAAACACAGTTCGGCCCTTAGAGATATTACATCTTAGCAGAGACGAATTTTATTGCCGAAGGGCAAGGGCGTATTATACATTGATGCGGTGTGAATAAAGACGCGAAGTTATATTCATTTACAGCCTTCTTCATTCCACTGCCGGATGAAAACCTCACCAGGCTCACTAATTTGTTTTTCACTATATATATGTTCACTCCAGCTTAGTATCATTAATTTTATTCACATTATTACCTGTTAAGAGCTCTATAAATAATTTATATTAAAATCCAACTGAAAAAAGGTTAGGTGTAATTGAGCGAATTTCAAATAAAGTTTTGCGTTATAATGATGTGTAGATTTAGGTTTCAATAAATATAAATTAAAGAATTATTTTAATATATTGATTGAATTGGCATTCACTTGGTAGACACGGTGAAAAAAAATATGAATTTATTTTAGTTCTACAAAACTATTTTTTTAAATAAAGTTGACAGCTATTTCGGCGCGATGGTGTGAGCCGAAATAGCTATCAACTAAATTTAAAAAAATAGTTTTGTAGAACTAAATAACATTGCTATTTTTTTTCGCCGAGTAATTATTTTAATATTTATGATATTTTCAAAAAAAGTTAAATAGTTTTTGGTTTTTGGAAAAATATTTCCACTAAAATAAGAATTTCTTACAAAAGAATTTTGAAATATAATGTACACCTGATATTTTTCCTCGGCTTGATGTTTGTCTCATCATGACGCCAATTTTACTGATACAACCTTTACATTTTAATAAAATTCATTTTTTTTGTAGTTTATCATTAAATAAAGATATTACTCAAAAATTATGGCGGTTTCGGCACTTTTGGCGGCGCTGGTTGTGTTTTGATTGTTAATTTCGGGATTATTTAAATATATAAATTTTCGATCATTGTTTCATATGTAAAATTTGGCAGTACGGAAAAAATTAGTGGCACATCCGCATCACTGAGTAAACGAAAAAATAAAAAAATATATAGCTAGTGTATGAAGGCCTGTTCAAACGCTTTTCATTCATTGAATTCCTCACTGCAAAGATAGCTCGTGCCAGATTAATTTGGAGAAATAAATAATTGACGTGCTCTTGTCGGATGTACTCTACTATTTCTAACAAATGAAGCATAATGGTAAAAAGGTTGACCGTTACTTTTGACCAAAATGATTCCATACAAAATGACAGGCCGTGGAAAAATGTATCTACTATCTGCATATGAAAGATGTGTAGTCAGGTATTGCCAATTTATTTTCGGAAAATATTAATTTTATTTCAAATGTGGTATATAATATTAAATAAAGATTTATAAAGTGTGTTGTAGACCCCATTATATAAATAATTTAAAAATTAAATATTAAAATGATATTGTATTTTTTTTCTTTGAAAATGAATTATAAAATTATATACACAGTATTATTGAAAAATGAATAAAATTATATCTAAAGCGAACAATTTAGTGCAGCTGCAGCCTTGTGGTTTTTTTGTTGTAATTTTGCGAATCCTGTAGTCGACAAGTCACTATTCTTGAGAGTTACCGCTTTAACTTGCGGTACACATTGGCCGGAATCCTGTATGTTTAATCCATATATAGGATATTGTACAGAAAATTACGTCGTACCTGTGATGTTTGCATTCCCTCCCATCCATTCGATTCTACAAACACGACACAGGGAGAGCAGTTTGTTGGCTATATTTTTTTCTATTCCAATAATACGCTTTGTGAAATAAACTTATTTTTTATCGCGTTTATTTTATTTTTTATACGGCAAAACTACCACTAAAAATAGTTGATAATTGATAGCATTTGAAGTACTAATGAAACATCAAATTCAAAAAAAAAAAGAAAATTAAAATTGTTAATAAAAAATGTATAGAGAAATTTGGATTCGACATCAGGAGATAGTTCTGACGATGGCGTGAGCCGAAATACCTATCAACTATATCTTTAAAAAAATTGTAGAACTAAAATGCATTGCAGTTTTTTACCGTGTTATAATGGAGTTCTACCAAGTGAATGCCAATTCAACCAATAAAATTTGAATTGATATTTAGTTATTGAAAATGTGAAATGATATAGTATTTTTCATTAAACAGTGGAACAAGAGTAAATTAAATAATTTTATATCTACTGTATTTGTTTAATATTGGTGAGAATATTGACCATCTATGAGTAGCTTAAATTTTAAAGCGATAAAACTCTTACACTAAAAATGTTGATGATAGCTTGTCGTGCATAGATATCTGACCCATACAGCGTCACGCAGTTATCTATTCCTGTGCGTGATTCGTAAATCACGTAACTCTCACGTCACGGACGGAATTGTGCGAACCAAAAAAATTCTCGTGAAAAAATCGCCCATCTCAGATTCGAATCTATACGGTACTTTTTTGTCATTACTCCACGGGTAGACCGCGCTGTGCATATGAGACTATTGTAATAACCGCCATAAAGAATAAAGTCCCATAGCTATGTATGTACAAAACCATGCTTGCAATTAGGGTTTACTTACTATTCTTATTAAAAAAGAGTTATTTTGAAAAATGACCACTTTTTTGTTATTTTTACTTTTTCGTATAATAATCACGATCAGGTTATGTTGATAATATTAGCGATAAGCAAAACATGCCTTAACCATGGTTAACAAATTTTAAAAAAAGCAAACTCATTAAAAAAAATACATATGTAAAGAAAAATAGATGATGCTAGAAGAACAATGGAATATATCTAATTATGGATCCTTCTGAGGTTCGGGTTTTGAGTATTGTGAGAATCATTAATAAAATTGAATAGATTTTGTGATTTTTTATCTTCATTGAAAAATCAGTGTGAGCAAATATCAATTCAAGATTGGTTCTCCTAGAAAAATTGAATTAAGTTTGAACGTCACCTAACCTAAGAAAAAGTAAATTTCATACTTATTTGAAGCTAAAATATGACATTTGAGAAGCTAAACACAAAATAAATAATTGATTTTCCTATATGCACGGCTTTGATTGTTTGTGTTAATTTTTGTGTATTTTTGAGAACATTCGTTTTATAAGTTGTATAAATGTTTTTATAAAACGTTTTGAAATCTCTTTATGAGAACGCAATGAATATACTAAAATGAAGGCAAAACCTCTTATTTAAAAAAAGGTATGTAGATAATTATATTTTTTTTTTACACAACAGCCAAAATATTTTTATATGTACCCAAAATATCAGACTGTAAATTTTTTTGCGGAACTATTACAATTAAATTTTCATCGTTTTGCTTAAAAATTATATTTGATTGGTAAGGTTGTTTGCTAAAATACTATTAGCATATAAAATAATAAAAAGTGTTCGTTAGGAAAAAATGCTGCCAGATTGATTTTAATTGCAAATAATACATCACAGATTTAACTCGATGTTTGACATTAAATAATATAACTAGAACGGTTTTTTTGGATCTAATTGGTTATGATTTGTGTGGAAAAAAATGGTGGTTATATCGATCAAGCGCGTTTCTAAGAGGACATTGGCATATATCGCTAAAAATATCATTAAAATATACCGTAATATATTTCAAATATGTAGATTTACGAAAGGTGAATACTAATACAATAGCTAGGATAAACCTAAATTACCGTTCAATTAATTTTATTTTCGGTCTGTTTTTAATTGTAGTACGCATATTCAACATCCCGATGGTAAACTGGTCTCGAGATTTTGTCATAATTGAGAAATGGAATAGACACACATTAAAAAAAAGATTTTTAGACCCTAATTTTAAAATTATTTACAACCATTAGCTTTTAACTATTTTTGATGCAAACTATAGAATTTGTTCACTGACGTTGTTTTCATAAGATATAGCGTGTAGTTGCAATGGACACATTTAAAAATATATCAAAAATAAGTTGACTGCTTGTCGTGAAAAATCGATTTCCTTAAATATAAAGTTTTCCATGTGTTTTAATTTCGTAATATTGGTATTCATAGAAAAAAACATTGAATCAAGGATCACATGTGTGCCAAAGAGGTAAAGTTGCCGTTGTGTATTATAATCATAATTTATTAAGATAATCAATTCAACTTACATATTTATTATGGTATATTTATCTAGATATTAGGACAACAATTATTATTCAAAATATGGTAGGAAACGATAAAATTTATCAAGCAAGCTTTGAACAGTGTATCCTCGGTATTATTTTGTTACAGAAAACTAAATTTTGCAAAAATATACGGAGATAATAGTATTGTTTAACACTGGCAGCGATCAGTTCTTGTGATTCGGTTCCTAGAAAAGTTTTAGTTGTATTTGGCTCATAGCAACAGCATTTCTACTAAACTTAGTGAAAATAAAAAAGTATAAGCTATGTGAAGAGTTCAACATACCTAAGCATTGTGTTTTAGATTTTTTTTTAAATCTCTCCAACAGCTTTTTAGATACTGGTCAGTTATTTAATTTAGTATTATACAATAACTTCTATATAATGAACGTACTTACCTTTGATGTTATAATACCACTGTTAGAAATATTAAGGCAGTGGCGTGTTTATTTGTTTTAATATAATTAGAAGTAAACTCTGGGGACTTAAAAGGAATTTAAAAATAAGTTACAGTTACGATTGAGAGACAAAAAAATTTGGCTCAATAAAAAGATAATAAGCCGTCACAAAAATAACGAAATATAAATTGATTACAATAGCAACAATAAAAAAATACTGATTGATTTTTAAGAATTCATTAAATTTTGTTGGTGTTAATAGACAAGTGTTCAATAATGGCGTACAGAAATCAGAGGTTCTAATCTCAAAATATAAATTTCTTTCGGTTGATTATTAAATCTATATATAGAGGTAAATAAAAAACGATAAAATTTAAATATTTTCACTAAACTAAACTCATCTCTTGTATGATTCTGAAAACGAGGCGTAGTGATATTGATTGGCTTTTTTCTAACTCGATACATTTTTCGATCATTCATTGAAAGAGTGAACAACTGATTCATAATGAGTTTTCGTAAAAACATTGGAAGCGAATGAGGCTTAAATATACATTCGGTGACATTTCAAAAACTGACTTTTGACCAGGTATGTGACATTAACTTATGTTGGTTATCGGGAAAAAGCTTATTACGCTTATTTTTGTTGTAATGTTATAAAATAATGGGTTTGATTAAATAAAAACGTTATCTTATACGACCAATGTAAATAATTGTTTTAATCATGACTGTTTCATAATTCTGTATCGATCAAGAACGATGCCCAAATTGTACACGCTACTGCGAAAATTCGTACCCCATATCAAAAGTCAAAACGCATTTTCGTTTATCGAGTTGTCGATATTATGTAGGTTGAAGAGTCAACGTCCTCCAACATTCGACGCTGGTGAATCACCAGCCTGTGGCTTTTCAATCCATTATTTAACCATTGATCTTCTAACCAAGCATTTGTAATTTAACCATCATCTTTTTTAACCGTTTGATTTTTTAGTTTCACTAACGTGCGGAAACTTGGACGGCTATATCCGGGTGAATTTAATTTATTAAACTTTGAAATACATCAATTAAAATGAATGCTAAATATGTCTATTACGAGTGATATAATTATTAAAATTTTACATTCGTTAAAATCTAAACATTTATATAAAAAATAAATAAACAGAATAACTATCATTACATTTTAAGGTGTCATTTGAAAATAAATAAAACAGTTGATAATGATCACAATGAGCTAAGCCGGTCATGATTTATATCTTATAAAATTGTGGAAGAAGTATTATATATTTTATTTATATGAATGTCATACTAAGCGGTTGGAATTCTTCCTAAAATATGGTAACCCAGATAAAATAAATAATCTGAATTAGAAAGAAAGTTTAGTCATTATGTACGATAATTTATAACTATTGTGTATTATACTAGATGGCAGTGTCAAAAATATCAATAAGCTTGATGTACGCGATGCAAAAACAAGAAAATGTATGTGTGCATTGTACGGCTGTGTTACACACGCACTTACCCTAAGCAAAATAAATAATTAAAATTGTTTATTTAAATGTACTTCCATTTATTTTTTCATTATAATTGTTTTGTAGTTGAAAATCAAAAAAGATTGTAATTTTGGACTTCAATAAAATGTCACAATGGCGTAGAAGGTTTTAATATACTTAAATTTTTTTTTTCTTTTGTTCACTATCAAATTGTTCACTAAAGTCTCATGATTCATTTTACAAACGATAAATTTATTTTCAAAGTATAAATTTCATTCAATAATATTCCATAAAATAGAATGGAAAAAGATATTAATTGGTGTTCAGTGATTTGTCATTAAATATACACGCTTTGATCTGTAAATACTTTCTATGAATAACATTATTCTTGCTTTATTTTTATTTATTTTCTCCCCAAATCCACAAGAAAGAAAGCGGCCTGACGTACCTGCAATAGAATAATATACCTATCACATGTTTTTTCAAATTTTCTAATTTTATTACTATTGGTGGTTTCTTTTCATTTAAAGTAAACCCTTCTGAGCATTTGTTATTTGTTTCTACTTCTTAGAAAGTGGTCTCAATGGATTTCAGTAGCAAAAGTGATAACTGAAATTACATTTATGACAAGAGAAAGGAAGTTAACTGTCAAAATTTTAATGTTAAATGATTCTATGGCTGTCATAAATTAAAGGTTCACTTAAATATATGAAGTCAATTCCTCACAACATTGTGTGTCATCATGCATTTAAACAAACTGAAATGTTTCTTTGCATCATTTTCACTATAGATGAAAAAATGAGATGGTTAATAATATAAGAGAAAATTAGTCGTATTTATAAATTTTAAACACAAATAAAATTATTAAATTGAATGTATGTTATTGGTAACGTTTGGTAATGCTTGTTGACATTACTAATGTGGAGTGAAGGCATTAACACTTTCTAGAGAAAAGATTTCCAGTACCATCACTGCAGCATTATCTTGAATATCAAAACTAATGTTTCATCTGTATCATTGGAGCCATGAGAAGTAATAATGTCTTTCCACCTATAAGTGACAGTTAATTAACACCGTAAAATTATAAATAATTATAGAGGTCATAACATAATTAAATAAAAAATACTAGCAATTCTGCTCAAACGTTGAAAAAATTACATGAAATGTATATATTTATATGTATATATAGTATCATAAATACCGTAATCGTAGAGTCTAATACATTTAACAATACCCTATTCTCGAGGGATGTATTGGAAGGGTTAAACGGGATACAAAAAGTAAATTACTTTGGTATAAGTGGCAAGCTACTTACCTAATTCCGTTATTTATGGCTTCGCTACCTTTCAATAATAAATACTTCATTTTACAGTAAACTTGTGGGAAATATTGGTTTACTGTAAAACCGTCCATAGTGTCATTATTCAAAGAAATTTTTAACAGTATACTCTAGTGAAAGAAAACCAACCGAGTCTTTGTATATATACAGGTATTCAATATTTTTTTAATTTATTATTTACAATTTCAACAGCGACCTAAGAGTTCATAGAAAATATTATCTCTATGCTTTTTTATCTATGATTTTTGATAACGTGCCAATTATTTTGGTCGATAAAACCCCCCAGCCAGTAAAAAATATTACAATTACATAATTTTTGTTTAATATCATTTGACCATCTAATTGAATTCGTCATATTTTAGATTTAGATGACCGTCGACATTTTATAAGTGATAATTATCATAGTGAAAACGACTTTTAAAATATGCCACTTAAAGGTTGGCTTTATAATTATAATGATACACTATTACAGGAATTGTTCGAAAACCATGACAGTGATGTTTACTTCACCATTGCCCAAATCAGCTTTGTAGACTAGTAGTTACTCAAGTCGTATAATCCGTAAAGCAAAAAGGACGAAGATGAAAAGACAAAATACATTTTTTGAATAACATAGGAATTGGCATATATATACTTCTCGTGACTTGTTTCCTCCAATATTATTAAGAATTTTTCTGCTGAATCGGTAGTAAAGTAGTTAGCATCGTGCTTTTCTATTATGGTGTTTACAGCGTGAAAACCTAGTATGAACATTTTTAACGAAGTTTCCAATCAATTAATGGAATTGTGGTCTGTACAGCCAAACCTTGAAAATATGGATTAACAAGAAATTCTATTAAAATAAGGTTCACTCTAAATGCAAAACGTACCAAACGCACATTTTAAACTTTTAAATTATACACATATCAATTATTACACATTAAGTTCTTTGAATGACATATATATGTATATAATTTAAGACTTTCCCTTATAGAAATATAGTCCGAGTTTTGGTAAAACAAATTGGTAAATATTTATATATTCTATTCTTATTATATTTTACAGTATTCCTCCCTATTTATACATTATATTCATTTTTATTTATTCATCACTTGAAAGCATTCATTCTGAGACGCTGAATTATACATATACCAAAGAGTATATTAATTTTTGTAATAAATTTGAAAGAGTTATTTATATCCGGACGAAAGTTTTACAATTTAGATTATGGTTGCCCACGAAGAAGGGTATGCGATTATGGTTACAATTAGTATGACAATGGGTTTGTCAAAGTTTTTCCGAGGGCTAGTACTTAATCCTAACTTTCTTCATAAAAAGATAATCCGCTGGCTAGTAAATGATTTATGTTATACCAAAATTTGCCATTAGTATATCCTTGGTTTATGAAATGACCGTTTCAAGTTGTTCAATGTTCAAATTGACTACTTAAAAGATTATAAAATAAGTTTACAATTCAGATATAATTATAGTAAATCATTATTTTACCGAATAAAATTTACTTGGTAGAACTCCATTATAACAAGGTGAAAAAATAGTAATGTTTTTAGTAATAAAATTTTCATAAGATACTTGATGGCCTTTTCGGCTTAATTCGACATGAAAAATGTTTAAGACATAAAATAACTGGTAAATTTGTTTAATATTTATATTTGGAGCAATAATAATAATAATTTAATAAAAATATGAGAATATACACAAAAGATTAACGATGATCATACTACTCAAATGGTTGAATAGTGGATCATCTCAAACAAGAATATTATCATATTAGACTTTTTGAAACACGCCAATATGACCAAAATAATAAATCCAGGCTGTTTTAAGAAAAAATTTAAATTTTGTAAGTATGATACATTGAAAAATCAATTGCAAATCAGGGCCTACTTTTACTCGTATACCGGTTTATTTTTGATTACATTCCATATATGGGACTTTAATAAACGAAGAACGAACGGTTGCCGTCAATTGTAATTTCAATCTCATAGTACTATATTAAATTATTTTCCGTGGAGTTTTGCGTTCTTATAGATCAGTCGACTCCAAATTATAACCCGAAAGCTTTATGAACGCCTTTTTTAGTTATCAGTTTAGAAAAAATATGGTATTTTGGTAAGATATACTCGTTCATATCACCATATAAATCTCTGGACTAGTCAATGCGTTTTTTGGACTGAAATGTTTGCGGGTTTTTGAGCCAAACTTGGTAGTTTTTTTCTTCAAAGAATTTTGTTATCTAATAAAGTTACAAAGCACTCCTGTATGCCAAAAGGGCCATCAATTTATCGATTTATCACCACTGTAATGTTCCGATTGTAATGCTTAATTAGTACATACCTCTATTAAATACAAAAAATATATATTTACAACTTAATAAAGTATTGGATTTATTTACAATTAATAAAAAAAAAAATACCAATTAATGTTGTAAAATTAGTCTATAACATTAAATTTTGTCCAGATATCCATGATTCCTGAAATATAAAATATATATATGCTAAAGGGATATAGCCATAAAATTCATAAGATAATGTCTTTCATTTAATAGATACACAATGAAGTAATGTGTCGTAGAACATGACACATTAATATCGCGACAAAAGATATCATTCTATTGACGCTATTTTCTAATTAGCTCTTTTTTATTTCTGCAAGATATATATGAAAGTGTGAAATATTGTATTTTCGTAAATATGTGGCATCATTTCATCCAGGCGAATCGATACATTTAAAACAGAACCGTTTCATTTTCTTACTTAGCGGAATCCTTACAATGCAGATTAAATTTTTTTTAAACTTATCTAGTATTTGAATAATATCAGACGATTTGAAAAAAGTGAAAAAAATATTTATCAAGCATAGAATTTAATGATATTTAAAAATTAGTCATCATATGCAAGAATTTATTATAACGCTATTTTTTATTCTTCATGTAAAACTACGAGGTCCGAGAAAAATGCAGACCCAGAGTTGAACACTTCTTAAGTCAATATTGTAGTGATGGTATGATATCATTACGAAGTTTATGACTAACGACAAACATTAAATTATTTGTAAATTCCGTAGTGTGGTAAATTATTATTTTGATTAAATTACGAAATATTAATATGTATTATTATTACAAAAAGTATGTACTCATTTCAAATAAAAGACTTAAGAAATTTTAGGGAATCTTATAATGCTTGTTGATTTAATCGTCATTAATTTAGTAGGGCGCATTATAATTAGTTAAAAAATACAAGGAATTTTATTTGATTAAAAAAGACTTGCTGGACTGAATAATGTGCTATTTTTACTCTATTACAAGACTACTTTTGATTAAAGCGACACAGACCACCCGTTTTCATTATTTATAAATCAATTTATTTGCTTCATCGGAGCATAATTATTTATAGCAACAATATTAATTATTTGTGACAGTAAAATACACATTAAGTATAAATTACAGAGTATTTCATAAAATTTTGGTTCTTTAACTATAATCACCGATCTATTTCTAATCCTACCCAGCATTTTCTTGTACCCGCTATACTGTAGATGGAGCTACTTAATATATTATTTGAAAAAATTAATTACCATGATCGGTTGATTATTTTGATACATTGTGGGTACATATCGGTAAATTAAATGATATTTAAACCGCAGATATTTTTAGTAATATATAAATGTTGCTAGAAGTTACTACTTCGACTTATAGTTCTTATGATTATTTTGAAATGATAAAATCTGTTAAAAACCCTAAAATATATATATGTGATTATATTCAAGTTATTATTTGAAGGCAACGGTAAGATGGGAAATAATTATACAATTTTTAAGTTATTCTCTCTTTAATATATGGAAACACTGCTTATTTGTATTGTTTGATCTAATCAAAAAATAACGTCATAAATTTATTTCGTGTATATAAATTTATTTTTTCAGACTCCACAATTCTCGCTGATGGTTCATCGAAATATTGGTAAATATTAAACATTTTTGTGATTCAAAATATTGTCCCTGCTCTTGGATTCAGCGTTCCTGTCGGAGCGCATAGATAAGACGAATGGGAACTACCAACTCGCTATTTCGTTTCCGCTCTTCGCCCGTACAAGTGCATAAAAGGCAGGCTGTCTCGTCTTTACGGTCATAGCTGCGCCAACCGCCAGCCAGTAAGCACGTATTTCTGTACCGCGTACCAATCGCTTCAAATTATACATCGTACGCGAATTCACATCTCGATCCATCACTTGAACTTAGCTCACCTTTAAATATTCACACGGATATAAAAATAACGACGCAAAGAAAGCACAGTGATTCCAATCCAATATAGTCATTTCGTTTTACATCGTGAATTGAATAATCACGATTTTTCGCAGTGTTAAAAATTTCATTGCAGTGTCATCAGATTTTTCAAGTGTTCAATTTTTCCCACGACGTGAGTGCTTGTGATATTTTGAAGAGTCTAAAATTTTATCACCATGGATATCAAGAGTCTGGATCCAACTGGTCTATATTGATAGAAAAGGTTTATTTGATTGCCAAGTACCATTTTGAATAATATGGAAAATACCAAGAGCTTAGATCCTACTGGATTATATTAAGCGAATAATTGTGATTTTATTTTTGTCACTCTCGAGGATCTCATTATAGTAAAATAATCATGGATATCAAAGTTTTAGACCCCACTGGGCTATATTGATAACTGAAAAAAATCCAGTATTTAATTGCAAAAATTGCATATAATTGAAAAGGTTGTAATATGGATATCAAGTCTTTAGACCCGACCGGTCTTTATTGACGTTGGTAAGATTTTCCAATATCCTTTGAAAAATCGTAGTTGCAAAATGTCTGACATCAAATCGCTTGATCCTACTGGACTGTATTGACGTTTTTTGTATTATCGATATTTAAATAACGCAAAATGGATATCAAAAGCTTAGACCCTACCGGTCTTTATTGACTGCCGAAGTTGTTTTTGATTAACGTCGTTTAGCGTCAATAAACGTCGTTGAAGAAAAAAATACTTTGTATTTAATCATATTTCGACTGAAGTAAAAATGAGTGCCAAATCATTAGACCCAACCGGGTTATATTGAGGAAGAATCTGTTTCTCAAATCGCCATTGAATAACACTCGAGAAAGAGTGCTCGTGATAAAATATACTTAAGAGTCGTCTGATATAGTAAAACCGAAAATCAGAAAGAATGGAAGCCCCAGCGTTGGATCCCACGGAGGTTTATTAGGAGATGGCGAAGTCGAGGGTATGAAGATGAAGTCTCGAAGTGTAAAGTAGTTATTATATTTTTTTTGAAGTCGTCATGTATTGCCTTAATAGGATAGAATCGCTCACTATGCGAGGAAGCCGAGAAACGTCATCCTGTAGAAAGAGGAGATTGCACACTCACGCTCAAATCAGTTCACCGGTGTCAGCTGTCGGAGTTCACAATCAGCTGATGTGTGCCCCTCTCCGCCCTTTCGATATCCCCACCAGCCATCACCATCGAAAGGTGAGTCCGAAGCAGTGATGTGTGTTTCTTGTTATTATAATCGCTGAAGATTGCGGGGATCCGTGCGGCGCCGCGGCGCTCAATCCGACGTTGGACGGAGGTTTTTGTTTCCGGTAACGTAGCCCGGAAGATCATGGACACATTCCGAAGACTGATTAAATAAAAACCATTTAATTGTAAAAAATGGAATCAAACTGTTAAAATTGTATTCTTCTAAATTGGCACAAAATGGTCAGATTTTTATTGGTAATCTTTAAAAACGGTTTTGTTTTCAATATAAGTGTGTGACTTTACAAATTTTACGTAGACCAATAACCTACAATTGTTTTGATTTTGGTAAACTGTTTATGATATAAATACTTAAACTGTAAGCTTGTTTCTGAATATTATCTTTATCAATTGAATTTTAAATTGTACGACTACTTGTCACAAGACCTACTTTGAAATACTATCAATAAAAATTTCAATGTCGAAATCTCAACTGTATTTTAAAACAATGCGATATTATCAGCTGTTAATGTTCTTGTCTTATGATCTTTTAATGATAAGTATTAACTGCCTCACTGAAGGTGCTCAATGAAGTTTTGTTTCGTGAGTATAAACTAAACATTTAAATATAATTGAATCCTATTCGATTTCAATAATGTATCACACTAATAAAATCTCTATATATCCTGATGCATGAAAGCCTGTAAAATGTACAAAACTATTGTGTGATTTTTCAAGTTCGATGTTGTTGTTCGTTTTTGCATTTTACTTGGATATTATTTTTTGATAAAACAAACCAACAAAAACTTATAATTTTTGATTTCAAATTGATTTTGGTGGCTCTACTTTGAAATAATTATTCTTAAGGAATATATGACGATTTTGAGGAGAGGAGAGGAGAGACGTGTTTGTACAAATTTTAAGAAACCACGCCAAACTAATTTTATTGTATTTTATTGATGTTTTTGAAATGTAAATTTTTCGGCTTTCCTTTTGATATAACTGTTAATTCTTGTTTGATAATAATTAATTGTTATGTACCTTCGGCAAGACTATAAACTAATTTTAATTGAACTCTACTCTAAATCGAGTATTATTATCTCCTACTTTATTTCACCTAGAATAAGTTACATGTTATATCGTTCATCTTGTCACTATTCTTTATAGAACCATATGTTCCATTATAATAATCCACTTATTATTTTTCACATGTCATTATGACGATCTTTAATATGTATAAAACAATTTAAAATACTCAAATTCAATACAATAGACTACTTCTCTACTATTCATTCAATTAATTTCCCAAATCCGTGTATTTTAATTGATAAATAATAAGATAGCTTTATCGATGTTTATCAATAATACAATGATGCATGGTTATTTAAATTCAACGAAAAATGAATCAAAGAATTCAAAAGAAATAAGAGATCATTACATGATTTGTTAACGTTGACTAAATAATAAAAACTATAATTATTCAGAATTCTATAATAAAGATATGTATGCTGTTTTAAATTCATTTAAAAATCACAACCACTTTCAAAATATTTAAACCGTGTTCAATATCAGTAATTTTCAATATTTCGAAATGGTATAAAATAAAATTAAAACAATTTTTGAAGACATACAAAATATCTTAAGAATTTATGTGATTGTCATGCTGTTTTAAAAGTGTTACGTTGAACTGTATATTTACAATTAAACTACTTAAAATTGCATCTATTATTTGATTGCACTTTTGTAATATCCATTTTTATCTATTTTCTTTAAATGTTTTTTTTTACGTGAGACTTGTATATTGAACTTGTTTGTTTTTTTATTGTAAATTGTATTCATTAAAATTAGTTTTTACTTTAAATTATTATTTATTAACGCAAATGTTTGTATGACTTCATCATTTTTCATCGATGTAACATAAGTACGACATATTAAACTGTATTACATAAACCAACGTTTTTTTATTATTATTTACCGTGTACATATCAATTCCACCCAATTTTAATTAGTCACATGAAGAAAAATCACAAAAAAAACAAAGTAAGCCAACACACATTTTTTGGCAGCTTAGAAAAGATATAAAATTAAAAGGTTATCATCAGAATTCTTCAACTCGTGGTTAGAAATTTTGAAACAATCACAAATGTTTACTTTTTATTCAACTCTTCATGAGTTTCGCAATGATTTATTGAGTAATATGAAGTTTTTTCGTGTTCTACGCAGTCTCTGATATTGGCTTTTTATTATGTAATTTAAGATTCAATCATCAATAAATTATGTATTAACAGTCTAAGGAACATAAAAATGTTGAAGAACGCTGGCATATGTGACATTATATAATATATGCCGACAGTAAAGGAAGGAATCAATGAGAATTTATGGACAAAATCCTAATAACTCCTCTTATAATAAGAAAGATAGCAGTTGTATTAATCACGTAAAAATTTTATTTTTAACTAATCAATGAGTACAGAGTACATTTTGAATTACAGTCAGGTGGACATTAACGCATAAGTAAAATACGAAATTAAAATGATGATTTGACATCAATCTATCTTATAAAAAATATTATTTGATGTTGAAAAATAATAGAATTACTTCCTCACATTAAAAAAGTGTATTGTTAAAGGGATAAGATTGACCCGGCTATTACAGGTGAAGTATAATTTTATAACAATATTTTACTACCTACGAGAACTGCACTCGAATTGCTGATAAATGACAAATGAATGCACTGTTTATAGTTCAATATCGATGATTATAACACGGGAAAAATGCTATATCATAATTTGCTTGGATTGGCAGTGATAAAGCAATTTAATGAATCAATTTAATAATTTGATTTTCATTTATCATAAACATTGTGGAATAAAAAGATCAAACTCTTCCTAACGAAAAATACAGTGAATAAAATTTTACTTATTTGACATAATGTATTGTATTTTACGTGGTGAAACTATGATAATTTTCAGCGTTATAAAATTCATAACACAAGATCCCGAGAATGGTCTATAAAACTATTTTTCTCTTGTAGCTCTTTCCAACACTATGTTTTGTTATTGATAATACATAACACCATATGTAAATGATTACAAATAATAACATTAGTTTCGGTTTTACTACTGAAGTAGATTTTTTTATTGTTATTTTTAATTTCTGTTCTGAAGTATGACAAGAAAAAAAAAATTCTTCAAGTTACCCATTTGAAGCAGTGGATGGCTGTCGGGGCTAAGGTAATGTAAAAACAGAAATGTAACAGTAGAATCTCCTCGAATTATATAAATCCCTTATGGAAGAAGTTGGATTATGTTTTGAGAATGAAATATAACAAAAAACATAACATCATCTCAATGCGAAGGGTATGAATTTATTTCGAACAGTTAATTTCAATTGTGTTTTTGTCTGATTTCATTTTAATATATTTTAGTGTTTATCGATTGAATTGGCATTCACTTGGTAGAACTCCATTATAACTCGGTGAAAAAAAAAAGCAATGTATTTTCGTTGTACAATTTTTTTTAGATATAGTAGATAGCTATTTCGGTTCACGACACCGTCACAACTGTTCTGTAGTTCTGACGATGGTGTGAGCCGAAATAGCTATCAATAATATATAAAAAAAAAAATGTACAACGAAAATATATTGCTATTTTTTTCACCGAGTTATAATGGAGTTCTACCAAGTGAATGCCAATTCAATCAATAAACACTAAAACATATTAAAATGAAATCAGACAAAAACACAATTGAAATTAACTGTTCTAAATAAATTCATACCCTTCGCATTGAGATGATGTTATGTTTTTTGTTATATTTCATTCTCAAAACATAATCCAATTTCTTCCATAAGGGATTTATATAATTCGAAAATGTAGAACTAAAATACATTGTTATTTTTTCACCATGTTTACTGTTTTATAATGGAGTTCTGCCAAATAAATGCCAATTCAATCAATAGATAGTTAGACGTAGTGGTGTTCATCCAAGTGATAGGCTTAACGATGTCGATATAAAATTAAGATATAGCTCAAAAACATAATTTTTATAGTAAATCTTTACAGGTTTTATTGTGTAGGAAACACTTAAAATAAAATCTATTCGGTGTATTTGGTAGAACCCGTTGGTGCTGACAAGACTTTGGAAGATGTAAGAAAACATAAAGTAGAAAAGAATCTCGAATTCAGTAGCCATATACTCTACGGACAAGGAAACTGACGGCCCTCGTGCAGTAAAAATTTATATGCACGGCACGGGCGTCTGCAATGTTTTCAAATCTTCCAACCAACCCAATAAAATCCAGGTCTATACCGATGCGCTAACTACCAGTCCCTTTATCTCACATTTCTCTCCACATTATCAAAAAAATGAGGAATGTAGACAGTTTTATTTGATAATGCTGATAATATTCCATATAATTATTAATTAATGACAATTTTAAGCTTCAGAAAGATTTTTATTGAGAAAAATTTGGCAATTTTTCACTGTTGTGTTTATAATCTGACATGACAGTCGGTCAAGAGAATAGAAGCAGTGCTGCCACCTTGAAAGGCCGCGGCATTCTTGAGTTTTGTAAAAATTATTTGTGCCGTCAAGTTTCAAAACCGACCATTGCAAGTAACTATGTGAAGTCTTCCGATCATACATGCATAATCGTACGTATCCACCTAAAGCCAACAATAATTTTCAACAGTTTATTTTAGTTCTATTTTCATTAATGCTACTTGTATAACCATCTCTCATACATTCCGATTACACTAACACGAATGTAAAATATATTTCAATGTTTATTGATTGAATTGGCCTTCACTTGGTAGAACTCCATTATGACACAGTGAAAAAAAAAGCAAAGTATTTTAGCTCTGCAATTTTTTTTTGAAATATAGTTGATAGCTATTTCGGCTCACGCAGTCAGAACTATGCTTAAATGAACATTGGTTTATCTATATATAACTGTGTAGAAAAGGTATACAATACATCTTCTCTCATGTTTTAACGACCTAGCTTGTTTCTTGCTAGCAATAAAACTAAAAAAAAAAATCAAAAATTGTAAATGAAACTAAAAAGCGGCTTTATCAATAAGCTCACATATGGCACGGAAACGAAACAGCCCCCTGTAGTAGATTGAGCAATGGCGACCGACATATATTAGTTTGTTCGTTCGTATAGTTGATATCTATTGATTTCCAGCTGTTCTAAAGCCGTAAAGAAATAGCTATCAACTATATATTAAAAAAAAATTGTAGAACTAAAATACATTGCTATTTTTTCACCGTGTTATATTTTAAAGTTTTCGTATTTTCGTTTGACCAACAATTGAAAAGAAAGTACGACATATGATTTGTTAGTTGATATATTTTTTAATTGAAAAAGGTTTACATGTAAGGGTTATCATAGCTTCTTTGGTTTCTTTACGTATTTATTCCGACCCAATAATTTCGTCAATCTGACTGGGACCAAGGCGCTCAGCTATTTTATAGATCTATAAAATCATCAAGTAATTTAGTTATTAGATAAACTTGAATACATCCTGGACAGCGTTCGTTCCCTTAAATATTCATTCTTTTTATCGCTTCGCATATTACCTTCCTTCAATGCACTTAAATTGTTTGTGGTTCTTCAACTTTCCTAATTATTTTTTACTAACATATCTCATGTATTAAATACAAAGATCGTTTGATCAACAATTTGGGTGCATACTACCAGTAGTGGGCTACGTACGCTATTTTGTAGCCCCAGACACAAATTGGAAGCCCATTTTTCGTATAATAAATAGCATCTAAAAATTAATGCCATATTTTCATACATAAAATACTATTTTTGTAATATCATGCAATCATAAATATTTTATTGTCAATATTGAAGGTGTTCAAGTGAAAGTATAAATTAAAATATTTTTGAATGGATAAATGCATTAAAAACTTAGTCGTGTTGTATTCGTTCATTAATATAATATAATTATACATAACAATTTTGTCAGCAGTCTGAAAGTATTTTTAATATAATATGGCGGTGTTATACAATACATACTTTTTGAATAAGTGATTTTAATTGCCATGATTATTATTACTAACCAACGATATCCACTGAGAGTAATTGATAAACGTTCGATATTAGACATCGACAGTTTTAATTTCAAGCATAACGTTTGTTTACAAAAAAAAACCAAGTTACGCCTTTCGACTTCGTATGCCAGAAGAAGCGTAGTAGTTAGTTTATCACTAACACTGTTTTTATAATAGGATGTGTGAGAGAGAATTAAAATTCCATAAGTCGATTAAGATATCAAATTTATGAGACTCTCCCTACTTGGATTTGATCCTGTGAACACCGCAACAAAAGCTAACTCTGCGGACCCGGCTACAATTATAGTTGATTGTTAAAAAATTAAATATTCAAGTGAATGCAACTTTTGAAACTTAACGAAACATTTCATCGCATCGCGTTTTGGCCGATTTTAATCGCGCTGTTTCGAGTTGGGTCATCGCCCCTCAGGGAAATAAACCCGAGACCTCTTCTCGCTGACAATAGACGAAAACTGTGGCGCGTGTTTGAATTATTTCATCTAATAGTACAATATTGCTTTCACGGTCATATTGCTTTACCATTAATATACTCGAAAGAAATGCATTTATTAGACGTACTATGTTTTGAATCCGCATTCAAAATGAATAGTTGATTCAGGCACAGCTTTTAGTGTTAGAATATTATGTATAAATTGAATTGACATTTACTTAGTAGAACTCCATTATGACACGATAAAAAATGGCAATGTATTATAGTTCTACAAAACTTATAAGGTGTATAGTTGATTCCGGTGGATGCCCTCATCAGAATTCTAGCTGAAATTAACTATATAACATATAATAACCCTATAAATTTTGTAAAACTAAAATGCATTGCTATTTTTCATCGTGTTAGAAAAATATGTTTCTAATATACATGTTAGTGCATTACATTTTGCATGTCCAAAATCTTTTGCATTGTAAGAACGCGGATATTGAGAAAGATATTATACATTCTATTAAAGCTGATAAGAATGCTTATATGAATAATATAAAATACGCTGTATAATGAAACGGATAAAGTTCACTGACTATTGAAATACGGCTTTATTCGTCTCAAATTCCAAATAACACATCGGTAATGAAAACAAATTAACGGTTTAATGAAGGTTGACTAATTATTTGTTGAGTACGGATAATTTTCGATATTTATTCAGAATATATTTGGATTCTGCCTTAATATATATTAATAAAGTAAAAGGATCTGTTTCGTTCACCTAATGAAAACTATTACAGACAACTCTTATATTATATATTATGGATATAGAAAATCTTTTATGAAAATTATTTTAAAAAACTTAATATCTACACATTTTGCTTTCAAAAGAATTTTTAAGATTCTTATAAAAATTTGATATAATACCACGAGCGTTCATTATTCGTAGACAATTATCAAATGAAAGTTAAGTAAAATTAGTAAGTAATCTTATCAAAGTTTTTGTTTGTTTGTTTGGAAACAAAACCACTTAATTATTATAAATGCAGATGCATTTAAGACGAGTTATTTTTCAAGACTCAAAATTATATATTATCGATCTAAATCAATTTAACGCAAAATAAACTGTTTTATATGTGAAGCTAGTAAGATTTTTTTATCAAACAAATTAATTATGGACCACGTTCTTTGGTTTAAGCATCTCTGCTCTATTATACATTAACATTATATACCTACAGTTCAATAAAACACTTAAGATAAATTAATAACAATATGGAAGATGTTTCTTACTTGATCTAGCCATCCGAGACTACCATTTAAGAGAGAAGATATATAAGATCAAAGACAAAGAACTTCCTACTTCATAGGCAAATGATTTTGCCAAGCATTTCTTTCTAGCGGAGTAAAAATAAAAATGTGTTTTACCTAGTACATGTTTGTGTATTCAAATAGTGTAACTATTTTCGGTAAAATGAAATTAATTTTATTTACAAATCAATGCTTTTGAAAATCAAACTATACTATTTTTTACTGATTGTATTATTTTTAAAGAGATTGTTTGAAATGTATAATGACATATTTTATTTTTAAAATATTTTCTAGCTTAATTTAAAAAGCTAGAATAACAATAATATTAATTTTATATATGATTATTTGTATTGAGCTTATAACAGACTCAGAAGGGTTGAAAATAGTTTCAATAATAAAACATGAACATTAAACATATTGAACTTCTAAAAAGATAATTTTATGTCATAAACATATTAATTTTTTAAAAAAAATATCATTATTGTAATAAATTGATTACACTTGTATAAAATGGGATATTTTGATGTGTGTAAATTTTATAAAAAAAAATGATTTGTATTATCGATTTGCAAAAATTTTCTTCTGTTCTAGGAACATATGGGTGAAGATCGTCTACAGAAGCAACCAGGTACAAAGCATCCATCTTTTTTTTTATTGTAGTATATTATAAAAAAATATCATTAGATTTTGCTATATCTTCCGTAAAGCATAAAAACATAACATTCGAATAGGAAGCCGTATCGTTAAAATATGATTCAAATAAGTTTTCCTTGGATAGCTTCATCTGAGTCACCCCTGGCCAAAAGGTAAGTACGGAGGTCAGGGTCGGAGCAGGGTACTTCCCACGACACTTCATTTTTACTCCCACAACGCCTAAGTTACATTTCATAAGTGCTTACATACTATTATTAACCCGGCTATGTAAAACGGCCATTACTCGACCCCAGCTTTACTGACGTATAAACGATATACGATACCGACTCGACAGGCTCAAATAAAATTATTGTGATTACGTATGAATCAAGGGAGCTGCACACAAATGATAAGTATTCACGGTGGTTAACTTGCAATTTTGAGTACTAAAAAGGAGCTCGTAAGACAATAGGCTTTTGTAGTAAATCATTATTCAAACCATAAGTTCAAAATCATTTTGTCATTTTATTTTATTATTCAGAGTTTTTGCCAATTTTTTTAACTGGAATATCTGAATATTTGTTTACAGATTCACTCAATTTAACGAAATTGTTTTTTTACAATAAATCATTTGAAATAAATAAAAACATGCGCAATAACACAGTCACCAACTTTTTTGTCGCTTGAAATCTCATACTGTCAAGTTATTATCGAGTGAAGTGAAATTAAAAAAATACTAATTTTAAAGCTCTATTATCAATAAAAGGAAATGATCAAATTGTCCCACTCTAAGATTTCGCATTTCCGAAGAACTATACAAACATATCGCGGTGGAAATATTAATATTGATGAATTCCTTATAGATCTTAAGTGCACTGAGAGTACTTGGAGAAGCTGAACTTACAGGGTAAAAAAATAATGAAATTACAATGTGGTGGATATATGCATCGAATATGAAGAGTAAATAGCACAAGAAGAAGAAGATTTCGGAAGAGAGGAATATTTATCATAAACCAAGTATGTCAATCTTTATCGAATGTTATACATATTTAAAAAAGAGACTCCAGAATGAACTGAAATATTTAAGTCGTGTTACGAATGTAGTTTTTTTTTTGGTTATTTCAATATATTGTAATATGTAAATTTTGATACACATTGCACCAACGAAATTACTTAAGCATGAAATTTGGTATTAAGCATGCGCTTAAGTTAAACTTATTTAGCGAACATCGCTTAAAAAAGTTTCACCGTCCATGTTCGGTTACCAAATAATCACTAATGGAAATGTGTATAAGCAAATGAATTAAAAATATGACCAACTCCGTGCCTGCCCCAACCGACCACCGTGAATCGATTATCAACCAGGTGAACTTTCACCCCGATGGCTTGATTCGGAAACGCGTTGTTTTTTTCTCACCTGCCAACCAATAATAATAATGATAATTATTACACTTAGGTACCTAGGCGACCTTACGTCATTATTCTTTTTCACACAGCCATACAAATGATGCGTGAGCTCTGGCACTGCCACTACAGGCTTACCGTCAAACATACAAATTTATTTAATTAACAGAGTCTTCGATAGTATTACATATCTAGTTCAAGTTCACTTGAATAGTGTAAACAGTCATTATTCCAAGGCAAGTGCATTTGTAATACTTACATGGATATTTAAAATTTAATCATCGCATGAAATAATCCATACACTGTATGATCAGTACCGGTTGCTCTTATCAAGTATGAATACGTCCGCCACGATGAACATATTTCATTGTCAAGCGAAACCTGCGCTGTTCGCTGATAAAATATGTGAAATCGATTTTGAATTTCTTTAGATTTTTTGATATTGACATTTTCAAATTAGTTTATTAAAGAGCGAATTACAAACCTGTCGATAACTTTGGAATAAGAATCAACTGTGATGCTATAATGTAAAACATTTATCTTTTTAAAAATAATCTTTAGACGATGTTTCTTTACAATTTACTACGACCCTACCGTAGCATGAAGAATAAATTATCTTATACACTTGCATCATCCATGATATATACCATCTATGGCTCGTAACTAAAATTTATTATAAAATTAAAATATTGGTTTAATTTAGATTGGTAGCATACATTTTAAGATTCGTTGATAAAAAAAAAATACGTTATCAGTTGAACATATACAAGAATTAATTATTTATAAACATTGACCTGACAACCTGAAAACAATCTTCATAGACTTGTGTTCCTCAATTTTCTTGAGATGCATTACATATCATATTATTCTTACAAAATATTTCAAAAGTATTTCATAGATTAGTTTTTTTCAATATGTGTTTTTTATATTTTCATTTAAATTCTCGATGTTAGGGTATGTTTGATTTTCTATCGTGGATTCCCAAGTTTGTTGATACACACCTTCTGACACCTACACATTTTATCATATACACTCACACAACTAAACTAATACAAAATATTCATACTAATTTACTTCATTTACATTTATATACAGAGATTCTAAAGCTTTTTTGCTGATTTTAAATTGCATTAAAAATGTTGCATGAAGACTAGCTTATTGAAATTTTCGGTAAGATCTCTGTAATAAAAAAATTAAATCACAATCAATATAGAGTATATTGATTGAATTGGCATTCACTTGGTAGAACTCCATTATAACACGGTGAAAAAATAGCAATGTATTTTAGTTCTAAAAAATTATTTTTAACAAATATAGTTGATAGCTATTTCGGCTCACGCCATCGTCATAACTATGCTTAAACTTGATGTTGATGAGGATGTGTTGTGTACCTTTTCTACACAGCTATATATAGATAAGCAAATGTTAGTTTAAGCATAGTTCTGACGATGGCGTGAGCCGAAATAGCTATCAACTATATTTGTTAAAAATAATTTTGTAGAACTAAAATACAATGCTATTTTTTCACCGTGTTATCAATATAGAGCATGTATATTATCCCATGTCCTTATTGGTGGATATAATATATCACTAAGAACCTATTGCAGACCTTTATTTTCAAGAGATATGTTATTTTAGTGTTATTCCAAATCATAACATCTTTCAATGGGAAAAATATCAACAAATAAAATCACAAACGTGACATCAACATAATCTAGTAAACTAAATAGAATATTCAAAACATTCCATTATCAGGTAGGAAGTTTGTTGTCAATTATCGTGTTTTTTTTTCAAGAAAAATCATCTTACATGCGCTCTATTTAATTATTGGAATTATTGTGACTTATTTTCCAACATAAGATTTTTGCATTTGACTTACTGAATTTAATCTCGAAATAATGATTTTATATTTTTAGTGGATTGCTATAGCAGTGCTAAAAGCTTTAAAGGTTAAGAATTAGTGAATGAAATACTATCATACATTTATTTAGATCAATCAATTTGTGTTCAAATGTATTGTCTACCACTTTTGTGACCATCTTTGAGTACATCTTCTCCCATCCACACTATCCAATAGAAGGATCACAAACGCAAAGGTGCGAAAGAAAAATTGTATCACTAAAAGTAGGTTATCTCACCTCCCCCCGTTATGTATATGCAGCTGCTGTTACACGGTCCCCTTCTATAACGCAATACTAGTAAAAAAGAATCGATTTTCCTCCTCATATTCTTGGCCCGATAAAGAGCTGCATGGACCGATCGTTAAATCATGCACTTTAATGCTTAAAAGAAAAGAAAAAGTAAATATAAATGTAAAAAAAAGTAACTGTGACTAGTTCAGCCACTTAGTTTACGTGATATTAAGTATCCTGTGTATCTTTGTAGCGAAAGTGTTTAATGCGCTATCTAAAGACGAATCGAGAATATCTCGTTCCCTGTATGACCTAAAAATTTATCGAATGCCTCAAAGTTGGCCTTGATTGATACTAAGTCAACGTAGCCTATTGGGCCCGTTTGAGGACGAACCGCTGCAAACAGCTTTGTTCATTCAGCATTCATCTTGGGAATTAAATCACTAGTGAATTTCTATTCTAGCCGCATTCTTACAATATGTTTTTACCGTATCAGATTGTGAAAAAACGATTGTTAAAAAAACCAGCATTCATTATTGGCCTTTTATTGATATTCTAAGTAATAAGATATTTCTTATAATGTTTTATTAATATATATTAATTATAATCTTGCGAGAAGTGATTAATTGCCATTTTCGTGTACTATTGTAATAGTAATTTATTTTACGTCATATTTTGAAATAAAAAAAAAATATTAATTGAAAAAGTGTATAAACGAATGATTTATACAGCTTTATGATAATTTTCAACAAGTGCATTTTTTACTCTAATTTTGTATCTGAAATGGTGTATCTAAAAACGTTTCACTAGTTACATTTTTATAAACAGAAAAAAATGTTTCCAATAATATAGTAAAAATTATATAGTATGTGTAAGTACGTGACATTCATAACGAAGTTTATATTATATTCAATGTTATTCATATTAATATGCATATACTTTTGCTGATGTCTTTGATATTGGAATTTAAAAAATCGAATCAAACAAGATGCTATTTCAAGACTTTTATTGACATTTTTCTAAAACATATCTTCATTTCAATAATATTACCGGAGTCTCACTGCATGCCTTCGCAATTATTACCAACTTCAAAACAGAGTGTTTATACTGTAGATATCTCTTTCTATTGCATACCCCGTGGCATGAAATAAAGTTTGTAAACTTAATCAATGCGCAGTGTTCTTGACACGTTTTTATACCCTTCCGCATTCAGGATTATTCATAAATTAATATATGTGCAGTAGTAATTAATATAATCGCGATTATACGATTCCATTATCTTTGGGGAGTGGAACAAGAATATCTAGATTAATGAATTCATGATAGTTTATGGTGTATATTACACATTAATTTATCACTAGAGACCATTTAATTTTTTTTACCTCGGATATGCAAAAAAAAAAATACATACAGAAATTGGGTTATACGGATGCTGATATTCACTCTCTAACGATATGCACTATTGAATAAGAAATGGGTGACCAACTTTTACAAAAAATATTATACAAAATAAATGGGAAGATAAACCCATAGTGAGTAATTGCGTAATGTTTGAACACATATGAATTCGATTAAGCGAGATAGCATAAGCATTGGGACTATACGAACTCTAATCATCTGCGTTTAATAAGCATTACAAAAAGTTTTACCAATAAGCTAATCAATCAAATAAAATGTGTAATTAACATATTATTTTCTTAATAAAAACAGATTCAACAACATATCATATATAATATAGAGATTGTCTAAAAACTAGATCAGACCTTCCATCTATTTTACATCCTTAAAAAAGAGGTATTGAGAAACTGCAGACTTAAGAGTAACTCTATTTAGAGTTTATAAAATACACACCAGTTGTTGATATACTTAGAAAATTTCAGGACTGAGTTTTAGTAATCCTCTAGTCAAATTTATATCCAAATTCGGTGATTATAGTCTCACGTTGAAAGTATATTTTCCGCGAATATCTTCGGAATGTATGTAATGTATATATGAATTATTTTCGCGATGTACGGGAACCTGTGACCATAATTAAAATTTACGAAGAATTGGAATGGTCCATTAAATGTACAATTTAAGCCACACAAATTAAGTACTAGGGTCACCATCAGTCTCATCGTCATACGTACACGGTGTGGCTGCAATTTTAAATTTAGAATAATTTGAATAACTTGTTAGTGCGGAAGGATGTACAAGACTGGTTGTAACTTGTAACTTGTATCGGCGTTTCATTAACAGAACAGGTTTTGCCATTCATCGACCACGGAACAGAGATGAGAACTTAAACATCCAATTTTCAAACTCTTCAACAACACTTCAATACTACACTAGCTGAATACCTACGCAATTATTGTAATGGATTGTCCACACGTCGCTGACTTGACGTTTGAGTCAACTCGATGACGTTTTAGCAGTACCGAATCCAGTTTATAAGCCGCCAATCGGATAATCACCATTTTCTACAACATTCTGATATAAAGGAACTTTTGATCCAATACCTGGCATATTTAACGACATTGTGATATTATACAACATATTTTTCAAAGCAATCCCAAATTTCAATCAAACTATGTTATTGTACTTGATTTTTTTGTAATTATCGAAATAGTTTTGACAATACATTGTCGATTTTTTTCTTGACACTGGTCAGTGTTTGAATTTTAAGAAGAATTTTTATACCTAACAGACATATGCAAGATTCTTAAATTGCTAATATTATTTTACAGATCACATCGTAAGATAAAACAGTTCAGAATTAGAGAAGAACTATAATGTGAAATTACTGGAAACTTCTTGACAACATTAATTCCATCGTTTTCAATGAGTAGAATACAATAGTATGCTATTTCATTCATCATTGTAATTGGACCGAATTTTTCATTGTCACGATAACGACTAGACTTTTCATTGTAATCAATACAACCACACCATCGTAAAATTAAAATACTCATCATATCACTTTTCGACGGAAATAAAATATTAATATTAATCATTTTTTTAATCATGGTCCATATTTTCGATATCATAGGCATATTTAAGCTTACCGTATCCTCAAAATACTAATATAATGATAATAGTACCGATTTGTTCTATTAAACGAGAAAATAACCATTCTGTTCGTATTTTATAGTCATATTCTAATATCCTTATGCTAATGCAATAAAAAAGTTTTTTTTTTTTGTAAAAAAAATGTAGTTAAATGACTTTGTTCGGCTTGAAATTATTTTAACTTACTTAATACCAATATTCCAATGATAATATATGGAATGCACTCTTTATATGGTATTTTTTTCAGATTTATTTTGAATATGAATTGTGAAATTATCTCATTTGAAGTAAAAACTCTACGGAAACTATTTACAACTGAGAATAATTATTGTTAATTTAATGCCAACATAAAGATAGCAGTCACATAATAAAATAAATAAACAGGGTGTTGATATTGTGGCATATTGTTTAATCTCTTTTATCAATTCAGGTCTTATTTATTTTCTTTAAGATTAGGCTTGTCACTTTAATCTCAGCTGATAGTGGTTCACGGCGGTGTTGCCTGGTCACGCCAAGAAAATCATGAATTGCTTGTAATGGACACAGTCTAAATTTGTTATTGTATAGGATATTGAAATAATTTTAACAATTGTCTTGAAATATATTACCGATTAACAGATAAACGTAGAACAGTAAACATCAGTTTTTAATTAAACGTCAATGATACCATACCATGAATCGACCAAGTGACAATCTCACTAAGTTTATCTATTTCAATTCCTTGCCAATAACGATAGATTGTGCCACTAATGGTGATGCCGTTCTCGCTGGCTTCTCCGATGCCATGCTATTTCACCACTGAGGTCCCAAACAATTGATGTATCTTTCTGCGATCACTCGGTTAGTGAACAAAATTGAAAATTAGATTGTAACGTAAAAAATGGTTATACTTTATCAGACCTTGGTGCGAAAGACAACATTGTTAACGTCCGTGACAGATGTCACAGGTACAAGTTCTACCACGAAGAGCGTTTTGTCAATCGAATTATCGATTCTGTTCGAAAGCTCAGATGTACCATACGCTTAACAATGAGAGCGGATATTAATTTTTAAAAAAATTGTCATAAAAACCCATTGCCTCTCTTTCAGTTTCCTCGATGGTGAAATAACACTGGCGGAGAAAAGCCACTGAGCTGCCATTAGTCCCATTTGTGAATAGAACTGGTTGTCCTTTCCAATAACCTAATCTTGACTCATCGTAGTTTTTATATCGCTCCTTACTTGTATAATTAGTATTATGAATCCTTGCTCTATCATTTTTCCCGTACTTTTTCCACGGATCTCACTCAACTTGAAAACACCAAGTATAGAAATTATTTTGATGCAATTGTATTAAATATATGAAAAATTTGAAGACTGTCTTATCTATATGAATTTGGATTTAAGACGGCAAGATGATAATTTCTGTGTTTTAATGTCCATAGTTAATGGGACACTGCAATATTTCTCAAGCGGATTTTTCTGTCAGAAATTTTATTTCCATAAGGAGCTAGACTTAAATATTATAAATATGATATAATACGCGAAAATATATTATTTCATTTTCTTTGCATACAACCACTGCACGTTGATGTACATATTTATATGAGATTCACCAACCATTAAACACTAATATCAAAATTACTTTACGAAATATAAATGACAATTAGACATCAAAGAAGGGAAAATAACACAATAGCAACCCTTACTTAATATCAAAATTATCAAACTTTAGAACAAATAATATGCATATTTCTTGCAACTTTTTCTTTCCCAAGGTGTAAGAACTTGTGATCGTCGAGCTAGAAGAGATGACAGCAGTATTTTAAAATCTTCGAAACTGAAAATTTCCATTAGTAAATATTATACACTCAGAAATGTAATTCTTAAATTCACGAGGTACCCTCCCTTAGTCGATATATCATTTTATTAATAACACTGTGGCAACACTACCTACCGCCATACTAGCAGTCATATCTCTTGGTGAGCATCCGTACAAGTTATCCAAACATTGTAGGTCGATGACCCCCCCTTGTCGGTGGCGAGCAGCCAGGGCGATCAGCTCAACGATCCCGCAATTTGCTCGCGAACGATGCACGTACTCCATGATTGCGCCGAATTTACGTAATGTATCTTAACGGGGTGGCATCCAAAAAAGGCGTTAAAAATGACCCATAGTATTCTTTTTACATTATTGTAGTACATGCATCAATAGAGACACCATAATGTAGTATGCTAAAAAATACTACTGGAATTAAACTTTATAACTTGTTAATCATAAGGCAAAAATAAGTTTTGAGTAATTTGATTATTTAATTTGTGTAACACTACTACCAGTTTGAATATTACAGTGATCAGGATCGGTAGCGACTGATAATTTTCACGATGAGAGAAACCGGTCATAGTTCCAACAAATTATATTTTATCTCTTCCCAGCAAGAAGTGACAGTTAAAACTTCACTGGTTTATTTATTAATCCGTCAATTATAAATATGAAATTGAATAATAAGTTAAGCAAATCAAAAATATTTACAGTTGAATAATCGACGCTTGTTTCAGAAATATATAATATATTTTTATTAACATTAATTTTTGATATGGCAAGACAAATAATGGCGAAGGTTTGTTTGGACTACATTTAATTAAATCAGTAAAGTTATGCGAAAGAATAGATTTTTATTTTGGGTCTGAATTTTACCTTAGACAATATTTTTAATACATCAAATGAGAGCGTTTAGGGAAGGAAATAATTGTCGTTTAACTAGATATTAATTAAGCACTTGTTAAATTGTCGATGCGTTCACACCTTTCCCATAAAATTGCACATGGATGGGATAATTTGAAAATGTTAAAAATTATAATTATTTCTACAAAAAATTACTTTCCATATAAATTTAACTATATCAAGAGACCAGTTATTTTTACTCCCGAGGGATACAAAATTGACAAAATACTAGCCATCAATCGTGTAACGCTTAACCTATCTCGTGATAATTTTTTTATAGCGATTTTCACAAGCTTATTGATTTTTCTTTATACTAAAATTATATATTTAATCATTATACATATAAAAGTAAACATGCAATATATAATGATTATTATTTGTTTTACGGTACTATTGATTGAGTATGCAATCAAAAATAAAATAAATAATGGTGATGTAATAATAATGATTATTAATTTAAATAATAATTCGGTGTATATCTGTTGTCTGTACTATTGTTTTAATGCAAATCGTGATAATTAGATAAATCATAATCGTTCAAACAAATTGATCACCATTCCGACCCACACTTTAACAAACATTGTAAGCACTAATAATTTACAATATAAGACAAGCTATGTGTATTTGCATAATATGGGATCGATTTGCTCAAGTGTTCTTTTTGTGTCGCGAATTTTTAATTTATTCAAACATTATTGACAGTATTATAGATAATTTATTTCATTGAATTTAGTATATTGGTAGATTCCTATTTATTTTTATGAATGCCACAGTCTTAATGATGTCTTATTTACGTTTCAATCTAGTTAAAAAGCTTTAACTTCAATGATTATAATATGGCTTCAATCGTGAAGTGCATAATTAAAAAAAACCTTTCAATCATTTATTTGTATTAGATTTAATTTATTTATTTATCACTTGGACTGTGTAATCTTTTTTCGCTGTGTCAATGACCATACTGTTTTAGATTTATATAAAAAATACTTGTAACAAAATATACACATAAAAATCAGTTTCTCAATCTGAACTAGAAATTTTCGCGAATTAAGATTTCCCGCTTCTTACTATACTTCCTAATAATTGAATAGAAAATTGACCGCAAATTTTTTTTCTCTACTCGATCGATGTATTATACATCAATTCAGAATGCTGAGTAGATGGTGACAGTTTCTATTCCACTTGAAGAGTATGCAAGAATTGTTTCATATTTCAATTTATAAAGAAGGTTTATAATAATGACTTGCCTAAACTCAATTTCGCAATGTGAATTTATCTGACTTACAGGAAAGATCTCGATTGAATTCTAATGTGTAAAATACAATCAACAAAAAATAAAGCATTGCACTTCCAAAGTAGTCGTCGGACTAAATATATATATAGAAGTTTTAATAATAAAAATAGAGCTTCAGAGCTATATTGATATTTGATTGACAAATAAAAAGAACAAATCCTCGAGAATATCAACAAAATATTTGAGCTACAGCACAGCGATATAAAAAAAATCACGTAGATGATTCGGCCACTTGCCTCACACAACACATCGTACCGCAATGAGAGTCAGTGATTGCCAAACAAATCACTAGCAGCAGTGCAATGCGAAGAAGACAGTGGTTGCAAAGCCTGTTTGACGCGGCGGCTGCTAGCTGAAGGTGCTTGGTGACGTAACATGTTGGCACGTGCGAGTCGCGGGTGTGTCTTCTTCAATGTGTGCGTTCGCAGCAAGAACTAACAAACAGCTGAATCGTGGTCGACATTTGCAATTAAACCTGCATTTGTACTTGAACCAAAAGGGAAATTCTGATATGAATATACGTAAATAAGGGTCTATAATATTCAACCAAGAGTTGGACTATAAATTAATACAGCAATACCTACAATATATAAAATTGATTCTGAAATAGTTATATAAAATATTATATAATTAAAGCAGTACTAAATATGTTGTACGTTGGTATTGTTTATGAAGGTTTTCCAATTCAATGCCGATAACAAATATAAGTTTTGTAGTGTATGCACATTCAAATTTATACTATGAGGTGTTGAGCAAAAATCCAACAAAGACAAAATTCATAAAACAATATTACATTTCTTTCTACAAACAATTTCATTGCGTATCTTAAAATCACTACAGCATCAGAAAGTTTATAGTTTATGAAATATTGCGGAAATTACTAGAATCTAACGTTAAAGTAAAATTTTTATGGATATAACAGATCTTACAAAAGGCTTATAGGTATTGGTATGTTTTTAGATTCAATTACATAATATTTCTTACCAAAAAACTTTGCATATATCTTTGCATAATCAAGAAAATTATTCTCTCGTCGATATTGGCTATACCGTTATATTTTTATTTTCTGATTACGAAGTGTTTTTAGAATTATCCCGACCGCGAATTGTGCGTCAAAGCTCACTGGCATATCATAGATCTATTACGATTGTTGATTACCTGTATGATGGTAAGTGTAGTTTGCGTGGTGGACGCATGCGCAGTGCGTTTCCGAAAATCCTTGACATTGGCCATACCGAAACAATATTGCCACACTGGCTCACCTGGGCATTTCATTAACGCTAAACACCGAATGACTTTCCTGGTCTCGTTTGTAAACAGTTCGATAATATTGTGCAGGGCCGCATCAGGTGTTTGACAAATATCATTCAGTAATAAACCAATTAAATACAGATAAATGAATAGTTTAAATACCAAAACTAGTCGATAATAAAAGATTTTTTATTGATATTTTCTTTGATGATTGGTTTTTATTCGTATTCGCGATCACAATATGGAATCTTTTTTATTTCAATTAAAATACTAATATATCATGTCGTATACATATATTGTATATATGATAATAAAAAATGATTTTTTACTCAAATTGAATGAAAATAGTTTAATCCTGCTTAGCGATGTTTTGATATATATGATGTATATTAGTTTATGATAAATATTGATGAATTGTTGGGATTTTGCATATGAGAGAAACATCAGCATCGCAATGTTGAGTGTGTTTGGTCATAATGAAGCAGCTAAACCTTTTTCTTCGCAGAGGACAAGGGAGAATGAGTGGCCCAAGAAAATGAACTAAAAAGATTGGAGTGGAAAAAAGCTCAAAGGTATTAACATCTCGATCGCTGGGTCGGCGATTTTCTCATAAGCAATCAAATGGAATAGACAATACTCAGAATGAGATAGAATTAGTAAAATTCATTAAAACAATCAACTGACTGATATTCGACTCATTTGGCTTTTTTTTTAATTTAGGAAATATACGTCTGTCATAATTATAGCCACAGATAAGAGGTTTTAATAGAAAACAATTCATTCATATTGCACATAAAAAAGAATATACAAAAATCAAATGTTAAATAATAAATTTCCGAAAGTGGTACGAAATTTAAAATAATTTTTTGACCAAATGAATAGTTTTTTTGGTGGTTAAAAGTCTTAAATAAGCCCTCAAAAAATCACGATGAGTACACTACATTCATTCAGCAAAAACTTGGGAACTATTTATGATACATATTTTTTTATCGAACTATTTTCCAGCAAAACAAATTCAAGTGAGAAACAAATAAAATTCAAACTAACCGAAACAAGTAAATGTGAGATGGTTGCATTGGAAATTATAATTTGTTCGTTTTATATTACATAAGATGCAATTTTAGCCATTTATGATAATTATCATAAATCGATTCAAATGAATACAAAATTTATTTTAAAAAATGCAATGATATTTAACAGTATCTTGATATACCATATAATATATAGTATTACATAATAAAACTAAATAAATTATTTTGTATAAATTGCTAATAATTACGTGAATAAAAACAAAATTCTGGTTCTCATGAATTCTTGATAATTTGTAATTTTTAATTCTATGCTTTAAATAAACTATGACGTTGGCTTTTTAATAATACAAAAAATGCATTATGCAGTTTTGTTCACGCGGTGGAAATCCTTCAACCAACTTGTTCATATGCAACTTTATTTGGATAATAGACGAGAGGTGAGCTATCTTTTTTACCGTTCCATGAATAATTTGATATATATAATTAATTTAATGATGTAATATTTCATACGCTTTTTATTTTTTTGTTGCTAAATATATGCACGCAGAGATTTACAATGTTGAATGAATATTTTTGAGATGCTATTCAAAATTTTCCATTGAAGACCATCAATATAAACTAAAGATTTGGATACCAGTCCAAAACAATAATCATGGTAAACTTTCCGCCAAACGCCAACTTGATATCAAATTAGCAAGTCGGAATTCAATGGATTCATGTGACATTTGATGAGAGGCTGAGCTGTCAAAAATCGCCCAATTTTGTAATACTATTTTTTAATTGACGCTGGAAAAAATCTCTAAGCTTAAATCACATTTTTTCAGTTTCAAGTATTTCACGTAGGGATTTTAAATATTCTTTGAAAAATAAAACGCTTTATTTCCAGCATATTCTGGTGGCCTGCCCGAGTCTTGAAGTTGATCTTGATAAAAAGGTGTTAAATAATGAACAATATTATTTTATTTAGAGATAACAGATGATTTTTTGTCATAGGTGTCATATGTCCTTTAAATTAGTATGAACTAATATTTTTAAAAAAATATGAATCATCTGAATATTTGATAATCAAAAAAGAATAATAAAGTTTCCCTATCACCATTTCAAATTGTTAAAATTTAATTCTAAGTCAAACGTAGAAATTTTATATTTTCAATTGCTTCTAGATGCAGCCCCATGGGTTTATGGAAAAGTTTCTTTCACTTTAAAATGAATGTGGTGGCATTAAAAAAAATTATATTGTTTCATTGGACAGTAATCGATGCTCGATTCGTCATTGATCGACAGATTTTATTACTGGAATAATAAAAAAATAAAATACTTAATATTTTATTTCGTCTAATTTATTCTCACATTTTGTTAAAATTGAGAAATAATGGATGAGATATTAAAATTTCACAAGAATTCGTTGCAATAGTCATAGTGAAATAGCAAAGGAATTATGGAAAAGTAAATATAACGAAGTCGTCATATTTATATTGTCACCGATGGATTTTTGATGTTAATTATAGCCCTACTTCATATTGAATAAATATTTTCACTACTATAAATAATAGCTCTTATACAGATTTAACTCTACAGGTGTGTGGCATTTTCCTTTCATTTTCAAACATGCTTTCGGCTTCTATGAATCACATAAATATTTCAAAGACTTCTTTTAACAACTACCACGTTTGGTTCAATTGCCTTGAATTTTTTGACAAAAGATTGTTTGCTAATAATAATAACAATAATAATTGCATGTTATTATTTTTGCATAAACATTTTACAACCAGATGATTGTGAGATTTTTAAGGCCACCCGGAACTCTAAAACGCATTCTAAATGCATCGAAATATCCGGGCAGAAAAAAATACAAATTCGATATATTGCAACGGTTTTCATAATCTATAAATAACACAAAATTCATAGTAAGACCATTGCGATCTGTGGAGTCTGAAATATTTTTATGTGGGTCTAAACAAACTCTCAACTATTACAGGTTTTTTTTCAATCGGTCAGTATAATGTTAATTACTTCGACTATTTGAAAAATTATTTACCAATATAAAAAAGACGAGTCATTGATTAAAAAAATATCAGTCAATGCTATACATAATAAAGTCGCACAGATTCGATTAAGGAAACCAATTGCATACATAGGATAATATTTAGTTTTATTAAATAACTTTAATATGAAATATGAAATGTGTATTTCTTTTTGTCTGTTACAATAATATTCGGCAAACGGAAAATGATGGTAACATGATAATTATGGCTTACTGTGATTATGGTTGACATTTATAGGTGAACGGGTACTATTTCCAACTTTTAAAAATATCTAGAAATGTAAATATGTATAAGTAGTTCATACACTGTTTGTGAAGCTTGTTTCGACTCTTGAGAAGCTTTAGTTTGTGATACTGATCACTCCATTAGTCGATTTAATTACCTTCTTATATTCACAGTTTTTTAATAGTCTTGAGATGTATAAATTTGTTCTACATCATAAGCAATAATTACTTAGCTTACCGAAAGTAAATACGAGGAAAGATTGATTGTAAATGGTACACAACTTTTATTTACCTTGTATTAAAGAACCACTCAAACATGGTGATTTACAATCAACAAATGTTCATACTGAATGTTTTAGAAACCTTAAAAGAATTATTACTTAGCAGTCATGTTTTTTAAAATATTTTAAATGGATGCGTTAAATGCATCGCCAAATAATGACATTTGTATTTCAGCCTTGCATCACCGTTTGAAGGCATTCAAGGTTTAGCTGTTAGTTGCAATCTGCAGCATATAACCTCGACACTATTTACATTTTGGCAATTGGCAATCATCATTTATTATTTAATAATGTTTTCTGAATAGATGCTTAAAAGTGCTGAAAACGTTTCTTGAAATTATGAACAAGATGCTAGTATGCAAATAATTCGTTATCGAAATTCTCCATGAGCTTATCTTTAGTGATTTTGTACGGTTCTAGGACAAAACTTGACAGGATAAAAGCATACATGGATAAAACCGTATGGGGATAAAACGTTTCACATATATAACCGTACTCGGAAAAAACCCGCTCACAGATAAAGCCGAGAATAGAAAAAAGTGTTTTTTTAATTATTGTTTTTCTAATAGTCACATGAGTTTTCAGCTTGTAGTAAATCGCTTCAAACCTGCGTACATCTAATCGTAATATATGTCACTGAATATACTTCGTAAACGATCTGACGTTATGATTGTTAATTTCAACCGTTAGTACGATGAAGTTGTATATCTGAAAAATAGTGACTGATGTGAAATAGTTTCTTCCCTGAGATACCAACCATTGCTGTCCTGTGTGTCTTCCTTTGCAACACTTCATAAATGTATCACTAATAATTATTTAATGGAAACGAACATAACCGCCATCCGTGTGTAGCTAAATAAACAGAAATCATTGGTTATTTCAAATTAAAAATTTATCACATACTGAACAGTTAAATAGAAACAGAAAAATTGATGTTTTTAATGTAAGTAATTTTTATATACGATTTTATCATGTTTGGTTTTATGCATGTATGGTTTTAGCCATTTGTTCCCGTGTCGTGTTTTATCTGTATACTTTTATCCTGAACGCTTTTATCCCATACTGTTTTGTCCGTTCATCATGTTTTGCATGTTGATTGAAAAATATCATTGAAAATTGCCAGATAACTGTTGTACAAAATGTTTATAAAAATAAGTCAGATCAATTAGTTTCAAAAAACAAATCAATAAGAAATTGAGAACGTTATTTTTTACTATGGATTCATCCTGTCAGGCTGGTTTTATTGCCTATGTTTATTGGCGGATAAAAAATCTGCATATGATCGGCTATTAGGCTGCACGTATGTATTCGAACAGGTTTTTTTATTCCTTGCTCATCTGAATTGAATATTATGCCATTTTTAAATGCACAACGCCCACTAGACATGATGTAATAATACTCGTAAAGTAAATTTGTTTTTATTGCGAATGCACCTAAGGATTCATTCAAAAACATTATGTCAATGATTCATGTATTTTACCCAGGAGCTTATCGTTTTTTGAAACCTTTTTCTCGTTAATCATAAATTTCATTGAAAATATTCACGGGGAATTTTGATAGGTTTTGTGGCTTTGAGAATAGAATATAATAGAATAGAGAATTGTATGACAGTTTAACTTGGCTATGTTGGAAAATCCTTAAAATATCTGATCAATAATAGACATATTAATCACACAATTACGTAAAAATAACGATTTAATTATCTAGAAACCGGGCCATTGGGTCAAATCAAATCATAATTGACTCCTAAAAGTGATATGTTATATTAAAAGTGTAATAAAAATATTGCATACTAATGAATAAAAATAAACTGCAGTTTATTATATAGTAAACGACATTAATAGTTGAATGCATAATATTTTCTTTAATTAATTAAGTGATCGTTTTGACAATCTGATAAAACATTTGTAAAGTCGTAAAATTATTTTTGAGAGAATATATTTTCGGCATAACTATAGAAAAACGCCTACGTACAGTCGTCGCTTATTGAGCATAAAAAATAATGATTAAGTAGGTGTTGTTTTACGGGAAAACCACGACGTTTTTGTTTGCAAATGTCATCAATTTTAATTCATTCAAGTCTTCATTAAAAGTATTATATGTCATATTGTAAGCTAAAAGCATTCAGGATATAATTGTTTTAATTAAAAAGGGTCAAATGTTCGGGATAGTACATTTATCTTTTTACCGTTAATCTAAAATCGACATGTAAACAGTAGAATTGTAGAATCTAGTTAGCGGCTCAAATATGGAACTCAATATAATTGATTACGAGAAAAAATACAAGTTTACTTATTTTGTGAATACTTCCATCAAAAATACCCGCTGCACGTTGATTGCGGACATGTGCAGATAAAAGTGCATTTAACTAAAAAAACGAAAATGTTATTCTTTTGTTATATTCTTTATTGATTAAATAATCACAGTTACTTTTGCAGAACAGCTCTTTGGTGCAATCGACGATACAATCTGAAATTTACTGTATTTAGGTCATTTATTTTTGACCACATCTTTACTTGGATCAATGCATTCGTTTTTTTACCTTTGGATCTTTCTTCGCCTTACTCCGACAGTTCCAAAAAAAATGTGTGAAGTTGTTTGTCTAGGCTTAGATTATCTGATTAACGTTTTGCAGGCGGGATTGCATAAATATAAATAAATAATTGTTATCGACGATTAGGCGGCCGATTATTATTCAACTAAGCACCTTGAAATATTTTAGCGTCGAAATGCACTTGTGGGGCAAAATCGTAGCAAAACAGAAAGAGCTTGAGAACGTTGCTCATAACTGCAATAAGGCTGTGCATATATATTAGTTTTCTATGGAGATGAATTCTATTTGATCACTGTATCACTATATATAATACATGACGAGTTATTATTGCAATAAGCAATAGAAGAATTTAATAGAAGAAAACTGTTCCTATGTACATATAAGAAATAAAGTTGGCCAATCAAAATTTTCTCGAAAATGAATTAGGTGCATTACAATATTCTACATTTCATTATTTTTTTTTTATAAAAGGGAAATTAAACTATTAAATAAATATATAATAGTATTTAATGATATCGATTGGAGGTGTTTGACGGAATTTGAATTAAATGAAAAAACATGTTAGAAGTTAAAACACTTAGTTAACAAATTTCATCAGTTTGTCCGTGGCTCACTTTGCATCTTGAAAAAAAACAATTGATGAAGAAAATTGGCTTCTTTTGTCTTATTCCAGTACACATACCATAATCGGTTTTTGACAAACATTTTCTTAGCCCATCTTTCAATAACGCTTCTTTAGGAAAAAGCTTATCGTCTGATTTAGAACCAATTCATATTAAAATATGTTTTTATATTCCAGACAAGAGCGGCAAAAACTTTGTAAAATCACGTGGGTAGGAAATTTTCGGACCTAATATTAATATTAATTATAATCCATCGATACTATATCAAACATAATTAAGGATACAAAAAAAAAACAATTAGAATGTCAAAAAAATTGGTCGATTTCTATATAAAATACTTAATAAATTGAAGCTTAGCTGTAAAATATTCTACAATATAAAATATTAATTGTGAAATGGTATGATTATAAAGCATTTTCAAATTATTAAAAAAATATGGCTATAGTATAAATATACAAACAAGACAATGAGAAAAATTGAGATAAAACAAAAAATATCTAATTCTGCATTTTTGAATATTGGTTGCATCTAGCCGTTTTCAGTTTGCATTAGGAAGATTGTAGTTGCAGGAGAGTTGTTTAGGCATTATTCGGTGTCTCTAAAATGGCCCGTAGCAGGAATCTTTTTGCAAATGCATTTGTGTTTTTTATTTATTTATCCATCGAAGGTCGCACTCACGTTTCGGATTTTGGTTTTGTTTCATTTTTAAATATATGGCCACGATTCATGAACTGTTAGAACTTTGCGTTTAATGTAAAGATTCATGTACGGCAATAATTACAATTCAGAAATCTATATAATTTATTCAAAGAGAAAAAACTTCATGGGTATACTTCCTGAAAACTAAAATTAAGTAATACAAACCAATTTAAAATTATTTTTCCTGCTTTTAATCATACAAATAATGGGGGGAACATTATTATATTATTCTAGCTACAATTTCTTTGTCTCCTTCTATGCTTTATAGTTAATATGCGCCAAAAATATTTTCTGAGACATCAAACCGAAGATAGAAATGTGAAGAGTTTTTACGTGTTTCATCCAGTCTCCATATATATATGTTCTATGACTATTGGCTTTATGTGAAAGTAATTTTCTCAACGCTCAAATGTATATATTGATTCTTCACAAGGTCAAATATCTTGCACTTTATGTACAAAACAAGCATATTTTAAACATATCAGCAGATATCTTTCGTATTTTCGTCACCTCATGATTCGCTTCCGTAAAGCATTACTGAAGGAGCGCATATATTAAAAAAGAAAGATTTTTACTCGGAAGACTAAATTTAATAACACAACTTGAAATTTATAAATACTGGTCGCTTGGTTTATGAGTAATATTGAATAATGGTTTGTATCAATTCGCCCATTTTTATCATCTCAGGAAACGCACAAAATTTTTCCCATCAGTGACAGTTTTGAATTAAATTATAGAGGAAAAAAATATAAACGAGTCATTCCCGAACGAGAATTTAATTGATTTTTCTAGAAATTCTTTCCATGAAATATTGTTTATATTTGGTAATTGTTTGTATGGTTATTAAAATAAATAATTTTGATGATTTACTAATTTTAATTTGTTAATTTTAATTGAATACGTAGAGAAATGCGAACGGAAGTGACGTAAATAATTTAATAACATATTTAAGACTGATGCAGCATTGGAAAAAATCGATGATAAATTTGCACGAAAACCTCGACATAAAAGTCATAATGACGAACAGATGCAATCTTTTATGTTTTTATATACAAAAATAAACATTCGATTTTGATAAACCTCACATTCAGTTGATATAAAAATAACAGAATAATATTATTTAAGATATGCTAGCCATGCTTATGTTTCATGTATTGGATTCATAAAAAAATATGAACACATTAGGAAATAATATCTTTTGGTTACCATGTCGTGTTTTTTTAAAATTTAAATTAGCTTAATCATTTGTAAAACACCTATTTGGTTTGACAATTGATGAAAGTTGTATAAATGCAATCTATTCGTTTATTTTATTTGCGCTATTTATACCATTTATATTGGTGTCATTATATTATACCATAAAAACTTTAAGATCATCAATCATCATATGAAAACTGGCATGAATTTCAAATCTTAAACGGAGAGCCTTTGCTTCGTGTAAGAAACATGGCAAATATGAAGAATGGATTATTATTCATAATATTATGAGAAAATACAGCTGTGCATTACTTAAAACTATTGGATTGTAAACGAAATCAAAGAATAATTGTCGGCACGATCTTACAAAGACGAATCTGCATAAAAGTCCACAAAATGTTTTTTATTTGTATAAGTTTCGAAGTTGCAAAAAATAAATTTGCAAATATTTGTAAAGATTATATGAAGAGAATCAAATGTGGATTGCCGCACTTATTACTTAAACTAAGTTATATAAAGCAAGTTTATTTTTTCCTGAACGTCGTTTTATATGCCTGACTGAAGTATTATAAAAACTAGTGCAATATGACTTTTTTTATGTAAGCATATCATAAATAAAACTATCTACAATGCATTTACTGTCTTTCACGGTTTTTTTTCCCCAAAAAATTGAAACAATTTGACTTTGTCGGCAATTTTTTTACTGCAAACTAAAATATTTAGCCATAAGTATTACAAGGGTGGCTATTAAGTTTTATGACACAAAATAATGTTGGCATACGTCGAAATCAAAACGCACCAATAGCGAATACTCTCCTTATTGTTTTCAGGTAAGAGTGTATATCTACCTTCTTTTATGGCGAGTAAGCTTATAAACATTCACGGAACGCATTATTTTCTTTAAGATATGTAATAACAGCCAAAAGTATTTGAAATAAATATGTGAAATACAATAATTTCAGTAGGAAGAGATATCATTTTAAATATATCATAATTTTTTGAAGTGACATAATTAGCATGACTATTTTGATAAAATTATATTTATAACGCAGATATGTCTGCAAAACATCGAGATAAAAATGATATAATATAGCGATTTATCTCGTTTAAAATTATTGTTAATTGTTGATTGTTTTAAAACAATGTTGGGTATATGAAATGTAATTCAAGAGCTGTATTAAATTTCGATTTCCACAAATTTTCCGGCAAACTTATCAAAAATATTAGTTTTTAAAAGTAATCAATTGTGAAAATTCATTTTGGTAAACTACTTAGCTAAAATTTTAAATATAATTGTGCGAAAATGTTGATTCCAAAGATGTATCAAAATTTCATTCTCTTACATATTTTCAAGTGAAATTAAAGCATACAACTACATACTGACACAAGTGAGTAAAAAACAAAACAAAAATTTAACAAAAAATTAAACAAAAATTCAGTATGCCATCAAAATATAATGAAATAAAAATGAAAACCCATTACTTTCCTACACAATTTTTTAGTATATCGCTTGAATACGAAAAGACAGTTACTGTCGTATTATTTTAAAAAAATAATGCAATTAATGTTAGTATGTTATTTTTCCACGACATACGTAAATTATTGGTTCATATTGTTTCAGTTACAGTTATTCACAATCATAAAAATTAAACTATTCAAGTTATCTGGAACTTTTGAAGAGACGTCAAATAATTTGTGATATCTCTGTATGTATACCGTTCATCTTGATATTGTGATTCAAAGAATGTTCTTGGAATATGTGAACAATGTAAAAATGTCTAGTAATTACAATGAGAGAGATTTTTTGCGCAAATTTTAAGTAATGTAAGTGTTTGCCAATAACAATAATTGCAAAAAGCATTTAGGGATAACAAGGAAAAGATTCTTAGAAGAAACACAATGTTCTTTGTGCCGGCTTAAAAAATACAAAACATCAAGGCAGACTTAATTGTGGAAAAATTAAAAACTATGCGTCTACACAATTCATTATATTAGGGGTATCATAAAAGCACTTTGGCAAGGATATTTGCAGAATATTTTCACTTCTTTTAGTATTCGTTGGTAAAGCAATATTTTTTGCAAACATTTTACGTTTAAAAAGAAGAATAAAAAATATGCAAGGCCGAAGACGCTTTCTAAATTTCTTTAACAGTTAGCCAAAAAACTCATTAATATATTTCAGAGAATCATGCAACTTTCGATAATACTATTTCAGGATAAATAGAATTGGTTATATTCGTAAAAAATCTATAAGAAATGTATTGATGTACTTTTTTAATGTATTGGTTGTAAGCTCATATTTAGGAAGATATATTTAATGTATTTGGAATAATTTTTCAATCGACACGCTCGATTTATTAAGATATAGGTTTCAAAGAAGGTGAGGACTACTAATGTACAATATAATATTACGAATTTTTTAATAGGGCTGGATAAATTTATTTTTATACGTTGCCACCAACATGTTATATTGAATAGTAATTCTCTTTTACTGAAATAAAAATTATTAATCTTATAGTCAAGGAAACGAAAAGAACGAATAGCTATTTGTTAGAAATGTAATCAGAAAAAATTTTGCATTGAAAAATGCGTCAAGGTGTCTAAAATCATCCACTCTCCGTCTATCTTTTAAATATACGGATTCACATTTCTTGTTCCAAAAACATATTCGTATGAATTACCTATGATATAACTCTGTCATGTAAAAATATTCACTTTAGCTTTCGTATGAATCTCGTAAGCATTAAAATACATCGTTACGGATCATATTAAACAAATATTGTTTGAGTGGATTGCCCATAACTTTTAGCGCGTAATAAACTTATTAACCCGTTTGCCTTGTTGTTAAAAAGAGACCAATGATTATTTGTAATTCAATGCAAAAGTATGAATGGAACAGATCAGGTGGCGTTTATACTATGAATTTTTATTGGATAATAACGTAACTTGCCCATTAAATATTAAATATAATATTTTACGAGTATTAGATCTCATCACAAAGCAATCACATGACGTCATATTATTTATTGGGAGACTATAAAGTAATTTTAATCGCAGACCTTTTTTGATAATTATTTATAATAAATAATATGCAACAAACGGCGGAATAGAAAGGTAGTAGAAAAAGAAATGTTTTCATTGAATATTTTTAGAGTTTTTTAAAATAACTACAATATGACGAAAAAACTTCTTCGTCTGCTATTGAATCCTTTCTTGGAGCACAAGACCACAACTCGATGCTTCCAATTTTGTCTGTCTCGGCCAATCTATTTCTTCTTCTCCAATTTATTTAAGAGTTCAGTATCTCTGCCGAGATGATCCTATAATTGGTCATCAGCTAGTTGGATCTAGTTCATATGAATTATAAAAGCGATACAGTTGATTTATATGTAATATTACATAAGCCTTATAGAATTTAATGAGTATTAACAGCATCCCTAAAGGGGGGTAAAATCGTATTATAGAATTTGAAATGAGATAACAAAAGCAATAATATTTAATTTTCTTAAAGTAACAATAATTCCATATTTTTTGTATATGTTTACAGAAAGATACTTTTTTGAAACATATAAGAATATTTGCTTTTAATAATAACCTAATTGGTGGTCATCACGATTAAGGCCTTCAAACCATTATTTTATTATTAATCAAATAGCTCAAGTGGATAATGTCACATGATTAATAAAATAGGTTTTCTTTATTAAATGTTAATTTAAAATAAATAGGTAAAATAAAACTTTTTCAAGGAGTAACAATGACAGTTACATTCTTATATATTACGAAGCCTATAAATAAAATGACTGTATTTACATATTTAGACGTAAAAACAATTATTTGAACATAAAATTTTTATGTCTATCATTATATGGTTTTATTAACGTGTAAACAGCAAATAGCTTGAACTAAAATCAGCTTGTGAAAAGGATTGTAATGCATTTACGAGAAGAAATAGAAAAGATTGATTTAAGTAATTTATTCAAACAAATTCGTTATCAATTTCTTTAAATAATACCAATTAATTTTATGAAATAATTCTTAATAAATAAATATATAATTATGGAAATATTTGCCTCTCATGTAAAGAGTTTTGTATGCAATTTTTTAAAAGAACTCCTTTTGTACAAGAAAATATCTGCTGCAGTCCTAATTCAATATAAATTAAAAAATATATCGTAACCAAAATTTTTCCTGCTAAATTTAAATGTGTATTATCAACGCTAGTTGTAACGTTAAAGTATGGAAAAAAATGAAGAGAACAGAATGATGGGACTATAAATAGTCTAAAATCTTCAATGTAAATGTGAAAATTACAAAATGAACTATTTCATAATTTTCTTTATTTTCAGGATAGAATACGGCTCGATGCGATAGATCAACTCATCACAGAAATAAGTGTTTTAGAGCAGTGGCTGCCAAAAGATGGTATGTCAAACTATAGTTTATTTATGTTATAATTTTTTTATTGCACTTTTCCTATATCAATAAGACTTTCACGACATTCGAAGAGTTTGTGGTCGCTTTATTATGGTTTTTATTTGCGGGAAGAAGTCCTAGATGACGAAGTCGTGGCGTTAAAAGCATTATCAATTCTATCCAATAAACTAAATATCTCCAAATTTCGTTTCAATGGCATTATACAAATTCTTATAAAATTACATGGTCAAATTACAAAGTTATTATACAATTGAAAAATAAATAATCAATCAAAACGGTACATTATAATTATTAATAGAAGGGAATACTCTCCAGCACTTTTTCTACACATTGCAGTAAAAGTATTCTTTCATTATATTTTTGACTCACTTGTATATGTTTTACTCCTGATAAATATTTGAGATATGTTGAAATCCTTAAATTAGGAATTATGTTTCGCGTGATTCTAGTGTTCGTACACTGCCCCAATTTATCAAAATATTGTTTCCATACCTTACCATATTAGCGCGACAAAAATACAGATTTAAAAAATAAATCGTTCGCGTTGCACTACAATATATAATTCTTCAAAATGAAAGTAATATCTAGATCGAAAGAAGATTACAAGCAATGTGTAACTTAGTTTTTTTTATTTAATCATTTTATGTTATGGACTGCGGGTGTTGAAATTTTGTAAGATTTCACATGTATTGGCACTAACGGCCCGGGTTTCGTTTTTCGGCATCTTTAGATATTCTATCACACGGCTGCAACAGAACTGACACACAATATGCACTTAGCTCCGGTTGTATATGCAAGAAATTAATTTCAAAGTACAAAAACAGACCATAAGTCTTGGTTCTAAACATATAAAGATTAATAATCTTTCCAATTCTCCATTGTTATATCCCTTACGTGAGATTAATTCAATGAACCGACTATCTCATAAATTGAGTATCTATATTACGTCACCGGATTTTGAATTTCCACCGTTGCCCATCTATTTGAAATATGTAGGTATCTTGGTCTAAAATTATCCAATTGGATTTTTATGATAATTGGTTATTATTTGTTTTCAAAATTCATCGTCATTATTATTAAATCAATAACGTATTAAAAGTTATTTCAGTTGTATGTTTGAATCCTAGCCTAGATCTGTGTTTTTCTTTTGTAATTAACACCTTTTGTGTCAGTTCTGTTGCATTCGTGTGATAGAATGCCTGAAGATGCCGAAAGGAAAATCCCAGGTCGTTAGTAAAAAAAACATGTGAATCGTAAAAAATTTCAAAAATTCATTTTTTTTATTTAATCTTTACAAATCACATATATTTGATTGGAGAAAGGACCATTATTACAACGCGAGCAACTCTTATATATTAAAACCGATGAGATAATAAGAGACAACTCGATTGTTTGCCAATAACGATAATATTTGCATAATATTAGTGACACGACCTTAAATACTCTTCAACTTGGCCCAAAAAAGTGCCCCTATTTGGGATTTTTTTACATCTCACAAACCGTGAAAGCAGCAAATCATAATTTTTAATCATATGCAAATGAATCTGTGAAGGCAAGCATGTTACGATGCTATAGATATGAGGCCAATAATTGATAGACAAATATATTCGTATTAACACATGTGAATTAATTGACAATGTTTCAGGATAAATTTAACATAATTTTGTTGTATTTCGAATAAACAACGCTCATGAAAAGTCTAAGGTGCGTACTTAAAAATCTTTGACACATTGCAAAGAACTATATCTGTCGTAGAATGTAGGAGGTATGATAATCGATGAATATAATAATATCCATACTGGGATTGATAGTAAGTAATGCTCAATAAAATAAATGGTGTTCTTATAATTTTTTTACTTTTATCGTAATTCTACTGTAAGATACATTTCTTAAAAACATAACGTTTTTTTTTTTAAGAAAACCTTATGAATGGTAAGCTCATATAATGGAACTCAAAATAATTGTTGAGATGGATGATTTTGACGTGATGCTAGTTTAATTTTTAAATAAGAGCTTTCACACTCTTTAAGGTGTTAACTCGAGCATATTTATAATAAAATATTCCTCGATGTATCATGGTAATCTATAAAAATTTACTTACGACAACACTTCAAAATATTTTTTTTGAATTATTCGTTGTTGGAATATCATTGCGAAAAAGAATCATCGAATATTGATTCAAAAAAGTATTCTCCGGTAGGTTTCATGATATCATTTTTCGACCCTATTTTCAACCGATATAACTGTCATACACTTAAATGTCCAAATAGAAAATGAACCTTAATTATAAAAAATATCTCACACGCGATCCAGAACAATTGCTTTTTAACCAAAAGGTTGGGTACCCGTGGTCTAAATAGTCGTAAATGTCTTCTAATGAGAAATCTTTGTGATGAAGTTCTACAATATGATGAATGTTCATCATTTCATAATATATTCATCATTTACAGTGGAACATATGGCCTGCTAATAAAGATATCTTAATAGGAGTTTTTCCTACGTGGTATGCTTGTTTCTCAGTTGCTAAGCTTCTTATAAAAGGAGGGTTAAGATAGAATGAATAGGTCTAGGACAGGACTAGTCGTAAGCTGACTGCTTTCACTTTTTATTTCACATTTGTATAGGGTCAGATAGGTGAAAAACAGCGATGTTCTTACAGGAAATAACGGCGTTGACTCTACGGATCCGACCATTATTTAGCTATATATTATATTTCATAAGCCAACCAAATAATAAACTATTGTAATTTAAATAAATCTCCGTTATAAATAACAAGATACGTACTTATTGATGCCTGTTATCAAATATGATAACTGTTATAGATACACGTATAAACTTAAATACACGTCCTTGGTGTGAAGGTAAAATATTATTAATTACTAACGGATAAAAGCGAATTTGCAACATTTTTGGTATGCAACTAATACAAATAAGGGTAATTCAATTACTATATGAATGGAAGATTAACATAATGGTCTATCGCTGGGATATTTCTTAACGGGCTGGTTTGACATCATTTTGTAAATGCATGGCCATTAATCACATCAAACACAACGTGTTTGTATATATATTAATAAAAAATGTAAGTCATAACTCTTCTGTCGTATTCAGTTTATAAAATAGATGCTTTATTTTTTTTATCAACAAGTTTAATGTTTGCTTCGAACAATGCATGAAAAATTTCGTATTGGGTATTTTTGAACATAGCTAAGGTATATGACACTTCTCTAGTTCATATATTTCCAAATATTTTCAACTCTCGATATACTTATACGATAATTGTGTCAACATAGTTTTAAAGGAATATTTAAAGGGCTTACGGTTACATCCAGAAAATGTAACTGTTTTGATGTGAGGATTTGTATAAAATGGAAAAAAAATGAGTCATAATTTAGAAATCATGCATGGTAAAAGCTCAATAAGCCCGTTAAGTAACCTCTTAGAAATCAGGACGAAGCCAGTAATTTTGTTAACACAAACACATTTTTAACAATTATTAAATATAACTTTATAAATGGTAGCTACAATTACAGAAAGCTTTTGAAAATAAGAGAAAAGAAGTTTCATGAGCTTTATCGCAGTTCAGTTTTTCCTCCTGTTAGCTTAATGTATTACTATTATAAATGAAAATAATGTCAATGAATTCGCAATGCGTTAAAATCTACGTTGTCCCATATAACTGATTTTTAAATAGGATAAATAATGATTTTTTTTACTAAAAATGTGAATAAATGATATTTTTTACTTTATTTCACAACGATAAAATCCAGTCAACTGAAAATGTTTAATTGCATAGCCTACAGTGTTCAAACAGCATCAACAATATTGACAATTTTGGTCGTGGTTCTTTTGTTGATTCACTTTGTCTATGGGCCTCAAATATTCAATGTAACATAATAAATAGTCACTAATGGACTGGGCTATCCCTGTTTTTTTTCTATCAAAGTACAGTTAGGTTTCCAACACGCTGTTCTATTATATATGTTATATAACATAACCCTTTTGGAATACCTTTGGAATGAAGATATGGTTAACAAATAGATTATAAGCTTTTTAAACTTTTTTTTTGTGTAGAGTCCATCTAACTGTATCTTATACCGTACAGAAGACATTTACTGGGAGGTCCATTACATTTCATTTATAGCGCACGAGCATTTTACGTTTAGTATTTTTAAAAGCGAAAAATATTTTTTCTTTAACTCATTATTTCCCAAACAGTTAAAATCATCATTCAATTACAAAACAGGTTTTTTTTTAAATAAGTCAATTTAAAAATAGGCGTTTTAATGAGAACGCCTATTTTTATATTTTCATTTCATATTCTTATGTTTTAACATTTTATGATATTTACCGCTGTTCGATAAAGTTAAGTGAATACTTAATTTATTTCATATTTTCAATTATATTATATCGAATCAAAAATATATTTCTCGATTGCGAAAACTTTACATAACAGATAGTGTCATAGTTTTTTTTATCACATCAATGTAAATTCAAGTCTTATTGTAAATTAATAGTGCCTTGTTGTTGCTTTTTGAACATTTACATTCTTTAGAAAAGAGACTTTACCACAGCCTTCTTGAAATTAGGTTCTATACCGTGTTGTTAACCCTTGAAGTGCATCTTGACGGGGTATATGTCCCTTCGATAGGTGATACAATGAAATTTTATACAGGTCAAGACAGAAGTATAGGATGTCAATAATTATTGCCATCGTGAATATTTTTCATCAAAAAAATATTACTTTCTAGATTTGTTTACTCTCTGTAGAATATAATATAATATGAAACATATTTTTATGATAGTCATAAAATGAATATTACATAAAGTACTATTGAAATGAAATTTACGCATGCGATATTTTGTGCATTGCAGAATTCGTGGATAAGAACATAATAAATCACCAAAGAGTATTTTATAATCATTATGATAACATAATGTGACAAGGAAAAACTAGATTTGCAAGTCTCGCAATCATTTGTTGAAGATGTCTTAGAATTTACCCTGCTTACTCATGTATCCATAACTTCATCTATTTGTATATTTTATGATCGGCGTGGCCATTCAAATTATATAAAAATGATTTTATGACTGGCAAATTTGAAAATTTACATTTCCGTATGTTTTGTCACTAATGACACGGGTTTAATTTTGTACACTGAAACATACAAACTGGTTGAATGAATAAAAAAATATTTTATGCCATTTATGTATACGACGAATTCAGAAAACTTATATCAATAAAAATTATTAATTAAATTTGAATTGTTACAACTTTGTACGATTCCACATGTTTTGTGACTAACGACCCGGGTTTCTCCTTTCGGCATATTCATGCATTCTATCACACGGATGCAACAGAACCGACTGAATTATTAATTATATGACTTTGCAATCAATATGAGGAATCGGTTACCATTAAAATTACGACATACGGATGCCAAGTTTTGAAGGAGCGGACTTCGTTACGATAAAATATCATAGATTATAATCAAACATGTGTACTGGCTTAAATCATTTGTCTGGGTCTAATATTACAATTCGATTCAAATCATGTAAATAAAACTTGCAGTTGAGAAGAGTAAGAGTCGAGAATGATTTATTCGTTTTTGCTATGTAAATTCATTTTTTATCATAAATAACCGAATATCTTTTGAATAATCTTTTGAGGGGTGCTGTAGACATATCCTTTTACCCGAAAAACAACCGTTCCACGGACAACTCACGAAAATAGTTCAAACTTGTTTGGCTGGAGCCCTGCTCACTGTTCGGAAATAACGGGAGTATTTTAATGTTATGTGGGGATAACTTATAATAATAATAATGACCGCCCTCTGGAATGCGGAACACTTCTTCACAGATGAGAAATGAGAATGTGGGTGCGTGAGTGTTGATTTTGATTTAGGACACTAACCTGAATGACCCATCTTTTGGGATGGACTCGTATCTAAGACCGACTTTATCGGGACATTTTATCATTATATATAGAAGTATTCTCTTTTCAATTCAACTAGTGAAGTACTGTGTGTTTGGACTTGATTTTATGAATTCTAGGATCATATGCCACGAAATAGACTGAGGCCATATTTTCTAGTTTTTCCCCTTAAAAAAATGAATTAAGCTTTCACGATAGTTATATAAGATTTAGAGTCGATATCCTATTGAATTTATTACATGCATAGGAATTCGTAGCTGAATGGTTAAGCTTTATGGATGTTTGTCAAATTCTGTAGTGGATATTACGGACTCAAATATCCGTACGGACACGTGATAAAGGGATGAATATTTTTGCTGTGTACATTACCTTCCACCCATCGAATTGTAAATCCACAGGAGCTTTATTAGTTAAATGCTATTTTACAAGACATATTTTAAAGTTTTTTGTAAAAAATTTTGTACAATGTAATTTATAATAAGAGCGGGCATGCTTTAAAAATAATCAAAATTTATAATTCTACAAAAAATACGCAACGACAATCCATTGAAATTCGAAGATCACACTTTATAGCAGCGGTCGCAAACTTGGATCACTTATGTGGACTATTAAACAATCAAATTTCACAGACTTGCGCTTAGAAAAACTAAAGTGTAAAATATAGTATGAAATGAGGATTAACAAATTTCAAAGCATTTTTTTTTATTGCGAAACCGTTTGCAAATTGGCTCTATATAAATATCTTTTAGATTTACATTTGTTGCTGCGTGCTTAGAATATGTCCATAGATTCTTGGCTTTGGTAAAATTATCCCGATAACTTTTCAGGTAGGCCAACGGTAATGTAAGAGTATAAACGTGAAAATATTTATTTCCTAAGAAATCAAAAATATCAGTGTTTAGTATTTTAGATCATAGTTCCTTAACCTTTTTACATCCGCGGACCACCATAAAAATGCCAAAATGTTTACAAACCATCAACATTGGATAAAAATAATAAATATTTATATAATTGATTTTTTATTCAAAACAATTAATTTTGAAACACCGTATGCTGATTAAAATAGACAGTAACCAAAAATGTAATTTAAAAATCCGTAAAGTACAATATAAAATTCGATTGCTTCGGCTCACCCAAAAAGAGAAAAGCTGTTTCTATTCACAATTTTAACGCTTCAGTCCCGAAACATCGTATTTACTTAGCCGTTATATTTTTTTGATTCCACAAATTAGAACACCGTTTTTATCTATAAATTAAAATAACGCAAAATAATAAAAATTCATTGCTGTTAAAATTATGTAAAACAATATATATGTATAAATATATAAAATATCATAAAGAACTGTGTTCAATAGTTTAATATACTATTATCTATTTTATTAGATCGTGCATTTTAGAAAAAATATGAAGTGTAAAAAGATAATCGTTTATATACATATTTTCGGTGTGCAGCCACTTTTTTTCTTAAAATCGTTTTTCATATGTCTACATGCTCGATTTGACGCAAATGCTTTATTATTATTATGATGCAAGTAATGCTCGATATACCAACATGTAACTTGACACCTGAAGGGTTAAACTGTGTCCAATGTTTGTGTATCAGTCCTGATTTGGAATGACAAGTAAAGTTGTCACCTAAACGGTATAGGTCATTATTGAATTACAATACATTCATGCGACAGGGTATTCCAAAATGTATACGATGCTACATTTTATAAAATCCATATTGCCTGAATTTATTTTGGATGAATTAACCAATGAAAAAGTGACCATTTTGAATATTCTTTAGATATATCTATTATATCTATATTATAATATTGATAGAGTTTAATATATAATAAATACACCCGTATTCCTAAAAATAATAATCTTGTTTTTGATCGTATTTGTGAATGATCGAAAAGTTGATTTTGCATACCTTTTCATTTAACAAAAAGGTTTATAATAATTGAAAAGTTGTTAGCTTTTAATCGACGCAGAACAATTGAACACGGCAGAATTTATTTGAAAAAATAAATTTAAAACACACAATTAATATTTCCAATGAAGCCAACCGATAAAAAAGGAAAATCAAATGACGGAAATAAACTTTTTTACCAAATTTCATACACCTTGTTTATATTAAACAACATATTTTATTTTTTAAATAACACTTTATTCAAAAAAATTATTTAACCGACTCACAATGCAACATGTTTTAGGGAAACAATGTAACTTTTTACTCGAGGAAAAATTTAATTTGAGAAACATTTACTTCTTATTCAGTGTGTTTTGGGTAACATCGTTTATCGTCACTTTAGCGCAATTCCCGGTAACAAAATAACAGTGGATCGATACGTCAGACACCGTTAAGATTACCGATTGTAGAACCTGTCACAACATAACACAGTTAGCTTCCTACTCCATTTGTCCCTTCATTCATCTCCAACTAACAAATTATATCATTCTTCTGTTATACTGGCTTAATAACGACCATCAGTAAACTGTCACTTTACACCAAACATATAGTTCATTGATCATACAATTCAAAGTACAGGGCTCTTTAAATATTAAAAAATTGTATAAATTATATTTATTCATTTTTGTAGATATTCAACAGTCGCTCTTTGTAGCCGAGTAGTTGTTTTATCTTACGACATCGACACTGGGGTTGCTTGATGGTATTCCAATATCAAATTTGAATTGTTGGAACTATTATATGTAAAATTCAAATTACTTCTTAATCGTTTACGCTGCAGATGATTTTAATCGCTTGTTACATCTTATTGCTCTCGACTTTAAAATAACTGATCTTAAAAAAACTTTAAGCAGGCAATAAACTTTCTTCTAGCCATTTTTAGCCCAACAACTTTGAAAGAGAAAGAGTTTGAGCGACTAAATTATAAGAGAAACTCATAAATACTTATCGAAGGAATTGGCATTATTCACCTCAGCCCCTGTTAAAGGCTTTAAAAATAAATTGATAAATAATAATTAGTCGAAGGAGGGTGTTACCTGGGAAAGTTTTTTTTAAATCGTTATTTTAGTGAATATGAATTTTGATACATCATATGTGGCACTTGTAATGCATAAACGTGAAAATTTTTTCTGGAAAAATATTCGATAAAGTCACGTGTTTCAAATTTTCTTATAAGAATCAATCATCATTAAGATCAGCCATTGTGATGATTTGAAACACTGTGAAATTTAGGCTATGAATAATGTGCCATCAAATCCTATTACTTATACTTTTTATCTTTAAGTGAATGGTTTGAAGAAGAGGTTTTGTAGTCGGTTAACAAATCTCTATCATCATACGAACATATCAGCTGAAAATATTGCTGCTGTGCAAGAATGTGTTTAAAATAGTCTATCAATCTCAATTCCTCACAGTGCTCAAAAAATTGATTTTAATATGACAACTCAAAGAAAAATTATACATTATGATTTGCAATTCTTTATAAATTAAAATTCAATTGATGCAAGACCTTCCTCCTAGAGGCCACGTCTGTAAAAATTATCATATATATGACAATTATATGTTACATCTTGATCATAATAACCCTAATATTCAGACAAATTCATTTCAATGGATACACTAATAAATAAAATAGTCGACTCACGGGCATTATTAGCCCTATATCATTACTTTTGTGAAGATAAACGAGGTATTACGGCAACTGTTATGAATAATGTCATTTTAACTTGATTTTGACACCGTGATAGCTTTTGGCATGATTAACGTGTGGTCCCAACAAGAAGGCTAAACTTCAAATACGTACAATGTTGCAACGGAATTACTGAGGGATCTGTTTCCATAATAGATTAAATCGAAAAATGGTGATGTAAATAATTGGCTAAGAGTCACCGGATTCAATACCCCAGAAATTCATTTTGTAGGGCGTATGCCAACAAATCACAAACATTTGAACAACTTCAACAACACATTTGTGCCGCAGTAAATGGAATTCCGATTGAAATGTGTAAATATGTGCTGAATTATTTTATGAAAGTAGCCCACTTTTATGGGACTAAAAGAGGCGAGAACTTTTTCTCTTACTTTACTCACTTTGCCTTCCGTACGTTATTCCCCAAATTCAATATCAGCATTAAGTCATTTTGTTTTCGTTTTCAGTAAACCTTCCTGGTGAACATTCTGTATCTCATTTTAGCATATTCATAAAAAATTAAATCAAAGCTAGATTTAAAAAGTGTTTCTCATTCGAGCTCACTGATTCGTTCATCCGAGTCAAATCATTGAATATCAAAAAAAGTTATTCGCAGTGGATTCTATGCGAATACTACACTACTTATATTTTTTATCATTCTACCTGTTATTAATATTGTCTGCAATTATCAATTACGTCATTTTTCTACCGATTTATTGAAACAAATACTCATGTATTTAAGATTGAGTATATGTATGTTTTGAATGCACAGAACCATATTTTGTTTACATCTGCTTGAAATGTGGTCATATCCCAAGACGATTAATCTTTATGCTGACTATGGGATAATCAAAAAAATGTAATACTAATGAACCGAGTGATTAATGGTTGTTTGTGAGGAAATGAGTCTTAATTGAATATGAAATAACAGAAATAGTTGAGATATCCCAACAAAATTTATCTGGAGTTGGAAAACCCTTAAAACAGTTATTCTCAAACTTATATATATATATTAAAAACAAACGGTTTTCAGTTTTATTGTGGAATTAGTAAAAAGTAATTCTACATTTTTATGGTGACTACGGCCGGTTTCGCTCGCTTTGCAAGCATTATCAAGCGATTATAAAATTTTCTGGTCTAATTCGTATTTTGAGATCATCGCCAATTTTTATTATTTATTAATATAAAATAGTACTTTTTTAAATTTAATCTTTTCACAGTTAGTAGTTTAGAGTCTACTTATATTCAAACGATATTCACAGTGAAATATCTTTTGAGTAGTTCAACGAAAAATGGCGTAAAGATAGTGCTTATGGTTGCTCTGCCGTATTGACTTGATCGATCAATTCAGTTAGAGAAAATGTTCAATAACGGAATACAGTACGTTTTACAAAATTATAATCCACTTCACTTTTGAAATAAGTTGCATCTAAATAGTGTATTTCAGATTTCTAACCTTATTATCTACCGTTGTTGAGAAAATTAAATACAAATAGAGTTTATTTCATTAGATATTATCAGATATATCAACGGATCAATCAGCAATCTGAATATGAAAAATTTTATAACTTTTTTTATTAATTTAACGGTATGATTTGGCAAAATAACCAAATTTCATTTTTTTCTTAGTAACAACCTTCATAGTTATGTCACATGAAAATATGGTTTATTGAAGAGATAATTTAGTTATGTTAAAATATTTGAGACAATAACTTATCAGATAAATGTGATCGATTTTCATAAATAATTCGGCGAAATGATATTATATATTTTTTTTACTTTCTTGTTTTCAATTGAGAATCACTTAAGAAATGCTCACGATAATTTTCATTAGGATAGTGCACCAGAAGACGGTGGTTAATGGGATTTGTGTTAACACTTTGGAGTAACTGTTATTTTTAAATACACTCATAAGTATTTGACCTGTCACATAAATTAGAGGCAATGTAAATAACGGATATATTTTTATTACGCTTAAATAATAACGTACGAAATAGAATAATCTATAAATAGGAATACATAAATATCTTATAGTTAGATATTAAGTCGTATTTCAGTTTTGTTTAGAGTTGCTTAATTTAAGCCAAAACTTTTAGGAAAAATAAAATATGTTAATTAGCACGATTCAAATAATATTAAGCAAAAATACGAAATATAATGAAATACAATTAAATCACAAACACAATGTTTTTAATATTTTATATATAAAAATACTGTACGTTATTCTATGATACTTCAATACGATAAAAGATATCTAATACTTTTTATGGGGTTGTTAATCAAAACCTTTTAAAATGTATCCCATTTCATAAAAAATATGCACGTAGCATCTTTTCATTCATGTTAACTATAAACTAGTATTTTTTTTTATATAAAAATGAGACAGCCAAACATTGGAGCCTAATTGACAAACTAATGCAGTATAATTATTTTATACGCGAATTCAATAGAAAAATATTTTTTTATAAGACAATAGTCACTCATAACATTGAGAATAATTAATAATGGCCATCACTTGGCGGCATAAGAATTCCATTTATTTTTATAATATTTATCTTGGTTATATTAGTAATAGTCACAGCAATACTTCATATAATTTAAATTTTATATCAATCATTTTGCAATACATGATTTAGGATTAGAGCTTATTTATGAAATTCAAGGTTTAAAAAAAAACTAAGACTTAATTTTCGATCTGGACACACCTGCCATTGAATAGGTCTCAAAATAAGCTTTCAAGGTGTAAACACGATATATCTCAACATGTGGTGGCAGGGTGCATGAAACCCAACACGTCAGCTTGGTAAACCATAATCCATGTCACAACACACCCTATTAATTTGCATATCCAAATATTTTAGTGAAGGAATTCAAAATTATTTCGGTTCGTTCCGGAAGAAAACAAGAATTGGTTTTAGGGATCTGAAACCGAATGTAAATGTCAGAAGGTTTTTGATTCCAGTTATCTTGATATAAATAAAATAAAAATATGATAAAACTTCTTCAATCAATGATCGATGATCTCACGGCACTTAATTCCATAATGTTGAAGTTTCTGTCATATCTATCCAAACGAACTCATAAATAATAAATTATCATTAAATATAATAAAAAAAGATATATTACGATAAAAAATCATTCAGAGCTCAATTAATACTATAGAATATCCAATTTTCAATTCGTCTTCACCACTGTTGATAGACAGATATCCTCTTCGTCTAAAATACTCCTGCGCGCTTAAAAATTGGATCGATAATCAATAAATACACCTTAAAGATCTTTTATTAAGATCTTAAGATTCTTTTCGTGTTGTCAAACGTTAAGTAACGTAGCAAAATAATACAAATATATCGGACATTTTGACACAAATTAAACAAAATAATAAAGTGATACGTGATTACCTGAGAGATGTTCAAAAATATTCTTATTCATGCTACCAATCATCATACTCTTAGAGAATGGATAAAAGAAAACATAAAGTTTTTCTACTAATGCAAATCGTTAGATAGCTGATTTTTTTATTTCACCTTCGTATATGTTTCTAAAATGATTCACTATTCACATTACTCTTAAAAATGTCTTAAGATTAACGAAAAATTGAAATGCTTGAATATGCTTAAAAAATTACACGTGTATCCGGTATTGAGTTTTTTTATTATATATCATCACTTTATGAATATCAAATGATATTTATAAAGTTAAATTTCTCACTTGATATCAAAATTATCTGATTAAGTATAGTCAAAGCAATTGGATTTTTTAACGGTCATTTCAATTGTAGGAATTAAAATGATTAGTTTTAAAACACTTGATAAAACATAAATCAAGCTATTTTATACATAACTAATTGTAATATGTTTTACATCGTAAATAATAGTCTAAATAGGTGCTTCATATATATAATCATGAAAAATATGTCGCCGTAAATTTAGATAAAATAAAAATATCATCTTACTGCTTGTTGCATCATCCTAACAATGCAAATATATATCTAAGAGTTAGGAACCTTTGATTTTTTTGCATATACCATCACCTAAAATCATTTTCATGTTGTATAATATATTTGTCATTCTTTACTGCATATTCAAATAATACGCTGAAGTAATTTTAAAATATTCTAAAGAATACGGCACTTTGTCGAATTCCCGTTAGATCATACAAAAAAATTTCCTTCCTCAAAATTTAAAGCAACATTTTATAAAAAAAATCTGTTATACAACTTGCGCGGTTTTATTGGGGGTTTCGTATTTTTTTTTATAAATTTTGCCTTACGGTTTTTTGCGGCAAAAATAATTACACCCGCTTTTGACTTCCGGGGTAGCTGCAGATTGCTCAGGATTGTATTAAGTGGTCGACTGTCTGTGGATCACGAATATATACTACCCTCATTTATAGTTTTGTTCCATCCACTCATTCCTTTACTGTGATAAAAAATAAAGAAATTGGTATAATTAGCCTTATCGTTGATTTTCTTGGATGAAATTTCTAAACAAATTATGAAAAAATCATAATTTTCAACCAGGCATATCACAATTCTTTCACGTTTTATTAGAAACAAAATTTATTTGGAGATTACGAAATGATGTTCACAAAATAAAAAATTATTACCGATATATTTTTTTAATAAATTATTATCGTTTTCATATGTAAAGAATCAAATAATGAAATGTATCGTTTAAAAATGTAACACATACTATAAAAAAGTCCAATTAAAGTTATGCTCCGCGCATAATTATAAAAATAGCACTATTAAATTCTTATTAGGTATTCCAATAATGTCTAATAAAAGTATTCTTTTAAACTAAGCAAGCACGTCACAACTACGAGAACTCACATTATAAATAAATATTAGTTGAGATGCAATATTATTTATTGTATGTCAGTTCCATCAGATTTATGTTCTGCCTAAAGATGCCGAAAAGCAAAATCTAGGCCGAAAGTAACAAAACATGTGGAAAAATAAAAAGTTTAAATTCAAATTTATAGCAGAAGTTCCATCAGTTGATGTCGTAATTTATGTTAATAAAACTGTTTTTATTCATATAGAGTTTGTCTTTCAAATCCAATCTTTAACAAACAAAATTATTAATATCATTAAAAATACGTTGAAAGTTATATTTTATAACTTTTTTTTTTTTTTTTTTTAAATAATAAAAACACATTTTTTAGTACTTATTTCCACAATATATTTTTTGATCAGGACCGGTTTCGCATCATCGCGAGCATTATCAACTGATCAGTTGATAATGCTCGCGATGAGCGAAACCGGTCCTGATCAAAAAATATATTGTGGAAATAAGTACTAAAAAATGTGTTTTTATTATTTAAAATATAATGCCTTTCCATCAAGAAGTGACAGTTAACACCTTAAAAGTGATATTTTATAACGTTCAGTGGAAATTGTATAAACTTCCAAATACAAGTAACGTTACATTTGACTTGAATAATCGATAAAGGTTTCGGACCACTTTTGAGGGATGAAAAAATCTAACGGTTTGGTGGTTCTTTCGGAACTTTTTTCTTATTGTAAAGCTTCCTTCACTCAGCGGTTAACCGTTGCTGGCTTTATTAATAATACTGAAAATACCCTCTTAGTGCTTTGTAGAACTAGCTGTTGCTCTTATACAGTAGTTATAAATCAATCTGTAACTTCTTGTTGATAAGATGGACAACATAAAAGTGCTATTTTGCTTAAATACATAGATCCCTCTTCAGTACAAACACAATTTTTGACCGTGACTGTAAATGTTTTTGAAAAAAAATGACAAAAGTAGCCCCCGTAACACACTGTGATCACGTGTAAATATAAAATATTGTATATTCTTTTTGAACTAAAACGTTCATTCACCATATTTATTACATCACTGATAGTTATAATCATTTCGTTACTTTCAGATTATCTAGGTTTTTAATACTAAATACAAGTATTTATTTCATATCAATGATTTTTTAGGCATATTTTCATATGATGTTTGTATAAATGTGTTAAGGCATAAATAAATAAACTGTTACATAATAATGTTTTACCAATTATGTGAAAAGATTTAGCGAAAACACTCGACATATTCTAGAAAAAAATAATATGTGTAAATACGAATTATTCCAGATAGAAAATAATCATTTTAAAATGGATCAACAAAGGAATAAAATATACATCATATTTAGAGTATTTTAAATGCAAAAATATATGTATAGCGAGGTGCTAATTCATTTTTAATCTCATATTAAAATTTAACATTTCTTATATTGGAATAATTAATATTTCAATTTAGATTTTATTATAAATATTTAGTTAAATTATTATTTAAAGATAACACCTAAACTCTGAAGACATTCGATTCTCTTAATTAGAACAATTATTATACTTGATCTGTAATTTTACTCAAATGTTGAATAGGTAATTTACTAACCATATGCTTGTTCATCAATCATTGGAGTAATTTGCCAGGTCCAGAAAAGGTTGGCTTGTAAAATATTAGCACATCTGCCAAAAGGTTCTGTTAATAAGGTAACATGTAGCCAACAATGAAGAAAAAGTGATTAATTATATAGCCAGTTTGTTATAATAAGACAAGATTAACTAACATGTTAAATGTGTATTTCACAATAATTATCTACCTAAAATATAGTATTAGGTGCACCTTTTATTTTTTATGACTTTATTAAAAAAAAGATATTTATTATGAGAAATGAAAGACTAATCTTTTTATTCCAACTGTTTTTTTATAATTATTGCAAATTAAAGCAATAAATTAATTGAGGTTTAAATGAAAGACATATGTTGAATGATAAAGTTAGCAATTATTAGCTGCATTATGTGATGCCAAATAATGTATTATTTCGTTTCAGTTTTAGTTATTATTTTATGGTCTCAAGAATTTATTTTTGTGTCAGATAAATACTGCAAAATAATTAAAAGATATGTTTTTCAAATTTCATAAGTTAAATAATTACGAAGTAATTTTTAGAATGGAAGTTTTGTATGAGACCTAGACATGAGTTTATATTCTTGGAACCGTTTCTTAACCCTTCAAGGTTTTGATATGTCTGGCCTTTATATTTGAATATTTCTTTTAAAAGCCAATCACTGTGTTACTAAGTTGAAATCATCACGCTTTTACAGAGCGTTATAATGACGGTGCAACAATCGTGAAAACTTTCATTAAATTGAATTAAACTAGCAAACATGTACATATCATTTTAGCCATCGAAATAGAAAAAAATGTATACATTTAAATATTCTTTAAGTATATATAAAAAAGGCCAAGATTTCAAAGCCAGATCAAACTGTGGTTGAGTGTCGAATGCTAACGGAAACTGACTAGGGAACCGTCAGATTGCATACTAAAGATAAATAGATAATTAAACAGATTTTGAAAGCTAAAACATACTCCTGGCTGTGAAAATTATAATAATGATGAACATAAATGGATTTCAACTATTATCAATAATCCTTCTGTAAATATACTCGCAAACCATCAGTAACTCAGTCAACATAGAAGTTCGGAATAAAAAGTAAATGACGGGTTTTACCTTGTAAAGGTTTTTTTTAATCAGTAATTATATCATATCACTTTCTTTGAGTGATTTAATGATTGTAACTGATGACTAGCTAACTACACGATTTTATAATCGTTATGTCATTATTGGTAATTTTTTATATTATAAATAAAACAACACATTTTAGTACTTATTTTTACAATATATTTTATAATCAGGGCAGGTTTCATTATCATCTGATGATAATTCTCGGAACGAGCGAAACCGTTCCTAATTATTATAAATGTGTGTTGAGTAGTAGTGTGAAAGTATTATGCCTTTGCATCAAGAAGTAAAAGTAAACACTTAACATCTTTAAAGTGAATATTTTTTTATACCAGAATAGTATATTCTTCCATTGAATTACAATAAACCTCCTCCTTTCAATTGAAAAAATGAAATGATACGTAATGAGATGCGTGATAATTTTATTTGGAACATGAACCTAAGTTTTGTTATATTTATTGCGATCTGTATCACTGCACTGCGGTGCATCAGACCAATGCACCAGTGATGACTTGCAAAAATGTGCAAAAACTCAATGTCTGCGAGGTCTTGTATCAAAAATTGCAGTGTTAACAACAATAAGCCAAGTGTGAGAATCAAAAACTAGGAATGACTACCACTTCAAAACCTTACACATCAATAATTCAGAGACAAAAACAGAAATATAATAACTTTGGCTTTTTTAAATTATTGCTTGTATATCTAAGCGAAATCAGATATTTGTAATACGATCATTCACAAAATACTTAAATTTTTATGTTATGTCAGAATAAATGACATCAATTGTTCGAAATAATTTGCGGATTACGATATTTTCACAGCTCTCATTCCACTTTATCATTAATAACTGATAAAAATAGACTCAAAGCGGAATATTAATATACGTTGATTGATAAAAAGTGTGAAAAAGTCAGTTTTATTAAATTTGAAATACTTTTAGTAAAGTATGGAAATTTAATATGATATTAAGTTATATGCATTATATAAAACCCTTTCGATGTCGATTAAAAGGTTTTTATTTATCAAAGTCAACAGGTTCGGATCATAGTTAATAATTTGTTTAAATATGTATCATATGAATACATTATTTTATTGGTGATTCAATATTCTTTGCAGGTAATTACTACATTTTCATGCATTATTAATGCATTTTTTCCATTTGGAAAGGAAACTTCTTCTACAAACGCTGTTCAATTCATCAAAATCAATACTTTCCACTTGGCATAGTCAAAAATTTCTTTTAATTTCACCAAATTGTTATTTCGGTAAACATCTCCTACAACATACATCATGTTAATATTTTTGTATCTGAAAAAAAAGACGGAATATTTATGGCAAATACACGATTGTGTAAAGATATTAACTGCGTATCAGAAACCGTCAAGATATTGAGAACGATATACAAGGAGGCTGATAATAAATGCGGATTACGTTGTATTTAGTGTTTCTATGCAAGAATAATTATTTTACATATCACAACGAATTTTTCATTATACAAAATTAATTTTTCGCTTAAACTATCGTTTTCCGTAATCACATGGATAATATTTTGGAATTTTCCGGTTTTAAATTACATTCTACGTAGAGCTGCATTGCTGAGCTCATTTTTGTGAAGAAAAAACGAAGCATGTCGTACATTTAATAATATATTGCTAAAAATCATTTTTAAACATGACACCTCAAATAGTAACAATGAATCGAAGGTACTCCAGACAGACAATTATTTTAATCAGATTTTTTTACAGTGTTTTTTATTTTTTTACAATAAATTAAAAACTTTTCAGCCGATTATTATACATAAAAGCTACAATAAATAAAAATATAAAGTTATAACTCTATCCTATTATATATTCGATTTCCTCAAGCTTTCCAAAAAGATAGAAAAAATCTGCTACGTTACTATCTTGCTAATAAATAAAGGCTTATCATTCAAATATTTATTTATTTTCATTTAAATTATTATATCCTATATAAATGTGCGCCACTGTGAGTAATGGAAAAAATATTTTTCTTATGCATTGATTTTAATAAACATCGATTTCAGGATTCATAATGAATGAAAAAAATCTTTTCCGCTGTCTTTCAACAATTTAAAAAAACATTAAAAATTTATTGTTAATTGATTTTAAATATGTGTGAATAAAGGTGTAAAAACAAAAAAAAGCACTTATAACATATTATAGAAACCGTTTTGCTTGGCTGATAGGCTAGTATACCTTAATCTAACATTATTGTAGTAATTTATTAAGAAGTTTCCTAAAACTAAATAACAAGTATGTGTTATATATTAAAAGCTTTGCCGAATCCTAAATCGTCATTTGCAGATCGATAAGCAATGCTTAGTTATTTACAATTCTATGTTGATATGGTCGCACTAATTAGTTCATTTTAATGTCGTCATAATTTACATTTCATTTGTATATTTATTGATTTACAATAACTCAAAACTATTTTGAATAAAGGTTCTGAAAATTTAACATCTTTTGGATTTACTGATATATGAAGTAAGCTTTATTGGTGTTTCTTATCCCAGCATCGTAGTGTATTTTTTTAAGACTGATATTTTTAATTAGTACCGAACTAATTAAATGAAAAACAATTTATGAGTTGTTGATGCAATGAAAATTTGGATGCCTGTTTGCGCTGCTAAAAACACCATAAAGTTGTGTCGCTTTTTAAAAATCATTTAAATGCGTTATCTTACATTCTAAGCTGACAGTTAATTAATACAATTTATACTTTTCCGGGGATAATTCTGATCTGTATATGATCAATTATCTTTTCAGACGCTAGTTTATTATGAACACATATCATCAATATTATATTTGTTTGCGTAAATGATAAAATTAATTATCTTAAGCGTTTATGAAGTTATTAAATACTAATTTAATAGCAAAATTTAAATCGAGATTCTATAACCTCACATACCATTATCATGAAATATATCAAATAAAGATTCTGAAATAATTACTAGATAAAGTGTAAGAATCATTTCAAACGTATATTATTTCTGAAAATCATTTAATTGTAACAAGAAACAACACAAGAAAAATGGGCTATTTAGAGCACCTGACGTTGTTGTTATTTCTGCGATTTATTGCGGTACTCGAAATGTAGATGGTTTTGTCGGCTGCACTCACATATTTTTAAACTATTTGTCTCATATTTAGCAGCAAAAATTGTAAAAGGTATAGTTATATGCTTAGATTGCTTGAGAGTCAATGCAGCCTTGACCCTATGACTTACTACTATTTTATAAGTATAAAAAATACATAAATAAGTTTACGTATATGATCTAAAATTTTGTGGTTTCAGTATCACATTTTTTGTGAATGGATAAAACCGCACAAGAAAAAAAATGATAGAATCAGACCGCGCAGAGATATATCCTCATGAGACATAGCCAAATAGGGGAAATCCGCACACGGATAGAGCCACAAGCGAATTAAGCCGCAAAGGATAAAACCGGGCGAAGAAAAAATCATTCACATTTGAAAATGTGAATAGTTTTTGATTTTGAATATGAATAAAACAGAAGATTTATTTTCAAAATCATTTTTATTAACGAATGAATACGCACGTTTGTCTAGTATTGCAGTTGTGAGTCCCAGTAATAATAAAAAAAATGTAGTAACTGATGAATTTACAAGGTTGACGATAATTACATTTGAATTGTTACAATTTTGTACGATTCCACATGTTTTGTTACTAACGACCCGGGTTTCGCCGGGAAATGAGAAAGTTCTGTTGCATCCGTGTGATAAAATGCCTGAAGATACCGAAAGGCGAAACCCGGGTCGTTAGTGACAAAACATGTGGAATCTTACAAAATTGTAACAATTCAAATTAAACATTGAAATTCCATCAAGCATCTTCAGTCGATATCATAAATTATATCTATAATTACATGTTTTTACGCAGAGGATAGGCCTAAACGAAAGTATCAGTAAATATAAATTGTTTCACATTATTTGGGTATATATGTCTCGTGTTATCCGTGCTCGGCTTAATTCGCTTACGGTGCCTCCATGGGGTGTTATACTCTATACCAGCGATACTCAAACTGCGGAACCAAATAGCTCTTATGTTCGGCCCAAAATAATCTTAGTCACCAAATATTTTGTTGGTGTTGTTTTAGACATATTTTCAATATCTCATCTACGTATCTCAGTGAATCGTCATATTCTAAAATGAAATATGTATATAGAAATCGGCTTACTGATTTTTACCTTGATGATTTATGAAGAGTATCCTGTAGTAATCAGGAACCTGATTTGACGAAGATAGTTCAAAGCTTGACTCAATATGATAATTCACATTAATTTTTATTTTATTTTTCTCTTTTCATCATAAATTTAAAGTTTTAAAGTTGTATCGAGGAGACTGCTTTTGGCAGAAAAAAATCCTTTTATTACCAAAACATTTTATACTTGTTATTATGCTGGCAAGTCTTCTTAAATAAATAAATAAATATTCACAAAAAAATAAAATTGTTTTTTTTTGACATCACAATACATACATATGTATGCAGTTATAGTATGTGTTACATTTACAGTTTACTATTAATATGCTGCGGCTCCCCTAGAAAAGCAAAAATCGGAATGCGACCCGGAGGAAAAAAGTTTGAGAATGGCTGCTCTACACCCTTGTCGTAGAGTTCACATCCTTGCAGATCTGACCAAATTATAAAATAGACCTTTAATAGAATATACAGTTTGTTTCTTCAATATATAACTTCGATATATTTTTGAAAAAAATAGCCCTCAACGATACTTATTTGAAATTGATAACTACGCTTAGCATACCTTTGGAAGTTTGGCAAACTGATTTATTCATTAAACCATTTGCCATTGACAGATCTTGATAAACAAAATGGTTGTTTATTGTCAAGGTTGAATACAGTCATTTTTCTAACCGTTTATGGCGTTGTAATTATTTGATATAGTATGCCATTCAATGATTTCAGTTTGGAAATGCACTTTTGATAGTAGCAGTTCTAGTCAATATTTGACATCGAAGATTAAAAAATTCCGACTCAAATTCAAACTCGACATTTTTACCTATTTTTTAAAATTCTTGAAATATGTAATTATATTTATAAAAAATGAATACATTTATTAATTTCACGTTTAAAGTGGAATTTGTGGAAACTACGTTTGATTAAATTTAACATATACCAAAAGAAGCACGTTATTGTAGATCAAAAATATAATAAATTTACTGTCAATAAATATTCCTAGGTTCAATCTTATCATTATTTTTTTGTTCCAATACTTAAATGTGATGATTTGCGCAGCTAACAAAAATTACATTCTACAAAAGTATAAATTTTAAAATATTTGAGTTTACATAAAAATAATAAAAACAGTCGACACAAACATTAAAATATACAATTTAGCATGGCAGCTTTTGAAACGACTTCTACTCTAAAATATTATGTTTTCGAACTAACAATCGTCGGTCTCTACACTATGCGATACGAAAACTTATGTTTGCGACTTTTATATAATTGTCAAATAAATTAATAAATACAATGTCAACAACGTTTGTTTCAATCTTTCATAGTCATATTTTTATACATCTCCATTCTCATCCCGTCCGCTGACACCAAGAAATCAAAGTTTCAAAGATATCTCGTACATATACGACTAATGAAATGCAATAGCTACATGCCTTGATATCAGTTTATGAAAAGGCTTCATCGCGAATAAATTTATTGCCTCGTAGTAATAAAACACTATATATTAAAATACATGGTCATTACACAATTTGTTGCACTCTAAATTGTAATGCAGGGGTCGCAAAATATTATGACTATAGATTTATTCATATTTGAATGAAATATATAATAAATAATTATATATTAGTATCCATCGATTTTCTTTAATACTAATTCATAACGGTTATTTTTTTTTGTTTAATTTTACTATAGGAAATTAAATTCATTCGATAATTGCTCTTGACTGCATATTGGGTTGTTTTTCCATATCACATTTTTTGGTTAAACTTACTTTTCTATTAATTAGCCCGATATAGTGAAACAAATACTAAAAAACTTTGTAGTTTTGTGAAGCTAACTAAAATCAATAATCGATGAAGCATCTTAAGACACGTTACATACATATTGTATGTATTATTGTTTTATGTATAAAAAGTTGCATATTTATTTTACATTATTAATATGCTTAAGTGAGAGAAAATTTGTTTACGCAAAGTTTATAAAATCTTGAGAATGACAATCCAACAAAGCTGCCGATAATATTATTTGACAAAATTTTTGAAATATACATATTTGTAAATAATAATACAAACATTCAAAAACTGTGCTGGAAATATATTAAATGAATGAAATTAAATGTAAAAAAAATATTTTCATTCATAATAAACTTTATGAAAATATATAAATGCACATTGAAAAGGTTCGCGTCACCATCGATTGGTAAACGAATGTTGATTCAGGCCATTTTACACATTGGCATTTCCGTAACTAACGAAATCCTTTTAAAGATTCAGACTGGGTTAACCCTAAAGCCTTTGGACTTTTATTTTTGTTACATCAGGATACTTAACAATACTAATAACAGGGATAACAAAACGAAGCTCGTCGAATGTAGAGGAAACTGAAAATTGTATATTACTTATTATTTTTAACGTAAAGTATTAATAAATCTGTAAACCTAGGGACGGTTTGATTTCGTCAAAAAGTCGAAGTTAAAAATGCAGACTTGAAATCCCCTTATTAAATCCAAAATATCTGACTACAAATACTGCGAATGCCCCAAGGGAACTTGAAAGTGTCTTTTATACTAACCAGATGGATCCCGACGTCCTAGTAGGCTGTTTCAACGGGACATCTGGGATTACAGTCATGAACGTGCCTTGCTGCGACCACTATGCCCTAAGACTTAGAGTCTAAGTAGTTAGCGTATATGATTAAAAATACTCTTTAAATAAGTAATCAGTAAATAGATGTAACATTCATTTTTCTCTGAACGTTGAAATTATATCTCATCAACTATATTTCAAGAAAAAAAAAATACTGGACCCTCAATTTAGTAACGGAACAATGCAAAATACTATTTCTATAATGCTCAATTAACTTATCAAGTAAAAATTACATTATTTAATTATAAATCGTATAACAGGATGAAGTAAGATATGGTCGATATTTACATCCAAGTCATTTTTTGTCCAACAACTGAATCGATCAATAAACATAATTTGTATTACGTATATTGGTATAACTTTCATGAAGTGTGAATAAATTGTCATTGGCGAAAAAAAAATATTCAAGAATATTGTTTATTTTTAAAGCATGTACAAAATAAACGAAAAAATATAAATTATGTTGGTGATTTTTGTGTTAATAGTTGAACAATATCAAGAAACGGTTTTCTTTGCTGGATTTATATAAAACGTAACGATTGGATTTTCAGTGTTGTTAATTTCATAGACTCTGTTTATGAATAATGGAAGCTGTATCCTGAATTATCTGTGTGTGGTTTAAATGTCATAATCTTTGTCATCGGTATTCCTAAATCCGTAAAGTGGTGACGTGGGTAATAACCTTTTAGCTTAACCATAATAGGATATTATTATCATAACAACAAATTTGTATCCCATATTTCCGCATCTATAATATATGGACCGTATGAACTTCTTATCGATAAAAAACCAGATTATAAGAAGCGTTATATTTCAATTTTGTAGATCTTTGAAATTTATGATTTGATTATGCTTTTCGGAAGACGGGTGGGATTAGAAGAAAGTTAAGGTTAGTGTAATATCTAATTTCTAATGACTATAATTTAAAGGTGAGAGTTTTTCATGATTGGATAGGAAGTCTACCGCCTAAAACTATCGCAAACTATCAATTGGTGGTCTATCACAAACCATCACAAATCATCACTTTCAACTTGAACAGTTGACCTTTGTGCTGAGAGTTGATTCCTTAATCGCGTTATGACTTCACCACAATGATGAAGCGGCGAGGCGAACCCTTAAATGCATATAGACTTAGTTGGAACACTACAGATTATCAATCAATCAAAACATTAAGCATTTGAATATACTACTTTGAATTGTTGAAACTTTGTAAGATTCCACGTGTTTTGTCACTTACGACCCGGGTTTCGCCTTTCGGCATCTACAGGTATTCTATCACACGAATGCAACAGAACTGTCGAAGTTTCTACTTTTCACATATTTATTTGCATCCGTGTGATAGTGTGTCTGAAGATGCACAAAAGTGTTACCCAGGTCGTAAGTGATAGCATGTGGAATCGTGCAAAGTTTCGAAGGAAATAATTGAGAGATTTAAAACACATATTTCATAATACATGGCGAAACAGGTAAATTTTTGTTAAGCAAAAATTGTGGATTATATTCTAGCTTTATCTCGTTTATTATATAATTTTAATTATTCTTAACGTCATTAACATAGAGACACCGATCAGTTATGATTAAAGGGTACACGTTAATATCTAATCACTACGTGATTGCGATATCAATTCTAGATCCCGTTGCATACCAATGTGGGCGGGTACAGTTAGAAGAAAAACCGCAACATAAGCTACAAAAAAAGCATTCAAACAGTAATATTGAATGCCGTCCGTTTGCATATAGTAACCTTGGGAATTACGATATTTTAATGCAGCCGAATGCTAATTTTATTTATTTTTTCATTATGTCAATGTTTTTCTGATGCAACGCGTTCCATAGGCGCGCTGAGTGCACACAATTTTATTGTTTGATTTTATCTTTTTTTCGTCATACTGTTTAGGAAACATAGATAACTTACCTACATCAAATTGCTAAGTAAACACGGAACAATCAAACTAAACTAGATCGCGATTCTATTTGAAAAATAATATCGGTACTACTGATAAGCACGGAAGTTTTTTAATTTACATTTTCGTTTATTTATATTTACAAAACTTAGGCTAAAAAAATCTCGGATATCAATGATTTGTAATCAAGCAAAAATAAACAATGTCATATATATATACCTATTTCTAGATAATTAATATAATTCAAATGTATTCCGAAACAGTAAACTAATAATGTACTGTACACATTATTTTAAAACCTAAAATATTCATTTCTGCCCTAATCAATAAAACTGCCAACTTTTTCCTACCATTAAGTTTATTTAATTTTGTAAAGATATTCATAACACATCTAAATCATAAATAAAACGTTGTTTATCAGATAATACTCCATACTTGTTATTTAGCAGATCCATAACAATTATCCAGCGGTTCCAGAATTTGATAATCACAAAAGCATTTTTACAAATTGTCAAGTCATTTTATTCCTAAATTTATTCGAGATGCACTGGCTATATTAATTGCGTATATCTACTGCATAATATAAAAAATACACACACAAAGAAAATTACAAACACTAAAAGAGGCTTATAATGCCCACGTACTACAGCGTTAAAGTTCAAGGTATCAAACACATTAGCGACTAAATCATTCTATCAAATTTAAACAGGTGTTAAATTAGCTTGTTGATAGACAAAGTCATTTTTTACTCATAAAAGTCGCAACTACTGATGCACAATCATTAATGGTTGCAATACATTGAGATATATGTATATATTTTAACTAAGTAAGTATCCAAACACGCTTCATTACTACCAGGTACAAGCTAGGTCATTGAATTATTGAACGATATGGCATATGACTATACACCTGTGTATAGCATCATAAGCAAATTTTGATTTATTATATTTTAAATCAATACTATATTATCCTTGTGAATACGAATTTCACTAAAGAAAGGAACCGTGTATTAATGATTTCAATAAAGGCATATTACAACTATAATTAATAAAATATCTTTTTAGACGTGCGACACACTCACCGTCGTCAACGTTTCGTAAAAGCGCGTAAGGTCAACTTAACGCTTAAAGTTTAAACAATCGCGATAGCGAGAAAGAGTGACTATTTTCCTTCCTATACTGAAGGTCAATACAACTCATTTTTATGCTGTCAATTTTTATAGAAATCCAACACAAATTATTATTGTCTTAAAAGAAGAAGCTAAGTTTCCATGTGATTCATAACGTAAAAAAGTCTATCTATTTAAACTGTAGTATCTTCGCGGATATTCGATTCTGATCAAAAAATTGATTCAACGCTACGAATAAATTTAGTTCAATTATTTTCAGGTCAAGTTTAATTTTTTTTAAAACGAATCGTAAATACGTAAATACGCATGTACACTGAAATACCGTGAAACCAATTTGTATTTCAGTACAAATTAAGCAATTTGCTAAATATTTAAATAATAAAAATAGCTTTATAAAGAAGTTATTTCCACAATATATTTTGTGATATGGACTGGTTTCGCTCATTGCGATAGTTATCATGATTAGTTTATAATCCTCGCGATGAGCGAAATAAGTATAATATTATACTAAAAAATGTGTTTTTATCATTTAATACATCGTACATTTTTATTAAGAAGTTTCAAAAGTGACAGTTAACACACTGAAAGAAATTATTTGCTACTATAAAATACATATCATGATTACAGATACAGGAGATTTGATGTGTTGTTGAAAACATAAAATGCAACTCCACGCAAACACAGTCAATTTCATATCCTCAATCGCTACTATTTTAAGAATCTTATTTTGGTCACCGGTGTCTCGTATTTCCTTTGTACAAAAATAATGATTTTCATGTACACATGCACCTGAAAATTCATTTACCAAAATGTTAAGATCTTTTTTGTTTCAAAGAATGATATATTTCAATATGTGTAAATAATTATGAGTTGATATTCGCTGAATCGTTGGCATTGTCCCTGTTTCTTTATAAACTACCCGCTGTCTGACCAACGCGCTTCTCACAAAAAACACTGACGAAATGGGGCGCCTAATCTGGCGGACCTTTGGGGGATCGCAGACCGTATTTGGCGATGACTGCATTCTTCGTAACCTACACACCCAACGTACATTGTCCCGACCGATATCATAAAACGGGGATGATTTAAAACGAGTGTACGTCGGCAACGTATGGATTTGAATAAATTAAACACCTATCCGATTATTATACGTAATTACATACGGATTACTACACGTAATTGAAAATCAACAGGTCTTTATCAACAATAGAATGATTTCAATATACAAAATATATGTTTATTTCCTCGAATAACTTAGAATGTTAAGGGTCAGTTAGTTGAAGAATAGAAATATATTATAAGTCATATACTAAATGTTAATTGATTATGAAGAAACCTACCCCTCAAAATTTAAGCTTATAAGCTTATGGCTTTATAAGGGAATACAAGCTTCTCTTAAAGGAAGACAAAGCGTTAGAAATCGATCAATGCTTTTTTTGAAACTCTTTTCTTCGAGTATAATTCCCTTGAAATTTTATAAAAGAAATGATTAAGCTGTTTCTATTTTCACAACTGGTGTGTATGAATAAATCACGTAAAAATTCTTATTGTCATAAAATTTGATAAAGAGTTATTCGCTGCATTCACTGACCGTTTAAAAATATAATCGTTCGCGATTTTTTAATTGAACGTATTGAATTTTCATAAAATTGATGAAATGCTTTTTGTCCTATATTTTTCACAAAACTAAGAAAAATGGCGTAACAACAAGTAAATCGCGTAAAAAAAAGTAACGATGCAGTCCAAAAAATCGCATATAAAAGGACTGAGTAAGCTGATATTTTATAGCTATAAAGCCGCGAAAAGTACTATTAACCGTTTAGGCAAATATTTATAAACGTACAACTCTAAAGCTTGCTTAGGATTCATATTAGTTGATTCAGAAGGGCGCGTTCTGTAAACTGAATCCCGATTTGCCGAATCGAGTTACCTCCATCTTCCTTATACGTCCAAAGTATTCGTCCCAAAGGAACCAAAGAACAATGCTTTCTAGTCCCAAAATGGGATTGCCAAATTCCGCCAGCCAAACTTTTTATGGAAAGCAGAAGAAACCTTTTTTTGAAGGGCATCTAATTATTGAGAGCTTTTTATAAATTCTTGGCGTAGCAACAGACTAGCGTTTTGCTTACAACACTGCTGGTCTAGTTGTAAGAAGTTAAATAATTATTCAATATTTAAAAGAATTCAAATAACAGCTTAGTGAAATAGTAAATCATGTGGTCGTAAATATTTTTAATACGCATGAGTAATCACCCGAAAAATATATTGTTTAACTTTAATATTAGTATATAGCTCGTAGGTTAATGATATATGTATAAATTGTGTGCTATTTATTTTGAAACAATTTTTTCCACAGATAATATTAAAATATGAGCATATATCAAAATTTATGCAAAAAACTGTTAAAATCATTCTATTAATTAAGCTTTATCTTTCGTTTCACATATTGTTCAAATATGAGCTTTTTTATTGACAAGAATAAAATTTATTATTTAGTCATACAGTAGAATATTTTTTATTATTTCTTTTAATAAAAATATTTTTCTTTCAATTTTATATGAAACCCATTTTTTTTTTTTAAATATAATGCTTTTTTTTTGAAAATCTATTTAACAGTGACACTTTTTGATACGTTTACTTGATTATTTTTAAATTTAAAATTAAAAAATATTTTATTTGCGATGGTTTTTTTTTTAGATAGAAAATATGAATTATAAGTGATCATTATCATAGTTATAAGATTGTCGATTCTTTTTATCCATAAAATGTAAGCCTATCTTATTAAGCAATCTGACAACGATCATTAAATAAGATTTGTGAAAGAAAAAAATCCTCTGTAGGAAACATATGCTTGCCAAATGCGAAAAAAATCCCGATGATTTATCATCAAATAAAAGTAAAATCAATTTAAAGCACATGTCATCGATGGGGTAAAACTGATGGCAGTTGTAGTAAGGGAAGTTATTCAATGAACAAAAAACTGTTTAAATTAAAGGGTTTTGAAGGCAAAAAGATTAAAAAGGGTTTTATCTTTGTTTGGCAAAAGGAAATTGCAACCCTTTTGCAACGGATTTTTTTGCATCAGCAGATTGCGGCCGATCAAATATTGAGCTTTTCGATTGATTTTTTTGCTGTTTGTTTTTTGGGTGCATCCATAAAGTTTCGAAGTGTTTTATTTATTTATGCAATCAAACAATATGTTCAGTTGTTTCATTTACTATGTAAGCTGGACTTATTTTTTTCAATAAATTATGTCAGATTTCTTATAATTCAGCCCTAAATCCTAAGCTGCAATTATCTATACCCATTTTTTAAATATATAATTGTTATCAGAAAAAATACTTTTTTTCAACAATCATTGACAGAATTTGTTTTAATTGAGATAAAGCTTAAACATATTCTTCTTGCAAATTATTATATTGTAGGATTTTTTTGTTTTGATATTTCATAAAAGTATAGTTATTAGCAGGTTCGTCCTGACCATATGTGGCTCATTCTGGTCACCCCCACTAAATGATGTTTTGCAAAAATATGTATCTCAATTCTTTATGTTTGCTTTTTTATGTTGCCGCAAAATATAAGATGAATAAAAAGATTTGCGATCCCAATAATGATAAAGAAATATGTACGCCACCAGTAAATAAATGCAACTCGTCAATTTGCATCAAAAATAGATAAGGCGAAAAAAAATCTCGAATTAGAATAGGTCGCTTGACAAAAATAGTGGGAGGCCTTCTTCCCAAGCACGGCCATGGTAACTAATTGTATTTTCATTTTATTTAGTTGAGCAAAACATTTTTCCAATGAAGAACTTAATTGTTTTATGTACTGCCTCACTTATAGCAATTAAGTCAGTACTTACTCGTTTAGATTGCTATGTGTTATTGGCTAAAAAGACTATCAAAATCGACCACGAGCGGTCGGGATTGTCGCCTTGTATGGCACGCGCCAGACCTTCTGATTTGGACCCCAGCTTTGTTTTATTTCTTGATTTGTATATTTATTTGTTTGAGCTTGACCATGATCAGTTTGACTAAGCCGCCATTTGGGCAAAGGGAAATATTGTTTTGAAACTTACTAGGACGTCAAATATTCAGTAAATCAGTACACATACAAATTCTTTAAAAACAGAAATCATGTATTTATTTCAGAAATTTCCACTCATCCAGAATATTATTTTTCATTTCTGTGCATGTCTACCTATGTATGTATCTTTCATCACTTCATATATACATATTGACCGATATGTAACATATGGAATCCTGTTAGAGTATTTCAACATTCTTAGCAGAAATTTTCTAAGGAACACTGTAGAACTGATTCCATTGTATCATCAGATATGATACTGATAGACTGGCAGCCACTTAGTCTTCGTTCATAGGAAAATCTCATCGATTTGTAAAATCATATATAATCGCATTGACGGTTTGAACCTTTTGATAAAACTATCGAAGATAATAGAACGACATTATTTGCTACTCAGAAACTGTTGAACATGATAAATTGTTTAATTGTTTTGAGTAAAAATTATTAATATCTGATGTCAATTACAAAACATTAGATAATGTATTGTTTATATATAATTACATTTATTTTTACAATTTTAAATGAAAAGGTTTGTTAAGACAATATATAATACATTGAGACTTGAAATCGATTTTCTTTCCTATGATTTTTAAGTCATTCATTATTTCCATTAAGGGGCTATCACTGCAATTCCAAGATGATATTTAAGACTAAAATGAAAAACTCTAGTCAAAATTGAAGCGGATTTCAACATTAACAATTAGTAAACACATAAAATACCGTAAAAAGAAATAAAATCTATTGCTTCATTTGATCAATACTTGCCATTTAATGTGAATTATTGTATTATTACTCCATTAATTACATAGCTTAAAATCTTTATCCTTAAATTATTTGGAATGTGTCTGCTGTCAATGAGTTAATATTAAAATATTAATCAAAGCCGAAATAAGCATTAATTTGCAGGCGCCAATTATTTGGTAGAAAAAACCGTGACTTGCATAGCAGAGTAGGTTTTTTCTTCACTTTTCATGCATGATATTATAATTTGTTCAAATATATATTTTATTTGCTCTTTGTTTCAGACGCTTTATTGGCGCTAGTGCATTTTTTGAATGCAATACAAGATATAAAAAATTGACATTTTATCTTTTTTTATATAATCGTAGGTTAGTAATATTGCAATATCACTGCAGTAACTTGCACACGAAACTTAAAATGAGTGTAGCGTGGTTATAGATGGGGTGAATTGCTATATAAAAAAAAAACAAATGTAATATTTTGGATAGCTGAATATCCCCTATTTCTACTGAAGTTACTATAGTAAATATTGCATTTAATCGGATAGATTTCCTATCCACCCCTAATAGAGGTATTTGTGGCTCAATACTGGGTTACATACTTTTGTTTTAATACAAGTTTTACATACTGGCATTCTACAAAATATTCCATTCAAATAATTCCATTTTTTTTTAATTATTCAGATTGGAATCTACTTAATAGTGTTGTGTAATTTATATTGTATACAGATTATTAATAACGATCTTTTTTATAATTTATTATATTATTATTATAGTACATTTGAATTGTTACAACTTTGTAAGATTCCACGTGTTTTGTCACTAACGACCCGGTTTTCGCCTTTCGGCATCTTCAGGCATTCTATCACACGGATGCAACAGAGCTGACTAAAGTCTAAAGTTTGAACAATTCAAATTTGATATTAAAATTCCATCAAGCACCTTCAGTCGATATCATAAATTATATTATTATAGTGTTTTCATTTATTCTACTTTAATAACGCATATGACTGTATAAAATTAATCAAATTTCTTTAATCACAGGCCTTCATTGCTTCAATCAAATATACGTAATAATTTAAATGAATACCATGCTGGGTTTTGATTTTTATAAAATAAACAAACAACATTAAATTAACATTTCATATTCAGATTACGTATTTACAATGTTATGTGTTTTGGAGTTCTTTGATACAAAAAAACACGAGATTCTCAAAGTGTCGCACGCGACCTGCGACCATATTTGTAGTGTAGCCGGCGGACGATCGTCTCGTCGCGAAGGTCTCCACTCGGAGTTGTGTCGCATAAGACATACGTGACTCATCGTAAGACAGCCGGAAAGCAAAAAACAAAAACAAATGCGTAAAAATACGCCAGCGTAAATCTTTACGCCATTTTTTCCATTAGAAAATCAAAATCTCAAAATTATTGATTAGACTTGAAAGGGTTTTCAGTTTACCCTGTTATGGATTAATAAATACATTATGTTGGATGAGAAATAAATTCTCATAATGACATGATAAATTGAATAATTTTCATTGTGAAAATGCCATAAAAAAATGATAGTCGTAATGAAATCGGTGTGAAAATATTAAAAATCAATATTCGTTTAAAAATTTTAGCAATTGAGGATTTTCGGATTTTTGAGGATTAAGGATCTAAAAAAACACGAAATCACTTAGTTGTCTGGCAGTTTGATGTCTTACTGTACCCACCAAACGAAATGTGTTTGGACAAATAATCAATAATCTCTAAATAAAAAAAATCGAATAACGAAAGTACGTGTAACATCATCATAGAAGGAATTTTAGCATTTTGTTAACTTGTGTTACTGTGACATGTGATACTGCATTCGTAACTAATACTGTATGAAACATATTCGCAATAATAACAAAACATCAATTTTTGACTAAAAATGGATACTTGTCTTTTATAAATAATATAACTTATGTATAGACCAATCCATCACTCTTCCGCGGAGTTACTTTCAAAGTTCAACTTCTAACAAATTCAACTCCAGGTTGTACTTTTTTATTTTATCCGATATATCGAATAGCCGTCTTTTCGCGCAGTGGAAAAACTGCATTTAGACAGGTGATCCATTGGCATTCAGCGCTATTATTCCGTGCCGTCTGTTTGCATTTAGTTGGATTTGGAAATAAGATATCTCTGTTTTAAGATTTGGCATATGAGGGGTTCAACACCAATGTACACAGTGATAAATATTAGTAAAACATGTCATAGTTTGAAAGTATGTACAAATGATGTTACTTTCTAGTTGTCCATAAAATAAATATGAATGTATTGATTGAATTGACATTCACTTGGCAGAACTCCATTATAACACGGTGAAACAATAGCAATGTATTTTAGTTCTACAAAATTATTTTTAACAAAAATAGTTGATAGCTATTTCGGCTCACGCCATCGTCAGATAGTTCTGACGATGGCGTGAGCCGAAATAGCTATCAACTATATTTGTTAAAAATATTTTTGTAGAACTAAAATACATTGCTATTTTTTCACCGTGGTACACATGAATGGTTCAAATTTTGAATTTATTTGTAGCGAGGCACTTATAAAGCTTAGGCATTAATGCATTACACCTTAATGTTAGCGTAATATGTTTTTATTTCTTCATTACATCAAAACAATCCATTTTAAATGTAAAGTCAGTTAATCGGATTTACGAAATAAGGAAAGCTTGGAAGAAAGAGTCATATAGTGCAAGTAGTTACTTACACGGTGAAAAATAGCAATAAATTTTAGTTCTACAAAATTTATCATATATATAGTTGATATGCAGCTATTTCAGCTCACGTCTTCATCAGAACTACTATATTGTATCAACTATATATCTTAACTATCTTATTTGTACAAATTTAGTAGAACTTAAATACATTGCTATTTTTCACCATATTATAATGGAGCCCTGACTTCTAAATGCCAATTCAATCAATAAACGTAATTAAAACTGAATTTATAATTTAAAAATAATAACATAATAAGTTAATAAACGTATATATATATACTAAGAGCTTTTTTAATAATTACACTAACTATATTTTTCTTCGTTTTACCTCAGTTTGTTAAAATCTCAACTCTTGAAAAAGTCTTATCTAAATCTTCGATTCTTTATATATAATATTTATCAGCTATTTTATTATGTCTCGCAATAAACATGTAAGCGACGTTACTTTACTAAAAACTTATTCAAAGTACTACCGAGAACCTTACTTCGTTTAACTAACAATAAACATATATACTGTGTAGTATTATTTAATTAGAAAAAATATTGAAATCTAATTACGCCAAATAAATATAATCTATCAATATGTTAAAAGATTTACGTTAAACGAAGATAATAGCACAGTTAACCTAGAAATGAATATTTGTGTAAATTTCCCGTTACTACTGTAATCTTATGAGGTGTGAGGTGAAATACACATACAGACAGACAGATTTACAGATATATATGTTACTTCATGATAAGGTGTAGTGTATGTTAAAAACAACTTAAAAAAATTATATGGAATAAATCAATAAATACAAATATTATTACGTAAAATAAAACAATGATTGACTATTTTTTTAAACATATTTGAGTATAGGCCATGAACTCAAACGAAAATATAATATTAAGTTATTTGAAGGGAATTTAAATTTCAAATATATGATTGTTGATGACCCCTGTCATTTGCCATTTTTGACAAAATCGGATAAAAGGGTTTTTGGGCATAGACGAGTCGCGTGCGCCGTTGCATTGTTTGTGATCTTTTTGCCCCTATTAATTTTTCGGATTCTTTTATCAATATTGAAAGTTGAAAAAGAAAAAAAACAGCAGACTCAAAAAAGTTTGTCGTCTTGTATACCGCCGCAGAGTGTATGGTATTGAATCTTATATTTTAATAAACCATAATAAATATCATACTCAATATACATACATATTTCAAATAAAATCAATACGTATTTATGCCAAAATAATCAAAATAGCAGCTTGAAAAGAAGTGTAAAAACAAACACCAAATTACACAAAGAAAAAATTGATATTTTTCAAAAAAAAATTGTATGGTAATTTGAATTTATTTAACATAAAAAATGTTCTTTAGTCTGGCAAGCTAAGTGATCTCTTTTTTAAATAATAAAAACACATTTTTAGTACTTATTTCCACAAGATATTTTTTGATCAGGACCGGTTTCGCTCATCGCGAGCATTATCAACTGATGCGCGCGACAGCTCGCGATGAGCGAAACCGGTCCTGATCAGAAAATATATTGTGGAAATAAGTACTAAAAATGTGTTTTTATTATTTAAAATATCATGCCTTTCGATAAAGAAGTGACAGTTAACACCTTAAAAGTGACTAAGTGATTTCGTTTGAATCAAATTTTTATTTAGCAAAAATTAATGAAAAATTCATTTTTAAATCGTGAAGACATGTCTGAAATTTAATTTAATGTTAAAAAATATATGAATTTAGTGTCGATTAGCTTGAAACTAGTGTTTATAGTCATTTTAAGTCGACTTCATAATCGTAATCAATATTAATACTGTTATTTTAGTAATAGATTGCCATTTTTGTGTAGACCATATTAAAGATTTATTTGCTAAATTACAACCGGCTTACTATACCGTCTTGCACTTGGAGAAATTTGATCGGAACAACATTTTGATTGAAAAATAACAAAACAGTTAGACAAGGGTTAAAAAGGGTTTATGTTTGGAAAAATAACTATAATAGGCAAAAAAAGATATTGTACCTTTTTGTAAGCCGATAGGAAAGTGAGCAAAAAAATAATGAAATCAAATTTTTTTGCGATGTTGGTGTTACTCAAATATCTTTTTATTATATCCGATAGATCTTGAAGTACCAGTCGCTAAAATTTTGTATTTTTTTCGTTACGAATAGAAATAAATATCAGCTCGTGCCGAGAAAGTAGACTATTGTATTTTATTTTTTCTTGAATAGTGTACTTACTAAAAGGTATATAATAAGCGTTTGTGGGCACATGTCATCTGCTTTCATTTTTTAATATCTTTTTCAATTGGCACGCCTTGAAAGTAGTTCCGATTTCTAAGCACAGCTGTCTTTTGCACGTGCCGAGAATTCAAGCTTTCGATATTTCTTGACATGTAATTGAATGTAAATAAAATAAAAATTTACTTTACTGAGTTTAGTTATTTTGCTAAAAAATCACGCATATCTTAAACGGTGGCTTCTTATTTTCAATAAACATAAATTTTAGGTTCTAAACTGTCGCTCCTAGACTGAATGGCATTGTATCAAAATAAATTGCAATTCACGTACTATTTCCAGATTTATACTAAAATGTTCAATACCGGTTTCATATATCGCGAATATTAATAAATGTTAATTTATAAATATGGACAATACAAAAAATTTTAAAATGATTTGTAATATTTACCAGATACGCAAAAAGTAAACATAAATAAAATGGTTGAAATAAAAATTTTAAGGTACTCTTATAGATAAATATTTAACTATATGTAATCAAAAAATAAGTCACATAATAATGCCAATATTTAATAAATACAGGGTAAAGAAAGAATTTTTCATTATTAATTAATTGAAATAACTACATATATTTTTAACAAAATAAATCATACGGTGATTAACTTGATTGAAACTAATTTTGGTCTCGGACTGATTTGAAAACAAATCTGAACCCGATATTTGGAGGTCCAAAATCAGCTATTCAAAAAAGGAAATAAAAATTTATTAAAGGTTGTTTTCGTTTTTCGTTTCCGTATCCGTAGTGAAGTGGTAAATGTCGTTGACTTTGATTAAGGTGCTCACTGAGTCAAATACCAGCACAGAAAATTAATTGATTGATAAATCAAAAATCTCAATTTTTGTAAGAGTCCATATGCTCCACGTTGAAAGAAAATATGGCAAAAAAAAGATTTACCACAAAGAACGTTTCAATTAGAATTATGATCATATATGATACTGTTAATTATAAGAATCGTTAGAACACTTTTTTTACGATCGATTTTTCATCTGACTGAATTGGTTCGAAATATTTTTCTGACAAATAAATTCTATACAAGAACTTGGCCTGTCGTCTCAGCCTAGGTAGTACATTTAGTTTGGCTTAGTAAAGCCCGCGGGTCAAGCCCGGTCCGTGCAGACTTCTAGTACACTTGCAGTATTGTAGTCTGACCGCTTTAAATATAAATTAAAGAATCATGGAATGTTAGCGTCTCAATAAAAGATGAATAATTCGATTTTTATGATCCATGATGAAAATTAATGATGCGATCATTAAATATGCTTATATGGGCTGGAGATACAAACAAAACTACAAAATTCTCTAATATGGAGCGTATTGCGGCACGAAATGTATTTATCATTTAAAAGTAAAAGTATCAACGTCATAAAGCACAAATATTAAAAAAATATTGCAAATGTAACAGAATGTATGACTAAAAAATTAAGTTGTATAACCCACTCAAGATCAATTTGAGTAGATAAGGCAAACATCACTAACACAAGATCTTTTCATCTAATATATTATTATATAAATTCATTTATAAAATTCTATTGAAGTAAATTAGAATTGACCGCTGTGGGACTTGAAACTAGAACCATACTTCTGGAATCCGACTTTACTAAAGTGTACTTTACAGCTGGTTCAGTAAGATCAGTATACTTCTAAGGTGTTAACTGTCATAACACACTAAGGTGCGAAATGTTTTTATTGTTTAGAAAAAATGAGGTTAATATAGCTATACAAATAAGACGATGCTTGTTTTGATTACATCCATCCGTATTTTGTAAAAAAAAGAAAAACATCATTCTATTAAAGACCTTGTCGATTGACTTACACGTAGATAACACAACATATATGTGTGTTCAATGAACGTTTTCTAAAGAAACCTATATCAAATTTATATATACCAATGTCAAAAGATATCAAAAACAAAGAGATTAATTTTATTAAATAAATGTATTTAATTGAGAAAAATCTTGAGGTCTACTAGCTTCATGACAAGGCCGCTTGGTCAAAAAATATTGTGTCTTTTACATGTAGTTAGTTAGTATGCACCATAAGTTGGTTATCAACCACTATTCCCAGAAATTTCACCGTGGCACCTTCATCAACCCTTTATATATAATATTATATAAAATGGAGCTATTCCTTATGTTCATGGTCAGATTAGAGCTGCATACTGCATGAGAATCATTTATAAGATGAGAAGACCTGTCTTCTTGGCGGTGGGTAATTAATATTTAAAGTTTATTTTTAGTTGCCTTTTTATTTGTACATTAAGGGTCCGGTGTTAATGATTTTTTTTTTTTTTGCAAGAAATGTGAAGTAGGTGATATTTTCGATGACAAATTGTGCTAATAAACTGTCGCTGATTAAATTTGAGGATTGCTATTTCGGATAGCAATATAATGATGTTTAAAGGATTTGAATACAATATTAGAACCATGTATTTCTGTAGTCATCGTATAGATATATATTTTCTAATATTTTTTTTTCTCTTCAAATAAATCTACTACACAATCATTTGAATAAATTCAATATGCACAATATTCTAGCTGTAAATACAGCTGGTGCCTTTATTCTTATTATCATTTCGCTATTTGAAAATTTTACAAAAATAAATATGCATAAACGAGTAGTAAGTTTTTTTCAAGTTTCAATGGCATCGACGTCAATACACACATGCTGATTGCAATAAATTATTTACGGTAGCTTTTTGGGGACTGTTTTTTTCAGTCTATAACAGCTGACACTATCTCAAATATTTACTTAGCCAAATAAATTTTATATTCACTAGTAAATCAATGCGTTTTTACACCTTTAAGTTTATTCGCCTTATAAAATTTTTGTTTAAATACATTTTTATTTTTGAACTTGATAATAATAGAAAAATGTTAACAAAACTTATGAATAATTCGCTCAAAATGGACGTATTTTTAGTGAAAAGGAGAACATGTTATTTTAGGAGTGAAAATATTTGTTTTATACTTCTCATGTAAAAATGTGTCTCTGTAACACAAACTGTACAAGATATCTATTTGCAAATACTAAAATTAATTGGTTATCATTCTAGTGTACAATATATGTACATCAAAGTTTTTCCAAAATCTTATCATTAGGATATGTTCCTGAACATCATAAAAAATCATGAATTTTATATTTTCCATCCCAGCGTATAAGAATTCACGTGTTATATAATAATTTATACACAAAACACTATGCGTGTATATTTATTTCCTCGTGAAATAAATAAATTTCATAAGTTCAGCTAAATTGTTTACAATTTCCAAAAAACATCGCAATCAATAATGAAGGCCATTCTAAGAAAATGAAAAATAGGACAGCAAGTGTTTTTTTTATTGTGGAATAATATTAATTTTATTTGCATGTTTACTAAAGTAGTAATTAAATACAAACGATAAAGGCATGCTTGTAGTATAATGTAGGCATATTTTTCAACATTAACTTTCAAATTTTTCGGTCTTAAATAGTGCTTAATTTATTTCAGATAAAAAAGACCATATCTCATTTGGACTATCACAAAAACGTTTATTTTCTTTGGAAGACCACATGTCTTCCTTGCGAATTAAAAATACATTATATTTTTTTATACAATGCAATCGTGAAAACGGAAACTTATGGTTTTATATTTTTTCCTGATTCCTGGTTATAAATTTAATAAGGATACTCAATATTATTTTTATTCGGAGTCAATTAAAATTTATAAGCGTACATAATTATTACTAGTTTGTGTTTCAAAACCATTATAATGTTCTGTCCATGTACAATAGACATTTTTGTTTTTATAGCATTTCAAATCTTTTTTTTCGGTATGTCAAATTTTAATTGAATAAATTTCATCTTTGTCAGTTGCATAAATTAATGTACAGCAGCCGATAATTGAGTAAAATTGCAACAGTTGTATAAAAACTGCAAGGTCACTTTGTTTAAATAGTCCAAAACATGAATAATGTCATAAATTTTATCGCGTGTCTACACGTATTTAATTCAGACAATAAATGTTTGCCATAAAATATTCACTTTGAAAATGCAATTAAAGTATTTTTTCAAAAACGATATATCCCCAATATATTGTTATATCGACGTTGACTGAGGCGAACAATCACATAAGTCAAGTTCGTCGATTTTTTCTTTTTTTCATTTTGAAGTAATTTATTATTTTTAAATAAGTCAAACACACCAATTTGTTGATAATGACAACTTTTATAAACAAATAAAACAATTTTCCTCAAACAGAGGGGTGGGGGGAGAAAAACTACACCAGTTAAACTTATGTTATCGAATCCTTAAAATAATGAATTTTTGTTTCCTACAATGTTTTGAGACTCTTTTTGCGTTATTCAAATACTACTCATTTTTGAGATTAAAAATAATGTTTAAAATTTCAATGCATAGAAAGGTACAACTTTCTCTAACAAAATTTGTAATATTGACCAAGTGATGGTTCTATCTGTCCATCATATTTGAAAAAATGATTTCAAACAGTTTTGAGTATTAACAAAATTGAAATAAACAATGAAAAAAATACAATAATTCTTGAATTACTTCCACAACAAAGGGGAAAAAAAACAATTTATTTAATACATCTTAGCGGACCAATACTGGCTGAGAGGTGCTCGTTTCATATCTGATATTATTTCTCATATAACTTTATTTATTTGCGAAATACAAACAACCCTAAATATTTTACAAAAGTGACATATAATTGTTAAAAAGCACATTTCCATTTTGTTATATTCAAAATTTGGAAAAATATATTTTAGAGTGATTAAATAAAATGAATGCTTAATATCCAACCACTGCTTAGGGCTTAAATATTAATTTAAGCGCTGGCTATGTATATTAAATAAAACAATCTTTATTCAATAAAACGTTTGTAGTATTAAATGGTCTGATTGGGGTATATGAGTAGTTTCATAAAATGTTGAGCTATAACCTTTAATAATAAGTTAAGTTCTAATATTTTTTATTCGACAGCGTCTAACGACAAAAGAACGATATTACACTCACAAAAAAATATAATATCTATTTTAAATTATGATTCATTCAATTGAAATACATACATAGTCGTTTTCTGTTTATATCCTTGATCGATTAAATCATTATCTCTGTAATAAATCGTGAGTAATATATAGGGTTGACGTACAAGTAATATAGACTGTCGTCTTTGTTGAAAAAAAAATCAAAAAAGTATAAATTCAAATTCAAAAGTGGATTTAACCACTTGGATACCGTGTGCACGACATGTGACAAATTACCGTCGCATGCCTCCAAGGCCTGAGTGTATAATTACTGTTAAAAGTATTACATATGTGACGTATGTTAGATTATTATTAAAATATGATTTAAACTAATAGAACCCCCGAATGAGTTGAAAGTCAAATAAAAATTTCCATCGTTTTGCTAAAATTTGGCTGACTTCTGGTCAAATTTGCTGGTGTTAGTAATAACAACTCTATAAAAACTCATTAATCTCATCAATTTACAAGTATATAATGGTAGGCAAAGAAGGCTTCGTTGTGAATTACTTTTTAGGTAAAATCGATTGAATAATTATAATCTAAGTTACAATATTTGCTTTGACCTTCAAACGCATGCGGTGTGTGGAACATATTGTTTTATAGCGCGTGGCATTCAAGCGTTTAGCTTTAGTAATATTGATAACTGTAATTATGTACATTTTTTCATGGATAATTGGTAAGATTATTTATTTTCGTACACTAGAAACAAGAGTTGTCAGATTGATTTATTTTAAAACAGTGCAAAGCATTCCATAAATTACGGAACAACTCGAAAATTAACCATGTGTTATTATCTAAGTTACAACCTGACCAGAGATTAAAAGTAGTAACTTCAAATATATAGATTTAGAGTAGCGTATAAATTTATTTTGAATAAATTTTAAAAATAATAATTTGATCATTCGTTTATTTTTTTAACTTGTAAATCAATACAGTTTTGCAATAAATGGGAAATTATGTTCTACATCACAAAAACTTAATAATTTGTTTTTGTAGTCGAAAATATTATGTGTTAAACAATATAAAAATATTTAATAATAATATATCATATCTGAAAATATCTGTAATATATATAACGTCTAACGTATTTTTGGGTGATACTGTGGTTTTTTAATCACATTAAATAATATATATTTAAATATATAATCAGTCAAATATATATTTTAAGAACCAAAATGGTGTAGTTTATTTTTAAAATTATACCGATTATATTTAACCTACAATCAACAAAACTTTTTTGAACTACCAATGAAATTAGCTTTCATATAATTCAAATTATTCTGATGTTTTTTAAATGCTTTATTTTCATCGTGCTTTGTGTGAACAGTTAATACTGCTACACTATTTCAGGAACACATATATAATATGTATTATTAAAAAATTATATGCATATTTTGATTATATGCGTATTATGACAAAATACTTACCTTTTCCCTAAATAACAAAATTGAAAAAAATTTCGAAACACTCGATTATAGATCAAATAACAACAGCTCAGAGCAAAAATTATAAAAAAACAACACAAACACAAGTATTGCATTAAGTTATCGCTAGCGTATTACATTGGTTCTAACTGAAAGATGCCACGTTTTATTCCATAAAAATTATTATAATATATTTTCATATAAAACACATGTGTCTTAGGGATATTTTTATTTTCCAGTTTAGTACAATAGTTTTGACCCATAACTTAAAGCTATTATTAAAAAAAATACTCGAGACTTTGCTATGAACGCAATATGCGTCCGTATTTTTTTCCCGTATTTAAAAAAACTGGATTTTTTATAAAATTAAAAGCTAAAAAAATGCATCAATCGAAACCGGAAGACATACGCGCATAGTAGTCTATCAATCCACTTCCGCAAACCGATTTTTTGCTATCTTGCTAAAAAGGTCTTTGGGTGCATTATGCAACCGCTTCTAATATATTTTGTCAGATATTTTAAACAGTTTTGTTTTTATTTAAATTTTCATAAATATCCCGTTCTCAATCAGCACCATGAAGTAATACGTAAAAATTGGTCGTAAGTCAGTAACTACTTGCTGTTAGCTAAGAAAATAATATTTTTAGAGAATCAATCAATATGTGGGTCTTCTTACATTCGGATATGTAAGTTATAATCCAAACATCACGTAAATCAAAAGATGTATGTATTCGTCAGTCAACATGAAATAATGAAAAATATTGTTGATTGACAATACAATATTCTCAAGCGCATGATAATTATTTGATATTTCAATAATACGAATACATTTCTGAATTATTGAATAGCTATTGTATAAAAAAAACTAACGTACCTTAAAATATTACATGATATTTCATTTTTGTTTCCTGCATGTATACTCTATACTGCTTTTTATATACACTAGAGGTCATGAATGGCTCTAATAATTTTATGAAAAAAAAAATCATTGATCCGAGATTGTCATATACTATTATACATTTTTAGATTTCGACCGCATCTAATAAGACTGTAATTTTTATTTACAACTTCTTTTCACAATTTCAAACAATATATTGTTTGATTGTTTTATTGCAAATCTGTGAGCTTAGGATTGGATACCACTGTATGTTGCCTTCTGGCGTCTCATGATCGATGCACTTTGGTAAATCGTTCGTCCTATTACCAGAAAAAAATCGCGTCATCTGCAGTTTTTTGAGGATAAAAAACATGTTACTTTTATAGTCATTTTGTGTACGCAGTAGTCCGACATTTTTTTCATTTGCATAGTAAAAAATATCAAAATACATTTTCGTTGAATTTGATATGCATCTGTTTAAAATAGCAGCTGAAATATTTATGCACACAATGTCATTTTGATAAATTAAAAAATGAATACTCAACACGTGCCTGGGACAATATAAACTATTCCTTTCTCGCAAAAATTGTATATAAATATTTACACTATAAATATATACTTTTACAATACGCATAAAAATAGTTGATAGCCTATTAGTATTTCGCATTTCAGCAAAAATTTGAAAAGAAACAATTTTAAATATAATATTATAGTAAAAGTATTTTGGTATGAAAATGTATTAAAAAAACTTAATGTCATGTTTGCTCAGAATATCGATATAGAACATACTAAGTTTTATAATATTATAGAACTAATAATAAAACAAAAACGAAATATTCCGTTTCTAATGTGATATGGATGATAGAACTGAGTCAAATAAATATTTTGAAATAATGAAGGCAATATTGAAATTTCACATAAATCAAGAACTGACTGACTGAATGAAAGGATCGAAAAATCTTCATGTGCTATTTTGATGTTGTATTTAATAAATCGATATTGCCATTTTCCTATTCTGAATGCGTGTTTTCTCATGTTGATACCAAAAATAATATTTAAAATAATTAACGTGAATATTGAAAATCCTATTTACCGAAATTATGTTTATAATAATATTATTCTTTAAAGCAAAATTGTAACGGTTTCGAACAAACGATATTGATTTTCGATGCATTTAATAAATCTATGAAATTTTTACTAGCCTCCATATTGCACCATTTGGATCGTAATGATAATATCTCTATATCTCATACTTATAAAATAAATACCTTGATCCAATTTTCATGGCATGTAAGTAAAAAATTACGAAAAAAACTAAAACCCGCCATGAAATGGTTAGCCGTGAAGATCAGAGATCTAGAACCCAAATAGTAGATTTATTTGCATTATTGTCTTCAGTTTGTCTCAACCTTTTCTAGAAGAGTTAGAGAGACAAAATTTAAAAAAATATCTCATCTTTTATATAAATTGATTTACTAACTTTAAATACTGCATCCAAATATTTTTTGACGACAGCGATTGTAAACTATCGCTTGATTCTCTCTTCCGAGAAAGTATGGAATGAATAATACAGTTTCGTCACGATCGATTCTGTCGACATTGAGAGATTACTGAGATGTTTTTATTCCTATTCACCCATTTCTATTCTGAAAAGCAAGGTTCTAATTTTCTCATAAATGAACCACTTTGCAGTCACTTTTTCAGAAAGATAAATTTGACAGTGAATTGAAAAGCAGTTCTTGTAAAACGGTTCTTATTGAAATACCTCGTAAGAATTCCGTTCTACCCATATTAAAAGTAATCTCTCTAGCACGGTGAAAAAATAGCTTCACCGTGTTATAATGGAGTTCTACCAAGTGAATGCCAATTCAATCAATAATCTCTCTAGCTTAAAAAATATAAATATTATTTCAAATTTGATGACTACCTAAATTAAATTAAGAAAAATGTCTTCAAGATACTTTTATACGAACCCATAATTATGCAAATAAAATAATGTTTCGTTCGTCATCCACTTAAAGTTTTTTTATATTTACTTAAAAAATATGTTAAATGGTTTAATTGGAAATCAAAATGAAGAATGGGCTACTGAGCCTATTTGAAATGGTTAATCATCACATGAATTTTGAAGAACCTACTCCTACCTTGACCAAGGCAATTATCAAACGAAGCGGGTGAAAGTCACGAGATATATTTTGAGTTGGCCTAGGTCAGACAGAGACATAGATGCTGTGTCTGATAATTCAGATCACCTGTACGAAAGAGATGAAAATACCTGACCTAATCCTTCCCTTCTACTTTTCTTCGCTTTTTATATTAATCGATTATAAACAGATTTTAAAATTATATGAATAATAATTAAACTGTAACGTCTTACTTATTATACGTGTACATTAATATTATATATGCTTTTAAAATTTAAAAAAAAAATTATAAAAATTCGATATATTGGTATTTTTTATTCAAATAATCCACTCGTTTTCAGTTTTCAGGTTGTTTCATTTCTAAAAAATGGCACCGCTTAATTTATCATATTTTTTCCTTTCTTTTCTTACATAATTATTCCGACATAGATTTTATAACCCTTGCCTCATTTTAAATCACACTTAATTTTTGACCTCCATCACATCAAACAATTATTTTGGTAGTAAGAACAGCTAAAAATTTCAGTGTTTATTGTGCTTTTTAAAATTATTTGTTCTTAAAAAAGATTCACTAGAATTATTTATACCCTTAGTCCAATCGATAGAAAATATTCACCCAAAATCACGTAATACTTCAATTTTTAACCAAATCAAAATGAATATGTAATACAAACTAATTTTTTGTATTGATTTTGTTGATTTCCATATGAATATTTTTTTTGAAAACCTAATATTCATTACAATTAAAGCAATATTATAAAAAAAATAGATAAATTTTTCAAATGAAAAGAAATGATTAAAGCGATTTATCATCAAGCATATTTCATTAATATTATTTAAACAGATAGGTAAACAAATATTTATGTGTTAAAGAATAATGTCTTCATGTACACATCGTCATTGTTATTATGAATAAAGAATCATAACCTCAAAGTAAAACGGAGCTGTCTTGTGACAGGGTCAGTAACCTGCGCACGCGCAAAATTTCCCGCGCCTCCGCCATCTTTCCTACAACTTTTACTTTCTATAGAACGGAAGCGACTCACAATCAACTGTGATCGCTCGTTAATACGTGAAACCATTAGAAAAACTCAAACATCAGCTTCCTTCCCTCTTTCACTCACTGATACAATACGAGAAGAAAGTCTATCACCGTCTCACTTTGGCTAGTTTTACTTTCTGATACTTTCTTTTAGTAGTGCAGGTAAAAAAGTGCATTCACATCGTTTTGTGGCAGGCGTCAACAAACTTGATTTGAGTTTAAAATAAGATTTGACTGTACACAAACGTCAATAAGATTGGGGAAACCTTTTTTTATTAAAATTTATTTTCTTTAATAACAATCTCAATTCGATTGATAAAAATAGTCTTAATAATATAAATAAAACAATTTTAATGATCACTCTAGAGAAATAATAGATTCTATGATAATTTATCACAATTGAATATTATTTGAAACTAGTATAAGAATCATTCATTTATATATTCAAATTAAATATGTATTGTCCCTGAAACTATTTTCGTTTCCAGTGAGAGAAGTTAAGGATTTTTTTTAAAATAATAAACTATATTTCATTAATCTTAGGTTTTCCACATATACACTTCACTTGCAAAAAATAAAAAGTGTCCAATAAGCATGAATTTCAAATTTGTAGCATCCAGATAAAGATGAAAAAATCTTAAAACCCTAACTTGTTGTGCAACCACCGCGCAAGCACAATATTAAACGCTCTTTGAAATATCGCTTAGACGGCGAGGAGAGTTTATTTGAGCCGATGCTTGTTTTTGGCATGTTTTACTAGGCTAATTATATCATTACTTATTATCTGCTGTCTAACTTTCATTTAAATATTATATGAGATATGACTATAGTAGACAAACGAAATGCGCAAACGAGAGAATATGAACTTATGAAATGGGTTTATAAACCCTTATCGAAATACCGCCCAACCAAGAATTGCTAGTTAAAATTATAAAAGATGAATGGATTACGAATCAAATATTATTTACGTTATTTTCTTTATCCGAAATTCAATTGCCTTTCTTTGACATGTAATGAGTAATTATTCAAATTTGAATCGTAAATGAATAAAATTTGTTCATAGACATTCGTTTTGGCAGAAATGTTATAATTATAAAAAAATTATATCTTAATTCAGCAATTTCAATTAACTGGAGAGATACAATGCACGTATTATTAATTTTAATTATTCAAAAATTCTGTTAGGATATATTTATTATAAGCATATGTGAATTATATTTTTCTATTTGTTTTTCAATTCATAGTTTTAGCTGGCTGAAGTAATGGGTAAGGGTTGATGGTTTTAGGGTTTATTTGCTGAATAATATAGACAATTATTATCGTTCGTTTCCTTATTTAATAAAACGAGGACACAGTAAATTTTTTTGTTATTAACAATATTGCAAAAAAAATGAATTTATATATAAGAAATTTTTAATTATGGTAGTAACAGTTAATGAGGCATTCATTTGTCATAATTTTTAATTATTAGTAATTATGATTAATCAATTATTACATTAAAAGCCTTGAAATGTTCTCGAACCCTTTCTTAAAGGCTAGTGATCTTCTTAGTTGGAGCAATGCTCTTTGCATTGGTCACAGTGGCTGACTTTTGTTTTATCTTAGATATATTAATTAGCACTATCTACTGTTGCAGCTTTAATACTCTTCAATCAAAATGAGCCAGAAAACCATCAAAAATTCCGGTAATTTAATGACTTATTTTACGACAATATTTTTCTAATATTAAGCAGCCAAAACTTTTGGATTAAGTAACTGGTCATCATTGTTTACTAGGAATCGAGTCACCCATGAAGTTACGAACGACGGAGAAAAACTAACTATAATAGTTTACTTGTGTTCTAATCAGGGTCGACGCAAGGTCAGCGCAGTTTTTTCCTCAGAACCCAGCCATATATTTCAAATATACAAGTAATCTACAATTTCTGGGATGGCTTAACTCTCCAGTCTTTACTTTAGGAGTTCAGATATATTTTCAAAAAAAAAAACATGTATAGCTAAAAAAGATTTGTCATCCACGTTTGTCGTGATATCGTGAAAGTCTGATAAGATTTTTTTATTAATTTGGTTAAAATTTAGATTCAAAAAATAACAGATCCTTTCAATCGAGATAGGTTGATAACTTTTCTTAAGGAATGAGAAAAATTGTCGCAGTTATTATAAGATATTAAAAACTTTTTTTAAAAGAATGCGCGCAATTTTGAACCCGGCATCACAAAAGATCAAGGCGAGCATAGCCAATGTAGAGATGCATCAAAAAGACCTTTCTACCTTGAATTAATTTAATAAGATAATGACAACATGGAATAAAAAAATGTATTTTGACATGCTCAGGTAAAATTATATTATAGATCCCGAAATGAACTATTCTTTGTATACATAATACTATTTTAATAACTTATATTTAATAATATACTTATATTGATTTATCTCTTATTACGTACTGATAATAATAAAAGAATGAATATCGTTTTAATTTTTTGCTAATATTTTATGTTTGGAATTTTGAAAAAATACAGCTGGCTTAAGAACATACTGACGTTATAAAATAACAAAGCAATAATACGGACATTATGGTTAGTGCTTACGGCAATAAAAAATATATATTTTTCCTATTCAAATAATATACCTAGCTGCATTAAAAAACAGATGAATGCAAATAGGTCGTACTTATTGCTAAAAGTGGCATCCGTGTTAGCCCGGAGTCTTTTTTTTATGTCGTATTTCCTTTTTTTACATTGCAAATATAATATATTATTACTTGTCGTACGGTCTTTGAATTTGGCTCGTGGATGGCTCATTGTAAAAATGGTGCAATTTTTCACAAACCACGTGCCAGGAAGTTCAATACCAGAGGGGCATCGTGGTTTTAATAATTCATACATCGTCGATGAAAGTTTCATCAAATAATTCTAGATATTTATTTTATTTTGCATTGATGTGTTGTTTGATAATGTTGTTTTTGTACATCCAAACATACAGTATGATAACTAAGTACTATTTTATTATTAATTTCGATGATTTGGCTTAGCAATCAATAACCTTTATTAAAATATTTGTATCGTGAATAACGAATTTAAAAAAATGTAAAAATGAAATATGTATACAATAAAAAAATAAAGAGTCGTGTAAATATTGTATATATGGAGAACAGAGAAGCCTATGAATACTAGCACTAAATTTGAAATCCTGCTCCACCGGAACCGGCTAAAATCATTAAACATAATTGTCTAATAACTTATAAGTACAAAAGAATGCGTCTTAATTCAAAACAAAATATACGACATGAAATATTTCTTTTTTATTCCAAATTCTAATAAATATTATATTCACCTAACTTTAACTGTACACATATCGACATAATGCCGAATTAAAAAGTTAAAAAAAAAAGAATATTCATTCTATAACCACGCCACTCCTATTAATATCATCTGTCAATTGATTTCACAGGATATTGACAATCTACGTTAGTTTTTTGAAAATGTTTTGGATCCGAAAAAAGGTGGTTTTGATTGTTGATTCAATAAATTAAATAAATACCTATTTTCAGTCTTTATAAGTTTGAGACTAAAACTGTTTCACAAAAGATGTTTACTCGGTAATCAAAATCAAATTGGTTTCAATTTTGGATGGATTGAGAAGACAAACATAGATTTCTTTACTTTGGTAAGTTTCTTGTTCAAACATGGATTTAAGCCCTACTTCAGGCAGTTTCACTAATTGGTCTTTCAGTCAATTTATGGTTTTCTATCGTATGGATATATATGATGCATCCCATGATGAGCATCCGACCGGGACGGAATTGAGACGGAATGATTTTTTTATTGGCCCAATCCTTACAGTCTTCAAAAAATAAAGCTGATGACACTGAAAAACACACGGTTCTTAACAAATTCCGTTGGTCTAATTTCGTTAGGAATCTATTTATAATAGTAAAGAATAAAACATAGTGATACAAAAAAAATCTGTTAGGGCAGTTAAGTAGAAATTTATAATAATTAAATCAAATATTTGAAACCAAAGATCTGAAACACCTTACATAATTTTTTGTTTGAAACTTTCTTTGATTTTGAATAATTTATTTAAAAAAATCTTTAATATTTCCAATTTTCTAAAATATATTTTTATGACTAAAATGTATATTTAGACTATACAAATATATAATACAAAAGTTTCCTTCCTCGGTCGATTTTGATGAGAATAAAAATTTTAAATGTAAAGAGTCTAAAAACTCCTACCTTTTTTTTCTTTAGGAAATACGAATGCCTAAGAAAGACGATATCATATAATGCGTGAACAAAGGTATATATTTTTTTTGATTTAAACATATTGGATTTTTTATTTATCAAACGATCGAATATTATTTTACACTACAGACTACAAAAATATCACTCTGAATAATAATTTATTTTGCTGTTAATAAAATATCAAGGTTTTCAGAATTTTGGCACATCTTAACAGTGAATTAACACTATAATGAAAATTCTGACAAGATCAATACAACAACATATAAATACATAGGAAGAGTAAATATAAGCATTAGCGAGTAACTATTTTTGTATAAATAAATAAATACTTTTATTTTGATTCGTAATTACAGTATGTTAATAACATTATGTTAATAACATTTAATGAATTTCAACAATTTATAAAGTTGCAATCCATTTTCCAGTCAAGTCGGTCAGTGATATTGAGTTTTAGTCGTGAACGGCATTTCCAAGAGAAAACTTTCACAAATAATTCTGGTATTATAATATTTATATAATTTAATTTACAGAATAATCTTTTTTTATTTCATACGCAAATGGCTATATGTTTATCATATTTTCATCCACCACATCCACCTCTTATGCAATGCGAAAAACGCAGCAAGGAGGATACAAAAAGTTAACATTTATTAATGTTAGAATAGGGGTTGAGATAAGAAATTGTTACAGCTGATGTTATACAACTCTACTTAAGCTTCAGACTTAAAGTTTTTGCTTGTGAAAATATTATTATAGTTAATTTGGAGCAAAGTCCTGCGTGGAATATAAACCTAAATGATGGTTACGTGCGGAGAGTAGCCCACGTGTCCTGGTCTATCAAACACCTGCCAGATGTCTTCTTTGCTGATATCGCTGATTTTTTACCTGAGTCTCCATTATAACTCTAGAGGGAGATTTTTATCAAAAACTTTTTTCAACGTATGCTTGTTTCATTATTTTATTTGACGTGATCGGAAATCAGTGGAAAGCGAAAGCGAATTTCTTTTTCTTAATCTAAAATCTATAGACACTATTCCATTTTTTTCTGAAACATTATTGAGTTAAAAAGCCGCCGTGTAAATATTGAAGTTCTATCTTGGATAGAACAGTACTCTTTATCATAATTTAGATTTTTTCGTTAAATTCAAAATAATTAAATATTTTAGTTTATCCGAAATTCATATTTTTTTCACCGAATTAGATATACGAAATTACACTGTGGACGTTTTAACTATAAATCTTTGACATATTTTTTTTTATAAATATGTGCGTTTAGTGGATTAATTGTCAAAGAAACAAAACAAATAATTGATTGAGAGTGTCCTATTTGACAGATATATTTCGATTATAGATATGAAAATTCGTTTTTTCTGAAGCACTCTATTTTTAGTAAATATTATATATTAAAATATATAAAATAACATGTCGCTTTGCATTTTCACAAAGCATTCATGAAGAATATTAAAAAAAAAACTTTAAAATTTACAAATAATTTTTATTTCAATATATTGTATATTAAGTGTAGATTTTTATTCCACATTTTTGATAACAGTAGTATGTTCGATTACGAAAGTGATAATGCCCTATTACCAGTTAATATTTTCGATTACAATACAGTGATCTGATCATTGTTGTGGTGTTATTGTGATAAAATTATTGATGTTAATTGACTTAAATATAATAAGCAACACGATGCAAAAGTTTCGCAGACCTGCATTAAAAAACGCAACCGATCGTTTTTAAGGTATAAACATGTATCTGAAAGGAAAGGAATACAAAAGATATAAATTTGATATCAACCTTGCTAAGATTATTTTTTACCTGATCTCATAGAAAAATGCATGTGGAGATATTTTCGTATTGCATCATTTATATCATTATATAAGATTTTGGTAGATAGGTATATAATGAATATGTGAAATCATCACACAGTATCTTAGTAGTTCTATCCTGTCGCCTTGGGTAACATTTTTTAATCATTATGAAATTAGTAATGTTGATTTGATCACATTTTTTTTGTGTCATAACTTATGAAATATTTATTATTTTGAACTCAAATTTCTTATAGTAAACAATTTTGATATAATGAAAGAAAGCATTTGAAATTCGTGTTATTAATTTTTTTAGGGTAGTCAGAATTGAAGAATTTCTTCCACAGGAATATGCAAATAAATGTAATATATTGATTGGTTACTGTCTCTATTCAATTACAGCATGCTTTACTACACTTCTTGGTTTACTGCCAAAAGTAACATTTCATTGAAATAATTTACTGATGCATATTAAAACAAATCGCTATAAGTTGAATGTCTGAACACTTCTCCCATTCTTAGATATTCATCCGATATTCTCTACTCTTATGCATTTCGTCTTCTTTGTACATTTCCGAATAATTTAAGTCCCCTTAAACCCACTACAAGTAAATTTTACGTTTTTTGCGTATGCAAATTATGACAAGCCTATCTCATTTAGGCTTCCAAAATATTAATGAACACTGTGAAGTGTCGCAATATAGCGTATTTAATGTTTCAATCGTCACTCATACCAACCTTCAACACTTGTATAAAACATATTCGTGCTCTGAATATATATTGTTATAATAGATGATTGTAAGAAAAAATGAGTTTCTTTGATTTTTCAGACATTTCTTAGTACATAAAAATTCTTAAATATGCAACTGGAGAGAGATTACCAAACTACTACTGTTCCAATGAAGTACAAAATATCGGATTGATATTACTCCTATAAAAATCAATGCGAATGCGTTTGCTTTGTTTAGAAATATGTCAATATAATAAATGACCATAAAAATCACAAGAATGTCATATTGTTCTGAAAATTAGGGGAGATATTTGATACTAACGATTTTCAATATAAAATATTAATCACTATCAAGTGAATCAACATTTCATAGCATATATTTTTACCATTAATTGAAATAGAGCGGTTTGAAAGGAATATGGTTTATATGTTAAAAAAATAACAAGCAATATTCCAAGACTATATTAGTCAATAGTCAGAAAACGGTTTTTTTAAATCATAACCCTTTCCTTCGGCGTAGAAGAAAACAAAAACAGAATTTCAAAAAAATCGATAAAAAAATATTTACCTGTCAGTGGGGCGGAATATTTTGTATTTAATTGTGATTTTGTTTAGAATCTAAAAAACTGAAGCAATCTTTGCATTTCCTTATTGCGTATAAAAAATCAAGGCCTTATAAAGCATTAGCTGAATTCAAATAAATAATTAATTATTTCAATTATATTTTACAAAAAAACGTTTACACTAACAGAGATTAATTGAAACATTAAAAATGATAAAATCAAAAAATGCATTTATTTTTCTTCAGCATTTTGTATAAACTGGATTTAAGAAATAATTTGAAGATTGCAACATGGATAAGTCGTTAACAATAATGATTTAATGGTAAAAAAACACATAGTCACAAAACGTTTGTTAATTATACGGTAAAATAAATAATTTGAACAAATTTTGATTTGTTGTGTCAACTTTTAAATGGGTCGTCTTATAATGAAATCTTACCGTATTCATTATTTTTGGACCCCAACTCTTCCTCTTATTGCAGTTCGTTATAAATCTTTCGGCTTTGAATTTATTTTGTCACATTTTTAGTCACATTCCTTCATTAACAACTTCTGTATTTGTAACATTACGATCGGAAAAATCAAATTGAAGCACGTTTAGTTTTTTAGTGTTCTATTATCGACAACCCTTCGATACAAAAAACCTAGAAATCATACGTTATTTTGCAGCAACGGCCTCTCTAAAAGGTTCCGAATTTTATAATTTAATTAAAAATGACTTTTTGAGCTTGAAAATTTAAAAAAAAACTTTTTTTTTAAACTAAAATTGTGTATTTCTATTATATAAATTGAAATATAAAAGCATCTTTCTATTTCTTAACAAACCAAAATGTGATCTGATTCACGATCGTCCTTTGATTCTTTCGTATTTTAAGCCCATATATTTTTTACTCCTGCATCGGAGGTTGGCAAAGAAATTATGGTTATTGGAATTTCAAAGATAAAAAATAGGGTTCCAAAAGGGTTGAAATTGCGAAAGGTAAGATAAAAATCATCCCAGATGGGATGTGAAAAGCAATTCTTCCGCATAAAAAAATAAGAAAGAATAGCCAACAACCTTTAGCGGCGACGTAACCATTCTATAATCATAAACATGATTATTACGAAGGAAAAAATCTTGTGTGAATTCTATTCTCCGACAACCCAGGAAAGATTTATTCGATCTTATTGCAGTCATATAAATTTAAAAAAGGCTCAAATTTTATCGAAGCATAATATAAGTATCATGTCGTGTTATGTCAGAGAAAAACAAAATATTATACATATCACGCTTCAGATTTAAATTATTACTCATTACTAGGTTTATAAAAACAGATAATTATGTCAAAAATTAATCTTCTCTTAAAAATAAACAGATAATTCTGTCAAAAATTATCTTCTGACACCGTCAAAATCTAAACCATAATAATTATACCTCAGCGGTTTTAATATAAATATTGGACTAAAAAAGCACCATAGATAGCTTGGAAATATGTTTACTGGTTAATAATTCGAAATTCAAGATTTGGCTCTCATTTTCTATCATTTAAAATTTCGCTCATTGCTCTAAGATGAACGAAAATTTTTGTATAGCAAAGTTTAATCTTACTGCAAGTATTTTTTCATTTGACACGTGTATTCCTTCGGCAATGCTCGCTAATATTATCCTTCAAAAAATTTCGGCTGACTTGGAAATTATTTGTTTTTCACTTTTAAGTAACCATGTTCAAAGTGTTTGACACGTCGTCACTAGTATATTAAGATGTTTTCCATAAGCTTATTAAAACATACGATAGCGGAAAACAATGTTTTTCTTAAAATCATTGCAATTATTCTATTCCATAAATGTTCTTTTTGGCATGAATTTTAATATTTTGAATGGTTAAATATCTGTGATGTCAATACGTAAAGAAATTTAATATTAATATTTGTTATGAAAATAACACAATAGCCTAATTATATATCAACACCCAGTTGTAAGTTTCTTATCGCCTTTATATTAAATTATTTTTTTGGCACAGAGTGGGTGAAAATAATTCAACACAGTTATGTTTTAACTAAAAATTTGAAATGGCGTAGAAAAATTAATCTATTGAGATTTATGGTCAAGAATTACGACCATTTACGCGATTATTTAATTGGAAAATAATTCTAATAAATTTTGTTATTTTTGATGATGGTAATTGTTTTGTAAATAATTTTACGTTAATCTACGTTAGCTTATTTAATCCAATGGCGAAAGTTTTCCACTAGTATCAATTGGATTTGGATTTAAGCAAGATTGATATAACATAAAGATTTTTTTCAATTTTAATTTGAGATCTTAGTTATGGGTATTTGTGATGTCATTTCCTCCCAAGTAGGTCTCAAAAAAATGTTTTTTCACACAGCTCAAAATAATGCCATGTGATGTTAATTTTAATAATACCTGTAACTATAAATACCTTTTATAGACCGACTTTATGAAACAATCAACGTGATTCTAAAACTTCTCAATATGTATATACTATAATGGTACAAGCTTTATGTCGATGTAGTGGAGATAGTTTAACTCCTGCTACTGGGGTTAGTACATCACTGAAGTAGAGAGGTTAATGAACGTGAAGAAGAATGATGACAAGTACAGAGGCACGTACGTAGGTCATGTATTTGCTGATGAGTTTTATTGGACGAGTTCACGTACAAGAGTGTTGGTCGGTCAAGAGAACACTATAGAAAGACAAAAATTCCATTAATCAAATTAACTGTCTCGGAAAGATGCATGTGATTTTGTATTAATCTCTAAAGTGTCTACGACGAGCTGATATGATCCGCTGAATCACAATAAAATGCTTTATCTAATAAGTATTAAAATGAATCTTTCATTTTAATGCACTCTCAAATAGCTTTCAAAAACTCTTTGAGTAGTTAGATACCAATATACCCAATGAAAATAACATAAAACAAAGTTATCGATCGATCCACGAGGCTCGAACTATTACTTCTTCTAATGCTTTATATATATATTATTATATTAATTTACCAATTGTAACATCTAGTTGATTAAAGCAGGTAAGTTAAAGTGTGTCTTTTTATTCTATAATAAAGTCAAGATACTTCATTAATCAGTACTTCTTGTAGTCATACATCCTTTATTAACCAAACAATCTAAGCGATGTAAACTGAAGTGAATAATAAACCTAAATAGTCTTCGTGGAAATATTATATTATAACAGCCAAAAATCAGTTGTGCCTCCAGTCTTATACTCTTTTGAAACTACGCTGTAAACAAATTGTTTCCCTTACTAATTGATACGACTCGAATAAACGAATTGATTTGAAGTGTTGGACTCGCATTTAAATGACACTAACTTTATATTTGCACTTGTATACAATAACAATACACAAAATATTATTGCACGTATACATATTTATTTACCAGTTTTTATGTTGACAATAATGTTTTTCGGAATGCCCAGTGAAATTATTATAAAAAAATCAATTTTAAATTATATCTTCTCTTCGATGCTCGACAAAGTTTTCGAAAGAAAATAAATATTTCCAAATTTTAAGTAACAAACATTAATTGCGCAGAAGATGTTTTGTTTTAAAACCATCGTGTATCGTTGTTATTAAAAAACATCCCTAACCGAAAGTGAAGGAGCACTGCCGATATTTCTAAGACTTTGAAATTTTTTAGAGACTGAATATGTTTATTAATCTATCTGCAGAATATCTTTATAAAAACTATAATAATGGTGTGTGTACAAATATCAAAAAGACAATCGCTCAAGTCTCTTGTACAAATCTTGGGGTAGTCAATGATTTTCAAGCATATGCACTCATGTGAAATTGGGCAGCAAGAATTTCTTCTCGTGATTGTAGAATAAAGTGCTACCGTGGAAAGGTCGAAACTTGTGTAGTGAATGGTCAGTTAATAAAATGGTCTCATAAAAGTACGGCGAAGATGATAGGACACGTATTGAATCTTTCAGTTAGCGTCAAAATGCGGCTCGAGCTGTGGAAAAAGTGTAATTGATTTACATAGATATATGTTTACACGATTGAAAAATAAAACGATTCGGTTGAATTAAGTTACGCAGGTTGTCTACAGAAATCTGAAAGTGCTTACATTTTTTGTAAAGCTGTATAATAAACGAAGAGTTATCGAATTACCTCAAGATACTGACGACTCATTGATTCAATTGAGCTTTGGCGTTCGAAATGACACCAAATAGCGTATAAATGTAAAAAAAAACAAACGCGAGAAATTACAGACTTTATAGAACAGACTTTAGAAATTAAAAGACTATTTATGTTTGGGCCGATTTTATCTCTACTGCGAAAAATACTTACGGTTTCCCAATATTTGTTAACTTATCCTAAGCCATCATTATTAAATTATAATTCTTTAAACTAAAATCATAATTATGAAATAATCTGAATGTGGAAACTTCTGAAACTGATAAATGGATGAAAATATACTAGTAGAAGCTTTAATGATTCTAATTTGAAGAGTTTTTTTTATTAGAATTTCACGATTACATCACGGGCGGTATAGGTTTTATAAGTAGAAAATGTATATTTTTCTTACAGTATCATACTGAATTAACTTGGTAAAGTAAGACATATAGATTTTAAATTTGATTTATAATATTTTTCACTGTAGCAAAAGATGAAAAATTATTCTATAGCATAAATTGCATGTAACCAAAAAGATTTTTAAAATAAGTTATTTTCTATTCATGTATATCGAATAAATTAGTACAAGTCGTCAGTCTAACTTAAAGAATATTTTGGCGATGAATACAATCAACGTTTCGTTTAAAAAAAGGTTTAGGTAGTAGATTTTTATCATTTGCAATGAGCACTGTCGTGCATTTTAATTTGAGTTTAAATGTGGATATGTAATTTATGACGTCAACCAGATATACTATAATATTCATTACTAGAGTTACTGACCATCACCATAATTTGTCAATAGTTTTTACGATACAAATATACATTTGCTGCTTGATTTATGACAAGGCTCCAATTCAATTCTAAGATGATTTGAGTAAAGAAAATTTTATTCTGATTTTAGAAAAAAAGTTATTTGTTTTACTTATATATCCATTATTTGTGAGTTAATGATTTCTGTAACATTCACCAAAAGATTAATGAAAACGCTTGCTTTTACTTCAATAATTATAGAAAAAAAAGATACTTAAATGTAACACAAAGTTAATAAATGGTGTTCAATTATTTCTCGATAGTAAAAAAAATCGGAAATAAAAACAAAAATTAATTTACATCCGGTATAATATACAATTATGTTAATTTCATAAAATAAAATGATACATTAATTACGAGCGAATTGTACTCTTCTATAAGTCACTATATCTGATCCAAATGTTTAATATATTGCGGCTAACAATTGTGCAAAATTATTCTGTGGAGATGACGACATCTATCAAAATATTTGCATTTTCGGTATTGTGGTGACTGACAACAAAATATGTTTTTCTGTATCATAATATCATCAAGTACGATTGGTCGTATCCCGATAAATGTCGATCATATTCTTCATTACAGGTATAGGTCTTATTATATTAACGTAAACCCTCTCGCTTAACTTTAATTTCAAACTTCAGTAGTTAACTTCGCAGAGTATACGGTTACACGCGCTTTATGCAATAAGGTATACAGTATTTTAATAATTGTAGTGGTTTTACCACATAAAATATTTTCGTATGAAAGCGTACTGTGTTATAGATTTTTTTTTATAATATTGACAATGTGTAGGTATTTTGTATTTGGCTGGTAGCACTAAATTTTAATTTCAAAATACGCCGTTCCAATGTAACTAGTAAAGGGTATACGGCATGTAACCTCGTGTACCCTCCACTTCAGCACTGCTTACTTAACACACCTCAACAAGTAAGTCTAGGTGCGTAATCGATCGGTTTTCAATCCAAGAGGCTGGTTTCATCCCAATACCCTAAATACGATGTACATCTGTTGACAAGAGTGTGCGTTAAAAATTACGAGTTTGTAAAATTGTTGTTACTCAACTCGGTACAGGCTACATGTCATGTTTGATCATACCATTAACTCGTCACATTACAAAATAGTTTGGAAGCAGTGGGCCGAAACTCACGAGATCAATAACCTCGTCCACAATGAGAGAAGACTCTTCCGTAAATAAAATCGTTTAACAATATTCGGGTCGGCAGTAGCAATGGATGTGCCTGTGAATTTTTACACAAGGGCAGCATGCTGATAAGTATCCTAATGATTTTTGATAATAGGATCGAGTAGCGTCGTTAGGCGTCCACAGCGTCTGTGGCGCAATACAACAAAACCTCGATATAACAGGCCAATAGACAAGGAGTTTTCAGTTATGTTACCTACACAAATATGTAGGTCTGTTATTATAAAAACGAGCATAACATTACCTTTTCATAAAAGGCTCGATTTAGCACAGATTTATTCTTAAAATGCACGTAGATATTCGTATCTTAAATCATAGGCTTACACGCGTATAAACCGCGCAAAAGTATGATGACGATTTTTTTTTTATTTAAACATTATTAAACAGAATAAAATTTTTGTATTAGGTTTTTACACATATTACCCCAAATTCTATCCGTCATCTATGAAGTTCATTGTAGCGAGACATTACTGAATTATACTAATACCTTTCATTTCATAGTATGCTTATTTAAGGTTTTGAAAAGAACAATTTTTATAAGCACAATCTGTTGTACCTCTTACACCTTTTCATTATGATTTGTTTTAGTTTCACTTGTTAATTTTACATTATTACACGCATAAAATATAATTTTGATGATATATATTATTCAACTATTTAGTGTACACAGTGATTTATTATATCTAATGTGCAGATATCCTCACGGTGGGCGAAACCAGTCCTAATCACTATACATATATGGGAGTAGAGAATAGTTAAATTTTTGTTTTTTTTTTATTTGATATAATGTCATCCCATCAAAAATTTTACAGTTTTAAATTTTAAATTTAACCTCTAAAGTAGGTGAAACAAATATTACATAAAAAATTTTATAACAATATAATTGATACAATAAACGCTAATTAAAATGGTATATAGGTGTAGTGATATGGATTTCTTATTGATGTACGCAGATATTTTGTTGATAAAGATTATCAATAAATATACATACTTCATTAAAATTTTCGAAATGCCTATTTTAAAGCATGCAAAACTATCTTGAAAAACGATCATGAACACATTTTTTAAGTGCCGTCAACACAATGCCACCTTATATGGTAATTAATATATTCCGTCGATTGATACATTTTTTGAGAAGATTATTTTTAAATTACATTATGAGTCTGCGGAGCCAACAAGCATTACGGCTCTCATAGACAAATGGGCGCCAAGTGTAAAATAATCTATCCACGTCTTATTTCGGGAGTTTGTCACTCGCTTAATTGACAACAATAGGCATGAACAGTCACCGCGACCTACCTATAAAAGAAAGAAAATAAACCAGAAGAATTTTGCCGATACGGTTTCTTGCGATTTAAACAAAACGAATACTAGGCAAAAACATGATAAAACTAATAATTGCAATAAAATTAATTCTTTAAGTTTCAAGTGACTTTTTTTTCTTCAAAACGACAATATATTTTATACATAAATTGAAATATGTTTTTAGAGCGTAACTGCATTGTTATTGTCATACAATCATTTTGTCTTAAAATATTTCATATTAGAGCTGATATAAAGATTTATTTGGTTACTAACGCTATTGTATTGTTTTTTGTGAGGACTTCATTCGTAAAGAACCATGTCTCGGATGAACCATAAATAAGATCATCTTTATAATAGAGTTTTGTTGCTTACTCATTGATCTTTTTTTACCCGTAAAATTGGTTTATAAAATTGATTAATGAGCGGATTGAATTCCTCATAATAATTTATTTCGTACACCAGGCATAAAAGTTATGAAGATTAAACAATGTTTACTTCATCATTAATTCTAAACTCAATAAATTTTCACAGATCCTTTTCACTCCAATTAGTCACAAATTTTTTCTCATATATTAAATATACTTTATTGACAAGTGCCCAGGAGTGTTAGTCGGCAATGGGAATCAGTAAAAGAGATGGACATCCATTTCAGATGGACAAAGAGTGTAACATCTTCGTTTTTTAGTGTCTCAAACTTTAATAGGTTATACGCGGTCAAGAACCCGTGACTAGTTGAGATTACCGTGCTCACATTTACTTTTTTACGACATGTCAGTCGGCCCGGTCGAATCTTTAACACGCTCTATACCACATAACTACCGAACAATAATTTACTTTTTTATCTCTGTTTGTGGAACTATTCGTCAAATATTATTATTTCAATGGCATAATCTAGAGAATCTTTAATCAATGGATTTCATTTCATTCCCATATGTATCCAAGAGTGAACGATTGGACTACTGTCATACAAATAAGCTTGATCAAATCATAATTTTAAATTATTTGACAACTAAATTCACATTAGAAGACAAATAGTAAATTTTAAAAGATTTTCTATCAGTTATACACTATTTAGTGTCAAATATATTTTTACAAAGTCGATTATTTACAAATCTATTTTATTCACTATTAAATTAATCTGAGCCTCTACGGATAGTGCAAGACAGTACTACCACTGCACCATGCCCTCTACGAGTATATGTCTGCAATAGGAAGAAATGATTACTTCGGAATTCAAGTATACTACTGTAGAATTAATAAAGATTTTTTTTTGTATATCACTCGCAAAGAAAGGGGGTTTAGTTGTTTAAGGATCACGTTTCGCCAAGTTAGAAGCCCGTCATCCGATGATAGATATACCAAAGAAATTAAGAATTCTTAACTCTTGGTATAATACGCATGTTGTGTGATATGACAGCTACGATGAGTATCAAATACGATGTACAACAGACAAATGGACGAATGGGCTGTCGGCAATTTGTCTGAAGTCTTAACAATTACCGATACTTTAATACCATACTTGCTAAGTGCAGTATATCGTTCGTCAAAAAAGAAGCAATAACGATATTTTCAGCTGACCGATAATGTGTTGCAAATGAAAGATTATTGGAAAATATCAAATGTATCGATTGTGCTCATCAATAAAAAGCATTATTTTTTATGAGCTCTATGATCGAATAGTAAAACTAAATATTATAAAAATACTGTTATCATACTATAAAAAATATCCACAGATGGCAATACTAATAATATTTGCTTTGGCAGTGTCAATGTAGATATTAGTATATTCATATAAATATAGCCGATCCACGTTTAGCTTGTTTTGAAATAATAGGGATAGGAAATATAATGATTTTTTTTATATTCTTTTTTCTGATTATTTTACTTGAACACTTTAAACTTTACTTTCATATAATTCGATAACTTGGTTTTAAGCATCGCAATATTGCACAAAAAATATCAAAACTATATGATATAACAAAATTTGTTCAAATTCACACAAAAAGACATGTTATAAAGTGGAATCTCGATCAACCGTTCTCGCATAATACGTTTTCCCGGATGTTTGGACGGCTAATTTTTTATAGTCCCGTCAAACTCCCATAAGAACAATGTTAAATAATCCCGCATTGACCGTTTCCCGATTCCCCGATTTCCTCGATAAACCGTCTTCAATATTTTGGTCCCGTCACAAATATTATCCCGATTGACCGTTTTTATTGCATATTTCTCCGTATCTCGGCAAGCAAGTTTGACACAGCCGAGTGCAGGTGTTATGTCTAGACACGTTGGAATCCGCTGTACATGTTAGACGTAATGCATTGGACGCATGTGCTATTTTTTGGGTTGAAATCCACCACACGCGTATTATTGTTTATGATGCAAATGTAGAGTTGTTTAAAATTCATAGTAATAATAATTCCTGTACATACATACTTTTAGTCACAAGTTTAGTAATAAGTCTTTGTTCCGATTAAAGTGCCAAATAACAAAAAAGCAAACTAACATAAAGGACTTTTTTAAGAAATAAATTTTATATACAGTATGTACAAGTAACTAATAAATAAATGTTTTTTTACGATTTTGCTTGTTTATTATTATTTGAAGCTTTCCCGCATTCACCGTTTCCCGCAATTACCGTTATTTTTTCAGGGTCCCTTGGAAAACGTAAAATCGAGGTTTCACTGTATATAAAAAAAAATAATTTCCATAAATTAATTGTATTCGCTTCTATGAGTTATCTGCTGCTGTCACCATTAGTTTGCAAATAAATTTGTTGAATCTGAATTTTGATCAAACTCTTACCGTTAAAATTTCAATCAAGTCCTCAATGTTTAGCATTTGGTCGAATAGGATCTCGTCAATATCTTCATGATTGATTACCTAATATTCTTCCCAATTCTGGTCTTTCATGGATGATTTTAGCTCTAAATGCAACTGGTTCAAATTCTTTTTCAATCAGTGTTAAAGCGAAAACATGTAAATTGAGGGATAGGTGTATATATAATTTGAAGAAAAATGCAGCAAAAGTGTGTATACTTTGGCAGTAAGGAGATGAACATGATGTATGACAAACATGCAACTAACTAAGAATAGTCAAAATTGAAATAAAAGCACTTTTATGGTAATGTATTTTAATAGTATTCAAAAGAACAAAATTATTTAAACAAATTAATACAACACTTTTTGCCAGTGGCTTTGCGACCCCTGCCAAGATTATATTTGTGATAAAATTTAAAAACATAACAAGAACAGGGCTCCTTTAAGTTTATCTTAGAGATGGTCACTATGATTAGAGATGATAGCACAATTTGATGTTACTAATGTATGATTAAAAAAAAAATAATAGATGATCAATGATCTTATCAAATATTTTTCTACACTTCGTTCTATTATAGAATATAATTGAAAAGTAAATATTTTTAAAATGCTAATAAGTCATCTTCAATAAATTAAGTGATACAGGAATCGGTACAAATAAATAAAAATGGCACATTAATAAATAATAGTAAACAACAGTACAAGGGTATCATAAAGGTAAATCTGATGGTTTGTAATAAAAACAATCTATATAAAGCTTATACTACCAGTCTTCTACCTACTTCTATTATGTATCCTATATTAATACCAGAGTTTTTAGTATACAATAGCGTTTTATATAAATATATAACTATAGTATATAAATGTATATATATATATATAATTTTGTGGATAATTTTTAACCCCCACTATCAGACAATGTTTTAAGCACACTCTTTTTTTCTTTTATTTTTTCCAAAGATGTCGCTTTGGGAATTTTACCACACGCAAACAATATACTGTCAGTTCTATTGTATCTGTATGATAGAATGTCATGAAGGACAAAACATGTGGAATTATACAGAGTTTTAACAAATTGAATTTGATATTGAAATTCCATTAGGTATCCTTATTTGATATAGTAAATTAGACATATGATTGTGCTATCATAATGCCTTAACTACTGATAGTGAATTTACACTGTGAGAAGTAAAAGCATGCAAATCCAAAAGAGTTTAATAATCTTCTAACAGTTTCAACTGGAATGTAATTATTATTCACAGGCTAAAAACTTGCACGATGCTTGTCAAATTATTGCAATTATCTATGAATTAAGCTATCAATTTTTATGAAGATCTTAATTCTAATCAATGAACTATATTAATGTCTCTTCAAATAATAACTTTTGAGTGTCTTTTTCACATATTGCTTAAATTATCATTAAGTATTGCAAAGAATAAAAAAAAATATCATATACAAATATAGTATGTAATGAAAAAAAAACAATTATTGACAGAAGTATTGTTTCGACATAAAAACTAATTGTATGTAAATGCTTAAAAATTTGATGAATTATTTTGCTGAAAAAGTAATTACAGAATCAATTTGCAAGTGGAATAAATATAAGCCAACACTGGTATTGATGATTATTAGTTATTTATTGATTGAATTGACATTTAATTGGTAGAACTCCATTATAACATGGTGAAAAAATATCAATGAATTTTGTAGAACTAAAATACGGTGCTATTTTTTCACCGTATTAGTTATTTAATTTTCTTTATATGACAGAATTGCCACCATTTTATCATATAACTAAAGTTTTTTTTTTGCAATACTGTTAAAATATAACAAAAATAATTACTATTTGTTTGAATTGGCGCAAAACTTGATTCAATAAATAGATCAAATAATATGTATACAAAGAATGATTTTCACACAAGTCACGGCGTGCCCAAATTAACCTTATTCATTTCAAGCAGTACTAAAATTAATATATCACAATACAGTGACTTCATTTTGTCTCCCATCAAAAGTATTTTCTAAAGTATCATCAGAGACTTTGCTATCAGTTTCGCCATTTAATGGACCGGTGTCAAGATTTTTCTGATTTTTCATGAACATAATATAAACCCAGGTAACTAGGGCCACTGCACTTAGAATAAAATAACAGATGGCATATGCTTTGTATTGATCTCTTATGGATAGCTCTAATCCATTTTCTGATATAACGATAAGTGTAAGAAGTGTTTGTAATACAGCTCCAAAAAGTGTGTTGATTCCAAATATGAGACCGAAGCAACTGTCGTAAACTAATTTTCTTGCGATTTCCGAACTGTGGACAAAAAAATATATATGGTATACATAATATATAGATTGAAATCAGGTGTCTCCAAGGAACATAACATTTTCATGAGCGGAATTTATGCTTATGTTATAATTGATGAAACATGAATTGTTTGCACTGAATTTAGTAGAAGTTTTCGTGGAATTCAATGAAGAGTAAATAAAAAATTTTCTGTCCTCCAGCAAAATTAGCACACTTGAGTTATTGCTTTGTTTGTTGGTGATGTCGAAATATGAATAAATATATTTGAAAGGTACTTTAAGATGACTTGATATGCGAATATATATTGAAACTTATTTGTAGTGTAGCACATTCTTTGTCTCATTTTTGTACAACTGCTTTATGATTCATACATACGGGTGTAAAAAATAACATAATTAAAATGAAAATTCCTTGCCAACCCCAACAAGATGATCGAGAGTGAATGAATAAAAAGTGTGATATAAACTCAACAAACCTTGTGATGGTGATCATATAGTGGTATAGAACACCCAATAAAACATAAGTGACGTAGCTTAGCCATACATCTTGAGCGAATGATGACACCAAAGCAGCAACACCTTGTACGGCAGCAACCAAAGCTGGAAGGACGAGAACAACTTTTTTGGATCCTTTACATCCGGCTCCTCCTCGAGCAGATAACAATGCAGCACAAGCTCCCAACACTGTTAAGACCGCTTCCACTAGGCCATTATACAGATTCTAGAAAACATGACTTATTTTAGATTGCATACATGTAGTAAAATAAGCACGATAATTGGTATAATTCCAAATATTTAGGTACATTACAAATATTTTATCTATACAATAAAAATACATTATTTATATTAAAAAGTTGTAGTGTTATTTTGGCAAAAGCTGATAGGAAACATGCAGATTATAAAACTTCTATCAGTATAAAACTTGCATACTTTTCATAAAACAATGCAATTTTAGAAGTAAGTTATCACAGCAAAAAAGAAAAATATACAACAGAAAAATTATGGTTATTGATTTAATGAAAACACAAAAATTCTACTCATATGAAGTCAGGTAAACCAGTTTACCTCTTGGTTGGGGGAAATTTCTCTCCACAGCAGTTGCATGTATGATTGAACTTGGACAAAGAATGCTGACGAAGCCGCATACCAAATAGACCAACCTAAGATAGCAGGACGAGTGTATGCGGAACGAGCATGCTCCCAGAGAAGACGTAATCCTCCAATCTAACGTTGAGAAATGACAAAATGAACATATTTAAATGAAAATAAAAAAATACGAGAAATTGGCATATTTCACTTACACAATTTTAAAGTGGATGCATCTAATCTTGCTTTCCAGATGATGACGATAATAGTACCTGTGTCGGTTGCTTGATGGTCGGGGATTCAGATAGTTGTGGACGCACATCACGGTGAAAGTAAATACTGCGATTCACATTTGGCAGCAGAATAGCCCAAAATACGCTCAGAATCTGGGCTAGAGACAAAAAATATTCTGCATTAATTTTATGAGAACTAAATAGAACTAAATAGTAGAGTAGTAGAACTCATACTACTAAATTTTGTTGAATTTTATTTTAATAATTATGTCTCTGATGACAATACATATTTTTGTTCATGGGTCTAGTCCAGAACTATCTATATTTTTGTTCAATGATTGTACGTGACCATTTGCTGATTGAGGTTGCAAATGGAGCATTTTGTACAGATAGCATAAAATTGTACTCACCGCTAAATGTGATGTAATGAAGTTCTCTAAAGTTTAAAACGTCAAAGGAAACCAACAGTTGTGCGCTCACACCAGAAATAAACCTTCCTATCAATGCAGCTGCCCTAGTCCAACTAGATACTTTTTCATAGTGTTCTTCATCTACCTGCAAATTTTGTAAACTTTCAATTTTACATAGTGAGAGATAAAACAATATAAACATATAGCCGATGTATGCATAAACGTTTGTCAGCAACGTAGCGAGCTCTTGTTTTTTCAGTTATATTTCTGATATGGCTTTTAGACATTTGTGAGTAGAGATGTTGTTTGATATTTTTCTAGAATATTTTTATGTTTGACATCGAAGTACACCCAGTCCTTTTTTTACGCGATTTTTTTGGACGGCATCTTTACATTTTTTTACGCGCGTCACTCGTTTTTACGAAATTTTTATCCCAAATTTGTTTTAAAGAAGAAATTTATATGTGATGCTAGGCATATATGTTTCATTATTTTTTTAAATAAAAAAAATATGTTTATTTTTAAAACTTAATTTTGTAAAGCATTCCATTTTTTTAAATACACATAAAGTTGTCAAATGTTGAGAAGTGTATCAGATATTTTGCGAATTTATGTTTTAGGGTGTGTGTAAAGAAATAAAATGCAATTGCGTAAAATCATGAGATGTGTGTCTGCTCGTAAACTTGTTTAAACACAATGCATTTATTAAATTCGTTGACATTTTGTCGGCCATAAATTTTACCACTTTGAATTATTATGCCAAATAAATGACCTCCAATGACGTCCAAATATTTAAAATGTTAAATAATAAATGCGAACCGAAGATAAAAATATTACTCTTGAAGTAAAAAGCATTTAAAAATAAAATAATTTACACTTGCATGAGTATTTAAAAAAGACAGTTTTAACTTGGCTTTCATACATAGAGTCCGAGCAAAATTCAGATTCATACAAAATTCAATACTTTCGTTCAAGAAATCGTAAACGATTACATTTCGCAACCGAGAGTGACAGCAGCGAAAAATTCACATAATTGAAAAAAAAAAAAAAATTTTAGTCTCATATTTTTATAAGCAATAAAGATATGAACATATATAATTTTTTTTGCACGAATTTTAAAGAGCAAATTTTGGTTTTTCATACGTTTCTGGTACCTTCTTTTCACGCGATATTAAAATTTTTGGAACCAAATTATCAAATTATATGAAATTTGTGATTTTTTTACGCGCCGTTTTCTGGAACCAATGTATCGCATAAAAAAAGGACTGGGTGTATATGCAATATTAATAAGGTTTTGACATCCAAGTTTAATTCTTATTATTATATGCACAATAATTTACCTTGAAAGTATAGACTATGAAAAAATATCTGCATATTACAGCTTAAAAACAGTGCCCAATACAAATTAAAATTTAAAGAATATTTGAATGAGTTTTTTATATGGACTACCTTTGCAAACATGTATGTGTAATAGGCTACTTCAGTGGCAATGTAGAGGCCATAGACAAATTGGCATACTTGAAGCCATTCCAGACTTACTGTCCATAAGAGGATAGTATTAACTGCGATACCGCTGACACCTAAAAATGATTAAAGGTTTGATTACATTACTGACGTTGAAAAGCTAAATAAAACTTTGTAACAAACTTCAAAAGATTCAAATTTTTTATCAGCTATATTATCAGATCTTTTCAGCAAATACGAATATATATATATAATATGATACAATAGGACTCATATAAAAATACACAATCTGTGTAATCTTATTTTGAACAAATCTATGATTTTGCTCTAATCAAAAATAATCTATAAATTTAATATCTTCTTGAGTATAAATTACATGTAAATAATACATTTTAAAAAATGATTATATTTTACTGTCAATATAAAATAATTAAGTATGAGATGATATCATAATAAATAAAACAGAAAGTTGCTTCAAATTTTTTCCATACAGGGCACATTGTTTAATGGTCAAGAAATTTGGATTTAAGCATGAATATCATAATGTTTTAAAAACCATTTTAAATTTGATCAAATTTTATATATTAAGCCCAAATTAATTAATGACATGTATATAAGGATTTTTCATATTTAAAAAAAAAGATATTTAGATAATCCACTATATTAAACACTAAACTTAGCTGTCTACATGTTTAATATAGGCTGCTAAGCAAAGTTTGACTTGCATAGATTCGAATGGTCTAATTCTAAATACTGTGGTAGATATAATGACAAATTCTACAAGAGATGAGAAGAAATGAGTAATTTTCTTTACACAATCATTCAAAACATGAAAAAGAAAATTATATTGTTGATGACTTCAAAATATTAATCACCATGAAATCAATAACTTAGACATTATATTATATATAAGAACAATAAAAATGTTTTTATATATTACAACCAAAGGTCAGCCAATATCTTGATTAATCTGACCATGCAAAACCACATTATTAAAAAAAGTTTTAATATAATACACTCAAAATTTTTGAATTATCAATTTATTATGGTTCATTAGCATTGGGCTATCAGCAAATTGAATTCAAAAATAATTTTATTTTAATGCAATTGAAATTGATTAAATGAAGTTCAGACTTAATCAACATTACAGTTATCAAAAAATAGCTACAACAACATATTTTTTTATAATAAATTGTAAAAAAGTAAAATAAAAGAAATGAAGAAATGATGATAAATATTATTAACAAAGCAAATAAAAAATAATTATGATTTATGGCTTTTCTAATTGAATTCAAAAAAGTATACATCTAAACCTGTGTTATGTTATTTGCATTCACCAAAAATTTATTCTTTTATTTTCTTTTCTAAATAACTAATATCGAAATATCGATTTTATTCGAAAAGAAAACAGCATAAGTCTAAAATTGTCACATTTCAGCCGAGTCATTTATTAAGATGTTGAAAAATATAAAATTTGAAAAAGAAAAAAAAAACTAAATAAGCACCTTTATGAATTCTCTCATCTTTTCTTAGTACATAAATACATAGCTTTCCTAGAATTAGATTGTAGTTTCTCGAAAAATTCACTATTAAATATATTATACAGCCTTTTCTTTTTCTAATCCTCTTCCCAACAGTAAAAATATTTCATATGAATTCCAATTTACAAAAATATTATTTCCAACATATTACAGTTTGGTTGTAGGACAGTTATATGCATTATATTTATTTTGGTATGCAATGCTTAATAATGATTTTTTATAACTCTTTTCTTTTCACTTGTAAGAATAAAAAAGTCTAATTAAAATTTTATTCTTGCTGTATATGGATTGTTGTAAAAATATTGGAGAACTTATATTACAATATTGTAAAATAAAAATAGGTTTTATTTATAATCAACACTAATCTATCATTTGTATACCAAAAGGCTTGCAAGATGATCACTAAGAGCTTTGTCAAGCTCTCTAAGCCTTCCTATTAATTCTAGATATTTCTACTATTACGGAGATGGTTGACTACAATATTGATGAGAAAATATAATTGATATAGTACCTTATGAAAAAGTAAAAGAATGGGTATCTGTTCACCTTAAAATCATCGCTCTCGAGTCTATAAGAGACTAGGCAAGTCAATGTTTATGACCACATTACAAAAAACATTTTTTTTCATTAAAAACCCACAATCAGTATTTGTAAAGGTTTTAAAGTAAGAGTTGATAAAATAATAAATACAACATGTAACAACGTACCAGAAACTATGATGAGTGGCTTGTATTTCAAGTAATCAGTGACCAGGAATACCACCACCAAGAGTGATAGATATGAATAAGTTCCGACGGGATAGACGTCTTTGTTCAATGTTTCTTCTGTGATATTTCGCCATTCTCCCAAAATAAATTCGGAAACATAAGGTTCAGACGGCCGCAATTCACGAAGTAACCCAAATGTGCAAAGTAGTAGCGACACTTTTAACCACTCCAACATTGTGAATTTTGTTGTTACATCACCATATGAAAAATCAAACTTCTCCGATGGTGAGCAGGTGCAATGTGCGAACTGAAGGCGGCGAACGGCCTGAATCCACCGTCATTATGATTGACAACGTCACAAATTCTGATCAATTATCGCCTTGACAAACACCACTCAAGGACAACCTAAAAACATTTCTAAATATATGTTTATCATTTTAACATATATACAAACAACCGGCGGGAAATTATTTTATTATGGGCAATTCCGGACTGTCACTTTTGACATTTCTTTTTTTTAAGGTAACAAGTGGTAATAACCATAAACGATATATTGCCAACATGAATTGACATACATAGTTTTAAATTCGTGGATAAGAAATATTTTAGTGTATAGAAAAGAGTGACCACCTCAAAAGAATTCTTTTTTCACAAAGAAGCAACATAAACATTTTTTTTAAAACGACAAAATGTTTAATTTGAATAAAAAGAAGTATAATCTCAAAAACAAATACATTTGGATTTAAATATTTTTTTAATAATTGAAATCAGAAAATAAATGTTGAGTCTTGACTGTTTTGTAATAAATTAAAATGTAATTTTTGGGCGTCTTATGTCTTTCATTTTAAAATCATTATTGTATTAATTTATTTACCCTAATTATATTAAAAACATATTTCATTCGCCTTAGTTCGTAGTTTTGTAAAAAAAGCATTTAAAAATAGTAAAAATGTATATTTTTAAAGATTCAAATTCAAAATATTAGTTTCAGTAATATTTAAACTATTTCCACTGGTGAAAAGGTACATTATTTTGTAATATTATCTATGATTTCGTTACTCGAGATTACCAATTAACAGTAGATATAATATACTTGTCTATGAACTACGCTCAATAGGCAGTCTATGGCTACAGTTGTCATTTTCCGTCTTTCAAAATGGAATTTTGCTATTTTAATTCAAATTTGAAATAACATAATCTCACATAGATCATTAATCGCTACAAATTATACAATATCAACTCATATATATCTAGGATACATTAATATTAAAAACATTACTATCTAAGGGAATTTTCTTTTACAACATATATGTTATTAATTATTTACCATTCAAATATTGTATGTTTTGTTATTGATGAGCTTCATGTAATTACACCTTACTTATGATTTAAAAAATTCACTGTAGGTGAATTGCTGTAATTATACAGTGTATTTTTTTTTTTTGACTCCTTTCCTGTTGTAGAGTAGTTTTACACAAATAAATAATGGATATCGACGAAGAGGAATTGCCGAGATTGCGAAAAGCTCCCGTAGAACAGGTGATTTGTCGATATTCGTTATCTCATATAATTCACATACAATCTATTCGTGTTCAAATTTCGTTTTAAGCATGATATGATTGCTCTAAAATTTATGATATGATAATCAATGTACGTCTCACATGTACTCCTGACAATTTTAAAACTAGCATTCTTTGAAGAAAAAAAATATTTAAATTGTATACTTTCCAACAAAACTTAAAATGTCAGAAATTGAAAAAGAATCATTGATATCACTTAGTTACTCTAATATTGTTTATTTAAAATAAGGTTCATTTATTTTCGATATAATAAGGTGGTATTATTAGAAGACCTTATTTATTGTAGCATTGCAATACAGAGATTTTTTTTTCTGATTCATTACAAGAAAAAAAAAACAGATCACCTTTGTTAAACTCAAATGTTTTAATTTACCTGGGTGAACTAGGATGACCAATATATACAAAGATAATGAAAAGGAAATTATTTGTTTTTGAATTTGACACACAAATACAAATATATTACGATAGTACTAAGTGTAACTATTAGAAAAAATCCTTCTATAAATAAATGAATATAGAAAAATGATCAAAATATAATTTTGACGTACATTGTTTATTGGGTCAAAATATTGTTTTTATTAATAACGACAGACAATTAATACTTATTATTCATAAAAAATCCCTTTTACAGGATTGTAAAACGATTCCCGTACACTCTATGCCAAGTGCAAGTGTTTTAGCAGCGGCTCGGCAACTTGAGGCTGAAGAAAATATTAAAGTGGCTGAAATTCTTAGCAGGCGGATCAATTTAAACAAAGAAGAAAAATCTCATGTAATAATTCCTAGTTTTATCTAAGGATCAGTGTATATGGATATGTCTTCTAAGGCATAGATATCCTATTTGATCCCCAAAACACAAAGGATAGTGACTGGTTTTCTGACTATTAATTCTGCCCTACTCGATCTTACTATTTTTACTCTCCCTGAAAAAAGAGGACCCAAGTAACTGAATAACAAGCAATTCTCATCTTACACTTCCTATTGAGATCTCTTCAATAGGAACTCATATGTTCTACATCGGAATCAAAATCGAAGTATTGATTAACATATAAATTTAACTTTTTACATTTAAATCTAGAAGAAAAAAAATGATATAAAAATTTTCAGTGAAATTATACATTACAATTATTTTAATAGTAGCATATTTCTTAATATAGTTGTACAATAATATTTTTCAGGATGATGATGATGATTCTTTATTAGATTTATCAGAAACAATAAATGAAGTTGAAATGAAGATCAAAGCAGGAAATAATCCATGTGGAGAAGATGACACTGAACAAGATGAATTAGATGCAAGCACATCATTCCCTGATACTGACTTGGCATCATGTATACAAAGCCTGCAGATGAAAACTCCGAAGTACACAGTTTTACGGGAGAATCCAGGAATCGACATCAAATGTCTGAGCCTGGAGATGATTTCAGAATGTATTTCTGATTCCCGTTTCATTTTCCTTAAATCTGCCATAAAAGAACTAACTGAGTCTGAAAATGAAGATATATATTGTTGTACTCTAGAATATGTAAGTTTGGCAACATATTTATTTCATCTGATTTTTATTTTTTAATGGTGCCAAGAAACATAAGTTACTAATCATGATATGAATGCAAAGTCTTTTACTTTTTTGCAACATGCATCTAAAGATACTTTCCAATTTCAATGGTAACTGATTTTTTTTTTAATTGATTTAAATTTTATTCCACCTTTGATTTACAGTTACTTAATATTGTATCTACAATGGGTATGGAACCGTCATTGGTATTCAAGCTTGAAGACTATTTATGCTCCACATTGTTGATCACGGCTATAATATTGGACCGGAAGTGCCGTCTTATCAGGACATCATTAGATAGATTTGATATCTTATTTGACATCATGGAACGTGTTTCTGAGCATGGCGAGTTTTTCAATGTGGTTCGTAAAAAAAATGTATTCATTATGATTTTTAGTTGATTGAGGATCAGAACGTTTTTTGTGATAACATTTAAAATATTTTTTTAGTATGCTATTTTTTTTGTTTAAATCTTAACATTTGGATACACTATGTAGACAATGATTATAGTTACCATTTTTACATTCAAACTTTGTACAATACACAATCATTATAGCTCTACACAACTTTCTAACAGTTATGCACGTTAAAATGGGTACTTCATTGTTGAGAAATGGAGACTATGGAATTAAAAATAATTTGATATATAATAATAATAGAAATTGTTGCAAAATTGACGCTCCCATAATCAAAAAATTTTCTATTGAAAATTACTTATCATTTCATTATTTGTTCCAAACAGCTAAATAAAATGAAAATCAATTTTTACCACAATGTGTGTCAAACTAAAAAAATTTAATATTTGTATAAACTAAATATTTTCTTATAGTTTGTCTTGTTATTTTATTTGTGAATCATTATTTTAAATTTTGTTAATTGATAAGCAAACATCTCTTCCCACAGATGGTGATACTATCTCGAATGATACTCGCACACTTCACTCATTTTCATGATAGACTATTTATTGCCGAAGGATTAATTCGTAACACTTGTGAACCGCTAGAAATGAATGATTCTCCTACTCATATTCACAATAGAATGGCCAAATATATTCTCTATTCTTCACTACTTGATCTAGTTGAATACACAAAAGAGCGGCAGGAGACAAAAGAGTGTTCATTCTTTAGCGATTTGAAGCATGTTATTGTTCATGGAAAACGGTCTAAATGTCTGGACCTCTATGAGCAGTATATATTGATTTCAACACTTATGGCACTATTTCCTATGGTGACTTTTAAAAATGAAGATAAAGAAGCAGAGGAGAAAGAAGCATTCAATTGGTTGTTGACATTTCTACAATCTCTAAAGCATGATAAACACCATCATACTAGTGCCGATTTGCTACGGGTAAATATCACAAATGCCATTTTATTTTTAGACCTTAAAATAAATAGTTGTGAGTTAATTTATCTATTCAATAGATATAATGAGTTATTTGGTCCTCCGATTTGAAAGGAATCGTTTCATACATATTTTTTGTTATGTTTTGTTTCAGGTAAAGTCACTGAATTCCCTCAAAAATCTATTATTTCAGAAGCAAGTACATACTGATCCATAAATCAGATAATCATTCGATCAAATGGAGTTATTGGATTGATGTGTGTCAGATATAATAGAGTAATTAAACTTCTTTGCAGTATAAGAAGTTCTTTTTCCAGTGGTGTGTCCGGAACACACTGTGTTGTCTCAACATTATTGACATTTCCAAAGTCTTAGATGTGACATTATACTCTTATAAAAGAAAATTATAGTGATTCTAAAATTAATAACATGCATATTCATATTTGATTCCCTTGATATTATTATTATTAGAATAGAGATATTACAACTTACGACAACTGACGGAAGTAATAAAATATGTAATATAGATATATGGTTCATACCAAATATTAATTATTGTTGCAGTATTATAAATAATAAATATTTTTATAAAATAAAATGGCTTTTGATACCCAACGGTAAATATCAAAATTTTAATAGCTATTTTTACAGTTCTCTTTCAAGTAAACATACCCCCACTACAATTGAAATTTGATTGTTTCTAAAACCTCATAAACTTGGATAAAACATATAATTTTATATAAATATTTAAATGTTAAAATTTGAAAGACCTATCTCTGAATTTCGTCATGCTTTGGAAGTTCATATTTCATTTTCTCATATGAATTGCAAAAAATCAAAATATTTGGCAGATTACCATCTCAGCCATGTACTTTGAAACAAATGGCTATCAACTAATTTATTTACAGATTACCAAATTGATACACAATGTCTTATTAAATTTAATATTCAAATTCAATGTACCTATTTGAATCAATAAACGACTGCTTAAATTTTTGTTGTTTTTTTCCCTCCAATACGAAATATAATTTATGAAAATAGTACGAAAATTTTATTATTTTGAAAGCATATACAATATACACCCAGTCCTTTTTTTACGCGATTTTTTTACGCTTTACTCGTTTTTACGCAATTTTTCCCCAAATTTGTTTTAAAGAAGACATTTATATATGATACTAGGCATGTACGTTTCATTATTATTTTAAATAAAAAAATATGTGTATTTTTAAAACTTAATTTTGTTAAGCATTCAAATTTTTTTTAAATACACATACAATTGCCAAATGTTGACAAGTGTATCGGATATTATGCGAATTTATGTTTTAGGGTGCGTAAAGAAATATAATGCTATTGCGTGAAATCATTTTTTACGCGGCTTTTTCTGGAACCAATGTATCGCGTAAAAAAGGACGGGGTGTATATATAAATTTTAAATAAATATTTTCAAATTTGAGGGAAAAAATACCCTTAATAACAATTTTCATATGAATCATATTGGGAATTGATAGTGAGAAAATTTAAGATTGAACAGTAGCTACCATTGTGAAAAAGGTTGGGCACTTTTGGTTTAAAGCATTTGAATAATATACAACATATAAAAAAACATTTGCACATTACTCGATAGCAATATTAATTAAATCAAGAGAATCTTAAAAATTGTAAGCTCAGAAACACTAGTGGCAAATTGTAGACTACTTAACCACATAAGGGTGTACCTAGATTTTTAAAGATATGAGGCATTGCAGTTTAGGCATCGAAGGCAATAGAAAAAGAATAATTTGAGGCATCGAAGATTATTATGCGCATGTGCTGCAACATGCGCATAATAATCTTCGAGACAAGATGAAAGAAACATATTCATGTCGAATGCCCTCAAACTTAAATACGATAATCGATAGCTATCTAAGTTTTTTTATAAATATAGGTTGATAATTTTTTTACGCTGTAATTGATATATCGAGTAAGTTACTTACTTATTGTTTTAGCTAAATGCCACCTGTGAAACACATTCTTCCTGAGGATGCTGCTTTACGGTTGGGATGCATGGTACTTTGTGGAAAGTACGGGGTAACCGTATATTGTGTTTCCAAAACAAATGTTTGCGGAAAATATGAGGGGTACGGAGATTGGAGTTTGTATGGAACTCGGATACGATAGAGTGGACTGATTAGCCCCTTATGTTAAAAATAAAAAGGGATGATGGATTTGGCTTACACAAAACTCGAGCCTTGCCTATGCATTTTAGCAACCTAATAGATTCCGTCATCACGGATGACCAATAATAAAATATTATATATTTGGCAAAGCAACGGGATAACTATTGACCGACCGCTATAACAGTGCGCCCGGAAATGCGGCGGATGATGAACCTAAATTTGAAGCCCCTGAATAAAGAGAATGAACATATATGAACATCGAAACCTATTCTAGATAAATATTTTTATGTAAAAGTATTTATGGAACAGTAGAGAATTTAAAATTTTCGAACTATAGCAACTTTTGTATCAGACCGGAAATGCATATAGCGCTACGTTTCCACGCGCATAAGTAGCGTGGTCGTGTTTTTTTTTTATAAGGAACATTCAAAGAAACTGAGGGAGCAGAGTATTTTAGAAGTACAGAGTATTAGTCACAAACTCTAAGCTGGTAGTGGATATGGAAAATATACGCAAAAAATGAATTTCAAAATCATTTTATCATTCTTTGATTATTTTATTTTATTCAGAGCTTTACAAGAATCATTTTTTAAATAAAAATGTAGTCAAGCTATCTCAAATATTTTGATTCCATATTTATTACGATATAAAATACAAACGTGTAGTTTTATTACCATAAAACTCAATTCATTCTTTTCAGTAAAATATCGTGCGTTTTTCGATTTAAATAACAGTTATGCTTACCCATAAAAAAACAAAAAGCAAATGTGCACAAAGCAACTGACGCTCCACATAACAAAAGTTGAAACCCTACTTCAAGATTATAATATAATATAACATTCAGTAAGTAGTTGGACGGTTCTCATTTTGGTTTACTCTACATCTGACAAAACAAATTCCTTAGATGAATAGATTTACAAAGAAAGTGATTGCGCGATGATTTGTACGTATATATCATATAATAAATAAAATAATATTTATTTCATGTCGAACCGTAGAGCGTCCGTATAGAAAAAGAAAAGATTCGAATCTAATGACTGTGAAATGCAAAAAATAAGAGTTGGCACTTAAGTTTACGTATATTAACCACGATATATCGTGAATAAGCAAAAATGGACAGTTTTTACAGTTTTTTAAAATTCATACAAAGGAATATTATGATTACGGTTTCAGAATGGGATTTTTGAAAAATCCGCATAACTTCAAACAAAACGTAACATACTTACTACAATATATAACATTGCAAGATATGATAAGTCCTGAGGTCTGTAAATACTATACATATTTATTTCGTTAAAAAATATTCATATTACAATACAACATAACTTTTCTTAGAAAAGCTCTAGAATATCGAGTTATTTATTTCAGAAATTATTAACTATCGTAAACTGCGCTCTTAATCACTCCTGCTCTGTTTATCTCTTATATGAGTAAAATAATTAATGTTTTTCAAATGATTTTGCGGAAAGATAGTTGGCATTATTTTTATTATGTCTCTCCGAAACCTCTAAAATTCATATAACATTCTTGAAAATTCACAGTTACATATTTTAGACAATATCTTAATAATAATATGATATTTGTACTTTACTGTAAACCTTGAACTTTGTCGCCCTCAATAAAAAACACGAATAGATGCATTCATTCAAAAAAATGTCCTTCAGTATACTTTAATGGATTTATCTTATCACGAATATAGATGAAAGAAATTCTCGGATAAGAGTCATTAATGCTAACGGTTATCATTGGATTTATATGGACAATTCTATTATTAAATTAAAAAAACTCTTGAGACGTTATTATAAACAGCAATTTATTTTACAATCATATGGTTTTACTTTAATATTCGAAAACTTAGAAATACTACACCACAAATGGTTTTTATTATTTTCCTAAATAATAACGTTGATGCTCTGTGTGATCCCTGTTGATCCCTGAAGATGCCGAAAGGTGAAACGGGTCGTGAGTGACAAAACATGCAGAATCGTACAAAGTTTCAACAATTTAATCATATTATTTTAACTCATCATTTTAATGATAATTTTGTCTTGTGAATATTTTACATAAAAAATAATTAATACGAACGAAAATATCAATAAGTACAAAAAAATGTTTTTTTTATAAACTCCGCTTTTTATTTTTTCCAAATTGATTTATATAAATTGATTAAATAGTTATTCAATTTTATGAATAGAATGTTAAGAAACCCCGCAAATATCCAATTAGCTTCTGAATAAAATTTTGATTGATGTATTAAAAAATCGCGTGAAAAAATCTCTGCCTCGGAGCGTAAGTTAATTGTTTTAGACAAGTGGAACACATAATTGCTGCTACTGTTTTACTCTTCTTTTAATATTTGAAGGCTGTAAGGCTTGAAATAATAATAACTGCGATTAACGTAAGTGATATTTTTAAGCATAATGCTATTACAAGACAACAAGAAATACATATATCTATTTAAAAATATTTTTGTAAATCCGACACACAAAATATGTAAGGGATCTAAAATGACACGCGAGGAAGGAAAGAAATTGACCGGAGAGAGGCGTGGTGACTATAAATTCCCTTATTATTGTACTTACAATATTTGTAATTTGTATGGTATGGAAATTCGTTTTATGTGATTTATTTTAGTCGAAGTAGAGATTACTGGTTAAGGTAATAAGGTTACATACATATGTATGTACTGGATCGGTAAATTTATAAGTTTGTCAATAAATTAATGATGAAAAATCAAAATGAAATTGCACAACTAAATTTACCTCTATTTGAGCAATAGCCGCTATAAAACAATGCTGTATAATTTCCGTTCAAACTTTTTGTGCCCATAGGAAAAACGTTAATATTATGGATGAGAAAAGTAAGTGTGCACTGAATTTTCAACGAAAGAAACTAATAAAAAATCAACAGTGAATTTATCTGATAGTTATATCGAAAAAATGTCCAAAATCTTATAGAAAATTTTGATAGAGCCTAATTACGACGGTAAATTTCGGAAATAATTGTTAAATATCTTACGAATTACATTATTAATTTTAACTAAATATATTTTTGGCAATAAAAGAAAAACAAAAAAATCTTTTTGTACTGCGTGGCTTCCCATTTAGTCAACTTTTTTCAAGTATACATATATATAACATAAACAATATAAGATTCTCATTAGAAGTGAAAGTCTTTGATAATTTAATTAAAATTAATAAAAACAGCTATGTAGATAAAATTTATCAAGTATTGTTTTATGTCACAAATATAGTATATCGACAATTTAAGTGTCAATTTTTCAAGAAGGTAATTGATTATTATTATTCACACATAAACGATTTCTAATCTTCAAGAATAATCAAAAAATACTCTTTCGAGAGAAAATAGCCGTAGGAAAATGATTTCAACAATACTGAGCATAATAAGGAACAATGCATTAAGTACGTACTGTAAACTTTTCAACCCAATTTTGGTTTGTAGAATGTCTATGTCTATTCAGAAATAACATTTCTAAGCTGACCGTAACTCAAAAAACTAAAATAAATCCTATGCCGTAATAATTTTAAAGAAATAGACAATTATATTATGGCAACATATGAGATTAGATGTTATATTGTATACACCCAGACATCTTCAAATCGGGGCTGTAGAGTCGGGGTCGTGAAGTCGTCGGAGTCGTGAAAAACGAGCGATTTCGACTACTTTCTCGATTAGATGATTTTGACAAATATCTCAATGAAATATTTGCCGGATTGAATCGTTGATCTTTAATTTAATGCACACAAATCGGAAATGTAGGAAAAAACCTGACAAAATTAAACTTTTTTTAGTCGGACTCGTGTTTTCTTTTAAACGACGCACAACCCTACTTTAAACGATCATTTAAAAGATCTTCAAACTCTAACAAAAGTAAGATATCGTTATATATATTTCTATAGAAAATTAAAAATAATGTTTCTTCTGCGTAGATTTTTTTATTTGTTTCTTGCTTAACTTAGATTATATTCAGTCGGAAATATTTGTACTTTAGTTACAATATAGCCTTTTTGATAATCCACCGACCGTTTGATTGAGAAGCTGCTCATATTGGATATTAAAACATTTTATATAACTAGCAAAATATTTTATTTATTTGTCGAAAAAAATAATTAATTACTAACTCGATACAGGCAGTCATGTATTATCATTTTATAATGTATCGTTGGCACTATGTATTTATCAAATTTTAATATTTTTATCAGATTGAATATGTTGGCAAATGAGTAACTATGTAAATTTTTAGCAACTTTTAATTAAGCCAAATGCAAATATCAACGATATACTTACCCACTTACAATAGGCACAAAATCCGCATTAGACCTAATATTTTTTTAATATATTCTTTTGCAAGATTTTATGAATGCTACACTCTGATTACCTCTTGACTTTTACTTGACAAATATATCATAAGATGAGACATGGATTATAATATACAATACATTATATTTAATACCATAAGAATTATTATTTATCTGTGTATCGATAAGATACATTTGATTGAAAAAAAATAACCAGTTATTCTTTTTACTATCCCAATCATGAATGTCAAATATAGCTGATAAGAAAACTTGCCATAGTATTTTCTTTTCAAACAGGGACAATATCGAAAGTTTTCTGAGAAAAAGAACAAAGGTCATCCATGCGATTTTCGAAAGATTCGATGAAACTACTGTATTATAATTTATCATCGATTCGAGTAAGTGAAATTTTCAACCTGAGAAGCTTGAGATTAGATTATTTTAGAGAGAAAAAATGATTACTTGTGCTCGAAACAGATTTGAAACCCTACGTGCTATTTCAGTGTTAAAGTGGAGTTTTTGGGTTGCCTAATTGGCAATTTCAGAAGCTGCACTTATTTTATTAGCGTATATGTATTACGATTTATTTTTTACAAATAAGCGGGATGAATCAGCAAGCAGACCGGATATCATATCTTCAAAATTAGAGAGTCATGTTTGAGTCAAGGCGTATGATTAGTCTACTGATTAGTGTTTACACAGATTTAATGAAGAATTTATTTGTTCAATTAGGAAAATCGATGAAACCATTATATAATAAATAATTTTGAATGCGAATAAGCAAAACTTTGTAATTTTGCTGATTGATGTCAACATAACCTGCATTAATTGAATTTGTAAAAATAATTTTAACGTTTTGATGGAATGCAAGTTAGGGTTTTATGTAATGACATTGCATGATGTACTATTCTATCATTTTGAAAATTTTATCGGTTGTAACTAATGCATTGTGAAAATTAAAAAAATACATCATAAAGAGAAAAAATGATTCGCGATCTTTGCGAGTAGAGCTTTGTAAATGTGCATGTGTCATACAAAATCACTGACGCTGTGATGTTTTCTGTAGATAAAAATTATCAAATTACAATTCTTTTTGTGTAATAGAAAATCACTTTTTGTTGGTTAATTTATAGAAATAGGGTGAGCAGCTTTTTTGATGTCGGAAGCTACTTTTAATTTGAATATTCATGGCGATCGACCGGTTGCACACTCTTTTTACAGTGAAATATTATGAAGATTTCACCCAAAACAATTATTTCTATTTTCAACTTAGAAAATATATCGTAATTGAACGAAACAAACAGCGAAGTAACTAGCATATGCATATAATTATATTGTGGGAAAGCCTCGAGTAAGCACGTTGCAGTTAGCATTATTTAGTAGACTTTACTACATCTAAATCCGTCCCTGCGTAAGTAACGCTAAAGCATGCTATAATTTTCCAGGATAATTATATATTTGCTGTCATTCAACAACACCATTTTATTATAGATCGTCAAGAAAATACGAATATTTTTATGGTTACGTATCACGCATGCCTAAATTGGCATTAACAAAATAAAGAATAAAACACGTAGAATAATGGAAGACAAATAAATAAGTATCACAAGAGCACCTACATGTTTCAAGTAAACTATACTTACAAAAATTAATACAGCTTAGTGCGAGTAAGCCAAAATAGAGTCTTAGTGTGATTTAATCTTTTCACAGAAAATTAATACGAACCAGCAGTGTGAATTGAAAAATTGGTTACGGAAAATTAAGTTTTAATATGTTGTACGCATTCTACTTTTTTGAACACATATGATAAAATATTTTTTAGCCATAGCATATTCTTGAGGTGATAAATTTCTACTTACTTAAATTTTTAATTTCATATCGAGAAACAGCTTATACCAGTATTGTGTTTGACGTACAAATATAAATTCAATTCTGTCGTCTTTTTCAGTTTTTTTCTTCCATGTTTAGTTGTATATTTATCCATGTTCATACTATTCCTAAAATATTGCAAAGATTCAAACTATTTAGATATTTATAAAAAGAGAACAGAGCTTAGGAAATGATTAATGCTGATCAAAATCTAATGGAGTGTGCAGAAAGTATACTGATCTCCGTTCGACGATTCGAATATCCATTTAGTGTTACCACTTTCTTTCGGTGACTGAGATAAATGATATTATTTATATAAATATTTATTTAATTTTACTGTTTGTTACGTGTATTACCTTAGCGATATGACGTAGCGCCGAGTATGCAAAGATTGACTTTCGCGCTGCTTAATAAATAATAAACAATACTGTCAATTTTTATTAAGTAACATTCAAGACATGATTACTGTTTTATGACTATTATATATTCTGCAAAAAAAAAGGCCGTGGAAAAATCAAATCATATTGGTACGCGCTAACCACAAGAGCCGCATTAATATAGAGCTTTGAAAATAACAAAACTGGAAAGGAAATAAATTATTTTAATAATATATACTATGCAGCTTGCGGGAAGCTTTTTATTTCATATGAAACTCCATAGCAATGTTTGTGGTAACACATTATTTTACTCAGCGGTCTTCAAATAAAACTTCCATAATAGCAATGCAATGTTATTAAATTCTGCTTAAGTATAAACAAAACAAATATTATTCATACTTTGTGTTAATGGTAAAAAGGATTAAAAAAATAGGTTCAAGATGCCAAGATTATAAATATTTTCAACATAAAATTTTTATTGGGTGTCTAAGCTATTTGATACAAAAAGTAATATTGTTAATTTACATTAACGTTGAACAAAAAATCTTACTTAGATAATTCACTGCGGTAGTTTTATGGTTGCAGTGAGTAGGAAAAAATGAAAAGATTTCAATGTTATTTCTAGCAACTAAATTATTATTCAAAAGTAAAACTGACCTTATGGAAACCAGTTTACGAGTAATCAATATGTCCTGATTCTAAATATATTTCTACAAATTCTGATTGTAAGCACATTTCTACAAAGATCGGCACAGAACATATTATTGCATAGGACTGTATATACATAAGAATATGATCATTTACTTAATCAACGAAATAATTTTCCCATATGATTTACACCCACTATATATTAATAGTGTCAAGTATTGGACAATATAAAAAAAAACTCTTAAAGGCAATACGAGAGAAATTATAATTATCGTATTTATCTTTCTAGAGCAAACTAGTTACTATATAAATAATAATATATTTTCTAAGCCAATCAATCGGGGAAAAAATAAATACGTTGAGATGTGAGGAGCATCATATTCAGTATGAAGTACTTCATATCAACTCGTGTCCATGGTAATAATTGTTTGTAATTTGCAGGCAGATATATTTTATTGCTCAACATGCGCAAAGAAAATTGCTATCGAAGAGCGAATCGCGCACATTATGTTAGCCACATTTCTCTCTGGAAATCTGAATAAACCAGTAGAAAAGAAGTTGATCATAATTTTCTGCAACACGTGTTGAACTACATTGGAATAATTATCAGATTGCCATTTTGCAAATGTTTTTTATTGAGGACGCTCGGACGTGACGAGTTTATCATATCCATACTAACTCACAACACCGTGGAAAAAAAATAGCAATGTATTTTAGTTCTACAAAATTATTAAAAAAACATATTTATATATAGTTGATAGCTATTTCGGCTCACGCCATCGTCAGAACTATGCTTAAACTGACATTTGCTTATCTATATATAGCTGTGTAGAAAAGGTACACAATACATCTTCTCTCCTGTTTTAACGGCCTAGCTTGTTGCTTTCTTACAATAAAACTAATTTTTCAAATATTGTAAATGACACAAAAGTCGGCTATGACAATAAGTTTCCATGTGGCACGGAAGTGGTCATTACGAAAGCAAATCAGACCACCCCCTGGGGATAGGCTGAACTAATGAGGATGATAATATATTGTTTTTTCGTTAAGAATCCTTTGTGATAATTGGCGTCTATTGATTTCCAGCTGTTCCAAAGCCGTCATTCTGTGACCCTTACTACAAAGAACACTTAGGCTCTGAGTTTGAATATATATTATGTGATTCATTAATAACGTTATTAGCGAATTGTGAATCTGTTTTTTTACTGTTGAATGATATTATATGTTCCTTAGCTCGAGTAGATTTACTTCTACCTGTCTGTCCGATATAAACGGATAAACATGAGCCACAGGACATTTTATAAATACCGCTTCTGTTTGGTTTATTAAATTTATCTTTACTATTTTTATGATGTCTGCCTAAATTATTGTTGACCTTGAAAGCTACATTTATTGAGTTTTTAATCTCCCAATGAATTTTTTCACTAATGCTTCCTAGGTAGTTGATTGATTTAAAGAAGCGGTTATCCTGAATTGAGTTCGGGTAAATGAGTTTCCTCGCAAGATTTAATTGCTTTTTATATAATAAACTATTTATCGTCGCCATCTCATAAACATTATTAAGGGCTATGTATTTTATAGTCTGCAGTTCGTTATCGTAATCTGCCTGACTCATATGTACAGTCACTAATCTGTGTATCATGGCGTTGTAAGCTGAGAGTTTATGATTCCATGAGTGGAGGGACTTTGCGTGAATTGTAGTATCACAAAAAGTGGGTTTTCTAAAAAAAAAAAAAAAATGTGTCTATTTGTATCTCTGCTAATGGTTAAGTCCAGGAAATTGATGAAGTTGTCTACCTCTATCTCTAGTGTGAATTTAATATTACTATGTATAGAGTTAGCTTTCTGTAGAAATTTATCTAACTGTCTATCCGTGCCTTGCCAAAAAATCAAGATATCGTCTACATAGCGGTGGTAATATACTATATTATTTTTTATCTAATTCGATAGTTTTGATTCAAAGTTGTCCATAAATATTTCTACAAGTAATGGGCTTAGAGGGCTGCCCATTGGCAACCCGTCATTTTGTTGGTAATATGTTTTAGTAAAAATTTTTAAAAATAATTTTGTAGAACTAAAATACATTGCTATTCTTTTTTCACCGTGTTATAATGGAGTTCTACCAAGTGAATGCCAATTCAATCAATAAATCGATACTAACTATTCCTAGTTGAGAATATTCGTATGAATAAGCTTTATAACACATTTGAAAGAAGTAAATATTAATCTGCACTATTTTGTAAAAGCTAGAACTTCTTTCAGAACATTTTTTTAGATATATACTATATACCTACTATAGTAAAAAGTTTAGCTGGGAAAATAGAAGTATGCTTTGTAGTCTTCAGATATATAATAGTTTCAGCAGGTTAATAAAGATGATAGAGGGAAAAGTGTTATTGTATTGACTTGAAAAATTTACATAAACGTAGTTGAAATCTGCAAAATAATATTTGTTTGCCAATACTTTCACAAATGAATTGCTTGGTTGGGAGGTGACCAGATGTATTATTCTGGGCATCGAACGGAACGGGGTGGTGTCTGTCATTTTTGGTTAGTGTTTCGAATGATAAAACGGTGCAAGGTAAGGTTTCAAATAACTTCTTAGTTGAACAGAGATTACATTCAAAGGTATTTGGTTTGTAATATAAATATGCATATATGTGGATGAATTTATATATAATATAAAATAACATATTGAAGACCAAGTTCGACAGTTTTTTGTGCGACGTATTTAGTGATTTTCTTATTAAATATTTTAAAACAACAAATAAATTATGAGCATATATATTTAAATAGTATTTTGTTTACAGCATGACGATTATTATATTTTTTCAATGTTGTTCTTCAAGAAAGCGGTTGGCTAAGGCCGATAAAGACTATAAATACATTTTTTTTTAAATTGTACCAAAACTGTTGGAAAAAAATGGAGGAAATTAAATTTGGCTTCATTTATTGACGCATAGGTTGGTTTCAAATCTCGGATAAGTTATTGATTTCTTATAAAAGGTCACTTAAATTACTGTTTTCACTACTTTATTGGAAAATGTATTGATCTTTCGTAAATTTAAATATTTTAGAAGCTTGAGCATACCCATGGACAAACTCTATAAACACGTACATTGAGATAATTGGACTCTATGTGTTTTAATAACGTATTTGATTTTACCTTTCAAGCTTTTATCTGTATATGAAAATTCATAATGATAATTGTTGACGAAAAAAGTTAATATTGCAAAATTTACGTAAAACCTTATTGTTTTCACGTGACAAGTGATGGATATCGTGTCACCTTATTTTTGCGGCGTCATTTGACCACAAAGCAGCGGGTGCGTGTTGAGTAAATATCTGTTATTTCAAAATGCTTATTTATTGTCAATTTTGTACTTTAATAATATTTATTAAAACAGTTTTGGTTTGTAAAGCTGGCTGCGTCTTTTGTGACATATTTTCTGATGATACGCACCGTTAGTACAACGCGTAAAATGAATGATCCGATATGCTTCGTCAAATAAACCAGCCTCATATTTGAAAAAGTTGAAAAAAATCATGTCAAATGAGACTTGATGTACTGTCTACGTCACCATATCTTGAAGTAATTTGTTTTAGAAACAGATTGCATTTTTATAGTAATCCGATAGCCTGTATATATATTGAATAAATTTGTTTATCTTGACTCAAACGTAATATTTAATTATGAAAAATCATCAAAAAAAAAAAAAAAACAACAACAACAAATTGATGCCTAATATTTTTTTGAATTTAACAAAACTCCATTTATGAGTTGCTTTTTCACCACACAATAAGATATGAATTTTACAAAGCAAAAGATTCGACGGTATTAAACTTTTACCTGTTAATTTTAAGTACTTGTAGAATGTTTATTTGTAGTTTAATGAATCAATTTGTTTATAAAAAGGTCATTATTAAAGCATGCTACTGGCGTTTTATTTTTTATATTATAATACGATACAACTTCACTAACGGCTATTAAGTTGTATATTAAAAATTATTGTCGATATATGATTTAGAGTTTTTTTTATCTTAAGAAGCTGTTTTTATTGTATGAAACTGTTTCAAAAGATAGCCTTTTTCTTATGCTTGATGGATTATTGATTTAGTCGAATCTCAAAATAAAGCATACATATTCACATTGAAATAAGCTGTATTGTTTGATCAACTAAAATTATTTTATTGGCTATAAAATAGAATACAATGTTTAGATAGTTATTTTGATAAATAAATATTAGTTTCGTTTATTTAACCCTTTTCGTTAATTTCAATAAAACACCCTTTTCTGCCAACATCAAAATTGTTCTCGTAGCAAACTTCATTGGAATTGTTGTCTCCTTGCAAACCGATAGTTCATATTCTAAAAGTATTGACACCAATCCCAATTTAGCTTGAAGTAAGCCAAATCTGGTACCTGAAAAATTCCAAAAGATTTTCAATCAAGTGAACCCAAATATATATATTTTAATTATTACTAAAAATCAATCACGTTAGTCAATCCGTAGATAATAGTTTTTTTATTTTTTACTTAATTAAATTCAACTTTAAATAATATCGTTGTATCAAGCCAATTACTAGTATATACAATATATCTATTCCAGCCAACTGACCTAGTATAAGAAAAACCTAAAACTTTCGCGATTATCATTAGAAATAATTTATTGGTTCGTTCAGCAGTCAATTATGATAACATTATATCGATTGTTTTTATTTAATTATATTTAAATAAACCGAATGTGAATAATGATCATGTGAAAATTTTATTTACAATTAAAAAAAATTAAACAGCAATTCTAAATATTTTATCTTATTTATTTATCATCAACTTATAAATACTACTAAGTTTATCGCGAGGTCTTTCATTAAAACATGATAGTCGATAAACACAATAATATTATACAAAAATACGTAAAAAAAAACATGTGAAATTATTATACATGAAAACTCGCTACTTATTTTTTCTCTTTGGTAATTCTTGTAGGATTATTTAACCCTTTGCCGCCTACAATAAACTGAATCATTATATATTGTATATCTCTATGATAAATCAATTTTTTCCGTATTGCATTAGAAAAATCGTTTTTTTTTGTTGCTTTCAGAAAATACATTCAAATTACTTCTTGTATGAAAAAAGAAAATAAAATATTTTGCTGTTTAAGTGCCTCAAAAATAGCTATTTGAGTATTGAATAAAAATCATAAACGTTTCTCGTCGCAGGCTGTGAAGGTATTTATGAAACAAAAATAATACATGTTACTATTTTTTAATAGTATCAAGATTGTTTCACATAAAAAAATCGATGAATGCGGCTAAGACATTCCAGTTATTTCTTAAAAGAGTGTTCTTCTTTTTCTTTATATCCTTATATATACATTTCATCATGGATGAATAAAAAAATACCCGAGGTGACACCAGAATCAAGTTAATAGTAACATAACAATAAAGGTAATCCAAATAAAATACAAAAGGACAATTTTTGCCTTCTTCTTATCCAAATGCAATGAAAGTTGTAAGTATTATGTTGTTGGAATCATTTTTTTTCAATAAATAGCAATTAGCAATATCTCAACAGTATAAAAAAAACTCAATATTTAACTAATTATTATTAAACGATAATAACGGATAGTAACCCTTTAAAGTTTATTCGTCACCTGGGAAAACGATTATCCTGTGACTACAAAACAAGTAATATGTATTAAAAATTATTTATATTTTACTGCATGTTCATATTTTTAAAAATAAGCATTGTTACCTATACAAACTCTTGGACCTTCTCCGAACGGTAAATGTGTGAAATGATTCCTTGCCAGTTTATTTTCTGGGGTGAATCTATCTGGATCAAACTTTTCTGGATCTGGGTAATATTTTTCATCTTTTTGAATTCCTAATACTGGTATGACAAGTGCTGTATCCTTTTCTATCAGGATGTCAGTTCCAGGAATGGTATAATTTTTCGTACAAATCCTAAATAGTAATGGAAGTGGTGGATATTTGCGAAGAGTTTCTGAAAAGGAAAATGTTGATTAGAAAGCAAAATTGTCTTATACAAATTGTTTTATTAAGGGCAGCGCATAACTTCAATATTAAAATAGAATATTTAATAATTTATTTGAAATAAATAATGAGTATTTACTAAATGAATATTGATTATCATATTGAAACTTTCACTAATATTCATTAAAAATAGACTCTCTAATGAGTATTTTTTATTGCGATTCAGGCAATGTTAGATATTTTATTTGACTTGCGTCCTTAAAATTAACATGAAATTTCGTGTTTATTTGCATCTTGCCCTGATTTAGCTGAGAAAAGTCGTTATCTTTATTATGTTAAAAATTACGGAATACAGTATACATTTGAAATTTTATGTAATGTAATGGATTTAAAATTAAATATAGTATATTTTTGTTCGATATCTCTTTCGCAGACAAAGTGATCTACCTCCTTGCATGATGAAAAAATTTTAATACCTATAGATTTGAAAAATCACATAAATCACATTTAAGTAAATCGTAAAACTTCTGCTAAAATATATTAATTTTAATTGTTGAAACATTACCCTATTCAACATCTTTTGTCTAGGCTTAAGGTCTAGGTAGGACTAACGGTCTAGGTTTCACCTTTCGACATCTCCAGGCGTTCTATTACACGGATGTAATAGAACTGACACAAAATAAACAGCAAGCATCGGTAAGCAATAATAATAGCTAGGATTCAAGCGTTGAACTGAACATTTTTTCAATATTATTCGTGTATTAAATGACAATCAATTTCCTGTGATAAGTTTAATTAACATTAAATAAGTCTTCTAATGAAAGAATTCTATAATAAATAATAATCAACTATCATTAAAATACATTCGGGTAATTTTGGACTTGGACATACCTACTTATTTCAAATTGGTGGGTAACGGTGGGAGTTAAACATCAGGTGACGTAATATAAGAATTCAATTTTTGAGACTGTTGGTTCATTGAACTAATCTCACGCAAGGGATAATCATTGTGAAATTGGGATGGTTAAGCTGGCCATTAAGAATATAATAATAATACAATATTATTATATCTTTAATAATATAATAATATATTTAATAATTGATTATTTGTCATTGTTTATTTGATCAGTAATCGAAATGCAAAAATAAATAAAATAATATAATTATTCCACTTTTCTATCATCTTATCTATCATAAGTTGTTATAGATAAACAGTTACATTTTTTTACAAACCTTCAAGTACGTTAGTTAGATATGTCATCTCGGCAAGACCATCATATGTCACTTTTTTGTCATATTTTTCTAAGATTAAATCGATTTCTTCCCTTACTCTATTTTGAATATCTGGGTTAAGTGCTAATTCGTACATAGCAAACGAAGAAGTAGACGAGGACGTCTCAAATCCGGCGATGAAAAAGACAAACACTTGCGCCGCAATCTGCATTGTCGTTAATCGAGTCCCATCATCTTGCACTTTTTCATTTGTTTCTATAACACACAAATCATCATATATAACCATTCGCAGGGTTTGATTTACAATTTTAATATTATAAGTTAATTAACAGTCTTGATAAATAAACTAAGAAACAATAATATTTATTTATTTGAACGTTAAACCATCACCTAAATATAAAAACGATAGTAATAAGAATTTATGAAATAAATTTTTAAAACTTTTTTATATCAGTGTTGATAAAAGAGTTCTGTTGTAAAAAGAGATTTTATCATTAAGTTCCTCTTACAATGAGTAAAAAAACGTAGCCATTTAAAAAAATCCGCACGTCTGAGACATAGTTTTTAATAAGCTGTGTTTTATTAGAGACCTGAAACGGTAGGTATATATATAGAAGCTAATACAAAGAAAATGGCTTTTGTAATAACAGCCATAAATCTATTCATCATATGACGAGTAAATCATGATTCATCAACATGTTATGTTTTTCTTCAATATTTGAAAAAACATAAAAGCCAACAAATTTCCGGTAGAAATATTATATATAATACTATACTGAGACGTCTGATCATATTGTTTTTTTTTGTTCTTTAATAAACATTTCAGGGAATAACTATACATTATTGATTGAATTGGCATTTACTAAGTAGAACTCCATTATAACACGGTGAAAAAATAGTAATGAATTTTTGTTCTACAAAGACGATGGCGTGAGCCGAAATAGCTATCAACTACATCTTATAAAAAAAATTTAATGCATAAATATATTTTCATTATTATATTTCAGAATAGATACAAAAATAGTACTAACCTGAACCTTCACGATCAATAACACCGTCATTTTTTAATTGTATTAACAGTTGGAGAAAATCATTTCGGACAACGTTATTGTTTTCTCGGTACTGAATCGTTTCTTTAACAAGATTATAAAAAAATTCAGAAACCTCTGGACCGTTAACTCTTATTTTTATATATTTTTTCAGGTTGGGTAAGAAATTTGTGATTAAAGTCATCAATGAGACCATAACATTGGGGTCTAAAACTTTCTTGCCCATCTTTCTGAACTCAGTATTTGTGTTTTTAAAACTATTACATTCAATTCCAAACGCACAGGATGCAATTATATCCGTGTTTAATTTCGCCATTGTCTCTTTCATATTGACAATATTATTTTTAGCCGTAGTTTCGTGCAGGTATTTATTCATTTCAACCGCACACTGAGCGATCACATCAAACATTCCTTTTATTTTGCTCGTCGTAAATGTTGGAGACAGTTTTGCCCTCAAATTTTTCCACTTTTCACCTGTCAAATTGAACAAATGTGCATTTATCGGGTCAACGTCTTCATCTATTGGTTTAGTGTGGTCCGTAAAATGAACAAAATCTTTCACCAAAACTCTTTTAATCAGTTCCAGATCATTAATGACTATCATAGGCACCATCATCATATAAGCACCACAATATGGTAAATGTTTTGTTTCATTGTATATATCACAAAATCTGTCACCTAACATTTTTCTTCCCACTAGAACACCGCCGAAATTGCCTACAAGAAATTGTGGACTTGGACCTTGAACACCCTTTTTCCTCCAATAAGAAAAAGACGAAACTGTCCATATGTATAGAGTTACAATAAAAATGAAAAGTAGGACGGTGAAAACCCACCATGGTGATACCGCCAACATTCTCTCCTACGTATTCTACAAGTCAAAAAGTTTTGTTTAAAGACACAGTTTTTTTAATGTTGAGAAACGAAAATATGAAAACGTCTGATAGGAATAATCAAAAGACATCGGTTTTTAAATGTGAAGTTATTGCATCTTGGCGAAATAAGTCATTGCCAACATTGAATTCGGTAAGCCTTTAAAGAGTAGTAATTCCTAAACATTGTTTGGCAATAAATTCATTTTCGTTTCCGAGCCAATACTCATATTTATCAATATGTGTAAATGAAGTTTATGAAGAAAAGGGTTAATTTATTATGAGGCCTGCAGGCCTAATAAACGTTAAAATGTAATTTTATTTAAACGTTAACGGATAAAAAAAAATACATTTAAAAATTTTACGCACACGATCCAAAGACTGAAAATTAAAAGGTGCCTTAAAATGCTCTAAAAAAATTTATACGGTTGATTATAGATATGTAAACTTTAGACCATCGTTAGAGCTTCTTTAAAATTTATTTTTACTGCATAAATATACTGTTGAAAAAGACATAGACTGTACATTGTATCATTTATTTAGGTATCTTAAATTTTTCCAAATCACATATGAGTGACAAAGCTTATGAAATTGTACAAAATTTAAACAATTTAAATTTATCTGTAGATTTTGTTTAATTACAAAAAAACTATTTTCGTCCAGATTTGTTCTAAAAAATTAGCATAATATATCATATGTTATCAATCGTGTAATTTATATTCTTTGATGTTTTACTAAATCATAATTTATTTTCACAAGAAAATGGCATTTTAAAGAAATATAATCAGAATCCTGGTAGTTCTGTAGCCAAGTGACCTATGCGCTTGGACATTTTGACCTGTCCGGTTGGTGTGTTCACAAGTTTAAATTCTCGATCGAACACGTGTTTTAGGGACTTGTGCTCACAGACCTAAGTCTGATCACAGACTATGATATCTGAATGTGATGTTTACATTCTTCCCATCTGTTGTATTGTAAAAAATAAATGATTTAAAAATAAAAGGTCTTCAATACATGTCATCTCTCATGACGCTAATGTCTTTATGTATATATTACTAAAATGCTTGTCATCGTTTTGATAAGCACCAGCATTAATTATAAAACATGATATGCACTCATTACATACTTACCGGCTTATTAGCAATAAAAATAACAAAATCTTAAAATAATTACTACTTATAATGGAGAAGTGCAATACCAACGTTGTTAACATATTTCAGACATTATCTCATTCAGATAAGTGATAATAAAATAGTGATACAATGCTGTCCGATTTGTTGATTGAATTTGCATTTAATTGGTAGAACTCCATTATAACACGGTTAAAAAATTTCAACACATTTAAGTTTTACAAGATTTATAAGATATATATATAGTTGGCAGCTATTTCGGCGCACTTCCTCATCAGAACTATTTTTAAACGTACATTTATTTATCTCTATGTAGCGATGTACAATAGAAAGGTTCGCGATACATCTTCTCTTCTGCTCTTATATCCTAGTTTCATATTGTGAATAAGTTCTTAAGCGTGGCAAATTGATTTTATGTATAATAGTTCTTGAAGTGAGAGTTAATCTAGGTTTTTATAATGAGTGGGAATAAACTTAATTAGGAAATATGTTTTTACTAAGTGGATTTTTTTAAATGCATTAACCTTCCCTAATGGTATGAGAAACGGTAATGTATTTATATTTGTTTATTCATTAAGAAGTTCACTGGACTTAGGTTAGAGCATTTACTACAAAGACGTAAACATGTGAGCACTGATTTTAAATTAATGTTATGCGATTCCTTTATGAGATGGTTTGCGAATTGCGAATCTGTTTCTTTATAATTAAATGACCTTATATGTTCATTAAATAGTCGATATACTCCTGTCTGTTTGTCCGATGTATATCGATTCGCACGAGCCGCAGGACATCTTGTAGATATGAATGCTATCAGAGCCATCAAAGCAATACTATCAGAATTGTGCTTTGAAATTATTTCAATTTATTCCTTATTATTTCAAATAATGTTTTTGATGTATCGAAATATATAATATATGGATCATTTAAGCCATACACCAAATCAAGATATAGCGCACATCAATGATATGTATTGAAATGATATTTATCACCAGGTAACGGTTTGGTTAAAAGGTTGAAGAAAACAAAATCTACCATCCTCGATGGACACATTCTTTAATGGATAATAAATAACCTTTCAAATTTTATTTCAATACGCGGTCGGTCACATTGAGAAGACTAACGATTAGGGATACTAACAATTTAAAAAAATACAAATTTATGATAATTGTCGTCATAAATTTGTCAGATTGACCATTGTGATTTTGTTGGCATAAACAGACATATTATTTTCTCATTTTTCTTAGTGTATGTCGTTGGCAATATACAATTGACTTTGTATATTGTCAATGACACAAACATCTAATCATAATCAACTCATTTAAAATAAACGTTTTAGCTCGATTTCTTCATGTCTTACTATGTCATAAATATGATTTCATTCACCATTTATTGTCAATTAACATTATTTTTATTCATGATTCATTGACTATTCATGACAATTCATATGATAGAAGCAAATTTTAATTAGGAACTGAATACTATTAAACAGATTGGACGTAACAATGGATATGATAAAATGTTGATTGAAAAAATAGCTTTATTAAATGTACGCTGAAGCTTTATGGTTGAAGAACTCACTGTTAAAAAACGATGTTTCAGAAAATATATCTAAGAAGAAAGATTTTTTAACGTAAATTTATATAATTATCATAATTTAAGCCGTATGTTAGTAAATTCTAATGATGAAATAAATATTTTAAGCCAATGTGGCATTTATATTCATTTGTGATTCGTGTATATTAGTCAAATAGGAAGAACGTTTATTATTGGTTTCAAAGAGCGTTTTGCTTGTGCCAAAAAACAAAATGCATTTTATACATCTGGAAACCTTGTGTTTCAAAATAAACATTCTTTTATGTTACAAAAAAATTAAATCCTATATCTAAATAATTTTATAAATTTATTATAAAAGAAATTCTTGAAATTAAACGATAAATTTTTTTATTGCCAAATTCTAACCATCAATATCAAACTACACTGACGTCATCAGAATTTTACATATTGTATTTATCGCTCTCTTTTTTCTTTTGTGTGTTTCAGAATGTACTAGATAAAGTTTTTATGTACGGGCTATTTTGATTATAAAAATATCCCACTCATTATTCTTCCGAATGAGTCTTTTAAGATTGTACTGAGTTCTTTATGGATAATAGATTTATCTTAACTCATCAGTGCCGAACCCAATTGCTCACGTTAATGGCACAGGTGTCCAATTGGACACGCATTTATTGTTGTCTACGATTGATCAGAAAATGGTCAATGGATATAGTCATAAATATTGTTTCACATATATCAGTTGACAAAGGTTCATTGCTTCACTTAGACGTCACTTTGGAGTTCTGGCTAATTAAATTAAAATAATATCGGTTGTCAAAATGTGTCATCATTTTACGGACGAAAAAACATGAACTCAAATTTTACGTAAGTATTTTTTTCTGATAATATTGATTCGAAGAATAATGTTTCTTTCATTGAATGAATTATAAACATACATCGTTTACGTTAACATATCCAAGAATGGCGATAATTTTGTTTATGGTATATGTTTTGAGCACTTAAATCCGATGTGTCCATTTGGACACGTGTGCCACAAACCACTAAAAATATTTTATATATTTTTTTCAAAATATGTACTTTTATTTGTATTATTGTAAATACATATGTAAAAATTATTCAATTTTAGGGATATGTCCAATGATGCTGCAAGATAAACACTAATTAAAAATGCATTAGATGCACTATATGATGCAAGCGATGATGAACACGTTACCGAATATAATCTATTTATAACACCACCAGACCCTGCAGTCTTAACAGATGAAGATTCAGGAGATGAGGATTGTGGCGGAACTATCGACAATTTAAATCATAGGCAATTATAAGCAACTGCACATGAAAGAGTTAGACATATAACAGAAGATAATATAGAGGAAACCAATATAGATTTGGAATGCTAATATATATGACCACATCGACAATGTGACTTATAATTTTGACTATTTAGTAGGAAAAGAAAAAATGACTTGGGTCAATAGTGAAATGGAATCATTCCTACCTCTATTCCCAGAGCCGGATTATAGTAAATTCAAAGATAAATCTACAAGTCAGCTATTTGAATTGTTTTTCGATAAAATTAGAAAATGCGATGTTGGCTTGTGTATTATATGTTTTGAACATTATCATACTGTTAATATTTTATAGAAAAAAAGAATCTTAAATATATCAACGTTTTATTACATTTTAACAACATTGAATAATTCATGTAAAATTTAAAAATAAACCTTAAGTGTCAAGCGTGTCCATGTGGACACAGCTGTTTTCTACGAAAGTAAAAGTAATATTTTAATTTAAAATTTAGTTATTACTTTCATTTAACATGCTGATACGTAATAAATGAAAAGAAATTATTTTTGAAACAAAAAAAAACCTTGGCACACGGAGAACAAAATTTGTGTGTCCATCTGGACACCTGTGCCACTAATGAGTTAATGTTGTTTGCAAATGATAAATAAGAGAGTGTAAACATTTCATTTTTTAATAAATTTACAAATTTTGAATGTATATTGTATGGCTTATTGTATTTTTTTTAGTTCTTGAACCCTTGGCTTTGTATACCTGCTAACTTCAACTTAAAATTTTGTATCAATAGGTTTGCTTTTAATTTGTATCCTATCAATTAATAATGCTCGCGATGAGCGAAACTGGCCCTGAGCGTACATGTTTTAGTGGAAGTAAGTATTAAAGAATAAGTTTTTATTATTTAAAATATCATGCCTTTCCACCAAGAAGTGACAGTTAGCACATTAAAAGTGATATATACGATTGCCTACTGCCACTGCAATAAAGTGATTTTTTCCACACAAAAAGGTCGATCGTATCGAAATTTTTGGAAATGTTTATAAATGGTTCAATACCTTCTTCCTCCATTGAAATGTGTTCTTTATAAAAATATTATATACGTATGTTTATATTGGTCGTGTGACCTTGCAATCAGTGTTGTTGGACATTCGTCTTATTCGGTTGGGATACGTACGAGTTCCATGTATTATATAATATAATATTTATATCGAATATCTGTCCACAGATGTGTTTTTCGTATTTTCGGTGTTCTCGGAGACAAGATAATACATAGGAAAAACCAATAAATTATGCCCAGAACAGATTATAGATCTATTTATTTTAATTGAGTATATAATTAAACGAAAAAATATTAAATGTATTCCCTAATTTAAGAACGATAAAAAGTTTAGAGTTAGATAAAATTTTAAAAATATTCATGCTGAAAACTTAATATTTGCATAATATCAAATAATTAATAAACGATCTCTTCTATCCGACGATTTCTTTACTCCTTCGATTTAGCAAAGTTTGTCGATTGTATAAAAACCAAATTTCAAAAAATATACGGTAAAATTTTTTCATAGCTTAAAAAAAATTAATTGATTCATAAAATATAGATATTCAATGATATGTTGAATATTTGCCAGTTTTTCATTTCTGAGTAGATTGTATTCTTATTTAATTTATTACTGTTAGTTTTAATAAAAACTTGATGTGATATTGTTGACTTCTTCACTTTTTACAATAATCACCCATTAAAAAAACAAGCTTAAATTTTTTTAACATGCTAAAAATTTAAATGAATAATATATTCGACATAGATGTTTACGGTCCGTATTGTTTTCGGTAACGTTACAAAATGAACTTCATTATAAAATTATAAGTGATACTTATTCAAAAACAAAGCTATAAATAACACAACACGTATGACTTTATTTTTAATGAACGCAACACTACTATTCCTCATTGTACGATTTCTGTTTATAATAGGAATATGCATAAGTTTGTCATCCAATCTCTCTATATTCATTTTGAGTACATATTTTATTACTTTGTTGTTTCTTTATGAAAGTAAAATTTATATTTTTATGTATGTATTATAATAAACACATTCGTCGTATTATTTTTGATGATTACATCCGTAATTGGGCGGTTAGGGATAAAATAAGTGCAAGTACTTCTCTGACAGCAGCATCTTTTGTTTAGAAACTATTATAATAACATGTCTAAAATATCAAGTAATTAATATACTGCAATAAAAATTCATAGATGCTTAAATTCGTCTCATAACGTATTACTTACAATCTGGCAAATATAGAAAGGTAGCAGAACGTCAGCTGGCATGAACGTCGCATTCTTTTATTTGTTTGATATTTCAAATGTGAATAATTTATTCTAATTGATAAATTTAATAGTGTTTTCTTTGTAGCTTAGAAATTATTAGTAGAGGGCATAAAAATGTGTTCTGGATTTCACATTTTCTTTATAAACCTCAGTTCATAATAATCGTTCTTTCATATTTAATTATCAAATTTGGATTGTTGAAACTTTTTAAAATTTTATAATATAATTTCATTTGTTTTTCAGTCACGTGACTTTGACAGTTGATTAAACTAAGATCACGAATTTTAGGTCAATCGAAATGTTTCCATAAGTTTGTTATCGCTTTCCATTATCCCGTGCTTAATCCAACATTAATCCGACAAGAAATTTAGAAATCGAGAAACAATTTTAGGCCAATCAAAGAGTTTTCATAAGTGTTTCGTCACATTGAATTATCCCTTGCTTACAATCCGATAGTAGAATTCTTTTTAGAATCATTTCTCACTAACGACCCGGGATTCGTCTTCGACATCTTCATGCATTATATCACACGGATGTAACATTACTGCCTTAACATGGATCGTTAGTGATAAAATATGTGGAATCGAACCAAGTTTCAATAATTCAAATATGATTTTGAAGTATCTTCAGTCGATATCATAAATTGTGTATTGTTGTATTAAAAAATCAACGTCATCGTTAAATTTTAAACTTAATATAAAATATAGCTCGCAGGGTGATTGTTGCAAAATTTTCTAACGACCCTGATTAAGCTATGTAAATTTGATCGTTTCGAATTACAAAAGTAAAACATGTAATAAATATTATTAATATATATTTAAAAAAAGCGGCTAATTACAAAGTTGAATATTTTTGTGAAACTGATAGCACTTCTATGTAACATTTCCATACATTAAAAAAATAAAAGCTTTCGACGGATTCAAATCTAGTGCAAAAAATAAGAGTGGGATAAAATTCACTAAGATAAAAAAAAATCTCATATAATATTAAAGCTGCGTTTTATTTTAGTACTTATGTAATATCAAAAGATTTTATTACAGTCATAGCTGTAATTCCTTATCCCCATTTTAAAAATGTAGGAAAATGTTTGTTTGATAATCACCATTGCAATTTATGGTCAAGTATAACTTTCTACTCTCCGATACATTACAAATATTATCAAAGTAAAATAATCGTACAGAATGGTGAATATTATTTACAGTGGTGAGTTATGAAAACATTCTATCGTTAATTCGAAAATAGCTTTTCTAACATATTTTAATGTTATATTACATTGAAAGAAAAAAAAAACATGTATGATTTCACATTTTCACATGACAATCACAAGTAAGCGGAAAATATTTCTCGCAGCACATAACCGTTTCATACAATAGGAGGTATAGAAAGAAACAATAAATATGAATCTCTTTCAGAATTGAAAGACATTAATAGTTTATGGACGCCTCTTTTTACAAAAATTAAAAAAAAATATGTTTATATTTTAACACGCCTTTAAGACAATAAATTTTTGTTTGCTTTAATTAATTCATTTGAATATTTAGACACGCATGGCAAACATACGTCCCGTTTCTTTTTCCTTTTTTATTAATTTTCTTCTGTAAATGATTTAACACCTATCAAAAAATCGAATTATTATTCAATTTTTCTACTTTGAATGTATCCTAATAAAAATTACCAAGTCAAATTAATTCCTATGAATAGTATGAACAGTTTAATTTGTAGCAGTGTATGTAATAAAATATTTTAATGTTATTTGTGGTAGTATTCATTGAGTTAGATTAATTAACACTCTTAAATACGGTAGATACATAGACTACTCTTATTATTCATAGCCCGTTATGAAAGACTTAGAATATTCTTCTCCTTAACCCTAGTCTCTTGAATGTAAAGCGTAGGAAAAGCTCACGGATATGCTACTTCTACCAGTCCTCTGCAATAGTCGGCATCTCAACTAACGGAATTTCCATACCACATTATTGGCGTCAACAGCTATGATTCAATTGAAAACTATTAATGAAATTTGGGGTGATGGAATGTACCACCCTCATGCGGCATCCTCAAGACATGCTCAATACAATTCTTGAACCTCGTCAATGTGTTGGTGGTCATTATTCAGAGATGTATTTGTGAGTGTAATTCCATCATAGAAATATACTCAGTGACCTCTACATCATGTTTGAATATCATGGTCAAACAACCATTAAAGATTTTTCAAGAGAGTACCATTGCATAGACTATAACGCCCATGATTTGAGGTTTGCAATTAACTCTACGGGCTAGCCGAAGGGAGAAAAGTCAAGAACTTCTCTCTCCATTCTAAGATCTGGCGATAGCAATTGTTAACTTCACCAATATTCTTTCTAAGAAGATAAGTTATATGCGAGAAAAGTCAGAGCGGCTTAAGCCAACAAATACACGACATAATTTAAATCTTGAATATTTTTTATATCAATGTCTTTTTCGAATATTAATATTTATTAAATATGTTAATGTTTTTCTTTCTGTGATTTCAACATGCATCGGGAATCAATTTTACTAAGGAAAATCTATTAATAAAATTGATAAACATATTTTATCGAAAATTCAAATTTGAAAAGCTTGTAATCTAGATCACAGTTTCTTAACCTTTTTACATCCGCGGACCACCAAAAAATCATAAAAGTTTTTACGAACCATCAAAATTGGATTTAATTAAATAATAAATATTTATAAAATTGATTTTATATTCAAAACAATTAATTTTGCAACACTGTGTGCTGATATAACAATATTTAAGTGTATTAAAATAGACAGTAACAATAAAATGTAATTCAAAAATCCATAAAGTACAGCATAAAATTCGATTGTTTCGGCTCACCTAAAAATCCCCGCGGACCACCGGTTGAAAAACTATGTTCTATATAACGCGCTCGCCTAAGTGCACAGCTGTGCAGCTTATAGTTAAAAAATGATCTTTATATTTCGCACACGGTTTAAACTTCTAACTGTGGTCTCTCAGTCTTTATAAAGTATTGTATTTTGTAATTTTCAACCTAAGTTAAAATATTCCTACTATTTTGAGATATAATTTTTCTATGCATATAATATAGAGCGCTATTTTTACGCAAATAAAGAATAATTTTGGCGTGAGACTTATAGAGAGTTGGTTGATGGGGTTTAGTTTTAAAACCACGAACGCAGTCTTCCACTAATGAAATATAGAAACATTTTTTCTTAATTTAATGGTACTTACTTGATGTCAAAATGATTTATTGATAATAAAAGAAGGAAAAAAGATTTTTTTTTAATTGTATTAGAATTATTCAAAGAATAAAATCCGCCAATGTTATTATCATGTTTATCTTTATTGAATTTTGCCCATTCTGGACGTGAAACAAATTAAATCCTTTTAGTATAAAAGAATTTGTTTTACGACAGTCTTCTGTTATTCAACCGCCCAGTCTCCCTGATTAAAATGGGTAAGGAAGATAGCATATAAATAAAAAAGAACTTACTAGAAAACTGAACCCTTAACCTCTCAATAGAGTGAACGACGTCAACGTAGGGAAAACAGCAATGACCGCTATGGATTTGAATCGGTTTCATTATCAAGATATTCAAAATTTAAATTCCGCTCTACTGGCGAGTAGGTGAAAATTTTATGATCCACGATGACGTTTAGTTACTAATATGAATATCAACCAATTTACTCAGCATATGGGCAATATAATAATCATACGTCAAGAAGAATAAAATTATCGGAGGTAATTTGATTCGAGTTTCCACGCTAAGTAGTAAAAAACAACTAAGTCGACGGCATTAGAATAATAACACCTAACACTTCTTTCACTCGTTATCGAGTAAGCAAATCCTTTTGATTTACATGAAAGTTTCTTTGATTTTCACTCGTTATATGATACGCCTTAGCCCTGATATTCACACAGTAAGGCCGAGTAAACGCAGTTATTACCAACAATTGGTCATATTGCGAATTAAATATAAACACATCTATAACATATATGTGTAGATAGCACTATTTACAGTTTTCTTAAATCAGTTTTTCAATAGATATTATTTAATTTTTTTATCTACGTAGTACCCTCTCAATCAAAGAAGCGACGGATACGGTGAGCAATTGGACAGCTGTTAGCTAACCACTAATCGTATTCATACCTCAACAATGTTTACTTACTTTACTTACTCTAGAATAGAATATTTTGAGCGACCAAATACCAAACTGTTTTAAATTTGAATTGTTACAACTTTGTACGATTCCACATGTTCTGTCACTTACACTAGTTAGCTAGATTATATCGTACAAAGTTGTAACAATTCAAATTTGACATTTAAGTTCCATCAAGCACCTTCATTCGATATCATAAATCAAACAGTTTCAGTAAAATCACTTTTGTGATCAACTAACAAATGGGACATATCCATTTATATAACAAAGAAATACTATTATAACTATCGATAATTTAATTCCTTCAATGTGATTTTATTTTATGTTTAGTCAACTATTTTTTGACCCTCACTTGTATATATTTAATTATCTCGCCAGTTATTTTTTACTGTAAAAAATGTTGACGATCCACTGTGAAAATGTAAATGATTAAGTAATAATTTCTCTGCCGTTTCTCCGGAAGATGTGGAGACCCCGCTAGACTTCTCAATGTCGCTATATAAATTCTATCAACTTTATCAAAAAGCAACAATACACAACGGTCATTCAGAGCATTCGCTTCCTACAGTATTCACTTACAATTCACTTCCTTCCTTTTTAACATTTTCAAGTACACAGTCAACGAATTGTTTGTGAAGATCATCAAATTTGCGGATTGCTTATTTCAAGGAAAATTGTGCAGTGTGAAAATATTTATTTAAAGGTTAGTGAAAATTTTGCATGAAAATACAATACACGTGATGAATAATAAAAAAAAAAAGAAATATAGATACATAATTTTAATATTTTTTCAAAAAATATCTTCTATATATTTATCTATGTTTTATATATCAAAGATATCGTCAAACTGTGCTATAAAAGCTCAAATTTTTTTTTTATTTTTTTTTTTATTCATCTATTGGTGTTTCACAAATAATGTTCATGAACGCTTAACTTAATTATTTAAATAATAAAAACACATTTTTAGTGATTATTTCCACAGTATATTTTATGATTACGACCGGTTTCGACCGTTGAACCGCGAACATTTTCAGTTGATAATTATCAATTATGATTATCTACTGATAATGAGCGAATCCGGTCATGATCATATCCATATTGGAAATAAGTGCAAAAAATATGTTTTCATATTTTAAAATATCATGGCTTACGATCAAGAAGTGACAGTTAATACATTAAAAGTAAAACAGTTTTAAAAAATAATACATATTTATTAAATATAGAAAGAATGTCTTATAAAAATATTTTCAATTATCTAGATTATACTTTTATTTTTATCTCTCATTTCATAAATTTTATGAAAAAATGTTAAGAAATCTAAGATTATTCATAATAACTCAGTGAAAAAATAGCAATGTATTTTATTTCTACAATTTTTCATTAATCGTCATTATTATCATCTATCATTAATCATAATATTTGTGACGATTGCGTGAGCCGAAATAGCTGTCAACTATATTTAAAAAAAAAAGTTGTAGAACATTTTGTATACATTGCTATTCTTTTCACCGTATTAATCATAATGTTTAACGGACTAAAGAAAACACGCACACTCTCATTAAAAAAAACGAAATTGTGAAATAAGTAGCAAACATTAATTGTGAAATATTTTTATCCCCAATTTTTTAATCCGATCAACGAAACCGCAAAATTATAATATAACTTATTTCTATAGAATTTCACTTATTTTGTAAGAATGGAATACATTTAGTGTATTGTGTTGAAAGAACAATATAAATACTTAGATATTCAGATAAATGAAGACGAAAATGCATTTTTAATTCCTAATTACTTTTTTATGAATGCATACTGAAGCTTTTGAAAATAAACGAAGAAGAAAGGTAGCCATGAATTTGTGGACAATAGATTAAGCACATCTTGCCGCTACTTTTTTTGTGCTATAAGCAATCCACTGCTTCGTCTATTTTCTTTTTAGTGGCTGTTTTGGCACATAACTAACAGTACTGTAGCGACAGGCAATAGTAATGAGAGATTTTTAGAGTTATATACGTCGATCTGTTTAATTAAGAATATTCCATTCATATTAATAATTAAAATAATTGGCTATCGTTCATCTTGGAACAAATATGTGTTGCGTGTTATTAAATGCAAATAAACAAGCCACCGTAGAAAGTGTTGATAAGACTTGATAATTGTCATCATTGCATGCAATAAAAACAAATATAATACGTAAAATAATATCGATACCATTCGGGGTATATTAATCAAATTAATCATGTCTAAAAGTATTTCAACAAAAGTAAATACTTTCATAAATTAACAATCTTAATTCGGTCCATGCTAAAATAATTGTGTAGCCATCAACTTCTTTTATGCACTGTTAACGTGTAAATGCATAAAAAAATAAAAGATAAAAATCAATGTATGTACAAAAATAGGCAATTTATTTGTAATAGATGTCGCCGTCTTTTGTACTAATTAATTAATAACTAATTCTAAGTAATTTTACTATTAGTTTTCTAGTAAGAATTGAATTATTTTTTTGCATAAAGAATTTAGAACAATTTTGAAACAAACATTTAGCCTCAGGATATTGGAGTTAATTGTTTCATTTATATCTTGTCGGTAAATCTTTTTTTAAATTAATTCATTAGTCACTAATAATAATTTAATTAATGAATTGGTTAATTCTTTCTTTGGATTAAAATATTGAATAACGTATTATAGTCGTTCAATATATGGAGAATTGGCGTCAGCTAAAATACCATGCGCGACCAATGCCAATTTACTTTTGTGTTTTTTTTTAATTCTGTGTATCTTTTATATTATTTTATTTTCAGATCCAAAAATACCAATAAAAATGAACTCGCTAGATAAACTGGACGTGATAGTGTTTGCCATTTTACTTTTGGTCGCAAACAATCCAGCGAATGGTGGAGATACAAAACAAGATGACTATATCACCGAATCACAAAATGCTTGTTTTAAATCACATGATACGCTATCTTGCTTTAAATACCGCACATTGCGTTACATGTCCGGAATGGCCGTCGGAAACGCTTGGCTTTTTCAATCGGATGCTAAAGATTCAGGAAACGTATCTACGCGAGGTTTTGTATATGATGACGGAACAAGTATTCTGAAGTTAGTAAAGATTGAAAAACCTTTTATCGGACAAGACGGAGAAGAATTTCTAGCTGAGTCAAGACAAATGAGCAACGATTCTGAATTTGATAAGTTAGTAAAATTCGGAAAACGTCAAGCTAGAAATTTCTTGACCAGTCACGGTATCAGAGTTGGACTTCCTGAAGGAGCTACAGCTGTCACTGAAGATGACCAATCAATTGATAGTGGTGAGAATTTATTTAGACTATTATTACCAATATTTTTTTTTCAATATCATTTATTTTAAGCATGTATATCTTAAAAAATAAATACACATTTTCCACAATATATTTTATAATCAGAATCGGTTTCATTCATCGCGAAGATTATCAACTGATTGAACAAAATTTGAGTTAATAATTAGCAAGTGTACAAAACTATAGGGTTAATAATTGAGAAAATAATTTATGTGTCTAAATAAAGTAAAATTCTTCTGAATTCTTATTTTATCTTTGTATATGGTGGCAATAGTTCTAAAAATGTGTTTTACTTACATATATAATATAATGCCCTTCCACTAAAAAGTGATTAAATATATATGTGTTAATTCTGTCACATTAAATTATATCGAACAACCCTATAAGTCGGTCATTTAAATCTAACGGCTATCTATCTTTGATCTGTTTTGGGGTAAAATCTAGTTGGAATTATTTGAATATGCTCTTTTTTACTATATAGCTAGAATTATGTTCGATGAAATTTTCCACGTATTTTTAATTCGATATTACGGTGCAATGTTCTGATCTTACCCATTTTTCCAATTAAAATTATAAGACGAAAAGGTATCATACCAAATTGATTATTTGAAATAATTTTCATATAACAAAACACACTAATCTATTTAATTATAAATAGTGCTAGATGAGTACTAATAAGAATTTAATTATCAATTTTTATATAACTGAATATATGATAGAATGCAGAAGATTTTATCAATACTAATATTTTAAACGTTATACCACGACGGCGATAATATAATATTATTTTTAATAAGTTTACATTCAAATTTTCAACAGTGCCAGATTTTGTATTTGAATAAAATATATATTTTATAACATAATATAATGATAGAAATAAATTGTATTGCATATTTTAAACCAATCTGTGGGAAAGCGCACTTTGCAAACTTTTTATTTTAAAACCACAATGAGAATCAAACAAATATAAGTAGATAATGTAATATCGACTTGAACGATTCTGATAAATTGGATCAGTAGGCTTAGTCCAACATTATGAAAGGCCTCTTTCTCACGCAATGAAGAGATTTATTTGTATTTTAATAAAAATACACAATATGATCATATAATAATATAACTAAGAAAAATTATAGGAACACTTCGAAAAAGTTGGTGAAGAATTTTCTTTGTTACAGTAAATATTTTTTTTTTTTTTGGTTATAGATATTCATCAGGATTATCGATGTAGATATTAGAAAAAATATTTTTTACATACTTCTAACGCTTCATTATTATTTAATATATATATACATATCTTTCTATTCAGATTTGATAATAGAAAAACGGTACTAGAAAAGAAAATATTAGTTAATGAATCAGAATTTTGCGTCCTCTTTCCCAAGTCACGTGAATGAATAATGTAAATGATATAATCATAATCATTTAGAATCCAAATTCATAATGCACATAGTTAAGTTTTGGAAAATTTTCTTTCAGGAATTTTAATCCTCCTATTTTGAAATTGAAATTGAAATTCTTGTATTTTTTCTAAAACATTTCCGTTGTTTAGATGATCCAATAATATTAATGAAAATATACTTCGAAATACCTTGCATAAAGGTTTCGTCATTAGACTTTGTATGAAATAGTGCGTCTCCTTATTCAATAATAGAATTGTTTGTAGAATATTTATATGTTTCTACGTATCGTATAACGTTTTCATCTGATTTCCGCTCGATTGAACTCAAGTCGAGTAATCATTTCTGTTATCATTGAAACCGCAGCTTTCTGCACAAGAAATAGTACCCGTGTTTGATTTCATGCACTGTCAGCCATCGGTTAGATAATCCTTTTGAATCAGAATCAGTATTGTGTTATTAATTAACCCATATTATATTTCACTGAAACCAGGTCAGGGCGTGGATGCAGTTGAAAGTTTAATTACTTAAGAAACCTTTGAGTAGAAACAATAATTAACGAGTTTTTTTAATATTCTGGTTAACTTTAATCTTGGATATATTTCAATACATTATACACTTTTTTTTAAATAATAAAAACACATTTTTTATTACTTATTTCCACAATATATTTTTTGATCAGGACCGGTTTCGCTGCATTATCAACTGTATCAGTTGATAATGCTCGCGATGAGCGAAACCGGTCCTGATCAAAAAATATATTGTGGAAATAAGTACTAAAAAATGTGTTTTTATCATTTAAAATATCATGCCTTTCCATCAAGAAGTGACAGTTAACATCTTAAAAAATACATTATATACTAAAAAAATCAACATACAATTAGCATTGATATCATCCATAGACCTCTGATTGTATTAGTAAAAACGATTTTTGAAGAATCACATCTACTAAGAAAACAAATAAAACAACAAATGTCTACTTTAAATAAATAAATGAATTTTAATAAAATTACCGCAAAACTCACCGCAAATGTCCTTGGTACACATGAATGAAAAGTTAATATTTCTACTAAATTTTTCAACAAGCTTGTAACATATTCGAGTTTCTCTCAAATATTAATAAACAATAAAACTTATTATAATAATTTTACCATACATATTATTGCATTCATGACAATTGGGTTTTTTTTAGGAAAACCAAACACATTATTTTAATATCCTTTATATGAGAAATATAATTGGCATAAGCGGTTATACTTTGCTGAAAATAGATAGTATTAATGGCATATACAAGTGAAAATGATTATAAAATATAAACAAATAATATTATAAAGACTGTCTTATTTTTGCAAGTCGCCATTGGTAAATGTTCATTTTCTCGGCGTTATTATTTCTAGAAATTATTTAAAAAAATCATTGTGGAAACTATGCTAAATACTTTATATATGGTTTTATATTGATTTAAATTGTAAACATGAAGTCGATTTCGTAGTTAAATTAGTATAGCTGCTAATGTACTTCATATTCTATTGACTTGCAAGTTAACATCCAAAAATGCTACATAACATTAAGATAAATATTATCATATTTTGAAAGATCAATAACAAGTGTCGGAATTTATCAAATCAAATTAAATATAAAATTTCTGATTCATCCATGTCATACACAGAAGTGTTTCTTGCATTACTTGTAATAAAAATAAATACATATTCTCTTCATTGGTTTCATTTTAAAGACAGAATTAACAGTACCAAAATTAGTATGAAATATTTATAATAAAACATATTAGATTATTTAATTCAATATGTGTACACAGACTTTATAAAATATAGCATGCAAATTATATTTATAAAATCAGGATTACAAAGCCTTCATTTTTAACCACTGAGTCACAGATGTGATAAAAAATTATTCACTTCTTTATTTGTATGTACGTTAAGCTATTTCTGCATCATAAAAAGTAGAATTATCTGACTAACGCGATTGTGTTTTTTTTTTGTAAAAATATCGCTTGAAGCGTGCAAGGCAAGTGATCTAGATTTTTTCACAATAATTATTTTAAATAATTGCAGTCAAAAACCGTGTCTAAAATGTCGACAAGATTGGAAGCTTTTTTAAAATTAATTATGGTCTCACCAAAATATTCTGAATCAGCGCGATTATTCTTCAGCTATAAATTGTTCGACAGTAACCGTATTTATAGATGATGCGAATTATAAAACTAAGACAAATATTTATAATGTTTTTATAAGTATTATTTTTACCGTATACTTAGAATAAGATACCCACTCCCGTATTTGTATATTTTTTAAGAAGCTTTACAGCAGGGATTCCCAACCTTTTTATACTCTAGAGCGCATTCTAAAATATCGGTTGGTTGGCGGGCACCACCCATTTTTTTCTACGGGTATTTATAATTGGACGTGATTAATAAATTAAAAAAAAGATCTCTACGTTTATAGTCATTATATAATAAACCTAGTTATTAAAAAAAATTTAACTCTAACAAATATATAAAAATAATTTACATTTTTAATTAGTGTTTGTGAAAAAAATCTTTTACATTCAAATAGTGGCGGGCACACACGAATTGTTCCGCGGGCGCCATGGTGCCCGCGGTTACGGGGTTGGGAATCCCTGCTTTACAGTATCAAAATGGCGTTGATGAATCATTATACCAGGCAAATTTTCATGCGCCTTCGTGTCGTGTGTGACGACTAAAATGTTTCTTGAAATATTTTCACCAAGTAGTATAGCTAGAAATTCGGGGTCCTGTTGTAAAATTCAGGCAAGCAATTTAAATGAAATTATTAAATGCTATATTTATGGCTGTTTGTTGGTATATATCACAATAATATACACCTAATTTGTTTTCGATAAATTAATTTGTTATATTGAGTATGCAGAAATCTAGGTTCCTTTTTTTATTGGGCCCTCATATATTGCATTGCACTGCTAAGCTAAACTCTGTTATTTTAATAATAAAAATTAAATTGTTATTGTTAAACGGGTATTTTAATTTGTCATCAGAAAATACTTTATTTTTACAAAAATAAAACAGACTCCAACCGTAATTGTATACTTAATTATACTGAGCGATTAACACATGAAAATAGGACTTGCTTAATCTTAGAGGTATTTCTGATGTTCCAGGACAGAGTTGAATTTATGTATCACTCCTATACAATCATACGCAATAGTGGTTAATAAAAAGAGGAGAGAAAATCACTTTTTCTCTGAGTGGGTCTGCTAAACTTCTGGGAATCTTTATTTTCAGATCCCATCCACCATTGGCAACTGGCAATGATGTTATAGATTCTACACCCAGTCCTTTTTTTACGCGATACGTTGGTTCCAGAAAAAGGCGCGTAAAAAAATGATTTCACGCAATTGATTTATATTTCTTTACACACCCTAAAACATAAATTCGCATAATATCCGATACACTTGTTAACATTTGGCAATTGTATGTGTATTTAAAAAATGGAATGCTTTACAAAATTAAGTTCTAAAAATACACATATCTTTTTTATTTAAAAAAATAATGAAACGTACATGCCTAGCATCATATATAAATGTCTTCTTTAAAACAAATTTGGGGAAAAAATTACGTAAAAACGAGTGAAGCGCGTAAAAAAATGTAGCGGTGCCGTCCAAAAAAATCGCGTGTAATCGAATTCGCGTAAAAAAAAATCAAGTTAAATAAGGACTGGGTGTATAATATCTGGAAGCATTATATATTTTCATAAATCAAAGTTTTTAACATTGTTAACTATAAAAAAAAACAAATTAAATATATATTATTATAAAATCAAAACAAATTTATATAATAATTTGATCTAAGCTGGCCTTTGTAAGACAATAAAAAAATCGCTCAAGACCCTTAATAAATCCTCCCACCTGATTATATATTGATTCGGATTACATTATGGTTAATGATAAATGTATCTTATCCTGAATTTATGGCACTTAATTTTTTGTTCATTTTTTTTTCTCTGCAGATATTGTGGAATCACCCCGTAAAAGCGACGGCAGAGGAAAAAAGAAGAAGCTTGCTGTTCTCTTTCCACTCTTGTCCTTGCTTTCAATTTTAAAAGTTAAACTTCTCCTTGTACCCATTCTTCTCACCGTGCTTTTCATCAAGAAAATTTTAGTCTTAGCAGCCTTGTTCCTCCCAACTATCCTTTCAACGTTAAAGATCTGCAAGGTACACCAACCGCATCCGCATCATCCTCAATGGACAGGAGCCGAACAGAGCGTCGATTACAGCAGTGGATATGGCGGTTACTCAGGATACGCTGGAGTAGGAAATTCAGGACATCAAAAGGAATGGGCTGCAAGTAGGGCGTACAGCGCGTACAAACCAACCTATGAAGGAAAACAAATTCGGTCTTCGGCCCCTGACTATTTGCCGAGTGGTTCAAACATCATTTATCCAGCCACTGCCAATAATCAGGCATAGATAGTACAGAGGCTAGTCCTATTCACATTATTGTGGATGCTCAATTTCACAATTTCACAAATAGATTTATTTAAGCATGAAATGATATGAATTGAAAATAATGTTGCTGACTGATTATCATGGTTTTAAAAAATGAATCCAGGGATTCTTAATATAAAATCTTTTTATGAGATTGTATTAATAGTAGAAAGTGATTGAAATATGATTAAAAAATGAACGAGTAATATGATAGTTAGTATTAAGTCCTTTGTTTAATTTATTATCGCTTATATTATTTATGTTGATGTTTGTTTAGTCTAATTTTCAAGACACGTGAAATTATTTTTCTTCTTGAATTTAATATGTTTAAAATGAATTATTTTTTCTTAATAATTCAAGAGGAAAAAAGTACAGTATTTATTCATCATTATTATTTAATGCTTTATTGATAAAATATACTTTTAATCCCAATTTTTTACCTAATGATTAAATTTACTACTTACCTGTTTCTGTAGCCATTGAAAATTATTTGTCCTTATTTAATTTTGATCATGTTATTTTACGTATTTATTAAATTATGAAAGTACAATGCCTATATTTTAAATTGTGTAATAAAAAATATTTTAAATACATGTATACAAACATAATTTTCGATTTCTTCATTAATTTAACATTAAATTTATTTTCATCTCATAAATGGATTTTCTTTCAAATTATAGGATTTACAGGGGGCTCTCAAATCTTGGTATATAGGTATAGTAATATTTTTTTTTTCATTTAATCTTTTTCAAAACTGGGCTTCATCTATTAACCATAAAAAGTGACATCTATTAACCATAAAATGGTTATTTTAAAATATCTCCATATTTCATTTTCCACAACAAGATTTGAATATGGAAATGTTCAAATCTTGTTGTGCTTATTTTAAGTTAAATTCTTTTAATCTCATCCAACACAGTATTGTTGATTCATCTTCATGACCAAAGAATTGTTTACGTCTGACACATTTTATTTCATGTGCATCAAACATATAACCGAGTTGATAATGTACTTTTTGAACTAAATTACTACCTACCGATATTTCAGAAATAGTTATCATTTGAATTAAGCCGATGCTTGTATCGAAGGAACATCTATCAAAACCCAAAACTACTAATCAAAGTTTTTATAGAAATAGTTTTGGTAATAAAATGTGGGAATAAAAAAATTATCGAACAATTTTGAATTTTTTTATTATAGGTGTATAACATTTAAGCTAAATCAGTTTTTTCATCTTTGAATCTTTATTTCAGTTTCATAGTTCCAGCAATTCTTATCTTACCATTATTACCATGGGTTATCGTAAAGTTTACTACAAACAATATTCAAAATGCCTTTTTACCTGAATCGATAAAGCTTCCAAAAATAACAATACGTAATGATTTGGTTCATTTATTCACAATCTTCAGTCTAAAGTGTTGTGTTTTCATTTTGCAGTAGGGCTAAAATTTATTGTAAATAATTAATTTGAATAAATATGGAAAATATTTGCTAGTAAGATGAGAAATAAATTAATGTTACTATATATAAACACATTCACACCAAATTGACTTAATTGAGTCAATAAAAAATCAATAAAGGAACAGAAGTTCTCTACAAAGGAATTTCAATACATAATTATTACTTTCTAATAAGATAAAAATTAATTAATCATAGAAACTTACCCTTTCAAAACTATATAGAATTACAGTAGAGAGCAAAAAATTGCATGTGAATGCTGATAGACAATTTTTCAGTATATTGGGCTTTACATCTAAAAACCTCTGAAAGAAATATCATTTGAGATGAAATTATAGTGTGGTCTCGACAAATTTCTATTACAGCATACAACGCTATTTATTTCACACAAAATAAAATTTTGCTTAAAAATTAAAGAACAAAAAAAATAATGCACGCAAATTCTGTTGTCTCTAGTTGCAATGTAAATTGTAACCTAAATGTTTCGACGTTTTTTATTACCAGTAAATTCAATTCCAGCTATAGAATCGGCAAATAATAAAATTACACCAACATTCGAAGAAATATTAGTGAGATTTTCTACACTGTTAAACTGTTCTCTAATTTAATTATATAAAATTGCTTAGATTTTAATGTCTAATACACCAATAGATGTCACTGTCTATATTTATTTATTTGATTGATTCAATAAATTAGCTTTTTTTTTGTTTGGGTATTAAAGGTATTATATAGTGTTTTTTCTTTTGTGGGTAATGAAATATAACCAATTACAATAACTACTTTATTTATTTTATTATTACAAATTATTACTATTTATATTTGCACATTATAATTATACTTCATTTTGAAAATTAAACACTAACATGAGGACATTCTTACGCACTTTAATTTTTAAATAATGGAACACACATGAAAACACACACTTTAAAGCTTTATAATAATTAATGTATATCATAAAATATGTGATTTTTAAGAAAGTAGTATTTTTACAATAATGAAAATCCAACATTTCATATTTCTGACAAACCAAAATGCAATGAAAGGATTTTCATCATTTTATTACTGTAGTATTTCTATGGTTTTTTTTATTTATATTTATCATTTGTGGTACAGATTTGCAATAAATTAATTGTTAGTGAACCGCGAATCCCATTTAAGTTATCAACAAGAAACTACGCTTTTTAATACCAGTAAAATGTTTTGACAGCTGAATGGACATGCACTCTACTATTTAAATAAGGTCTTTAACTAAGGGTTGGTGACGTATACTGTGACTATAGTTCATTGTGATAATATTCTGTTGTTACTTTGATTTCATCTTCATGGAATTCGTCACAGTCTGCTGGATACCTTGCCTGGAAATAGAAAAGATAAACTTATAAGTTCAAACAGAAAATATATATTTCAGTGTTACTTTAAGAAAATCATGTAAATATAACCTGCCTTTTGGGTACAGAGTACTAGCTGAACATTGTCATACTTATATGCATATCCAATAATCGTAATTAGAATTTTTAAGACAAGTATGTGTTTAATGCTTTGATTCTTTCTCACTCACCCCCTTTATATTCCTAAAAGCAGGGTAAAGAGAGGGATACCCTTACTACTAACTAATAACCTCCTACTGACACCGCCCTTCTATTGACTTGCACATACTATAGAGAAAGGTTGAGGGAGAATTTTATACCCAGTTCTTTCTGTTGATATACTCCATTACATTGGGAGAAGTCATAGTTTATACAACAATAAGGATACAGAAAGTTTGACGGCACTAAAAAGATGAAAAACTTGAATATTTACCCTACAGTTGCTGTCATCTTGTATCGCAGTATACAGATCTAAAAATTCATGTCCTCCTTGATAACTCAAAGCTACCGAAGCCACAAAGCTGCTAAGTTTTGTTAGACCAACTTTGAAACCTGGCAGACCTGTGAAAATAAAATTATTTTTGCATCACTTTTTATATAAATTATCTTTAAATTATAACACCAAATACATTTGCATTTTTTGCATATTTTAACTGTCCATAAAAACAACATTGTTACTGTTTTTAGTAATATATAAAATCAATACTCTTACCAATATTTTTTCAAAAGAAATATGTTTATTTAAAGATTTACAATAAAGTCTTCATGTGGGCATATGTAGTCAAGTTTGGAGGACCACTATGAAATTTTTATATAACAGATATGATAATGTTTGCCATAATTCATTTTTATTATCACAATATAATATATACACAAGAGCGAAAATAGATTTTGCCAAATTTTCCAAAAATATATCTATAAGGTTCTTGAATGGAATAATTGAAGTAAAATTTCATGTGAAAAATACAAAAATTTTTAATATATAATTTTCCTCTGCAAAATTCTCAAATCAAAGGCTGACAAATAATTTATTTACGTTGCATGCATAATAAATGATGATAAGATAATTACCAAGTTTTTCACTGGGATCATGTCTATTGATTGTACACAAAACATGCGTGTGACAATGAGGATGTTTATGTGCAAATCTGTACGCTCTGTAGACCCTTAAAACGGGCTCTATTATTTCCAGGTTGAGAGTGTCTGTCAGTTTATCACTGAGCTCATTTTGGTTCACTTTGGTAAAATATGTGCCGGTTGTCTGAGCTGTTTTAAGAATATCCTGAAACAAAAACATAACTCATAAGGTGGATTGATATTTTTGTTTAAGTTCCAACAAATATTATTGAATGGTCATAGATATTATTAAAAAAAAACACAGATTTATTTTGGATAACAACTTTAACAATTACTAACAATTCAAAAGTTTCTTTCTTTCTTGGTAATGTTAAATGTAAATGCAAGGTTGAACTGTTAATGTGTTAAAAAGGGCCTAACTTAATTCCAGGGATGGGTATCAAATCATATAAATGTTAAAGCAATTGAATGATACTTAATATACTTATAACTAGATCTCTTTTATTATGCAGGCAAATTTACGAGCTATTTCTTATAACTGTTCATTGGCTACTTATCAGTAATCATGAAATAAATACAATTATTATGGACAAATTGTCTTGAAATGGAAATAATTCTTTATTTCATTTTATTTATTTATACATATAAATATATAATTTAAAATATTTTGTTATTCTACAGCGATCTACTGAAGATAAATTCCGATATGCTATGCAGATACTTTTTGATTTAATACGATGGATATTTTTATGACCACTTACTTTCATATAGTTGACGGCAGGTTTCACATATATACTGACATCCATAGGAGTGTTGAGATACTTCTTCGATACATAGTTGACAATGTTAGATACAGATTCGGAAAATTTAGCTGGTTGGAACATTGCATTTTTGGGGAATCCCTGGCTCTTTAGAAAGCCATTTACGACAAATTGCCCAGACGAAAGATACCTAAAAAACATAATGTATCATATTGAACTTAAGTCTTGATTGATGTTTCAATTTTCATTGTATCTTGGATCATTTTTTTTATATAATGTAAATCTTCAGGCATTCTATCATGGAATCGTACAAAATTGTAGCAATTCAAATTTGTTATTTTAAATAATAAAAACACATCTTTTTAGTACTTATTTCCACAATATATTTTTTGATCAGGACCGGTTTCGCTCATCGCGAGCATTATCATCAGCTGATATCATCAGTTGATAATGCTCGCGATGAGCGAAACCGGTCCTGATCAAAAAAATTATTGTGGAAATAATTACTAAAAAAATGTGTTTTTATTATTTAAAATATCATGCCTTTCCATCAAGAAGTGACAGTTAACACCTTAAAAGTGAAAAAATCGATAAAGAAATTCCATCAAGCACCTTCAGTCGATATCATAAATTATAACAATATATATTAATACCTTTGTTGAACTTCAGGGTTAGCTACATGTACCACCCATTCAGCGAGATAATTGGTTGCAGACTTAATCCATCTCCTTCTAAATGAGTGATTCTCTAAAGACTTTAAGATAACCTCAAAATCAAGCTTCCCTTCTTTGTCCATAAAGGTCTTGGTCAATTCACTCAAGCCAGCATTTTCCCACACAGTTTTTCCCAGATCGGAATTGATAAAGTGATCCCAGAACACGTGAACTTTTTCGAATAATGGGGGTAAGAACCACGCATGATCGGCGTGCTTATGAGCTCGCTCTTCAGCCTCCGGTCCACTAAAGGAATTGAAAGTATTCAACAATAATGGAAGTGCAGCAGCAATGTCTGCCATTGGATTTGATTCTGATCCTTGAGGTTTTTGACTTCCTAGGAAAGCCGATGCCATAGAGAGAATATTATTCATGTCAAAACCGCCATCCTGTCGGTGTTGTTTCTGTGGTTGATTATTATTTGGGCGACCTTGGTTTTGGGGTGATGCAATTTTTTTAACTGGTTTTGTTTCGACTTCCTCATTTTGTTTCATAGCAGACTCGGCAAAAACACTAATCATTGAACCTAACAAATTTGGATCCAGATTTCCATCTTTGTTGGTGAATAATGAGCCAATGTCTGAAAACAAACGTATCTCCGATTAATCTCATATAAAACCTTAAGAGCATTAACAAAATATTTTTTTTTCATATTTTATTGACAGGTAATAACAAATTGTTTCTGAGCAATCAATTATATGTTTATGCAATATAAAATTTGATGGACCTATAGAATAAATGTTTGTATGAACAAACAATAAATCATTAAATTTAACATTATTATGAAGAATAATAAATTAAATCGATGTATATTTTCCAATAATATTTCAAAACTTGAATATAAAATTAAAGCAAATGTACGGTTAATTTAATAAAGAATTTTTTTTTCTAGTTCACATAGTTAAATTCATAAACTATATCCTTGTTTCTATTTGTAAAATAGCGCGTTATAGCTGAATAAAAAATTCTAATATAAAAGATCATTAAAAAATGTCAGTCCGATATTTTTGAATTCAGAAAGGAAATCGATCAACAAAATCATAAACACCCGTGACTTTAACCTTAAAATCGTAGCATTGTTCGTGAAATTAAGTATCTATAGTATTTGAAGACTGACTCTCGTTTTAAGGAATAGTATAATAAATAGTTAGGAGTAATATTTTGATTGTTATATTGATTAAGTCATTAATGTCTTACTTTACATACTGTATAATTGCATGTGAATTGTTTCTTAGTTCTTGAACCTTTGGTTTTCTATACCTACTAATTATTAACTCGAAATTTTGGACAAATAAATATGTTTGTAATTTGTATTCTATCCAGTTGATAAGCCGGTCCCAGCCATTAAATATGTTGTGTAAAAAATACTAAAAATGTGTTATTATTTAAAATATCATGCAAAAATTATCAACCACTTACTTGCTAATACTTCCCCTGCAGCGCTATTTTTACCAGTCTGCATACCAACTAGCATATCTCCAATATTTTTAGCACCGCTTCCATCGCCCTGCATCAGGTTCCCGAGAATTCCTCCGAGAGCTGCGAGGCCGCCACCACCATTACCGCCCTCCAAAGAACCCTGGAGGAGCGATGACGCTATGTCCATGAAAGGGTTCGAACTGTCATCGTCCACTTCATTTGTATCGAGGCTTTGTGCTGTGAAACTGGCTGATGATATCAACAGTATTACAGTTGCCAGAGGGTACAATTTTCGGCGCATCATTTTTCTACGATTTACTGTTTGACAATCTGTAAAGACCATTTTTTTTTTAATTATTATAAAACAGTTATAGAGATATTCACCACAAAAAATTCTAACAATATTTGGGCTCTTAATTTAGCTGGAAGATTAAATAAAATTATATTTACGATTGCAAGTTTCAATGTGAGGTGTACGATGAGATAAATAGAAAAGACGCAACCAAATTCTGAAGTCAATTCAGTGATGATTCAGATAATTTGAAATTATATATTATAAATATTAAAATTGTAACGCCAGAATGTTATATTATTCTGAAATTTGCGGATGAATACTGAATAAGGCTCTCTCATAAAAGTACTTTACTTAATTCACAACACTTAGCTACTGTATACAATGCTGTCAAATGATAATAACGATAACAAGCAGTGTCATAAATTTCGCTTGTACAAGACATGAAAGAATTTGCTGATTATTTAGGATACGGAAAAATAAAACTTTTCTGAAACATCGCCAAAACGAGAGAAAATAACAAAACACTGGGAAGAAAAGAGATTCTATCGACTAGTTTTCATATCAGTCAAGTAGATGGTATAAACAAAATATTATGCATTCAAAAAAAATTATGTTATGGTAAGAAAATATCGAAAAATATTTTGATTTCTTCGCTATTGTGTCGACGAAAATATCTTTACAAAACCCTTACAATAAAATTAGATAATATAAATATGACAAGATGTCACTTTCAAGTGCCATAAGTATTATACGATAACAAACATGTCAGGGATTATAAATATTATACATACAAAACGAAAATAAGGCGGAAGTATTTAGATTTTCCTAGTCTCTCGATATGATTTTCATATTTTAGACCGAATTCGTGAGAAAAATAAGCATTTTTCAATTTAATACTTGATTTCCCGTAAATATTTTATGACAATAGAATTAGGAGTTGGAAATCCAAAATCTTGCCCGATTATTTTGTCTCTAAATAAATGTCTAAGACTCAAAGATTTTCTTGGAAATTGGATCTAAAACTGGTGTGAATCTTTTAAGGTTTTGACCTCGCAGTTATATTATTTTATGATGCGCGAGCGATACTGCCTGAATAAATTCAGCATACTTAGAAGTATAGCGGTAATCATATGTATGTGAATACTTGATAGCATGACAGCTGGAAAATATGTTCTGAATTCAAATTCGAAATTCAATGACATTATAATTCATTCCCAATAATTTAAAAACGGTTTTCATCAAATGTGGAAGCTTAAATGATAATATTTACAGAATGTGGTCTCATAACTAATATATAAACGTCCTTGGTCAAAAATTTTAATATCAAACTTGTTGCTTTGATACATTTCCTTTCAAAAAATAACTGATACATTCTGAATTCACATATATGCTCTACACCAGTGGTTTTCATGTGCGGCCACCAGAGGATTTTGCTACGGCTACCAACAGTTTTATCGTAAATATTGATATTTAGAATAATGTGTTTTTACAAATGAATTTTAAAAATTATTATTATTTTAAACTTGAATGAATAAACCTGACTTATTCAGCATTTAGTATAGTTTAAGTAAAGGACGTTTTTAATAATAAAACTGTTATACGTTGACCATGAATCAAGTCAATATAAAAAATTAACAACAATTGTTTTATTAATTTTGTCGATTTTACCTACAACTGTATATTGTGAAAGATCATTCAGTGTAATGCACTATATAAAAAAAAATATCGAAACCATTTTTATCATATTTGGTGCGGACAATTCAAAATAGTCATACTGGAAAAATCAGGTATTATCTGGAAAAGTGATCGACTTTCTTTTATTTTATTTTTTTTATAAATTGTGGCTAACAGGCTTTTTTCCAAAGGTAATATTATGAGGTCATTATTTCATAGTAATTCAAGCATTTTGATTGAGTAGACGCGCTGCAGGTGAATTTCTCATAAAACCCAACATCCTATAATCGTGACACATTTTTTTATCAATAATAAATTACTATAAAGATCAGCCGGTTCACGATAACTGATTACGGTTAAATTGGATTATAACCGGTTACTAATATGCTAATTCCACCGAATATTTTAATAATTCCGTGGCTGATTTTTTTATTGTAGTCTTTCTTCACAGTTTTATCGGAGTAATACAAGATTCTTAAAATATGTTGTACATATAAAGAAATAATACTGACAGTATATTAAATATCAACGAACTTCTATTGGGGCAGTTCAAAATATTTTTTATCAAACGAGCGATGACTATTATTCATGATAACCATGTGTGTGTATAAAAATATTTCCAAAAAGTTTAAATTTATATAAAATTTGCCTCGCGTTGCAAAAAAAGGAGCTAAAATACTGTTTTTCGTTTGACGCCATATAATAGCGTTAAATTGTGGAATTAGTACTAAACTTTGAATTTTATTATTGGAAATAATAACTTTCCCCCAAAAAGTGATAATTGACACACTGAAAGTGCCATAGTCTTTTTTCATACATATTGGAAACATATAAGTCGGATAAAAATTGATCAATCGGACATTCAAATAATTTTACTTTTTAGGTATGTATTACACCACAGCGTCGTTTGACGAGAAAGACAAACATTTAGTAGGCAATATCATAAGAAACGCCATTTTGCGGTAAGAGGTTTACAGTTTTAACAAGATAGCTAACAAATTATTACGATCGCTATGTATACAATCCGTTATAAAAATGCGTATAATGGTGAGTTCTATGTCAGAACAATCAAGTTATGTTGATGTAGATAAACAACAGTAGTCCATGCAGTCGATTTTTGACTAGTTTTATTATAATTTACAATAAATATTTCGTTTGACAGCGTTGTTAATTTCTTTCCTATCTAGAGCTCCGCAACCGGTGTGACCTGACACACTGGTGTGCTGTGAGACAGTTCTAGGTGTGCAGTTGCGCAATGTATAATATTTAAATTGATTTTAAATCATGCAGTTGCTCATCGAAATTAAATCTTTGTTTATATCTTTCTCACGCAAATTATATTTTAGAATTCTTTTTGTTACATAAATAAACTTTACGTCTGAGATATTATCAAATAGAAATGATAACTTCCATGAAGCATCCAAACAGTAGTAATTTCTAGTATATCTGTATATATATATATATATATATATAATATTTGTAGTGTTTTGCTGTAATTTTATACAGATAATATGATTTGAATATTTTACGTTGTGAAAGGGTTGAATTGATGATAACAAAAGGGTTACTGTTTTAAATATAAATTTATAAATAAAACTAAATGGTTAACCAATTAACAAACGTAAATTTCAAACTATTTCATTTATTCATACACTTTTTCTTGTGACGTGCCGCAAAATTCTGAGGACTTCTAAATTGAGAAATTCTAAATGTGTCGTGTTAACAAAAGGTTGCAGAACACTTCAGTATAATCTTCAGTTGGGATCAGTGTTATGTATCTAGGAGTTTATAATTTGTCTATATAGACGCTGTCTGCCTTTTATGAAAGAAAAAACACTTATCGGATTTCATTTGTATGTATCCCAATACTTAATAGACCGATTGACAAAAAAAAACACAATCTGAATGAAATTCCATCTTCCTAATGATGCTCACTGCATTGTTCATTTTTTGCAATAGCTGGACTGAGTTTCTATGATCCACTTACGTTAGATGTTTTACAGATAAGAGTTTTGAAGAAAGTAGGTGAGTATATTATCTACATGCATAATAATATTCAAGAAGTTTCTGCGATACGACTGGCCATTCATTGCATTATTCACGTAACTTGAAGTAAAAAAATACCCATGACTATAATAAAATATGGGAGTAAAAGTCAACAACAAAATGTTTTGTGAGGTCATTTTTTATACGGTGAATATTTCACAACGCGGATAAGGTGAGAGTGCTTGAAAGTATTATATATCTCATTAATTAATGTGAATTTATTAAAAGAAAAAAAGCTTACTTGAGGCTGCAAATGTTAAATCTAAAAAAATTCCATAGTCTCCGCTATTACTAAACAGAAAAATTTTACTTCTATCCGATACAGCACCAACAATTCAAAAAATGATATAGTATGTATATACTATACTATAAAAATGAAAAAACTCGCATCGTATTTTTGAAAAGATTCTTTGCCAAGTAACCATATGAAAAATACCAATATTATTGTACATAAACAAACAATTTTTTTAAGAAGAAATACTTTTGTAAAATAAATTCCGTGAATTATTAAATTTCCTTTAATAATCCACGACAGTAATATGTCTGATATTCATCACGAAGTGTCAATGTTAGACCATTGATACACTAATTTCTTCTTGATTTACGCGGTCGTTTACAGCTGTGAAGAACAAACATATTTCTTTATACACAAAATATGACTTTAAAGTATTTTGTAATCTACTTATATTTGTTATGCATTTTTTCGTGGAACGTAAAAACCGCTTAATTGAGATATGTAAGTGCGTGTGAATGAACATAATATATTTATATATGTATCAAGATAGCATCTTCTATTTTCCGTTATATAAACGACGTTTTCAGTTCTCCACCATTTTATAAGTTCGTTATAAATCCGCTAATTGATAAAATGATCAAGCAAGATTTTTTAAATGTAGTTAAGCTTTTTCATATCTTCCGATCAGTAATTATACGTATCATATATTGATTTGTAATGGAAGTCAATTTGAAATTATCAAATACTAACGCTAACAATTATCTCTAATATTTTCTCTAAATTGAGTATTTTTTTTTTGTAAAATCTGTGAATTTATTTTTTAAGCATGCATAAATTATATGCCTATAAAATTTAACAGTTATTTAGTATTTTTTAAAGTGAGAATAGCGGTGAAAATTGAGGAAAAATGATGCAACCTATTACGTAACACTCACATAATAAGTATGCTAAGTGACAAGCAGTGCAACTATACAAACTTACCAACTACTAAGCTCTGCTTTTATTGACTGGTTCAAAAGTTTTTCGGAGAACGACACAAAAAAATGAAGTTCATGCTTTTTGTATGAGTTGTCATTTATAAAAGCGTGTAATTTTTGGTATTTTTCTGTTTCTGGTAAGTATTTATCCAGCCCTCGACGCTATCAACCCCTCCGTTCTGATGGGTTGTGTCACGGCTTTCTCAACACGACAAATATTGGCTCAAAAAACCCTAGTCAAGCAGATAAAGCAGCCTAAAGATTATGTAAAGTGAATACGTATACTAATCACAGTACTGTATTTAGCGCAATATTTGGATGCTACATGACCATGACATGGAAAAAAAGATTATACTGGTTAATGACACAGATACTTGGAAGCACCAAGCAGTTGTTATGTGCCCCACATGATAAGCCGATATGGACGAAGAAAGAATGCATTGTCAAATATAAAAATGGTTTCTTAAGTTAAAGCACAGATTTATCTGCACTGCCTTCACATTTTTAAAAGTGATCAGAACCGGTTTCGATCACCATTTGCAAGATCCATTAGTCAATAATTCGCAAAGATGAGCGAAATCAGTCTGGTATGGAAATGTGGAAGAAGTACAAATTAAAATGTGTTTTATCTTAAAATATATCACATTGTCTGTCCATCAAGAGTTTTCAATTAAGACCTTGAAATTTTGTCTTGTAAATTTGATTACATATAACTTCCAATGCGCTGTTTTCAAATTTCAAAAAACGTACAAAGTTCACTGTAAGCTACAAGAATTTTTATACAATAAGTTTGGCTGGAAGGGAAAGTCTTAGTTATTAATTAATTGATCACCCTTCCTGTAATTTACAGTAATGCAGCGAAATGGTGTCAGAGCGTGGATTATTTGACAGTCAATCGATTGGGTGAGTGGGCAGGAAAAGGCCAAGTAAGAAAGGCATCATGCGACGGTGTGCGATGTGTTGAATACCTGCTTCTCCGCGTCTGAGTATTGGAGTACAGTTATTTTGATACTCAACACAAAATAACGGTGTCGGTCAAGGACATCCAGGACTTTAAATTGTCGACTGTGAAATTATAAGCCGAGACATTGTATTCGAACGATCTCCACAATAAATGCATTGATACAATGAGAAGAATGTTCGAATTAGCATTCGATTTTCTAAGTAGACTTATTTTAATAAAAGTTAATATTAATTTAAATTTTATCGTACTTTATTGTAACATACTGACGATTCTATATGAAATAACTTACCGTGACCGTTATAATTCAAAATAATTTGGTCATTTACTATTGAAGAGTTTCTAATCCATTATATTTTGTGCTTTTGTTTTAAAAAAATAGTTAAAAAGACAATGCCTTATCTCCACGTATAACAATTGAATTTTCGTGTCTGTGTATTATTTTCAGAAAACTTTCTTCGCGTGTGTGACTATTATTAAGTTATTGCGATCTTGAAATAATTGACTTTAGATATATAGCCAAATCTTATCTAAGCATCGCTTGGCTCGAAGAGATAGGTAGGTGCCTTGTGCGCTTTCAATGATAGCAAATAATTTGTAAAGCTTAAATTACAAATACGTATAGATTTTTTTGTTGTTGATATAATATGCCTGCGCATATATATTACTCTTTGTGTAGTTTAACACACACCGTTACTAAATGATATCTAATTTTTGATCTTCCTCAATCTCCAAATTCTTGATATATGAAAATCTTTTCTCACAACATGATGAACTTACGAAAACGAGTTGGATTATTTATAAAACTATGGAGCATATTACTAGTTCATTTAATTCATTAATTTAATAGTTAAATGTTAATGATTTCAGTTATGATTTTAAAGCGGCATTCTTTGTAGAAATTACGAAGCAGAATTTCTTTTTGATAATATCATGGATGAGTTTCGGATATTGCTAAAAAATATGTTGGCAAACAACCTCTTTTCAGTTTAACACGGTGAAAAAATATCAATATATTTCAGTTCTACAAAAATTATATGGTATACAGTTGATAGCTATTTCGGCCTATTACACCCTCGTCAGAAATACAATAGTACTAGATAGTTCTGACGTGGGCGTAAGACGAAATAGTTTTAAATTATATACCTTATAATTTTTGTAGTAATAAAATACATTGCTATTTTTCGAAGTGTTATAATAAAGTTCTACCAAGTAAACGCTAATACAATTAATCTCTTCAGATTATTTTCATTCGTCTGTGTGTATGATATGAAAATTACATTTTATTTCTTAATGATCGCAATTAGAACACACTTTCGCTAACGGCGCAGGTCAATTTACATTACAGTAATGCAATTATGTAGGTCTACAAAAATTATAACCGCATGTTTCCGAAATTATTTGTATGTGCACAGTGTTCATTGATTTCTTGCTGAAGAGGAAATCGAAATATGCTTAAATATTTTCATGTAGCAAAGAATCGGTGAACATCGAACGGGATTATATAAAAATCGTTCTGCAAGACGATATACTACCTACTTAATTAACAGTGCGACGTTGAGTAGCAGCAAATAATAATAATGTTTTTTCATCCTTATACTTTTTACATTGCTTCGGCGTAGGCCATAGATTTGTGTAGTATTTAAACCAACGTTGTGATTTATTCCGTGTACGTTTCATTGTCGTGGGTAAAACTTTAAAAAAATATTCAAATAAATTCGATTGAGCCACATTTAAGTGAAAACCATTATTTTTTTTCATCTGATGCAGGTATAATTTTTAATGATTTCCGAAAACTGATTCAGGTAAATTAAAAACGCGGTAAAATAATGTAGCTTTTTCATTTATTTAAATGAGTAGCGGTCAAATGTAGCTGTTTAACTTCAAAAGGCTTAATAACTTTAACATTCAATTTAAACGGAATCTTGGTGAATCAAATAATTATTTTATTTACGAAATCATGAATTACGATCTCTGTTAATGAGTCATATCACATAAACGTCATTGAAACTTTTCATTTCTAAGAATTGTATATAGACTAACCCACACTTAGCAAAATATTTAATCTAATATTCAATAAACTTTACCGTTATTACAATTGATCGATCTATTAGACGTTTATTTTAGAAATCATATTTATTAAATAAGTGAAGCTATTATTAATGCAGACAATGTGATTAAATATATATTTATTGCTGAACTGTCGATTGTTATTTATCCTAAAACTTTTTTTACACAAAAAAATGGCATGATAACTTTACCATATTCTTAAAGAAATAAACTGCGTCCAATTTAAAAGCGCGTGATAATTTGTATTACCAAAATTTTACCGTGCTAATTTATTGATTCGTCAATAAATATTGACTTGATAAATTTATAAAATAGAGGCAACAAGATGATCATTTCGAATAATGTGTAAGACTTGTGTTTATAAAATGCGGCTTCATATATTTTAGGCACGTTCACATAAATAAGAAATTTATGGGCGGATAGTCGATTAAAAAACATATTTTTTCGATGAGAACAAAAATGTAATGATATTTTTTTATTATACTATGATATCTTAATATGATATTTTATTAGTTTATTTGAGGTCATTGAATATAGTTATGTAGAAATTATTTTACTTAATATTGTAATAATACAAAGCATTTAATTAAGATTTAATGGAACATATAACTTACGGTAATTCTCAACGTTTGCTCATTCGTTGTATTGTATTTTATTATTTTATCCTGCACTGATATTTTACACTTCACTTTGAAAAAATACAAGACGTCGGAATTATGAAAATAAACAAAATGTATTGTAACGCCTATTGAATTTCAAATATTTATTTTTATATGGTATGAAAATCGATATAGTTTTCGTTCTTGACCTGGCACTCGAGTCTAAAATGGAACTGAAGCGCTCAGCAATAGTGATGAACTTGCTACGAATCTACCATCAACTGTTATTTTTCTTGCACGGTGTTCACAACTTAACAACGCAATACAAAGCCCGTCGCATGTGTTCCAATAGCAAAAAATTAAATCATTTCATTCTATACGCAGAACCATCTTGGTCTACAATTAAATACCACATAATATTCATATTAAAAAATATTGATATTACGTTTATCCTCGATACAAGCTTCGAGTTTACGGCTTACTCCGTTGGTAAATTAACTTTAAGTAAACTATTCGATTGTTTTTTTTAAATAACCAAATAAGTATATGTATGCATATATATATATATATATTGTATATAGGTATCAAAAATCAACTGTCCCTTTGTTTTATTTATAAATAAATAAATATGTATTTTAGTGTCTACAAATTTTTTTTTATAAAAAAAATGTATGTGTTATTTCAAAGAAATATTTTATTCGTTTGGTTAATTGACACGTCTGGTAAAAGATATTAACAAACAATTAATATAATCAGACCTTCCTACTGAAGATTGCTGAACACTTCGAATGTAACGAAGCCCTGTAGTTCATTTTTTACCACGGTACGATACTTATTTTTGAAGAGTAAAACTTCAACATCTGAATGATATGATACGATGTATAATCTTAAAAATGTTAAAATTATTATCATTCATTTATTCTAAGGGAGTTTTATTCCTTATCGCCCGGTACATTCATCATCATCAGTCCACGATGAAATGGTAAATTTACCGTTGCTTTGAGCTCTTCCATCTCTTTTGCGCAACGAAATGTTATTGCTCATAAGAGCGAGTGAGAAATAGTTTTGTCAAGACTGTTGTTGTAATATTTTGAATATTCAGGTAATCTTTGAGATCACTGACCCTCTCACGCCGAGTCATCTAAGTATGGACGGCTCATAACACATGATCGCAGAATTACAATAAAAATATGTGATAAACATTCCTTAGTTTAATTTACAATACTTTGTTCATTATTTTCAAATTTAGCTTCAATTTCACAAACTAATAGTTTTTGTAGAGTTACACGTAACTTATGGTATCGATTAAAGGTGCTTGATAGAATTTCAATTCAAATTAAAGTTACATTAGTTTTGTTGTTGTTGTATTAATTAATCTTTTTACTCAATAACTCAATTAGTGTATACCAGCAAGCCATTAAAATTAAAGATAATTGGTTACTGCATATTTCAGTAGTGGGAGAGTGTGGTGACTTCTGAATACATTAGTCAACTGCAGGTTTTCTCAACCTTACCCCTCTTTTAGAACTAAAATCACAAGTCAATTTCAGGCTGACTAACAAAGACAACACATAAATGTTGGTCTAATTCGAGATCCTTATCTTTTAAATTACACATAATAAAAGATTAAAATAAAACTTTACCGAAGAATTTACGAAATGGTCTCAATTCGAGGACTAGGCGTATGAAATTATTCCTATTAATGGAAGACACACTGTAATTTCAATTAGTAGAATTGAAGTTTACATTGATGAAATTCTCTAGATAATTCCATTTACTAAAATACATAGAATGTTTGGTCAACCCAATATTTTTAATGCATTATTGAAAGAAATATAACGTGTTATTTACTGCTGTATTTACAATAATTCTTAGTAGGAACTGTGATACAACGACCTATTTATAGGAATAAATCGGTCATTGTGTTGGTTCGTGTAAATACATACCGCCAAATGTTTTGCTTCTCATCAGTATGCCAACCTTTTTACATTCCATTTTTAAACTTATCAATTCATAATATTATTAAGTATTCTGACCAATTGTTATTGGGTTTCAAACTAAATGAAAAATTCCATAAAATTAAAAAATTGCAACCACGCATAAAGCTTACCGATCATAGTTCGTAAATTGTCGAAATATACGTGTTGATAAATGAATGGTCAATAGTATTTCATATATATATTTCGATTAGAGTAAAATTTTATGTACTTATTTGTCACCAACCATTCGGTTATTTCGCAATAGTCAATTTCGTTCAATTTTGCGCATACGAAAACGAGACTACCTTTCGTCTTCGAAACGCATCTATCGCGATTAATTTGGATGTCAATCAAAAATAAATGTCTTACAAAATAATTGCACATACATACTTCTCATTCTATCAAACGACGTTTTATAAATAATAGTGTAATCGACTATTTTTTTATTGTATATAAAATGTGCAATTTACGATATCGACTAATGCTTTATGACGGAATTTCAATATCAAATTTAAATTGTTGACACTTTCTATATTTTCACCCAGATTTCGCATTCGCTATCTTCAGGCATTCTGTTGCATCCGTGAGATCATTATTATGTATTCAAATTATTTATTTTTTTGTTCTGGATTACGTATAATACCACTGTAAATAGTCAATTTTGTTTTTCGCAGTAATTGCTTAACAAGTAAAAAAATGACAAATAATTATAACTGCTAGATTTTTTGGCATGCCTTTCGAATTAAAAAAAATGACAAGATAGGAATGATACTATTTGTATAAATAAATTAAAATATATTTATCGTCAGCTTGCCAAAACCTCTTGCAACTCGAAAAAATAATGCGACATTTTCAAAATGTTATATTGCCGATGGTGTGGTTTCACAAAATCAAATTTTTGTTCAAAAATATTGATACAGATAAAAAGCCAAAATATGGGCTCTCGCTGAATATCGGAAAAATTATGGAGTTTATCAACGTCACATAAAAAATTACGGCATATTTTAAACAGTCCGTAGTATATTATATTGTTTGTCCGTTGTCGTCTGTGGAGATATATATATATATTCAATAAATACTACATTTGTATATATCTGCAGATACATTGATTTTTGTTTATACGAATGCAACATCAAAACTTTCTACAATTGCACTCCAAGGACGGATTTAATAGTTTTAGGTCATTCTTTATACAAATCCACAAACACAATCGGATCATTACTAAATTTGAGCAGTGGACTGATATTAACGAGTTGGAGTGTTTAGCCGAGGTCTTAATATTTAGAAATGTTCCCTTGCGTTCTGAGAACAAATTAAAAGTTAAGCTGAATTGATATATATTATATATATGTATGTAAGTGGAATTTATTATAACAGTTAAGAGGGTTAAGAAAATTCTCTGAATGTGAAAGTGCGCTCGAAAATAGCCTTACTGTTACATATTTCCGAGAAATAATTCACACAATATTTCGAGAAAACCAGCCAATTAATATTCTAGCTCAGTGGTCGGCAAAGCGCGGCTCTGGCACATATATCCACGGAAGGCACAATAATATTTTCATTTAAAAAAACCTGACTTACTCAAACTATCCAAGGAGATGCAAGCACATTGTTCGCATTAATAAATATGTATTGAGTATGAAATTTAGTTTGATTTAGTGTATTACTTATTTATTGTAATAAAAGTTTATTAAACAAGCAGATTTGGCTCCCGTTTTTTTTTAAATTGGTGTAATGTTCATATTTGGCTTTTTGGCTAATAAGTTTGCCGACCACTGTTCTAGCTGATGGTATTGACTCACTTCTCATTTCATATTGGTGCGTTGAAATATTGGCCCAATAGTCTGTTGGAGGGAAACGATCATTTTCAGTATACACAATTATTGTTTTGCATAGTTACCAATAATGGTCTAAATAAATTCGAATTGTTTCTGAAAAAATATATTTCAAACATTCTAGCGTACGCAGTCAACCGTTTAATTTTTCATTGCGCCTAACCTAATTTGAACGAGTTTGCGTGCATATATAGGGTCCGCCATCTAAAGTTTTTTTTTTCAACTAGTGCTTATTTCGTGAATGGTAACACTTAGCTCATGTCTGATTTGACAGATAATTAGTTTTATCCTTCCGCTGAACGAATATGGTTGCGTATACGCTTGAACAACGCTGGGAAATAATGTGACATAATTTGAAAATCATGGTAATGTTGCAAAAAAAAATCTTCTCATCTTTTCGGATGAAGCTCATTTTGATCTTGGCGGGTATGTAAACAAGCAAAATTGTCGCATTTGGGGCACAGAAAACCCGCACGCATACATTGAAAAGCCGGTACACCCAAAACGAGTCACTGTTTGGTGCGGATTTTGGTCCAGAGGCATAATTGGGCCATTTTTCTTCGAAAATGAGCAAGGAGTGGCCGTTACAGTCAATGGCGATCGTTATCGGACCATGCTGAACGAATTTTTGTTCACAAAAATTGAAGAGGAGGATATTGGCAACATTTGGTTTCAACAGGACGGCGCTACGTGCCACACAGCCGAAGCTACACTCGATGTTTTGCGCCCTGTTTTTGAAGATCGCATTATCAGCCGCAGAGCTGATGTCGTTTGGCCACCTCGGAGCTGCGATTTGACACCGTTGGACTATTATTTGTGGGGTGCCCTCAAAGATAAGTGTTACGCCGACAAGCCAGAGACAATTGACGCTTTAAAGGACAATATTCGTGAAGCCATTGGTGAAATACAGCTGCACACAATCGATAATGTGCTTAAAAATTGGACCGATCGTGTAGGCTACTGCATGACCAGCCGAGGCACCCATTTGAATGAAGTTATTTTCCATTATTAACCGGAAGGATTGTACTTTCAAATAAAAAAATAAATTTGAGAAAATATTAGCAGTATTTTTTTTATAGCATTTTCAAAACAAAAAGTTATTTGGCGGACGAAATAAGCACTAGTTGAAAAAAAAACTTTAGATGGCGGACCCTATATATGTATATACACGTATGTGTATATTATTTGATTCAGACAGCCACTTTCGTCTAAGCAGAAACATTGATTGCCGTATTCTCATTCTCGATTTTTTTTAACTTGGAATTGCTATGTTCTTAGCTGTTTCAATGCAATACATTTATTTTTAAATAATTAAACATTATGAATAGTACAGTTTCCACAAATTTATATATTAAGATCCAGTACAGATTTTGCTCGTCACTAGCATTATCAATTGAAACGATACAAATTAAAACAAGGTAAGTAAGTAATTTATGTAAATGTTAAAATTAGTAATTGTCAGGTATACAAAATCAAAGATTCGAGAGATAAGAAAATAATTTACAAGTAATCTTACAATATATATATATATAAAGTAAGCAAATATGAAATGAAATGATCTATGATATCGACTAAAGGTGTTTAGTGGAATTTCAACAATTCAAATTGAAATGTGAAATACTCAAATAACGTGCACTTTAATATTGTAGGAAAATCAGCTGATATTTCTAGCGATGATCGTAACCGGATTTTTTTAGTGCTTTTCCACCAACTTATGATAGTTAATACCTTAAATATGATTAGTCACCAAGTCATGAGAGATGTCAAATTTTGTTTCATTTAAAACCGACAACGTAACAACGCCGAGAGATACTTGCAACGATAATTAATATCAAAAACGACGCACAAATGAATGCTTACAAACCATTTTTAAAGTATACAGCATAAACATTTATTATTATAGATAAAACAAATAACTCTGAAAAATAGTACAAAATGGTTATAAATTATATTTTTGTTTTGTTTTTTTATTATACCTGCTGAACAATTTACGAGCCGTTATCAGTTTAAAGTTTGGCTGTTACAATTTTGAATTATTAACTCATAAATTAATTCATTTAGTCCCTATATAAATATTCTAGATATTCAAAAAAGTAGCAGTACTTACATATATTATTATGTGATGATGCAATGATATAATCGGCACAACCTCAAAAGAGTGTGATTATCTATCATTGTCATTAGATTCCTAAAGACTGGCTTATGACGTTCAGTACAATGTATGCAAATATTTAAATAGTTACTTAATAATTTTAAAAAATATGTCAACAATATAATCATGCATACCTAGTATGCGATTATAAAGAAAAACATTATTTTCTAAGTTATGCAAAAAATATATATTCTGTGTCATATTAACCTACTGTTTTATATGTATTGCTAAAATAATATATATAATCTGCTATTAAGTCAAAAAATGACAATGACAAACTATGTGCCAAAGAAGCATTAAGTTCTATTAAGAAGCTTTATTTTTTGAATAGCAAAAAAGAGCCACAAAATTTATGCAAAATATTCTTTTTTTTTGCTTAAATATACTAAACTTTTTAAAGATAGTAGGGAAATGATGATTATTGTTATGATATTATACAACTCGGAAGTATTTGTATGTGTTTTCACAGATAGCATGTATAACGTATAAGTATGTTTTGATCGATAAAAATATAATGAAATGAAATATGGCAAGAATGCGCTGGTATGTGATTTATTTAAACGCTTGTAATTTACTTGTCTGAAATATGCTATTGCTATAACGTATAAAAAATATTCTATTTGTGAGCGCGCACTTTTGCTCTTAAAGAATACTCCGCTACTGATTATTTACAACATCAAAAACAGAACTATTTACTAATCAATATCTTTAACTAATTCTTTTAACTTTAACTATTCTAACCTTATAAATGAACAAACTACTTTTGCGTCGTCACCATTGTTATACTCATTAAATTAGATTAATAAATATTATATATATTTCATATAAATATATTTTTTTTTTTTAGAAAAAAGATATTGCCTCCTTTTTACTTTATTTTTTTACAGAAAATATTGGAACGCCCCTGACTGACCATATCTTCCCATCTCATCGATTCATCTTTAATTGACTATCATTAAAATTCACATATATATATATTTATTTTGTTCCATTAAGTAGTAAGTGTGGGCTATTTTCGTCATTCAAATTTTCCACTCCTTACTTCCTTATTGATTGTTCAGAGCTCCTAATGGATTATTGATTTACCATAATTTTATTTGTAATTCTTAGAGTGATTGTGAACATTTAATTTTTATACTAATTTACTTTATTTGTATCAATATTGTATGATTTTATGTAAATTGTTTCCTAGTTCTTGTACCCATGGTTTTGTATACCTGCTACCTTTAACTCAACTTATTTTTATTTGTTTTGTATAAATAGACTTGTTTGTAAATTGTGTAATAAAAACACATTTTTTTAGTACTTATTTCCACAATATATTTTTTGATCAGGACCGGTTTCGCTCATCGCGAGCATTATCAACTGATGTTCAGTTGATCAGTTCAGTGAATCAGTTGATAATGCTCGCGATGAGCGAAACCGGTCCTGATCAAAAAATATATTGTGGAAATAAGTACTAAAAAAATGTGTTTTTATTATTTAAAAATAAAAAAATATATATTATGCCTTTCCATCAAGAAGTGACAGTTAACATCTTAAAAGTAATCATTATCTGTTTATGTCCCAACTAATAATAGAATAAATGTTTAAATGAGTCGTTTTTCATTCTCAAGATGTATAATATCTTTTTGTAAGGGAAGATTATATATTTTGAAACCATAAACTATGGCATGAATCATAGACTATTGTAAATTTCACATAAATATTCAAACGTCAAATACAGCGCCACGGATTTTCGAATTTAACCTAACTTAACTGTGAATTCAATACCTATTCAATAATAATGGATGAACGTGCTAAAAATTTATTAGGAAAAGGTGAATTAATTGCATATCCAGGTCTTAGACTGTGTTGTTCGAACGATGAGTTAATCCCAGGCGACGGAACATATGATGATCATGGCTATATTTTTTCCAGCCTAGTGGGAACTGTCAAATTAATAGAAATAAATAATGAAAGAAAGGTACGTATTTAATAATGCCTCATCATAAACTCTTTAAGCATGTATATGTTCGTACTAGTTGTATTCTTATACTTGACATTTTCAATCTACATAAATTTAATCTTTTTTGTACATCTAAGAACTCTACATTGTTGGCAAACAGATAAAATCTTATAGTGTTCATATTACTCATTCATTTTTACTAAAATCGTAATTCATTAATTATTTTTTACATTCCATATTACTGCTTGACGGTTCCAACCAAATTACTTCCTATCTATCAATATATATATCTATATATTTCTACTTAAAAATTTTATAGACCCAGCGTGTTGAAGTATCAGCTTGTGGAGGTGGCACTGCGGTAGCTAGAGTTGGAGAGTTAGTCACTGCAGTAGTGGCACGTGTCACATGGCGGACAGCACGATGTGAATTGAGATGTGCTAGCTACAGACCACTCACTAGACCGCTGAAGGCCTTATTAAGGAAAGAAAATGTTCGAGCTACTGAAGTGGACAGAATCGATATGTACAAATGTTTTAGGCCAGGAGACATTATATTAGCAAGAGTTGTATCCTTTTTGAACATGTATATTACATTTCACCTCACTAGATTGCTAATATAACTCGAATGAGTCACTGTCTATGAAAAAAAATCTTTTACTTAATTGCATGTTCATGTTATTTATGCTTCAACGTAATACTTGAGATTTCGATAATTATTGCTTTCCAGTGATTACTCTACAACATTAATGTTTTTACTGTAAAAATATAATACTAAATTCCAAGAACTACTTTTTGCAATAGAATGTGATAGAAATGTAATTTCATCTATTCATATCCTTATGACTCTTTCTCTAATTCAAATGTGTCCCAAACAAGTATTTTTTACCTTAATAAAAGAACAGTTACCCATTACGGAATTACAATGCTATCAGCTTTCAACTGCTGAGCCTGAATTGGGGGTTGTAATAGCCAGAGCAGCTGATGCCCCCGCAGGTGTAAACATGATACCGCTCAGCTGGAAAGAAATGCAATGTCCTGTTACCCTAGTTAAGGAGCCAAGAAAGGTATAATAAGAATAAAATGAACTTTTCAAAAATATGCTTTTATCCATGTAAAAATTGCTTATATAGTACACCTGGGCTTCGTTATATAGTTCCACAAAAACCTCATGTAAAACAAATGCGTGTTATACAATGTTTGAATTTCACTTTTAAGGTGTTAACTGTCACTTCTTGATGGAAAGGCATGATATTTTAAATAATAAAAACACAATTTTTAGTACTTATTTCCACAATATATTTTTTGATCAGGACCGGTTTCGCTGATGAGATGGGAAGATATGGTCAGTCAGGGGCGTTCCAATATTTTCTGTAAAAAAATAAAGTAAAGGAAGGCAATATCATTTTTCTAAAAAAAAAAAAAAAATATATTTATATGAAATATGTATTTATTAATCTAATTTAATGAGTATAAGAATGGTGACGACGCAAAAGTAGTTTGTTCATTTATAAGGTTAGAATTAGGCAAAATTATATCGATTAATTTCAAGGATTTCTTGTTTATCTAATTTCAGTGATTTGTTATAGAAATGCAGGTTTGCAGTTTGAATTTCATACAAAATTAAAGTTTGTGTTCCAAAAAAAAATAATAATCAAAGATAGTTTATATAAATATGTACTATATTTAATAAACAAATATACATTTACATATTAAAGGAAATTTAATTACATAGTATACCATTAATTCATCATCCTTATCATCATCCTTATCCTTATCATCATATTATATTCATCAGCCTTAGAATTCTACATTTTTTACTTGCTTTTGAGATCAGTTCTGAGTTTTCATCATTGGAAAACTCTGAAAGTTTTGTGGTTTTAGCCTTAAAAATTCGTTACTAAAGGATTGTTTGCTTTTAGCCTATAAATCATTATGTATTTCCTTATAAGGTTCCAAAATATTTTGTAATTCCCTCTTGAATTTCGAACTCCTTTACATTATTCAATCCGTAAAAAAATAATAAATTTAGAACTCCTTTTTTTTATTCAATCTATAAATATATTTCTAATTTATTAGCCAATTCCAAGCCGTCATTTATTGTTTTCCATGTGAACATGTAGCTACTTCGCTATAACTGCTTTCCAAGTCATTAATTGTGGTATATTCATTCAACATTTCATTTTAATTTATTTTTTCCCTTTAAACTGTGTCATATAGAGCGTGTTGTATAAAAACATGTCACAAGTTATACATCCATGTTGTATAAAACCGTGTTATACGAGGCCTAGGTGTATATAGATTATGATTTACATTTTGACAAGATATTGATAATAGTATTGGTAGACTAGACACTATTATTATAGCCGACAATAACTGAGCACAACGTCATTTCTTTGTAATTTAATGTTTACAGATTAATTTAAATAGGTGTTTATTGTTTAAATTTCAGGTGGCTAAAGTTGTACCAGAGAATATCCAAGACATGGATGAACGAAGTAGTGTAGCTTCTTAGATTATTCATACACTTTTGACTATTTTTATACAAAAATGATTCAATATGAAATGTAAAATTGTATCAACTAACATTTCACAAATAAATTGAATAATATTCATGCATAATTTTTCAGCCAAACTCTTTAAAGACTTTTACCTTTGATTCATTGTTACAAATTGTTGTAATTTTTATAGTTGTTTACAGTTCATGGGTTCATCAAATTCCTTTATCTCAGACATAGCTATGTGCTCCTACATTTATGTGACACCCAATCTATTGAATGTATGTGACTCATTTTTTTCAGTGCGCTGTCATTTGTCACATAAACCGTTAGTGCCGTTTTTTTTTTTGTTGATAATTGAGAGATAGGAATGTTAATAATGTATGTTGTCAGCATATTATGCTTTTGAAAATCAGTATTATATTTCAAGTATAGATTTCTGAAAAAATAATAATTTTGTCTTCCAATATTTACCATTTAGTTTCCTTAATTATGTTAACACAGCCCAAATTGCAGATGCCTTACCCTGTCTTTTTAAGTGTGCCTCTCTCTTTTGTCCTTTTGATTTATGACTGGGCAGAGTGGCCTCCCTGAGAAGGAATTTTGAGATGACACAACGCCCTGCCAGTCTCAGTCAAACAGTTTTAAACAAAATAAAAAATCTATAACCTGTAACTGTAATTGCTAAGAATTACACGTATAAATGTTTCTGTCTTTATTGTTTAATTCCAAATAACCCCCAAAATCATTTCAAAATAGTACAGCCCCAAAATATTAACCCGAGAACTTAACATGACCGCAGTGGATCACCAGCATAGCTCGACTTGTGTTGTCAGTTACTTTCAAATGTCACCCAACCCTTGCATCTTATGACATTTAATAACTTGGGAATTAATTTATGATATCGACTGAAGGTGCTTAATGGAACTTCAATATTAAATTTGAATTGTTACAACTTTGTACGATTCCATAAATGGAATCGTACAAAGTTGTAACAATTCAAATTTAACTTGGGAATTTTCAATGTTATAATCATTTTTTCATTCGTTGAAAGCAATTAAGATAAAACTTCTAAATTTTGTAATATTTAATATACATATTTTTTTAAAAGAAATACATCTGTTTCACACAAATTTGTAAATATTTTACGAAATTCATCTGATTTTCTATAGGTTCAGTGAATATTATTTGTTAATCTATTGTAATTCGTCACTACCCCTTCAGCTGCCCATGAAGAGAGATATATATTAAATATTTGAGGTGTACATAGTGGTGGACACTCCGGGCCCTTTTCAACCAAATTTTATTTTTTCATTTTAATATTTAAATTGAAATACAGGGGTACCTCGAGATATGAATGCCCTAACATATGAGTTATTTGAAATACGGGCCATCGAGCGAGCGAAGTATGCTTTGAAATACGAGGAACAGCTGGCCGCACACGACCCATCAGTTTACTGCACCTCATGCGTCTTGCATTATCCCATGCACAGATGATACAGATATCTCATGACAAGTATCTGTGTCTCTGGGAAAATCCAGGGGCCTGGTGGTAGATAAGAGAGACGTTAACGATCTTGGTGAGAAGCACTCTCAGGAACTGACGGCCGAAGAGCTACAAGAGGTTACAGTCGCAGCAGCATACGGAGGTTCTGCAAGAAATTGGTTTCGATGAGGAGCCAGACATGGAGATGGATAGTTATCTCTACAAGTGAAATGAAGGAGATCTTGGGAATGCGGGAGAGAGTTTGATGGTTTGTGGAAAAGTTACACCCCGAAAAAGTTGCAACTGATCGTCCATCGGAGCTATTTAATGGCACTTTCCTAACTGATTTCTGCAACAAGAGAGGAAGAAACAAACCCCTTTGACAGTTTTTTTTTTGAGTAGCATTTAAGTTGTGTGTGCATTTAAGGGACCAAAATACAAATACACTATATAACACCAGTTTATTTCATTACATCCTTCTTTTATTATGTTTTTATACAATATTTGTCATTTATAAATATATTTTTCTTATTCGAAATCATGTAGCAAGAACAACTGGGGTGTCATTTTGGGGACTGGAAGGTATTAATGGTATTTCAATTAATTTCAATGGGAAAAATTGTTTTGATATACGACCAAGGTTACAGAAAGAATTAAACTCGTATCTCGAGGTACCACTGTATATGTATGATTTGAAAGCATAAAACTATGATCTAATATGCTATGAAAACCAAGTCATCTTTATCAATATATATATTCAAGTAAATAATATGACAAGCTTTTTAGAGGTTAGAGTGTGCATCACATAATCCTCTTCTCTTTAAAACAATGGATGAGAGATGGATTTCTTTTAATAGCTTCCTGCAAGGTTTCTTGAGTGTATTTTGTAAATTGTTCTGGATTTTTTTCTAGATGTTTCCAACTTTCATTGTCAGCAATCACTTTTAGACAACCTTTGGCCATCAAAGAATATCTTGGGACTGAATCTTTTCTTTCTTTGCCAGAATCTTTAATTTAAACCACTTTATTCTTTATATCACTTTTAATGTGTTAACTTACTTCTTGATGGAAATGCATGATTTTTTAAGTAATAAAAACACAATTTTTAGGACTTAATTCAGTTGATAATGCTCACGATGATCGAAACTGGTATCAAAAAATATATTGTGGAAATAAGTTCTAAAAAATGTGTTTATTATTCAAAATATTATTCATATATTAAAAAAAAATAGAACAATTATAACATAATGTTAATAGGTCTCTCGATATATGTTTCCAATTTTTTTTCTGTATTTTTATATCTTATTATTGCATAATCCCTACAAAATTTATGAATGAAAATATTATTGTATATGAACATTTTACCTGTAGAGTTAATGCAAAAAGTTTGTGAATGTAACTGATATTGGCAATCAATATCTTCTTCCACTTTTGCTTTTTTTTCAACCATCTTTTGCGTAAAGTCTACTGATGGAATCTTGAGATCTAGCTTTGGCCAAACACCAGCCTCGTCAGTGTCAATTAATGAAGCTACAAAAAATTTATTGAAGTAGATTATTATTCATTATTTAATCTACAATATGTTAATTATCTGTTCCTATGTCGTATAAACCCAAATGTGACCTGGTGTAGAGTGAGTAATATAATGAAAAAAATAACATTAAAATCTATTACTTATTGACTTTTCTTTGTGATATTTGTCAATATGCTGTACACCGTCAACACCTTTGTATGTCATATACGGAGGAAGCTCATTCTCCAGTATATTATTTGGAATTGACAGTTCAACAACCTGAAAGCATGCATACATCAAAAAAGGTTACACATATTTTTAGCATTATCATAATATAATAAAATTAATTTTGTGTATACAATATGTTATTCACAAAAAATGTGATTTATTCTTTATAATATAATTATACTGTTACGTTAAATTATACTTTTATTTGGTAATACATGAATAGGATCGCTGTGTAAGAAAAATAAAAATAAATATAATTTTGTCATAATTAACTTTATGAGAGCAATATAACTGAACTTCAGTGACTGGTATGGTTTTTTAAATGAATTAATTGTTATTTAAAAACTAAATAATACACCCATACAAAAAGGAAATGATTCCATTATTTGTAAGTGTACTTATCTACCTATAGTTATGTATTAGAATATAAAAATCACTTACGTCGGTAATGTCAGTTTCATCAGTTACAACTCTTTGATCTTTTAGTGAAGTAGCACTGTCATGATGAATGCTGTAATAATGAAAAAAACTATATTATCATGCATTTTAATGACGTGCAAACACCAATTAACTCTAAATTATCATAAAGAAGTTAAAAATGGATGTAAATGAAGAATAGTATACAGTGGAGCCACAATTAAATGTTCTCGCATAATATGTATTCCCGAATGGATCGCTGAGTTTCTATAATCCCATCATACACCCATAAGAACAGTGTTAATCCCGCATTAACTGTTCCCCGATGTATCGATTTCCTCGATCTATAGTATAAATATTATGGACTAGTCTCAAATACTATCCCAATTGACCGTTTTTGGTAGATAAATCTTTCTACCCAATACAATATGAGAGCTTGAGCACATTAAATCTTTTATATTAAACCAAAGAAATTAATAATGAAATATATAGTTTGCTCTAATATCTTGAGATTTTCTTTAGTAGAGAATTTCACAAGAAGAAGTTTAAAATACTATTCCATAATTTCAATTAATAAGATTTAATTTAAATAAATTACAAAATCCTCTCATAAACTTCACTCTCTCATAAACTCCACTCTCTCATAAACTCCACTCTCTCATAAACTCCACTCTCTCATAAACTCTACATCTCCACTAAATAATTTTTGTGAAACCCCATTTTTGGAAACTAAAAGGGGAGCGACTTTATATTTTTTTTTTAAAGATTACTTTTCTTATTATTAAGCTTTCCCGCATTTTTCATTATTGTTTTGGGTCCCTTGAAAAATTTAGAATCGAGGTTTTACTGTATATGTTTTTACTAGTATCATCCTGATCAAAAATCTTTACAATTGACCGATAAAACATTCATTGGCTTAATAATTGCATTGATTTTTTGGACTTACATCATCATAGATTTCGAAGATTTTTGACCTCTCATGTTTGATTCTATTTTGAATATTTTTTTAAAAAGTATATCATCTTCATATTCAATCTTCTTTTCTTCTTTTGACTCGGATGATATAGATAATTCCAATCCTGACAATTGAAAAAAAAATTTAAATCAATGTTTAAAACTTTATTGACAAGTTATTGTATTGATATGTCTTTCAATTTTTATTGCCCTGTAGAGTCATTATTCACCCACCCCCCCAATTGACACAGTCCGCTTTTGTAGTTGTACGGTCTGAGTTGCAGTCAATTTTTTTTTGATTAATGCTTATTTTGAATTTTACAATGTAGCGCTGACAATTGACCCCAACACTTTTCCCACAGCTTTAACTGAAAATTAAAATTGTTGTGCTCAAAGATTTGTCTTTAACCCGTTCTCTGATAAGCCACAATCAGGATATTGCTTCATTGAATATTTAAAAAAAATAATTCAGTTATGTTGATGCTTAGCAAATTTATGGAGATTGTCGAAACAAATCAGGTTGTAATTCATTTCAAAAATTAGGTTACACACAAAAGTTTTAGCAGTGCTAAAACTTGTACATGTTTGAGTATTGACTATCAACATATTGGAATCTTCCGTCTCAACAGTTGAAACGTTAGCAGTCAGAGTTAAAAGATATATAAATAAATGTAACCATTAATAACCAACTTTCTTTAAAAAAATCACCTATGACACGTGTTCTTGAAATGATGAAAATGAATTGATTATTTTGAAGAAATCAAAGCAATAAAAAATATAGAAGACAAGAAGATGACAGTGGTGAAAATGAAGATAATCTATCGTATGGATGAAATCAATGTGTATTATAAGATGTAGAACAGAAATCACAGATATATCAGTTTCAGAAATTAAGTTACACCTTTATACTAAGTATGCAGTCTTATTATTAAGGGTTTACCCAATTTTGGTATCATTCCTTTTAATGATGCCGAATTTTCATGAATATTTTTTGAAAACACAGAACATTCTGACAAATTTTCATATACTGAAATGGCTTTTTTTTCAGCTTTTCCCAGATTTTCACCACCTTTCCATAATTTGGATCCTAAAAAAAACCGCTTGCTGTGGAAAGATTTTTCTGTGAAAGGGGAATACATATAATAATAAGATACATATAATTGAATATTTGAAGACTATTTTTAAATTCTTGGTTATTCAGTTATGTTGTAAGATATTGTACGGGTACAATGTAAAATTAATTATTATAAAGTTGAGTCTACTATTATAACTTTCATAGTAAAAATGAACAAATTTATTAATATTACTTATATAGCAAAAGAAATAAATATATATTTACCTCCTTTGTTGCCTTTTTCTTGTTTTTTTGCCCCTGTAACTATTTGAGCATCTTGGATGTTGGTGGAACTTGATTCTTTATCGACTGTATTGTCAATGTATAGATTTTCAAAGATAGGTAGGAATCCAAGCTAAAATACAATTTCATTTAAAAAAGACATATATTTCATATGTATAAAATCTTTGATGAATGTGATGGAATTCTGTGATTGTATGATTGGGAAAAAAATGCATTTCGGTAGTACTATCAAAAAATATGAGATTGTCATAGTAAACTAGTCGCATAGTAGCAAAATTGAAATGTTTATTCCATCAAGATTCAATAAACCAAAGAAAGCAATGGAAACTTGGTGGCTTTCTCTAATAGTGAGTTATTTTAACACATTGATTGCCAACAGATTTTATGTAAAATAGTGAAAACAATGATAATATGTTTCTAAGTAGTATTTGATAGGATATGTCAGAATGCATTGTTTTTCTTTTAATTTCGATGATTTTTTTACTTGAATAATTGTTTTTTTTTATGTACAGGTCTTTTTTGCCGGTCACCAATGACCCCCATGAAATAATCCATGCCGGTCGCTGGTGACCCCCATGGCGATCAACGTGTTAACAGCTTTATTTTTGATATAACTTATATTTAATGGTAGCAAAAACATCCATGTTCACCTTGAACAAAATTTATGTTTCAAACATTACGACTGACACAACAGTCAACCAAAATCACAAATGGTCACAGCCCCATGCGCATCGAAAAAACACTCTATTGTGTTATTTGCTGGAATGGAGCCAGCTGGCATTGCAGACTTTGTATGAAAATGTTATGCATTGCTTTGGACAGTTTTACTACCATATATGGGTAGTTAAGTAGTAAAGTTTTCAAAAAAAAACACATCAAAAATAAGGGAATGAATCTAATATACTAAATAATGGAAGTAAAATATTTCCATACTTGACTAGGTGGTACATTAAATTGATAAGACATAAACTTCCTCATCATTTTACACAATATATCTATATTCTCTTTTAATTTCTGCTCATTCTGCATGGTTCTTTTATATTTTAGATTTGTGTCTTCAAGCTGTTTTTCACATAACGCTAATTGCATTGCTAGTTCATTATATTTTCTCTGAAAATCTAAAAATTCCGAAGGAATAATATAATTTAACAAAACTGAAATAGTTATAAACAGATATTTAAATTTTATAGTGAAGCAAAATCATTACTCACATTTTTCTGCTTGGCTTTGTTTTATCAGATAGTGATGTCGTTCTGAGCAAGCAGCATAGAGAACATCTGCTATACCTCTGCATTCCAATTGGTGTCTCAAGGTTTGTGAACGATCATGCAACTCTTTACCAAATCGAGCATACTGTTGCCTGTGATAAGCCAATACAATTGTAGTAATGATAGCTTTGGAAATGACATAAAATACTTATTGAAAATTTTGATAAATCAAAAAAGTTAGTAAACTAACAATGGCAAAAAATATAGTGTAAAATTATAATATGAAATTATAACACTTAAAATTTATATATATTAAAATACTTAGTGATCACAAGAAAGTTATATCTACCATGAAATAAAAACTTTCTTAGATGTAAACTGTCACTTCTTGGACAAAAGGCATTATACTTAAATATGTAAAGCACAATTTGTTTAGTACTATTTCCACATTTAATTACATTGCGATCAGAACCATTCTGGAAATTATCAACTAATATAAATATACATCTTGGCATAAACAAAAGCTTTTCAAATAAAAACAGTGTAGCAACTTTTATGAACTAGATGCATGCTCTTAATATCAGTTTTATATATATTATAAAATGTATTTTTATTATTTAAAATATTATGTCTTTCCACCAAGAAGTGACAGTTGACGCCGTAAAAGTGAAACTTTGTTCTATTTAATTCCAGATAAATTTCATATAAAACTAAAAGAATATCTCAGTCAACCAAAAAAGAAAAAGAATGAAGGTGCAACAGCAAAAGAAATTATGAATTACATTACATCCAATAGTTCAATATACCTGTTAACAAACATGCAATCAAAGTCACAGATATTCCCAATAAATAATGATAATTAAATGGGAAAATTAATGGGACCATTGAGAAGAGTTAATAATTTGGATCATGGTTTTGATTATCCATATGACACCTCCCCACCATTAGCCCAGATTATTAAGAGTTAATGATGTTCAAACATGGTATAATTAAGTCCATGTATGGAGAAAAAATGTGGACTGCTATCATGGATCATAAGTAATTATTATAATAAAAAATTTACTGAATTTATTAAACTGTAATATTTTCTTTGCATATTTTTTTCCAACAATACATTGCATGCACCAAATCTCACATTTCCTCTAAGAAGCCGTTTATATTGTTTGCAGAATTATTTGATCACTCACTCTAAGAGTGTTTTAAACTGTCCCGTAAGTTTTGCTTTTTCTATAACTATTTTTTTTTCAAATTCACTTTCAAGGTTGTGTTTTTGTTCACTGAGAGCATTTTCCGTTTCTTCTTTCAAGTGATTTTTTAACTGATGGTTGGTTTCCTCAATGTTTATCAATAGCTGGGTGCTATATTGATTTTCCATCGTTTTAATAACAACCTGAAAGAGTTTCTTTTATATACAACCAATAAACATATTCTAATAAAAGATACAAAAACTTCACGAAAATAAAAGAGGCATCACATTATGAATTTTGCTATATTCTGCAATAATATTATCAATATTTTTTTCATGTATGGATCTTTCTTTTTTTACTGCCTGTTTGACAGATTTCTTACATTCATGCTTCACAGTCCACTTCCATAATGCATCGTTTTCACTGAGGGCATTTTTCAAGCTTCTTTGATATCTTTCTTCAGTATATTGGAAAACTTTGTCACCAATACCTGAAAAAATTAAAAATTACTTATATGCCTAACCTAGTTCAATGTAATAAAATTTGAGGAATATCAAACAAAAATATGGATTATTCATAACAAACTGTGTTTCCACCAAGTAAGGACAGAAAAAATTTAATTCTATAATAATCGTCATAAAACCAATGAATCAATAGAGAGCTGGCGCAGTAAGTTAACCATATGACGCTTATTGATCTAGTTGCGCTCATAGTATTAATGGATGCAATTTTCTTCAAAAAATATTCCTTATTTTTAAACATTTAGTAATCAATAAGTACATAAGTGAATGTAATCCATCCACTTGAATATCAGCAGCGACTAAAAATTGTTGTCTCTATGAAATATTTACCCATCACTCCATTGTGAGTTAGTGCTTTTATATAGTCAATGGATACAGGAAATAGTTTTCTTTGTTTAGAAAAATCAGAGTTTGGTGGGATCCAAAGTGGCTCTGAAGGGCCAATTAGTTTTGGTTCGTAACCAATAGCTTCTTGTGTGTCTTGTGGTAATTGACGATGGAAGATACTTTCAAGACTTCTTACAGATTTTTTAATTTCAGCTAGTGTAGGAATGGTTTTGTTTCTTAGATGCGTTTTCCTGGCATAATATCGATTGCTTAGTTTTTCACCAATAATTATTGAAGTTTCTTTTTTTGTACTTTCCATCTTGGAATGATACTTATAAAACAACAAAATATGTATATATATATATATATATAAAACACTTAAAATCAAAGTGGAGACTGTGAGATTGTTTCTTAAAAATATTTTTCACAAGATTATATTGAAAAAAAAAAATATTGATTCTAAATTTGAAAAGATTTTTTTATGTAATTCTATATATAGTTTTTGCAAGTGTACACAAAAAATGCTAAGTGCATTTCGTATAATCAGAATTGAAAATTTGTTTTCAATTCGGTTCATTTTCTCTATATTCTATTGTGTAAGAAATAATGTGAATATAGAAGAAAGGAATGTTGTATTAACATGTGGCAGCATTGGCTCTTTATGTCAGGGGAACAAAATGTCTTGTCCCAAAATCCATTACATATCTAATAATTTCACTAATTTCACGGTCATTAAATTAATTTATTGGGAATTCTTTATCAATAACATATAGTAAATTTTCATTCATGTGAACCATATATTATTGTGACAGTCATGACGAAAGAAAATAACTATGAATTACTGATCTACAAAATTAGGCTTGTATCCAATTAGTCTTGTAGGTGCCTACATGTAGTTCAATATAATGTGAAAAAGAACATAAGATAAAATATATTTTTTGGGATTTGTTATATTTCAAGCTATACAGTTGAAACGAAAAAATAATATTACAACTCGTTTGCAGTATCTGTTATAAAATTCACTTATTATAGTACATCACATTGTAATTAACCCGTAACACCATTATTATTATTATTGTTGTGCGTCCGATTTCTACCTGAAATAAACCCTTCAGATACTATTGAATACAATTAAGCTTGGAAATCCTCAAATGTTAATTAAAGCAGATATTAAATAAAAGTTGGGGAAAGTTTTCGTGAAATATTTTAGAAAGCTATCAAAAATTTAACAATAGGTAAGTACATAGCTTATCATAAACCAAATTAAATTTTTATGCAGATAAATGAATATATTTAAAACACATTAGAAATGCCATATTTTAAATAACTACCTACGATTTTAAAACGAAATAAGCTGGTTTTGGGACTTAAAATATGATTGTTTATAATATGCTTAGTGGCATAATGCATAGTTGATTATTTGATTTTTTGTGTCGGGGTCATAGCAGTTTCTACGCCAGGGAATACCAACCTTTTTGTACCTTAGAGCACATTTTAAAATATCAGTAGGATGTGGACACCACATATTTTTTCAAAGAAAATTATTGTTTGATATTGGTAATAAATAATACACAAAAATATTCTTTTAATTATTGTTTATATTGTATTGTATGAAATAAAATCGGTGTGATCTTTGGCATTGCATTTTATTGGAAAGCACTTTATAATTATGGGAGTAAGATGACATTCCTGTTAACAAGCGACCATAAAGATGCTCATCGGTGAGCCGAGATCTATATTTTGATTATGTTTAATTCATTGTTGAAAATAATTATTGACAAAGGTGTGTGGAACAAAAAAACGATTTTGTCTTCGCTATCGCTAACTCCAGGTATTCTGACTTTACTTGAACAAGCTATTCAATGTATGCAGCTATTTCCATTATATTCAATTGTCAAGTAAAAAGATTGATAAAACAAGAACAATTGGCTTGATAATAGTAAACCGCTGAAATCTGTTCTCAAAATTATTCAAATATATGAAAATTCAAATAAAAAATGTTATCGCGGTCGAATGACAGCGGACACGGAGTTGGTAGCCTCCGCTCTATACGATACATAAAGCTAAGGCCCGGCTGATAGTTTGCTTCTCAATAAAATATTTTATACAAAATAATAGTTTGGTTTCTCTAATGTAGAATGCTATGATGTATACTTCATGTCGTATGAAGTTACTCCTAAATCATTATGAATCAATTTCGTTACTTAATTTTATAATTACTGGGAGAACAAAGAAAAATTAAAAAAAAAATAACCGCATGCGGACCTTGACTTGAGAGCCTATTATTATTTACTGAAAGTGCCGCCATGACAAGATAGTGTTGCCCGCTAACGTTAGTTTGCAGGCTGAAGCCACGTGATAACCACGAACGCTCGTGGACAGTATACAAGTAGTGAAGTAGTATAAAAATTGACTAAATTCTAAATGTGTTAGTGACATTACCTAAGCAAGAAGTAATCCCATGTGATGTTTTGAGTTTGCGTTAATGTGTGTAAAAAACAAACAAATTTGTGTTGATTGCATCTAGTGAACGGTTAAACTTGTGAGAGGGAACATTTGATAGGAATACTTTCAATATATCCATGTTATTCTATGAGGTATGCATCAAGAAACCTAACCAAACTTTTAATAACCCGTATGCTTTTTCAATGTGATGTCTAAAATAGATTGACCAAAATGTGTGTTTAAGCGTGGGTGAAGTCGAGTTACAGTTGCATGTTGACTTTTTGAAAGTTATGACCGTATATAAATCGCTGACATTGTGATTTACTTGAATGATTCAGCTGGAAAGGTTAGGTTTCACTCCAACCTGCCACCTTGTACCGGTCTGCGAATGTCATGCTTTAAAGTGCAATAACTCCTTTGTTTTCCATGTGATACTAAGAACTCGTGACATTCTGCCTGAAACCTATCATCTTTGTACTTAAAATATACAAATTTTGGTAATTGCGCGCCAGACTGGCGGTTAATCATATTTGACACATATTGAGCAGGTGGGCCCTCATTTAATTTAAACTTTTAGCGTTAATATTTATTGAAATTCCCTTAAATCGCGAGAAACAACTCATCACAATTATTTTACTGAAAAATACAAATATTTTGGTTGAAATGTATTGTGTTGTTTATAAACATTCGTCATATATTGTAATTGATACTTATTTACATTGAATATTAAAGATTTACCAATAGTTTTCCTCGGGCGCTTAGCATATTGATTCCTATGTTGACTAAAGATATTCGAAGAATTTTGTAACATCTGTTTATTTAGTTTTACTGATTGAGTTACACTTCATGAAAATTGCCCTCTGATCGTATTTTAGGTTATATCGTATTTATCTAGAATTATAAAAAGAAAATCTTTGTCTCAGTAAATTAAGAAATATATTTGTTTTCTGGACCAAGATTTGGAACTGTAATTGCTGAATTAGCCATTTATCAGTTTCGCCTCCAAAGAGTGTAGCCCGCGTAACTTGTAAAATATGAACAGGGGTTCTTTTATTATATTCAAATAATTGTTTCCAAAAGACCTCGTTATATATATAAAGATAAAAAAATAATTTCTTATATCCCATTTCCACGTTTCATATTATAATAACCAGGACTGACATTTCTTATCTTGAATGTTATAAAATGAAGTATAAATTTCAGCAGGGCTTTTAAAAGATGTCCTTATTAATTAATTCCATTTATGTGTTATTCGTATCAACTGTTTCCTTTTAGCCCTCATTTCGATTGGGTTTTTAGATACACAGATTGTTTAGTAGTGAATCTCTTTAAAGTTTATCAATTTTTAATAATTCAAAATTATATACTTAGGATTTGATCTGTATTTTTTCTGTGAACTCTGTGAAAGAAACGCTTTTAAAATTGAATTTAATATAAAATTTAGTTCAACTGCACTGACAGGCCACTCTTATTTATTTGGTGGTTTTTTAAAATCATACTGGTAATTATAATTTTGCTATGTATTTCAAAAGATGGAGTTTTGCTTCAGTGCTTAGGTATTTTTCAGTATACAGTTAACACTGAGGTTAAATATGAAACATAAATTATAAGTTGTTTACAAAGCTCTTTGACCCATTAAAGCTTAAAAAGAAAATTCACACGGAAAATTATTTCCCATCTTTCATTACAACATACTGAGGAAGCTTAAGAATTGAAAAGAAATATTGAAATAAATTCACACGACTTTAAGAATGAAGGTTGTACATGGAAGTGAATGATCGGTTGATTAGTAGTGAAATCATCCAAACCATGATCATTCAACATTAAGTTTTACATACTATCACCCGGTAATTGAAAAATATTGTTAAACTTATTAAACGTAACTGTGAGCCATATTTCTGTAGGAGCAGTAAGTTGACGCCTGCTCAAATTATTGATAACTCCACCTTCATCTTCATCGGTTAAAATATTTGGTTCGGGAGGACAAAAAAAAATATCCATCTCCAAATCTCTAGAATCATCGTCTTCACTTTACATGGGTTTGCTCCAATATGTTTATTATTTTTCCATCAGTAAACTCTTATTAATATCTCAAAGGTTAATTACATTCAAGGTTAGAATTCATAGAAAAAACAAAAAAGAAAATAAAATTTCAAATAAAAAAGGTTGTCAGCGGTAAGGACGATCGTAACCATACGGTCACACTAACCTTTGGGGTTGAAATACAGCCACACCGAAAATATATTTAAATGTTAACAACGTTATCTTTTTAGATCAACATGTTACATAAGTAGTTTTAAAAAATATTTAAAATTGTATTTACTCATTTGAAATGTCCATTTTGAAGAAAAAAAATGAACCAGAAATATAATAAATTGTGAGTGTATTTGGTAACTGTTTCCGTTGCCGCGGCTGCAGGATAACTGTGGTGAAGATCCTTGTTGACCGAAACTGAGTGATAGATGCGATGTTCAGGTAGAAAAAGGACCGCAATAGGGACAAATAGACCATAGTGTTCACTGTTAACATATGGTCACGCTCGCCTCTGGAGGGTTAACACCTTGTTGACCACGCTAGGTACACTGATCCAATCACCAAAAACTAACAATATCGATGCAAATTTCATTTATATACCGTTATTTTTATTTTTAAAACTTGGAAGCCATTTCCAAACCGCATATCAAGTTTCATTGGAATAAAAATTAATATGAAGTTAAGTTTGCATGTATAAGTTTGTAGCAAGTTTTTTTCCCAAGAAATTTTTATATTTATTAACCTATTAAGATTTCTGTATTTTTACAATAATAAGCAGATAATATATTCTTCAAGATTCAATAAATATGCGGTTACATATAGGAATAAATTTATTTCACTGAATATATAGGAAAAGCAATTAAGCGTGCTTGACTTTTACGAGTTCTGAGCAGTAAAAAAGGTCCTATTCACTCTGAATTAATGAAAGACACATCTTTTTCGAATTAATTTAGTTTCACTTTTAAGGTGTTAGCTGTCACTTCTCGATGGAAAGGCATGATATTTTAATTTAAGAAATTGGGGTTTCGAACACCATATTACGATGTCACTGCCACTATCACTTTCTCTATCACCAAGTATATTAGACATCTAATCTTTATAAATAAAAGTCATAACATCATTGTGATATTTCATTTTTTTTATCAGCTTGAAAACTTATGCAAAATATTAAACTGGTATAATATCAAGAATTGATATAAAAAATGAAGAATGAATGAAAAGAACATGTTGAAGCCCATTAAAATTCAACAATAAGATATATTGAAATTGAAATTGAAATCTATTCAAAAAGTGTCGTTCGTAGTAACACAAAAATATTCTTAGTGTCATGTTTCTGAGAAATCGAGGAGAATTATGGAATTTTTTGTTAGCTTCGAATCTTCCTTGAAATAGGAAAAAAAAACATGGGAAAAAATTTAAATATGTATATTGGCATCTTAACAGATGTCATATTGTTAATCCGTAGAGGAAACCCCACACGTGGATTGTTCATCAAGGTGTTAATAATCTTTTTCCTGTGTTTCTAAGTCTGTCCTCAGATGGTATACCAATGACATTAATCTACGTATTTTTGGGAAATTTCAGTTTTTCGCAGTAACTACTGGCATATAGTTTTTAAATACATAATTACTTGTCTAATAATTGTAGAACACGCTTAGAATGTGCAGGGGGAGGTTATAGTTAATTTGAACATATGAAATTATTTTGTAAATTGATGAATTTGTGAAAAACCTTTTGTTCAAAAAACAAAGTGCAGAGTATATCAAATAAAAAAATCATGTGTATCAAATGACAAAGAAATTATTTTTCATCAGCATTTTGTTCACTTGAGCACAGTGAGCATTTCATACCTGAAATATAAATCATATGTGAATTTGTTTTTCTGAAATGTTAAATAACATTTATAATATTATTATCTGCCATTTTTATATTTTTTCTTAAAATTTTTAGTCTTCACACATGATGGATACTACACATATCTATTAGTAATTTTTGGGACAGTATTTTTATTATTTGTTTGAAGTGAACAAAAGACTTTCATTCAACCCATCTAAAGCTAAAGACCCACCGGTGTGTCACTTTTATTTTTAGCTTAAGGGTTAAATGTAAACATCAGGTTGACCTATATATTGTAACTTTAATATTTTAGGTCTAAGGATTCCAAATTGCACTCAGTTCTCTTGAAGATATTCTGAACTCAACATTTTATTGCTTTTTTTCTTTCCAAAAAGGGATATTTTTAAAATGATTTCTTCAATAATATCATTAAAGGTAAATTCTTCATAGGATAAGTGAATCTAAATTATTAGAATCTCATGTGTATTTAACCACAATTTCATCTTGTGAACCATTTTGATATCTTATAAATACTTATTTAGCAAGTAGCTTTATGAAAGATGTGATTGCCATGCACAAAATAATCAATTTTTTTCTTTTGATCTGTGGTGCGGGCATTTGTAATTAGGTATTATTGTATTATTTACGAATATAAAAATCCAAAAAATTTAATCAACTGTCCAGTGTTCTCATAATATTTGCATGAACATGATTTTGCATTAATTTTCATTTTTAACGTTTGAAAAAATAATTCACCTGTTTTGATACTAAACAAATTTATAGTGATTATCAGGACAAAAAAGGCTATATTTCAACACACATTAGCTTGTAGGCAAAAGTTTTGACACTGTTAATACTCTTATATTATTGATTTTATATCAACTGATTAAATCCACCGCCTTGACAGTTGAGATGTGAATCAATGTGTTAAAATCTTTATAAATTCAAAAAATGAAATCGATTTGACTGTAAATAAATTTTTCTCAACCATAAGTGATGAATTTAAAATGAAAAAATTTATCAACTTACAGGATTTTTTAGACATCCAAAGATTAAATGAAATTATTATTTAGCAATTTTTCGTTTATATGACAAATATCTTTAAGCACTGTTTTTGTCATTTGTAACACCCGGTAATCAAATTTTTTCAGTACTACATAAGTTTGAGTCATTTTTGATATTTTAATCCATATTTTCTGACACAACCTACGTTATACTTGATACCAATTGTATTTTAACCTAATTGGGATTGTTTGTTTACAGTTTATGCAATAATGGAAACTGGAATGCTGAATCCTTTTCATAATGAAGAGGGACAATTTGGCATCGATAGGGATGCTCACGAGGATTCTCCATGGGGAAGTGATCATGAGTAAGTAGGATGTGTATTTATCACGTTTCAATTATTCAAATTGTTAGTGATATATTTATAAACAGTGCTGTGTTTTCGATGCATAAGTTTATCATCAACTATATCTTACAGTAGTAATACTATTGCTTCATTGGAATTTATTACATTTAAGTATTTACAATAACGACATTGGTTGGTGAATTTTTTATTTTTATAACAAATTTTTGGCTACTTCAAATTGAAAATTCTGATTTATATAATTGTTCTAATCTATCTGCAATCGATTGTTTTCATGTAATAATAGTATGTTATTTATTGGACATCAAATTAATAGACTGGTGTAATTGCTTTAGTGTCCATGAAAATCATATGACTTCTTCTGATGGCAAAGAAGAAGACTTCAGGAGAACGTTACATGATTGGAGGCGGCATGTGGATGCTTTTCCTGTGAGTCATAATTATATCAATTCTAGATAATTTTTTTTTGTAAAAATAGTGGAAAATGATGGAATGAAAATAATATTGTTAATTCATATACTGTTACAAAGAAAGAAACAAATTTTATACACAACTCTAAAAAAGTTGTCAGTAATCTTCCATATTATCTCTGTTACTTTAAAGTTTTGCTGAATAACATTTATTCTTTCAAAAATAATGTTTGATATTTTATGTTTTGTCTTGACATATTCTTCTAAATCTTCAGTTTTATTCAGTGCTGTATTTATTCTCCATGTTGTTGTTTTAGATGCCGGATACCGATGATTATATTCCGAATGAAATGCTTCCGGCCGACATATTTGAGAAAACTCCTTCCCCGAGTAAAACTAAAGAGTTTTGTTTCATGCCACAGAATGTAAATCATTCAATGAATGAAATCACCAGTCTTCAGAGCACACCCCCGAAGGGAGGTCACAGTTATACAATAAACCAAACTTACCATAACTATAACTCACAACTGAGGGGTGATAATAGACTCATGGACAATGACAACACTTCGTTCAAAGAGGAAAGCTTCGCTTGCTCTACGGAAGATGAGGATTCTGACATCTCAGAGTGTGATCCTGGGATGGATATGTTATCCAACGGTTTTCAAATTATCCCTGTCAATCCAGATTTGGATTTGTCATCGGACTCTTCGGTCAAATCGAACAGTCGCTCTAGTACTCCTGACAACTACTCCAGTAGTGATTCGCAATGTCCTGTGCTCCAGCATGCGCTCCAAAATTCTATGGCAGATGACGTTGATGATAAGAATTGTGAGAAAATCAATCTCGAATCAAATGTCAAAGAATTTCTTCCCCTGTATCCTAATATGATGGAGTACTGCATACAGAAAACGCCTGAGAACATTCGCTTTGATAAAATTGTCGCAATGAATAGCCCAGGACAGTACAAGAGACAAAATAAGAAATCCATATCTTTGCCTCACTCCCCAAAACACGTCCTGTCAAATTCCGGTGAAATGTCTGGCGTTGATTTGCACAACTCTCTCTCTTTTGAAGATTTAAAACTTTTGGATTTTAGTGAGTTTGTTAACAGTAGCCCTAATTCATTTAATAAAAAATTTGACATTGCCGAAGAATTTGACACAGCTGTTCCGCCATTTTCGGATGCTAGGCATTCGATTCAGAAGCGTGAACTGAAACCTACTGACTTAGGCGTTTCGAAAATATCTGTTGATGACAAGTATAAATCTACACATCCTACATCGAATGATATTCTAAGTATAATCGAAAAGACCTCCATAAACGAACACGAATTGAACACATCAGACATTCTTTTCCCTTGCAGAATGGATGATCTCGAGGTGGGAGACTTCGACTTACCGAGTTTTATTATGGATGACTTGCATCCTTGTTTGTTGAAAGATAGTCTCGAATGCAGTCCTGTTATTAGTAAACCAATTAAATATAGTTCAAAGATGAAAGACAACTCCTTTGATTGCAGTGAGTCCATAAATAATTTGACAGATTTTCCCAACATAAATGATAATGACTCGAAACCGATAGGTGTTGCTGTTTCTACGCCAAAATTGAAAACTGAATTATTCTGTTCCATGGATGACAACTTTCAGCATTATCAAAATGGTAAAACTCTGAATTCAAATATTGCAACGACAATGAACGATGGCAATATTTTTGCAATGGAAAAAATAACTTGCAACGGAGAAGTGATATCGTTATCTGCTGCCCCTGTCAATGTTAGTAATGCATCTGTTACAGATATATCTAAAGGTGATACTGAAGATTTTGTCGATGTGGAAACAATTGATGAGAGCGACAGTTTTACGGTTCTAGCAGCAAATAATGTTAACGCCTTATGGGAACAATTTGAGGCTACGGAAGAGCTTGATATGAGAAACAGATCATCGACCCCTTCAGCGCTAAATAATCACAATTTGAATGTTTTGGATAAAGCCACCGAAGCATTGAGCACCAAGGATAAAAGTCAATTGGTGACTTTGGATGGAAAAAAGGCTCTTCCATGGTCCTTACCCATCAGGCCATATATGGTCATTCCTGGAATGTCTAAAAATAAATGGCAAGAGTCTCCTTCTAAGAAACAACCGAAGCCTGAAATTGTTTCTCCTATTTTAGTGAGTAAAGTATTTTTTCACCTTTTTTATTTATTTAGTTTCCATATTTGGCGCGTCCACTGCAAATAATATTTCAGGAGCGATGCCCAGAATGAAATGTTAATATGTCATACAGTATTGCTTGTAAAATAGTTTGCTTCTATCAAACCATGTATAAAAATACTCCTGGTATAGTTATAGTTTAAAAAAAATCTTTATCTCTAAGGACAATCAATGTGGTCATATATGCTTTTGGCACCCTACAAATCTGATTTATGATCTTGAATTGAAAAAACTACAACTGTTTCAATATATGTCATGACCATATAAGAATATTGCTTAAAAGTGTTTTGCGACTATTGGCATTTTAAGTATGTTTGTGAAGAAATCTGGCTGACTTAGTTTGCTTATCATTTGATATATTATATCTATATTTCTGTAATCTTTGTCTATAGTCTTTGGTTAGCAATCAACACTAAGAATTACTTTGCTTTCAGCTTGTCAAGGATCATACCATGTCACTAAACGGATGCAACAGTAAATCCGTTCATTTAGATCATGATTATTGCTCTCCAGTTAGAATAAAACAAAACAATCAATCACTTATTGCAAATGGACTCGAGAGTGAAACAGATGATCTTAAAGACTGTCAATTTTTGAGTCCGAGTAGACAAGATGTGGTCAATTTATCTTCTGTTTATACAATGTTGAATCTGTCCAAACAAAAGCTTGGGCTCGGTAAAGGTAAAAGCATATCCATGTGCTTATCAAAAGATGTATCAACAGATGACATCACTGAAAGTAGTGACAATTCATTGGTCACAATTAAACCACCTAAGTCTTCGAGTCAACATCTCAAACCTATTAAGTTAACACCGTTTAAGAGTGATAGCAGTGTTATCAGTAAATATTCTGAGTCAGACAGTGATTGCTCTATGAGTGATCATTCTTATTCAAAAACTGATTTTAATAAACGATTACCGGAATGTAAAAATATTGCCAATGATAATAGAAAACCATTTAAAAAGAATTCAAACAGCGTCAAAGATGAATGTGTCGACGTGAACACCTGTGATACTTCAGCATCGAATGTCGGTGATAAAAATTTGAATTTTGATGATAATATGAATAATTCAAGGAACGCTAAGAATTTAATAGTTTTGAAAAATGGTAGTGAACGTTTGACAGAAATGAGTAAAACATCCAACAACTTAATAAACAAAAACTCATTCACCAACAGCAATAAGAATAGTCTTCTTATAAATAATATCAATAAAAACTTAAATGGAAAAGAACGTGTCATACGGAAGTTAGCTTTAAATGTAAACGATAAAGTTCCTGCGAATCGACAAAAACAAAGTCTTCTCAAGCCTACTGTAAGAAATGAAATCAAAATGTTTTCACTCTTAAAGAGTAATAATGAGAAGAATATGCAGATTGAAAGTGAAAAGTTTGTAATAAAACATGAACAATTCAAAGCTGCGGTCATTGAAACAGGAAAACATATCGATTCTTTAGATTCAATAAGAAATACTGATACAGTGAATTCTTCAAATATAGTTATAGCAGATAAACTGCTTAAAGTTGAAAATCAACAAATTGTGATAGATAATGTTAAAATCATTGAACAGAATACTACAGAAAAAAATAACAAAAAATTGCCTCTTAAAAGAAAATTAAATCTAGAGGAATACAAAAAACGGCGTAGTAATTCTACTAGATCTTGTGAAACATCTAGAACGTCTAGCCCAGTAATTTGTGCTCCTGATAATTTTGCATTTTCGTCTCCTAATAGTCCAGCACCTGTTGTGGAAACTGTTGCCAAATCAACGAAACTTGCAGAAACGACTCCATCATTGACAGAAATGCTACAAAATGTACTCAGCAATTCTAAGCAACTTCAAAAGTGTCAAGAAATTAAAAATGCACTGCCAGATAAAGAAAATGAAAATGACAACAAATATGAACCTAAAAAAAAATCTGTTTTTAATCCGATTGCTGATGCTTCTAAAAAGGCATTGCAGCTGAAAAAAATGGCTGCTCAGCGATCGAAAGATGATCAAATAATTTTAAATAAAATCCCTAAAATTGCAAATGATGCAATCCTTCCAATGGCTACTGAGAATGGAAAGATACTTCCTATGATAAAAAATGTGGATGAAGTCGAAAGCGATCCAGTCAATTTGGCTCCAATCAGACGAAAGAACAGCGATTATGAAGAAATAATTATGTTTAGTGTTGGAGTAAATACTAATCCGGTTATAATAATCGATGAGGCTAGCAAACATGTAAGCAATGCTTTAGAAATCCAGCATGTTGATAAATCTAATATTTTGAAGCCTTCCATTCAGTTTCGGATCAAACAAAATAAGACAAAAATTGTCTTGCAAAAGAATGTTTTTGACACTAGTTTAAAAGAATTTCTTTCACCAAGTTTTGAACAGAGTTTCAATAGTAAAATTGATTGTATAGAAGCCATAGCTCATCAGGATATAGACAAAAAAATAATAAAAGGTTCAACCAAGGCTAGTAAAATTGACAAAAATCTAGAGAGTATTAATGCTACTTTAGAAAAAGTTGAACGGAGAAAAGATTTCAAAATTACGAGTAATTCACTCATAGCAAGTATTCAAGACGTCGTTCAGAAAAAAAACAGTAAAAATTCAGCTAGTCGATCTCCCGATGTCAATGTGACACCGGTTCATAAAACAAGTAATTCAACTGCAGTTAAAAAGGAAACTGATAGGAAAACGGTTTCATCAAAATCAAGAAAATTCGATGAGAAGATTGTAACAGAAAATTTTAACACTTCAGATCTTTCGATTATAAAAAAATCTCCCCATGATGCTTTGATTCAAGATATCTTGGATATTAAAATTGTCAAAGAACTTTTGCAAGACGCCAATATCTCTGATGATAAAAATAACATTTCGGTACTCAAATTAGACCATGGTGAAGATAAAGTTATAATGCACCTGAAAAAAGACAGGGTTCGGCCAGACACATGTACGCTCGCCATACAAACTGATTTTAATATTATTATCAAAGACATCCTTATTGAAGATAATCAAACAGTTAAGGAGGAAAATGACGCGGATATGAATGACAACACGGGTGAGGTATTAGACCATTTTGTTGATACGATAAAGAAACCTGATGAAAAGAAGGATATTAAAAATGAATCAAAGAGCGATTTCAAAAGTGAAAAAGAAAAATCGATTGAATACGCAAAAAAAATTCAACCCGATCGATCTTATCGTCGCAGGAAAGATTCTTTTTCAAGTGAAGCTAGCGCCGAAAATATTGATTCGGCCAACAAAAGGAAAGATAGGAGAACATCGAGAGATCGTTATGATAATTCGCGTAAGACAAGTTCAAAGGAGAGACATTATCGAACCTCACGCAGTCCTGGCTCAAGTCACCGGTCGGTCAATCGTTCAAGAAGTTGGGGTCGGTATAATAGATACAATAATAAAAATACTAGACGTCAAGATGTGCGTCACAAACGGCGTTCTAGGAGTATATCAAGAGATCGAAGGAAACGTAATAATTCTCGAGATTGGAAAAGTTATCGTCCATATATCTCAGCTCGTAACAGCACCGGCAACAGAGATAGATCACGCTCTAGATTTAATGACCGGGATGATAGGAGTGTGAGATCTGTCAATTCTAATTCCAGCAAGCGCAAGAGATTGTCATCACGGTCCTCTCATGAGAGACACAGCGTTCGATTACATTCGTTGAAAAAACCAATTAAGGAGACAGGACGAACTTCTATATCGTTGGATAGAGTCGATCATGATTTGCCTGAAAAGGAAGTACATAAAAGCAGTGATGATGTGTTTCTACCCTGCAATGAGGAGCCTAGCATTAGTGTCTCCAAAGAAATTAACAATTTATGTAATAAACCTAATAGGAGTAGACGGAGAAAATCAACAGAATGCAGCAACACTTCACACCTATCACAGCTCAGCAAAAGTAGCTCAAGATATTCAAGCGATTCAGAAGATAATTCATCTTCAAGTGATTCATCTTCATCATCAAGGTTAGTTCATTTTTCTGTCTTGATCTACTTACAATATATTTTTCATTGAGACTTGTTCCAACCGCTGACTGTATTTCCACTCTTATTGTGACTTAACTTTTTTTTTTATATTTCTAGTTCGTCATCAGATTCTGACTCCTCAGATTCGGATTCCGACAGAGAATTCACTTCAACTAATACCAAAAAACCTTTAGTAACATCTAACAGGTATGATTCAAAAACTTAAAATTGTTCACATCATATTTATGCCACACTAGACTATTTTTAGTCTTATTTATATTTCTTTTTATTATCGCATTCACTTTAACACGTTGGCTGCGTAAACATATTGCACTGTTTCACAGAGGGCCTGAAGAATACCCATTTTTCGAAGCCATAAAAGATTGTAAAAACGTAGGGACAATTATTATATTTCCTCGAATTTGGTCGCCCTCAAGGTCATTTACAAAAAGAAAAAAAACATTTGTGCGACACATGTACTGGCATTGTTTACCCATCAGATTTCGAAACATTTGCAGTGTTTATTGATGTTGCGCCAACTGTAATACCCTAAAGGCATATTCACACTAACATATTTTTAGTTTATCAATAATTTTATTTTGAAGGGAATTTTATCCTTCCTTTTTTACTCCAGGTTTTGATTTACAGTGATTTATTCACCTTCAAGTGTTGTTGATAGTAATTTTTATTATCGGAAAAATACACTATGATATAAGAGCAGTTGAAACATTATTTACACTCTCACAATACACTACAATAAATAAATGATATTACTTTCAAATATCATTTGAATGTTCACATGATTCACATTTATCCGTGATTTAGTCGAAAACAGAGTTCTAAGCACAAGCCAGGTTTATTTGGGCAATTGGGACAATTGAACAACGAAACTTTTCATTGTTTGGTGGTCAAGTTGAAGAAGTAGTTTTTTTTAGTAGTCACTTAGACGATTCAATCGTATCGTTATGTTTTTCCATTGCGTGATTCGACTTTTATCGCCGTTTGATTGCGCTAGAATGTCAACTGCATATGCATATGTCTGGTCTACGATGTAATTCTAAAATTTCTCATCAGCAATCTGGTGAAAATAATCGATGAAATCTTTTCCACTCATATCAATTTTTATGCCTGTTGAAAATGGAAAAGATGTAGCTTGGTTTTTTTCAGACACCACTTTTTAGACGCAACGTTTGTAGTTGCAATCGATTGTAAAAATAAGTCATCATCACTTTCACTATCCGATTCACTGTCAATATAATCACATACGATATTATCAAAATCACTACCGTAACTATCATAAATAAGATCATCGCTTTCTTCTAGTCGTTGCCTTTTTGAATACGATGCCTGATTCTTTGGGAGTGGAAGGAAAAATGAAAATTTGCAAAAATATTGAAACACAAGTGCACTAAAACGTAAAACGAAATTTATAGAATTGTAAAAAAATAGGTACGCGGTGCTTAGAAAAAAAAAGTATGTACACGTTAATAAAAATACATATTTCACAAAATTATAAGAAACAGTGATAAAACAAAACCAATTTACATCTGTCAAAAATATTTCCACAAACTATAGTAAAACATTTGATGTAAGTATTTCGATAAAATGAATAGCGTGAATGAGCCTTTATGTGAGTGTTCCACAGAAGTGTCCCGCAACTTCTAAACCGTGGCAAGTACTTACTAATACTAAAAGATCTTTGTTATATTGAAAACAAGGTTCCCGTGACCAACGCGGGTAGACAATTCAGGCATGGACACGGGAGCCGTGTCGTACGCACTGATCGAGTTAAGTGCTTTCATATTAATTTCAAATTTATAATTTGATTATTGCATTTTTCTTATGTGGTTGCAATTCAAGTCTATTGCTAATCATCCCAGTTGGAAGGATGACTAAAGCCAATATCGCTGAACACCAGAGATGGGAATATGGGACTACATCTAAGTGTATTTATGTGATTTTAGGCAAAAATCTGAGCTGGTGGAAGAGAGGCGCCAAGTGTTTGTCGGTAGACTGGAATCAGATCTCACAAAAGCAGAACTTCGAATGAAATTTATAAAGTATGGCCAAGTGACTGAGGTTACGACGCACAAGAAAGATGATGGGTATGTACAAATTACTCTTTTAATGAATCATTGTGAAGAAACAAATGGTATCTATTTTAATTATCCCTGCCTGCTCATTTACATATAGTTAAAATCATTAACAGTGAGATCTGAGTATCCAAGTAAATTAATCTCAAGTACTGGCCAGACAATGCGCTGAGGCATGGGTTATATTGGCACAAAAAAAAATTGTGATGATTTTTAATGTTTTGTGATGTATTGTATTACTTATATGTTCGATTGGTGATAAAAAATTAGCAGAGTGAAACAACCTAATATAGCTGTAAATCAGTCTGAATATTTTTTATGAGAAATTTTTTATGCACTTAATCATAGGTTGATTGATGCCAAAGTTTTTACATTTTTTTTTTGCTAAACACTGGTTATGTACAAAAGAAATATCTTTCATCAGTTAAGAGAAAAACAAATTTAAATAGTATCTAAAAAATACAAAAAACTTTTTCATCAACCCAATATAATATTTTACAATCTGACTATCCAATTTATACATTACAATCTGAAAAAAACTGTCTATCCTAAAATTGTCAACATTTTATATATATCCATGATTTTTCAGGAGTCGTTATGGATTTGTAACGTTTGGGCAAGCAGAACAGGCTTATCGAGTCGTAGAAAGAGCTAATGCTGATCCTGATCTGAAGCGATATGACATTTCATTTGGTGGTCGAAGACAGTTCTGTAGACAGTTCTATTCTGATCTTGGTATGTTTTGTCTTTTTCTTAATATTTGTTTTATATTTGGACTTACTATACGTCTTGATAGTTTTATTTAAAGTTTATTGTAAGTATTGTTTTATCGTTGGGCATATATAAAAGAGAACAAGAAGAAATTGTGGCCTTCAAAACATAGATGTAAACTGAAAAAAATTATCAAAAAATTTTACAGAATTTATTTTGTCTCTTTCAGTGCTTTGATCGGTAAAATACTTCACCAACAATAAAAGGTGTGTTTTCAAAACATTGAAAATGTCATATCATCAGAAATAAAGTTAGATTATTTCAATTTATTGGAGTAGAGTCAAGATGGGACTAAACGTTTGTGAAAAAATAATATATGTCCTGCCGTTTAAAACTTCAATGTTGTTCATTGTCGCCTAATAAAAGCAATTAATGCTTCATGGAATTGTCCCAGATGTTGCATTTGTTTTTAAAATAAAGTTGATCAAATGTTTTCTTTTGAAATGTACATCTTGAGATTATTATAAGTTGAATTTAAGGTTTCTCGCTTGTTAGTAGGTCAAGAATTTTGAAACACTTTATTCACTCACAAAAAATCATTCTTTAAAAAATAGTAACTTGTATAAATATCAGATTTGTTTGAAAGTTAATGTATATATAATGTAATCTATCTTTGTCAGTCATGTTATAATGATAGTGACCTGTTTACTTGTGTTGAAATTAATGTCATTGTTTTCCATTGTCATCTAGATGATTTGGAAACTGTCGAGGATACAGAATTTTACTTGGCTATGGCTCCTAGATCGATGGCAGTGGCTGTACCAGACGTTTCATTCGACTTTCTGCTTGAAGAGATGAAGGCTGCCATGGCTAAAAAAAGTAAAGATTCAAGAACTCAATCCAATCAAGGGCCACGATCTGTGCAAAACAGAGCCGAGGGTCATTGCAAAGTCTGAACAGGCAACATTGATGAGTTCAAGTGAGATTTTTTTCATGACATTTTGTTTCCTGGTTTTACTTACATTATTTATGATTTCGTAATCGCAGGCTCACGGATGGATATTTTCATACATATAATTGATTCGTCAATTTGTATTTATAAGCAATTTGTATGAAAATAGGCAGTAGAGAGAATAATTTGTTCTGGCCCTAATCTAACCTTCAATTTTACCATTTAGTCGCTGAAAAAGTTGAATGCTTACCGGGTCTCACACAAATGACTTTATAGAAAAGAATGAGAAGAAATCTACAGCTCTAGATTTGGCAATAATACCAACTTTCTCTTAGGATTCGCGTAATAAAAAAAATACGTGATATTTTTTGACCTTCATCAACATAATATTTCATTCATTTGATATAATTTTTGTATTTCTTGAGCTGTAATGGTTGTTTTTTTGCATTTTGTTTGGTTGTGGCCATGTATCAAAATTTTATAAATTAGCCATTTACCTAGCTATTGATTCTTCCCTATTTTCAAGATTTGTAACAATCTTGTAATTTTTTTATGTCTTTTTTTCAATCAATTATTGTTAAGCTGGAATACACATTTGAAAGTATTAATTGATTATTTTCTAATTTATATATATGTTAGTATCTATGCTATTTTTTTTTATTATGTATGTTGACTCTTTTTGCATCATAGAATCAATCTAATAGCTCTCCTAACCTGTATAGAAAATCCACATAGAGTAAATCTATCATTGCTAACTTTGATCAATCATATATGAACTGAAATAAAAGTTTGTCATGTTTACTATATAATATGATATGTGAGTGTTTGAGCTGGTGGATCTGCCCTATGAGGCCTAAAGAGTTATAGAAAACTTTCTTCAGATATTTATTTTCAAAATCTTTGATATATTTATCTAAACATCAGATTTACATGTATTGTAGTTGAAATAAATGAATATTTTACTGCTTTCAATGTAATTATTTGAAAAAAAAATATAATTAAAGAAACATCTTTATTGGTTTGTTTTTCATATATCAAAGTGTAAAAAAAACTGCGACAGAAGTGTACTGTCTGATGACTGATTTCATAGATAGTTAATAGACTGAGAAATATCAGCTCCAAAAATATTTGATAAAATTATCCATGCAAATTTAATTTGCATATAAGGATTAACTATGCTCACGCATTTTATAATATTTTTTTAGCAATGAATGTAACAAAAAAATAGGTCAATATAAAACACAGGCTTTAACCAAAAAATATGTACTCTGAATAAAAATGTATAAATGCATACTGACAATTTTTATCTGGTTATGAACATGTTACACATACCAAAAAATATTAAGTTGTAATGTAAAGCACCAAAATATGATTTCAATTACAAACCCGATATATATACCATCCGCCGATAATGAGCTTTTCTTTAATGAAAATATTATTAAAGTACAATATCAGTCATTCTGGCAAAAACCATTTGCAACTGTAAACATAATATCATTCGGATATAGGCCAAAGAATTAAACTATCGGTTGCTTACTTGTGGAAATATATGTTTGTATATATACCGTACAAAATTTGTCTTTATAATGTTACATTGATTGTATAACTAATTAATATTTTGCTATTGCAAACAAATTGTGGCTCAGCTCTGCTCTCTACTGATACTCTTTATTTTTGGTGTCCTATTTGAAAATTTAAAACTGATTTAAGTAAATCTAACTAGATAAAACACCACCACACTACTTTCCAAACATCTTTCACATTTATCTGGCTTTTGTAACATTTACACCATTTTTATAGATGATTTTTTTTTATAGAGACTTAAGCTCAATCCTTGAATCCATCTGCATACCAAATGTAAATATGTAACAAATGTATAGTGTATAATATGTACAGTTAGGTTTTTTATGCTCCCATAGCAATTAAATAAATTTTAGGAATAAGTCTTAACTATGTTTCTATTTCTCAGACAAGATTTATGTGGCATAAATTTTTATTTCTTTTATTTGGGACTCATTGCGATTAATGTAGGGACCTCAAACCTAAACGTGACTTCTTTTAGCATCATTTTTTTTTGTGGAGCAAACAGTTACTTGTCCTATATTTACTGAAAAAATACCTATGCAAAGGGACGCATTTTGGCATACCCTTGCTCTAAAATATGAGTAACTGCAATGTTTAGAAACATTATCTCTGAAAAATAAAATTATTGTTTATTTGCAACCCACTTTAATAATTCAATTGAAAAGCTGACATTTCTAATAATACGTATCACATATTTGGATAGGAACGTCCGGCTTCTGCTTTTGTTTCGACCGTTGAGACGGTTGCTACTCTTATATATGGGGCTTAACAGTTTTAAAATATAGCCTGATTTATTTTGACAATTTTCGTAAGCTTGTTCAACTCCAACATTGTTAAATATTTAAGTAGGAAAAGAATTTTTATTTTGAACTTTTATTGATTCTGAATATACAAGTAAAAGGTGCTTTTTATGCCACAGTTCCTGATTCTTGTATACATATTCTTTTTATTGTAAAGTATACATAGTTGTTTTAAATGATTGTAAATTGAGTATTAGGAGTGTTATATTGAATGTGAGATTTTATTGTTCTATAGGTGATCCGAAAAGTACTTAACAATAAAAATCGCTGAACCAATCATGCCTTTTCCTTCTTTTTACATTTTAACCTAGCATAACATAAAGCAAACTAAGATTAATCACCAAATACATACATAGCAAAATTCCTCTCACGCTTGTTTATTTAGACAACCTTACAATAAGATGTTATGAAAGGAAAATGGCTTTGGTACAGTTTGGATGTATGCTTAAAAAAAACACTTTTTTTTATTAATTCAAGTTTCGGTGCACAGATCACATAAGCATTAAGCACAAGACTTTTGTATTGACCGACTGTCGAATTGTTGGTAATACTATAATACACCCTCAATTATTACGATACTCTCATGAAACCCTTCAGTACTCAAGAGTGACTCTTGTTATTGTCTGAAATGTGAATTACTAATCAAACATCACTTATGTAACACTGACAAAATGTAAATTATAAATTTTGAGATTGTTTTTCATTAAAAGATTCGTCAACTAATAAAAAAGTTTGTAAAATTCTATTTTTCGGATTACCTATAATGCTTATTTAAAACTCAAGATATAGTTGTTTGCAGCAATCGGTCACTTATTAATTTTGGCTTGTGATTTGGAACCAGACACCAATACGTGACATCATTTTTTCAGAAATTTTTTATTGGAAGAAAATCATTATGTATGTGTGTGAGAATGTGTAATATTAGCATACGCTCACTTTGATAAGGCTGCCAATCTTAATCGACTAATGGAAAATGTGATTGCTCGAGTTTTGAATAAATATTCGTGTGTTTGACTCTTGATCGAAGACTAGTCTTATTTATACGAATTTAAAGATTTATTGTTGTTTCTAAAGATTACACTTGTGTTTACCACTTACATTTTCTACTTAGCTGTGTGTAAACTATTTTTTGATTATATAGATGAAATTCACTTAAAACGCACATAACAAAATAATTAAAGTGTATTTAATTCGAGGAACGCTGGTTTCACACTATTATCCTTTGCTATGTATATTTATGAGCCTAGTAATGCAGAAAGCAACCAGCTCACATTTTTGCAAAATGATGATTTACATTCAACTTACAGAAAATGATTTTTCTTCTTTAGTAATCCATAAACCAGAATGCACGATATAAATTCTTTTCAAAATCAAAATGCATTATGAAATCAGGAGTTTGTTTTTCTCAGTTGCCAGGTATTTATCACTGGAATATAATCCACTGCACAGATGAATATTCCTTCTAATATTATCCCTGAATCTTTTTTTGACATTCACTGCTAATTAAAATACACCCATGCGCATGCCATATTATGAGTTCTTGATATCTATGAACTACTAAAATATGAAATATTCTTCCCTGGTGTAAGATGTGTGATATTATTCAACGTTTAATCACAAAAAGACACGTACAAATTCAGCTTTACTGCTAACATCTCAACTGTTGAGATGGCAGGTACAAGTAAGTTGATACACATTGACATGAGTGCTTGCATTGTTAAAACTTGAAAACTTTCGTACATCAACTAATTTTTGTATTGAATTGGTTTTTGACATGTCTAGCGCTCTGATATCGTCAAAGCACCATGGTACATGTATGGTGAGCGCTACTCTGGAGATGCAGTATACCCAAAGTATATGCAGGCTCAGCATAGAATGTGTAAAACAATAATCAATCACATAGTATAGATACTTTCCACTCGTGAAAGAAAACTTTTCTTTCCTTAATATTTTCTTTTTTTAATTATAAAGATAATTTTAAGATAGGCTTATTTAGTTAGTATTGCCATACTGTTTTTTTTTTAATTAGCAATTTTTAATGGTGTATTCGTGAAATATGCATGTAACATGTTTACTTTTTCATATTGGGTTAACATCTTTTTGTTCAAGACATTTTAGTTAGTGATTTGGTAGAAATAGGGTAGAAAATTTACAGATTAAACGATTAATAATTATATACTCCTGATATATCACTGCCATAGTGTAAAGATTTGTAATTTCATATTATAAAAGAATTTATTTTTCTTTCTGTATTTGACAGATTGATGTAACGGTTTATCTTCCAGTAATGTCAAAGAAAATTTTGTATGTTCTGTTTGTATAATTGGTATTTATGTGTTTTGAATATACTCTTCATGTCAACGGATAAACTTGTGTCCCTAAGTTGTTCAGAAGACTGTTAATAGGTTTACTAGGTTTAACACACATGATGGTAAAAATTTTGAATACTATAACTGATGACATGTCCTGCCTCTATAAAAGTCATATGTCAAAACTGCAAGATTTTGGGAAAATTATACGGAAAAATCACTTCAACTATCTGTGTATCTACAAGAAAGTATTTGAAATTTCATTTTCTATACGATGTAGCGCTGTCTTTGTTGCCAGACGGAAGCTATTTGAATGGAATTATTTTTGGCAAAACATCGAAAACTTTTATAAGACACATAGTTAAATCAGTTTTTTCAAATGTAAAATGGCAAAACATGGAAATCTATCAAATAAGCCAATTCAATAAATAAAGTAAAATGGCATTTTTTATTAGTAATCTAAATATGCTCTATGCAAAGTCATTGCTCTAAAGACTTGAGAAAACTTTTTGGCTGAAGAGCTACACTCAAATATTTTTTTATTTTGATATGATAAACTATCATAAAATGAAACTTGACGAAAAATGAGTTACTTTTCTAATAACCAATAATTTAAATTAAATGATTTTGCCACTTAAAAATGCACCTCGGGTCACAGTTTGCACAGGCCAGCTCTGTAGCTCTAAAGAAGTGATAAATTTTACAATATTAACACCTGTATTTTGTTATCTCCTGAAAAATTACTTTTTTGCGTTAAGGCTACTTTATAAGAGGTGTGATGTCATTTTTGACATTTACACATATAACAATGATTTTTTAGAATCCTTCCTGATTTGCACATTTTCTGTTTCATACTTAGTATAGAAAATCGGTGAGAAGTAGATGGTTATATCCTATTTGTATGTATTTTCTCTGACTAAAGACTGAGTTATTATCTAGATTAATGTGTTTGAATAATGGCCATGGTTATGTCGCATTTTAAGTCTGTGTCACGTCAAATGTTTAGAGTTTGTCTGATATCGGTTGTGATAGAGAAATATCTCACAAAATGCTTCCATTCAATAATATTCGTTTTGAAGAGTGGAGTTTATTGCTAATAATACTGACACAATGATATCACACTGTGTAATCTTTATATGGCTTTTCTTCAGCAACTTGTCAATAGAAAAATAATTACTTTAATTCTAGTCTGAAGATTTAAAACATTACAGAAATTTTACTGGTTGGTATGAAATTAACATTCACCGATGACATTTTAGGAATGGAATGGCACCGTAAGAAATAAGGTTGTTATAATCGTTATTTTATTTCTTTATTGTTGTCATGCTTTATTATTGATACAAAGTCGTCACTATACCGATGAAAGGTTAATGTAGAAATTGACACTGATCATAATTTCATTAACCACACTTTTATCTACAATATATTGTCTTCTTTCAATTTAATGAATAAATTCGCACAAATATGTTTAGGTTTTATTCGCTGACCTTTGTAAAATGCCTATAGTTTGTATTGCACCTTTATTTTAGTCCAAAAAAAAATAGTACACATTTAATACCTGATATTTTGGTGAATATTCAGTCGTGATGGTATTCTGTTCATATTTATGTAAAAAATTTCCAAGCCATTTTTTTTCCATAGACGTGTATACTGCATAAAGTAAAGGACATTTTGTGTCACATTGATTAAACTAAAATAATGTGTTCAATAAAATGCTTTAATGTTTTCAATCTTGGTAATGTCTCGATCTGCATAAAATGGATAAATTGATATCAGTTATCTTTTCTCAAATACTTTTGCGAGATTAACAGATATCTTGATTTTATGAGATAATCATTATCATGATATTGAAACTAAACCACAATATTAATCCTTTCTAACCTTTGTTTAGAAAACTGGTGCTTTATGTATATATTCTATATATTATAACTATTTAACACAAAATCACGCTACTTTTTAAACATACTGTTAGTATTGTGATAAATTAAAATATCAGACTAGGCTTTAGATATGAGTAATCTTGCATTTTTTTACTACTAAGATTTTAATTCAGTAATTAATTAATCCGCCAGGGGATATTTTGATATTGTTGAATATTGTAATTTTTTTTTTTATATGTACATTGCTTTATTTTGTTGGTTTGAACATCTTCTATCATAATCTATTAAATTGGCTTATTACATTTTCATATATCTTATAACTTGGGAACATCTTGCAACAGATGACCTCTGAGCTTTTTCTTTCATTGTGAGTGTCAGCATTTCCCCAAAACTTGCAGCACACTTAAGTCATAAACAAAAAGATTCCTGAAGGCAATGTCGTATTTCATCATATATTTATTATAAATTTTATCAATTGCTTTCTTTTGGACTTCTAGACTTTTTCGAATTTTATAATTTTTATAACACGTTTATATTTTAGAATATGCTCTTTTTCTTCCATTTTCATTTTATCTATAAAAATAAAGCAATGGTTAAATGAATAAGAAAAATCTTCATGTTTGACATGCTCTTTGTTAGTTATTCCACACAGAAAATATTTTAACTTTGAGCTTAACTTATTTTGTCAGAACATTCAGTATTTACAATATCAATATTACCAAATCAAATATTTCTGTTTCACTGTCATTACTGACTACAAATAATCATTAAATTAATTTCATAATGGAAGGTATACATAACACTGAAAATTTAAGCTTATTCACTTTTGAGATGACTATAAATAAGGATTTATATTTATAACTATATTCTACTGTATTCTAAGAACCTATATCCGATCCAAACACTAGATTTCCGATATTTATGAAAACAATATTTTTGAAAAGAATTTTCTCATTTTAAATGTTCAGCTATCCTAACAAAATAATTTTTCTTTTCATGAATTTATTATCATTTTTCTTTTGATTATTATAAATTTATATTATAATCTTGTCAAGAAAACAATTTTACACTGAATTATTATTTAAATCTGCTGTAAATATAAAAAAAAACAGCAGCAATTATAAGATCCTTTTCATAGGGTTTTTTTTTATATGGATTTGATAAATAATACCTGCTTTAAATATTTAATGTTGGCGGTATCGGATATTTTTGGATAATGTTTTATTTTATTGTGTTTGATGGTTAGTAACATTTGATTGTTCAAAAAAGCTAATGAACCATTATTATGACAAAACTTTTTTCAGAATCCTAACAGAAAAAAAAGAATTGTGTTAAGCAAATTAAAATTCTAGCAATAAAAAGATACTTAGTGAGTGCACCGAATTTTTTATTTTTAAATATTTTGAGGTTGAATGAAATAGCTTATCAAATAACAGTAAAAGCATTTGAAGATTGTTTAAAGTAATGATATATATTATTATTATCAGTTTCTCAATGATAATTCTCTTAAAATACTTATCAAATAACGAAAACGGGAATGTGAAAAAACTAAGATATCACAGTATTTTAATTACTCATTTTAATCAACTTTAAATGTCTTATTATTTTTCAATTTGCTTTGACTATAAGTAATTCTTTTGGGAATTAATAATCTGTTAAGCATATTGTTTTTTTTTTGTTTTTTTTTCCAAGTGATACAATAAATGAGTTTTTTTTAATATTATAGAAAACTGTTTGTGTCATTGGATGCGATGTACCTGTTATTGAAATGTAATTTCGTTCAGTAGTGAGAGATTATTTATATTATTATATTCATAAGATAGTGTTTATGAAAAAAATATTAAAAAAATGTTAATAACTCATGGTTTTTTTTATTTGTAAATCCTTTTATTCCCACAATTAATCAGATCAGAAATCAGAAATAACAATTCGGTCTTTGGTAACAAATCAAATCTTGGCTGGATATCACATAATAAATATAATATATTATATAATATAAGGATAAAACAATCTCTTCAGAGCAGTTGTTTTTTTTATTTTTTTGAAATAATACATTTCTTAATGTGTTGAGAATTTTAGACATTTTCGTGTATTTCTACTAGTTTGCTGGCAAAAGTTCTTCCCATTATGAATACAGCCTTTATTTTGCTTTCCTGCCCTTAAAATGGCTTAGTTATTAATAACTATCTGTAAGATTTTGTCAGATGAAAACAGGAGTGTTATTTTAGTTTTGTTATTTTTTTAATTTGAGGGGGGGTAAATTTTTTTTTTCCGTTAATGTGTTCAAAGCAGCTTGAAAACGGGTGAATGTATTTTTTAAATTAAAACATAGAGGGGGGGGGGGTGTCTAAATAAAACCCCCTCTTAACCACCAAATATCGTCCCTGTCTGAATACGTTGTGTCGGCAAAATGCTTAAAATACATTAAGAAAATGATTTTGGTGACCATTAATTTATAGTATGTCTATATATTGAATTTGCTATAAATCTATATAAGATTATTGTCAAGCTTTTCTATGTCTAACGGCACATTTGACAGGTTAACAGGTATTCGTATCAATTCAATTCCTCACGCACCGACGCGTGAATGGAGTGCTCGGCGTGTAGGGCTCGCACGTACGCGTAAATTGCGCGACACAATTTTTTATCGTACATCTTTCACAAACGCATTGCTCGATGCTCTTCTGGAATAAATTAAACAAACATGAAAAATATTACGATAAACTAGTAGAATGGATTTCTGTAAAAGATGTCTAAAAGGGTCATAGAGGGCTACTGCTATTAATATCGGGATAGAAACAAAATTAATCTTTAATTGATTTTAGAGCATGAAAAATTAATAGACCGACGACGACAAGGCGATCAAAAAAATATTGATTGCTAGGAAATACATCTATTTTTTCAGCATCCGTTGATTCACTATTTCTTTCAGTTTTGCGGCAACCCAGGCGATAAAAATAAAAATGTTGATTTTTTCAGTGTGAATGTTAAAATAAACATTAAGCGTTCAATTATATGATGCGTTTGTAATAAGATTTATGGCATTTTCGATACTTTAAAAACACGTGGAGTATATAATAATGATACGTAATTCTCTAATTAAAGTTGCTTTCATATTTATCACACAACATTCACCTAGATGTAAAGTTCACGAAGAATAAAATGTCCAACTGTTAATAAGTTTTGATGTGATATTTATGGTGTCGAAATTCATAATTTAATGAGATTATATTTTTATTTTTAGCCTCCATATTTTGACTTATTTGCTTCTCCCTGCGATAATAATAATAAACCTCTCACTTTCGCTGACTGTCTATTTTATTCGCCAACAAATTCCCGTTAAGGCAAACAGTTAAGTTATAATAAGAGACTAAAACGAATCCTACAAATCGGCGAAGGGATCTCTACGCGACTGAATAATATCTACGCGGACGAGATAAAAGCTTGTGTAGCATTAAGCTTGTCTACAACGTTGAGCCGGATCTACACTGAAAATAAAATTATAATAGATTTATAAATTTCATCCGACCAATTTAAAACCCCAAATCAAATTATACCACCTGCATTTATTACCTAAATAGCAAAGTTTAAAAAAAATGTATTTTAATCATTTTGAATGATTAAAATCAAAACTTCGATATTGTCCGGCTATATATAATACTAGCGGGCTTTCACATGAGATTGGGTGATGTGTATGCTTTATAATAAGAACTAAGAGTCGAACGCGAGAACGTCACATACACGCTTTCTCGTTTTGCGTCTAAAGCCGTCTTTTATCAGGAGTAAATATTTCTCAGAGAGTTTTCAGTTTCATATTTTTAATATAAAAATATCAAAACATAATATTAAACAGATATTTTTTTACTTAATTTAGACTATGAATATATTAATATTTTCGTGTCACGATTTTGTTTAGCATAATGCAATTTAAATTTAGCTTGAAGCCTAACTATTCTTTCACTATAAAAACAGTCTATTTGAAAAACTTTTAATGAAAGAAAAATCTTGACGAAATAGAATACAAATTGGTTTTCTTTCCTAAAAGTATCAGTATTCGAGAATAATTATGATTAAAAAGAAAAAAATCATCGTAAACAAACATAGCAATCAGCTTTAAACATCCGCAATAAAAAAATAACTGCCCACGTTGGCAACACATTTCCTACTCAATGGAAAAAGAGATTTTCTTTTGCCGCCAAAACAAGATGGCCGAACTTTGATAGAGTTAGTTATTCGTATACTTTGCTCGGAAACTCTCAGGTATTTTTAGGGTCGATTCGAAATGCCTCGTTTTATCTACTTAGAGTCAGCAGATGGGTAAGAGGGTGAGAGTGTAATATAATAGAGCTTCCAAACCAATCTGGTGTCCTAATACACCCTATTAACTCGGGTTCATGCCGGGAGAACATAAGGAGATAGGATATGTTCGCTGTCGTAGGGTGTTTGCGATAGATATAGAACGTACTCTGAAGTGGCGTCCTCTAGAATTTGTAAAAACGAATAGTAAATAGTTACGTAATGTTTATAATAAAAAAACTAGTAAAATGATTATGAACAGTGTAAAGTTGGAACCAATTAATTGATTAAAAAAAAATCATTGTTTTACTGAGAGAACTATACTTGATAAAGGAAACATTTTGCTTCTAATATTAAAATTACATTTACAAAAAAGCCTGAAGATTTTGTGTGCTAATCTCAAAACCTTCATCAATAATTATGAAAAAAAAACGCATCTAAAAAGCGCCTTTTCCTAGATTGATTTCAACATTGGATAACAAATTCAAAGACAACAATCAATCAATCACTATATCACAAAAATCAATCAATGATATCGAAAAACTATTTCAAACTAGGTATTAAGAAATTGTCACTTAATAAAATCAAGAATGCGTTCTCTATGCTATTATTGTAAACATAATGTAATCGATTCCACAGTTGTGACGTATTGTCCTAAATGTTTTTCCTTGTTCCTTCCGAAATTAAAAAAATATGGTGACTGACACTGGTGTAATGTCACGAAGTTAAAAGCGTAGATATGCGTCGGTAGTTTCTTTGTTATGTTTAACACTTCTTCAAATTGTGTTTGTAATAGTGCTACTTGCTTTTACTTGCCCGCCTTTTTATGATAGCTGTGCTGTATAGGGGTTAATCAAAAAATATTATACTATTTATTGCCATTATTACTACCGTTTTCTCTTTTTGTCTTTCTCGTATTATTATTTACGGTTTCATGATAATAAATCAGTGGATGCAGATGAAGCCTGTCCTCATAATAAACATGATATTGATTTTTTGTGGTATTAGTAAAAAAATATTTTAGTAAATGCGTTCTGGCATTCTGATTTTTTTTTAATGTAAGGAGTCGTTGTCAGTTAAGATATAAAGCGAGCTTTAATTTGATAGATTTCTAGACTTTAGTCTTTTCACAATTTATTGTGAAAAATTATTTTCAGCATAAAATTTAAATCGTATATATATATACGTATAATCAAAATCACAGAAATATTTTGATTTTCATATTATTAACCAAAGTAAGTTAATAAATTCTATACATTGTCGATAGTTTTACGGTAAAACAATGTTTTTTTTAACCATTTCATTACATATTTTGTTTATTTAGAATAATGAAATATTTCTAAGACAGACTTGCATAGAAACTAAGCTTAGCCAATTGAATCTCAGAGATCCCTTCGTCAAAACAATTTACTTAGCATTTATAAATCGTATCAAACTAAGCAAATTGCATGAATGCATCGATTAATGTAATATTTTTCGTAGCAATCTTCGCTTTTAAGATTATTAAATATAATGTGGGCGATTGCCAACCCTGTTGTAAGTTTTCTAGCTATTATGTTAGGGATGAAAAGATTTTTGCGGACGGAATACAACATTAGCGGTGGGAAAGGGAAATAAAAGAGATAGAGAGAGATTGAGAAAGTGAGAGGTAATTTTATCCCTAAATGCGCTATTAGGGCGTCAAAAATTTAGTCGAATTGAAATAAATACGTTTATATCTATTTTTCATAAGATTATCATAGTACATTCTTTTATTCACACTTTGTAGAAAACGGATGTGCATTTTGAAATCATATTTTGAATATATTCAAATAACATTTAATAAATAGGCTTTTATTTATTTTCTTTTGCATGAAAACGTTTATTCATGAAACTTTTGCAAGTACTAAATATTTTTATAAGATTTTCATCGTCTGTCATAACTACAATGTTTAAACACCTGTATTTTTTAAAATATAATAACGATATCGAGCATATTTGTATACAATTTTCATTATATGTACTGTCTCAATTAAAATTTCAAACCAATCCTTTGTAATTATGTGTATTTTTTGTAATATATTTAAAATTGTATATACGCCATTAATGTGCAAGGTTGACACATATCCACAAAGCACTAGTGCATGTAGGCTACTGTGAATACAGCTTTTTTGACAAACAATTGTTTATTCAGAAAATATTAGGTACACAGTCAATAGTAAGAGGTAAATTTATACTGGGGTAGATACATCAATTATACAAAAACCAGTTCCTTTGTACAGTTCTTTTATTTTTGATTTTTTTTCTATTCGTAGCCACGAATAGAAATTCCATTCTTAGAGCCATCGTCACATGAGATATAACTCTGCCATTTTAATTAAAAAATCACTACAGCAAATTTCACGGTTAACATTTTCTGGAACCTCATTGTTTAACAAATTAACCTACTGCTCAAGAATTAGATCTATGCTATAGGAAAAGAACAATATTGCAGGAGAATTATATTCGAGCAAAATACTGACACACGGCATTGAAAACAATATGGTTGGTGAGCTTTTTAATTACTACCGTTATAATCATTATTATTCATTTTATTCTGAGGTTATATGTTACTCACTGTCTAAAATATTTCTTAACTCATTAGCTAGTGTCGAATTCATCGCTATTTCCAGTGTGGTAACCCTTCACCCGGCTATGCGTGTTTTTCGTTTTCGGTAATATAATAATATATTCGGATGTGTTTAACCCCTCGAGGGCGGAAACGGAAAAGCCGAGAGCCTCGACCCTCCCCCTTCCGCAGCCAGGCAGTGGACCAGAAAATTAGTCTGTCTGGTTGCCTGTCCATTCGAGATCTGTCTGTTCGTATGTGGCTACCTACTTACTCGACGAATGGGACGACAGACTGACGATTTGGGGGAAATTCATTTTCAAGGAAGTAGCTTAATATGTAAAATTGATCGTCATATAATCTATTAAAAATGTGGATTGTTAATCACAAGAAAACAATTGGAATGATCGTAGAAATAATATTTTACAAACACTTCTACATTTTTACGGATTATAAAATATATGAACTGCAATATTGCAATATAATTAGTATTATATTGCCTTTTGATGACCATAGAAAATAGGTATAGCATGGCAGGGATGGTATGAAAAATAATTAAAAATCCAAGCAAGGGGTGGGGAGCATTTGATACCAAAAATGGATGACAACGATTAATTCACAACTAGTGCTTTCTTAGGTAAATTTTCCTATTCTTTTCGGAAAAGAGAGGTTGGGTAACTGAGTTATTAGCAATTATTGTATACCACTATATGTTGAGATTTTATTTGGTACGCACAAGTAATAAAAGAATATTTCCCATTACAAGAAATCGCATTATTTAAAGCTTTTTTTTTGTTATGATGTCATATTTATTGAAAAAAGAGTGTCCTGATTTTAAGCGCATCTTTTTTGATTTAACTTACATGTCTTTTTTCAGTAAAATCTGATCAATAATCTCGAATTATGATTTTATTATGTTTATATATAAATAAAGACAAAATATTATATTTTTTAAAACAATTAACAATTCGTTAGTATTTACACGCCATTATATCGTAAAAACTGAACTCTAATATTATCATTTTATAAAAAAAGCTTGATGAGTTGAATGCGACAGGAAACACAACAACAATGAATAAATTGTACAACTTTTCGATTAACCAGGCTGTCATTCAGATTTGAAATAAACATCACCACTTCTTGCAAAAATCATTCTATATTCATATTCAACGTATTTATAATAAGTAGTGAAATAGTCCCTGCAAATCCACTTGGGAAATCAACAAGCAAACAGCAACTCATTGCTGCTATGCAAATTGCCAATTTCAATATTTTCAGGCGTACGACTAATTGGGTACTATGCATGAAAAGAGATGAGATGTTTTATTTATCAAGTGTGATAAATTAAGTAAATAAAATAAAAATCATTCGGATCTGTGGTGGAGTGGTCGACATTCATTCAAAAGGCATTTATGTATATGATCACTAAAATTCAATTCAGCCAGTACAATTTAAAAAGCTACGAATTCTAGCACCTAAGTATCAAATTGTTTGCGTAGAAATACCTGATTTCGAGATAAACTTCATTGGGAACCTATATGTTCTACATGTGGAATAGACATCACAACTCATACAATATATGGCGTTCTTAAAAATCGTTCTATTTGTTTTGCTAAAGGAAAATTATATGCCATAATAAACAATGAAGTTATTAAGGCAGCTTTATGGAATGAAATCTGATTACTTCGATTGATGATGATTGTATAATAACTTTTTTGATACCGGTTGATTGAGATTATATTTGTCTGGGGGAAATCCATATATGAAGATGAAGAAATAAAGTCAACCTTTAAAATGGATTCGCAGAAAACTTTGTGTAAATTCGTCTATAATAATGATTAAAATACCGTTATCAAAAAATAGTCAGACGTGTTAAAGCTCAACGCGTGCACTGGGACTGGTATACATTACGCATGTATAAATGGAATTCTACAAAAACCTTATATGTCTTACTTTTGGGGACAGACGGAACGTTGGAAGACAGCAACTTCTCTAGATGAATGGGGTGTCACAAAACTTATGAGTGAATTCTACAGGTCAACGATTATAGTTGAAGGTGGAAGACCGATGGTAATGAAAAAACTGTTTGAGATGGCGAATGTATGACCGGAACTGAAGCGTCAGAAAAGGAGACGCAGAATAATACTTATTTTTCAGCTATTTCGGAATCACACCTTCGTTAGAATTATTAGGTGGGGCGCCAAAATATTTATCGATTACAATAATTTGGGGTCGAAATCAGAGCTTATGTTAGATTGCCGTTTGAATTTTCGGTTTGCCTCACTTATGGAGGTATTATACAATACAATACAGTGGTGTCATTTTTTCAGGTTTACATGCCGTAGTTGAGGAATTTTTAGGAACAATTTAGGCATTTTTTCGTTATAACGCCCGAATTTTTAACATTGTCATTATATATAAATTCGTTATATTCTCTTACAAAATTGACCTTTTATATTTTTTAATTATGCGAGGTCATTGACGTATTAATTTTATTTATGCGCTATTTATATGACTATCTGTATTTTTTTGCCATGGTTATTAAGCGAAATCTTTTATATAATATTAGTGGTAACTACTAGTGTATAATTTTATATAAGTAGCTCTGTAAAGATTTATATAATGTCATTTGATTGTGCTCAAGAAGAACAAAAATGATTTTGATTATTATATTATACTGTGCGAATAGTTGCTTCTAAAAAATAATCTTAGACATTACAATTAAATAGTGAATTATTTGTATTTGCTGTCATTCCCTTACATAATCTCACGGGAGAGAATTAAATATGATTGATAATTTTTTATGTAGCATTATAACTAAGTGTATGTATCGAAATAAATGAACATATTTTTTGATTAAAAAATAAATGAGACAGTACAATTTGTTTATAGGAGCATGTTAGGTTGTCCCCTTTTCATATTTGAAATCCCCAAAAAGCCATTGTGGAAAGCCACGTTATACTTTTCCCTTTGCAATTTTTCCGCTCTCCGAATCGCTTCAGAGGTAGGTATTTCAATTTGGTGCAAACTGCTTTCTTGAGTAATAACCATATTTCATGCGATATCGCCTGTAAAAAATGAAGCAATTTTCTCAGAACTTGCAACATGTAGTAACGATGCCATTTTTAGATAAAGCTACAATAAATGTTAGGCAACTTGTATTCGTTGAATACTTTTGAATAAACTATATAAAATAAATTGAAAAACTTGTAAATAGCCCAATAAGTAGATTGCAGAGTTTTTTTTCTGTACTAAACTATAATATATATTTCATAATCCTTCTGATGCAATTCATATTAGTGTAATAATCCTAATATTAAATCATTCCTTTCAATTAAACACACATGCTTAAAGATTAGTTTTTAGTGGATATCCGAGAAAATTGTACCCACTTGACGGTGAGAAGTGATAAACGAGATCTAATCTATCTAGAGGCATACAGCATATGCCGAAGATTGATCAATCACCTCATTTTATAGAAAGAAACAGGTATGATTATCATTCGAACTAACAAATAAATTCATTTTACAAATTCTGTGAAGTTACATTGTAAGAATAGTTATCTGTTTCCAATGGTAACGATATAATATTATATCTGAAACGATTGCCAAGCAATCGTGGGGTAGATTGAATATTTTAAAACTATTTTTCGGATCACATCTTAAGTTATTATAATAGAATCGCTTGTTAATTTTTTAAATGTTATATGGCCATACTTTTATAGGTTATATTGTTATATTTATAAATCGAATGCAAATAACTTATATTAGACAATTTTCAAAACATTCTTAGAAATATACATACGCTTCAAATCTAAATGTATAATTAGTATTACACTAAAATCTATATTAAGTAAAATAAAACTCAAAATATATAAAATTTATCCAATATGAAAAACTCCAAGATGAAACAGTTTTGAATAGATAATGTGAAATTTATTATAAGTTATTATATTTTAAGTGGTATGATTGCAATAGGAGCTGTTATTTTTAGCGGCCTGTATACAATTTTTCTAACCTGTTTGTTATATACAGGCTTCATAGCGTTCCCTTTAATTATACAGAAATGAGAAGTAATTTGAAAAATCTCTAGCGACGAAATTTGGCAAAATTCAAAAGCTTCCTCCTATGGTAGAGCAAAGCTTTAAAACGAGAAACGGTCTCGAAGGAAAAATCCTCCACATTAAACAGGGTGAAATATAGCCTTCAGCCAACGACTTTAAGCCGTTTATTTTTGTCTCACTCTGGGTTCACAATATATTGTGTAATGGTTTTAGCAAAGGTGAATGCTGAATGAATATTAGAAAACTCCTATACAATTTTCTCTTAGTGTAGTCGTGTAGCTTTTGTACTACTCGGTTACGTTTTCAAAGACTTCCCAAAAGAAAGTCCCAAAAAAAATATTTTTCAGTCATTTTTTTAAAAGAAATGGACATTTTCAATCTATCACACTCTTATGTAATCTTATTTTGGTTACAAAATTTCATCCAAGTCCATTTATGATTTGAATTTAATAACAATATTTTTTATGTCGCATTGAAGTTAATCAACATTAAAAATAAATGTAACATTAGTAAAAAATATATGTAGATATTAGCAATATGTAAACGATTTTGTAAAGATTGCTTGAGTATTTATTGATAGGGTTAATAATACCGTAAACTGGTGAAATATAAAATCAAAACCATGATTCATTTTTTGAAAAAAGAAGCGAGCATATATACATATGTCTGTTTATTATTAATAATAATAGTTTTAAGAAGGATTTTCTTCCTCTCAATATCTAATAAAAAACAGAGAGTACTCATTGCAATCTTTTCATTGGCAAAGAAATGCAATAATAGAGTACAAAAATGTTTTGTCAATGATATTGAAATATCCGAAACCAAATTATCGGAGTTATAAAAATGTGTCTATTGTATTAACTTATTCTAAATTAACACCATCGTGTGTAGTCCATTGCCGCAAAATGGCGACTCGCAGAGCTGCCAACTTAATGTTTCCCTCGTGTCTACACTGGAAGCGAAACAGCGACAGTTTTAACAGAAAACAAGGTTGCAATTGTTGAAAACCATTGCAACGATTTAAATAAGTAATGCACAATTTTCATTTAATGAAAAAATACGTATAACTGGTGTCATATGCAAAGGTATAATCGATGAATCTAGATGTCATAGAGCATTTTTTGATCAATCACACAAATTAATGTTTTTCATGAATAACGCAGTGTGTTAGTTTACGTCATGATTACACATTCCCATGACGCAATTCGACAAACGTCCGTTCCGAGCACACATTTTAAAAAAGCGTACTATTCGAACGTCCCTTTTCAAGGTGTCGTTTTTTCAGATTGTTTATTTTCAAACGAACTGCCGTTCGAAATTCAAATAAACACAGAGCGCCATTTGTTTTTTGGCCATTCAGTGAGATCAAGCCATTCGGATTCGCAATTTTATCCGATGCCAAAGCCAATATGTACCAACGGCAATGAGAGAAGGGAAGATAGGTGAGAGAAAAGCACAAAGGTGATCCATAGATATAGATATAGAGAGAAACAAAAGGGATTGTATTTGGAAACAGGGAGGCATCAGGGGTAAATGGGGATTTATTAAGTGGCTTATCGAAAAGTTAATTATAACTCAGATTCACAGTAACAGTATAATAAAGTGAAATTGTGATTTTATGATGGGTATAGTTTAATACATTTAGTTTAATAATTCATTAAAAAAAAAAAAATTACCAAACAGAAAATAGCAGTCAAAAGGAAGAAAAAAAATATCAATATCTATAAAACTATATGTCGTTTTACTGTTTAATTTATCTTAAGCTATATCTAGTGTCGGAAAAAACATAAATGTTGCCGTGACAGAGTATTTAAACAGGACGTGCTTAAGGAGAGCTGGTAAAAAATAAATCACTCAGTTTTTATTAGGAAGGAAAGACTAATTATCTAATCGCCAATGATTGACTTTTTTTCATATCAAACATGACAAAACATAAGTGGGGAGGTATCATAGTTTTTTTTAAGTGTCGTAAATGATTTCACTAAGCAAATTTTCAATTTCGTCATGTCAAATTTATGTGACTTTGAAAAAAAATATATTCATTTAATTCACATGACGTTTAACTAGTTTGAATGTACACCCAGTCCTTTTTTTACGCAAATTAGATTATACGCAATTTTTTTGGACGTCACCGTTACATTTTTTTACGCACTTCACTCGTTTTTACGCGATTTTTTCCCCAAATTTGTTTTAAAGAAGAAATTTATATATGATGCTAGGCATGTACGTTTCATTATTTTTTTAAATAAAAAAATATGTGTATTTTTAAAACTTAAATTTGTAAAGCATTCCATTTTTTAAAATACACATACAATTGCCAAATGTTGACAAGTGTATCGGATATTATGCGAATTTGTGTTTCAGAATGTGTAAAGAAATATTATGCCATTGCGTAAAATCATGGGATGTGTCACCGCTCGTAAACTTGTTTAAAAACAATGCATTTATTAAATTCGTTGAATAGCAATTTTCTCTGCCATAAATTTTACCACTTTGAATTATTATGTCAAATAATGCCCTCCAATGACGTCCAAATATTTTAAATGTTAAATAATAAATGCGAACCGAAGATAAAAATATTACTCTTGAAGTATAAAGCATTTAAAAATAAAATAATTTACACTTGCATTAGTATTTAAAAAAAGACAGTTTTAACTCGGCTTTCATACATATTCCGATATACAAAAGTCCGAGCAAAATTCAATACTTTCGTTCAAAAAATCGCAAACGATTACATTTCGCAACCGAGAGTGACAGCAGCGAATAATTCATATAAGTGAATTTTTTTTCTAGTCTCATTATATTTTCATTTATTTATATAACATTAATTTTAATTCTTGGAACCAAATTGTCAAATTATATGAAAGTTGTGATCTTTTTACGCGATTTTTTTTACGCGCCGTTTTCTGGAACCAATGTATCGCGTAAAAAAGGACTGGGTGTATAGTTACTTGTAAACATTCTTGATTCAATAAACCTTTTGTATGTTACCAAACGGTTTCTTCTGGTTTGGATATGTATTGTTTAATAGTATCATCCGGCCCTGGCTGTATGATTGGGGGGTGGAGTGGGAGTTAGTTTGGAGGGTGATGGGTGGAGAGGTGTAGAGAGATAGAGACAAACAAACAGCTCTGCGTAAAACGCATTACAGTATCTTTATGGAATGGCGCCCATGGGATTCGGCGCGAAATGTTTCCCGCCATTATTTGGCGCCAACGCTTTCATTACGTTCGCTTCATATCTCCGATTGAGAATGGAATATACCTCCTTTTGAATATGAAATTATTTTGTATCTTTAAGAAGAGTAAAAAACAACTGATTAAAAACTTTTATATTTCGTTTTATTTTTAAAAATGATAACATGAATTTAACCCAGCGAGCTTATCTATAGATAAATATAGAATATTAGTGGAGAAAATGGAGACTTGAGCGTAGAAGGTAAGTTGAAAAACTAAGTCAAATCATGATTAAAACGGCTAATTTTCCAGTATACAGTTAAAAATATGATGAGTAATTTCAGCCTAGATCATTTGGTGAAATTTCAGGCTTAGATTTAAAGCATATTTGTTTTTTAAAAGTGATAAAAACTTTTAACTCTCGTGATTCTCCATCGAATATATTGTAATATCCTGCTGGTCGTTACAATTAGTGAACTAAATTTTCTTAAAGATTGTATTAATATCTTACAATATTTGTAAGTACAATAACACGGTGTCTAAAACAAAACAATGCTTTGATATAAACAATCCCAAGATTGTTTTTATATATATAATAAAAAATAATAATTGCTTGCGTATATAAATATTCATTGAAACCGCAAATATTAAGTATCCAAATATGCATCCGGGAAATAATACTAAAAATGTTTTAATGAAAAAAAAAACTACATAGATTAAAATTTTAACGTATAAACCCCATTGCAAACAGTGAAAATCAAATCTTTGTATTCATAAATGCATCGATAGTTTTACAGAACAGAATCAGAACATTGAGTAGTGGCCACCTTTAATAAAAAAAAGGAATTAATTGGAGTTGTAGTTCAATTTATATTAATATAAATTCGTTTTTGGTATACGAGTCATGTTTTTTTGTTTAATTTTCAGCACAACTATTCTTGTAGCCTATTTAAAAACACTAAATCATCGTGTGAGTCCTCCCTTATGCAGGCAGTTAAAGCATACCTGTCGTTTGGCACGCAGCCATTTTGATATTATTGTGTAGAACTATTGTCTGCGCTTTCCGCGAGAAGTATGGGAGAGGAAGGTTCCCCGTTCAGAGGCTATAGCCCTCCCTTCAGTGTAGTGTTTTCAGGCACTGGTGGGAGGCTAGACGTCTCGCGTACGAAATAATAACGGTGAGAAGCACCTCGGCTTGAGGCTAAACGCAGTGCTAGGTATGTTATGTCTTTTGTAACGCGATAGAAAAGGATGGTGTGTCGATAGAGATGGGATCAACAAATTATATCGAGCTAAAACCCAGATGCTGGGTACATATAATATACTCCCAAGTAGCATTTGTAAACTAAACCGTTTTTTATTGTACTGAAACTCATAACTAGTTTGATTATGTTCTAAATGTTACCATAAGAATGTTTTATACATGATAAAATAACCAAACGATTTGTGTAAATGATTCCGTATAAGAAATAAATAACAATTTTATCAAGATCACATGAAAACTATTCATTGCGTCATTCAAATAACACTTTATTTACTAAAAAGAATACCCAACCCTAATGTAAAAAATAGATTCGCTTGATTTCTAGCAGCTCACATATTGAGCGATAAATTCCATGCAACGATTTTACAAACATATTTCCATGAGAAATGTTCCCGTGTATTTTGCAATGGATAATTCAAATTTGGAACAAAGCAACATATAATTTAATAAGTTGTTGATTATAAAGAAAAAATCAGTAGTCACGGAATATATATATATATATATTATAGCACAGTATCAGACAGTTGAATTCTAAAAAGGTGGGCTGTGAGTTTTGTAATCCGCCCCCTGACAACGGCCAAATTATAGTGAACGAAAAAAGAATTATATGATGAATTTTTCATAAATATCTTGATTTAATGATATATGATAAAAGAAACAGATTTAAATCTTTTGAGACTAATTAAGTAATTAGATGCACATTATGCAATGAAATATCGACATAATATTGGGAAAGGAGATGGTTTAAAGTAATTATTTTCAAGTCATACGAAGAAAATGTACAAATTTGTATCCGGAAACCAAAAATGTTTCATTCAGATATTATTTCCAACTTAAACATAAAAATACTAAAAAGGTGATAAAAATGAAAAGCTACCCATTGTTGTGCTAAACCCTCACACAAAAGGTTAATGCGAAAAAATGTACAGGTTTCTTTCTTGAGAAAGCAAATGCTCTCATTCATCCCATTCGCTGATCGAGAAAAGTGGAAAAAGACTTTCTCTTGTGGAAAAGTTTGCGAGAGTTTTGTGGAATGTTTCGACAGACACACTCTGCTAATAACAGCACGTCGCGTCTTGAAGGAAACTCACCGGAAGTGTGGAAAAGTCAAAATTTAATGGATTTCCACAGACGCAAACTAGAGATGGTATTCATCTTACACTAATTCTTAGAAAAGCAAACTTTCTCTTGATTGTATAAATTTTCATTCATTTAGAAATTGGAAAAAAAAATAAACTCCTCTATTTCATCTTCAAAGTATAGTACATGTTATATTTTTATTCAAATACGATTGTTTTTCATTTTAACGGAATTGGTTGAAATTTATCAGTTGATCACATTAATTATATCTGTCACACTCAATTTACGTTTTGACAGAGACGTGATTATAATATTAGATTTAAATGGCGGTTTTTGCATGATGCTATTTAGTCTCGATATACAATAGTAAAATAAAACGTGTCAGTATTTTTTGAAAACGGAATTTGATTTATTTTTAACTGTTTGGACACCTAACTTATATTCAAATATGTTTGACAATTCATGAAATGTATTTTTTTAAGATTGTATTGTTAATGTGTTAATGAAGTTATTATCAGCATTTCTTCTAAGCATAAGAAACCGAAGGCGTAAATATACTATTATACGTAGTAAAAATATATCTGTCAAATGTTTTTGATAATATTCTTAATGATTTTAGTTGTCTTGTTATTAGTATTTCGAAATATCCTTACTCTCAATACAATATAGCTATGGGCGTTTTTTTTAGTAATTATGTGGGAAGGCTAATGTGTTTGATATAGAAATATATTGATTGTGTTTATTAGGTTGTTACTGATTCTATTTTGAATCAGAATTTTATTTGTGTTACTGTAATGAGTTACTCTTAAAGAAAATTATAATAACCAGAGAAAAATCTGACTTCACCTTCGGTACTCGAAAGAACATAAATCGAATACGCGGCCGAGTCCCACACAAATCGCGGCCGTATTTAGATAAAGATTTATTCCTTTATTGTTGCTGAAAGACTCAGATCGGAGTGTTCCATTGTATTCGATTCCATTCTATTTTATTGTATAGTTCACACTTACTTCACTATTATATTATGTTCGAAGCATTATTATATTTTATATTTAAAATTTTCTTTTTGTAATTGTGCTCATAGATCAGAAATAGTAAAATTTGTATGTCTTAAATATGGTAGCCTATTTTTTATTAATTGTCAGAACCACATTATTGGGTATTTTTAAATGCATATGATTTTTTTAGTGTTTCATCAATAGTTTTCGGATAGGGTTAGTGTGGAAGGACGAAATTAGATTAAATGTTTCAGAATTGGGACGCATAGATTTATCAAAAAATCAATATTTTTACATAGATTTATGAACTTAATTGGAATATGCGTGATAGAATTTCATTAAAAGATAAAAATATCAAAGTATTTAGGTCTACTAAATTTGGCGTATGGTTGTTGATAGTTATTTCATATTTCGCCATCGATACATTGAAATATAATCATACTATATTTATCTCAGTTTTATACAATGTTTAAGGAACGAAAGAAATTGTATTATTTATTTTATTCTAGATTGGACAATTTTTTATATATTTTATATTTTATAGATGCTAGAATAAACGAAACGATATATTGTTATTCCTTCTTAAACTGCATATAAAACTAATCTTAAATATAATTATATCACAGCTCTGATTTTGGCGAAAGTCTAAATATTTGTTTATTACCATATGTCGAATTTTGTAAAGCATAAGAGTTTATTTTGACATTATTGCTTGTGTTTTTATATTATTTAATATAAAGTTTTTGAAAATGACATACAAAATTATACACTTAAACTGTGGTTATAGTTTTGCTGACTATTTTTGGTTGGGTAGATAAATATGTATATCACCATTTTAAGTGTATTTCGATGGTAAAATTAAAAAAAAATAACTAAATAAAAATAAAATAATCAAACATTATGAATAAAAATGTTAGAATTTAAATAATTATCGAATTTCAGAGGTAGTTTTTATACGACAAAAGAATTTTGATGAGCTAATTGAAATAAACGCTGTGATAAGCTTGTTACAATTGTCACGCTATTATCGCCAAAACACAAATAAAATCTTTGATTCAAATAGGAATTAATCAAAATACACGAATAAATAGGGTCTACCATTGAGCTATGGAGTCGTTTTAATTATAGCTGAGGGCGTTTTATTTCCCCCTAGATTTAGATTGATAAAATAGAAGCAATCGGAAATTAAAGAAAAATTACCTCCATTATATAAACTGTCGACAGAATTAAGCCAATTATGGTATCTTAAGGTTTAAAATTATTTTATATATTAATTTAACTTACTGGAGAGCCATTTTTTTATATTTACAACGGTGAGATATGTTAGCTGTTTATTAACATTTAAAGCTAAAATTTAATTATTCTTGTAAGCTTTATTTGAATTTATGTATAATTTTTGAAGAAAAATGTTTATGTAGTTTTTATCAAATTTGAAGTTTTGGCTTGTAACATTACTTTTTTTAATATACACATATAGAAAAAATAGTATTTAACTATCTTTATGTGGCTTTAGATATCCAAACATATTTTATTATAGTGAAAAACAGTTTTATTATTATTTTTATAATAATATATTATCAAGATCGAGACCGGTCGCATGGATTGCCGGAGACGTGTTGAATTCACAATTTACAGGTATAGAAAATGAACTATAAACAAGTTAAGAAAATAGTTCACAGGTTATCGTAAAAAATACAACTGAAGCAAAACCGTTTACAAATATTATATGAAGTAAAGAAATCTTACCATGAAATATTTTATTAATTACAATGAAAATAAAATCCAAGCTTCAAGTTTATTTTGAGTAAATAATCAAAAACATTTGCAATAAAACTACGAATACTTATTTAATATATAAAATATTTAACATTTTACTAGTGGATATAACATAGGTGACGACGAGAACAATATTTGAGCATTCAAAATATTTGAATTTGGCAAGAATTTTTATCCATTTATTATTAATATATCTATTTCATTTTGAACTAAAAAAAACCTTTCAAATGCTATACCGCAATAAAAAATGTATGAAAATTATTTTCGTAGATTTTTTATTCTAGTTCTTGAACAATTAGTTGTTAGTGTTGCAGTTAGGTTAATATCAGTTAAAAATGGAAGCGATGAGCGAAACCGTTCCTGATTTTAATAAAATAAAATTGTTGAATTGTTAACTTAACGTTACGTTTTGTTATTAAAAATAATAAATGCCTTTCCACTAAGTATCGACGGTGAACACATCAAAAGTGTTAAATTAATACTTTTAAAATGTATGTGATAAATATGTGATTTTTTTGAAATAATCTTTTATAGTTTTAGTTGCATCTTGTCGTTCTCTGATTTGTCTATCTTATAAAAGAAAAAGCAATCCAATATGGCGACCGATCGAGTATCGCGGCAGATCGTATTGCCTCACTTTACCTCCCGCCGCACAAAAGGAAGAAGCAAACTGTAACTATAAACTTGACGGAAAAAATCTATCGCTGTGAAGTTTTCTCTCTTGGTTGTGTGGTGGGCAGTGCTACCAACTGCTGCGGATAAAAGCTGCGAGAAACAAAAACTAAATACTCCCTTGTGCTGAGAACTTAACACGTTAACTTCTGGTTGCCGGAAAATTGCGATAAAAATTAAAGAGCTTTTTGCAATGCTTTTTTTCGATTAATGGTAAACTAACGAACTACATCTAAGTTTGCTAAATTAACAGATAAAAGGAAAATAGTCATATTTTGGATGAAAACAAAAAACAAATAATCTCGATCATTTAGTTTTATAAGTTACGATTTTCTTCGCTTAATGATAAGTGGTTGCGAAAAAGTTTAATGATAAAATGATAACATACCTTACCGTAACACACGATATTGCCATTAATATTTCAGATAATTTGTAACGGGTAAGATTTATATCGCAAAATTTAAATTTTACACTTATTTGGTATTTATTTGAGTACTCGTATATAATAATATACTATTGTTAGACATTTAGAAAACGGTATTCGTTGAAATAACTCTACAAATTAATTGTATCCACGAAAGTATACATGCTTTAAAATAAAGCTACAGTTAAAGAAATATTGTAGACAAAGTCATAAATGCTGCAATTAGCTGTATTAAAATCGTCCGAAATATATTGTAGCAAACTTGATGCTTTCTATAACAATTATAAAATATTTCGTCGTTAAAAGTCGTATTTTGGTATCACCCTTTCACAAGAATTTTGAAAAATATGGTTTTTTTTTTAAAGTAATGGGTGGTGAATATGACATTTTTACTAAGTGCTGAAATCAGAAGGGTCAAACCAACGATGGCTTGGAATAATGTTTAAAAGACTGTTCGTTGAATTCTGTACTGATTAAAATTTGATTACTTTATGTGATAGAGATAAACACAAGGCAATATTTTGTTTATTCACATATCCGATTTCGATGTTTTGGGTTTTCCACGTATCTTGATAGACATAAATAACATATAAAATATTGTTTATAAATGTATCTTGAATTATATTGTATACTCTATTATTTATAGAGAATTCATTCATTTTATCTAAATCATTTATAGATATAGTCTATTAGGTCATAAGTCAAAATTGAGAAAATAGTTTTTATTTTATTATGCTAATAAGCGATTTAATTTAAGTATCTTGAAGGTACAGCGGAACCACGATTAACCGATCTCGCATAATATTATGTTTAATAATTATTTAATAATATGTTTTCCTGGATAGATCGATGATTTACAACACCCATTAGAACAATATTAAATGATCCCGCATTAACTGTGCCTATATGTATCGATTTGCGCGATCAATCGCCTAAATATAATATTATGGTTGTGTCACAAATATTATCCCGATTGTCCAGTTTTAGTAGATAAATCTTTCTATCCAATACAATCTGTGAGTTTGATCATATTAAATATTATTGTATAAATTAACTAAAGAAATTAATGATTAAATATATAGTTCGCTCAAATGTGTGGAGATTTTCTTTGATAGAGAATTTCACAAGAAGCCTAAAATACTATTCGATTACTTCAATAAATAAGATTTACTTTTAAGGTGTTAACTGTCACTTTTTGATGGGAAGGCATGATATTTTAAATAATAAAAACACATTTTTTAGTACTTATTTCCACAATATATTTTATGATCAGGACTGGTTTCGCTCATCACGAGCATTATCAACTGAATACTAAAATATATGTTTTTATTCTTTAAGAAATTAAAAAGGGGGACGACTTGATGTTTTTTAGAATTTTACTTTTATTATATTTGTTATTAAATGTAAGCTTTTCTGCATTTTTCGTTTTTAGGGTCCCTTGAAATACGTGAAATCGAAGTTTCGCTGTATATGTGTTTGATGCAGATATGGATACAAAATAATTAAAAAAAATATTTAATAAGTTCAATATTTGAAGTGTGGTCTGAGGTAAACTTATTAATTATCTATGACACTTTATGATATCGATTAAAATATCAATAATTTACATAAAAGACACGCAATTTAATTTATCAAAGTTTCGACGTCAAACACTTTTGATAGAAAGTAAGGATGGGTGGTAAGATAGGGTGGATCTCTTTTGTAAATAATTTAATGATAATCTGTTAATAAGCGGAAAATGTTCGGCAAGAGTATCCGGTGGATGTGATGATTCACTTCCCAGCGCTATTTCCTTTATTAAGTTGCTTTTAAGCAACTTGTAAACGGCCAAAATTCGCGAAACAGAAACTCAGCTCATGGCCGCTAGTTACTAGGATGACATTACCTTCCATTCGACAAACAATACAATTCGACCTCTAAGCATGACATATTAAAAAAATGGAAAATTTATTTTTAAAACTGAATTTAAAACCTACGAAAGTATTTCTTCGTCATATCTAGCCAACATAAAAAAATCGACCACTCAATTTACATAACGTAAAAAAGCTGATACCATGAAAACATATTAACAACTTTAACTCTGAGTCAATGGATCACTACATAACTTAAATTGTGGCATCTTTTGTTGATATTTTTAAATATAAATTTGTTCTCATGGTGTTGACAATACTTTCCGTTGCTTTTTCAGAATAGAATGACGTTTAGTTAAAAAATTAATGTATATTATGACAATTGATGTAGGTTTTGTAAATTTAGTTCAAATATTTAAAGATTAGTTCTAGATTTCAGGTATGTCTTATTATTTTCTTATTCATCAACGTACATAAAGGCGAGCGACTTTTTTATTTGAAACTTAAATCTATACTATCGCTATGCTCGTGGGTGATCATCACATTTTATAGTGTGAAAATCAATCTTACTTTTTTGGCTTTCATCACATTAACCTGCATTATTGATCGGCGAACACTTCACACTTTGAAGCATTGCGAGATAATGTAAAATCATAATACAGTTAACTATTTTTTTAACGCTTAAATATCTACACAACAGAGTAAAAAAATATTGTATTGAATGAATTAAACAGTACGATATTGAAAATAATATCATTGTGCAGTAAAATAGTAAAAATAAGTATTCTATCTTATTCGACGTCATATTTTAGCACCCCTGCATCTTGCCGTAAAAGCAAGAGTGGCGCGCAAGGCTCTGTCGGGTAATCAGCCCTAGCTTATGTCGTATTAATTAAACGACCAAAAAGTGGCTCCCTAATTAGTGCCTCCCTCTACTCTCAAATGTTATGCCCGAGGGAAAGAGAAGGAAAAAGAAGAGAGGAGTAGGAAAGGGTACGAAATTGATGGCAAGGGATGATTCTACAAACAAATAAAGGCGGCCCAAAAGAGACGAGATAAATTTTAACAGATTTCCCTTATTTTATATAATTTTCTTAATTTTTAGAGTAGTAGTTAATAGAGTTTTGATCTTTTTGTTTCTTTGTGCGTTAGTTTGTTATTAAAACGTTTTTTTTTTAAATTCATTTATCTATTTTATAGTTGCATAAAAAATATTATACTCATATTTAAATATTAATATTTTCCTGAGCTTTAATAAAAAATTGTAAAATTTTGAATTAATTAATGAATTTGTGCTTTAAATTGTCTAATAAATGTAATGATAAAATATTATACTTCTGTCAGATAATATTTGGTACCGATATTTTTTGATTTGCTGTATACATCCCTTTTAGGGACCTGTAAATACTGCGAAATTGTGTTTTTTAGTACAAATAAACAAAGGTACTTATAGATGCTGTTAAAATACTTATAAATTAAAATGATTATAATAAATTACACTATTTTTGCATTGTTCAACAATTATGTTTGTATTATTTCATAAAAATACTAATAAAGTTTTATGTAATACATGTATATTTTAATGAAATAAAGAAAGATGTTTTTTTTTAAATATCATGTATTTCCACCAAGAAGTGAAAGATAATATTATTTTTACCTGCCCCCGAAACAATACGGCTATATTGAGTCGAGAACTGGTTGTTAAGTAATCACTCAATCTCTCTTTCCAGTAATGAAATATAATATCAATGTAATAAGAGAAAACACTGATAAAAATATTAAAATATCATAGAAATGAATGTAGTTGAAAAAAAATTAAGGTGTGAATGAAAATTTCTACCATTTGCACTCTAAACTAGTATGTAGAAAGCTCAATCAATTATAGCAACCAACGAATATCATACTATTTTATAACGATCTGCCAATTTAATAAAACGATAGTTTATTGTAGAATTGTAATCAAGTTTATAAGCTGGTCGTTAAGAATATAACTGGAATTCAATAATTGACCTCTGTCTATTTTTAAATTTCTTGATAAAACAAGTCCCCCGTGTTCGGATAAAATAATTGAACACCTTCATCTACATTGAATTAATTTTTTTCTGATAACAAATGGTTTGCAAACGTGATGATATCTTTATCAAATCTGAAATTAGTTACCTACTCTGACATTCTAATGTTTTAAGGACGCGTAGTTTTACCCATGTAAAAATGTTGGCACTGAAATTTATAAATTCCAGACTTATTTCCGAAATGGATAGTGTTTTTACTGTTAATTAATAGTTTTGTTAAAGAATTCTTAATCTAGAAAGCCAGTCTGACTCTGAAAGCGAGTTGTGCCCGAAGATTCCGAAACCCGAGTCGTTAGTGAGAAAACGTGTGGAACTGTACAAAGTTTCAACAATTAAGACTAGACTTAATAATATAATATTTCAAGCAGAATGATATATTGTAAAATGGCGCGATTTTTTTAAATAATTTGTGTAACTAATTTTTTATAACTAACTATAAATAATATTTAATTTCATATATATCCATGTTAGCATGCAGCATATATAATGATTCAATTCATTACGATTTTTTCTGAGAGATTTCACCGAAGATTGATTTATGTTTTGTTATTGAAAATAAATAAAAAGGATTTTAAAAATGATTTTTTTTCAAATATATCAAAAAAATTATCGAAGCAGAACAAAAATCAATTTGCGATCTACAATAAATTCAGTAGACTGCGTTACAGATTTTGAGAACCACCAGTAAATATGTATATTTGAATGAAATTTAATGCTTTCTTATTTTATAAAGTGTAATACCGAGAAACCAAACACAGTTTCAAAAATAGCCCCCCAATAGGATTTTACTGACATGTTAGTGATTAGCTACTTTTAATAGCATTTAATATCTCTTAGTTTGCCGCTACTGAAATCACTGTAACAAGTTTTCTAAGTGTGCAGGAAAATTTAACCAATGCCGTTCGAGATATTTGCAGTGGAGTAGGACGGTAGGGGAATAGAATTCGCGTATTACCTTATATTATACTGTTTTCACTGTATATTGAGTAAATGTATTAATCGTTTATGAATATTAATTATATTTGATCGCGACAGTTCGTTTTGATAATCTCAGATATCTATAATGAAATGACAAAAACGTTTTCTTTAGCTTCTCGAATCCATTAAATCTTAATCTAACTTCTTATACAAAGGCTTTAAAGTTGTCTTATTGTGTATATTACAACGGTAAGAATAAAATGGATGAAACCTATCCATTTCGTTTCGTTTCGATTCGTTTCCATCGAAATATATTATGAAGATAAAACTTCTCACTAAGTATTTAAAAATATGTTAAATATCTCACTTCTATAGTATTTAGGCTCCTTGATTGTCTCCTCATCATATTTTTCTAGGCGTCATCAAGAATTTGTACTTTTTTATTATTTATTTGTGAGCTTTGCAAGTTATTTAATATATTTTTTTTTGTTAAATGACTTTTTGTACACGTTATGTACATATTTGTCAGATATTAAAAGATCGGAGTTTGTTTGTAATATGTTTTCCAATAATATTTTTTAAGTTAATATTTTTACTACTTTTAACTTTGTCGAATGCTTCATTATCTTCGGTTACTTACAGCTAAGTATGAGTACCCCGATCAATTACATTAACGTGGCGCGCATTTACTATGAGCTTAATTCGGCTTTAAAAAATTAGGTATAATATACACCATCACTAGCTCAAAACAAGTCAGGGGTGGTGCAGTGCCGAGGCGAATGTGTTTGTGGGCATTATTCAGGCGAGTGTTTGTCACTTGGATTTCAGCGTTAATTGTGAAATCATGTAGCGCGACATATGCGCTCCCACCCCTGAAACACCTGCCACCCTCCCCATTCCACAAACCCGACTGCATTCGAAGGGGAGAGTAATTTTCCTACAATCCGGCATGTGTTTGAAAAGGAATTATTTTAAATACTAGTACACTCAAGTATACGCTATGTCATATATATTTCTACAAACAATACACAAATATCTTTTATTTGATTAAATAGTTTTTTTAGCAGCTTTGATTTTTTTGTCCATATCTACTGCCAATAAGAAGCACATAGACTCGGTGTATAGGTATGACGAAATATATATAATTCCAAAAACGGAAAACGAAAGAAGCTTTTTACGAGAGTCAAAACATATATGATTAGAAAGAACTCAATCAAAGTGAATTAATTTATATAGCTGTTTATTTTGGGACATAAGCCGATGGGCACTGTGACCGAAAGTAATGACGCTAATCAGCCGTTTTCCACAGGATTTTCCTGGATAATCACATATGTTTCTCTGTAACTATTTAGTAAGAATGGTTAAAAAACGTATTAAAAATGATACATCATTATGATTTGTTTTTGCTGTCTCATGAAAATGTTTTTTAGAAGTGGTGATTAACTAAATTTGCTCATAAACAAAGTATAGAGTATGTATTATAAATATTTTTTACGTATATATGTAATGATTCTGTAAATAACAGAAATTAATTATCTCAGCTCGCGAGAGTTTAAAGTAGAGAAAATTATTTCATCAATTGTTGTTATCCCATTTCAATTTTCTTAACTTGCTATTGAATTTTCAACTCAACTATTGGCCCATTTCTGAAAAAATAATTCATTAGAATAAGTGTATAATTTAAAAAAATGAACCGGGATTATTGCAGTCTATGAAAACTATAAATTCTAGTTTTCAATTACTTTAAATCAAAGATATGATTTTGATTTTAATTTATAGGATAATTTTCATCATAGAGGAATCTGACTGAAAACTTTATCTTTAGATGTAAACATGTGTGTTTAATATATTGTATATAATATAATTGAAAACCCTGGTATTCAACATAATTATTTTACTTAAGAGATGAATAAATATAATAAATTGCTGTTTTCTTAAAAAGTTGAGAAGTTTTCAAAAACGACATATTTTTGAAAGCTTATATGAGAGACTTATGATTTATTAACTTATGAGTGTATTTGCTCTATTGTATGGAAAACAGAATAAAATGAAAAGAAGATAAAGTGGATTATTTTTGTGCCACTCTTAGAAAATAGGATATATGAACTTAAACATGATCAGCATATTTTATTGAATATATATTTGAGAAGAAAAATAGAATGCCATTATTAAGTATTATACTAAACATCCCCATCTAAATCATGACTTGAAAACGTAATTTTCAAATAGGGGAGTTTTTATGTCCTGCATTTGTTTTGTCACTAATTAACACTCGTCCACGGAGGTGACTTATTAAAAGTGACAAGAGTAAATTTGTTTGCTACAATCTTACCAAGTCAGACGTTTTCCTCCCCTTATCATACTACTCAAATTTTACTTGTCATTAAAAAACAAGAGACCGTCTAATTATCTTCTGTATTTTTAAAGGTTTTTTTTATTCACAGTAAGATATTTTGATCAAATTTGATCAAATTATTTACATACCACGTTAAATAACATTTATCAGGGCATACGATAAATTCTTTCAGCTTTTACAAGAAAAATTAAAATTTCTATGATGTATTTTTTTTCATGTGACTCTTTTGAAGAAAGCACATTAGAATTCTAGATTCTTAGCCCAACTTTCATAAATTTATGATATAATTAGATTTCTATAATACTATTACACCCAGTCCTTTTTTTAGGCGATACATTGGTTCCAGAAAAAGGCGCGTAAAAAAATCACAACTTTTACGCAATTGCATTACATTTCTTTACACACCCTAAAACATAAATTCGCATAATATCCGATACACTAGTCTACACTGCACTAGTATGCATATTTAAAAAAATAGAATGCTTTACCAAATTAAGTTTTAAAAATACACATATTTTTTATTTGAAAAAATAATGAAACGTACAAGCCTAGCATCATATACAAATTTCTTCTTTAAAACGAATTTGGGGAAAAAATGTAAAAACTAATGAAAGGCGTAATAAAATGTAACGGTGCCGTCCAAGAAAATTGCGTATAATCTAATTTGCGTAAAAAAATGACTGGGTGTAGTTACAAAAATCAAAGTAATTATAATTTTTTTGGTTTTTGTCGATATGATGTAATAAATGTTAATATAAGATATATTTTCCGGTTTTCAATGTATCAAACACTCCTCAACACTTGGTTTAATACGTAATAAAAAAAGTTCTCCCATACTTTATCGCCGGTTTGAGCTCATTATTCCCGTAATGTTGAGATTTGAATGAAAAGCATGAGATGGGCCCGAGGCGACTTTCCCTGACTGTTAGTATACTAGGATTGAGAAGGACAATATTATATCGTCGAATACATAGCTAAGGGTATAATAGAATGTGTTATTTCAATATTATACAGGACGCATGGGTTTTATTAAAGGTTATATTTTTTTAATCTATCATCTTTACGTACAGCGTTTGGTTGGTCAAGACTAGAGCTGCTATAAGTCAGTCATTTGCTGTTTTGAGATCGATCAATCAGAAACTCTATATTTATTTGACTTTAGGATCAGATTTATACATAACGGTAAAACTATCATATACATATATCTCTTAAGTATTATAATTAATAACATCCAGAAGGAAGTAGAGTGCAATTTCTAAGTTATGAGTTAATTGATCATTGTAAAGTGGGTTTACTCCACATGGTAACGGGCAAATGAATTTCATCTGACAGTTAGAAAATAGCTGAAGCAAAATAATAAATAATACATATTACTTATTATATTCGATTGCTTCTATGTTTTGTCATTCCTGTGTGAAATTTCGTGCAAGAAGCAGTTTTGCTAAATCTTTTTACTGTATCTATTAATGTTATTTTTTTATGCACATTTGTGAAAGACTGGTCAGAGCCTTCCCAAAGCTACCAGGTGAGTCTAGGTTGAGTAAAATCAAGTTATCAGACTCAATTGTGTGTGATTTGTCTTTTCTGTTCGAGTTTATATCGAGTGTCAAATTCATTTTTTATTAATTATTAGACATTACTGCCAACAAAATTTTTGAAGACTTAGCCATTATTTGTTTTTTAATTATATTTTAAAAAACTAATATTTAGTCGTATGGCTTCTCTGGGGGGAGGAAGGAAGTTGAAATATTATATAAAAAAATTAAATTGATGCAATGTTTCATGCAAAATACATAAAAATGTTTTGAATGATAAAACAATCTTCATGATATATGTACAAAACGTAAAATATCGAATTTCTATTCCATAAATTGAGTCCAATATTGATTTTTCCAAAAATACATAATACAAACATCACATGATCTGCATTTTTCGCGAATAGACTTTGTATTATTATAAGTTATTTTCATTTAAGGCAAATTATGGCGATATAATTGTGCGATAAATTGAGTATAATAGATGACATCTCATTTAGCAAATTAATGCTACAAGAAGGAAAATTTAAGATCAAGAAAATTACACGAATGTTTTTATGGTAATTATGGTCATGATGCTTAAATATTGACATTTGAATAAAAAAGAAATCTATTTGATTCATGCTTAAAATTTAAAGAAGAGACTTTCTGAAATAATTTTAACTCATCCTGGATGTGAGCCGTATTTTTTCTTTGCGGCTTGAAAGATTTCCCCACAAAAGACTTAAATATTTTTATTAGTGTATCAGCTTTCTCCCCTAGGGCAGAGTTTCCTGTGTTTTGAAATAAAATGTTTGGATATGGATAAACCAAAGAATTACATGCAAATAAATAAATCGAATATTATTTTTTAGACGTCTCAAGATATTTAATATACCATTTGTGCGTAATTCAGAGAAAGCAGAAATTTACTTTTGATATATTTTATATCCAATATTAAATTATATGTGAGATGATAATTTCGCGACCTTGTTATTTGAATTTAAGGTTTTGGTAAATATGGAGAATCGAAAAATAATGCAATTAATTACTGGAAAATATTACATTAAATAAGACACAAATATTTGCATTTATCAAATATATAATTAATCAAAGATTTCACTTATAATAACAGTGACTATGAATCCTTTAATAAAATATGTCCAAGAAAGTTTTATTGGCAAAATAACTATTTATTTGAATACAGGTCCAATAAGCTATTATTTTTGTCAGTATAATTTTATTCATTCTTAAAGCTTTTCACAGTTCCATCGGCAATATCCAGATGGTCTTAAAAATTGAATTAAGTTTTTTATATGTAACAAATATTTTTTCATACATAATACATAATTAAAATATCATCTAAATCTATTAACAATCATACTTCTGACAACAGTATTACGAAAATCATTTTAATTGTAAATATAAACATGTAACTAAATTTTAGATTCTCGATAGATGTGTTGATATTTAGTACGTGTTTAAAGAACTTCATTATTTTTATAAACCGAGAGATATAGTTTATTTTAGACATTCATATTTTGAAACTGCATATTTATTTAATTTGAAACCACGTTTAATTTCAAGTAATGATCATAGAGAGATTTTTAGTATGTATGTAATAAAATTTATCAGCACGAGAAAATTATTTTGTGCATTATATATCTTTGCGGAACTTTCCCACCAAGAGTCTATAAAACCCCATCGTTTGATCTTATCATAAAAACAGATTATGTAAACCTTTTCAATATAACTTCAATAAAATTATCATTAAATATTTTTTTCAAACAATAGACGTCAAATGAGTATTTTTCAAACTTTTTGAACTTGAAAAAGCAACATAACGGCTTGGCAACAACTCAAACATTTTTTTACGAAGTGGAAGTAGGAAAAAAAGTTTATCTTAAATCCACTAATGCATTCAGACATTATTTATAATTATTTTGAATAAAACTTTGATTGACATATTAAAATAATCATACAGAATTGTATAATATTACCCGAAAACTCTATTTCATTTGTTTAATAGAGTATACGTGTTTTGACGACTTTTTGGTGGCACAATGATAACTTAAAAAATATTTTATGCTCGATAGTTTTTTTTTTCTGTGTTCGTATTTTTTAAACTTTGTAATACTAAGAAGATGGTAGGTGAGTATAAAATAAATTTACATTATGGCAATCGTCAATGGTTGAGAGAACCTTCATTTATTTTCCCGCTAGTAATAATTTGCTCTTAGCTTTTACCACCCTGCACGTTCATTCGTCCAATTCACCCTTAGAAATAAATTTAATTCACGTCTCACGTAAATCTGAAAGATGGATATCTTACAAAAATAGGGAAGTTTAAATTTGACCAAGCATTATTAATAAAACAATTAAGATACAGTTAAGAGAATAATTGATATATTTTTTAAAAGCTGTGATTTTTTGTCAATGTTTTTAGGACATCAAATATTGAGTCAATATATAACGAGAAAAATTACGGCTATTTTAAAAGACACGTCATAAATATTTAAATTGCTTTGGTTAATGAAAGTATTATATGTGATATTATGATAAGAACAGAAGAATCGCTTGTAATTAAATAACGGAATAATTCCTCGTTTTAAAAATCACACAGATGCAATGTTTGTGCAACTTTTATTAAGTCGCAATTTCTTTTAAAATCGACACTATAAATACATTTCCCAGCGTAGTAAAGTTAAAATGAGTTTTTAGATTGGGTATTTTGTTATTATTTATGTTCAAAATTATTTAAATTTATAATAGAGGTCATTAATTTGGATCGAGTCACATAATGTTCCTTTATATTTTTTAAATTACTGCGACGAAAATCTATGGCAAAAAAAGCTAAAGAAATGGATGACTATAATATTGCATGGTAATATTTATTAATATACTCGTGTATATCATTCTCAAAAAACATTGTGAATCGTCTTTTTCTTGCGTATAAAAATATATGAAATTTAAAGAATTGAAGTAAATTATATTTTGTTAAAGTTAAAAATTATATGTCGTTAGGTACAAATAATATGTTTGTATTAATTTTGGACCACCCATGTGAAGAAGACTAGAAGATTTGATTCAAGAATAAGACTGGTAATTCTAATGAATATGAAAGCACCGAGCTGTAAAAGCTGCTGATAATTTCGTGAAAAGCTTCTAATAGCTCTGTATATCGTATTATACAAAAGCTTACGTACCTATTTACCTTTTGCTTTGGATACTTACGAGTGTATAGTGGCTATTTAAATTAAGTAAACCGAAAACATGTTAAGGAACGTAATATATAGCCTGAAGCACTTGGGATTTATGGTAACTCTAAATAAGATTTAGTAGAAACACAGAAAAAATGTATATATATTCATTATAAATTATAATTATTCTTCTCGTACGTAGACGGTTATAAAAATAGTTTATTGTGATCTGGATGCAATTGTTAGCATTAAGCCCACTATCAGAATTCAATAAATATTTAGGTAAATGGTTGTTCAAACTGTATCTCTTATGTAGCTTCTGTTTCCAATGTGGTTATATATGCCCAATTAAATGATTCCAATATGTATTGAAAATACACTTTGACCATTTCATTCCATAACTTCATAAAATAAATTTAAATACATTTATAAAAAAAATTATGGGAAAGTTGTACATTATTAATTTTATGTAGCTATCCATCAATCTTTGTATTTTAAAATATTTTTGTCATTTGTAATTGAAATATCAAGCTAAAGTCATTTCAATTAATTTTTATAATGTTATTCCACATAAATGAGAATACGAAGCAGTGTAGATGATTAAATCACTCGGTTATCAGAATCCAAGCAAATATTCAGGAATATTTTATTAAATGAGCAAAAGCATTTTAATCGGGTTTTTCGTCGTACTTAAAAGACAATCAACGTTGAGTAAAAAATATTCAATTATATCCAATTAATAACCCCTTGCGCTAAAAGAAACAAAAGAAAACTGGCCAATTCATCGCCCGGAAATCAGTGGCGCAACCTTATTCATATATCCACCCCTTTACAGTCAAACCTCCGCAGCGTTCATCCCTTTAGGGGTAAGTAAAGCTCCATCATTTGTACGGTTAATCATAAAACTTGGCTAATAAGCTCTCGGCAACTTCCCCGGTCGGGTCCTTCCGTATCCGTTTCTTCTTTGAGAGCTTTTAACAAGTCGACTAAAAGGCTTTGGGGGGGTTGGAGAGTGGCTGCGTCTGTCTGTTTGTATCTATATAACTACTTGAAAGATTGTCGAATTGAGATGAAGTGAAACAAATACTGTAACATATTACTTATTGAGATTCTTGTTAATGATACGAAGTCATAACTGGGAGTCATTTAAAAATACACTTATAAGAATAGAACGCTGTTGTTAGAATCGATATCTTCGATTACGTATGTTATTACATTTTTAATTCAATCCTTGGTTGAGTAGTCAAATATGTCATTTACGACATTGATGACTCAATATGTATTCATATGTAGTATATGAAGGAGCTTGACGACATATCACTTTGGTGAAATAGTGTCGTCTTTTTTATATGTTTTGTAGTTCAGTTGCCAATACGAGTAGTTGATCATTCGATAATTCAATGATTGCGAAATTCATTTTTTTTTATTAATCACCTGAATGGCGATCGATGCAATTTTCTTTGGTTTTATATCAATGAGAATGCAATAGATTATTATAAATTAGTACGAAACTTATTAAATTTTAACGTGATATAACAAATTAAAATATCTATTTGCGCAAAAGTTTTTCTGCGAAAAATTTGGAGGATGAGTAGAACACAAAATTACTGTAAGTTATTTGATTAAACACTGTATAGAAAAATTGAATATAAGACTGAAATTTTTTTTTTAAATTGTTTGACTTAACGAGTGTATACACTTGATAAGTTATGTCAACTACTTAGTAAATATATTGTTATCAAAAAAATAATATCAACTGGGAAAAAATATAAACTCAGGTATGTTGAACGATTCATATAATAGATAGTGCAACGCTGGCTATAAACATACAAATTACTATTAACACCAAACTTATTTTCATTAATTTTATAAATCTTCATTATAGCAGGTAAAATAATTAAGTTCTACACGACATTCATCAATTTTTGATACCTATTTTGATTTTGTATTTTAAGCCACCGCCTTAAAATCAGTGGGTCACTTTAATAATGTTTTCTAATTGAACGTCAATGAAGTGTGATTTTTCTGACTATCTCTCATTGCAATCAATGTAATTGTTTTTATAATTAGGGTTCAATGACAATGTTATCAAACCGCTATTAAAATTTACTTAGAAATAATTTTCTCTCTAGATTTAGTGTTTTATTAGCAACTATTTGTAAAAATATAAAAATGTTTTTTTAATCGAATGTTCGAATCGAACGAAAGAAATTACATGAATTTAAGAATGTAAAGTGAGTAAAGTAAATATTTCTAATTTAAATCATTGTTTTTTTATAATCTTGGAATAAGTGAGATAATATTAAAATATATTATCTATCTTTTCAAAATCATTATACAAAGCTAAGCAAAATAGGTTTCACGGTGACGTAAAATCAACGTAGCTAAAACAAATATATTTTTTTCTATTTTATATTGTATGTAATTGATACAACAGAAATTCATTTGCGGTATGAGCACTACATCAATATAATAGATACTTAATATAAAATGCATTCATTTGATTTCCAGCCACTACAATGTAAAAAGTAGGTATTTTGTAAAAGATCCCCGTACATTATGAAAGATTTCTCTTCGCTCCCCGCCAAACTTGTCAATAAGAGGGGGCCAACGATGAATCCCTCCCGCTGAGTGGTTACAGTGCCGACATACAAAGGATTGGTGCGCTTGGGCGAAACCCGCTACGAAAACAACGATCTACGGCTATTGTGAAGAAATAAAATTAAGCAATAGCAGCAAAACATTGCATACTTGTATTGTGCACTCGAAATCTAATGGATGGCACAAAATAAACCGTCATGCAATTTAATTTATTAAATAAGTATTTATATCATCTTTTTTTTATTTTAGTTATAATCAAAGTTGAAATAGTCGAGCGGCAACGCTCTCTCTTAATATTGTCCAATACTTTCTTACCATTCATTTATAATTAAATTAATGCATTTTTATGCAAAGAAATGAATTTCTTTGATTGTTTCACTTCTTTTCATCCACCGAGAGCATTCTTAAAAATAACTAAGACGCTTAGAAAGCGCTTGGCTGATAATTTATTCTATTATTTATAATATTCTATTATTTATTATATTCTTTCTTCTTTCATCGACTAGAAATTATGATACTGAACTGTAACAATTTTTCTTTAAATATCTTTGACAACCTTTTTTATGCTCAATTGAGAGTGCATGAGACAATTTTTGTGTAATTATCGTGCCAATACATATTATCGTGAGGCATATACTAGATTAATGCTAATTTAAGTGGACCTGTTCTCTAAATACATAATATAGCTAAACGTTTATTCAATTTCAAAATATTCATTGAATTTTTACAAAATCGAGATCTAAAATTTTATAAAAATATAGACATTTTGAAAGAATGAGTATTTTTTAAAAGTGTATGAAATAATTATATAAAAAAATAATTTTTAACATCTTACCGGTCGTGTTTTTCTTGCCATACGTTACTCATATTTCAAAGAACTGTTAATAAACACAATAGTCAGTAAGAGACATTGTCATCATAAGCACCTCTTAATTTCTTTCGTAAACACATTTACTTTGCGCACCGCCGCGTAAAAGGAGATTAGCACTTTAAGCTATTTAAGTATTATTATTATTTCGTTCTTCTGAAGCTATTAGCATCTAAAATGAGAAGCAAAATCTGTTCAAAATCATTCAGTTCAAATATCGCACCACTGGAATAACGGTGTCATAGTTTACTTAGTGGCACAATAAATATCTAGTTTTATTCACGAAAAATAGTAATTAAATGCAATAATGTTATCTTTAAAAAAAATCGACAATTTTAATACCAATTGAATAGCTTTAGAGTGTATGTACAATAAAATTATAAAGTTTATATTTAATTAATATCAAATTATGGCGTCAAGTTTAGAGGGAGCAAAGCGCTTGATATTTTTTGATATGTAAAAAATATTTTAAAACCGCCTTCATTATGACAAAAATACGGGAAATTCTGTAAACTATTTTACATATTCAAATATCTCATATATGAGTGTATCGAGAATTCATCCTTTCCCCAATCGAGCGCAGTTTTAGCAGTTTTCTTTCGTATAGGCGCAAATAAATAATATTTTAACATTTATGTTTTCATTTCCCACAATTCGTATGTGAAATATTGAAAATTCAGCTGTATATATTCATTTAACAGAAAATTGCGATGACTTCAAGCTATTTTTCTAGCTATGATGATATGCGTAAGAAAACTTTCATATCCTTTCATTGAATCAGAAGATTTTTGTATAAACCACCCAGAAGTATGAAGCAAGCCAAAGTTTTTAAAATATATTTTTCTAAAATGTAATTCAAGCCCTTTATTACAGATTTCTTCTAACAACATTATTTATCAGCCAACGTCTTACTTATGGAAAATGGGGGTTTCGTTGAATTTTAATACAAATTGAATCTTGAATTATAAGCGATCTCCGTTATATATTTAAAATATTTAGATGTTGAGTTGGGGTAATTTAATTCTTTGGGTTTCTCCTTTATCTGATATTATACTGCTACCAAATAGAAGAGATGTAGATTAAAACTTACACACCTTTTCAGGTTTTGAATTTCAATAGTTGGTTCTTGGTAATGACTGCCCTTGCATAAGTTTATATATATATTGTTTGAAATGTACATCAAGTGGAGTGTAATGTCCATAATACGAAAAGGCGATAAACTTTGAGGTAAAGTGACAGCTTCTTATAACAATAAGATAATTCCAATACTATTTCATTTTTCATTATACGGAAAAATGAGTATACCTTTATACTTTAACCAACACAGTACCTAGATTTACTTACCAGTATAATCTAGAAACAACACTTTTTAAGTGCAACAGTTTTCTCAGAAATCCTTCATATAAAATATACATGTTTTTAAATGAAAACAAATATTCACATGTATTAGGCATCGTATGCATATGTGCTATAAAAAATAATAAAAATTGTGTTGTCAAATAACTTTATTCCACAATTTATTAAGGTTTAATTATTAGGGTTTAATTTAATATATATTATTAAAACAAATGATTCTTGACCATATTATGATTATAAAAGAGTAATGTCTGAATATAATTATTAAGATTGTCTTCAAGGTTCATATTTTAGGATACATGATATTGGAAAATTACTATTCTATGATTGGTAATAGTAAAAAAGTATTTCTTGAATCAGCATAATTTTCAATATTTGTAGCTATAAAAAAATAATTATAACAATATATGGTTTTATTTTGTTGCTTCAAATAGTAGTTGAAAATGTGAGATTCGCTCAAGACATACAATGGAGAAATTGCCACATAATATTGCCAGTCGCAAATAGTATTTTGAAAACAAGTATAAAGAAAAAATCATTACATTGTCCAAATAGTCTAGTAAATAAAAATAAGCCTAATTATCTATGTGTTATTATGTAGCTATAGCTCCGGCAAAAATTTTTCAAACCTGGCCCCTATGCCCGGGCCATTTTTGAACAAATGGCGTATATATTAAGTGTTTATTAAAAGTGTTATAACTATGTTAATATTGGGTATAATCAAATGAAATTTTCTGAGATGCTTAACGACAGTATAAAAATTAGCCCAAGATTGATTAAATTGTCAACACTTCCCCATATGTAGAGCCACACTTTGTTGTTTACACATGGATCGAGTCTCACTTATTTTTTTGGTTTGTACACACTTCGCAAGCCTATTTTTTCGTGTTGTCGGTATAGGAATCATTATCTGTTTGTTTTATATCCCCAAACAAACTTTTTTATGAATCTTTCAAAAGAAGCAAAAATTTTCCTCGGAATGGACTCGGTGCCACTTATATATCGTCTACAGAGGGAATGTTGGTGTCGTGTATTGCATGTGAAACAATCGTGTTTTTAGATTGTGTAAACCAATAATTTCATGAGCGATAAAACTAATTGAATGAACGTTTTCAAATGGTTCGAGTCTTGGAAATAAGTAAACATTAAAATTCTCCTTCAAAAACTTTGTTCCTAATTTGTCTTTTTTCGACGGGTCGGTCTATCACGTCAAAACACGTTTCCGGGACTCCAGCGTTGGATCTTGTATCACGTTAAAACACGGTTCCGAGATTCGATGAGGTAATACCACATACATTGGTATTTTGCGTCAATATTACACAATTTTAAAGCTATGTTTTAAAACCGCATGTTAATAGTAAAGCATTACAATAAATCCAGGAAGTATCGGCAAAAATAGAAAATATTAGAAGTACGAATTGTATTACTTTTTTCTTTAATATACGTCTTCGTGAATGGATGTTAATTTTTTTCCCCTATAATATTTAAGAACTATCGATTTCTACTCGTTGAAGAACCAATTTGGATATTTTCATCATGCTTGATTGGCAAAATCCGCTCTGGTGTCGATTAGGAATAATAGTTTCACAGGCAGAGGCGTGGAGTGTCGATTGTTTCCACAACAAAGGTGACGTGTTTTGGTCGAGAAAATGCCGACTGATCGAGGATTATCGGCTTAACCAGTGACACACAACACTCACTGGTGCACTGTTATCTAATCGAAGCATTAACGAAAAAAAGCTTACTTAAAAGCTCTCTGCAATGTTTAAATATGTATGCACATATAATACAGTGGTGGTGCTCAGACACGAAGATTATAGAAAGTAATAAATGAAATCAAAACCAAAAAAATATTTCAGATTATCGCACGCTGGAGATGGATGACTTAAATAATAAATTGGTTACTTTATAGCCAAAAATGTGATATCAAGTAAGCTTATGTTTAATATATCCCCATTCTAATGATAAAAGGTGTTTTGCAATAAATATTACAAACATTATTTAGTATCATATAATACTTCTTCATAGTGTATGAATTCTTCTTGTTTAATTTTGTCGTATTCTCTTCTCTACATTATTTACATAGAATAGACCACAAAGTAATTTGTTATGCCATTTTTTTTACGTAAATGTATATTAATTTTTTTTTTACTTCGAACGTTATATATAAGAGGATATAATTTTATGACCAAATTGGCAAATTATGCCTGAATTACTGTAGTGGCCGTGCTATATAATTAAATCGGGAACATATTAAAGTTAAAAAAGAGGGAAGACTTTTTCATAAACAATTGTGGCATCAATGTTCTGTGACATTTTCAAATAGTATAGTGCTTAAAGTTACAACTTTCCTTGACTGTGTCAAAATATGTTAGAATGCTTTGAGTGATGGAAAAGGCTTGTATACATATATTTAAGCATTAAATAAAATAGAAAGAAAAATATTTTGATAACTCATTAAAGTTAGTGATTTAGAGATACAATTTACAAACTCACTCTTGTATTCAAAGATAAAGATTAAAATTTTTATCATAGTCTACTAAAATATTTTAAATCGTTGTTAACACATACTTTCGAAGATGCTTGTTCCACATGGGGTATGCTTAAAATCATACACCAAAAATCTCCTAAATTACTTAGTATAATAAAATATAATAAAAAAAACATTGTATCGTATATTTGACATATTTTTATTTGGATTTGATTGAGGTTTATCACCATTGTTTTCAATAAAATTACTTTTGTATTAGTACGAGGGATGGGTTTCTTTTTCTGATAGATTCGGCTATAAATAATGATAGTTGAAAAGCTGTATGTTCCGCCACTGTACATTAAAGCTCAGTAAAACAGTTCTTCGAAAGATTATCCAAAATAGCTTCTCTCTACTTGGAATTTCTCAGATACTACTTAATCGCCTTTAAATCTTTAGCGAAATAATCTATTGATGCACAGTGTGTTTGTTTGAAATAAGATCTACTTTGATAATGTCGTTAAGTGTAAAATTTACTAAGATGTTACTATAAAAAGCTTTGAGATACGCAACACAAACATCAAAACCCGGGAGCATATTATTATCACTATAAAAATTTCACGATTTTTGAAAATAACCAGTAAAAATTCGGTATTACGGAGTAAAACAATTAATTTATATTAAATTGTATATTTATTTTATTGTTTATATTATTTTAAGTGATTGGTATGAGAATATGTCTGCCAATATGATATTTACCATAGCAAAATAACATGTAGTGTTCTTTGCAAAAACCAACATTTTTTCGCCAAAAAAGTCAATCGGTGTAGTTAAAATACTGTAAAATTCAAGTCTTAGAAAGATACTTGGAATGTTAATCAATAAACTGTATTTATAAATATTCCGTTAAAATGCACTGCATAAGTATACATCTAAGCTACATGCAAAGTAACATAGAGTAGTAGAGTTTGTTGATGAAAAGCGGCGATGAAAAATATTTGTCTCCTTTGCAAAGCGTTTTTTTTCAGTTTACTTTTTCTCGTTCACAAACCAATCACAGCTTTTATTCTAGACACCATGCCAACGCACGTCTATTGCAGACTACAGCTTTTGAAAAGGCGTTGTTAAGAAAATCATTACCATACTAGATATAAAATATATTTTAAATATGAAATTTAATATGTTTCTTTCAAGTAAAAATTAGACACAAGGATATTCCTTCGTTTGCATTATTAAAAATGATTGAAACTTCACGAACTAATTACCTAATGAAATGTATGCGCGTTTTTAAGTAATTTGTTAGTTTGTTTATTTCTGACACTATTCAATAGCTATTGGAAAATGTTGATCGTAAGAATATAATACTTTTCACTTTTGTGGTGTAAGCTGTCACTCTTGGTAAAGAAGCATTGTATTTAAATAAATAAAACACAATATTTCGCTCCATTTCCACAGTTTTGTATTGAAAGATTTATACCGGTTTCGGTTATCGCGAGTGTATACGCATATATATGATAAAGCATCAGTTTTGTTAATGATTTAGTTATTTTTTTTAAAAACAGTTTCAAAAAACATGGAATTATTTTAAGAAAAATGTTTGATCACAACAATATAAATAGTCAATTTATGTCATTGTGCATTGATTTTTTTATGTGATAATAAAGGTCTCTAAAAATTGTATAAAATTTAGAATACTGTATTTTATGAACATTACATTAGCTTAAACAAATATTTATACTCGTTTTTCAAAATATAGTAGTTATCCTATAGTTATACATACATAATGAAAAATCATTTATATATTTAAGTGTCACAACTAATGACTGATTTGAACGATTTGAGCTGCTTGTGCCATTTGTCAATATCATATTATGGTCAAAAACTTGTTAATTTATTTCACAAAATTTTGCTCTTACCACTGGCTTACCATTGGCATGATATTTCTCAACATTAGAAGAACAACCAATTCATGTCAATGACTTACCAAAAAATCACCAGGAATATTCAACTTGACATGATCAAGGATGGCAAAATTCTCATCTCGGCTTTGTGTAAATCACAAAAAATATTATGTGTGACGATTTATAATTTTCTTCGTATTTTCATACTGTTAAGTGTGAGCATTCTAAATTAAAAATCAGTTGGATAAAGCCATATACAGTATCTATTCACCCTCAAGTAGAAAAATCTCTTATGAACCTTTCTATCATGAAGTGATAGTATTATATATATCAAATTAATTACACTTTACACTAAAATAATTAGTATATTATCAAATATTCGATACAATTATTAATGATATTATTTATTCTCACAAAAAACTACTTTTTTATTTTATTATAATTCTGATTGTGATATAAAATAACATGTATTCGTTGTATATACAATTGTAGTAATATGAAGAGTCGTACACTTTTATGTTTAGCTCATTAAAAAGGTGATTTTGTATGCATATGAATGTTCCCTAATTATTTGATACAGTCTTATCCAACTCATCAATTTAATAAAATATTTTAAGAAAACGGTGAAAAAAAATCTCTACACAATTAGTGCCGATATTCTTTTTAACGGAATATGAACTGTACCAAGCAAACAAGGGAACGTTGCAATTTAAAAACACAAAGGGATGTGACAATTGGAATATTTAGAGATTGGTCTCTTCTAAAGGGGACTTCGCTTTTGCTCACAAAGAACGTTGCCAGTTGCCATTTAATTTCAGCACCAGAATACAGACTGGTTTGAACTCTCTACCTAAAAAATCTACTAACCCAGGGACATCTGAACCAAATAACGATATCGCATCATTATTGTACTAACTGATGGGTCAAAATATAATAATTTGAATTAAAAAAAATATATATTGTTCTGAGTAATTGATAAGACATATTCGTTTATATCGTAAAGCATTAACACTCCCAGTGGACAATTTCAACAGGAACTATTTTTATTTACTTAGCCACTATCTTTGCGGCAAATAACTAAAGAAAGGTTGAGTTTACAATAAAACTAATATAGAGATAATTGCACTATCAGCACCTCACTTTCTGAATATGATATAAATGGGCTACATGTTATAAAAATTCACACTTTTGGATACAAAAATATATCGATTGAATCTTCAATAACCGATAAGTCGCAATCCAAAATCATTATTTACTCTGGCACAAGACTAATTTTTAAAACATATATGGCATATAATTTCTGGCGGTCAATGAAGACATTATTGTATTATGTTATAAGAAACTTACACGGTTGGCGCCGAATCTCTTGACGGTACATATTGCCAGACGAAAAAAACAACAAAGCCATTCGAACGTTACTAATAGATGTATGGATTATCCGCAATTATTTTTTGCAAATATAATTTCCCATAGAGAAAATAAAAATATCATAACAGATCGCTTTTGTCCCTTTGTGAAAGATGCCGCAGAATAGAGCGAGGCTAGTAGCATATAATCGATTTGCAAGGATGGAGGTAGCAGGGTACAAAACAGTGGCGTTCAGAGTTTGATTTAGTAACGTTTCTTGGATGATAACAAAAATATCGATTACACTTCAGCTTTGAATTTGATTAGTTATATTTTGAAGAAGTAATTTATAAATATTACAACGGTAGCTTCTATCAAAACTTTCTTTCCAAAATTTTCGATTTAATTATGTCTAGCAAATTTTTAACTTGTTAGAGTAATCTATGTTTAATCCGACATTACTTTACGAATTAACAGTTAATATTGAGTGTTTGATGAAATCTAAAGTGGGTTACGGAAAATTCCGTGTATGTCCATTGAATGCTGTTGTCGGGTGATCTTAAAAACATTGCAATCAGACGTGATGCGAAAAGTTGTAGATTATAATTCGTAAAAATAAACGAAAAAAAGTGCTCATTGGGTCAGTTATATATGATATTTAAAAAAATCTTTTAAAAATTTAATTTTACATTTTATATTAAGACGAGTAGTCATATTTTTAATGTAAATATTTTTCAGAAGCTATTCATATAAAAAGCGTTAAATTGACTGCCACTGCTTTCGGTACTTAAGACACGTTAGTATTGTATCAGTTTTTATCGATATTCGTCTATTATGGATAGATCAATGAATACAATCCCGTATCAAAAAGTGTTTAACTAAGCGTGATAATTGAAATAATAACATAGGTGGTTTCGGTCCTCAAAATGGACACAGCTGCTTCTATAATAGTATTGATACCAACGTTTTTCAAAAATAACAATTTATTTCAACATATTATACTCAACTATAGTTTATTACCTCAAATATAATAGAAATAAAAATCATTGGATATATTCCTACTAATCGATTCGGTAAGCTAAATCTTTCCGACAATATTTGGATTACAAAATGATTATATATAGTATATGTCTAGTATTGAAGCAATACTGCATAAAAAATTAAAAATGATGTGTCCAATTTCTTGCACAGAATCACAAGAAAATTTGCATTCAACATGTCATTTAATTTTTTTATTTTTCAATATACAGAAATTTTAATATACAATACTACAACGTAGATTAAATTGATCCAAAGTAATAATGCTATTAAGAATATTTATTAAATTTATGTCCAATATGGATTCTGGCTAGTAAACTTGCAAATGTATTTGATATTATTGTGTAAAAAAGAGTTATCTTTGAACAACTTTCATTGAAATATGCTCATTTGGTTGATAACAGACACGACTACAAAGGCAGATTAAGTTTATTAAATTAAAATGATGAAAAATACTCTCTTTAATATTTTTTCCGCTAATTTCTTTATAAAGAACTCGCTTTCACATTAGAATTGATGATTAGCTTTTTCAAAAAAGCTCTGAAGATGATAACTCACCCAGTGGATCTCCAGCCGAACGTCGCCATAAATAAAACAAAATTGACTGATAACATTAGTTCATTGCCGACATAATTGTTTAAGTTCCGTGGGAGTTCTTTTCTTTTAAAAGAGATTTATTCGTCCGTAACGATTATCTGCATACAAAAATGAGATACTTGGTTAGTTTAAATAATCGTTGTATTAAGTTATATGATTTTGAAGATGTAAGATACAGACGTACTCATAATAAGCGGTCCGGCACAAACAATTATGTGTGGTCAATTTGATGTAACTAACTACCTACTGTTATATACGAATGTTAAAGGAGTTTGGTTACCACAAGCAAAAGTAGAATACCCGCTTATTGATCAAAGCAGCTGCATATGGAAAATTATTATTTGTTTTTAAAATATATTTTCTTACATTTACATTACTTTCATAAAGAATAATTTTACAAACCATTGAAACCATTTTGATGTATGTATCTGTTATAATCTTTATTTTATAAGCTCACCTTTTATAAATACATATATACTATTGAGTATCCTATATTATCTATGTATGTTTTAGCATAGAAACAAAATTATATGTGTGCAGATATTTCCATATTATTTATAGAAACGTATATATAATCCAAACCGCTGTTTGTCTACAAAGTAATCCCTAAACATTTAGCGACAAGGAATGCTAAAAGCAATTTCTACATAACAAGCTTATTCAAAGCTCCGGAAGCTTCACGCGAAACTTAGCCTTATACATTGGGCACGTGTGCGTATTGTTCCAAGAGGTATTTAAGGGCTTTTAAAACATTTCAGTTTATGGAACGCTTAATTATAATGATACGCCGCGCTTTGAAATAAAATGCATTAACGGTTCTGAAAGTGTACAATAAAACTTTATGAACGGTTTCCAAGCTGAAAATAATATTTAAAAAAATTACTAACGAGCTTAAACGTAGTTTATGGTTCATACTCAAAATATAAGGTCGAAACACATTTTTTTCAATTGATTATAAAAGAATTTTTCGATGCTGTTTTTGCGATATGTTTCTGTGTAGATATTTATTTAAAATATTTCAATGGTCCTCATAATCATTTTTTAGTTAAGATAAATTTTTACTAATCGTAAAACTAAAATAGAGATTTCCTTTCATACCTAAGAAGCAACTGGTGCTACTAAAGAATATAAAAAGGAAAATGAATATTGCCCTTTTTTATATATTATTAACATTCGGAACAAAAATTCCGCCCAAAATAATGCTTTAGAATATATATCAATGTACGTTTCCTTCCATTTATTAATTCTTAAGACAGTAAAATGTTAATACCTAACGTCATTGAAACAATAATAAATGTTGGACTCCAACAAAAAAATAAATATCATTTTTTTTATAATAAAAATATTGCTATTCGTCTTCAACTTTTTTACTTATTTGTGTTCTGTAACTTTTTTGCAGTGATTATTGACATCATGATAAAATTGAATTAGTCATGAATATACGTATTGTCTGTCATTTGGCTGTACGACACCAAAGTACTTTTAATAGCTTACTAACGCACTACTGCTTTGAAAATGGATTGTATTAATTTATTTATAAAGTTTTTATGTATTATCAAATGGCTAAAACTTTATATATTGCCTTTAATTTCAAATAACTAAATTATTGGTTTATAACGTATATGATAAACAAAAATCTAATTTATTTTAAATAACATTTCTTATTTGAAACTACGCAACGTGTTTATTTGATATTAAGGATGATGTGTTACGCCAAACGTAATCAAATCTTAACGGAGCATTTATAACGATCCCAATGATTCACGGATAATATGGGCAATAATATAATTCCACAGTGATCTCAAGTAGAAGTTTGTACCGCCCACAAATAATGTGCTCCCTGTAGAAGCATAGAAGAGTCAACAGGGGGGCCAAAAAATGGGCTATGCTCTAATAGTCGTCGAAGAAATTCCAACACCTAACGTGTCAGCTAAAAACGCGCCAGCAAATGAAATCTGGCTTCCACCGCGCGAGCAAATTTCTCCCCTGGCAACCCTTAACCATTGCACCAAGGAAAATCAAAATTTGAGACAATTATGTATTTATCACAATTTACTTAAATGGCAGACACAAATGATTTTTTTATCTTTAAAGACTGTTATTTTAAATCAAATACATTTGATAATTAATAAGTAATTCTAGAATTAGCAGTCAAACTGAAAATGCTTTTGTATTACCCCGCTTCATTTTTAAAGAATGAAAAAAATAATAAAAAAAATTAGATTCATTAATATTAATATCTCTAAAAATTGAAAGACATTCAAAAATATTTTTTTAAGAGTTTGAAAAACAAAAATATTATGAGACTATTTTTCCGATATATTGTTTGTTTAGTATCTAATAAAAAGTTTTGTTTTTTTACAACAGATACGGATTCTGCTTTGAATAAATTGAATATTTATTTAAAATATGCTAGTTTTAAATACTGTAAAGCTCTGGAAGTAATACTTTCACAAATAACCGGCGATATAACGTTACGATAATTTGAATTAGTAGCAATAGTTGACTTAGAATAAAACCAATCAAATCGAAATTATTTTCTCCACTGGTGTAAGTGTTAAAAGTCAGAGCTGGCATCTGGAAAGGGGAGGATGTGCTTGTTAGGGGATGCAAAAGAGACCACACCTTCCATCCCTCTCGTGAAGGGGTGTGTTTTCAAAACGCACGCCCATTCAGTGTGTACATTCCACCCTTGCAAAGACAGCAATGCAATGAGTCTATATATTCACCCTGTGACAGCCGCGTGGAGACAGTAGCAGAACGGTTGACAGGATATATTTTTGCATTAAGTTGTACAAATTTCATCGACTGCCTGTGAATCATCTTGATTTTGATTTTAATTAACCAGTTCTGTAGTTGTTTAATATGGCTGTACGAGAACAACTATTCAATAACAGTGATAAAAAAGTGAATTAATCAATTAAAAAATCTTTTGTAGTGATTTATCAAAAAAACTGTATTTTATAAAATTGATTGACAATTGATGATCATAAATGTGTGGATATTTAACATCTACATTACAAACGAGTGAATATTTTTTAGAATAAAGTGTTTCTTCTTGATTGATAATCTTTCAGTGATACCATGATTTACTAAGTGACATGTATGGATCTTTATCATTATAATAGTACAAGGTAATTTTCGGAAACGAAATTCCATAATGTAAATCAAAATAATTAAGAAGTTCTGTAAAAATTGTATAAATGTTTGTTACATTATTATACATAAACAAAAATTATTTATACGGTAAACGACTACTGTTTATCATATGATATACAGTAATAATTTGATACCGATTTCAAAGGCTTTGAATTTATAGCAGTGGGAACTTTTGTAGCGCAAAAGCTTCACCTATAACAATAGTGAAATTTACCTGTACTCGATTGCCCGGCGGTAGTTCGGTCACAGCAAACATTCAATGCAGTCTATTGTTTTTTGCAATAAAGCTTCAGGGCTAATATCCTGACACTTATTGACTTGTTGCCAATCACATTGAGGGTATTTGTATACGATATTGGTGCAGGGTTGAAAGGAAACTAGTAATATTGTTATTTTTGACCAAAATCAAGAATTTTTGTTGAACTCGAAAATTATTGAAAATAAATATAACACTAAATGACTAATAATAAAAATATACAGACATAAATATATTTTTTGAAGAAATAATTACAAGTTGAATTTATTAATTTCAATTGTTTTTGAATATGTATTTTTATTATGAATGCGTCTTTATTATATATATAATAATAAATATTTATTATTTTTAAAATAACTTCAAGCGCATAAACCTGACATTTTTGTCGGGCTTAAGTATTATATTACCTTCACAATGATCACTGGTTCTCTAGATTGCTTTCCGGTATTAAAAAATATTGAGTTTCATAGATTGTGTTATTATATTTGGAAACCCTCTTTAGGATGTAACCTGAATGCATAACAAAAAAAGCATCAAAGTTATCATCGATGAGATTAGATCTTAAAACATGGTGACGCTGTGACGTGAAAGACCGCATAGGGTAAACGATGTTATTGTGGGCATTTCATTTTAATAGTAATGTTCATCTGATACTTTAAAGCCACCCTTCAGATTTAAAAAATAGAACTAACTGATAAGAACCGATTATATTTTCATCGCTGATAACTGTAATGCGGCAAATTGGATTCTAGGCCGCTGACACGCGTCAATGCGTACGAGGATATTTAATATTTTATGTGGGTATACAGGACCACTGTACACAGGAACAAATTAGGCGTTTGAATATTCATGAATAATTACTAGGCCCTACTCGTTCATATGAATTTAATCTATTTGTTGTTGAGCATTAAACTCTTCTGCCAAAACACCGTTGTATCTTATTCAGACATCTAAGTGGCAGATGTTTCTATCGCTGGGTTTTTAATATAATACAAAGTTTGGGCATTATAATATTGTGAGTAATGCAATAAAGTTTGAATATTTTAAAAGGCGGGTTGCTTAATTTGACTGTTGAACACAATTTAGTGCTAACTGATTTTTGAGATAAGGAATGAGGGAGTTTTGTTGAGGATAGTGGTTGATTGTTGCTTATAAATTGTATGTTTTTTTTAATATAGGGTCATTCAATACGATACCATATAATTCAATGAAAAATAAAATATAAAAATAAATTTAATAAATATTAACAAAAAAGACACTATAAGTGATTTTATACAGCAGTGTTAATCAGTGCCCAAGAGATAATACATGATTATTTATATAATGGACAGTATATAAAGTTAATAAACATTAGTTAATACAAGTGATTTAATAAAAACAAGTGATTTATTTATTTAACTCATAAAATTTTTCATGAAAGATCTTTGTTATTAAGTTGTCACCAATTTGGTCCGTTAATGAAGTGATTAATAGGGAAAGCTTTCTTGGCTTTTGAAAAGCTCTACAAAATGAGCACTTCTTCATCGTTAGATGATCATGAAATAGAAGTAAATGTCGTCTCGGAGCCTAATAGTCCAGAGCGTCCTAAGTTTAGATCAGTCAACGTCTTACTAGGACCTCACTCTCCTCAAAATGTAGCACAAAACTACAGCATCAATGGCGGAAGAAAATCTCCAGTTTTTATATCCAAAAACCATGATAAAGTGATTGATTTAGGTAAATTTCGCGATCAACATAATTTTCGATCGACTAGTCCAGGATACACCTACAGCCCTGAAAATACATCACCGGAAACAATTAAAGCAGTACAGTCCAATAAAGACAGAAACTCATCGCACGCAAATAAACATAAATCTCACGAAATTTCGCCGGATAGCCCAAAAGACAAGGAGTCGTTAGAAAAACATATTATTGGTGCGAATTTGAAGATGAAAGAAGATATTGGAAAGGATGTGACACGAAACTCCCCAAAAATGGCAGCTGGGCAAACATCTGGCTACACATCGTTTTCGATATCCAGTATTTTGAGTCGGAATGAGCCGAGAAGATCTGGTCTTCAAGGGGGAGGACCACGAGCTACCACTCCACCACGAGCTATGTTGGAAGCTGCAGCGTTGGCTGCTCATCATTTGCATTCTTGTTCTGACGCTGCTATGTTATCGAGGTTAGATTTTTTCCCATTTAACATCCATATTTTTACAGCACTACAAATTTTATTGTTGCCAAGCCAAGGATATAATGTATAGTTAAAAGTATGCTATTAACAGTAAAAACTCCAATTACAGTAGCATTTACTGAAGTACCAAACTCATTTATTATACTTCTTTTAAGCTATATATATAATACATCAAATACATCTTTTAGATACGTCCTTTTTGTATGTCCTACTATACTGACTATACATTTAATATTGCTTAATTATATGTAATTAAAGATAAAATATATAATAGAATTTCACACCCACAAATATCCGTTGAAAAGTTTATGAAGACAAAAATGATGAACATGGATAAAAATTATTTTCCGTGCCTATAAATCGTATGACAAAATTTTACAGAATTTACTGTCATTAAACTATAAAATTTTCATCTATCATGACTGTATTTTATTCGGCGTTTTAGCACACAAAACAATTTAATACATTCATCAAATATAACAGACGAAAGGTTTCATTTATTTCGTAACACAATGTGTTATAATTACATCAAGAATAATAGCTTTTCAGCATTTTTTCCTATTTCAAAAGCTTCTTTTGCGTAATATGTAAAATTTTACTTTTGGAGTTATTACATTTTTCAATACCGTCGGGTTGATCTTAGATCATAGCTAGTTTGTATGAGGTTAATAGATACTCACTGTACGACCCATTAAGCATTAAATTTAAAATTAATATGCCATGTAAACCATATTAAAAGAAAATATTCTTTCAATTTTGATGTTAGTTTATCCCAGAATTGGACGGGATTACCAAAATTGTATAATGCAATGTAACAATTTAATATTGAGATAAGATTTTCAATTTTATTTATCCCCGTTATCACACTATATATCAAATATGTATTTTGATATATCGATTTTTTCTGTTTTTAATTTATGTGGTTTTGTGTTTGAAATAAAAAAATATTAATGATTGTAATTGATGCATGTATTTAAAAAAATCGCTATCACTTAATTGAATATGGTTATTCATGTGAATTATTCATGACAAACAATTTTGGTTAATCTGTTCCTATTTAAAATATGATGCTGCAACAAACACTTCTAATGCTTTCTCTATATTAGTTCATTGACTATTGTTGCATAACACTTGGTATTCATCTTTATTTCTTTGCTGATTTAGATACCGACTCATAATTCATATTTGCATTAACATTGTTTCTCGTTTCATGAATATTTTTTTTAAATGTTAGTTAGATCAATAAATTGTCAAAAAATAAGGAACTTGGCGTATCCCATTCGATTTTATCTATATTGGTTGCAAAGAATGTTATGTTAAGGTGGGTAAAGGATTTTTCTACTTTTTTTATCTTAACTTTTAAATAATAAAGTTTTGTTGAGTTTTATTGTATAATACTTTAATTTAAAACAAGCTTTCATCGTTATTATCTTGTGAAACCAAAGAATTTTATAGGCGTCGTAACGTAAGCACCACTGACACATGATCTCTACCGCCATTTGCAAAACGGCGAATAATTTGTCTTGAATCTGTCCCCTAAATTGGGACCCTAATAAAAACAAGTATTTGGGTAGCAACCCTGTCTCTTTACTGGTTCAACATGACTTGTTTACAACCCCTCTTTCCTTAGGTTCTTGCCCAAATTAGACGTTTACCTAACCCTCTTATAGACATTCTCAAGAGCAACCCTTAACTTAATCATTTATGAGTAGGGTAAGCATTTCAAACAAATCTTGAAGTTATTTAGAAAAATGTTTCCTTAAAAAAAGTGTGCTACTTCAATAAATTGCAACATAATATTAATATCGATCACTGTTTCATTGAAATTTGTGATTGGGTTTTACAAAAAAAAAACACCATACAAAATTCGTCTTGCCCTTCACTTAATCAGTGATTGATTAGTTATCACTTAGAACTTTTCAGTAATTCCCAGTGATAGCACTTTTACGGTAGCATCGAGTAAAGGATCCTCACTTTTTTTTTGCAGTTTCATCAACCGATTTTGCACCATATTATACCAAATATATTCTTTTTTTGTATTTTGGATTATTAGTTTGTTGAGTCAAATATTACCATTCGTTTTCTGTTGCGCTTTTATTTTAAGCGTATTAATGAAAGACGAAGCGAACCGTTTGGTTAAGCTTTATGCTTATTTGTATCAAAAGTAGTTTCATTTACTGCTAATGAATATTTGTCAAGCATAAATACAGTTGCCTTAAAATTGCAAATTTTATAATAATAAATACAAATAATCAGTTTATTATAAAATATAAAAACTGGTATTATATGTAAAAGTAGAAAATATTGAATGTCTAATCAGCTGGAAATTCTTAGTAACTATCTGAAATAATAACCCCTATTATTGATAATACCACCAATATAACTAGGTAGATATTGGTTAAACTTAAAAATGGTATCGTTGACATATTATCTCGTTTTTGTTTGCGGTGGTATAGAAAGCAAAGAGTCGGATGTTCTCTCTACACTGGGCTGTGTTGTTTTTTGCTCCCGTACACGGCGCAAATTGAAGTACGCGATCCGCCGAAAATGTGGAGCACTTTGCAAAACCGCTTGCAAGCAATCGTCGGGAAAATAAAAGAAAACAGCAGCCGCTTTCTTGTTCGCTTCCCTTACAATGGAGACCGCTTTTCCGGTTCTTCATTATAGAGGCCTCTTTTCTCTGCGAAAAGTACAGCTGAATCGCGGAAGCCAGCTTAAATTGCTTGCGGAAAGCTATTGAGGAATTTCGACAAAAGATAAGAATTCGTAACAATCTATTGTATGAACATAAGTTTGATAACAGCTCAATAAAAAATTCGCAATCTTATACTTACTAAATACTAAAAAATATAACATTAATTGTCCACATATTCACGATAATTTGATAGAGATTTTAACAGGTGATATGATAGTGATAACGGTTCTAGTCAAAAGCTACTACTTAAACATCCGAAGTATCTATTCTTAAATGGAAATAATCTGAATAATGATTAACGAAACTTAACATTGAGATCACACGATATATAATGACAATTAAAATATTTCAATATATTCAGAAGTCATTGGGTTATATCGATTGAATTTAGAAAATTAATTCGATTAATATAAACTAAATTGATCAATCTATCAACGAAGCGATACAAATCTAAATGCGCTAGCTAATAGACGGTAATATAAGTAGTTTGGTACTTTATATTACTAGTTAACTTTTCAATTCAAAAATCATTATCCGCAAATAGTTTGCATAATAACAATACATAAATATTGCATGAGCTCAAATTATTCATTGTCTTAATATTATCTTCATATATAAATCAATTAGTGTGTAGGTTCAATAAATATTAAGCGTTTTTCATTGCTATCTGAAATCATTGTTTATTGTAAATCGTCACAAGCGGTGAACAATCTATCGCAATAATGAGAAAAAGATTTGGAATGAAAAGAAAATCGACAAGGAGAAACAATCAACTCGAACGTCTATTGATTGAAGTGGAAAAATGCGACAAATAATGCGAACAACACACAGACGATTCGGGAAAAAGATTTTTTAGAGATATGAACAGTAAAACACTCACGACAATGGCTATTTTTTATCGATACCATCACGTGAAAGCTTTTCATTGTAGATCTGAACATTAAAAGAAGTTATTCGTAAAATATTTAAATCAATCACATCATTATTTTTATTGCTTATAATTTGTTAATCATTTATCAATAATACACATTATTACACGGATTTGTTTTGATTCACGGCGGTTCTTTGTGACTTCTTTACTGAAGGTAAGTTTTTAGGTTATTTTATCCATTGATTTTCTGCACTCGGCCACAAAAAGGTTAGCTCAAAATGTCTGAACCACTAGCAATCGTCTAAATTGGCTCTCCATACAAATTCTGAACCTTTTGGTTTCAATAAAGTGACCCAAACATAGCTTTAGTGTCTGACCACTGTACGTTTTACTCAAGTGCTTCAGAATATTGCCTCACATCATGTAAAGATTTAATCAGATGTATAAAAACTTGAATATATTGGGAAACACTCGCAAAATATTGTTTCATAATATAGGTATTTCTTAATTTAGTCGCAGTTAAATAAGAAACGAAAACTTTGTTGTACAAGCTTTGAAGCATATTTAATATAAAAGTATTAAAATTTTATATAAAAAGAACATATTGAAATATATATAAAAAAATAAGTAACGTTTTAATATTAGCTATCTTAAAAGAAATATAAAACGAAACGACGTTGATATTTTTTATACACAACTGGATTAGGATTTAGTAAGCGTTTCGTTAATGAAAATTGACTAAGTGTATCGAAAATGAAATTAAGAAATGTCTTATTATATACTCTAAATAAAATTGATATCCTTACTATAGAAAAAAAGTATATGCAAACAATATTACTATTTTTTTATAACTATATCATCGTTTTAACGTCTTTAATAATATGTTTGTAAGTCAGTTCACATTTTCATTTATTTAATAAATAAAGACGTTTAAGTCATTGAGGAATAGAATGCCGATAGACTGTATTCAATATTAAATCAGATCACAAGTTTAATTGAATACTGTAATGGTTTCTAAATCCCTGGATTAGCAGTGCTTTGTTAGCAAATTGTTAGTAAAGCCACTTTTACTTCCCATCCACTCGGCCCAGCGTTGACTGACCGTCAAGTGACCGCAAGTGCTTTAATAGCATCTCTCGCTGGACAAACTTCATTACAAACAATATGAATTTAATTTAATCCATCAAATTACAATTATTTTCTCTAAAAATATTACAGAATAGAATGAAATACATTATAATTCTTAAATTGACATTTTTTTGGGAGTGGATTGAACTAGAAAATTTAAATTATTGCATGTGGTAGAATTTGTCTATGATTTTTCTTGTGATTCTGTAGACGACGTTTCATTTTAATTGTAATAACTTTTATTTAAAGTAAAATATGATATACACTATTTTCTGATATTCATGATTTAAAACATAAAAAAACACTGAGTTTCTGATTAAGTGAAAGAAACCATGAATTTACTTCAGTTTACAAAAATTTGTCGTGGTAGTTAATATATAAGTTTTGTATTAACAGTGATGAATTTTCAATTGGGGTTAATTTGCTAAAAAGATTATTCAATTTTCAAACGAATTTCACATATCTACTTCACTCTTTATGTATATTTCACCGGATGCTGAATTTCCTCTCAATTTTCTTAGCTTCTAGTTATTTAGATTTATAGCAAAGATTCAAAAAAAAATTGATAGAAATTCCGTTTATTATTTCAAAATGTACCCGGGGACGCATTGTTGACACATTTTAGGTTATATTTTTTTCGAAACATATTTAATACTGATAATCAAGAAAATAAATGAATGTTAAATTTTATTCCTTAATATTTTTATACATCTACGTGTTTCACGATCAAAGTTTCGCATTTCAACACCTTCAGTTGTTATTGGACAATTTCCTAATAATAGCACTCAACCACAATTGGAAAAAAATAATTATTGTTGAAAACCATGTATATGAATTTGTTATAAGAGGTGGCCATACGAATCTATTACCATTAAATTACGTACTAAAGTGGTAAGGTGTAGACAAAACATTAGATTGAGTAAGAATTTCGATTTATTGAACTTGTCTACCGTGATATTACCAATTAATGGATATCGTAGAGGTTTATTAGTTCACTAAAAATTGGTTGACTTTTAGACTGTCCTGATTAATTCTTAAAATCCTCATAAAATAAATTAGGTTCTATCGAAAAGTTTAATGGGGTATATTGTGTTGGTTTGATTATCTAGAAAAAATATCAACACTGTTATTTCATATTTGTATTATGCTATGTTCACAAATGTTCATTTTATGAGAATTTCTATAAATTAATTGACATAATACAGTTATCTCGTTGAATGATTTTAATTGAGTAATGCGTTAGATCAACGACTGCCCAAAAAAATGTACAACGAATGGAATTATTAAAGCTATTATAGTAAAGCTATTATATAAATAATCGTCACTACATTATCATTATTATGTGCAGAATTCTGTAACGGTTCTTCAAATACAGTAAAACTATTTTTATTTTAGAATAATTTAACATATAGGTGACATTAAACGTTTAATTATATCTTAGCTCGTAGCATTTATCTTACGCTGGAAATCTTTTTTTCTCATCAAAATTTTGAAATGCTTCATTTGAGTGACGAAATGTCAATATTTTATTTTCGAAACGAAGCGGCCATTTTACCTACTACTATCCTGCGAGCCGGAAAATCGGCAATAGCTTTTCTTAAGTGTTGCCAATCTCCAGGGAGTTCGTTTTCTTTAAACATTCAGCTACTTAGAACAGTTGCGAAGTTTGAAGCTGAAAGCTGTATTATAAGAGGGTGGTAGTAGAAACTTTCCATGAAGGGGAAGGGGGTGAGGTTACAAGGCTACTATCTTAACCAAGAAACAATGCACGTATATTGCCTACATTCAGAAAATTTAAACCATTCGTCAACAATGTAAAATCTGGTGTTATAGGTATTAATAAATCAATAATCATTTTTGAACTATTCCAAGTAGTCAAATATTAACGCGTCTTCAAAAGGCTTAAAGACGTTTTCATAATAAAAATTGATCGTAAAAATATTAAAAAGTACAAACAAAAAGTAATACATAAATCAATATTTTTTTAAAAATTGAACACTAAATCAAACACGAATACTGAATCATTACAAATCATTAAAACTATAAAATGGCAAAATATACAACCGATGATCTAATGTCAGTTAAAAAAAGTTAACAGTAAGCTGTGTTTTTTAACTTAATCTCTGAAAAACATAAGAAATTATGGAATCAATGATAAAGCTCTATCAAGTAAAAGCTTATTAAACTTTCATCGTATTTCGTACCGAGTACATGTATATTCCGGAAGCTGTTTAACTTTCAAGTTAATGCCATAATTTGCAAGTGAAGATGGAAAACGTAGTCTCTGAAAATTTGCTTTGAACATTTTAGTAAAGCACAATTTTTTTGAGTTTTAAAGGATGTTTCACAAACACGTTAAAAAACTTTTTTTTTTTTTTGAATCTTAAAAAGAATACGACCTCAACCCAAGGGTTTATGGAAATTTAAATGAATATCAAAGTAGACAAGTAATTATTGACTAACACACACATATTGTAGTGAGTTTTGTGTTTTATTATATATGAAAAGAAAGATGTTTACTTATAGATTATAAAAGTGCTTTTCTATCAGTTTGTAATAGTGACACGGCACTCCGATTAGAGTAGTAAATACCTACGCATGGTTTGTAAATAAGTGCTGGAAAAATCAGTTCTATTTTCATTCGACTGTCAAAATCGTGTTTTCCGTTTTATTGGTTTTCCGTGTTATTTTTCTACCTTTATAAGGCTTCTGCGCGCAGAAATTTCCCAAAAGGGCAGATCCCACTTTAGCGCTGACAACACTTGATGGTTTTCGATAAGTAGTCCTAGTCAACTACTCAACACACTGTGAAAATATTTATTTTTTAGCACCCGAAGTTCAAAAAATAATAACGCATTAAATAAATTTAGCCATTTTATATTTTCAAAACGTTTTTCGGTTTGTTATAACTCCAATTAGATTTATAAAAAATATAAGATGCGCAGCCAAAAATAATTTTGATTTGATAGATTAAGATTGACTTTTATACATTCAAAAGAATTTATAATATTTTTATATTAAATAAATATTTAAAAAAACTGATTCTTATAGCTGTTTACCGCGAGTTCTGCTGTCAAAATTTTAGACCGAAAGACTGAACGAAAATTTATTTATTAAAAGTACATTCTTATAATTCGCCAATATATATAATTATATAACACAGATTTTTTTTTATTAGATTGTGTTGTAAGTGAAAATATTTTTTACCATAGATATTCGCATATATATTATACGTATGAAAATTTTTCATTTATATACAAATTTCTGTGATAGATCCATTGATCACGTTTAGTGTATTATTCTATACACAAAGTTTTCCTACCCTAGTACTTTGAAACGTCGATATAAGAAGCACTTAAGTTAAGTTACAACTCTGCAGGCAATTCCTTGAAGAATTGTAGAAGCTTTTGACAGGAACGAGGGCCTCCGTTACGTTCAATTAACTATTTATTAACGAAATATACCGTCTGCCAAATAGTTTCTCTATGAAATTATATACATATAGTTTATATATTAATTAATGATATAAAACTCATAGAATTACTCAAAGTACAAGTTTGAGTAGTATCATATATAATATTATATAACATCTTTCAAAAAATACTTAAGATGGATAAAAAAAAACCTTAAAATTTTTCAACAAAAAATATTCTTTTTGTTTGAAATCTATTTGATTGATAATTGCTATAAAATAATGCTTTGTTGTAATTGTGGTCTTCAGATGCGTTTTGATAATTTAAGTATTTTAAAAAATTATTAATGTTGGTTTTTACAGACATTAATTGGATGATTTATTGGGTCCATTTTATAAATCAAATAATTCATGATATCGACTGAAGGTGTTTGATGAAATTTCAATATGAAATTTGAATTGTTACATCTTTGTACGATTCCACATGTTTTGTTACGAACGATCCTGGTTTCGCCTTTCGGCATCTTCAGGCATTCTATCACATAGATTTAGCAGAACAATTCTGTTGCATCCGTTTGATAGAATGCCTGACGGTCCCGAAAATCGAAACCCGGGTCGTTCAACAATTCAACAATTAAAATTTAATTCATTTTGAATAAAAAAATACGTATCAATTAAATAAGGTTTCTGCTGATGCTTAAACAATATGACACAGAAAACAAAAATTTGCTTAATCGTTTAGAAATTAGTAAAATCATAAACGACGCATTTAAATTAGGTCAAATTATATTTCACAAAATTATATGATGTAATGAAGGTGTGCTAATGTAAAATTCTCTTGGGATTTTGATATAATTGGGGCGTTTTGATATGATTGATAGTACACTATTTGGAAAGAATGGTAAATTTAATAACACTTTACCGCGAGAGATAAACCGAATGAATTCACGCAATTTCACGTAGGTATCATTATTAAATTAAGTGTAGTAATTAGTTTTTTTTTTTGTTGAAAAATTTGCATTCGAATGAGCAGTGAAGCGTTACACCTTGACAGTTTTTTTGAACCGCTAGTTTTTGGTGTGAAAAAATATATCTTTTCTTAGTTTATGTAAAATTACCACGCGACTGAAGTAAGGTCTAAATTTTATATTATAAAATCACTTAGTATAGGTTTTTTTTTTTAAATAAATTTCTACCCCTTGTGCCTTAGTGTAGTGGTCGTTAACCAGTGGTCCACGGATTATTGATGTACGATGAAAAAAAAATGTAGTGAAAGAGTCTCGTTGCAGTAGTTTCATAATTTATTAAACTTATTTCATAATAACCACAATATTATATCAAACTAAAAAAAATATTAAAATTTCAATAACTTTGTATGCCTTTCTTTTGTATCCTTTAAATTATACGTGATGTAATAATATGTGTTTGTGACGTTTCAAATATGAACATATTATTGGCTAGCGAAATTCAATATTATTGTTTAGTAACCAATAAGATCTGAAAATTTGGTGACCGTTGCTTTAGTAGTAAATGCTGTATAATAACAATTCAATCCTCTATAAGATCAATTTTAGACGTTTGGGCTTATTGATGTCTTGGCTATTGTATTTTGTATGGCCTATTATTTATTACTTAGGCATTTACAATCAGTGAGTGAAATTAGTTTTAACCATATTAGAGTGAGACATCTGTGGGATAAAAACCTGAAGTTGTTTTTTTATACAAGAACATATATTATAAAAACTCTTATATTTTCAATATTACAGTTTCCATATGTTTATTATTGCTTCTTACCTAATATTGATGATTGTAAGTTTGTATGATATTTGTTTTTTTTATATTTTTTGGTATGTATATATTTTATGGTAATATGATTTTATATTTTTTATCATATTTTACAGGTTGGGGTTCATGTCGTCGTTTGGGGCGCTGGGAACTCGCTACGCCCCTCTCGCTCCGACACCATGGTGCGCTTGGGGTGCTCTTCCACCGCTACTGGATAGACCTAGTCCTAACCATGGTAAATAATATTTATACTTATTATAGAATATATAAATAACATATTTATAAATACGCCACATAATAAAATTATATTCTTGCCGGTGACATTATCTTGAATAGGTAATGATCACCGTAGCATTGATATTAAGCAGTATCAATTAAGTACACAAATCGGAATAAATACTATAAGCAAATATCCATGTCATTGAAAATCGAGACGCAATTTATCTGTATTAATTTTAAAAAGTCACATAAATGTCAGTTAATACATATATTTTTCAATATTTTTCATAAAAAATGAATTGTTGAATCTTTGTATATTTCCACTGACTTGTCAATTCAGAGTGCTGGAAAATATCGAAAGCCGAAAGCCGAAACCCGGGTCGTGAATGGCAAAACTTGAGGAAATTTTGAAATTGAAATTTCACCAAGCACTCTCAGTCGATATCGTGAATAATATCAATACTTTTAATTTATATTAAATAAATATCTAAAGTTGTCGGACGCCATAATTCGTATTATAATCGAGTAATATTTGTATTACTTTATCAATATAATTATGTAATGTAATACGGTAAAATATTTATTATAAACGATGATAAACAAAACATTTTTAGTCATATTAGAACATGTTAATCATGCAATTAAAATATTGCATTGGAAGTCTATCTGTGTCTTCGATTTTATATCGAGCAATCGATACTGTATTTAAATGCAGTAAATAATATGACTTCATAATTATTGAATTTATTTGCCTCTGCTTTAATGGTCTTGCTCATCATTTTTTTACTAAATGGAAATAGAGGTTAACTTAATCACAAAGCAAACAAAATCAAAACTCATTTCATCTCTATAAAAAAAACTGAAAAAAAAGTCTATCGTTGAGAGTGAGCATTAAAATATTACGCTCTTTTATTACGATGTGAAAAGAATTGCTGAGCAATTTTTATAAGCTTTACAAGAGTCGTATTGTATGGTTGTTGAAACTATGGCTAAGTAAGAGCATATTATTGTCAACGATGAAGTGATTTTAAAATGCAAAGCGCAATCGGATATAGGCGCATACCGTTTTGTAAGTGAACGATTTTAGAATCCTTATAAAGGTTTCAACTTGCGAAGCAATGCTTCGATTGCTTTTTGTATAACACTATTTATAAGGCCCAAATCGGAATTAAAATTATATGTTAAGATACTATTATAGGTAAATTAATTACAATTGACTTAAAACGTAACAAAATTAATCACATAAAAATTAGACGAAATACATAATAATATTTTTACGTTATTATAACATAAACTTCGATACTTATTTTTTTTATAAAAGTTTCCAATAGAAATAACAAAAAAAGATGGTAAATCCTTATTTATATCTGTTTAGATCTGTCAAGTTACTTCGTTGTGAGAATATTATAGTTTCAAAAAAAAAGGCGAGAATCATGTAAAACATTATGCTAAAGTTGTTTATGGTATTTTAGCTTTGAAATTGTCAAAACTAATAGAAAATACACTTAGCCTTCAAAACAAATGATAATGATAAATTCGCACTTTTATGAAAAAACAGTGAATTTGTTTATTATCTTGGACAATTTGTTTTTCAAAAAACACATAAGATTTTTTAACTATGCAAAGAATTGAAAAGAAAAGTGAAGAATGAAATGGAAATATAAATGTCTTGATACGTTTGTAAGGTATGATGATGCGTTTTCATAAACACTAATCATAATAATAGTTTTTAGGTGATAGTGGAATGAACTGACTAAATTTAAAAACATGCGTAGTACTAACATATGATGTTGAGCTCATTTTAAAAGCAGTAATGTAAAGTTTCTCTATGTGTATATAATATCAAATGCAACTCTGCACTTGCGGACTTGCATTTCTGTACCTCCGTCGAAGTATTGTGTGTCAGTCGGTGATCGAGCCGCTAGATTAAATGATGGATTAGCAGATGATTTAGATATTACAGAGCAATCGCGTGCGGAAACCAGCCAAGTTTGAAACCTATTTCGAAAAAATATTGCATGCAGATGTTAGATACAGCTTACTTACTATGTGTTTTTTAGTTGCAAATACAGAATAAAATAGTGTTTACACTAAACAAAATATACCGAAGACTCCAATAAATCTGATTAGATAAGGAATAGCAACGTTTTTAGCATAACTACCATTAAAATATGATTGGGCCCAATGATAAATATTTATTGTAAAATATTTTCATTGAGAACTGATTAATTGTATGTATTGTGTATAAAATTATCATGTATGTACAATCGAATGTCATTATAATCAAATGAATAGTATTTTTTTAAGATATACAATATGTTTGAAAAGTCTTAGGGTCGACATATTGTAGGATATATAATTGATACAAACCGTTTAATATGTGCCAATTTTGTGTATTCGAGAGCTTGAAAATACCGAAAGGCGAAACCCAGGTCGTGAGTGACAAAACATTTGAATTTTTATATACTTTCAAGAATTCATATTCATTTTTAATACATTTTATGAGAGAAAGAAAATATCCTTAAAAAAATTTGGAAATACTTTGATCGAAGAAGTATTATATAAAAATATATTATATATAGCGATATTACATGAATTTTTAATTATGACACTGTTGATAATACAATTTATGTACATATATAAACACGTAATTTGTATGCAAATATAAAAAGAATGCATGCATGATTTTTTTTTCAAAAAAGTCGAACTCATTTATTATAAAAACTCGTAAAAAATTTTTTTTTTAAACAGTTTTACTATCTAATGAAATCGAATTGATATTATGTAAATTTTAAAATAGCAAAACTTTCGTCGTATTTATTTGAATATGTAATAAATCGATTATATTTTTTAATATTATTGCTTCATTACTTATTTTGTAGTCGATAAGTGAATTATTTTTAAAATAATAAAAAAATTGAGTTTGTCTGTGAAAGTATAAAATAGGCATTGTTTTTTACTCCATTTGTATATTTGCCGTAAATTTGAGGTGGTATTTCTTAACTATTGATTCAATAAATTCATGGGTGAGCTATGGAATGCCTCTGAATATTTAAAGTATGTTCCATTATAAAATCCATTGGCAAATATTTCGAATTTGATGCGTACCGAAATAGATTACGTATTAATTTATTTTGAGAAAATTAAAATGTACGCCTTTTATTTATTCGAAAGTTCTATCTATATTCGCATAAAATTATTCAAGTATTCTATAAAACACAATACCAAGTAGATAAATAATTGTGTATACCCTTTGTTAAATGATCTAAAAGGAAACCGTTAAAGTTAAATAATATCGCATTTCAAAACATTGAAAATGAAATGACAGTGCAGTGGCACTTTTGTGGGGGGAAATAATTTTTTTTTAATATTTTTTGGTTTTTTTTTGACATAAAAATTATCAAAAGTATTAGTTTATTTAGATAAATTATGAATGTTGAATTTTTTACAACAAAATTTGCCTACCCAATAAAACAATATCCATGTTTCCCATATGTTTCTAAGTTCATGTATTACGTATGACAATATAGTGTCAGTAAAGAACTATTATATTTTAGTTATACGATTCAAATAAGTCTCCATATAAACTTGAGTACTATAAATATATCATATTTAAGGCTTTTCCAAATTGATTGAAATTAGTAGATTGGAGGAGAATCAAACTCTTTGAAATCATCCTTTGTTACGCCAATGAACCTTTGTATGGTTATTTAAAAGGATGCGCAGGATTTGATTGCTATAGCTAGTGAAAAGGGACGATTCCTTTTCATGGATATTGTAACTTGATCATGTATATATTGTTCATTCAATTGATTGAAATCAGAATTAGCCAAACCTAATTTTGTGAAATCTAAGAATCCGTAAATTTAGAACACCCTTATGTTAAATTTTTTTTATCTACCCTGAAAATTTTAATAAACACTACACATAAGACATTTAAAAATAGAACATTTCAATAGAACTGTTTGGCAAACCTCTTTTCAATATGATGACGGCAAAAAGATTAGATCATAAACTTTTTCTGCGATGAGAACTCTGAAATTTTAGCGGAATACCGTGTATTGGTATAGGTCATAATAGACATTAAAAAAGGATAGGACGTAAATTATTTATAATATGTTTTTGTTTTATACATAGTTTATAAAAATCTAGCCTGTTCCTATACTTCTTGGCAGTACAATAAAAACAATCCTGAAGGACATAAATATGTTTATGACATCCTGGGATACTATTCTGATTTGGCTGAAAATTGGCAAGGAGTCATGTAATTGTTAATTTTTTTATTTTGGACTATTATCAAAGTCACTGATGAACACATAAAAAAGAATCAAATATATTCAACCAGCTTTTATTCATAAAATAATTTTCAGTTTAATCATAACAGGCTTCATTGAAGCAACTACATAGCTTGGAAGACCATAACATACATTCATAGGTATAATATAATACTTGTTTTACTTTGATATATGTCAGATTAAATGAAAATTTTATATTTATTTCCCGTTCGAATAGTTAGTGTAATAGAAAATATTTCATTTTTGTTAAATTATTGAAACAATTCCTTAAATTGAAGGTTCACGGATGTTAATAAACATTAATATTTGAAGAAATTAGACATTTTGGACGTTCAATATGTTCCGTTCATTAAATCGTTAAACTTGTTTATTGATTCTATTATTTATATTATATTTTGATATATGTATAAGGATTTTAAGGTTGTTTCGATATCAACAAGTTTAAATAAATTATTTATTTTATTTAAAAAATAGAAACGCATTTAAGTAGTGTTTTCACAATAAAAATTATGATCAGGACCGGTTTCGTTTAAGATGTGTTTTTTTAATATTTAGAATATCATACCTTCCCACCAAAAATTGACATTTAACACCTTAAATCTATAATTCATTAAATATTTCTGTCAATATTTTATAAAACAGTGTTCTCTTATCGCATGTAATCAATAATTGTGCAAGTAATTTTAAAACCAAGCCAAGCAAATGAAATTATTCAATTTGTCGTAATCCAATAAAAATAATCCGATAACAGTCCAGTAAAACATAACGCAACGAGCGTGCTTTTTTTATCAATCCCATCTTTCGAATGAATTTGGGTAAATTATATCGTTATACGTTAATTTACATAATCGCTGTATTTTTTCTACCCCAGGGCTGTTCAGCCAAAATAAACAGCGAAATGACGTAATTACAGGTATTTTCGTATGCCGGTTGGAACAGACTACGAGGTAACTAACTGATGACGACCCGTTTGATAAGAATATCAATTATCTTTAGGTTTATTTGATGAACAAACTTTCGGGTAATTTTGATATCATTTTTGGGTCGTTAAAAATGTATAACTACTATGAATATGGGAAAATAATATGGCTTAATAAATTCAGAGGGACAACCACTACTTAAGTCAATGGAGGTCATGTTAGTTATTGTAAGAGATAATTTAAAACTCTCGTGACTTTTTTAGATTATAATTTTTGATATACAGTTGGAATTTGACTCAGTTGTATTGTTGCTTGATTTCACAGTTTATCACAGTCCTTTATTCGTTTGAGTGTAAATTTTTGCAGAGATTTAATTACACTTGTCTTAAAATTATATGGACTATATTTTTTTTCCACTACAAAAAATACAAAAATTTACACGAAATCCGTTCTTACTTACTTTAATTTTATGTTTTATCAAAAATGAAATCTTCGGGTGAATCTGAACAGTTTTCACGAAATATATTTATTCCTACAAATATCTTAATAATTTGGATTGTCACAACTTTGTACGATTCCACATGTTTTGTCACTAACGACCCGGGTTTCGCCTTTCGTCATCTTCAGGCATTCTATCACACGGACGCAAAACAACTGAATAAACATGTGGAATCGTGCAAAATTATAATAATTCAAATTTGATATTGAAGTTCCATCAAACATTTTCAGTCGATATCATAAATTTTATCTTAATATTTTTTTACTGTTTTATTTATTGAGTAATATTATTAATTCATAAGTCACTAAAAAACAATCTCACACCTATATGATGCCTTCCTAAAGATTTATTTATTTCGATTTGAAGTTCTATGTTGCGATTGATAAAAAGAAAAATATATTAATCTTATATATTATTTATAAAAAATGGTTTTAATCAGCACTCGAACAAAAAAAAAATTTTGATAGTTATTGATAGGCAAACCAAAACCAAAATAATTACGATAGTCATTCGATAACTGATTCCTTAAAAGTAAATGACGCAATATTAGGAATAAATTTTATATAATACTAAAGTAATATAGACAAGAGGCGTGCCCGAATTTATTTGTGTTGATTTTTAGGAATTTTTGAAAATTAGTGACATAAAATAACAAACACAATTCGTTTTCAAAAATATTTTCAAGTTATCGAGTTGGGGACCTCATATGCCTTTTTTAGATATGCGGTACAAAATAAAATAATGATTAATATATTAAGATGGATGTATATATAGATGCTTTTTAGTGTTTAGTAGTAGAAAATGATGATTGATATGTTCACATATTTATAATTCCGGCTGTTTAATTCTTGCTGCCGAAATGTCAGCGGAATTAGGTGAAAAGTAAATTGTGTAACTGGATTTAGTTCCATAATCCCCCGACAGGGGTGTCGAGAGCGAACATCAAAGGCAAAGTGGATTCACTAAAACACACAAGAAAGGTAATTCCACTAATTGACGTGTTCCGGTCAATATCAGAAGCTAGCTATTTCTGATTTGACCGAAATTTCTTTTTATTATTAATACACTTTTTCACTCGACATTTCTTAAAATATATTTCCAATGGGTCGATTTTGCTTAAGTAAGAAAAAATTTTCAACTAATCTATAAGATTAAATTCAAACCATATGTATGATTATTTAAAAAAATTTTTTTTTAGTAAACAAGATATTAATCATACGATTGCAATGATTCTTAAATAATTTATTGTAAAATTAAGCAGACTTAACGATGTAATCAATAAGCAACGTTAAAACATTTAGAATCATCAAACATTACGTTCATTGTAAATAAATATTTTTTTATATCCAACATAAAATTCACCTTCATAAAAAATTCACCTCTTTGTTGATGGAAATTAATAAAATATTTTTAAAGCCGAAAAATAATATTTAAATTTATTGTTAACTACCGTGAAAATAATTCATCTCCGTATACTTAGTTTTTTTTTCTTTTAAAAATGGTCTGCAATTGGAAATTATCTCAACAGGCATTTCTCCTATTACCCAAATGCTTAGATATTTTTTTTTATCTTAAATATATAAGGATAGGGTTAAATATAATATAATAATATATAATAATATAATTAAATATATAAGGATAGGGTTTTTATCTTAAATATATAAGGATAAGTTGACTATTCTCCCTATCCGAGATAGGGAGAATAGTCAACTTTGTTGATATGTCCCATTCTTACGATATGATGAATAGGAGAAAGATTCCGATATTAGAAACATTAGCGCTTTCAATAACCAATCCATATATCGATTGGAATACTAAATAATTAAACTGTTCTAATTTTCATCCAATCTCGTGGTTATCGACCGAAGGCTACTTGGCAATAGACCAAGTTAACACCTTTTTTAATTTGATTTCAGCATAAACAGTAATCATTTCATTAAAAGTATCCAATATGACATACGATCGTTAAGTTGTTTCCAAAATTACTAGCCTTCTGGTTATTTTTTAAAGAGTACTGTTAATGGATTTTCCACAACCAAACTTCTTAGATTTGATTTTGTAGCAGCTTTAGGGCTTATGCTCAATGACACATAAATGAAAAATAAAACTGAAGCCGTATGAACTGTCGGACTTAGTATGTTTCTTCCAACATGCTTGTTTTGTGGGTACACGATTAAAATACGATTATTGGAGCCTTAAGACATTTCACTTGATTGTGATTTACAAGAATACGTAAGTTTGATATTTTTTTAAACATTAATTGTTTAAAAAAAACCATATATAATTAAGCAAAAATTTTATAAAATATTTTACTTAATTACCTCGTTCAGTGAAATTGGCTTTTATCAAGAATGATATATTGGTTTAATATGGTGTACATTTTTTATCAGAAAGTTTCCTGTTCTGAGATTAGGAAGTATGAATGGGTCGACTCCTTTGCAATAATTAAATTATCGATAAATATTTAGTAAAAAATGAAATGTCTTTATGATAAAAATTGATAACTAAGCAAGCTAAGCTTTTATCGGGTATTTAAATTTATACAAATACATGTAGATATATATATACAGAACCAATGTATTCGTTCAAATATATGCTTACTGAAAAATCAAACATTAATAAAACATTCTTTTATTAGATGGCTCAAGTACCACAAACGAGGAGAGGTCTCCACCTGGTTCTCCGGTACCCCCGAGAAATCCTTCACCGAGAAGTCGCAGCCGTTCACCTAGACCGTCAAGTTCACCTCAACCACCTGGACACCAATCTCGTCTCCAACCACCATCACACCCTGCATATCTTGAAACAGAATCTTACCTCCAGAGATTTAGGCCAAAGAGTCCAAACATTAGTCATCGAGAGCCATCTTCAGGATTTAACCAATCTCAAAACGGAGTAGGATTCGGCTCTTCTTCAAACTTGAATCAAAGTGGAGAAGAAATGGTTGTTGATTCTGATGGTGACGTTGACGAGAGCGATGATTTTGACAGCTTGAAAGACTCAGACAAACGATCAACCAATAATATGTCTCCAAATGGGCAAAATTCGCTTAATAAAAGAAAGAAAAAAACAAGGACAGTGTTTTCAAGATCCCAAGTATTTCAACTTGAATCAACTTTCGATATGAAACGTTATTTAAGTAGTTCGGAAAGAGCTGGTCTAGCAGCTAGTTTGCATCTGACCGAGACTCAAGTGAAAATTTGGTTTCAAAATAGACGTAATAAATGGAAAAGGCAGTTAGCTGCAGAGCTCGAAGCAGCTAATATGGCACACGCAGCTCAGAGACTGGTGCGAGTGCCAATTTTATATCACGAAAGTGCTGGAGGTGGACAAGGATTGGGTCCTTTAGGCTCACCTCTTCACCATCACCCGGCTTTAGGCCTTCATCATCACTTTGACGGAAGCTCAGGACCTACTTCTGGATTATTCCTACAACAGCCACCTTCTACTCTTCCTCAAAGCCCCGTGACCTCCAGAGCGCCGTTGTCAGGTCTCGTCTAGTCAAGGTTTTACTAGATAGAGACGCATCACGTTTTGTCTAGTCGAGTTTTTCGTTCAATTCGTTCGATATAATTCATTTTCCCGAGCATTTACAAGAAACATTTTCTTTGTGTTTTGCCTTAGTATAAAACACTGCATTATCGAATCAGAAAACGTTTCGAGATTTATGTTTAATTTTAAAGACGCATGTTTTGGTGCGCGAGTGTGAATATACTTGTTTTTGTGCAATCAATAAGATCTATGATAGATGATTTGAAGTGATTATTACATATTTATAATTATGCAATTTAATAGGTATTTGTAAATATAAAATCCGAAAAAGGATTGAATGAAGACTTTATTTTAATTAATTTGCCAATAAATAATTAGCTGAAAATGTAAATAATAATGTTATAATAATGCTTAAGTAGTGTGAATCAACTTTTGTAAAAATTTATTGTTTTCTTATTCAATATATTTTCAACACACAAGATTCATCATGATTGCTGAAAAGTGTAAAAGATTACATAATTCGAACGTATTTTTGTCTATATGTTTGTCACCTGTAATAGTATTTTAAATATTCGTCTCCTTTCTAGGTATATGAATAATAAGTGTATTGGTATAACTTACTTTCTTATATAATATATTGTAATTTGCATATTCTTCTTCTATTAATCTAAATTAAGGTAACTAAAGTAACTATATTGATATTCATTTGGTATTTATTCATTTTCGGCTATTTTTTTGTTTAAAATTAAAGAAAAAGAAGATTTGTTATATAAATCGATCAAAGTTACTCATTTTATTCTTTCAAACAAATGATATAATATTTTTCGATTTTGTCTGTATTTACTTGGTAGAATTCCATTACTACACGATGATAAAATAGCATTTCTTTTAGTTCAACAAAATTTGTAAGATACATAGATGATAGCGATTTCGGCTTACGTCCTGATAAGAACTGTATGAAATATTAAATATTAGAACTATATGTTATCAGATATATATATAGTTCTGATTAGGTCGTAACCCAAAATCAACTATGTATCTCATAAATTTTGTAAAACTAAAATACATTGTTATTTTTGCGTGAAAAAATGTTTCTCTTAAAAAAATGACAAACGTCAACATTGAAGAAATCACCAATATAAAGTAAGCGTGAATATTCTTTATTGTCATTAATATTACAGCAATAAACTAAAACCGGAAGAATTTATTAGATTTTAGTAAATATCTGCAACGTTAAAACAAATAATGTATTTTTCCGATGTATCGTTTAATTTATGATTTATTTATAATTATAAAAAAACAATAATATAATAAATTGGAGAATTATTTACATCTAAGTCCGTTCATTACATCATCTTGTATGATTCAAATTGTTCAAAATAAATGATACATTTTATTTATTTTACCACTAACCAGTTGTTAGAAAAAACTACAGAAACAAAAAAAATAGCTACAAATGCCTTTGAATATACGTTGATTTTATAAATAAATAACTTCATGGTACCACAATTGCAATAAAAATAATTCTACTCAAAAAATAGTTGTCAAATATACAACACAAAGTAAATGTTTTAATGATGATCGTAATACTTAAAATCGAGTTGTATGTTGTATTGTATAAGTAATTATGTGATAATTAATGTAAATGTACTTTAGTAACAATAATACAAAAAAAAAACACATGATTAATTTGTACATATAATTTATATTATAATAATTATAATGTGAAATTTAATAATTAAATATTTAAAATAATCATATATTGTTTTTTCTTATATTTTCTTATCAGATTTCTGTAAGTTACTGTGGGTATTGATGACGGATTCAACATTTCATTTAATTGAATTTTTAAATACTGCTAATTTTATTTTCATCAATAAAATTTTACATACAGTCATATACATGAAAAGTTATCAGTCATCGCATTGACGTTTTAAAATTAACGAGTAGTTTCACCGCCAATTTATAAAATTGTAGAGATTTCGATGTTATCAAATACCCAACATAATGCAAGTATAATAAATGAAATAGTCAGTTAGACACCCCTTTCAATAAGTTCTTATTGTATGGCGTGTGCACAAAACATTCCGCTAAATTACTTAATTCGTGTTGGACTTTCAAACGTTTTGCCGTTTTAAGTAACAATTTATCATTTTTTTAACATAACAACTGCCCTGTTTTGTTTTAGTGAGGGTATTTTAATTAATATAATATGTTAGCTTTTTGCAAACGTTATCTGAGCTCTTTCCTATCAAAAAATCGTGGAATGTTTGTTATCTTAATCAAATAAAGTGATCCACTGTTTTTTTTAAATTCATTGCCGCTTTCAACAGTCAGGTCTTCTTTCGTTATTTGTATATACGCAAAATTTTCATATTTCACAACATCATATCAAGGCTACGGAGCGTTTCCTTTAGAGTGAAAAAAACCATCACAAAAAAGGCATATCACTCAAATATAATACTAAGTACGTGGTTTCTTGAAAGACGGTGAAATTTTTCCAATGGTGCTACAGGTAGGTCTTTGATAATATTAAAATTAAAGATATTTAAGTAATTGCCTATAAATAAATTTATGAGCTTTAAATAACAGTGACTGTTTACAAGACAATTATAGCAGATAAATTATATATTTTAAAGAATTTCTTGTTTACAAATAGTTGTTGGCATTAATGATTGAATCGGCATTTAATTGATAGAAATCCGTTATAACACGATGAAAAAACAGCAATGTCTTTTATTTGTAAAAAAAAACTTTTTTGTAGAACTTAAAAAACATTGCTATTTTTTCAAGCGTGTTAATTGTTGGTATGGTAATGTATTTATTTCTCAAATGAATTTTTGGTACATTCAAGCTGATATTGATTTCCTTTAATAATTCAACCCATTTCATTTGTACAGTACATCGGTACCTAATTTGATGTATATTTTTTTTCAAATTCAGCCATTATGCCTATGATGAAATTTTTATGACAGCTATTTACGTAATTATTCAAAATTGACCTACAATTTCAGATAAATATTTTTGTGTATAATGTACCTGTGGTAATTAATTAATAATATAATTATTTTTGGTAGAGTATTTCCTATTGTCTTTTGAACGTCCGTAGTTTCAACAATCATACTGATGACAATCAAAAGATAACCAAATAAGTGACCATTTAACAATAATACTGAGTAAATAACCAAAAATGTTGTTCACGTGTCTATAAAAGCCATAATTAATAAAAAGCCAAATACTTAGTTCTGTCCCTACAATTTAAAATTTTTAAGATCTGGAACGGTTTCGCTCATTGAAAGTATTATTAGTTGAGCATTAGAACTTCATCAATTGATAATGCCTGCAATAAACGAAACCGGTCTAGATTTAAAAAATATTTAATTCTGGAAATAGTTTTATTCATTGCGTAGGTTTTATTTTTCAAATATAAAACATTTTTATCAACAAATGATAGTTCATACATTCAAAGTGAAATAAAGGATTGTTGATTTTTTTTACGAAATACATAAATTAAAGTTAGGTACATAACAGCTGCTCATTGTAGCCCTGTCACATTTTTAGATTTTAATCGCTATACCAATTCATGTATTTTATTAAATTTGCTTGAATTCATGTAAAAAAATATTCTTGAATCTTATTTCCGAAAACAAACAGACTAATTTAAGCCACCTTCTTAATTTGTTGCTTATGTAGATCTCACAAAAGAAAATGCTAATTGTTTTATCAATATTACTTTGCTCAAATTATTCGTTTAGAAATGGTCAGTGATGTACATTATGTTATAAAAATTAGTTGCTCAAAATGCCTCATACAGAACTCATTTTGTTTATTGACAACATTTGATAGTAATATATAAATATCGCTTAGTACATTTTTTATAAAAACAATGTTCACCTATTATAGTTATGTTCACATGACCCTATGCCCTCAAACTACCGCTAATTAATATAATAATAAAAAGTCGGAAATGTAGATACGATCTGTTGCCGTGAGAGGGTGGCGTGGCGGACATTTTGGTGCCTTTTAATACAAATTAAATGCGACGTTTTGGCCACACGGCGTCGATTATCTAATCTCGTTACATAAATCATTAAACAAACATTATTTGGGCATCTAATGCGGCACGCGTGTCAACGTTTTTCAGCCCTCCGCTTTGGAAAATAATAACCAGGGTTGTAAAAAGCGTAGAGAAATATTTTTTCTGAATATAATATAATATCTTTTCGTCGATATTGAAAAAATAAATGTATTCGATTTGATAAATTTGAACTAACGCTGAATGATCAATAACTTGGTACATGAAGATAATTTCTGTATTTAAAAATAATATTTATAAATTGACCATCTTTTTAAAATTATTGTGTCTTCTAATCACGTACACCAGGCAATAAAATGTACCATAAAATAGTTACATGGTTTTTTATGTTGTTATGTTACTACTAACATTGAAGTGACAATAAGTAGGGAAATAAGCAAAAGAGGCACAATACTGCACTGCACCCTTCAGTGTAGTAGTACTGGAATTATTTTTCTTATAAAATAAAAATAATAGCAATGATCACGTTCAAAAAATAAAAGTATTCTATGTACTTTGGACACGATCATAATGAGAGGATGGTTAATTTCTCAAAGATCTTCAAATTTATTCGTATATTGATTTTTTTCATGGTAATCAAAAACAAACAACATAAATGTTGAAATGATATGTTTTAAAGTCTTATCACGTTACTTAAGTTAGTAACGCAAACGTCAGTCAGTGAATTATTTAAATACATAGCAATGAGTAGGTTCCTACGATAAAAGTTAAGTTTTAATAATAACTGTGCAATCTAGAATAATGTATAAAAATAACTTGTATCATAGGTTTTCGCAACCCTTACCACCTCGATTCATCGTATGTGAAATTTAGTTATATTTTCCGTTTATTCTAAAGTGAGGTTATGCTATCTGTCATCAGCCATCTTGAGGAGTGCGCGCGCTTTTTTGTGTCATTAGTGTGGGCGCATGCTCGGATTTCCGCTTTCTCATTCGCCAACTCATGTTAGCATTGTTTCTTTTTTAATTTCCGACGCGTGGCTTTTAGGTGAACGATGTTTATGGTAATTGAATTGTATCACCGGGGGAAAGTTTTCGTATGCTCTTTGAATGTTCAATCCTTTGTTTCTTAAAAAATATTTTTCATGACTAATGTGTATAAATAAATAATCATACATATTTTAAATCAATGACTGCTCACAATATGGAAAAAATGGTAAAGAACCAAGCTTTCCCAGAGCTTTTTTACTGTCAGTTACTAAGTTTTCTTAATCTTAACTTTTTAGAATCTCTTCTAAAATATTCTCGCTCTCGCGGAGAAGTAAATGATAGAACTAGGAATTTATTCGTTGGTTTTTCTTAAGCCTTTTTAGATCGAGTAGAGGAAGTGAATTTTTAACATCCTAAAATACTTAGGGATTAAGCGAGAAACCTTTACATTGATAAAAAATGATAATATGTGAACTTTTAACACATGAGATCCGCTAAAGAAACAAATTAGGTAAACCAATGTTCGTGTCCTCAAAAGCAAATAGTTGAAAATACATTTTTTTCCATTGGCTTACAAGACCGATGCTATTAATATTCTAATTGAACATCTATCATTTGATAAAAAAAATATTTTCTATGAAGCAAATTTTAATGCATCATTTCCGAAATCTATTCTAATAATAAATTGAAGAAATTTGCCATTGTAACTGAAAGATTGGCAAATGGTTGTCAGAAAATGAGAGATAAAATATAGCAGCGGCGCATTTCCAACGTTGTCTTTAAGAATAAAAATGTAGAAAGGTTGATTGTCAGGGATTGCTAGTTTTACATTACTAGTAACTATCGTCAAGATTATGATTAGCTATTATCGTAACTGGCAGACCGTGCGAGAGTCCTAGGGCTACATTTAGATGTAACAATTAATTAATTACGCTGGTGTAATCCGATGGTAATTGCTTGCATTAATTTACCATATCGGTTACAGTTTACCATTGCTCTTTCAAATAAAACATGTTTGGATATAAAACTGTCAAGGGTGTATCAAACTGTTTCATTATTTTGCTTTTTTTATATATTAAATGACAAACAAAAAATACACATAAATTAAAATTTATTTTCGCGTGATAAACAAGCTTAGTCCCTATATTAAAATATTACTGAGCTTTTTGGGTATACAAAATTGAAGTTTACAATGAAATTAAATAAATAATTTTCATCTTATGTAATAGTCCACCAACGATTCAAGTTTTACTCCACAAGAAAAAACATCATTCCTTTTTTCTTTTTTAAAAATGTTTAAAATGCATTATTATCAAAAGCATTTTTTCATTTTATTGATTGAATTGGGATTCATTTGGTAGAACTCCATTATAACACGGTGAAAAAATAGCAATGTATTTTAGTTCTTCAATTTTTTTTTAACAAATATAGTTGATAGCTATTTCGGCTCACGCAATCGTCAGAACTATCCTAGTTGTAGTTCTGACGATGGCGTGAGCCGAAATAGCTATCAACTATATTTGTTAAAAAAAAATTGAAGAACTAAAATATCTTGCTATTTTTTCACTGTTATTTTTTCATTCTTTTTTAGAGGTGTACACATAATATTTCTTTAACTATGTACATGAAAACATGTTTTATACAACTTTCGTGCTAGACAAGGCTTTCGTATTTTTTTTCTGTACAGTTATTTATGCTTATATATGTTGTTTTACTTAATCTTTTATTTGTTTGCTTACATTTTCCTATTATTCACAGAGGTTGTCTGAGAAATTAAATAGTCTTAACGCTTGACTCTATTCATTTCTGCGTGCACCAGGAGAAGGCAAGTATAAATATATAAATCAGACATCATTTTTAATTTGAAAACACCTGGAATACATAACCCCCAAAATACAAAAAGTTGACCTAATCGTAAATTGAAAAAATCATCTTATACGATGTTCATTGAGTGGAACGTTGGCTTGAATATTAATTACCAAACAACTGTTGTCCTGAGGTATTCCTATTAATTATTTACAGGCATTTGTCACTTTCTATGAGAGCATTAAAAATAAAACTAAAAACCAATTAAAACTGTATCCAAAACTGATTACCATCACAAATGAAAATATATTTTGGTGGAAGCAATCAACACTCAAAATAAAAATAATAATATATCAACAAGAAACATATGGACGACTAATGGAGCATGGAACAATGAATGTACAGAGGTAAAGTTTTTCGAAGAGATAAGAATATAGTATTTAAAGTTTTAAGTACCGGGAGGTATTCTTATGGCAGGACGCGAAAGGCCGGTAATTTATTTAAAAATCATAATCTAATAAATGCATTATTTTTGTCAACAATTATTGACAATATATAGCATTTAATATTTCACCATAATTCAAAGAAATATCAGTGTGCGACTAAAATATTATATTATTTAAACCAGTCAAACCTAGCTAAATAATTGAGTACAGCAATGTATGCGAACGAGCTCATTTTCTATAGCCTGCCTGCCGCACACAGGATTATAGAACCGGTTATGAAAGAACTGGCTAATTCGCTCCGCTTCTATCCATTAAAGATAGATTAGCATTCGGTGGAAATAAGGTTCATAACAGATTTCTATAATATATTATAAAAATTAATAAATCCGTGCAACATAGAGTAAATTTTTGCATTTATATATATTGCAAGATTACAATATTACTGATATCAAATGTATTTTTTGCTAGAACGGCTCGATTTGCTAAAATATTTGCTTCAGCGCAATTTAAATTGTCTGATTTAGAGAGATGACCCTCTGATGTATGTCCTGGTCACCTTTCTGTATTTTATTTAATTAAAATTCCCATACAACATACAACTGCCCGCGTCTGGCATATGTTCATTTGGACATTTATTAGAAAGGGCTTAGATATACGGTGTTTATAATTTCACTGTCCGTAAATACACAAGTGCATAGATGAAAAATAATTATTTAAATCGTTAACCATTACTTAAATTTATATGAGTGATTTGAATTTGATTGACAAGCATTCTCATTTTTTTGTATACAATATACATTTTAGAATTATATCTAAGCATATTTTATTTTTCAAGTAAAATAGTTGATTATTGAAGTCTTGATTGCAGATTAGAGAGGTGTTTATTATTTATATTTTCTAATTTTTTTTAACTATTTAGTATTATTCAAGATAATTTATATGGTTATGGTTGATACCTAGTAATTATAAACTCGCAAATTTTATCTATAAAAACCCTGATATGACTTTTAATTTATAAGTTGATCGTGTTTGTGCTAAAGTGGTCCTGATCATTATATTATAGTAGGAATATCAATAAAAATATTGTTGAAATAATTTAAAAACCATAGAAGAACCTGATTGATCATGCTATATATTTGGACTCAAGTCTATATATGGATTGAAATTCAATGCGTGAAAGTGTCTACTCAAGGGTTCGAACATCAGCGTAACACCGAGTAGGTACATCTTAAACGTCCTAAGGTATTAAGTGCAACCATATAACCTTCATATAAAATTGTTTTTTTTCTGTTATACTTTATTATTGAATTGTCGCTTTTTTATCAATGAGGAAAATAAATTAATCTCAAAATTTTACCATTTTGCTGAATATAGGCAAAGTAATCAGATGCCATATAGAGCTATCGATAAAAAATATTTGCAATTAAACAGAAAAAAAATGATGATAATATGATTTGTTATATGAACTAAATTAATTATTTATTTTCGAAATTTTTTAAACGCACGGTAGTGAAAAGGACCATTAGTTTCTTTTAAAAAAACCACGCGCGACTTTTTTTGGCTAAGTCGTAAATTATAATGATCATTTATTTTTTACATTTTTGAAACACAGCGCTCACAATGTTACCAAGATTTTTATTGAGTAATAATAATGGTTTTAAATTTTGACAAATCTTATCTGTACTTATAGTGTTATGTTCTTACATAAAAAACACTTCACAGTAAAAATAAAATAAGATAGATATTGATTTAAGCTGAAACCTTTATATTATTTTTAAAAAATTGTACTATCATACCATTAAAGATTCGTATCAATAGAAATAATAAGCGAGATAAAGGCGAAATATTTTTAAAACCTACTGAATACATGAGGCTTAAATTTTACCACTGGCTGTTTGGTAATTTTAACTTAACTTGAAATTGTAATAAAAATTGGTGTTTTCTAACTTTTATGCCGGAAAGATTATATTCGTAGCTATTTGATACGTTTAGTATGAGGATAATAATGGATATTAAGTTATGAAATAATTCACTGGCACTTCGTATATGTGTCTCGAAATAACGTAATTCCGATTTGGCAAACTTATTCGTGAAAACACATACAGATGTCAATCAATTGCACGTATCATTTGCTTTCGCAAGAATTTTTGTAGCGGCAATGGTCGTCATGTGGTATGAGACCTTCTCGCAGGAATTCATTACGAAACTTATCTGTGCGCTTTACATCGAATGCGCTTGGACGGGACGGATAAACAACAACAAGAAATATTTCTACTTGAATATGAGGAAACGCGAGATGCAGTCTGTGTTATTCTTCTTCTTCTGTGGAAAGAACATCACAGAAAATGCAGAAGCCATCAATGGTTGATGGATCTGCTGAAACCGATGACTTTGTCGACAGAGAGGAATTCGAAGTATCTGTTCGATCCAAAGACGCTATTACTTCTTCTATATTTTTCCCACCTGGGGTAAAAACATTCACAAACGTACCAGAAGGGAGAATTAATAAGAAGAAGTTAATAAATTCGAATCTGAAAAAAATATCCTCCTACTTCTTGAAACAAGGGCTTTTAACAATATTTATCTAGAGTCAATACTTTTTATGTATATTTTAATATAGTTTGAGAAATTCCAATAAAACATTAATTTTTACTCGTGTCGCATTAAACGAGTGGAACATAGATAATGGTTGCAATATAAAATGAAAAAGACTAGTGATTTAAAATAAATAGATTTATATTTAAATTTAAAAAATATTTTGTACTGAATCGTCTTATGAATAGAAAATTTTTGTAAATAAAAAGCAATAAAATAGCTCTCAAGTGTCACATAAAAAAACACAATACGGCTTTGAGTTTGCTGGAAAAAAATGAGGGTAGAAGTGATGTATTATTCGAAATTGGAATCGAATTATTCTTTCAATTGCTTTTTGTTATGTTAAAAATGTTTTAAGCGACAATGCAATACGTTTCTACATGTAATTTTTATTTCACCAAGGGCGATAAGTATTATCGATTATTGTTTTTTCAGAAATAGATTTATTTTGGTACTGTAATATATATTTAATATAATTAAAATTTCTTGGTGTTCGGCTCAATTTTATTTGACGTTGGAACTGTGTTAAGAAAAACAGTCTTTCATGAAAAAAGCTGCAGAACATATTTTAAATTTAGGATGGAAAATAATATTTTCGTAAATAATATAATTAGAATATTGAAATTTTATGTAAATTGGTATACATTGTTGTTTTGATAACTCGTTTTGGGCAGTTCAGTATTTGATTAATTAATTTATGATTGTATTTTTCCTATAACTTTTACAAATAATATTCTATGCATGGTCAATACATCCTTTGAAATAATCCTACGACGTTTTTCTCTTGAGCCTCTACGACTTAAGCGCTATTTGTATCTAAATTACTTAAATGCGCGTCCTAAATCGGGTGTCAAATTGATGCAAGTACTCTCATATAAGTAAGTATTAATAATGGAATGGCGGAAGGAATCCTTTGTGCTTTCTGTGTTAATGACATACTAGACCCGAGTGCTAACATTACAGCATTAAATACAGCATGGTGCAGAATCAATGAGTGTAAATTATTAATGAATGCTATCTCTCTATTGGGATCAATTTCGCTTCTACGTCACTTTCATAAACGTATTGAAGATTAAAATTTCAAGCCTATATGTTAGAAAAAGAAACTTTTTTTAGATTCAAAAATATAGCAATGTACTTCGTTTGAGCCACTGAGTCATCCAGGGTAATCATAATAATAGTCTTACCGAACATATTCATTAGATAGTTTACCATCAAATCACTATTGTAGTAAGAGACTATTGGTATTTTTTAAACTTAATCAAAATAAATAAGCAAGCACAGAAGCAAAACTATATTATGATATTTTATTCGTCCCCTAGATATCTTATCCATTAAAAAAAAATAGAAAGATAATTTATAAATTATTTGTAAATATCATTTGGATTGGATCTTATTTTTTTGTCACTCTGTTCAGCCTGCTTGCTGCTAGTGTTGTAAACGTCATGGTTTCATGTTACAAATGCCAGCCACTTGACAATAGGAATCCGATCGAATTGTATGAGGGTTGATCGGAAAGTAAACGAAGGAATCGATAAAAGAAAAAATTGCAAGCGAGACAAGTTCTCCAAAAATATATACAACATTAAAATAAGCTATATATTACTTTAACTAGCATCAAAATTTCTAAAAACGATAAGAAAAAAGAATGCATACTAAAATGACTTTTGTTATATGACAAATATTGTTCGGGTCAAAAAACGTTTTAGCGTTGACGATGATAATCATACTTTTAAAAGGAATAAATCATTCCTTCTTCTTCTTTTATATCAAGCAACACAGCCATGATATAGATCTTACAAATTACTTTAGAGGTAATTCTTGTCCGTTATATTCACGAATTAGTGATATATGTACAATATTTAAATACCGAAAAGTTTTTCTTTCGGAGTTAGTTTCATCTTGGTTTTGGTCAGTGGTGAAAATAACTGTGAGCTATTCTTTGTCGCCATATTTTTTAGGGAGAAATTGAGTCGTAGTAGAAAAAAATCGTCTTAAATCCGGTCCTTTAAGCCGGTCCAAAAATGAACTGAAAAATTGTGCGAACGTGGATTCGATCCATGGATAAACTCCCAATACCATTTACTATGACAGAAAATTACCTGTATATATTATAACATATACAGTGGACTGCAAGCAAAAAGTATCCTTTTTTTCTTAAATAAAAATTGTTTTGTCAATATGTATGATTTGAAAAATATTTTGAATATCTTTTCATACAGTCCTCTCCGTAAAGCATTATTTAATAAGAGATTTAGTGTAAATCATTTCACATGTTTTTAGGGGTGAACCCATCTAACAATGGGTCTTTTTCATTTAGTTGTTTGCACAAATACAGTTTAGAATGTAATGAAATGAATTATTCCACAAAAAACTAGCCCCAGGCTTCAAACTGTGTTGACACAAAGGTGAGTACTGTGTAAGTGGAGAATGGATCAATTTTGTAAAGCGAAACTTTTCGATGTTTGTGTATAATAGAGGTGTTAAGTATACACGCCTACCATTGAGCGTTGGTGACCGTATTTATTTGAGTGCTATAAAGATTGCTTCGTCATTAATGTAGAGTTGGAATACAGTGACGGCTTTATTAATTCTGTTGATAGTCGTTAATAATACATACCAACTAAAAGCATATTTAATCAGATATTGTTTTTTATATATGTGAAATAGAAAAAAAAAATAGAAATAGATTTATACTGTCCAATTACTGCCAGTATTCAAAGAATGTGTAGTTGTTACAATAAATCAAGTTTTGTTAAACGTAACGTAAATATAATATACTCAAATAAAAAATAATTTAAATTTAATGTAGTAATATATTTTGTAAATTAGTTTTTACCTCCATTAAAATTACGTTATATATATGTATTATTATAATAGCTTTTACAATTACGTAATATTAACCCTTTGCACTCCGTCAAAAAATAAAAAGGCATTGTAGCAACTCCTTAATTAATTTTAAAATTTTCATAATATTCGAACGTCGTTGAATCAAATGGACGATTAACACGCTATAATTAAAAAATTACATATTTAATAATTATTTCATGACTGCAAAGCTTTGATCTATGAAATAAAAAAATAAATTTCATTATGTTTTAAAAAAAATGTGTACTATTTAAAACTTTTGAAAGTGTGATATTTTTTAAAATATTCCACTGTGTGAAGGTTTGGTTTCCTCTCACAAGTTTCACAAAAATCTGTAGTATCTTTATGCCTCCTGGAACCCTTCTGTACCATGTTACCATGGAAAATACTATACCAGAGTTACTCAAACTGTACGCCGCGGCGCCCTGGGGTGCCGAAGCTATTCTATTGGTCGCCGTAAAAATCTTCATATTTTTTCAAAATTTTATTTCGATATTATCCGCTTGAATAAAATAATAAAAAAAACTCGTTTCTCTAAGCTTTCTTATTTTCGAAAATATGAAATCGTTATTGATAATTTCATAATGATAAAAGTTCTCCTTGATATAAAAATTACACTGGCGTTCGAATGCCTTGCGCTGGGTCTGGAAATATATTGTGTACTGAGGAAATATTATTATTTTTGACTTTCGGGTAACTAAAATATGTAAGTTGTGTATGCATATTATAGCTATGTTAATTTTCAGGATAGACTTTTGTTACACAACAAATTTAAAATATAGATAATTTTAATTATAAAAATAAATTAATAAAATTTGATAACCAAGAAATGTCGGAGAAAACAAAAAATAATTGATATTTTTCATCTTTTGAATGATTATTCTTGGTAGATTTTGCATGTATTGATTTTAGCATGTCCTCTTTTGTTCGACAATTTTGCATTTTATATTATGGAAAATACCAATGCTAGAAGGTATTTTGTTGATCTCTGACTGATCATGAAATATCAGTATTTGTCGAAGCAACGAGTTTTGATGATTATTATTTGTTACAATTTTCCTATCGATTATGTGAATGTTAGTGCGTATGTTCAATAAATTCGAATGTTATTTATCATAAATATAATAGTAAATTTAATGAATGATTAAAAGTGATGTTGATTGAACGATATAATTTGAAAAAAAATGTAGTAAATTTGAAAACCTATAATTTAGAAAATGAAAAACATCATGAAATGCAGTAAAAATGCAACCATACCTGTGTTTTATAATCAAAGAATAACACAAAACAGTAACATAATAGTCCCATATGACAAGCAAAGGCTTAACTGCGTGCATGATGTTAAATAACGTATTGAAAATGGGAAGAGTTAATACAACGGAATATTACAAAATAGGTAAATGAAATAAAGTAAAAAGTCCTATAATATGTGCTTCATTCCAACCAACTTTTGCATTTGACAGTGACGTTCGCAATCTTAACGTATTGTTTTGACTTAAAGGATATAATTGCAATAATAACTGTATACTATAATAATATTTTCAATAAATAATAACAATTTTACGTTGGAAATTACCCAGTCCTCGTACGAACACTCTCGGTCGATTTATGGATTTATATTTATGTTTTAAAAGATTTGTGTTTAAGATATCCCAAAATTTCCTATAACAGTTCCGTTGAAAAAACAATTCGGCGCTACGAGAACGATTAGATTACCAATAGTCCTTTCTAAGTCATATGATAAATATATATATATATATATTACACTGAATGATCTTTCACAATATACAGTTGTAGGTAAAATCGACAAAATTAATAAAGCAATTGTTGTTAATTCTTTATATTGACTTGATTTATGGTCAACGTATAAGTTCCACCTAAATTTTTGAACAGTTTTATTATTAAAACGGTTATTTACTCAAACTCGACTAAATAATGGATACGTCAGGTTTCAATTTCATTTGCAAAACTACATTTTTTTAAATATAAATATTTACTATAAAACTTTTGGTGACCGCAGCAAAATCCTCTGGTGGCCGCACATAAGAACCACTGCTCCACAGTGAGAGTGAAAATAGATTTTTAAGAATATTAATAAAGGTCTATCATTGTTTTCATAATTATAGACACGTTTTAAGTAACAGCAATACACGGAACTAAATAATCAATTTGTTGTATTTTAAAAGTAATGATGTATTCTCGATTCTATATTATCTGACAAGATTGAATAGTCAAAAAAATCAAATTGTCAAGGAAGATGTGTGATTACAGCACGATCTAACAAATAAAAAAAATAAACAGATAACACGTATGTCCACATGTAGGGATTAATTTAAATAAAACATACCATCCATTTAAACAAAATTTTGTGATAAAAAGTGGGTCCTATATTCGAAGTAACGACGTAAACGCCAAGGAATTTCAATGAGGCATGTTGCTAAACGAACCGTCGAATCATAATGATAATAAGATACCAAGGAATTATTGTCACCTAAATCAACGGTATTTTTTTTAAATTGCCGAATGACAATAATATATAATATTTTACATCGACACATTATGATCGCTTTACCTCCTTTATATATAAAAATATGTTTTCGTCTTGACAGCCAATTATATTTAGTTAATCAGTACCTTTGCTATTTTAGATTCTAATCAATGGTCTTTTGAAATTAAGTTTAGATCATAATAAAGATGTTAGAATCCAATGCGAAATTTTTGCATACTATTAAAATTTTATACCACACATATTATTGTTACTCACCTGAAGCTTTTCGCTGGCACTGGCAAGTGCTCTTTGGAACTTTATGCGCTGGATAAAAACGTAAATTAAAATGATAAAAGTGTGCAGAAACCAAAGCCAAAATGTACCGACTGCCGCCAGTACTCTAAAGAGGCCAAAAAGAATAATCGCATACAGTAATTCGCTGTGCGATAGGGATGCGGATGTATTTAATCCACGTGGTGTGAGCGAGAAAGCAATACGCATCGAACTAAATGAAAAGAAACAAAGTAAAAAATATTAGCATACAAAAATCCTCTCATCGGTCATACTAATACTAAAGCCGGACTTGTACTGTGATGGCGGGAAAAAGCGAAATCAAAAAGCTCGGTTTTCCTGTTCGTTAGATGTAGGTGTAGGGCCTATTTGTGTTTGTGTGTAGGTGGACGCCTCCCGTTATTTACGGTCTTTGAAAGAAATATGCACAATGATGTGGTAAAATAAAAATACTATAGAAATAAGTAGAAAAATTGGCAAATAAAAAAAATATAACAAAGCTCCACTGTTTCAAATATATAATATTTTTGGACCAAAAATAAAGTCGATTTAATTATTTGTGGACTGGTATTTCTTATGATGTGCTCAAACAAATATATATTTATTTCACATTTGAGAAATAAGTATAAATACTCATGGTCGATAACATTTTCTGCTGGTCAAAATTGATTGAAAATTTACAAAATACATATAAAATTATATATCTTTCCGATACCAGAAAATTAAAGATAGACATCTTAAATTATCTATGATGTCTCTGAATTTGTGGTGAGTCTTATAATCGATGGCATCTTACAATCGCTGTTCATTTCCGCATCCGAGATGCGTCAATCGAAAAATGCAGAATGGGGTCGGATTGGAATATTCTTTCAAGAAATACTGCATCACATATACTTTTAGTACCACAAAGGATACAGTTTTATGGAATAAAATGAAAGCTGAAACTGAATTTTTATTGTATCATATTTACTTGAGTTGTTAAACTTTTTTTACGGTAAAATACTAATTTGCTTATATATTTTAATTAATCAATGAATTTTATCAAATTAATTTGAAAGCTTTATCGTCCGTAGGATTTATATTAAATAATTATAATTGAACATTAAACAATAAAAGTTATGTTTTTTTGTCTAAAAATATCGGGTGAGTTATATATTACTAAAATACGATACAATAAAATTTAAGTATTGACTGTCTAACTGAATACATGACGTATGTTAAGAAAATCTACACAGGAAAAAAGTCACTAAAATAATTGCAAACAATAAAATGCAGTTTTTTGTCAGTCAGATAAAAACGTGCAAGGTATTAAATGTTGCGTTAATTTTTTTTTTTTGTTTAATAATACAAAATCATCAATTTTTATCTGCAATTTTACTTTTAATTCGAATTTTATAAGTATATCAAAGGTGTTGGCACAGCCACCTGTCAATGTTTCAAATATATATATATATATTTGATGAAATTGTAACAAAAAATGGACATAGAGGACACTGCTCGAATATGAAAATAAAAATTCCTAATAGGAAACTTTTATATATGTTGCCTGTTCGTCATATGAAAAAGTGTAAAGGATTAGTTAGACCGATGTTCCTGGAATAGAGACTCCATTATTTCGATTTTTAATGGTAGTCGAAAAAGTAGATCAACTGAATATTTCGGCGTGTACTAGACAGATTAAAAATAATTTCAATGTACTAAAGTTTGCGAATTTCTTCTATTTTGACCGAGTATGACCCATATTATAAATTTTCATAGATTAAGAAATATCTCTAATTATCGTTTCGATTTTTGAGTAATAAAATTCCATCAAATGACTTCATATGTTTTTGACGAAATTTGATATGCTATAATTACAAATATATGAAAATTTAATTTTAAAATACAGTGTTCCATTGTATCTTTCATGTATATTCTATTCGTATGTAAAAAATGTGTTATAATATATGCAAGTGAAATGGCGTATCATCAAGCTTATTTAAGTCTTACTCAAGATTTTTACCATTAATGAAACCACATCAATCCTGTACAAGCAATACCATACCATTTTTCGATCTCATAATATCAGCTTCTTTAGAAGAATTAAGAGGTTAATTGATCAGTCATCCAGTTACTAAATTCAAACTTCATTCTCAATGATCAACTCAATATTCCCAACTCCCCCTTGTTGTACTCTTTACGTGATATCGGTTCAATAAATCGACAATCTCATGAAGTAAATTCTTATGTTTCATCACTAGATGTTTGATAGTATGTATTCTCTATAAGAAAAAAAAACCATTTATATTTTAATGTAACTTGATTGATATTTATTGAAAAACCGCTTTCAAGAATGACTCTTTAGCAAGATCGTTAATGAAAATTATCACAGGCAATTATTCTAATTATTATTAGCACAATTAATTTGATTTAGTTGTAATTTACTGTTTGCCTAGGGGTAAGTTTTTTCCTGTAAATATTAACTTTATTATATCTACGATGTTAAATGTTGATTTTACGTCCGTTCTGTTGCATCCGTGTGATAGAATGCCTGAAGATGCCGAAAGGCCAAACCCGGGTCATTAGTGACAAAACATGTGGAATCGCACAAAGTTGCAACAATTCAAATTTGATATTGAAATTCCATCAAGCACCTTAAGTCGATTTCATAAATTATGATCAGTCATTGACTTTCATATTAAAGCTTATGATTATGTTCAAAAAATAATAATAAGACTACTGAAAAAATCCAAAAATATGTGTAGAAATTTTATATAATATATTTTATCTTTATAATATTGTAATCGAATTAAACAGCAGTCATTTGAAGTTCATCATGAAGTTAAAGTTCAACTAGACAATGGTTGAATATTAATCCACAGTTAAATGGAATATGCGTTATATGAATTTAGTGAGTATACTTTCAATATTAAGCTATTTTTTAGAATAAACACGGACTTCTATATAAATTATGAATATTATGGTACAGTAATATATTTGTTATTTATAATCTAGTTACAAAATTATTACCAGAAACCCACTTAAAATTTTTATTTAATATAATAGTATATTCTAATAGATACCGATGGATACCTTGAATTTAAAAATACATTTTTCCAGACAACTTAATTAAAAAATGATTCTCTAAGCAATTTTGATTTGTATGATAAAAATGTTTACAAACCGTAAAATTTATTCCAATTAAATTTGTACGAAATGTAACTAGAAGTTTTCATGTAATATTTTATAAGTATCATAATGACGTAAAATGTTCCGTTTTATATAAATAGCTATTCATATAGGTATTTCCTTGAGCACAAAACTTACGACTCGGTAAAACATTTCGTAATGGGAAGGTGGTGGTCAAATAATTTAGTTTATTGCAATCAAATTGCGTTAAAAGCATCGCCCTCTTAAATAATACAACAACTTTTCTCTGATATACTCAAATATAATATACTCACACTGCTCCCGTCTGGGATTCTCAGTTCTCTTTACTAACACGAAAAAAGGTTACGAACTCTTCCCCTAATTTTCGCATTAGCGCTTGGTGAACCCATTACCATTCACCCCAAATTCGAAATGGTTCACAAACTTTATCGTTTACGTCCTCATTATTAATAACCAAATACATTTATAAAACAACAAACTTATTTTTTGTCACGAGAAGTGTGGTCAAATGTTTAAGACTTTGTTATACTAACATGTTTTTATTGTAAAAATTAAATTAAATTAGAAAAACTTTTTATTTAACTAATCTCTTTAATAATACTTTTTAACCTAACCTTTAAAATGACGTTGATATTCGCGTGAAAAAAAGATACACTGAATCACAAAAAATGTCTTTGTATTGTGTACTAGAATACCGATAATCACTAAAATCTTACAAATATTGTATATTTTCACGCACGATATTTGACAGACAGTTCTACTTTATTAATGTTGATTGATGATTAGTTTATAATATTGTGCAATATTTGTGAATATAGAAAAATATACCGTTACTTGGCAAACTAATACTGTGAATTCCAAAAATTATAATATAATATTTTAGTATATAGATCGTATGTTTATCGATAATAATTAAGCTTAAAGTATCATTGAAAATTCAAGATAGTAGTTAAAGTATGTATATAAGAATGTAAAGATTTTATTAAATAAATCCAATATGTGCAATATAATTTCATTGCTATCGCTTACTAATTTTATATGTATGTATGTATAATATATTGTATTTATGCGCTTTTTTTGTCATTCAAATAAAATATTTTTTTCTTTGGAAACCACTGGTCAAACTATAAACTAAGTGGTGTTACTGTATTTGATCTAGTGTATAAAATTGAAACATTTTATTAGTGACGTCAAAATATTGTAACACGTTTATCTTTCCCCGCATCTCTAGGGCGAATCGGTAGGTAGGCGCAGCCCTTAATGCAAAAAACCATTTGTGAACAATCATTGTCATTTGGCTAATTATGTCAAAATACAGCATTTAATGGGTAGATAGAAAAATGATCTTTTTCATGCATGTTATTTTTTAATCTTTTTCTTTTCAATGTGAAATTAAAATACTAATCCGAGTTTTTACGTAGCACATAGTAATACATTTTATCACCAATACAGAGAAAAAATCTTGATATTATGTAGTGATACCTTTTGGACTACTGAAATATGTTTATTAATAATGAAATATAAATTTGTTTACTTAATGAATTATGATAATCCGACGTATGTATAGTTATATACATATGTGAATATATATTACTTTTGTCTTAATACATATACATTAAAATGAATAAGATATAATTCTATAAAACAAGATCCTCTTAATATTTGTGCTTTGTTATGTGCGTCACGAAAGTGTGTAATTTAAATTTAATCTTGTTAAAAAAATGTCAATATGTGAAATTAAATCCAAACGAATGAAAAAATGTTTATAATAGTACTTGTCAGTCTGCAAAAATATATTCACATTTGACAAAGAAGTGTCAGTAAACACATAAAAATATTTTATGTGTAACACTATTTCATATTGATAAATTATTACGTATATATTGGTGACCCTTAATCTCAATACGATTCCATCCTCTGTCATTATACGAGCCATTACTTTCGAACAGGTCTGCCACTTCAAGAATGGGGTGCCCACAAGTAACGGCCTCACTCCTGGGACCCGAACCGAATACCAACGACATGTGGCTCATTTAATAGACGGCAAATCACGAGGGACAGAAATATCTATTCATACGTTTGATCATGCTTTGTCTTTTTGGCAGATTCGAGTTTCAAATGTGAGTGGTGTATAATTGATGTCTTCATTTATTTGAATTATCGTTATTTCGACTTATCCGAATGAACATATTCTTTTTTAAATAATTATAACACATTTTTAGTATTTATTACTATAGTATATTTCATGATAAGGACCGGTTTCGCTCATAGCGAGAATTATCTGATTTCGCATTATTATTATTATTACTGATGCTCGCGATGAGCGAAACTGGTCCTATAATATATTGTGGAAATAAGTATTAAAATGGGTTTTTAATATTAAAATATCACGTTTTTTTTGTTAAGAAGTGATAGTCAACATTTAAATATGGAACATGTTTTAATTCAAATGATATAGTCAAAGTATTACACGTTTTACAGGTATTATCCATCAATAAATAATAAAGTTTGAAATCATACCAACCTTAATTTTAAAACTATATATAAAAAAAAATCAATCATTAATCACACCATCAGTATAATGATAATTTTTTCACTGAGCCATACATTCTAGGAATTAATTTATTTTATTTTCATAGCAAACACTGTCCTGATATGTTTAGCAATCTTGTAGCAGTTCTAAATAAACATTACTAATACTTATTATTCGTTTTTTCATAGAATGGTACCTTATTTTGAGTCAGATATAATATTATTTTTCGACGGAAATTGATGTTTTTAAAATCAATAAAGGAAGTAAAATATTAATACGCAAACACTTTCTCAAAAAGCGCATAATGTGCATTAATATTCTTTTACCAATATACTAAAGTAAATACTCATTTACAATTGTAACAAGGTAGTTGCCCTTTGTGCTTATTACCAGACGGGATTTGAACCCCTCCTCCTACATTAAATCGCGGTCCATTAGACCATCCAGTGTCTGGTCCTTCGGGAATCGGAAACCCCACCACGAAATTTTTGATGAATTTTGATTCACATTAATGTGTTTCCCAAACTGTTTTAACGTTTAGACTACTAAATATTTTATTTATAAAAGCCTCAATAATTAAGCCAGAGTACTCTATATAATTTTGAATATCGAATATGAAATATGTATATCTACTGTATAATAATGAAATTTATGAGACTATATAAATAATAATAAAAAAAAACATTTCAACTTCCATGGCTAGAATTACCATATCTTTAAAATAAAGACGAAGATTTGTAAATTTAAAATTGATACATTTTTTTAAATTATTTTATTAACACAAATAAAATGCAAAATTTTCTGGTTAAAGATTTCTAGAAAATTTACTAATTTGAACATATTAAATAAATCATAAGAATTACTTATAATTGATTTAATGTGAACTTTAGAATACGGCTTATTATAAATATTTACATCACTAAACTCATTATATTCAAAGTTATACAAATTTAAAACATATGATTGAATTGTTTCTCACTTGCTAAGCTTGATATTTTTTGTACTTTGCTGAAAGATTATTCGTAAACAGATAAATAAAGTTTTGTCAAAAATATTTTACACTCTCTGGTTTTATTGATAGGATGAATACATGGGGAGACCACAAAAATAAACTTTAATCCACACTCGTTCAAGTATGAAAAACAAATGATTTGATAGAGCATGAGGCACAATCCATTTGCTCTCTTCTGCTTAACGACTGGTCACCTCAGGGATTGTTTTCCGCACCGTTAATAAAAATTTAGAACTTAATTTAGATAGCCCATTAATTTTATAACTCAATTTATTACTGCCTGCTAAAAATATGGCAGTTAACGTTTCAATTATACGGTAATAATCAATGTATTTATTGATTGATTTTTAAATACATCATATTTTGCCATTTTATAACTTGTTCTGTATTATTATTCAAATGTAATATTACATACAATAGGTATTTACCCTCTAATGAGAGTGTGACACGAGGTGATGACATAGTTTATTATAAAAAAATGGTTATTAGCAGATAGATGAAAGCAAGAGTTAAGAATGGAAAAGAATGTAACCAGATGCTAAATTTACCCTTCATTTGCAGAATCTAATACAAAATATGTAAATTCTTAAAAATCAATTTATTTTAAGATCATATAATTAAAATATTTTTTTTTCATTCACACTTTAAATATTATATCAGGGCCGGCTTTACTTAATTTACAAAGATATTAAGCTGTTAGTCCAAATATTAGTTTATGGGTACATATTTTTTTTTAAATAACTGTTGGACAGTCATAAAATTTTTAATATGTAATTGTTTGCCGAAAATTTGCTTATCTTAAATAAATAGTATATATATGGTCTTGAAAAAATAATGTGAAAGATTCGAGAAGAGAAGTCGAATCAAAAGTAATAAACGCTCTGAATGATTGAATAAACAAGGGGATACATCCATGACAATGAATGATTGCCATATAAAAGGATTTTGATATCAAAAATTACAGCCCATATGTTGGTATTTTTCATCTGTTGTATTTAAGGATGGGGTGATAGTGGTTACGTGCAATGAGCCAAATAATATTTTGAGGAGAAAAATATATAGGTAAAATAATTCATTGAAAATTTATTTCACTACATACAATATGATTTTGTATAGAACATAATTTAAAAAATCACCATTTTTCAATGAATTAACTTATTGCCTCTTATTACGGCGATTTGAATGATTGTCGGGTTATATTCATAGGATGTGTGTGATTGGTCTTGCTGAAGAATTTCAACATGATCTAGAAGGCAGACAAGTTTGGCAAGGAAACTGAGAGGCGCTTTATGGTGGTTACAAACATCATAAAACAAGCAAATGATCCAAGAAGGAGAATGCATAAGTAAGAATGTAATAATTTACAATGCGCATAAAGACTTATTCTTAATATTATTAAAAGCGTATTGAACTCAATTAATTGTTATCATATTTTTAAAATACTTATTTGACATAAATAACGTATCGCTGGCGATAACACATTATAAGACAAATGGAGATGCTTAGAATGCTAATGAGAACTCGAAAAATTTGTACAAAAAGGCTTATGAAGTATAAGATAACTGCACCTATCACTCCTAGGATGCTTAAATCATTATAATTTTTATTTTATTAGATTATCAAAATTTTTATTGATTTTTTTTGCTCATTTTTTTTGGATTATTGAATTTTGTGAAAATATCATTGCATTTTACATTCAATTGTACTTAATTAATACATCAGTAAGTCTTTACAGTTAATTCTACGTTTAATTCTTTAATAAATACTATAATTTCATTCATCGATCGATGTTGTATTCCATGTCAGAGTTAAGACGTATATACATATGTTTGTCTATGATATAAAATGACAGTTACTCATATATAAACGCGCTATAAAAAATAGTAAAATAATAAAATCTTTGGTAGTGAAGTTAATATATACCTGGTTTGATATTTTGACGTGAGATATTTTTTTGCGAATTATAATTATTTTTCAAAAGAAAAATTGTATGGATAAATACGAAGTAAAGATATGCTGTCAAACTTTTATGAAGTATCTAATTTATTTTACCTTCAAAATGTCAAACAAAAGATCAGAATATTGTGAGTCATTCAATTTTCTTATAATGGAAAATATAATAAGTTTTGTTGAAGTCAATCTGTGAGAAGAATACGTGAACGAAACCATTTTCCGGTGTCTCAAATCAAATGGAAAAATAAGCTGGAGTTGAAAAATACTTTGATATTTATGAGCAGGAATGTATTGGGAAAAATTCCTTAAATACTTTTTGTTAGTTTGAATGCAAGCCATGTCTATTATTGGAAGATTCGACTCTTCATTTTCGGATTGGATGGTGATAAAAATACCGTGCCAGGAAAAGGGTGACTAATGGCTCTCTCTACTTTATTTTAGCGTAGTAAATCATGAAAACATTAAAGTAATCCATGCATTTGAATACCGACTGGAAAATAGATTGAAAAAAAATATTTCGTGTTGATTTGACTAAGAATGTTGACGTAAAATAATGGTAAATTTATTTAATAAAATTTAGCATAAAATTTTTTTTTACTACCGGATTTATTTATTATTGCTAGGCTGCATTTGAGGTAACATGTATTATATACGGAATGTCATCTTTTAACGTTTTTCAATCATTTTATTTAATTATTAGTTCGTCGAATAAGCATGAAGTAATGTTTCATAATTAATACATTGATTTCATAAATAATAAATTTATTAATAATTTTATTGGCCATTGTATTTTAGATACATTATGACGAATAAAAAAAATATTAGTTGTAGAAAAATGGTGACATAATCCATAAGGAAACTCAATATTGGAGTTATTGAATGCTTAAAAAAATTATCATATCACTGTGTAAATTTATCTAGTTTCACTGTTACTTTTTATTATTTATCTAATGTTGTTTATGAAAATCCTGTTTTATTAAAAAAAATAACTTTACATGAAGATGCGTATAAAAATAAAACAAGTTTGCTTTTTTTCAATATATATTACTTGGAAGTTGTTCATTTTTATTAAGAATTTATTTCGGCTCTGCTTATTATGGAGATGAGTGAAATTGGAAAAGTGTCGAAGCAAAATCGGACGCATCCAAGAAATAACAGAAAAGATTCACCCCTATAAACTCAGACTAACAATAATATTACCTAGCTAAAAATACAAAAAAAATATTCTATTATAACATAAATAAAATTAAAAGCTGATCTACAAAAAACCTGGTCAACATTTAGAAAGAGAATTTTTTTTATTATTTCAACGATCTGAAATTTTATTTTGCTAATATGTGTTAATATGTGTTCTATAAAAAAACACACGCGCCCTACAAAACGAGATGCAATCTCATTGATTTTCGTTACATATCTCACAAACCAGCTTAGAAAGTTTTTCAAAAAATAAATATTATACAAGATATTATTTGCGTTGATTTGGTACTAGTTGTTTTAAAAAAAGAAAATATACATTCTGTATACAGGAAAAGAAGGCGGTGTCTCTTTTGAAAAGTCAGCAAATCATATCAAAAGTTGTCTTTCGTGTTATTATTCCTTTGTCTTTACTGATATCATTTTCTACTTCTGTTTGCCAATCAAAATTCATCTAAATATATTTATGAGCTTTTAGGTGATTTGATTTGGAAAGCAAGATTCAATATAAATATATATATTAAAAAGCATTACGTAAGCCACAAAAATAGTATGATTTAATGTCTAATAAATTTGTTGTTTTCGTCAAATTTAATTTTTGTCACATTTAGTTTGACGTGACTTTTTTTATAATATTCACATCGCCATGCAGATTTATATAACAGATGAAAATACATACATGTTAATATATGTTAATTTTCCCATTTTGTATTATATTAATCATGTAACTAATTCTCTATATTTTCACATCTCGTTTGTTCACTCATTACTGTGGTCATTATTTCCAATTGATATGATAAGTAACCATTATTATGAAATATCCAAATGGCCACTCATTTTGTTGATCCATATTTACTATCTATTACAATGCAATAATATCAGTGATGCACTAAGAAATTTTATTAAATTAAATCATATTATGTAAATATTTCAATATCATGTTATTGTAACGAATTGAGTCTGACGGGGAATACATTTGGATTTTTTTCCACCGTCGATAGAGCATGCTAGAGTCTTTAAATTGACGAGTGTAATATATCAGTGAAAATTATAATTTTATCAATTAATTATATTATAACCGGAGAAAAAAATATAATGTCATAAAAATTACAATTACTTTTTAATTAATAACCTTGATGTTTTTCGAAAAAATCAGAAAAAAATATTTAAAATTTTTCACAATAATCGATTTAAATGCAATATATTTTAAATCGTCAGTTAATTTAAAGCCACTAAATATTTGAAAATCGTGATTTGTTTTTTTGACAATGAATGAGAAATGAACTTTTATTAATTTTATATAAGATGTAATTCAGCTAAAAGTTGATACCATATTTCCTCACTTTTTTATGTAACAATTTATATAAACGGTAATATATATTCTTCAGTAGAAACTGTGATTCTTATTATATTATTTAAATTTATAAATAACATTCTGAAAGAAAGTTTTCATTACCACTCTTCAGTATTTATTCCACTGCAAGCAGAGATAGAATCACATAATTCGTGAAATAAACAGAAACGAGTAATAATATTTATTTTATATGATTTACAGGACAGGATTAATCTATAATCACGTGCAATGATAGGGGGCGCCAGATTTTTTTCATTCATGAATTTATAATAGACCATATATAATACATATAAACCAACTGCATATGGTACATACAAATATATTAAAAAAAAACATTTTAAAAATGAGAATTCATTAGAAAGATGATCTATTTACCCGGTACCCCAATAAATCTCCCATAATAAGAAAATAAATTACTCTGAAGCGCACTTTATAATCTATCCAAGAAGCTTAATTTTATGTAACCTCAAATATTGTTATAGACTGTGCTTGTGTTATTCAACATACTTTTTTATTTAAAATTATTAAAATTTTATGAATTTAATATATCTATAGCTTTTTTATTATTTATTATTATTATATTAAAGTCTTCCTTTTGCAATTAAGAAAATTGCCATAATTTATCTGTAATCCATATTCGAAGAATTTATTGTTTTTTTTTTGTATGTGTCGAAATTATAAATATTTTTCAATTTAAAAACTCACAATTTGAAAAACTAATATGCAACACTATGCTAACATCTGCGCAATGACGAAGGGCTTTACACCCTGAATTCTAAGAACAACTTCTACTTTCAAGATATCATTAGATTATCGACCAAGTTTCATAATGTTAGAATAATAGATAAGAATTATTGAATTCCCTGGAGGAATTAATCTTATCGTTTGCATAAACATTTTTGTATTAAAATGTCATCATGTATTAAAAATATATTACTGGTTTTGTCACACAATTGTTGTGAATTGGTTGTGGAAATAAAGCCAATACTCATTTCACTCAAAGTATCACCGTTGTAATTTGGCTTAAGGTCCAAAAGATTATCACTTTTAATTCTCTTTTAGTGATTTTTTCTTCATAATTTTTTTCTACAACAAGCATTGAATTATTTTCAATATAAAATATCTTTTCAATGGTTTGATAATATTCCTCCCATAAAAGCTCATAGTACTTACTTTTACGTTTCTTTGGTGGACACTTCAGAAATACATAACAACACACATTTCAACCTCATGTTAGCTAGTATGGCTTCTAGTTTAAAATACTAAAAGGATTGAATTAGGCTATTTAAATCAATGATTTTGAATGGTTTCATCTGATGCAAAAAACCTTTAATTTAACTTATTACATATGTTTAATATGATTATAATCTTCTTACTTAAGTATTTACGACCCTGCAAATAATAAGCAAAAACAAAATATTAAAAAATACGGTCAAATCTTTTAACAGTAAAAAAGATATTGTCAACAATTATAATATGGTTGCTTCAGGATTTGATAATTAAAAAATCATATTATTAATATTCATATTAAGTCGATTCGAACGAAAATTTTAATCATAAGCTATGCTGACCATAACAAATATTATTGTTTTTTTTTTTTAATAATAAAAACACATTTTTCTTGTACTTATTTCCACAATATATTTTTTGATCATGACCAGTTTCGCTCATCGCGAGCATTATCAACTGATAGAATACAATTTACAAACAAGTCTATTTATACAAAACAAAAAAATTATTTAAGTTAAAGGTAGCAGATGTACAAAATCATGGGTTAAGAACTGGGAAACAATTTACAGAAAATCATACAATATTGATACAAATAAAGTAAATTAGTATAAAAATTACATGTTCACAATCACTTATTAAGACTTACAAATATAATACAATTAAGGTAAATCAGTAATCCATTAGGGGCTCTGAACAATCATTAAGGAAGTAAGGAGTGGAAAAAAATTTTTAATGACGAAAATAACCCACACTTACTACATAATGGAACAAAATAAATTAATATATGAGAATTTTAATGATAGTCAATTGAAGATAAACCGATGAAATGGGAAGATATCGTCAATCAGGAGCGTTCCAATATTTTCTGCAAAAAAATGAAGTAAAAGGAGACAATATCATTTTTCAAAAAAAAAAATATATATATTTATAAATCTAATTTACTGAGTATAACAATGGTGACGACGCAAAAGTAGTTTGCTCATTTATAAGGTTAGAATTAGGCAAAAATTTGTATCGCTTAATTTCAAGGATTTCTTGTATATCTAATTTCAGTGATTTGTTATTTAAATGTAGGATTTTTTAGTTTTTAGTAATATTACATGAATTTTTATTAAAAAATATATATTGTGGAAATAAGTACTAAAAAAATGTGTTTTTATTATTTAAAATATCATGCCTTTCCATCAAGAAATGATAGTTAATACCTTAAAAGTGATAATATTATTGGTTTATAAAAAATATTTACGCTACTTACTGAATTTACATTTTGCTAAATGATTTAATTTTTTATAATAGTCATAAACCTGCCTAAATTGGAATTGAATTGCAGTTTTTAATAATATTATAAAAATAAGCTTTTTAATGGTGTACGTATTATAACTTTATCAAAATACCGTGTCTACTTTTGGCGTACAATAAGATAGAAAATCAGGAAGCCATAATAGGTATCTCTAATAGAGCCTAATCGATTCACAATTTGGCAGAAAGAGTGATTTGGTAATCGAAAAGAGATGAGTAAAGTAAAGTTATCAGAACGATCTTTTGTCAATCTCTCGTCTATTATGTTTGAATCTCGATTCAATTTGATTGGGGTGGAATATGCTGAACATTCTCAATATCTTATCGACATGAGTTTTTTTTTTCATATATTTTCGGTTGGTTTTATTTCATTTAAAAAGTTTTTAGTTATTTTTTAATTAAGACCCTATGTAAATCAATATATAATATTTGAATAATAAACACGTTTGCCAAATACATTTCCTCATTAAAACGGCAAGTAGAAAAAAAATATGAAACTAAAAATACACAAATAACATAGGCGCACACAGAGATCCAGAACATATGGACTTGAATTTGATTTTCTTTCTTTGATACTATTACTGAATTCGTAGAAAATTTCAAAGGAACAAAATAAGCAATGAATATCAGCAGATACCAAATACAATTAAATACTCCAGAATAATTCTACTTGATATATTTTGTTTGCAATAATTATTTATATGTAATTCAATAATAATATTCAGTTCTAAATAAAAAAATTGTTTCTATTATATCACAGGAATTGTCAACAAACGGTGAATAAAATAATAAAAAAACTTGCTGGATATTTCTGTTATAAAAATATCCCAATTATTTTTATTCCTAATGAGTCTTTCACGATTGTTCCGGACTCTGAATGGATATTTAATTTATCTTAATGTTTTTGGAGAATTATTAACAAGAGATTGTTTACATTTAATTTTTCAATAAATAGACTATATTTTAATGTACATTCTATGACTTTCTATGAATTGTTTTCTTACTTCTTGTGCTTTTGGTTTTGTATATCTGCTAGCTTTAAATCAAAATTTGGTATAAATAGGTTTGCTTGTAATTTTTCATTTTATCAGTTGATAATGCTTACGATGAGGGATACCGGTTCTAATCATAAAATATATTGTGGAAGAAGTAATTAAAATATATTTTTATTATTTGAAATATTTACTGTTATGTAAGACAAAAAAAACTTTGGCATATTTTGTTATGAGTAATAAAATATGATAAATTTTTATTTAAGTTTAAAGATTTTAATATCGTTAAAATTGATTTAAAAAATACTACGAAAAAAACTGCTTTGTAATTTTTTAATGCTTACCAGTTAAAATATCTTTTTTCCTATAATTCTAAACTTTTCTCTTGAGAAAATATATGTATTTTTATAAGTTTACTTTAGTTTAATTAAGTTAATAATTTTCAAGCTTAGATAAAAATTTAAGAAATGCAAAACATCATCATTTTAGAACCAGTGAAGGTGGGTTAAAGAAGTGTCTTGTAGGACTTAATATATCCCAATCCCTCGGGGGCTGGCACAAAGGCTTCGAAGCATGAGAGACGGGTTTTAGTTTAGCGTTTCACTTTAGTAAAGTAGATAAAATATATTTTTCATCAGAAAATAATATTAATATAATAATTTACAACAAGCTTATTAGCGAAAATCTTTATATGTATAGATATTATGTATTAATTCATTATTGAGACTATTTCAGCAAAATGATATTTAACCGTTCGAATTTTTTAGACGTTCTAATAATTGTATTATGATTTTTGACAAATTTTCTTCATTCAAATTACGTGTCCTCAAATAATCAAAACATTTTATTTCTAAATTTGAATTGTTGCTTCTATGAGTTTATACAGATATTACTCTATGTTTTAAACATGTGAATTTGTACAATGTTTCAACTATTTAAATTCGATACTGAAAATGCATCAAGCACCTTCAGTCGGCATTATAAATTACAAAAAATATAACTTGCATGCTTTAAATTAGTGAATAAAAACAAATGGATTAGAAAATACGAATATAAAGAAAAGTCTTACTACAAAAAATACATGGCATGTACTTATGTAAAGAAAATGAAATAACAATAAATTTTCCTTTGGATTCATATTAAGTATTTATTTATTTTTGTATACAAAGAAATATTAGGGTTTACATTGAGTGATGTAATAGCAATATTTTGATACGAAATAATGATTGAAAAAAATACTTTTTTAGCAAAGTTGTAAGTTTTTAAAAGAACTGTTTATTTGCCTGCGAACGAAGGCTAAGTTTTCATTTGAATTTACTATCAGCATAAAACATTTCGAACTTTTAGCCCAAATGCTGTTGGGTTAATCAAACAATTACTTTTTCGGTGATCTATAAAACCCTGAACATTTTTATACTTCTCCATGGACCCCTCGGAAAATCTAGAGTTTCCATCCGACGGAGCTTACATGAAATGTTGATAAAGTAGGCGTGTTTCGTGGCCTAAGAGAATTTTTATTACTCGGCTGTACATTTAGGTATTATCTCGTTATTTGGGGGGTCGTTTACACACACAATGTTCAAGCTTGTGTAAGAACCGGCTCAGTGGCATACAATCAAAGGATATAATTCAAAAAATAAAACGTCTATAATCGTATCTTATAAATCTTTACTTTCTATACAATAATCACGAAACAAATATATTTTTTTTTTATTGCTTGATTTGATATTTATTTCAAATATTGACACTAAAATATATTATTTTTAATGGGCTTGAACTGTATTAGTGTTTTTTTATACAATTTATATTTTATATTCTGATGATTTTGAAAGATTTTGAACGAATCTTAGACATTTTAGATATTATGATTTTAAATATTATATTGTCTAACTATTATAATGCGTCTGATCAGTAAAATTGTATCCTAAGGCTTTATTGTTTCTGTTTCTCTATAAAATAAACCCGTGCAATTTCTCATAGCGAAATTATCCACTATTTACAAACCGTTTAGTATGTCTTAATCGAAAGTATTATAGTGATAAAAAACCTTTTTTCTCACTGTCATCTGGATAGACCAAGAGTAAAAAAAACGGGTCATAAGGAGACAGTGGTTATAGTATAATATTTTTAATAATGGCACGTCATTGGTTGTACACCTACCAAGGGCATTAAATAATGATTCCAACACAAAGGGGCAACATATTCGCGCGGCCTATTCATAAAGCAAAAAGAAAAAAAAGCAATCAGTCCAGATTGGCAGAGAAACCTGGGGTGACAGTGGAAGCTTTTGATGGTACTTTTGCGCATGTTAAATTGTATTTATGTGACATTGTAATATCGCGTGTAATGATTATTAAAAGGCCATTATCAAAAACTACCCTTATGCATGACATATTTATATACCGTGCTATTGATTGGTTAAGCTGTTATATTGTCTGTAAATAGTTGACTCTAAACTCATTTATGATGTATAATTTACCACTATCCATTGTATTTCAAGTAAGCCAACAGTAAATTAAAAGATAAGTTTTTTAAAAAAAGTTTTATACGGAATCGCAAAATTTGAAATTACTTTTTTATCCCACAGGGAATTTTAGAAAGGAGATGAAAAAACGTGTGGACCACATAAATTCATGTCATATAACAAATTTATTCGTTCAAATTGTTGACTTAAAAATTAAATTGAAATTAAATTTGACTTAATCATGAGTCAATTGAACGACTATTTCAAATTAATTTATTGTACAGTTATAATTTTATGGTCTATTTTATTTAATTATTGTTTTATAAACACCACTTATCCTTAAGTTTTTTTTACTTATTTAAAATCAATTTAGTATATTATTTTCATCCCTAACGATATAAATAAATTTAATTAATAAATACATATGTTTAATAGTGTCTTTAAAATAGAAATCTAGGCACTTTGTGAAATAGAATTTTTATTTGTCATGAAAATTAATTGATATAAACTGTTACAAATCCGGTTATTTTTTAGCATTAGATTTGTCAAAGAAGTCAGTATTTATTTTATTTATACCTGCTATACATATGAACTCAATCTTAATACATCCGCAGCACATTTGAAGTCATGTTTATTGAAGGAAATGTCTGGGATTTTCCGATTTCCAGGTAACTTGGTTGCAATATAAATTTGATCAATTCTTGAATAGAATATTCTCAGATGAAGTGCTTACCTTTGCAGGAACGGATTCGAATGAGAAGGAAGCATAAAAATGTAAATATTTCACAAGTTGGTCGAGTCAAATTTATTCTTCATGATTAAGAATGTTGCAGTGATATATTTGATTGAAAGGAAAAATCGCTTTACTTAGGGATAAAATATCACCAAGACATAAAATTGAGTAAATCAGATAAGCAATTAAATTAAATATGAATACATTAACATATTTTGTGGGTAGAAAAAGTATCTTAAAATATTTTAAATTCCCATGAAATAATAATTATTTATGCTCTTTGAAATAAAATTGAAATGCAATTCAAATACAATATATTAAGGTCATTACGATGAAATTCAAATAGAATTGGAAGATGAGAAGAGAAGAGAAGAAGGACTAAACAATGAAGCAACAATTCTCCATAATTTCAGTTGACAGAAGAAGTGTAAAAAAAACCCATATCTAATAGATATTTTTGTCTTAGCCATATTGTAAAAAAATATTAAACATCTTCGCAAAAGATTTTAAATACAATGATGTATAGTAAATTAAAGCACTTAATGCTCTAACTCATAGTTTCACAAACTTTTTACATCCGGGACATCCTTGGACAACCAAAAAATCCAAAAATATTCATATATCAACAATTATTTAATTGATTTTTTACTAAAAAAAATTTTTTGCAACACCGTATGCTGATACAACAAAAAAATTTTAAAAAATATAGTTAAAAAATCCATAAAATACAACATAAACTATATTCTTCATCGAAATAATATCACATTGCCGACCACCCAAAAATCTCCACGGACCACCGGTTGAGAAACTAGGCTCTAAAACACACTTATGAAGCTTTTGTAGGTGATTATTATTTTTAATTAAAAGCTTTTTTTGCCATCGGTGTATTTATCCTTTTTCTGAAGACAGGGACAAAGAGACTTTTTCAAAAACCTTTATCGTTGAAGAAGTCTGTCTATAAGTTGGTCAAATGATATCAATTTGAGGTAAAAATGGTTACATTGTTCAATTTATAATATTTATATTTCCGAACAATATTTTTGTGCCTCGGTATGAATAATTTCTAATTAAGGCAGAAAATAACCATAGTTAACAATTTGTCGTTCAATTGTAAAATTTTCACTATGTATCACTTTGACAAAATGAGCAGTTAACTTTGAAAAGTTACTTTGTAACAATATAATAAAAATCAACATTTTAAATATATTTAATTCGAATACGCTCCAACCGAAACGTATTGAAAACTTTATGGAGGGAATCACTCCTCTCTCCCCATTACGACTTCCGGACTTTTGCTTCAAAAGAACTTCAATTTACTACTCACCCACCAAGCAACCTATCGTTAGACGCAATAAAGATTTTAATAAAAATGCTTTAACGTATGTAACGGGAATGTTGATAGATAAAAATGAGTGAATACAGTCATAAATAAGAAACTTTAACTACGGTAAAAATTCAGTATTAAAAGAAATAACATTTGTAATTTTGTATTTAGTAAAAATGCTCACACAATATGAAATAAGAGTCGATAACTTTTTATTTGTGCGTATGTTTTGTTGTTGAAATATATGTTAAAATTAATATATTAAAAAAAAAAAAACAAATGCAAAACCAGTTTGGGTTCCTCATAATAGTGAAAATAAAAATGTGTCTGTTTTTAAATGAGGAAAGACGAAACGCAATTTATTTTTTTAAGAAAATAGGTTATGTTAGAAGTAATCACTTTTATTTATCGTCGTTGTATTCAAATTTTTATTCAGGGGATCATTTCGTAAATAATAAACATATTATATATGGCAAGGAAAATTTTGTGTTTGTCACAACATGTGACAGTTTTTTTCAGAAAAAGGATTCTAACGAAAGAGCTCAAATTTCACACTGCAATATTTTATTTATGCTTTCTAAAATAACAAAAATTAATGTACAGGTTCGTTTTTTAATTCACAGTCTTTTCACCGTATCAATATTTTTTATGTTAGCGACTGAAGGTGCTTGATAGAAAAAAAATATGAAATTCGAATTGTTGAAACTTTGTGCGATTCCACAGATTTTTTTCAAGGCATCTTCGGGCATTTTTTCACATGGATGCAACAAAACTAACAGTTTTTAAAATAATAAGTTTTGAATGATATTATTTCACATCTATGAAGATCTTTAATGTTGATCAATCTGAAGAGTTGATGATTTATTTTTAACTAATATTTTTAATGTTCTTTCTATAAATCAGATGAATAATAAAAATAACGAATATTCATTTGTCTACCTACATTAATAGAAAATATTATCTGTTTATAAAAAGAAAATGATTGTCTTGTTTAGTCAGTGTAGTGTCAAAACAATGAAAAATGGCATCGCAAATGATCCCAAGAAAAAAATGTGCATTGTAACACACCGTAAATGGTGACGTATATACCATGAATCATTTCGAGCATTCTGGATGCACTTTTCGTACAGATTGCCTGACACATTCAAACCCAAAACATGCATATATAGCTGTCACAATTTTATCTGATAACAATTAATCACATACTATTACCACTGCGCATTTCTATATCCTCAAAATACGCAACTATTCTCCACCAGCATATTCACTAAGATATCTAGCGTGTCAGTGAAGATTTTTTTAATGTAATTTATTGTCAAAAAAGTTGATTTCGAGTGCCTACAGCGTGAACTATAATATAATGTATTAGATATTAGTTTATTTGTAAATATCAATGTAATAATATACTTTTGATGGTGAACGCAGATTTTAAATTGATTAAATATTTATAATATAATACAATGCTTCTCTTAAAAAAATAATTAAGTCAGACAAAACTAATTGTTGATGGAAGAAATCATGTGGAAATGAAAAGTTGTTTTCCTTGAAAAGAAATATAATAAATTGAGTTTTACGGTTGTGATAGTGTTAAAGATGTAACTTGCTGTTTGGATGATCCATTGAAGCATACGTCTTATTCCTTATGAACCTTCATGAAAGAAAAAACAAAAGCGCAACACCACGTTCGGCGACCATTGTAGCTGTATTTCTAGTGCTATTTTATGCAACCACACACTGCTAACATCTGTTGTTATTATTATTAACATGAGACTGCACAATCATATGCAAAATTTCAAAATAACTGTCCTCCATATTAAGAAAGTTAATAGCTAATCTTATTTTGAATAGAAGCATGTTTAACATTACCGAGACCTTGTTATTAGGCCATCCGATCTAAAACCCTTTTAACGAGGCCGGAGATTTATATTAATATAAATATTGAGTATAGTTCTAGTGTCATATGTAAATTATGATTGTAATATGTATACACGATAGTGTTTGCCGTTTTTTAAACAAAATAATATAAAAAAATACATCTGTCGAGAGTGTATAAAACATAAGAAGAAAGGCAAAATTTAAACTTTAATTTGATTTTGCTAAATTTACAATAAGTCTTGAAGTTATCAAGGATTGATATTAACGCAATACCGAAATTACGGAATCGTATACTCTACTTCATAATAAAAATCTAAAATTTAACTGTATATTTAAATAAAAAAATCAATATCATTCAAGATAAATCATGTTCACAAAAATTATTATATTTAATTCCCTCCTCATTGATAGAAGATTTTTTTTTATTTTCAGTGTCCAAGTATTTAAAGTATTGAATGACTAATAAGTTTTAAAAAATGATCTTCTTATCTCATGTGTGTTTATATAAATACACGGTCACAAATGGTTTACAAAAAAATATTTAATATACATATACATATATTGACACAATACGCAATTGGGAGGTTGAATAAGCTCTGTGTCATTTGTCGAAGTTCATAGTAAAATAGTGATTCAAGAACATAGTCAATACTTATGGTATTCTAGAATCACTATTTTGTGTATCCACAATACACCCTGAATACTCTGCTGACATAGACAAAATTGCTGAGAAGAGTGCTCCAAATCATTATTAACTGACAAAATAATGTACAACGTCAAGCTCGTTTCTACAACTTCATAATTTCAGAAATAAAAAGAAATGCGTTTAGATTTTTCAAATTCATGCCCGCTCCCAATATGTAGCATTCTATAACATTTTAATAGAGTTAACACAACAGAAGATTTTCATGAAAAACTGTTTATTTCTCGGTGTATCGACTATTCCTTTTTCGAAGAGACTAGAGATAAAATGCAGGGAAGCATGAAAAATTAATTAAACTGAGTTTAATTTCATAAAACTGATACATTTGAATAGAAATTCGTAAATTGAAAAGAACTATTCTTTCTAGGACTCGAACCGTTTCATGTCGTTGACCACTTGTGAGGCAGCAGTTTTCCAAATATCATAATTTCATTAAAATAAATAAAATGTGAAACCATAAAATTTCACACTAAGCATTTTTAACGAGGCTACACACATTTGTTTATTTCTCTGCAAGATAAAATATGATAGATTAAATTTCAATTAAATGGCAAATGTAACAATATAAATTATATGAAGCCTAAGCACTATTCATTTCGACATTTCATCACTCACGACCTGTGCAATTCGAGATTCCAAAACACAAACGAAGTTCTGAGGTCTAACTAAACATGTGGAAATGTACAGGGCTTAAACTATACACATGTATAGCATAAGTCAGGTATATTTCCACATGTTTGGTTAGACCTTATAACTTCGTTTGTCTTTCAGAATCTTCAAGTTCTACACGGATATTGGAACAGTTAAAACGCAAGGTAAGAATTTAGTGAGCTAATATGGCAATGAATATGTTATGTGTTTATATGTAACGCAAAAGTTGGAATATCTAAATGTCTCGACACACTATAGGCTGCACATTCCTACAGAAAGCATTACAGATGCACCAATTCATAACATTGAAAACATAACGATACAATATCTATGCACAAAGTTTTAATAACCATATAATAATGTAATCTTATTTCCATATATGTGAACGTATCCAATTAAAATTATTTTAGAATAAAATAATGATGAATAGAATATCTCTAGCGGAGAAAATTAAAGCATTCTTTATTTCGTATTAACTAATATATCTTTTGTTATAAAAATACGGAATTCCAAAAAAGAAAAATTGATCAAAGTGTTATGAAGTGAAAATTATTGTCAATCGAATATCGTGTTAAATGTTAATATATTAATGCATTTGTCATATTTTTCAACACGTGTAACACAGCACTTGTGTATTCAATAATATTTAAAAATAAATTCGATTTATTTTATTTTGACTTTTACTTTGGTAAAAAAGACCATTGGTTATTGCGTAGCGTTATCTCTTTGTAAAATATCGTCGAGTAAAGGTACCACCACATTGGTGACTTCTGACTAGTGACATGATGCTACGTCACAAAGGTGAAATGACGTCTGCGCTTTGAGCGAACACGTCGTCTGAGTGATTACTTTTGCACCACCGTGTACCGCTGTGAAACAGGGTGGGATGAGATTAGGGAGTGACACTTTGTAGAGGGTGGTAATAGATTAACGGACCGAAATTATGGTTTAATAAAGCCCCACTTTTATTACCAACCCCTATCTGTTTTGTAAATTAATTCAAACTTGTACTGATATTATTTTATAAAAAATTGAACAGGACACTTTTGTCAGTATAATGATATAAAAATCTTCAAAATCGTTATTTTAAAATCATTATTTTTAAAAATTTTGATTGTGCTTGTTCCAGATTTATGATGAATAATTTGATCATGTTCTTCTTCCAGAATCATTTATTTTGCTTACAAAAGTATATATTGAAAAAGTAGTAAACACGTAATTCACGGCTGCCATGTTTATGAAAACGTTGACCAAAGTAAGCCGTCCTGGATTAAATAATATATAAAAATGTAAATGTAATTGAATTGTCTAACATCAATGAATTGTATAACTCAATATATTATATGATAAAAGTGTAAACGGATTTTACCCAGGTAACTGACATCGGTATAGTTCTTGAAAGTTCTATTATGTTACAGATAAATTAGTTGATATAGGGATATTACATATAAGATATGGTTTTAAGGAGTCTGCTTTTTGTCAAATAAGGTTTCATTTTCTTTTGTATACTGCAGAGATGTTAATAAAAATTATATTACATTTTATTCCTTTCATTATCATTTTTAAATTCTGCCCTGTACTTAACGTAAGCCAGAATATCTCCTCCAAAAGCACTTATCACATAATATTACGTAAGTTCGTGTACACATACGCAGGACTTAACCAAAATGTCATTGGTGAATTAAGCCGTAAGTGATCATTTAAATAATGAATCCGCGCCAAGCTTGGGGTCATATGGACATATGGAAATGAAACTTTGAAAAAGTCTGTTGAAAAATGCTATAAAATTTTTAATTCGTTGTTAATAAAAAAAACAAAACTTCTTTCGTCTTCCCTTTAGAAACATACATAAGATGAAACTTTGGTGAACTCTCCATTTATTTCTTGACATCTCTTCATGACATCATTCTTCCTTATTAATCTGTACTGTATAAATTTGTTAATTTGTATAAAATAATAATGTTTTTATCATTATATATTATTTTCAATTAAATTTGCGCATTTTGAGCTAGTATTGGCGATGAAGTAAAGAAAAAATGCTGAAAGTTTCTTAAGTTTGCTGCAAATTTATTACCTTTTTTGGAAATTAATATTACACTATTTTTACTTTATTATAATGAATTCTATCCAAGCAATTTCCCATTCAATATAAACATTTAAATATAATATATCCGATGCTCTTTGTAGATCTTTTTTTACGAAATAAAAAATAAGCCACTGCTGTTTTGTCGTTTTGAATTTGTCTGAAAAAAACAGCTCGTAAAAAAACACTTTCTAGTTTGTAATACATGGACAACATAATTTGAGATAAATTACTTTTGACTGTTTTATACTTGTTAACAATTGAATTATTGAAGATCTAATGGCAATGAATGATAAAAGAGACATTAAACGACTGCTTAATCCCATGATAGAGTTTTTTTTTTTAGAAAAAAACATGTATTGTCACCGAGAAATAGTACACAAAATAAATAATGTATTTGATGCATAGACACTGATGTCATCATTTTGTGAGGACGCATAATAAATACACATATCTCTTCCATTTGAATGAAATCATTCAACTTTTGATTCATTTCATTTCACAAAATGAATTCGAATCTCTGATCCTCACACCCGAGCGAGTTTTCAAAAAACAATGCCGACTTCCATTTTAGCGATCCAATACTCTTTAGAATCCCTAAAGACGTTTTGTCTGAACATTTTAAAGTAAGCGATGTAGAAAAATATTATGATGGACCAACTTTATGCATACATATACTTATAACTGCATATTAATTTATATTCGAAATATTTACTAAATAATATACATCATCATAATATGTTATGTACATACATACGTATGCTATTGGGTATATGTGATCAAGACAATTAACTCTATCACTAATCAAGTGATTGTTTTATTATTTCTCATTTCATGAAAATTTTTTTAGACATATGTTTTGGAAGATTTTAGACTTTTCTCGTGATGTAAAAAATAAAAAGTTTTTTTTTTATCAAAAACTGATCCATTTTTAAGATTCAAACAATTATTTAATCAAACAAGTTTATGTTTAACCATCTCAAGTGTCAGTATCATCAAAGTTATTTTTTTAACGAATTACGAAATACATCTTTGATTTCGTGATGTATTATTTCTAGATTATTTGTATATTTTAACCCATCCTAAATTTGTAATACTAATATTTTTAATAACCTCTTTTCACTAGGTTGTTTTTACAGAAATCTCTTTATTTCTTTATTAATACGTACAAAAATTGATTATTGCTGTTAATAAAAGAATAATAACAAAAATCACGTCAAGAAGAAAATTTTAAAACAACATACATAAAATACACCAAAATTAAATGCATTTACGCGGGTTTTCAACTGAAGTGTGATGATGAAATGCTTCAAACGATTTCTGCTTTGTGTAAAAAGTATTAAAAATGGATTCAAAATAGAAAAGACAAAGTAGTCACGTAATAGATATTTGCTGTTTCGCTATCGATTCAAATGCAACACCTGCGTGACTACTCCTTGCAAATAAAATGTGAATCAAAAACCTATAATGTATTTAGTTTTCAATATGGTTTTTTGAAATTGTTAAAGCAGAATTTGGATCAATTATCTGTTGATAATTATTGTGATGAGCGAAACCGTTCCCGATCATATACATATTTAACTTTAAATAATAAAAACGTATTTTTTACCAACCACTCATCTCTCATCTCTTGCTGCTCAGCGGTTTTTATCTTGCTAAGCAGAATCTCGAGGTCATGAATTTGAATCTTAATTATTGCTGTTTGTAGTATTTAAACGAAAAAATACTCAATTTATCGGTAAGCTTATCACCAGTGAGTTAAAATTTTCAAATATTTGAGTCATTTCTTATTATGTCGTATACGACAATAAATATTTTTTATCCCATCACTAGCCATTTTATGACTTCATCGTAGTGATAAAGTGACTGACATATGGCATAATCATATAGAAGTATTTTGTTGAATTTTATGTTTAACTTATTTGAGTAGCATCGTCAAATAGGGAAACTATTTATTGATATACTATAGAAATTGATTTTAAGCTTTAATCAATTGGTAGACGGGAAATCAAAACAAATTCAAACAGCTTGTCATATTCAAAAAAACTTCAACACTTTTATATTGGTTTCTTTTCAGGAAATAAATATATGGTATTTACTTTTTTTTTTAAATATATCTTTATTTTACAAAAATTTTCTTAACTTTTGATGTATAATATATATATATACTAAGATATAGATATTTTAAGTAAAGTAGGTTACAACCTAGCGTAGTTAAATTTTTGTTGAAGTTAAATAAAATTTGCACCGCCCAGTTAAGATAATAAAATAGATACGAGAGTCATTTGTTGATCTTTTGTTTATGTCATGCATTATTCTGATATAGATATTTATTAAAAGCATTTCTTGTACAAATGATTTTGTGATTGAAAGCATTTCGGAGATTAATTCAAAAACCTTTGACCTCGCCAAATGGCTTGCAAACAATGAAGTCACCCTGCCCTCTCCCATCCTCGTTCTTTCGTTATTATTATTTTTATTATTACTATTATCAGAGGTAGGAAGCATTGACGATTATAAATGTTATAAAAGCAGTATATGGTTTTTCATATTCTTTGTATAGAAAATGAACATTTTAAAAAGGTTTTGTAATCATTAGTCAATAATGGTCTGAGAATAAATGTATTGATTTATATGAATGGGTGCACACTTCACAACTATATTTTTACTTCAATAAATAATTTGAAAAACCTAAATAGTTTTGACGATGGCGTGAGCCGTGAACCTAATTTTTTAAAACTAAAATACATTGCTATTTTTTCGCTGTGTTATAATGGAGTTCTACCAAGTAAATGCCAATTCAGTCAATAAATTCATAAGCATACGAGCAAGTAAAATGTGGCTAGATTATATTCATTATGGATAAAATAAAATAATTATTTTTTGCAACATGAAGCTTGAACAATAAAGAGATATTAAAAATACACACGTGCAATATTTTGTACCTTAAATTGAAACCCAACGTTACACCGTATAACGTATTACCATTCTCTCAACCTTACTATGAAAAGGAAAAAATAAACTGATATATATATACTATTTTCTAAACATACACTATTGTTTCATTTCCTATTTTGACTGAGGGTTATTTGTGAACTTTCAATAACTAATTGGAATCGTTCAAACAAAATACACGTCCGTATGATTTGAAGATGACGACAGAAAATAAAAAAAATATGCACGGAGTTTGAAACATTGAAATATACAATGTTAAGTGAATCAGGATCTTCAAACATATTACAGAATTGTCCTGAGTTTGATAATTCTATTCAAATTGACTCGTAAACCAACTTTTCGCATGGTGTGACCTGCATGAAAAGTTTTAAATAACCCTTGCATTGTATATACAACCTTCCAAAGAAAAGTTGTGTATTGCATACAATCAAAACAAAATTATTTATAATTTGATTGATTGCGATTCTTATTCCCATAATTTATAAAATAAACATATACGTTATAATGTTAATTGTAAAATTCGTAAGCCACTAGTTTCAGCAGTAATAAGTTATGAATATATGGTATCCCTAGCCGTATTACCGTGCGTTCGATTGACACCAGTTGACTGCCAATGCAAACATAGTGTGTGATGAAGTAATAGTAATGCCACACAGAATGCTTCTCTTTGATAAACTGCTGGTTGAATGAAAAGAGGGAGGACTTTACACAGATTGCGAAATGATTACTACAATATATAACACAACGGGTGTACTATAAACTACATCATTCATTACATCCAATCTACAAATAAACGCTTTGCGTTTTCGAAAATTGAAGTGACGAAGTATTGTTTTTTGATAGTACTACAATTAATTTAGCGCTTGCTTTTCAATTTAGTATCCATCTAAAACTCTTAAACTATACCGTGACAAGAGTCTTTTCTTTGTAATACACCCAGTCCTTTTTTTACGTGATACATTGGTTCCAGAAAACGGCGCGGAAAAAAATAACAACTTTCATATAATTTGATAAATTGGTTCCAAAAATTAAAATATCGCGTGAAAAAGTACCAGAAACGTATGAAAAACCAAAATTTGCTCTTTAAAATTCGTGCAAAAAATATATATATATTTCATGTCTATATTGCTAACAAAATATAATAACTATAACAATATAATTTTTCACTTATATGAATTAAGTTTTAAAAATACAGATATTATTTTTATTTAAAAAAAGAATGAAACGTACATGCCTAGCATCATATATAAATTTCTTCTTTTAAACAAATTTGGTGAAAAAATCGCGTAAAAACGAGTGAAGCGCGTAAAAAAATGTAACGGTGCCGTCCAAAAAATCGCGTAAAAAAAGACTGGGTGTATTAATCAATTCTACAAATATAAATCTAGATGTTATTTTTAATCAGACAAATCCCACGTATAATGATGAAAAATGTTGAATCAAAAGAAAAAAAATGTTTATTGAATTTTATATAAAAAAAAACATATTGGATTCACGATTTTTAAACTATTGAAAATATAAAGTATTGAAACTTTAGAATTTATTTAAATTTGACTAATCAAAATTAAATCTCTACATCCTTGTTATGTTTTACAAAACAATCAAATTTATTTGAATTGAAATTGAAAAATTACCCTTTACAACTACGATACAAAATTTAACTGAGTCGTTCCATTCAGAAACTACTTCTCTTATATATAGTATCGAATATACCTAGTGATGAAAGTTGTACGGTATACTCAGGCGGTTAAGATTATCTGATTTATTTTTAGGCTTATGAAAGCAGGAATAGAAAAAAAATACCACTACACCGACTTTTAAATCTAAATAATAATTATCAGATTTCTTTGCTTAAAATTTCAAATAATAATACTTATTATGTTCTAGCTTCTCATGAAATTATTTTAATGGTGTCAAATCACAAGTTTAAGTCAAAATTTAATTTTAACCAATATAAAACTATTTAAAGCAATAAAAGTATGCAAACCTCGTATTGATTCGTCATTGTGACAAAACTGTAAAATCAAACTGAACAATATAAAAGGAGCCCTTGCTTGACTGTCCAAAATTTAGCGGCCTATCTCGGAAAATACCCACTCGTATGAGGGTTGATAAAACGTACAGGTATTGAAGATATAGATGTAGGTAAATAATATAAAGTGTGCGGTAGACCGAGTGAGTATATTAAGGGTCTGGTTTGCACGGGAGCTCATATATTGAGAACGATATGATTTGAATAAAAATGCTAAATGACATAATTTAAAGATTTAAAAATGTTTGAAAAAATAAAATTTTATGAGTGGTGGTTAATATTTTTGTTGGTATTGATACTTATGTAAAATAAGATTTTAGAATAAATAAAGCCTTTGGATAATTTATGATATCGGCTGAACGTGCTTGATGGAATTTCAATATCAAATTTGAATTGTTACAATTTTGTACGATTCCACATGTTTTGTCACTAACCGGTTTCGTAGGTTCAGTTCTGTTGCATCCGTAAGATAAAATGCCTGAAGATGCCGAAAGGCGAAACCTGGGTCGTTAGTGACAAGACATGTGGAATCGTAAAAAATTATAACAATTCAAAAAAGCCTTTAGAATTACAAATAATTATATCAATGTTCTTAATATTTATAACATTTTTAGGAAATGAACTTTTTTGGAGCAATTTCTCTATAGAAAATTCTGTAAGAAATAATTGTAAATACACAATTTTTTTATAAAAATGTTTAAGAAAACTCGATGGAGGCTTAAGTTTTCTTTAATCGTATTCTATCCAGATTGAAATTAATGAACACTTCCACAACTTTAAGAACAAATCGAGTTATCGATAAATCAGAGTTTCTACTTCGAAACCGTGACCCCGCAACCGAGTAAATCAAATGAAAAGTGTTGACCACTCAGCCATAAGACCAAATGCTTAAGAAATTATTAATATATGCTACAACCCAAGAAAGTTTTCGTTTATTTATATATAGGATATGTTTTCCCGTTTTTCCCTTCTGTTGATGCTTTACAGAAAATCATTTTAGGTTGCAAACATATTCAAATAAAATTAACAATCGTTCTATAATATATGAGTACGAATTGTTAGCGTCATTTTTTCTGGAAAAAAAACATGTAAAGCTCTTAGCAAGGAATTCCAAACGCACGAGAAAATAGCAAAGGCTTGAATTTTTGGTTTCCCTGTACAAAAAGCGCGCGAGTATGCTATTAAAGGAAAGGCGGGCCAAACCAGAGTGGATTAGGAGCAACACACACCGCGAATCTGTTTTATGTTTATGAAACATATTATTCACTTCTTTTACGTTCGGCGCTGAAAAAAATCAGATGTACGGATTTACCCTCACCTCCCCATCGGCCTTTTAAGCGAAACGCAAAGGGGGGCTGTTTTTATTTTGGTATAAAATTTCAGGAAAAATGCTTCGGTTTGTTTGCTCGTACAGCGAAAAGCAAAGTGCATTATTAAAACGAATATATCATAATGATTTGAAGTATAAACGAACTTTCTGGAAATGAATAACATGAATAGATCCACAAATTCATGTTGTACATATGTATGTTTCTATTAAAAGTATTTACCATGTAAATATGACTTATTTATTGAGTTTACACAGTACTAATTAAAAAATATATAACATGTGGTGAAATATCAATTCACTGAAAAAAATTCTTCAGCAATAAATTATTTAAAATTAAATTTTCCTGAAATATTCCTGTATTCAGACTAATATGCCTCTTTAAATTCAAAGATATTTTATTTTTCTGCCAGCTCATAAAATAGGTTGGTTTTCCATTGTCAAACAGCAATACGTCGTAAACAACAATTTTCATTATTTTTAGTGTTTGCCGAATTATATCATTAACTGCGATTTCATCGTTAGACACAAAATGCTGTCTACCGAAAAACCCAAAAGATACCCGTCTTACATAATATGATATACAATGACATAAAAATTTGTGAGTAAAACTTATACATGTATGTCGAAAAACATACGTAAGATCGTTAAAAGCGGCTATAAAAACATTATTTTACATATGTATAAATCACAGTATTGAAGAGATTTTTTGAGTAAAAATGATTCATTTGATTGATTTTAATTTATTTAGTCGCTAAACTATTTAAGTCTTGATCATTTAGCCAACCTTTCCTATGGAACTGTTTACTGTTGATCCGATATGGCTTTTTATTCAATCACGAATATGTGACATCTGTAAATATAATAAAATTGATATTATAAGTATACGTGTACTCGAAGAACCCGTATCATGTCAAAGCAAAGAAGTTCGAAAGTATCCGATGGAGAGACACAAAGGGAAAATCTTATTATGTGGATAGTCTCATACATTATTCAAGGTAAATAGATGAAAGGTTTTTGCGTCATCGTAAGATTCTTGGATTATGCTCAAAACAAGAGCAAAAACATTTATTTTTTATGATCGAGATGACGGCAATAGTCTGTTGAATAGTAATGGTTGATATCTTATCTGATTTGGCACACTGAAATACGTACAATGCTTTTTATATCTATTGTATTAACTTACTCTCGTTAAATATGTTTTTAATTTTACTGATCACTTTTATATTTCAACTGATGTACCTTTAAAAAACGTGATATACAAAATAAAATTTAGAATCAATATATTTTATTGGCTTACATAAGTGAACACATAGACAGAATTTATGTAGTTGGGAACGTTTTTAGCATTTACTGCATTTCATTTCCTGATAAAGACTACAATTTACTAATAATGATTTTATTTGTGAAAGAACTGACTTTTCTACTCTTAAGCGTATCGTTTGAATCTAATTATATCATATCATAGCCAGTTTGTGAAATACCCTATTAAGCGTTGTCTAATCTAATGAATTTTAATATATTTTATGTACATTCAAAGTTACGAAGATGAAGCATGAATAGCATGAAGCATATGCCAACAGTAGGTATTTTATTTTTTATGTACATCAATTGAATTTGATTCGTTAATTTTCAATTACTGAATGTTTTTTAGTTTTGGATTTTAATGTTATAATAGATTTGTGAATATGTCATTCCATTTATGACTGAATTTCTACATCTTTAAGATTTAGTTATAGCTAAGGTGATAAAATTGACAGGTACTAATATAACTACACCTAATATAAATATATGTTTATCAATTGTCAAATATGTTTTAGCTAAGAAACAGTTATAGTTGTTAACACTCTTCACTCGCTCATAAGCCAAGAAATAATATCGCCAACCATATCCAACGCATGTTGTAGCGCTAATTTTAATGTTATGGCTGTGTCTTTCATCGTATTTTTCTTTGAATTCCGTGATGTTCATGTAATATGATGAAACGATACATTTCAACAGATTATCTCGGACTTAGTGCTGCTTAAATTTTGACTTATTTAAAAAAAATCCAAAGAAAAGATACTTAAATAAACATTTCAATTAAGCTTGCTTTGCCTCCACCATCCATGTACGCTACGTATTATGTTACACAATAATACATATTTATGTGTATAAGTATACAATACGAGAAGAGAAATTTTGGTGTTACATAAATTTTCGTCTTGGATATTATCCTGAAGAAAATTTCATGAAACAACACCCCCAAAGATGAAAGGGGAGGGTATGCCATTTGTCTTTTACCCTCAGCGACAGAAATTCGCCACATTTCATATTTTTCTAAAACATGTTGTGCTCAAATGTTTTCAGGAAAGCACCGCCTTAAATAGTTTCAACCTTTAATGCTATAATATATAAATGGTTTAAGCAAGCAACGAAACACTTTATGATTCCACCTTAAATCAATTTTATAACTTAATTTTACTTGTTAAACATTTCTCAATTTACTCTGATTTTCCTCTATGTTTTTTATTTGATTTACTATTATTGAGCTAGCTGTCACTTCTTAGTAGAAAATATATAAATTTCAAACAATTAAACCACGTTATAATACTATTTACGTTTTTAGTATTTAAAATTACAATATTGTTTTACTCACAAGAATGAATATATTTTATGCTCTAAAGTAATTATTTATTTTATTCTTTTCGTTATTATAGTTTTCTTTATTGACATATTTGCATCCGTTCTCTATCAATAACTGATTGAGTTTCTTAAATAAGCAAATACGGCATCATTACCATAATTTCTTATAAATTAAATATGTTGTATAGCTTCATTTTGTACTGAAAATTTCTCAGATGAAATATAATATCGTTGAATGTACTTTAAATAACCTACTGAGTGTCGCACCGTTTGAGAGTCTTTAATATATCCGATTACCCGCCTTGATGTATTTATGGAGATTTGTGTTCTATTCCATCTTGTAAGTAGGATACAACAAGATTGTCAACTTTTTTCTTCCTTTCTTTCAAAACCCATCATAATTCCGAGAAAATTTTCCGCATTTGATATGGAGACAACGGCATCTGTCATGAGAATGAGAAAGCTCTAACATATTTATTTATTTATGAGTTGAATTTTTTGGGTTATATTTTTCGCTGATGGGTCGATGGAGGTAATAAATATTTTCTTTTGTATCTTTAGTATGCGAACAGGTTCTTTTATTATACGATAACGAAAATAGCTTGGTAGTCAAGTTGGTGTTTTCAAAAATGAGTATTTTTCATGTAAATTATACTTTAATAAGTTAACTATTTAATATCATACATAATATCTTAGTACTTTTGTTAAGAAACACTTAGCACACCATTGAATGAATATAGAAAAATATTCATGACATGTTAGTTAATAAAATAATATATTTCAGATTTGTTTAAGCGTTCAAATTCAAATTTTGAAATTAGGATTTGAAAGAAAATTTTTATCATTTTAAGTAAGTTTTTTTTTTTGTAATTGCTGTAATGTAGATCAATAATGCTGTGATAATGTTAAGTTAGTATTCCTGAAATACTATTTGTTTATTTATACGTAAGATAGATTACCAGAAGGATTTTTAATTAAAACTATATTGTCATCGACTTATTAAATTATCGTGAAATCTAATTTATGATTATTTACTTTTAGTGCTATCGAGAATTCGTTAAGTGAATTTTTGTCGACAGTCAACTTTCAAAATATATCATCAAGCGATTTAAAAAAATAATAATTCATAATATGTTCTCACTTGACTGAAAAACATCATTGTAGTATCTTCGCAAAACTCTCTTTATATTTTACCTGTATTCAATGTGACTTGAAAACTGAATTTTGCGAATCCATTCATTCATGTCAACGCGCAGCTCTTCATAACGTATCATGGATACATAATAACACAACCTTTTATCAGCATCACAATACAAATCTGAAAATTCTACCGCAAGCAAACAAAACCATGATAAATAAGACAGGCATGAAGTAATAAAATTGATCCCATTACGTCTATTGTTGTAGCGGGGATTTCGGGGAATTTCACTCGGAAGCGTATCATCTCCACGTGTGCTGCAGTAATTATGTACACGTGCGTGATTTTAATGATGATGTATAGTGGATGATTTGATAAAGAGTATAATGTTTTCGTCAAGTATCAAGTAAACTGTTCAAACCTCAATATAAGTAAGTGCTTACCTATTCAGTTCAAAAAGTGCGGTAGTAAGAAAGAATTGTTTTTCATAAAAACACAATAGAGCACGCATTGTTATAAATTGCTATAATTTATTAAAAATAATCTATAAGCATTTCATGAATGTAAAATTCTTCTAATTTATTATAAAGTTCAGTCGATCTCGCCGTACTAGCATTATTGATATAATTTATAATATCGACTGAAGGTGATTGATGGTATTTCAAAATCAAATTTGAATTGTTACAACTTTCAAAAAATACTTAAGATTCTTTTTGTTTGAAATCTATTTGATTGATAATTGCTATAAAATAATGCTTTGTTGTAATTGTGGTCTTCAGATGCTTTTTGATAATTTAAGTATTTTAAAAAATTATTAATTTTGGTGTTTACAGACGTTAATTGGATGATTTATTGAGTCCGTTTTATTAATCAAATAATTCATGATATCGACTGAAGGTGCTTGATGAAATTTCAATATGAAATTTGAATTGTTACATCTTTGTACGATTCCACATGTTTTGTCACTAACGACACGGATTTCGCTTTTGGCATCATCAGGCATTCTATCACACGGATGCAACAGAACTGACTGTTAGTGATGTATAATAATGTTCAATGAATTAATGGTGCTAACGTTATATTCCAAAATATTTATTCAATCCAAAAATTACGTAATGAGAGCGACACTTGTTAAATATTACGAATGAAAAATTCTTTTTATTTCACTTACAGCTCATTATTTCACCCAAATGTGAGTAATACAACAAATTTTATTTGAAAAACTTTTATTCTTCCAAATATAATAAAAAATAAATCAACGATGGAATATTTTAATAGAATTTACCCGAGGCGTGTTATCTGCAATATAGTTCCGAAAATATTCCATATTTTCAGATTAGCCTGAGCCCTGATATATAAAAGGAATACCTATTATTTTATAGGTAAATATTTTAACAGCCCTATCGAGAAACGGCTTAACCGATTACTCTCTACTCTGTAATAAAATAATTGTATCAAGTTGGTCCTTGAGTACAATGCACGGTTACAATAAACACAACGTAAGTTTTTGCTCTCGTTTTACTTTCAGTTACTGATAGCGCGCCGCATATATGCGCTTCCCAAAATTAAACATAACATTTACCAATAATAAATTGTTGTTTTTGTATTAAATACTGATTGAGGATAGTATGAAAATTTCATTTTTACTTCATACTGGAGTTTAACCAAATCCATGAATATGAAAAAAGGATGTATGTAAAATTAAAAAGGATCAATAAACATGATATTTATAAATAATAAAACTTTACGAAAATAAAAAAAATAATAAAGTTTATAGTTTATAATTGCTATTCTAAGTTTTTGAAATGGTTAGGATGAAAAATTACAGCGATCAATTGATTTGAATAAACTAAAAAAAATACATTTGACGTTGTTTTAATTTAAATTATATGTTTTTAAATATATTTATACCCTCTATTAAAACAATTTTCAGTAAATTTTTGTATTGGATTCGTTTGTTTTAAAAAATATATTTTAATAACACTTTGAAGTCGATTTCACGAATTCAATATCGATTCAATAACTATTGCCTGGCGAAAAGCTGGACAATATATTATTTCTAAAAAAAAATTTTTGTAAAAATTCTTGCTGCAAATCTTTTTCAACGGGCTAAAATATATCATATACCATTAAATATTGTTGGGAATCAGTGATTCCTTTTTTATTTTTCGAACCTCCCGCCGAGATACGAGGCCATTATATAAAAGTGCTGCCCTTCAACAGGCGCACGTTGCCACTTCACTATAGCAGTTGCATAACAGTGGCTATTCTTTGCCATTCACCAATCATAATTGGTGAAAAAAATAACTAAATTCCATTAACAATGTTTTTTATCCGCAGGTAACTAAGTATAACGTTTGGGAGCCAAATGAACAGAAGATCACAAAGTGTTTCTTTGCCCGAGATTTTTTATTGAAGGGTCTCACTTAAAAATTTGTATAAACAGGAGAGCAACAGAAGTAAAACACAATTTAGAACATATAGATGTTACAGATACGAAGACAATCGAATCTTTATTAAAAAAATAAAAATTATTTATCAAAGCATTTCATCTATCTTTCGTACAATATCTTTCATATTATATTCTTTACCCAAGCCTTTAGTATTTGTAAACATAGAAAGTCACTTAAAGCTTCGTAGTGTATTAAGAATAAATTTATGACAAAATTTTATTATGAGTATATAATATGGGCTTTAATTAAAACGATATACCAAGCTCAATGAATGGCCTAGAAACATAGAAAACCGAGTGAAAAGCAGAAAATTGATTCAGCTAGTCAAAGTACTTCTCGGAATGCAACATCAGGAGAAAAGTAAATTATTTCAATGATATTTTAAATAATAAAAACATATTTTAGTACTTATTTCCACAATATATTTTTTTATCAGGACTGGTTTCGCTAATCGCGAGCATTATCCACTGATAAACATGATAACATAAATGTTAAAAGAATAGCAAAAGTTGTAATGTCTAGTCTTTCAGTGTTTTACTATTTTTTCGATCGTAGTATTGAAATATTTTGTTCTTATAATACTATAGTATATAAAATACTTTTAAATTTAATTCAGTTCGAAATGTATGGACGCAGATATATAATACCGCTTAAGTATGTTTGACTGGCTAAATTTAAGATCAATATTTTGTATTTATGTTTGAATTTATATGTTATTTTTATTAAATTGATCTCTCCACATCTAAAACTGTTTAACATTCGTATGGCAGTTTGAGTTTTACTAACATAAGTACACATATAGGGTTTATCGCATGAACTATTTTTTTCAATACATAATAATCGGTGAAGGGTGAAATGGATATATAATATATTGTAAGTTTGTGAAAAGTGAATTTTATTGGCGTAACATGCAAAGTTCAATTATATTTGATATTTCATAAATCACATTCTTTATAAACTTCATAGTTTTTATATAAGATATAATGTAAGAATCTCTAGATTTTATATGATTAATAACACTATCAAAAAATACCTATCAAATGTATCACAATAATAAAACAAGTGACACTATTGCCATCTGTTAGTCGACTATAAAAACAATGAAAAAATCCAACTCATAAATCGTAAAAAGTCCCATCCCCTGGTTCAAATAAAACATCGGCAGTAAAAAAGCGGCCGACAACAAAATAATTAAGATCATAAATGGAAAAGTCGCGTAGTATGATGTGACCTGAAAGTATAGTAATGTCCATAAAAGATTGACTTTTTGTCCTTAGAATATTTTGTAAGTATAGAAAACTATTTGCGTTTTCTTGCATTAACAAAGCAGACATCGAATGTATTTATTAGATTTTCTGAAACTTCAATCAAAGTAATTTTGGTTATCACCAAATGTTTTTATTGTGGTCTCAGTTTAGGTTAATAGCGATAACATATAGACCCTTTGGTGAATTCATTTCCAAAGAATATTACCATAACTTTGTGTGCATAGTCTTACTTGGTATATTTTTACAATTAACCCATTTAAAACAATACATGTTCCTTTATATAATAGTATAATTAATATTCATTTCATCAATGTTTAAATGCATCAAAATGTTCATTTTCTAGTTTAAACTTGACAGAAACCCACCGCTTATAGCTGCTCAAATAACATTAAAAATATTTTTTTTATCGCAATTGTTATAATATTTTTTTTAGTTTCACGCCTTAAATCATTTAATAGAACGTAAAAATTATTACTTGTAAATTAGAACAGTGCAAATAAATTGTATGCTCGGTGATCTAGTTTTTCTTGGCCGTTCTATAGGTAGATAAATATTTTCCGCAATAAAAGCTGAGTTGATATTTATGTATCGGATGCCGAATAGCGAGGACGCAAACCGGACGCGTAATTGTTTAATATATTGTCCCTAGAGGTCAGCAGTAGGTATGTAGGGTAATAACTCGCGAGCGAAAAGCGTTGTTCGGAAAAAAGATGTCATCCGTGGTGATGGTGGGTAGTGTTGCCCGAGTTAACGAAATTATAGCTTGCATCTCATAATAATTTAGAAGGAATTGTTCACTATTGATTTCATTTATAAGATATTTCTACTATGAAAAAATCAGTCTTAGAATGCGTCCAAAGAGAATAAAAACTATAGAACTTAATAACTTCTACAACTACCATGTATTTAAATTTCATTTCTTCATATTAATTTATCTTTTCTAAATGTGTGAGACACAGTGAATTTTCATTTTTATGAACAACAATAAACATCTGAAATGAAATATTATTTACTGTTTTGCGTATTTATTTTTACTAATGGGTATCCATTAACAAGGAATCCTTATGAATATAAATAAATACCATTATTATACTTTTTCTTCGCACCTGATCGAGTTTCGAAGCAAATTAAACAAATGGCTCCATTAAATTTAAGAATAGGGTCCACCGTCAACGATAAACTCATAATAATTTATCAAATCGCATGCTTGAATCTAAACCTGTCCGTTTTTTGTGATAATCCAAAATATTATAGACAGACAATGAGTTCCATTGATAAACTATTATTATAGTTACTTTTATTTAACAATAAAACAAATTTAATACAATAGATATTGGAGCTATATGAAAAATAAAAATCACTTTTTTTACCCTTGTTCTAGAAATAATAATTTGATTTAAATAGTCCTGGATATAAAAAATATTCAAATAAAATATCAAATTCGTTAAAAAATATAATTCAATTACTAACATAAACAACAACCTTTCATAATGTTGAATTATAAATACATTTTTCAAGATTTACAAAAAAGGAAAGAGAAAAAATATATTGCTGGCATAAACGTTAAAAAGCAAAGATTTTTGAATACAATATGATGACTTTATTGTTGAAAATGTCGATTTTTCTAGGCACTGTATTGATCATGATTAGCCCGACAGTCTTATGTGTGAACACGGCGTTTATCTGCCGTAAACAAGTAATAATATTTTTCGATTCGATTCTTTTGTTCACTGGCTAAACATAAGAACTATGTTTGACATTCTAACTGGACACAGGAATCGGAATGAAAAACGGTTCAGATAAAAAAATATTTTATAGTGTTTTTAGTAACATTTTAATTTTTCATAACATTCATTTTCGAAGGAATTTCAAAAAAAAAAAAATTCTGCCTATCATAGCAGTAAGAAAACTGTAAGTCCGTTTTACAAACGACGCAAAATTTCAATATTCAAAGCTTAGTGTTTCCGTTTTTTATTTCTGGTTTATTTAATATATATATGTTAAGATTTCATCTCTTACCAAAGCCATTAGTTACAATGAAATTTAATTTGTTAAATGATAAAATTGACAATAATGTATTTATATATCGAAGAACAACGATTATTGGTGTTTAAATTTATACCTTTAAATGACAGATACGCATGGCCACTTCAATTCCGCATTTTTTATGCAAGAAAATTATATATACGCAAAGCAGAAATTAGAATAATTTAATTAGATTCGACAGAGGTTGATTGTGGGGGTAGTGATGGGTGGTAGGGGCGGAAAAGACTTCTGGTGGCATTTTAGTGAAACATTAGTGCGGCAATATTGTAACGAGCACCACACCTCGATTTTTTAACACCGCTCGATTGACTTGCTATCAGTAGCGTACCACACTGCTGATATTCAATTTGAATATATGAAATTGACATTAATTATACTAGCGATATGATATTTGATTTGCCATCATTTATCTGCTTTAATTTTTTGATAGTTACATGGATCAATATATACTCTATATATATTATGCAATATATTGTGTCAATATTTTAACTGATTCTTTAGATTTAATAAGTTTTTGCCGTGTGCCAAGAAGCAACGCAAAAAGAAGATGAGTTTAGGATCATTCAAAATGAGAAGGCTGGAAGACTACACAGTGAAATAAAAAAGCTAACACCAAACGTCAAATAGTTCTGTCATGGTTATGAATTTTGTTAAGCAAGACATTATTGATAAACGTATTCAAGAGACTGTGTTGTTAGTAATGAATGCATACGGCTCGCGTAAGTTTTTTTTTAAACACAAAATATTAAATAAACGATTTTTATTGAGCAAGAAAAATCTGGATTAAAGTGAATAATTTCAAATTTTTGGTTTATGAGACGAGAAAAAAATATATTTTAATAAGTAGAAAATTTTATTGCTTATGATTTTTTAAAAGTAGTTTCCTGAATGCCACTGGACGATGAGGCTAATCATAACTTTAACCGTAGCAATCTAATGGTCCACTCAAATTAACTAACTGAATTAAGTGCAATTCTAGAGATATAGTCAGCACGCAAGCCGGCCAGGGCAACTCAATATTCACATTCTTTAGATACCACACGATATACCATGTCATATTTTTTAAATATATGTATAATTAATTTTTCTTATACACTTTTTCGACTTCATATTCCAGTGTGTAAAAAAACATTTCAACATGGATTGCACCGTCAATTTTTAAAAATAAGTATATTATGCTTAATAAATTATACTCTATTATTATTTAATTAACTATATCTTGTGTGATACTATTGATCCTTTAAGCAAATTACAAACCACTAGATTTTCAACTTTTTCCAAGCTTTTTGGGAAAATCATAATGCAATTGAACGCTTTGAATATGAAGGGAGTTATGTTGATTGAGAATAATATTATATATAAATAAGTACAGTATAAAAAAATTTAAAATAGGACTTTATCGGACAGAGTTATTTTACATTATTTCAAATATTTTTACAAACTATGAACGTGAACACTTATTAAACTTCATTTCTGAATTAAATATTTCAATTTCAAGTAATACCAATCGATTGCTTTATTAATAGTCATAAAATATAAAAATTCATTGTCAAACCATCTCTTTGTATTTAGGAAAGTCCTCCAATAATTCAAAATATTATACTCTAGTGTTGACTGATTAAAATAAAAAAATAATTGATTACAGTCCAAATAATGAGACTATTCTTCTTGAACCAATCATTGAATATGTATTATTAAACGAAAGATACGCGCGAATATTTGTTTAAATATATTTCAAATTAACCAACTCATGATAAAATGATATGTTTTTCAATATTTTTACTTTTATGTATAAAATAAATGTCCTTTTCTTAATAAATATTTCGTAAGCATACATAATATCGATTATACCACATTTTTATAAAGCTTTATTATGAACTTCTAAATTTTTAAATATTAACTAATTTTTTCATTATAAATATTCAATGTTAACTTATTTTGCAGAGACAAAATATTTCGATGCCAAATTTTGATTTTATTGTATGCTTCTTCCATTTGCTGTGGATTACAAAACACATTTTAATTTGTGTAAAAGACTTGTGTTTATTGTAGTTTCGCGTGATCAAAAGTATTTACAAGTATTTTCTGCCAGGGTTGAAGTATTTTTTCGAATAAATAAACGAGTATTATAAAGACAAGAGCAAACCTGAAAATTTACAATGAGAAATAAAACGTTTATCAGTTCTATTATGTATCATAGATATAGTAATAAAAACCAAAATCCGTTAAGTTGTGAGTCACTTTTATGAAAAATAATATGGGTGACTTTTATGTTTTCCTGATTAAATAAACCTTAAACTAAAATAATTATTATCATTTACTGTCGACTGTCTTTTTTATTAATGTTAGTTTCATCCAAGAACATACGCGCATTTCTTTATGAATATTATATCTATGAAATGGGATATCATTTATTTCTCACTGTTGATTATATTCTAATTATTAATTTGGACACTTTCCACTCGACTTGTTACTTAATTACGTTTACAATGTATAAAAATAAATATAAATGAATTCAGAGAAGATATGACTTACTTCTTCACTTTATACGGTTTTATTTAAGGCGGATTAATAACATCCTCATTTTTAGGAACACTGTTTTAAGCTTAACTATAATATAATTTTCAACTCACGAAAAAGGAAAAAATCAAATAACAATTAATGTCTGAAAATAAGAAATCAAAAATATTATATGGTATAATTTAAATTTTTTGTTGCAATACTTTGTGTTTTATAAATATATTTAGATTCCAATAATATTTATATTTTAAGAGCCATACTTATAAAAAATGATTTTAATTTCCACAGTTTGATTGACATGGCTACTTCGATGATTCAATTGAACGTATTAATAATCAATTATCAGAGAGCATATGTAGATTTAAAAAAATACAATCTTATAAAATGAAATGGCTAGGCCCTGATTCACGTTAAACCGCTACATTAGAATCGTACTACCATAGAAAAAATCGCATCGCGTGTTTAATAGCTTAAGTTAATAAACTTAATTTGGCCGGACAAAGGTTTTATTTGTACAAACTACGGTGAATTAAGTGTCAAATGAACAAAAAACACTCAATTTATCGACTATACTGTAATGCTTTGACGCAAATAAATCCTCTAGCTTTGTTCTGTTTCGATCGGGGTTGGGCCATAACCTATAACACCCTATTGTGAATTTACTATCTCGGATCATATAATAATGTTCAGGATTTGTGATATTTTATCACCAAACATCAATAAATGTTGTAACTTATTGCCCAGAATATCAATAAATAACTACTTGTGATAGTATATGTATTTAATTAAAGAAAAGTATTTTTTTACACACGACATAAAACTATATTTTATGATTTATTTTTAATTTCAATTACTTTTTCCCGATTAAGCAGCAAGTTGTGTTTGTAAAATGTCTTCGATGTTATATATATAGACGGTTGTTTGGTAATATTTTGAACCAATCTAAGATTGTTTAATATAGAGATACGCTGAAAAATAGTTGAAAAATATGTTTCTCCAGAGTTACCCAAACTGTGCGCCGCGACACCCTAGGGCCGGCGCCGTTGCTGTTCTATTGGGGCGCCATGAAAATATTTCTTTATAAAATATAATTGATGTTTACTTTATAAAATGTAAGGTAACAAGGTTTGCCATGAGATTACCAATGTTTTGACTTGGGGCGCCGTAAAAAATATATTATTGTAAGGGCGCCGGAAACCGACAAAGTTTGGGAACCACTGTGTTACACAGTTGTAAGGTGTTTGTTATCACTTATGTTGAAGAGGTGTTATATCCCGCTAAGGATAAGAACGCTTTCGCTGATTCCAAGCATTATCGTCAACTAATAATAGTTGAGATAAGCAAAACTGGTGCTGATCAATAATAATATAGAATGTGATAATGAAATTTATCATTTTGATGTGAATTTAAAAAAAATCTTTTTTTGTGTAGCATTTGATGTCGTCTTGAACCATATTATATATTATCATGGACGCATGAAGGTGATGTGTCTGTATAAGAAATATGAATTTAAACTTTTGGCAACAATACAATTTTATTTCAAAGCTTCCTTCTAAAATTGTAACTCTCATAATTAAGAATAATACTTAAATGTGCTGTAAAAGTTGGATTTTTTTATTACAACGCCAACTATTATTATAGTTATAAACATTGGTTATAGATTTTTTTCTCAAAAATTCGTGTCATTTATTAATATAGTAAAAATGATACTGCTTTAGTAAAAGAAATTTTACAAATGATCGCTCCATTTCTACATTGAAAAAAATACTACAAAGTATTATGTTACCTTCAGGTTTTCACCAGGCCATTCAATAGAACAATTTCTGCTTCGTTTATTTTATCTATAATAAATGATATCTCTCAACGGAACTTTTAATACAGGTTGATAAATAATTAAAAAAATAAAATATGTTTATACGATAACATTCGAAATTCATATCACACTAATAATTTTATTTTATTTATTTCTGAAAATGGTATCTATTTATATAATGCGTTGTTATTAATTTGTTTGTGTATCTTATAGTTTATTATGTTTATAGTTTAGTTTATTATTCGTACTATTCTACATGCAGCGAAGCCTGTGAGAAAGATTAGAAATTAAAATATGTCGAGGAAATTTACCTTACAGTAATAAATTATTATTTAAAAAAAAACTTTCATATGATTACAATAGATGGCTAACATTTTCTGTTTTCTGTCTACACTATGGATTGAAATTTTCATTTGTTTTAAAGGTTTTACTTTCATATCGATTGTATTTATTTAACACATTTATTAATCCAAATAATTTTCTCTCAAGAAATTATAGAAGATTCCCCTAGATTTTCCTTTAAATAAAATTAATAGGTTAACATAGTACAACTACTTACTGTAAAATAGACAAATTAATATAATTTTCTTTTTTCAGTTCTCAATAAAAATTTCTATAACGGGATCGCTAAATTATATTGATAGTGTATATTCAAGTTTCATTAATGACGAACCGCTGATAAACGATAAAGCGAAATCAAACATATATAACAATATATATATATATACATTAACAAAACATATGTATATTAATTCAATTACTATAGAGCTCAAAGACAAAAAAAAAACGGAAATAAACACATCCTCAAGGTAGAAAAACAACATTTTATAATTATTCCGGAAATTGTGCCCAAAAATTCAATGTAACTGATATAATGTCAATATTATTTCAATTATTAAATTAAAATTGATAAAATACTTTTATATCGTTAAGCGCGAATAACAGGGTTGTCGTAATTTCATCAATGTTTTCATCTAGGCCTTTTTCAATCGTGTATAGCTAAAAGCAAGAGTTTGGACAATAAATCAAGATATACATTTGTTAAATGAAACACAAGCATAAAATTAAGCTGTAAGATTTTTTGTTATTTACTTTTACCGAATAAATAAACATTTATTGCACGTTGCACACAGTAGTGCTAATTGACGTATGACAATCATCTATTCTTATTTCCCAAGTTTTCTATGAAGTGCAGATTTTTTAAAATATTTTATTCACATGTGATTGTCGTATTAAGTTTAATCATCTCTTTCATATTCTCAAATAAATGTATTTTTTGCATTATGTAAGGATTAAGGAATTGTTCCAAGATTTACTTTTCACAAATAATTCTGTTGCTCAGATTCTAGATTAGTGTATGATAAAATGTTTGTCAAATATAATATTAACATTAAAATGTATCTGAATAAAAAATTCCATTCTTGTTATTCGCTGTCTTAAAAGATATTTTCGTATGCCATTGTATAATTGAAATTTTTAAGTTTCATCAACTCAACAATGAAAACATTGTTAAATACGGACACTAGTTTTCTCGTCCAAATAGTTTTTCAATATTTTAAATAATATTGCTGTAAATTTCAAAAAAATTTTTTTTTGATTTAGTCCTTATAATTCAAATAGCTATAATTTGTTATTCGCGTATATATTTTTATAACACGGCTCAAATGTGACCCTATTATTGATGTTATCTAGATGTCTCGATCATCAAACAATCATTATTACTGTGTTTAAAAATATTATTTAAAACAATAAACTATTAAATTTTTTTAAATATTATTTATTCTAAAGATATATTTGAACACACTGTATGTTTATATCAATACGTAATCAATGTTTTGCAAATACATTTTGTGTGATTTTTTTAGAATAAAATCTCATTAGCTTAATAATTGCAGAAGCTCAAACAACTTTTAACATAGATCGTATGTTTTCCAAACATAATAATTTCTTTATTGTGATTTCTTTTAAGTTTATAAAATGATCGAACTTTCTCCATCAATAATTATAATATTCTTAGGGTAAGTGCAAATGAAAATTACTTATTACGTGTTTCTACATCTTAATAAAACTGTGGTTTAAATGTTACGCCGCTATATATTGATTGTGACTTTAAATGTTCAAAACATTCACAACACCTTTTTTGTTGTCTTTTGCAGCAGGTATCATTCAGATTTTTTGAATTAATTGCTGTCTTAAATATTATACTTCGAAAATATTTTAAGAATATTTCGCCCCTTCGAAATAATCCTCAAATTAACTCTATCGTTATTAGTCAATGGCTATTTACGTTAAATAAATTCAGAATGTAATAATTTTAAAATACTCCAGTGTGTGTCATTATAAGGTAACATTGAAATATGAATCCATCAATAAAAAGATATTTTTATATCTAAGTCATTCACCTTTATTTTAATAGGAAGATTCACATAAACAAAGAACGTATAACTTCACACATTATAAGGGATATTCATACTTTAAACCATTTGGTATATCATTTCCACCAGTTTTCATAATTGGTGTCGTAAGAAAGATTTAAATTAACTTACATAGTTATATTTATCAATTTACACATATATTTCTAAACGTAATCAAGTTGTAGAACTGTTTGGTAATCATTGCATTACTATCTTTTCTAAGCTGTTGATGTTTATGTGAAGTTTGCAGTGAGTTCAAATGTTTATATTATTTACAGGCTCCGTTGCCAAGCGTTGCCAGCACCTATCTACAATGAAAACGATTTTGCGGTGGCAAGGTTTCCGAATGATTTTCAATTTGGAGTTTCAACATCTTCGTATCAGATAGAAGGTGCATGGAATGTTAGTGGTAAGCCATGTTGTGTTTTCCTCTTTTAAACGTTATTTCATCTGAACGTCTTCAAGCCTAGTTAAATAATCATTTATTTTTTATGTTCACGGGTCATCATAGCATTGCGATAGTGACCCAACTATCGGGATGTCTTACTACAAGGAAATGTTTCGAGGCACTGTCTATACGAATTTGATATAGGTCAGAGTGCATATTGATGCCCCAAATTTGATTTGAAGGTTGCATAGGTACTTTGATTCAGTAGTTTTTCATTACCAAATATCTTATCATATAAATAACTATTTCATTTATATTGTGTCGCTAAGAAACGTAAATTTATTTACAAAAAATATAGGAATAAATTTGGTCAGTCAAAACTACATCTATTGAAACATAATAAACGTTTTATATTTCTTTTAATTACATAAAAAAACAAAATCATTTTTTCGCGAAAAAAAATTATGCATTCAAAACGATTAGAAAAACATTTATAATAATATAGCTAGAATTTTTATTATTTTTCTAAAAAAATATTTGAATCAAACATTTCAAATTTCATTAGTTCATCTAACGATACTTATGTGTAAGTTTATGAATGAATAATCAATTTTTCTGCGGCTAATATTTGTGAAAGGTTAGTTCAAAATTTTCATGAAGCTCTTCTTTTAATATCATGAAAAAATACAACATGCAACGTTATAAGCTTCAAACACTATACTTGTGTTGGAATGTGGAATAGCAAAATAAATTGAAATGTGCGGTAGAAACTTAAGGGTGTAACCATGCTCTTAACAAATGATATTTACAACGCTTGATCATAAATAAAATAATAAAATATTATTCTTCAATTGATATTTCTTGCTCTTTTCAATCGGACAACTTAAAATGGCCGGACAAAAAAATATTTTGGTGTCTAATATTCTCTTTTATTTAGGCAAGGGAGAAAGTATTTGGGATCGGCTAGTACACGAAAGACCAGAAGACGTGGCTGATCAAAGTAATGCGGACGATGCCACAAATTCGTACTTCGATTACAAACAAGATGTTCAACTCATTAAAACTCTCGGAGTAGACTTTTATCGTTTTTCGATATCGTGGCCCAGAATAATGCCGAGTGGTAAAAATGACTTCATCAATCCCGACGGTGTCAATTATTACAACAATTTAATAAATGAGTTGGTGAAGAATGAAATTAGACCCGTTATAACTTTATACCATTGGGATTTGCCACAAAAATTACAAGATGAGGGAGGATTCTTAGATGTAAAATTTCCAGAGTACTTCTTAGAATTCGCAAGATTTGCGTTCACAACGTTTGGAGATCGGGTAAGAAAGCTAATTTTTCACTTAAAATAAATATAAATTGTCTGCACGACTATTCCTAAAAATATATAAAACATGATTGAAAATAGATACCTGATATTCAATTTAGCACTTTAAAGAAATCACGTAAATTTAAATGTTTGCATTATAAAAAATGAAATTCTTTGATCTACTTTGTCATGTGACATATTTTTCTTATTTTTTTAAACTTCATCAAGGCTATTTATTTTTTGATTTGAGGTCAAACAATGGGTGACATTTAATGAACCGAAGGAAATTTGCGTTCATGGTTATGGAATGAACTTACGAGCCCCACAATTAAATTACCATGGATATGGCGAGTACATCTGTTCAAGTCAACTATTATCAGCGCATGCACTGGCTTATCATCTTTATAATGACACGTTTAGAGCTACGCAAAAAGGTATTTACATGCATTAAAATATTTAAAAAGTTAAAAATCTACTTGATTAATTTATATGCCAATTATTTTATACAATACTGTTTACCCTGTGGTAAAATTGTTCGAACCGAAATACAATATGTGCGCTCATATTGAATCAAACATCAGAAGTCCGATTTTTATTTTTATTTTCGCTCAAGAATTTATTCACCCTACCTAATATTCATATCGACAAACTAATATTTCAATGCACTTATTAATTAAAACACCCATAAATAATAAGATCTATGCAGAAAATAGGGGATGCTACAACAGTAATCATATTCATGTATTCGAATTCGGTAAAATTATAAATATCATCAGATTAAAAAATTCTTCCTCGCACAACAAAACTGTTTTTGATAACAAAAAAAAAACAAAATTTTTTAGTCTGTTATTATGTTATATTTTACAGTTTCAATCACCGTTTCATTTTTGAGAAAAAAGATGCAATAATATAAAATTATTTCATCTCAATTTATTCTACTGTTAAGATTCATATACTTGAAATCACAATAAATACCAAGAATTTTTTTAGGCACTATTGGAATTGTATTCAGCGCTGGTTTTGCCATACCGGTAAGAGATACAGAGGAAAATAAGCAAATTGTAGAAGATGGTATGCAATTTCATGTAAGTTATAAACGCAAAATTTGACTTTCATAATCACACAAATACTCTTATCTAAGAAAGCATGTATATAAATACTTTCCAATTTGAAATTAAAATTATCTAAAAATATCCATAATTTACGATACCGACTAACGGGGTTGAATTTGAATAACAAATTTGAATTATTTATACTATGTACAATCCCACACGTTTTGTCACTGAATATCACTTCACTGTTTTAACAAATCAAACAACGTACAATATTTTTACATTTTAATTTTTGATATCTTACGACTGACGAGAATCACATACTAATAATTCCCTGATAAATGATTTTAGTTCAAAATTGTTAATATATGATTATATAATTTCCACATAATTATTTCTTCATTCGTCTAAATCTTTTTATTTGGTAATTCTGTACTGATGAGAATTTTGATGGAACAAAACTGATACGGTGATATAATAATAAACATATTTTCCTTTATCAGAATTATGAAATACGTTTAGTTTAATAAAATCTTTAGTAACTGTTTTAAAATCCAGAGCACGGACAAAGAGCAAATTCCATAAACAATCAAATTGAACAACTAGTGTTTTGGTCGTGTTTGAGATAATTTTATGCAATAATTTGAATAATTCAGACATTGTTTATAGTTATATCAATATATTTTCATTCATAACACAACAGTGATAATAATACAATTTTGTTTTCGATATTCTAAATAAACGAATTAATTTATTTGCAGTTGGGTCTATATTCCCATCCGATTTTTTCTAAGGAAGGTGGATATCCAGCGGAAGTGAAAAATCGCGTTCCTAAATCCAGATTACCAGAGCCTGCGATAAATGTGTCAATTGTGGGTACCGCTGACTTCTTTGGTCTCAACCATTACGCTAGTTATTTAGTGCACAGAGATGGAAGGGACCCATCTTGGCAAGTACCTTCATTCGAAGATGACTTAGCAGTAATCGATGAAACGCTTACACGATTCAGCAAGCAGTGGCTACAGGCAAGTCAAGTCAATCTTAGATTTTTTTATATCTAAGAAAAACGGCAAATAAGCTGTCATATTTGTTTTCAGCGATATTGGGTTGAGCATTCAACGAAAACAACATTTTAGATGGTATTATACCGTAAATGCACACCTGATTGAGATATTTGAATAAAGCAATATAGTATAATCTTATTTAGATACTATACGAATTGCAAAATTACTGTGAAATTAAAAAAAAATTATGTAAATAAAATTTACATCACCGGAACAACTTTATGATAAAAATTGCGTCGACCTTTTAAATATTTCTTTATCACAGTTTCCAAAAACAAAAGCATTTTTAAAAATTTTTCGTATCATAATATTTATTATAATAAATTAAAAATACAAAGTCTTTCAACTCCACCATCATCAGTATTTTATAAAGCATATTAAATCTTGAAAAAATCATTAGTATTTCTATAATTAATTAGCTCATTATTCTAATATTGTGTTTTTCTTTCATAGATTGTCCCAAAGGGATTTGGTGACTTACTCATCTGGATTAAAGAGAGATATAATAACCCAGATATCATTGTAATGGAAAACGGACTCTCAACAGGAGTTGGTCTAGACGATTACGAAAGAGCCTGGTTTTATAAAAGGTACATGGCTGAAGTCATAAGAGCCCTCTCGGCTGGAGTAAACGTGAAAGGATACGCGGTCTGGAGCTTAATGGACAACTTCGAATGGCTTTATGGAAACACGTAATGCTTACTTTATTTATTTCAAACGATTTCTCTCTTTAGCCAAAAAAATGTACGACCTATAATAATTAAAGCATATCCGTATCATTCATTATTAAAACAATTAACATCATGGGTCATCGGTGAATTGCACGCGTTTACTCGCTTGAAAATTATCATTGTGATATTCGCTTTTTTTAATTTATTAACATTCTCTGGGCTCTTTTTATGTGTACTTTTAAGCGAAATTATACGGAATAGACGTGGTTAAGAAAATGTTATCTCTTTGAAATTAATTATTTCGCTTTAAAATGAGTCTGATAATATATCCCAGAGATTTTATTAATTGAAATTAATCAATATTACGACAATATTACGTCACTCGTATTAAAAAATGCATTCCCAAAAAAATAATATAACGTTTTAAAGATATATTAATGGAAAGAGAATCAGGTGCACATGTGGTCCTTGTATAATATTTTTGAATGTTCAAAAGAAGATCAATGACATCATCTAAAAGAAACATCATAAATTGTATTTTTAAATATTTAATTATTAATTGGTATGAAAAAGATAATGAATCATATCAACACGCATATATTTTCTGTTTGCATATTACTATCCAATTTCCGAAAAAAAACATTTACAGTATCTGACTGTAAGTATTGACGAAAGTAACTACGTCGCTGCTTTGGTTATTTTATTACGATCGGTATCACTTTTTCAGTATTAATAATTGTTTTTTCTCCAGGTGGCGATTTGGTCTTTTTGAAATAGACTACGAATCCATCAACAAAACTAGAACTGCACGCAGATCATACCATGTTTACAAAAATATCGTTGAAACAAAAGTTATTGATCCTGATTATTTCATCGACGTAGATTGGCCATCCGACCCACCGATAGTCCATCATCCTTTAACGGTAAATGTTAAGCCAAAAATGGACAAAAGGCCAAAAATTTTTAGGCCAATTCAGCATGAACTGAATAACGAAGATGATCATTCGGTAAAAGAAAAGCAACACAAATTTTCTGTTATAGATGCACTGAATAGTCAAATTATAATTGAAGAATGAATATATTTAAAATTAGCATATTCATACAAGAAATGTAAATATTTATTATATTTATAAGAATGTTTTTTTACAGAATAAACAAAATCAAAAAATTCATAGTTTTTGTTTTTGTTTTTTATATATAATCAATGGTTGCCGTCTTGTTTTACAAAATCTAAAAGGGTTCCAAAAATAATTCTAAAAATATCTTGGGCTTTTTTACTACTCTGTTGCGATCTCAACAATTTGAATCCCAAAAGAGTAATTTCTCATTTCTAGCTACACATCAAGACACATAAACATGCCTGCAATCTTCACGGAAAAAAGAAAACAATTTAATTTCTTTAACACGTTGATCGCCATGGGGGTCACCGGTGACCGGCATGGATTATTTCATGGGGGCAATTGGAGTCATTGTTGACCGGCAAAAAAGACCAGTGCATCAAAAAAACCAATTATTTAAGTAAAAAAATCATCAAATTTAAAAAAAAAACAATGCATTCTGATATATCCTATCAAATACTACTTAGAGACATATTATCATTGTTTTCACTATTTTACGTAACATCTGTAGGCGACCAATGTGTTAAACACTTTCCTGAATTTTCCCGCTTTATTACCTTTATCGTAGAGTGATGAGTAATTTATTTAACATCCGTTTAGATGATTCAATTGAAGAAAGAAATTGCCTTAAGATTATTTAATATTTCTACAAAATATGTACACAATGCACTAAGTATTGCATTGAGTCTTTATTCTTAAACAGTAAAGAGACACAAAAATTTCAGAATAATAATAATTGTATGTAATTATTTACTAACCATATATAATATTTTTGGTAAAAGTTAAGTCATAGTGACAGATTGTAAAGGTCAAATATTTTTTGAAATGATAATTTCATGTCTTTATTCAAAATATATTATTATTTGATAAAAAAGTTAATAGGTCGTCATACATGCATATAAATTACTACTTAACCGGCATCTTCAGGCCTCGCAAATATCAGTTGCATCTTGTAAATGACATTATTAAAAATGTTCAAATGCAATCGTATATTTATATTATCGAATAGTCTAAGCGTTTTTGATTTATAATGAGTAAATTTATGTATGACTTATTAGTTATTAAATGATTAATATATATTATAGCTTGTCCATCTGGATAATAACTGGTTAGCATGACCATTTTTTATTCTTGTAGCTGTCAAAATAATATTATCGGAGCGAGCAGATTTTTATGATTATAGAAACGGTTAACAGACACATCCTTCTGTTAGTGAGGGAGTATTTAATTTGTAAACGTAGGCTAATATCGTTCAAATATAATATTATAGATCTGAACATCCGTTAAGTGTGTAAACGAGAACGATAATTTTCATCATAACACGGTTAAAAAATAGCAATGTATTTTAGTTCTACAAAATTCTTTGAAAAAAAAGAATTTTGTAGAACTAAAATACATTGCTATTTTTTCACCGTGTTATAATGGAGTTCTACCAAGTGAATGCCAATTCAATCAATCGATAATTTTCATATTTGTGTGTTTATACAATTTTAAATAGAAGAGAAGTAAATATAAAGAGTAAATTATTTTTTGGAAATAAAAAATAATTCAATCGGCAATTTATTAATTCAATGAAAAAGAAATTACAAATCACACTTCCATACTTGGAAATTATGAAAAATACTTCTACTATAGTCATCTATTATTTTAAACCAGAACCTTGAAAGCTTGTATTGATAGAAATATGAATAGCTTTGCTGAAGAAGTATAGATGTCAATATATACAAAAATACTTATAATTTCAACCAACAAGGTTTTTTTTCTTCTATATAATAAAATTAATTGTGTTTTTTGTAAAGCATTTATTTTATGCCATAAACACATAACTGCAGCTTACAACACTTACTCACTATTTTTTTATATTTACGTTGATTGAAATTCAAATGATTATCATATCAAATCCCTCTAACACATTTAGATTATAAATTAATGGAATGTAATAAATATAATATTTATAGAATTATATATATAAATATATATTTCTTCCATTGTTATCAATCATATCACATATTCATTACATAATTATATAAAAAATTGTTGCGACGGAATAAAGGTGTTTTTTTTTATTTGTTTGTAGGTGAATAAAGAAAATGTTTTTATAAATTTTATTATTTACTTTTCTGCTCAAACAGACACAGTAATTGCAGACGCTAAAAAAGTTTTTCCAATATCCAATTACGACAAAGATGAAACAAAACTGCCAATTAACATTTTTTCAGAAATTTATTAAAATCAAACGAGATTTTTTTAAGTGTTTACAAGGGCGAATTGAAAATATTCATACAGCTCCAGTGGTGCAATGAAAAAGCGGCAAAAAAAGAAAACCATTATTTAAATGTCATACGTGCATTACAACTAAAAATTTCTTATACTTTGATTCATTACCTCTATTATTTATCTTATATATAGGACGTGTCATGAATAATAGAACAATAGGGAAATGTCTAGCTAAATCCACTTTCAAATGTGAAATATATCAACTTTTTTGGCAAAAAATTGGAAAGCTTTCACCACTAATTCACGAGACAGTATTCAAAATGTTTAAATGAATTATTTTGGGAAGAATAATTCCATCGTTTTTATACTCTTACATGATTTTATCAGTCTAATTTATTGAATTATTTGCAAATTATGTTTCTAATCATAGCCTCTATATAATGCCTTAATATAACACAACCTTAAATCAAATTATGTAAACAGGTGAACGATTTTTTTCTCTTTTATAGGTTTTTTGTCACAAGACATCAGACATTTTGTCATCAGACAAGCTAAAATATAAAAGGAATTCATACAATCATCAATTATTATTAATAAAAGATACAATGTCTTGCAGAGAATATAAAAATCATAGAAGCTAACGAGCTTTTTTTATTTATTACATAAAAAAGATTAACTAAATTGATGATTAGTTAAGAGAAAACTTAGATTAAGGCCTCTAATAAAGGTTTTGTTTCATTCTGTTTTGATATGAAAATTCATTTGGTTATAAAGTCATCATGAATATTTTCGTAAAATTATAATATTACAAAAGTGATTTTGTGAACAGTTATATTATTCTTATGAAACTAAATACTATTAGAAAGTTCTCTTGGACCCTATTAACGCTGTCGTGTCTGATTGGTAGAAAACCTAGAAATCTGTCAAAATGAACAAAGAAATTGTGAAATTTTTACTTTAACCATTCTAAACGGAAAAATCAGAACGCTGATTTTTTTGTAATGCGCATACAAATTCTGAAAAAACCACCAGTTGTCTTAACAAGTAATTATGATATTTAATCCATCCCTGTTATTAAATTTGATAAAACACACTTTATTATCATACCAATCCTAATTTTTTATTATGACTTTTTTCAAGCGCTCGACAGATAAAGTACTTGCCATTATCATTGTTTTATTTCATTAATTATTTCTTTTCGATTGTTACATTTGTATAAAGTTTCTGTCGTTGTCTATGAAAAGCGACCAGTTTGCCTCTGGCAGGGGGATTTGTCACTCGCTTCTATGAAAAAACATGAGGGGAAACAAGGTTTTGTTTTGACCTCGTATAAGAATAAAATAATTTTGATACACAAAAAAATACACTATCCGATCTTTAGTACTGGTTCGAGTAAGCAGAGGACAAAATTTTGACAGTACATCGATTTATGGATAAATTTTTCGATAAGTAGTCCATAAATCAAAAGATATCATATATGACAATGTCTGTGTTGTATTGTAAAGAGCCAACAGGGTCATCACTTGATCACAGACCCGGTCAAAAATGAACTATTCAATTTCAATGAATGAATACCTCGGATTATTCTCCACATAATGATTTAACTAAAGTTGGAAAGAAAAAAATATATACTAACATCTATTTCCTGGCTGTAAATTTGTGACATAGGCGCTGTTTTTGTGTAAGCTAATTTTCAATGGTTAAAAAACATAAATAAAAAAAACAGTCAAAAACCAAGTCGCTAAAATCGCTTGAATTATTTACGTACATCGCTTCGGAGGAATTCAGGCATGCATATAAAATAACAGATATATGCCAATGCATTACTATAGTTGTAGTGGATACTGAAAATTATGTCTATATTTTTCTTTTGTCTTTTGTAATAACTTAAAAAATATGTGTAATGAGTAAAATCCACATACTTCCTCCTTGATTGCGTAATCTGTAATCAAAATGTTAAGTTGAAAAAAAAAATAGTTAATTTAAATACAACTTTATTTTTTTATTAAAATGTAAATATTACTTCTGCTGTAATATAGTACATCTAAACACCACTAACCAAGAAACAAATAACAAATCGTAGTATTTAGAAAGTCTTCCTAAAAATTAATACTACTATTCTATTGTATGTTTTCTTTCTTCAGCTATACGGTATGATGTAGACATTATGTTCCACATGAACTGTGTTCCACGTAACTGAAGCATGTAAACTGTAAAACATTCAATATATTTTTAAAGATATTGATAAATAGCTGGAAAACAATATACATATGAAAAATAAAGAAACGTCCAATATAACGAAAATTTTACCCGTGTACATACAACATTTTTTTGGTCCGCTCGGCTTGACGCCTTCGAGTTATCGATAATTTGGATTTTTGCGTTCGCTACGCAAGCTTCAATAGACTTATCGATAAAAATAGTACTTTACAAAAAAATGTCCATTTATATCCTAGTCGTCCCCTTTTTCATGTAGCGCTCATTTTTCAGGATACAGAAGCGAGACGTAAAATAATACCAATTAAAAAATATTTTCCTTCAAAATAAAAATTTCAATTTATTGTCTCTTATCGTGATGCCGCCGGGATGCAAAAAGTTGCTTACGTTCACAGTTAATCTACACTGCGAACCAAAAGTGGCGAACTTTTGAAATTCGTCAAATGTTACCTTAAACCTTTCTTATACTGGAAGTTGTGATGGCTTAGTTATGTCATATTAGATTAAAATAATAAAACAAATCTTGTCAATAATTAACGAGCAACGTTAATGAATGTTTATCAATCTGTATCCAGATAACGAATACATTTTTTCGCACGTGCAGCAATACAGTTGCTTATTTTATGTTTAAAATAAAACTAAAATAAATTCTTTTAGAGCCTCAAGATATTGGAATCTGTAGCACCGGAGTTGTTAAATCCGCCCCTACCTACAACCTGTAAAATTTATTCATCGCAAAATATCAAATAGTTTTAGCAGTGTGGTTGTAATTTTTTTAAAAGAACAATAATTTCATGGATTAATTATAAAATAATTTTCTTTTTTTCTTATTTGAAGCCTTTTAAAGCACTCTGTATTTAGAAAGGGTGCATTTCCATTCATTCACGTCATCCTGGCAACTGGCAACTACTGGAAACTCACTTCGTTAAAAAACTGAATTGTGTTTTGTCAGAAACGCCATTTTTACTTTAATTATAAGCATTTGTTATATACGGAAGTAGCTGACTATTCTAATATTTAAAATCAAAAACATGTATATTTTGAAGACGTAATTAATGGCTAAGGATTAATCATGATATTTATTGATATATTTATTTTTTATCATACTTTTATTACAGATTAATTGGCATGATTGGTATGGAATAAACACTTAAGGTCTTAGTAGGGGCCTGCTAGAAATTTAGATCGGTCGCAAATATTCTCACTCGTGGAAAGAAGCAGATTAAGAATATACATAAACTCAATACTGCAAATTTTGTTGAAATGACAAACTAATTTTAATATTTGAATATACCGAGAAGAATATGAAAAATTCCGTTTGTTTTCACTTATTTACCACTACTTCGAAGTATATTTAAAATTGAATATATTTCTTATTCACATTATCTAAAAATATTTTCTCCCTATCTCGAAGACGTACTTACTTGCTGTGTGTACACATGGACCGACAGAATATTAGACAAAGCTAATAAATTATACGAAGCCAAATAAGAAATAAGACATCAGAAGAATTCATCTCGGGTAATATCCAATTTGTATTTAACAAATTGGTCCGGCCTTGTACACCGTCTGGTTCCACATTCCACAAATACTTGGCTTAATGAAGTGGTTCCACACGGATGACTACACTTCTGTGGGTGACATGGTGTTTAAGGGTGATCAGATTTTTATTTTCTCATTATTGTATGTGTAGTAATTTACTCTAATACCTCATTATGATACTATAGACTTGTAAATGTATAGGTATTCATTTCAATAAGCACTTAGATGCAGAACCTACGAGTGTCTAGAATAATTATTGAAATAGGATATTTTCGTGCAGTCGACACCAGATGCTATATAAATTGTTATATAAACCTTTATTAATAAAAGAGTTCACTAAAATTGAAATCCTCATTGGCACAATCTGTGCCCAAACATAAAATGTTGAATTTTAATTGTTACAACTTTGTACGATTCTACATGTTTTGTCACTAACGACCTGGGTTTCGCCTTTCGGAATCTTCAGGCATTCAGTTTTGTTACATCCGTGTGATAGAATGTCTGGATGCCGAAAGGCGAAACCCGGGTCGTTAGTGACAAAACACCTTCAATCTATATCATAAATTATAACATGTTGAATTAAAATATATATTTTTGTGGTCATCAAGCCGTCAAATATAAATTATCTCAGTTCTTTAATCATATTCAGTAATATAAATTGTTTGATTGAATTGAGTATAAAACTTAAACGTTGCAAAGAATAATCCATGAACCATATTGTGCGTCGAAATTTACAGGTACACTTATCCCGCATTTATATAATATATTCGCGGTATTTGTAGTTGTATGCCAAACTGTACGAATTTCATTTTGTGTTCATGCCACGCAACACGATATCAATGATTGAAATTTAAGATCAGGGAATCATTAAACTTGTTAAGAATTTTTCATTAAACATCCATTTGATAATATAGCCTATAATACGATGTATATACACTTTTTGATAACTTGTCAAATTAAATGACCAATTCAATGATGATCATTTCTTACGTCCAATAATTAATGGATTAAAAATTGCGATTAATAAAGACAGTATATTTTTTCTTAAATAAATTTGTCACCGAGTTTCCTTAATTAATTATATTAATTTATATACCGCTGTGATAATTCAATGTGAGAAAGTGAAAATAATAATATCATACAAGTAAGGTATGCTAATTGGGCAAATTTCCTTCTGCTCAGACAGTCATTAGTCACCCGATGATGGGGCGATATAAAGAGACACGGCGTTCACTAAAAAACAAACTGGAATCCTTTAACCTCTAAGGGGATTTTCTTAATATTTTCTAAAGTTCCATAAAACCAAAACAAAAATATGTCAAACATCATTACTATATATTATATGTTCACTTTTCGTATTTAATACAACCTCATGCTTATATTAATTAAAGTAACACATAAAAGTTATACCAACTGTTCAATATAGTACATTGTTATTCAATTAATCGATATAGTTTTTAGTAAAATTTAACAATCTTACTTTTGAAAAAATCTGTCATCTAGCTGTAACAACGAATCCAATATTTTGGATTTTAAGAATCATATATATATAAGATAAGATCGCTGAAAGCTATCCTAAATTAATACATACGTTTTTATAATCCAAATGTAAACTTTTCAAATAAAATGTGAGGCCTAAGGTATGCGGTTTTCTTTTACCCATAACCCTCATAAAATTTAGCTAATAAATAATAAAAATTATGCATATTACTTAATTTAATATTATATTTAAAACAATTTAGAGACATGATAACATATTTAACAAACAAAGCTGTGGCACAACAACGTCGCCTCTCTACTAATTTTTTCTGTTTTTTTTCCCGTATATAAATACTCTAAGACAATATACGTGACATATCTACAATAATAACACAAACGTACAACGAATAATTATAGTACGACTAAAATACTACATCATAACTCCTCGTATAAAATAACCGACAAGGTTTATAAATAAACCTTTAGATATACAAATATGACATATAACCAACTCGTATTTGAGTATTTAAAATAAGTACCATAATTTGCACGCATGCTTATTACTCAGTAGGCAGGCGGCAGCCACTGCCAATAGTTAATGAATCGTGGTTGATTTTCGCGCTACCATTAAACAAAATCACTAGATCGTAAATGATAAAATTAATCACTTATATAAATCTAAAATTTTATCTGCACGGATAATAAATTTTACAAATGATAGAATTAATTTATCGCTTAGAATACTTATTGTTTGCTTCGGATGCAGCTGCTGCAATAATTCATCTGGTTATTTGGAGTGATTTAAAAAGAAGTAAAGAAGACTACTTGTAACACTGTTCAGTAAATATTTGAAATTATTAATATCAGTACAAACGTTTGCTGGCAATGTAAATTATATTTTACTTGACAGTAAACGCGTAAATTCTAATCTACCATTTTATATCATTTTTCCAGATCTCATATAGCTTGCAAAGAGGCATCCAATTTATTGACTTTAATGCAAGGCAAGCGAAACGATTCGTATAATTGACACATTTTCTTAAAATGAGTACGTGTTCGTTTTAATGCTCGAAATTTTAACGGTGAAATTCTACCCTCCTTATTTTTTGGTATGTTAATTTGAGCGGAGACCGTGAATTATAATATGTTTCTACCTTATTCAGAATGTCAAGACATTCTGTCACATTCCTTCAAGATAGTTATTAAAATGTATCTACAGTATATTTTCGCTTAAATTTTAAATTATTTTAACTCTGTGAATGTAAATTTTACGACCCACATAATACATAAAACGAATTTATTGTCAAATCGCTTCTTGGAAGTAAGTAAATTTTTGAGATCTTTTCCGTAATTAATTGAAATTATTAAAAAATATTTTTTTTATTTAAGTGATTTTGTGATGGGTAATTATTAGTAACTTTATCGCACGGCATATGACTTCTTACTTCTTTCATTAATACGTTACTAACAAGTCTTTAGCAAAAATCATAATACATTCAAATTGTTGACATTGTGTATATTCCCAGATGTTTTGCTTTTCGGCATCTTCTTGGACTGACATTTATATTGCATCTAATCGAATACCTGAAGATACCAAAAGCTGACACACGGGTCGTGAGTGATAAAAAAATATGAATATGCAAAGTTTCAAGAATTTTAATTCGATATGATAAATTATATCAAGCACCTCAATTTATATCGTAAATTATAAAGCCAACTAAACTCTGTACTGAATATGCCCAGAAAATAAGATATTATAGTAGCTGTGGATCTATATGCCTGGCACAAAAAACATATCGTAGTAACTCAGAACGGTAAGTATATTTATGATTAAAGCCACTTTCAGTATGTCAAATGAGAACATGAAATTTGCTCGTCATCGTTTAATAGCCCAATGATCCCAATCAACAAAATAGCAACTGGAATGTGTGAGCTCGATCTCAAAGTCAATGTTGTGTCTTTATTCTCCAAGACCTCTACGTGATTTGCTTCTTCATATAAATACACTACAGAATGAATCAAAATAAAATATATATTTACCTCGATAGTCTTACAAATTTTGAATCACTTACCAATAGATAATTATATTCAAATATGTTACTAGCAAAGAATTGAAAAAAAAGGTTAGAATTCTCCATTAATATTCTCGAAATATTCACTTACGTATTTAATTGGAAATACTAGATATGAGCGTAGCTGTTTCTGACCATGTAATATAACCAAGGTGTTAACTGTTATTTCTTTATGAAAAGGCATGATATTTCAAATAAAAAAAAACACATTTTTTAGTACTTTTTTACAAAATATATTTTTTGATCATGACCAATTTCCCTTATCGCGAGCATTATCAACTGAAGTTTTATACGTAAAATAACATTGTGGAATTAATACGAACAAAATGTGGATTATTTGTGTGAATATAATTCCTTATAAAAATTATTTTAAATATGTATCATAACGATGATTAAAGTTGTATTTTTACTTATGCTTTGTTTCAACGATTATTCCTTTGGTTTATCATTTGTTTTTCGACTGTTTTAGTATCTCACTATCTATATTCACATACTATCAGATCGAGTTCATACATCTAACAGAATACCTGAGCATGCAATAAGTTAAAAAAAATGATTTCAAACAGAATTGTTTTGATCTACATTTTTTACAAATTTGACAAATAATAATTATTTATGAATTGACCTACATTTTTGGCCATGGGAAATAGCTAAGCATATACCTGTTATACTTTTTTATAAAGATAAGAAAATATAAAGTATACTATTTTAAAAATAATACTCACTTTGGAACAACCTATGCTATTTAGATTGCAACGACTGAGCACTAAACTCGTTATTTAAGTATCCGATCGATAGTTTTTTTTATATTTCATTAGAAAGAATTTGCCACAATGGCCAAAGGTAGCCAGATCATTAATCTAAATCAGGTGTCATTTTTGCTGAATCATTGCTCTGTTTTATGCAGGTATTTAAAAATAGAAATTAAAAAAAGGCACTTCCATACGAATAAACAAGTCGTGTTTAAAAATGAATTTCTTTAATAATAAACTTAAAGTAAACACTATAAAATATTTATTTTGTCTTAATTTTTTCTCTATTGGTATAATAATAAAATGTTTAAATTTACACGTATATACTTGCTTGGCAGAGAGCAGGTTTATCTAGCCCTAGGCTTGCGATCCGCATACGGCCCAAGACAAACGGTATATTTTTTTGCTTACTCACAAGAGTCACAAGATGCTATAGCAAGCTGAGTAAATATTATCCGGTGAACTGCGAAAAATATGCAGTCATCATTAACAAATCAATACAGATAATTAAAGGTAAGTTTCAAAATTTCCATAAAGATAAATAGATTTACGATTCTGTTTTGTGTTGATATGACTAAGTTACTGATGCACATTGGTGTCAAGTGGATATTTTTTGCGGATTTTCATTGTATATTTTGAAGCTGTGACATTCTACTCTATAAAACACTTGTTAGTTCTTATATTTCGTTGATATTTGGCATTTCGAAATGAGAGTGTTCGATTTCACTCATTTTGCTAATTTTATTTTTCTGTTTTTTTTTTCAATTAAGCAAAAAGTACCAACTCACATTTTTCAGTACAGATGTAATATAAAATATTATACAATATATATTTTTAAAACATTTCAACTAATTTTGGTCCATGGCGACCTATGTATATTTACAATGTGAATATATTATATGAATATATATAATTACACTTATATATAAATATTTTATTATACATATATATATCACATATACAAGCCAAGAAAATAATAATTTTATTTGATTCAAACGTATTTTTCCACCATAATCTGATAATTAAAAATCCTACACTGAACTTTACTAGCAAACACCTAACCTCAATATTGTGTATACCTGATTTCACAGTATATATAATACAATTGCACACCAAAGGGGTCCATATTATACAATAAGGTCACACTGTGTGACGGTATGCAGACGGCTATACAATGGTCGAGTAATCGTTACAACCTGCCACTGTGAGCTGTGAATAGCTTCTAATTAACCCTTCATAAATACACCATTGGTTATTTTATAAAAAAAAAATATAGTATACACAATAAGAAGATGAGTAATTCTAAAATTGCTGTAATAATACATTTAAGATCTATGTTAATGATTAATTTATTGATATACATTCGTATTACAATAAAAATTGGCTCGAATTAAGGACTAGTTGATTTAGGTCATCGGTAAGTAATAAAATCATTTATTGTTAATTTTATTTTAAAAAATGTTGATTCTCCTTACGACAAAATAGCAATTAAAGCTGTAAAAATATTTATATACATAAATTAAAAAAAATTAGGCCAATTCCACATATTTCTTATGATACTTTTTAATACTAATATTTAAATTTTTTGTACAAATTTCAGTCCAAGAACTGAATTATTAGCTTATTAGCGTCAAAAAGTAACAACGCGCTGATCATTCAAATGTCATTCATGTATCACTGGAAGAATGTGGCATTGTTGTCATAAACTATATATGATAAAAAAAGCGTACTTTAAAATATTGAAAGTACGCGTTTTATGATTGTCTAGTCAATTGTGTATTGGCTTCTGTGCACAGCATCAAATAGTACGATTTTCATATTTTCCATGAGCTTCTTTGATAATATATGTATGATATTATTGTTTTACATTTTCAAAAATGTGTCCATACCATGAGGGTTATTTCAGCAGACTTCTATTAATCAAAGTTCATAGTGTATTCTTAGACTCCTTGGCCAGGGTTGAATTCGATGTGAATGCGAGGATCGGAATGGCGTGAAAACGCATCAGTTACGGCCGTCACCATAGGGTTATCTAAACAAACATAAATTCACGGGATAAGTCGACACACAATTTAATTGTTATTTAATATGGATTTTATATGATATTTACGTAATTTAAACCAATTGTTAGGACATATACATTGGTTAAAATAAAACAAACAATTATTGACAGCCACTTTCGTTATGATGTTTTTATAACTGTAAAAGATGAAAGTAGTATTATTTTAACTATGCGATGCAATTAAATTATCAAAAGAAAATTAAAGTGCTGTTTAATATAGACAATATCATAAAATATATTCGCTAAATAGATTTATAAAATTTACTGTGATAATAATTCACGCAATAGATCACATCTACACGATCTAAGAGTTTATATATAGTTTTATCGAATGTAAATAACATCAATAAACAATACAGGAAGATTGCTGTGTGTTTTTTGACAATATAGTATCGCTTAAAAATATGGTTAAATTTCGTCTTGATGCATGGCCTTACTGTAATAAGGTAAGTAAAATCCATATATAATAGACAGTGTTTTTAATAATATTCATTTGTTTTCCTGCAGAAGAAAATGTTTTTTTTTTTTAAGCATCGAAAAATTTTCTTCTATCTGGACAGTCAGTCCGAGCCAAAACATCGCTATCATAGATCGATCTCGTTAACAAACGAAGTAATTAATTTAGGAATGTCTTCTCTTCAGAGATGCGAGCGTCTGCATCTTGCCCAATCTGTCTGTTTGCTTTCTTTGCTCCTTTTTCTTTTTTATTTGACACATTTGTTCGCAACATGCCCCTCCAATATACATGAAGTGCATACTGGGTTGTCCAAAAGAATGTTAAAGTTTATAAGAATTATCAATAATTACTTCGAATTGATCAATTTGGGTGGTGTGCTATATTTTATATATTATTTTTATAAAAAAAAAATGCATAAACAAGGAACGTGTATAAAGTTTTTTTTTTGTATAAATTCCATAGACAACATCAATGATGTTTATTTTAAATTTTAGGCTGTAGATTTCCTTAACAACCACCTTTGATAGTTAATTTGGATCTGTAGCAATCTGCTCAGCGTTTAATTTTGAAAGGATGTAAAACATCACAGCTAAATGTTTAGATCAACAAACATTAAAATCGCGATAATCTTTATAACATAGATTATTGGCATTATGCATCTGTCATAAAAAAATATGTCATGGAGTATTATTTGTATATATCTTCACTTTAATCATGTTGTAATTAGTGTGTATTTTTTCAATAATGAATAAGATTTAGTCGTATGATTCGTGTAGAATTTTAAATAAAGTACGTATTAAAAATATTTTTTCATAAAAACATCTCATTTCTGAAAAATTGAAAGTGTATTGCAAGTAAGACTGTTTGACAGCAGTGTATCAGAAATAACACTGTCTTCTTAATTTGATATTTTGCACACAATTTACCACAATTACAATATTTCTATTTTCTCCGTATGCTCACGTTTTATAGTGGTATCTCTTCAGCTGAACTTATAATAGATATAATCAAATTATTTTGGTATTATAAAATATTTTTAACAATTACAATATATATTTACGTAAATATATGTTTATGTGTATGTGGCTCAACCCTACATCTGACATATATCTCTCATTCAAGATTAGGGGAGAAGTAATTCATTAAAGTTTCGAATGCCTACGCATCTGCTGAATGTCAGCCAGGAAGACTCTTTATTTCACCGATTGTCAAACATCGCAATTATTTACATCTACAACTCAACTATGTGTCTGACATTCTTCAAAAATTTATAGCTGCAAACGTGCATTTAGTTTTTTAAATATTTTCCACTCAGTTAAATTATCCATTCGGTTACAATTAACCACCTTTTCTACACGGCATAAATAGCCTTAAAGATTATTTTTTACTACTAATAATTTAAATTACCGTCAGGTTTGCTATATGTTGAGCAGTTATTAGATATAATACAAGTATTCTAGTACACTTTTTTGATAACCACATTACATAACACATTTTGCAATCAGCGGGGCTAAGTAGTAACACTGGGCTTTATCCAACATGTTCGCATCTAAGGTCAGATAATAATGAAATAAAAATCCTAATCCAAATACATGAATGCCTAAGGAGTGGCTTGCCGATTTTTTGGTTTTTTCTAAACCCTGTCGTTAAATCTTGCTACAACAATGATTATTTAATATTTTTTGTATTTACAGTTTAACTTGTTGGCAATAAGTTCTAAAAGAGTAGCTTACCAATATAACATTTGTTTATTTACTGTCTTAGTTTCTTTTATATAACATTATAAGTGTATAATAATTATTCCTTTTATTATTACAATTTTTTCATCAAAACTCTGAACTTCCCGTGAAATATTCATTACTTGATCCTTGGGAAGCTCTGACAAGTCAGTTTGCTGCTGTATAGTTTTTTCGCCTCCTGGTGGAATGTTTATTAGTGTATTAAAAAAAATAAACATCCTTCACTGCGACACGGCAAATACAATTAATAATATGGTTAGGATTCTATCGGTTTTCTTGAAAGCACACTTTGTCATTTGGAAACATATATCTTCGTCAGATTTATGTGTATTTATATCTTGTTAGTCCATACTTACTAAAAGGATTAACAATGAATTATTTTTATTTTGAATAAATTAAAAATTGATGAATGTTGAAATTTTAGCAAGATTTTGCAAACTTTTCGTTCTCATATTACCAATAAATAAAATCTACTGCGTATTAAAGTGATTCTCTATTCCTAGTGACATTATATAATTCATAAAAAGTCAACTCGTTGCTAAATAACTAGCAGCTCAAACCAACTATGATATATTTTTGAATAAGGATAAATATAAAATCTCATCACCTTAAATAAAAACATTTACGGAATAACCACTTCAAAATACTATTAAAAAGGTTCATTAATATTTCCACGTTCTGATTTACAAGGTGCAAAGATAAATATTTAGTTTCTCGACATTTCACTCAAGACAAACTCATTTTTCATATTGAAAAAATTCAGTGATATTTGTGTGTGCTATGATTTTGATAATTTCATAATAAAAATATCATAATTGATTTGCGTTGTTTATTATCCGAAACAAACCTCTATGTATTCGTGCATTCTCGTGTCAGTCAAATAAACATTAAAAGAATAAATATGTCGATATCATTAAATGCATTTTATTTTTAAAAAATATACATCTTACTAAATAACTAAATATTAATTTACAAATCTTTGTAACGTTTTTTGTATCATTCTTTTAGATAACTCTTGGTTTTAGGTCATTCAAAAGCACTATTATTATATAAAATACCTTACATGTTCTATTCCATTTATACTTTTTCGCACAAATATTACGTGATAGTCATTGTGTGGGTACGTAAAGCAAACTAAATAATCAAACTTCAAGTATAGATTCCGCGCTCTACTGCAATACTTCAAGTAACTAAAATAAACATAGGATTCAAAGATCTTCCGACCGGATCGACCCAGGACATAAATCGGTAAATAAAAACCCGAATCGACCATGAAAGCATCTCACTAGACATGCCTACATACTTAAAAACGAAAATGTTTCGCGTCAGCAGTGTGTAGTGAGATGTATCAAATGCAATAAATGCATCCGCGGGGATATCATATCTCTTGTTGTAATGGCTCTTAAACTTCCAGAACCGTATCACGAATTAAACTTAAATTAACACTCCCGCCATGGCATTTTTATAAAGAGGCATACACGTTATCAAAAAAATTTGAATTAAATATTTGCCTGCTTTCAACGAGTGATAAAATTCCAAGTATCTGATTCACAATAAACATTCATTTTATATACAAAAGACTTTAAAAGTGTACAGCAAAATAAAAAATCTTAAAATTATATTAATTAGAACTTATTGAAATCAACAGCTATGTATTTGTTTGCTTAATTCTTACCTTTTAAATGGTCAAACATATTTTGCGTTGTTACCATCATTATATTCATTAGATTAATATATCCGTAAATTTATTAATACAAGGGTATTTTTTGATTTGTCAATTGATATTGCCCTTTTTTTCTTTTTGACGCCCCTGATTGAACATTTTGAACCACCACTAAATTTTTATTTAGTAATAAATTATATTCCATAAAATATTTATCTACTGCTTATTTTGATTATAAAAATGTCCTACTATTCATCCTAATGAACCTTTCACGATTGATTTGAGTGAATAACCGATTATTGATTGATCTTAATGATGTTTGCAAATTATTAATAAGAAATTGTTTTTAATTTAACTAACTTCACTTGAATCTATACAATATACAGACTTGTAAACTGTTTTCTTGATTCATGAACTCTAGGATTTGTATAGCTGTTGTCTTTTAACTCAATATATTGTATAAATATGCTTGCTTTTAATGTGTATCTTATCGGTTGATAATACTTGCTATGAGCGAAGCTAGTCCTAGACCTAAAATATATTATGAAGATAGTATTGAAAATGTGTTTGTATTGTTTAAAAAAAGATTCTTTATTCATTCGTTAATTAAATCTACATAAGCATCATTCCAGCTGACGCCAATTTATTCGACAATTAAGTAAATGTGAATAACATTTAAAACATTTTCAAAGAAAAAGAGGAAACAAATCATCAATGCACAATTCAAAATTGCTGAAAATGTGCTCCAATCAGGACCATGCTCGCTCAACATGAGCAAAATCAGCTGTTAATAGTCGCAATTATTCGAAACTAATCCGAATTCATGCAAAATAATGTTGAAGAAGCGTTAATAAAAAAGTGTTCAGAAAAAAATAATGGTCATAAGCACAACTCACACCTTTTAATATTTCTTCGGCAAAATGTATTTGACGCCCAATTTTTTGGCCATCTTATTTCTGCCCTGCTATGTCGTACACAAATAGGATCTCCAATATGTAGATTTTGTGTGTGGTCTGAAAGGCGGCGAATCGTCACATTATAACTTGACTTAAACTGATGTCACTATAAACTAAAACATCTACTTACAGAATATTTTTATGCTTACCTGATGGACGCTTCCAGTTACTGATATTATCGTTAAATCAATCGTAGCACTGTATCATATTTTGGACTGATTAATATAAAGCACTTGTAAAATAAATGATAAATCTTTGAATATTATTTATTGCTGGAAATTCGCTTGAAGCGCATTGAGAACGTAAATATCACAGATTTTTTCTTGCTTTGAAATCAAGTTCAAATTTGAGTTGAAGACAATGTATAAAATTTCCGTTCAGATGCAGCTTTAGATTAGCAGCAATCAACTGTCACTATAAGGCAGTTATTATCATTGTTACAGTAAGTAATTTAATTTCAATATAAAAAGTGATGAAATATAACAAATGTTGAATAGTGGTACCCATTCGGCTACCGGTAGTAATTTTACTGATTTTAAGAAATTTATGTGTTTGAATATACGTGAAAAATTCTCAGAAAAAATCATTTAAAAAACAATTATTTTCGTATTTTTGAAAATATTTGAATGTTGGTCTGCTGACCTCTTTCATGATTTGATTACCGGATATCTAATAAGAGATTTTATGATTTGTGTTTACATTTTAAATAGAAACAACTGTCTTGATGTTTTATTTAATACGAGATTCAATTTGAAGCAACGTTAATGACGCCATTAATCTGTCATCACGTAATAAAACGATTCTTCTTTCACTTTAAAAATAAAATCTTATATCAGCAGCAATAATGAATTTAAATCGAATAAACATCCTTTCCTACAAAAATAATTAGCTTCTCCAAAGCGTGAATAGCTTTTAGTTTTAATAAAACAATACTGTCTTGAACTAACTAGATTTCAGAAAGTGTCGTTTATCACTAAGTTAATTAGTGTTATAATAATAATAATACTCCAGCATTTGAAAACGGTTCAATTTGTCGGCAGGCTGGATTGACAGCCCTGCAACAGTTTGTCTGTCGGCAGGAGACTATTTATTATTCAAATCGTTTGAAGAGTTATTTAACATAATATCATAATACTGGCTACCCACCCGAACAGGGCTGTGTACATGTTTTTAAAAAGGTTTCCTATCTATATTAAAAAAATATATTGTAATTATATATATTATATGTACAACGTGTTGAAAGCTCACGGACGTCAAAAACTAGTGGTGATTATCGATTATATCCAGTGACTAATTATATCGTTTCAAATCAAACACACAAAACGAGCGGTTCAAAAGGTCAAGACGTTAGTAAATTAATGAGAAATCTATATACAAATGTTAACAAGAAAAATATCAGTAAACAAATTCGAATTCATCTATAAAGATTAACAAATCGATTAACAAAACTTCTCATTTATTTCAGGGGCTTTGAAGGCTTGTTGTTTAAGCATCGGAGTAATAAAAAGTCTTAAAAGATTATATTATCGACTTTGAATAAGAAATAAGAAGTTTTTTTTTAGTTTGAGAGAATGCACCATTTTTTTTTTGAATTTTCAAACAATACAGTATATTACTAATAATTGTTTTTAACGTTCAATTAACATTTTACAAATAATCTTCTACATCTTCTACACAACGTAATAAAGCTAGCCCTAGTTCACCGAGTAATTAAAAAGATTTATCGGTTTCACGCGGACATCTGAAGTATTTCAAATTTCCGTACAAAAGCAATCCAGTAAACAAACCTAAAAAAATATCTTAAGTGACAAGAAAATATTAAAACAAACCGATTTATCAAGAAGAGTAGATATTCTTTATTTATGAACGAGGAACAAATGACATAAACGTCTGTTAAATTTCTTGAAACGGCAAATCCGCGAGGTTAAATGTCTCTTGGATATTTGCCATTATTATTGTTATAAAAATTATGTACGCGTTCTTTGGAAAACATTTTTCTTAGTATCAACATGAATTCAAATGCATTCGGATTATAAAAAAACTCATTAAAAGCAATAACATAAACATTCGCAACCCACACATAGATCTCTACAATATAAGAGAAAATAAATGTATTAATCTGTTTGTATGTATATCTGACACAAAGACTTTTCGTAAACAGTGCACAGACGTGAAATTTTCACATGTCATTTTGGCATTAAATTTTGAGCCTTACAATTTTTAATGTTTATATGTAGTTTGAGAAAATCAACAAAAAAGATGATAGCAAAAGAAGGTCGTCTAGCAACATTTAACTGTAGAGAATTATGAGAAGCTTATTGTAACAAAGTTCAATAAGAGAACGGTAAATTCAAATTGATTGCGTTTATGACGAGTAGACTTAATTAATTACAACAGGTAATTTTTGATTCAAACAGTAAGAAAGCTTCGATGGAATAGCATTATGAAATTAATGTTGTAATCCAATATTCATTTAGATTGTTAAAAACTTCACATGTCATGTGGAATCGTACAAGTTCGACCATTCAAACTTGATATTATATTTTTCTAACAAGCACCTTCATTCGATATCATAAATTATACCATAATATTTTTTTCAGTTTACTTACATTACATTTACAACTCACAGTATTCGGTGCAGAGACGTCTAGTCATTTTAGATTCAAGGATGCTGTGAGAGTAAAAAATATTAAGAAACCATTTATTTTACATGTCATTTTTTATAACGGAATTTTCAGTAGCTTCGTCGTTTAATTTTTTCCTGTTCAATTTTCTCCGAAGTTTTTTTCAAAGCAATACTTAAATATGTAAGAACAGGAAGTCTTTTCTGATTTTGACAATATCATTGTAAACAAAATACCTCTTTGCAGAATGGCTGGACAAAAAACGATTTTGATTTTTAAATATTAAATAAAAAAAACACTTCATCCATTATAAAATATGACCAGTATAATTAAGGTAAAAAATTCTGTATATCACAAGAATTCCTCCCAAACGGTCGAGAGAAGAAATATTTGGACACGTCAATTTGACTTGAATTTTTTGTATAATTATTTATTAACGGTATATATTTTGTAGGTATTACATAAAATATGACCATAAGTGAAATTTTTGAATTTCAACATTCAACATTAATTTTCATCATATAAACCCAATTCGTATTTCAACCTTGGAAAAAGTGAATAGTAAATTTTAATCATCATATTTATTTTTAGATGTAAGTAATTTTTCTACACTAATAATTGAGTGTAATATGTTTAGATGGAGTACACCGAGAAATTAAATTTCTTTGCTTTGAAAAGATCATATTATCAAAACAATGGTTCCTCTTTTTCAAACAGCATAAACAAATATGCACGGTTAGTATTATAATGAATTGCAGATTATAAAACAATATTTATCTTTAAAGCAACTTCAAATAAAAGATATGTGCATTACAAAATATCTTGTTGACGGTGTTAAATTATCGCAAAAAAAATATTTATTTGATCTCAAATATAATACACATTTAATTATAAATGACTTCTGAAGGCACATTTAAAAAAAAAACTTTAATTTTTACAGGTGTTTTAAATAACTCGAGTCAAACATCAAATGATTCATATTCACTTATTCAATAATCGAATCGAAATAAATGTTAGCTCTGAATAAAGTCAACGGCAATAATAAGTTTTCCCGGAGATGACTGCCATATAATTTGGTCAAATGAAAAACACGCTTCTCGTAAAAGTCCTTTAACTAAGCCGTTTGTATTATAAAAATTTATTATTATCATTTCCGAAGAAGTCGTGACGACTTTTTCTACAATACTTACCTCATATACCAAACAAATGATTGCTTTTCACAGATCGTACGAAAGTCGTGAAAGAAAATATTAAATGTAGAGGGAATTTATTAGTGTATTTTTTACAGTTATACGATTTTCTTCGACCTTTAAAATATAATTATTTAAAATATCAATTTATCATAAGATTTTTAATGGTTTACTTAAGATTGACTTACTTCTTAAATAACGTAGTTTATTTAATTTTCCTTCACATTTCATACTGTAAATAATAAATTATCATCACTCTTGATTTATGAACTGTCGAGGAAAGGGTAGGCAATATAAAAAGTAATAAGCCCTATTATAATTTCATATTTGAATATATTTATCTGAAGATGAACACTAAGATCAGTATTCATTAAAAAATATTGAAAACATTACTTAGATTTTTTAGTGGTAATCTTAAATCAAATTATTTTTTTAGCAGTTTTGCCTAAGTAGATCAATAAATAATTTATAAGTAAATCGGGACTTTTGTATAGCCTTTTTTATCAAGTACATTACAACGTACAGCGGCAAAACGACAGCAATTGACTCACCTTTACTGAAATGCCGACAAAATCGCTTTCGGATCAAAGGCCCAATCGAATCAGTTGCATCTAATAATAAAATAATAACATCAGATTCGATTAGCCAAGCTCCGAATCACGATTTAGTTACACTTACGCTTCATAGATGGTGCCGCTTGGCTTTTCCTCTGGAAATGAAAATGCGGCAATAATATAAGAAGATTATACGAATTCAGATATCGTCTGTACGTTTTTTTTTATTTTTTGTGGAATAACATTATAATTATCTTTAATATTATGTGCTTGATTCATGTAAAGTATTCAGACGAAACTTTTTTATTTTTATATGTTTATCATGATAATTCGAATCCGTGTAATTTATATAATATAATCACATATTTAAAGCAATATCAACTAAATCGCAATTAAAAACAAGAGCTACCAATGAACTCGAACTACATGTAATGTATGAGGCGTTGAAAATTATTATCATTATCATAAAAATAAATAAAACACATTTTTTTTGAGAAATTTGCGATACTAAATAATAGGTGTGTATTTTCATAAGTGTGTCCACGAATACCTATGAACTATCCCAAATATAAACGACACCTTGAATTGTGTGTACCAAACAGATATATGTTCATTCCTTTAGATAATTTAATGATCATGTTCCAATTCTGTTCACAATCCGTTACTGGGCTTCAAAACACCCCATCTCTTTACCCGACATGCTCCATCAAAGACTCGTTATATTTTCGAGCTGCGGTTCTCAATATTTTGTATATTCATTATACAGGATAATCACTTTCAAAGCGTAATACAGCATATATATTATATTAGTAGTGAATAATACTAAAATTATCCTGAAGCTTTTTAAAGTCGCAATGTTTTTTTAAATATAAACATATTACTTATGATATCGACTGAAGGTTCTTGATGGAATTTTAATATCAAATTTAAATTGTTACAACTTTGTACGATTCCACATGTTTTATCACTAACGACCCGAGTTTCGCCTTTCGGCATCCTCAGAGATTCTATCACACGGACGCAACAGAACAGACAACGCCGAGCGGTCAATTCTGTTGCAGCCGTGTGATAGAATGCCTGAAGATGCCAAAAGGCGAAACCCGGTTGGTAAGTGACAAAACATGTGGAATCGAACGAAGTTGTAACAATTCAAATTTAATAAAAATATCACATATATTTTTCTTCTAAGTTTCTTATTTCAAATTTTTATACCGTCGATTGTCAAACGTAGTTATTATTAACAAGTTACAAAGTAAAATTTTCTTTTTACACCATTACTGATTCTGAAAAAATATGTTTGGTGTATGATTTACACTCTGTTTAATTTCTGTTAAGACTGAGTTAATTTCTAAAAGATTCATACAATCACTATTATGTGAAGAAAAAAAGATTTATTGTATTTTAACTTTAATAAAGGTTGAAGCTCACTGTTTTCTATATCTGTAGGGGGATGGTGGCAGCTTATTTGACGGGACGGTAAACAGCCGGCGGCTGGCTGTAGCTGTTTGGGGGATGATAGCAGGAGAGCTGAAAAACAACCCTCTGACTCTGACGATTGTCTGATTAACTTATGCATATTGCATTATAATTATTTTTATTGAATGGTCGGTAGGGGTGATTGAACTATATACGATACGTTCTCGTGAACATATTTCGAATAAAAAGTATAAAAAATAACATCAAAGATATGCTGGTGGTTTTGACCATTCCATAAAATTTTCATTATAATTTTTGATCACGTATTATATTTTAGCAAGTATAATGAATAAAGCACAAAAATATAGTATTGCATATACAGAGACAAAGTTAGACTGAATTGGAGATTTTTTTTCATAAATGGTGTTGTTAGGTCCGAAAAAGAAAAAAAATACCCTAATAAATGCACTGACGTACAAAAAATTCTAATGCAAAAAAAAAAAAATATTGTGTGTCTAATATGGATCAAAAAATATAAAATTTTACAGATAAAGACTTTTCTGTTTGTGTTATCAAAACTCTATAGCTAACCACAGCACAGATTTTTATGTGAATAGCATATGTAATATAATAGTGGACATGTTTTAAATAAAATATGGAACATGCAACCGATATGAATTCGGTTTTTGATGGTCCACACTTGCTGAACATAGTAAATAACATAGGCACTCATTTGATGATTGTGATTAATGTTATTGGTTAGACTTAAATATGTTTAAAATGCACAATCTATTTTGGTTTCAAAAGCCTTAGTATTAGAAAAAACAATATTTACAAAGTGAAACTGTTTTGTACGAAAAGTTATTTTATAAAGTAACGCCAATATAGGAATAAGGATTTGTTTTCATTTTATATCCATTATTATTTCTTAGAATTAAATTTCTTTGTCCAACATAAATAAATGTTTCAATCAGAATAACAATTTTCGTTGAGAATTCTATTCAATAGTAATTACTAAATGCGGAACAGATTCAAACATAACGATTTCTCGTAATAATAGATTTTAGTTAATTTTACACACATTTTTCATTGTATTTTCTTTCTTATAGATTTATTTGGAATCAAAATTGCTTTTCATTGTATTCAAAAAAATAATAGAATATTATCTCATTCGTGAAGAGGAATTTCACGCAAACGGTTTTCAGAAATAATTATTTTTCAATGATGACTGTTTCTTTTTTTTGTGTGCTTATTTTTCATTATATTTTCAATTTCTATTCACATAGATATGGAAAATTATTGAACCTCATTACCTCTTTCCTCCCGTCACCGAGCTAGGTAACAATATTTTTAGATTCAAGAGTCCTGATTATGTTCTCGAAAAAGCTATACGATGTTAATAATTATAATCTTATGAAAAATATTTTGAATGACACACATATTTTAATTATTTTTTCTCCTAATGAAATACGAGAATTCTTATATGAAATTAATAAGAAGTCAAGCGAAATATTAATTATGCTATTATTTGACCACGCCTGTTTAAGAAATCGGATAATTGATCATATAGTTTTCATTATTATGACGGTATTTTAATACTATATGAAGTGACAAAAAATAGTTTTGGGCGAATCGTTCGATCGATGTATTAGGATTGACGAACAAAAAAAGAGAAAGAGATCGCGGAAATGAAAAGTAATACGCTTTTGACTCCCTCTATCGGAATTATGGTTGATACGAATATAGGGTTTGTGATAAGGAAAACATATTTTTTTTTAAATATACGTACATATATGTAATACATGAAAGATGTACGTTTGGGTCCCATACCTAGTCATGATAGAGAGGAAAATTCAAGAGCGATGTGCAATTGCGTATATAAAAAGTAGTCTGGGAAAGAAAATAATGATAATACCCGTAGATCAGTTAATTGGAAATTTATGTATATATATTGCCAGATCCATGATGCAGAGCTCCAGGTCGTAAACTTCAGATGCTGATCTCAAGGGTTCGAATCTCACGAAGGATGACTTTTTATATAAATCGATTATTCAATCTATTATGGATTTTTTGATGGCATGGATACTACGATGTGTGAAATTTCCTTCCTCTCACTCGATTGTTGAAATGGGACGTAGTGAGAATGATGAGCTAACCACTAAGCCACTCCTAACCTTATCTTTTCATACTTACTCTCTTTAAAAGAAGTTAAATAATTTTGATTTAAATATCTACAATAGTAAGCGATATTCTCCGCAATGGAAAATGACACAAAATAATACCTATAATGCATTCTTAGTCACTTAAAACAACATAATCATTGAATAACTAACATAATCATTGAATAACTAACATAACATTGGAAATTAATTGTTTCTATTAATAAGTTTCAATTATATTTTGAAGGCTATTTTTTTAAGTTAAGAACAGATTATATCATATTGTTGACACAGTATTGTTACTAGATATTTTTTCTGTATATTTTTAACATACACATTTTCGTAAACAAATCATTATTAAAGCCATTTTGATTTTTTTTTTATAATATAGCATACTTTAAAGGGATTATTAGCCAGTATAAAATTCTATATCAATAATTGAAAAATTCATGAGTCGCATAAACTGCCACTTCAATATACTAAAACATAAAATCGTCTGAAAAATATTACTAAAAAGCTAAAAAAAATATGTTTTAAAGATGTGATAATCAGGATAAAATTCACCGACCATCAAACTAAAGAATTGATTTCTATATTTTGTATTATATATAAGAACAATTTCTCTGTATTCGTTGTAAAAAGATATTTTAAGCATTTCTAACAACCATAAATATAATTCTTGAATGTTTCTTTGATATGGCCCAAATATAAATTATTGTAGAAGAAAAGTCTTTATAATCAAGATCAGTTTTATTTTTTATTTTTGAATATGCAAAATTATTGTTACCACATAGAAATAGCTATGTGTTTAAAATCAACACCCATTTAAATAAGATAGAGTAGTAAGGTTTCCTACAAGCTAATTATTAAAAACTCTAAAGATTTTCCCACAAAATCGTCAACAGACTGAAAACGAAACCCCCCATCTCTCTGTCTCCCGACCACCTCAACCCGCCTCCAGATCGATTAAATGTTCTAATACGTTTAACTAAATTGTTTAAAGTATATCGGTTCATTACCCATGCAACCTACCAGCCACCGTCTTAGTAGATTTCTCGTCTCACTCTTAAAAACGGATCTCTCTCGTTTATGTTCCCGCCCAAGTCATTAAAACTACATTAGAAGAGCTTTTACGTAACCACGCCTACTGGTAAAAGCCCACCAATGGCGGGCAAAGCTTTTGTATTGCTGCTGTCACGTGACTACGGCTCTTATATCCCACTCATTCTACCAAGGCGTCTTTCTCGAAGAGGCATAACGCCATACTTTTGTAGGAAGGGGGGGTATGTTACCAAAATCATGGTTTATTTATCTACGGAGCTTAAAGCTCTCGCCAGTATAATGCTAAAGGCCAGACAAGTGGCACGTGAATTTAGCCCGTAAACATATACGAGGTAGAATCTATATTTGAGTCGAGTGTGGTTATATTGTTTGATGTTTTACGCGTGAGACCTTGTTTGTGGAGTTGCTTTTGGGGTTTTCGCATAGGGGCGGGACGGGGTTAACATGAGGAATTTAGTTAAACCCAGCCAGACGTTGGTGAATGTTTGCGCCGTGAATGTTGAGTAAGTGCTACCACTGTAAAGGTGTCAAATCTCCGGACTTAATTAGTGAAATCGTGTTGTGAAGTTATTTAATACTTTGTAAGTGAAGCACTCAAATATCTAGCTTACAAATCTTTATGACTTTTGGTGATTTTATCCGCTGGTCAATGACTTAAGTGTTTTTTTTATTTTAATTTATTTAAAAAAAACTTTTGAAAATCAAGCAAATTTTTCAATTCTATGTATAGATGTGAATAAAGTCGTTTTAATTGAAGTTATTGGAATAGCCTAATAAGTGGTGTATGTTTTTGTCAAAATAATAATCAACAACTCTTAAAAAAATCCATCAGATAGCGTACTTAATGAAAAATGTAGTTCACTATATTTGATGCAAATTAAAGTTTCTCGTTGTCAAAGCTGTAAATAATGACAATGGTAATGATGCAGAGACTTGTGGAGACAAGACAAGAGCCCCAACACCATCAACAGCGGTCTCCAAGAAGCTCCCCGAAGCTTCTCGGAGACCATCTTTCTCTTACCCATAATTCAGAACCGATCGATCAAGAGAAACAAAGCAATGAAAACAATAATCGAATACTTGACCAACGACTAGAATCTCCCGAAGACGCTTTAAAATATGAAGCATTCAGAAGAATATCACCAGACGTTACTGGTAGCCATGAAAAAATACTTATACACGAAAAAAGGATGCCAATAATCCCAACAAGCATTAAAGTGACATTACCAACTGAAATTAATTTAATGGGACAAAGAAGGCTGTCGGAATTAAATTCTGCGAACAGAGAATTATATTTACAGAGGACTAAAAAAATGAGAGACAGATGCGAATTGGAAAATAAAATGGATACAGCTATTGATAATTCTGAAAACGGAGATGATTATGACAGACGCAGTGATGTAAGTGAAGAGTTAAACGTCGATGAAGTGACAGATGACGTGCTATCACCGGTCGATTTAACCAGACGGCAAATGACTTCCACAAAACATTATCCCTTCAATCCACAAACTGGTATATTTCTACCTAAATCCGACATGTCTGGTCTCAGTTTATTCGGAAGCCAGCAGGACCACTACGGATTAAGCCAAAGCCAAGATTATAAATTCAAACAAAGTAATATTGACAAAGAAGAGAGTATTGGTGCAAGTGAAGGGGAAAGGCAGCGAGCTGATAGTATTTGCAGTGATTTAAGTAGACATTCTCATAGTCCGAAGGCAGGGAGTCCGAGAATACCGACCGTCGGTAGTCTTAATCCTCATAGAAGATTAGCGTTCTCTGTGGAAAATATTCTCGACCCCAATAAATTTACTGGACGCGTAGGTGAGATGGGACCTGGCTTGAGATTGGCGTCACTTCCCCAGGCATATTGGAGACCGCATTTTGATTCTCTCGATCGAGATGGCAGTGAATCTGGTAAGATGTGAACAAATCTTCATACAAAAATATTCGTGATTCAGGAAAATAAAATTTTGAAAATAGATACTATCGGTGTTTATCTTATTTAGCACATAAAAATATGAATCAATATATTCTAAGATATACCTCCTAACCCTAGTCTTCATGCGGTGGATTTATTCTTTATTTTATTAATAAATTAAAACATCATATAAAAATATTTGGGCTAGCTAGAATTTTAACGTTAATCATAATATTTTAAAATCAAGTAATCATGATTTATCAAAACTGACAATTGTTTCCAAGAAAAAACAATATATATAACTTTTCTGTGGTACCGTGCCAGTAATTATATTCAATTCATTCTTTTCAATTGATAATATATGAAAATTTTTCAATAATTAAAATTAAATTAATCATCTTCAACTATAGATTTTATTTAACAAAGCAACTGAATTATTATCTAAATCCTTGTGTTAACATTGAAAATATATTTATATCTTAAACCATATGTTATGCTTTGAAATCAATCATTACTAAAATATACTGCTGCTGAAACTTTATTTACTGTTCAGAGTGCAAAGTTATCTAATTATAAATAAGTTTAATTATTTCATCTTTAAGCTACAAGTATATATATTATATAACAGCTAGTAGAACTATAAATCAATAATACTAATAAACTTGCTGATTATTTGAATTATTAAATAAAACGATTAGTGTTAGTAAATCTATATCATATATATAGTTTTTAATGTTGGTTCACCCCAATTATTTACTTACATTTATAACAAAATTTACAGACCATAAAAAGTATCAATATTTTTAATGAATACATCTTTTACAAGCGAAGCCATTCTTAAAGTATTTCAAAATAAAAAATGAAAACAATACATTTTTTCTCCGAAAAATTCCCGGTGCAAAAATATGTGTTGATATGGAATGCAATTTTCGTTTATTATAAATGTTTTTGTACTTCGATCGATTTTCGCCTTTGAACAAAAATGCACTTTGTATTAAACAATAAAATAAAATCAAGATTGGTCATAACCAGGATACGATAGGATTGTTATATATAAAAAAAAATTGCAAACATATACCTTATCTCATACACTAATCTTTCAATTAAAATTCTAGTTTTGATTATATGATGCCGCTCCCATACGTGAATTAAAAAGTATTTTTGTGTAATTTTTCGTCGATGTTCATAATCAAATATCAAATAAAGCATTGTTAATAAAGTAGTTACAAGTATTTTTACAAAATAGAGGTAAAACGTGAAATCAATATTTTCAATAAGTACACACAGGCTTTATTTTAGGGAAAATATCTGACATTATAAAATTATCAATTCTGAGCTTGTATTGCACTTATTAATAATAACAAATAAAATATAAAAGTCTGCGTTACGTAATACGTAGTAACATGTCAAATTGACTAAGTTAACCGGAAGCACTGTCCTAGATTCACCCATATATTCATGGTCTCTTCATAAAAAAGATATTGAACAATTGAGTATTATGTATTTCTCTTATAAAAACTTTGTCTGAGATTCCTCTACCAAAAGATCGTATTTTATAAACATAGAGCGTACAAAATAATATATATATTCATTACATCTTTTATTTACTAGCGTGAATTATTATTTACTCAAGTAACAGTGTTAAAATGACATAAGGAATGATCCTTTGACCCCCATTTTGTGCTGGTTCATAAATATATTCAAAATAATAAAAAATAAATCGCTAAATCGAAATAGCGTCATAAAATAATGAAGATCGGTGTAGCGGAACAGCGATCAAGGCCCGGTATTTTAGTTTATGATCGAAACAGTAATACGGATCGCCGATCCGTTTCCGGATAGCGCTAATCTAGCTTCCGGATCGCGCCTTTTCCGGAGAGCTTTCTTTTATTCCCCCCAAAATTCCCCGTCGGCCGGTTTCCGCTTGACCCTTTGTGCAAGGGTGTGGAAAATCAGGTAGTCTTAAAGAAAGTGGTTGGATTGCTTTATTGCCGTGGGGGGTGCACTGCCTGAAACACGGTTTAAGGAAGCGTGGAAAGTTTATTAGGAGTATGTATGTACTTGTTATACTTGGTGAACATTTATATACATCAAGTCTAAAGAATTTTTGCATTCCGTCAACTTGGTCTTCGTTTTTGTAATCGATTTCAAATAAAAATAAATATTTTCGATATTACCATGTTTTGATTTTTGAAATAAACATCAACTCCTCTGTCATTGCCTCAGTATTTTTAAATCCCTCACGAAGCCTTACATAAAAGACTCAATATTGTTTTCTGTGAGTAGATCAAAAACAAATCACTAATCAATTGAAAATAGAATTAGCAATTCAGGTTCTGACATGAAAGACAAAAAAATCACTTGAATCGTATTATAACATAAGGTTATATTATAGAACACAGTACTATAAAAATATCATTCACATAAAGAAATTAAAGTTTGTAATGTTCATTTGAGTCGTCAGAATTATAAACAATTACATTTGGAAAACAGTTTATTATTTTCATAAATATAATTGAAATTTTCAACAATTATACAAGTTTTAATTATATCCTTTTACGCGTTTTATTCACTTCCACTTACTTACACGCCTGCTAACATCTAATTTAAAATAATTCCATATATGTCGTTCGCATGAAGTTGAAATTTTATGAAATTGTGTATAGATAACAAGCAAATAATACCGATAAAACCTTTCAACCAAAATCTTTTAAAAAATACGTAAAATAAAAATAGTTTGCAAACATTACAACAGTTTTGACGATTATTTAAAAGGTTTTTTTTAAATATATACACTGCATAAGGTTAATTTAACCACTAAAATTCCACCACGACGTGAAATAAACGAATAATTTTAGCGAATACTATTATTGATAGCTGGTAAGCCAATATTTACATATTCTATAATCCTATTGTGGTTAATCTTATATTCATGATTTTGCTATTTACTAAGATATACTAACATTTAAAAAATATATGAGAAAATAAAACGTACATTTATAATCCAATTCACGTATACAGCTAGAACATTTGAAATGTATTTAGAAGAAAGCTCTTTTCGATTGATGCTATTACCTAATCTTATCATATCTCAGAAATGTTGTCTTCGTATAATGAATCAATCCATTGCTTACATCTTTGATGTTGTTGGGGAAAAATATTTTATATCCTTATTTAAATACTAACTGATCAGAATCTGTAAAAAAATTAAATATTTCTTCCTAGTTGCCTACTGAAATAGCTCTGAATGCAGGCACCAAAAGTAGATAGACAGTCGCGTCGGATTTTAGAATTTTCTTTTTTCCACCGCAATCTCGTTTTCCCGACGCAAGCCCAACACCACACAGCGTAGCTACTCGCATCAACCTTGTTGTACCGTTCAATAAAACTGTTGATTTTTTTAAAATTTCGTTTAATGTCCTTACATATTAATCACAACGTCATGTTATTTTCATTTTCTTTATTTTAGTCAAATAATCACAAAGATAACATCAAATTTCAATTATCTTCAAAATATTAAATAAGATGGTTTTTTTTGTCAAAAAAAACTGTTGCTTTACAAATTATTACAAAACATACTTCACCTTTTTCTTATTTTTTATTAATTCTTCATGTTGTCAATGTGCTAAATTTTGTGAACTGCTTTTCTTCATATTTAATATATAAATTTCTCATGGTAAGAATATATATACATATGAAGTAGTGCTTAACAGATTAATTATAATCCACGTTTTAATTTTTTTAGATGCTTTTCAACAAATTAAATATAATCTTTTGTGTCACATTATAATTTTAAGATTTCCAGAAATTAATGAAAACTTTCAATTATCTAAGTGTTCGAATCGTTACCACTAAATCATTCTAAAATATAATAACTCTTATCGAGTTACATACTTATAATGGTCTGTGTTGCTAAGTCTTAATTAGTTCGAAGTTCAAATCACTAAGTGCTCATTTAACTTCTTAAAACGAACGTATGTATTAAACGTTTTTATCATTTCTCCGTATTCCGAATCATATTATGTATTATATTTCTTTTTTATTTATAATATCAAATCAAGATTCAATTGAAGACGTTTGCATGCTGCCATAACTATTAATATGCATGCATACGATTAACAGCAGTTACAATAGAGATGTTTATACCTTATTTAGAAACAATTAAATATTTTTCGTTGTCATGGTTCGACGTCCGTCTGTTATAAACACCTCTTCTCTAGCCTACTCTAGACCCTGATCCTGCCGCTTTCGTATTTTCAATTAATTCGTCCTCACAACGCCGCAAACTGCCCCTCCATCCCACACTTTCATGATCCGCCTCTGGAATTGTTTACTCCCTCCGTTTTTTTGCAAGGGGTGGATTGGAACGGATCAAGGGTGATCAGATGACCGTCCGCAGCTCAGGAAATGAGTAAAGACTACTTTTTATCTATTTTTACCCATTTATTGCGTTTTTATTGCTTTGGGCCCAACAGAGACAAACTATTCAGAAAACAGTTTATATCATGTGAGAACTATTTGTTTTGCTCAGATTTAATGTTAAAATTTTGTGGGTGTAATTTAAATATAACCTCAAACAAAAAAAATGTTTATAAATGAATACTGCGTGTTCTATATATATATTCACCTAGCTGTATTTATCCAACATTTCTACTGATCAAATTTTTGCAAAAAATATGTAATAAATACTATTTTTTATGCACCATATTATATGTTTTACTCAAATAATTGACAATTTATACATTATTAATTTATCGTATTCACGTTGAAAAAATCTTCTCACGCATTTCAAATTAGTATAGTAAAAAATATAACCATTTTGATATGGGATTGTTAAGGAAAATTATATAAAGTAACAATTTTGTTTATTTTCTTTCATCAAGTATTCATTCGATTCATTTTTATTAAGCAACATTTACACCATAATGTAATAAGAATATTTTTTTAGGTTACTTAATCTATTAAAAAATATGATATAGTTCAAAAAACTAAATCATTTCGATTCTAAGTGTACTCAAAACGTTTATATGTTTATATTTTGTACAAACGCAGGTACATAAATATATAGTTATGCCTTTAAAAATATGAGACTTGAAATAAAACTTATTATATTATATATGTAAACGGAACATTAATCGACCTATAACCTATTACCCGTGGACTACCAAACTTGTTTTCCCTTAGCTTGAAATTTATTTTGGTCTCAGTTTGAGTCCCAATGGGGGTGTATTTGGTCTCTGTGACATCCTGATTAGGCCTTCCGACCCTCGCAGTTGCGGCTCGTGTAATTGATACGTATTGGAAGTGGACTGGGATATATCCCAAGAACTACGACAGATACAAATGTGATAAAATCGGAGTTGAACATTTACTTTGCTAATAAATATGTAGCTGCTATTTTTCAATAATTGTATATTTTATATCACCAATAGAATATCGATATAGGACGAATTTATGAATTTCAGCTTTGTCAATTTCTAAGACAAATATCTACATCAATGATGCCACCAGTGGTTATTATTAAGCAATAAGATAACATGGACTTGATTCGCTTCCCATAGCTTATTTCAAGACAATTTAAGTCCCAATTTCCACTTTATCTGTGAAAAAAAAAGACATTTTTTTCAAAGTTAATATACAATATATTGTATCAACCTCGATCATCAAACTTTAGCTGACATGATATTTGACAGTCATTTTCATATTTCTTTTGAATATTTTACATGAAGGAGTTTATACATATTGTATTGCCATTAAAAATAGTATCGAATGATTATATTTTATCTATGTTCTTTTGAAAATAATATGCAAAGTAGTAAAATGTAAATAATAAATGAAAATATTCAATAGCATCATTTTCTTAAAAGTTAACGTTTTATTTCGTAAGCTAGATTTATACAATATGTCATTATATATATATAAATATATACGTATGTCGTCGTGTAATTTTTTTTAAATATTATCAATTAACCAATTTGAATTTGCTGATATAATATAGTGGGTACGCAGAGTACAATGATTTTGTGCTCATTGTGAATAATAATGTTGAATGATATACACATTTCTATTATATCTACCTACGCATTATATTCGCCAGGGGTGATTTCAGATTTCACCAGTTTGTCAGTATAGGCTGATAATGTGACTGCAATACCTGTTTATCGTAACAGAATACCTGCCACACGTTATACCTACCTACTTAATAATAGGGTTCCCCGTGGCTGCACAGATCGCCAATCTATTTACCTTTTTTGATCTCAACAATTTGAATAATAAATCAAATAAATCAAATGGTAATTTATCAAACGTGTTTAAATTAAAATCAATACCGAAACCATTTCAAGCGTATCAATTAAATACGACCTTTCGAAAGTGTTATTATAATATCGTCTAAAGTATAAAAAGCATATTAAAAACTCTTCAAATACACAAATTATTTTTTCTTAATTATTCCAACTCATATTACAGATTCATGAATTTATAATAAGTATCCTATGAATGTAAGTAAAATTTAAATTTAGTCAAAATCATGTTAGATAATGAAATAGCGAATTTCATTCTAAATATTCAATTGATATTATAATTAACCGTTCATTTATGCAAACGATTGTGAAATGGAGTTGAAAAATGGATATTTAATGAGAGCGGTATGGAATGAAATTTTACCTATAATATATTGGTTCATTACGCGATTTTTATTTTCTGTATTGCTTATTAACAAAAATGAAGATATGATTAAGTCTGGATATATTTTTTACAATCTCGTAAATTATAAATTTTCAAAGGGACGAATAATGAGGAACAGCCAACCATGTTATCCGAGGCCAAATGTATTTTGTTAAATTAATAATATTTTTGTTTCAAATTGTTTATTGATTTTTTTTTTTTTAATATTGTAATATGGTGTTTTGCACCTCTGCTTGTATGTAGAGGGTTGCGGTTGCCATAGCTGCTGTTGGAATTAACACGCGGAAGAGGCTTTCATTCAAACAAATCTACATGGGGTAAAATATCTCTAGCCCTCACTTAATAAAACGGTAAATATTATAAAAATCTCAACAAATTTGTTGGAATTATTGACCGCAGATGGCAAAATAAAACTGGAATACTAGGAAAATGATATTTTTGAGCAATTTTATTTTACTTATGCATATTCTGAACCACATCTTTCTAGTAATACAAAAATATTTTTGACAATTACGATCGATTAAACGTTTGTTTTGTTTATTTACTAAACGATTTCTGGTAAATTTTGTTTTTTATAATTTCAGATTTTAATTCTTTATTAAGAAAACAAACGGTTTTTCTGTACATATGCTTTTTTCCTTTTAAATGCTCACAGCGGAATTTATAAAGAAATAAAAAATTTCAACAGTATAAAATACTTCATATTGTTTGACATGAATAATATATTTTATTAAAAAAAAATACGAAACCTTATTTGTCATTTTCATGGGTATTTTTCAGGTTTTTGTTTTACAATATTTATTTAGGTTGATATTTAAATTGCTAAATTAAATCTCTAATTCTTGAAATACTAAAATGTCTTAGTAAATTAATTTGACTTGTAGAAGAAATTACAATAATTATTCTTGTCTCGCTGTAAGCAGCAGAACTTTTAACAACGACAATTAGTAAGCAAGAAGCCTTACGGATATTAAGCTCATTCTTAACACCCTGTTACAGAAAGCTCTAGGGGTGCAACAGTTCTAAGTTTACACACTGTCGATAAAAGGGGTGAAATTTGAGAGCTTAATTTCATGCTCATAGATTTCGGTGATAATACTTACTTTTGTTTGATAAAATTCTGATTAAAAAAAAGAACTTGGAAACAAAATAGTCTTGTTTTATGTAGGTTCTTTTATTCATATTATATAATTGCCTGATAGAGTAATATTTGGAGTTATCATATTTTATACAGAAATCTCTGCAATCAGTTTTTAGCATTCAATATTATAGACATCGATGAAAGTATTATAATCATGACACTACATCTTAGTAATGCTTTTTAAAAAAATTACTTATTCTTTATTCTACTAAACACTGTTAACTTATATTTATTTGACTTTCTTTAGTTTTTTACAATCGGCATCGAATTCATACAAAGTCACCTATTAAAATATGGCCTAATCCAATTCGGTTTATTCAAATTGAAAATATCTGTCCGATTCAGTTACTATGCGCTCAACCTCCCCAATCAATAACGAGAGGAAAGCTGAGTGAAAAGTTTGGATCGCTTAAAAGACTCCAAAAAAGGGGATACTGGGGGGAAATTACCTTTCCGCTTTGCCTCACAAACACTTTGCCGCCTAAAATGAGATCAATTCCAGATAACGATTCTTACTTTTAAAGCTATAACAATTAATCAATATTTCACGCGTCATGTCTAATTTTTATAAATTTAATTTCTTAGAGTTTATATTCTTAGCCACGATGTTACTTATTGAAAGTTCTATTACTGATCCAAGATAGCTAAAGACCCGTAAAGAATACAGACATTAGAAATATTTTCCCAAAAATTAAGCCTATTGAATCTTTTTTGTTTATTATTTTGTTACAATTTCCATGCAACTTATTGCCCAAATATCAGATTTATAACGATAACGCGTGATGAAATTGCTTTTCTTTATTTTTTTCATTTATATTTGATGCATTACATAAATAATTCAATTACACTAGTAACTATTTACGCGAATTCACTGCCCTAACAGTTTGTGTAAATGTTGATCAAAAAATGAGTATTTATTTTTTTATCAACATTTAAATTACATTTAAAATTGTATTGTGGTTTAAAAACGTGCTATCAATATGGTGTATGAACATGTGATACAAAGCCACTCCACAAGAAACCAAATGTGAAAATAGGTTACGAACATACAAATGAAAGTGTTGATTTAATTATGATGACATCTTAATTTCAGTTTTTTATGCTCCTTTGATATTATTTGAGATTTGTAGTAAGTAAACATATAATAATAAATACAAAGGCAGTAAATCATTATACGTCGTAACCTGTTACGAATGAATTTTAATAATTTTGAGCGAATGATTTCGATTAAATTTCATCAAAGTAATTTCTTTGAATTGCTTTAATTCAATTTTACAAGCATATGCATTTTTAATATGTGTGAATAAGCTATATAAGGAGGAATTAAATAGACATAAATGTTTGTGATATCATCTATACAATAAAATGCATAAGCGATGAAAAAGATTTGAAGACCTCTGCTGCTTGAGTGACTTGTATTTTAGCGCTTATTCGAATTGAAATAAAAATAAATATTACAAAATAAACGCATCCCAAGAGGTATCGCGAAAATATATTAAAAAAAAACTATTGCTTATATTTAATATGACGTTATTTTATTTTTGTGTTCAAATTTCACAACCTATTACGTAGGCAAATATTAAATATATACTATGCTAAATGATCTATGCATTACTGATGAATTTAAATTTTGTATAAAATGAATAATATCATATTAATGTATCGTTTCTATAGGAAAAGACCATGCTCAACATTCGGATACCGAAATGGACGACGTTGATGGAGATGATCAGGACAATCTCGATGACGACGCTTTGACACAATCTGACCTGGACGACTGCGGAGATCCCAAGTCTCCTTCATCTGGTAGACGAACGGGAGCAAACGGTTCAAGGTCAAACACTGGTGGCAGCGGAAGTGGAAAAGGCCAAGGCGGAAGCAGTGGCGGAGGTGGAGCAAAGCCACGAAGAGCAAGAACCGCATTTACCTATGAACAGTTGGTTTCACTAGAAAATAAATTTAAAACCACTCGATATCTTTCAGTTTGCGAAAGACTCAATCTGGCGCTGAGCTTATCCCTTACTGAAACCCAGGTATGTTTATAAAACTTTTTATGTTATATCCTTAGTTATTTCATTTAATCCAATCTATTTCACTTTTTTTATTTCGATAGAGAAAATATCAATTGAAAATATTCGTTATTAAAACTTACTTAGCAACATTTAATTATATTTACCCTAACGGTTTAATTGTATTTTTTTATATTTTCATAATAATGTTCTTATCATTTTTTTTTCTTTATTCATTGTATCGTCATAGCATCAAAGAACATTTTAACAACTTACCACCCATTTTGCGTGC